>OY740718.1:2701795-4052693 GCA_963513945.1 Hydrotaea diabolus | reverse complement strand
TGTGTAGCTCGATGATGGTTTCTGTGGATAACCACATGAGGTTTATGAACAATATTTATTGTTCGTTCGAAAGTAACAAACACACATACATACATATACAAATTACACACACAAACATATAAACACACTCATTTAGTGCTGTTCAATTTGATTACTTTTGAGATTCGATATCTTTTGAAAAGAGATTCAACGTAGATATTTTTTTTAAAAATGTTTCTAAAATTATACCCCCAAAGTACTTCAAGAATTGGGCCACACGCAAAGAAAAAATATAGTTACTATAGTATTGGTTTTTGAATTTCATGTTGACAGTAGTATGATTGCGACAATAATAATATTTTTGAAATGTAACAATAGTATTATTGCCATATTTAAAAATGAAACTATGTTTGCAGCAACAATATAAATATGGTTGGTGCGACAAAAGTAGTTTTTTGGGTTTTATGTTAACAATATTAAGATATCGGGAATCATACTGTATGATTGTAAATTTTCTTAATCTGTAATCTTTTTGTAATATGGGTTTAACAACAATGTTATTGTTACGAATCTTATGAAAAAAAATAATAGGAATTAAAATTTTCCAAAAACTGCTTTGGATTTGTTCAATTGAAATTTTTATTTAAATATAAAAACTAACTTTGTTTTAAATGGATTTTTTCTACTGTTTTATAAACACTCCTATTATTTTAAATTTAATGTATTTTTTTTATTTATTTACTAAATAAAAATTTCTATTGTTGACAACATAACCCAATCTTAATTAATAATTTTGAGGACCATAGTATGGTTGAGTAGGATCATACTATAGTTGCGTGTGAACCATACTATGGTAGTTAGGATCATAATATGGTTGTATGTCAAACATGATTTTGCTGTGAGGATCATAATATGGTTGTGGGGATCATAGTATGGTTAAGTGGGATCATACTATGGTCGTGGTCATCATAGTATGGCTGAGTGTTAATCATACTATGGTCGTGGTCATCATAGTATGGTTGAGTGTGAATCATACTATGGTTGTGAGGATCTTAGTATGGTTCTGTGTGAATCATACTATTGTTGTGAGGATCATAATATTGTTGTGCCACAACCATATACCCAACAATAGTATGATGCCCTTCGAATATTGTCACCTCAACCATAATTTTTTCTGCGTGCAATCAAGAAGATTGGGTGGCTTGTGGAATCTGCTCGAGAGTACTAGAATTATGTCTACCCACAAGACTACTTAATCATTGCTGCTTTGTTAAGGCAGAAATCCTGGCGATCGCAGAAGTCCTGCGCTTCGTCGCAGGGACAAAACGATCGGTCTTAACATACACTCTGAAAGACAGGCTGCGATCTAGTTTCTGCACAGCGTATTCTTAAGTTCAACAACCGACCACAACTTAACGAGATGGCTAAACAGTTCAAAATTCACATACTTAGGGCCAGAGAAATATTCCAGAGAAGGCCAGAACCAAATTGTGCGCAAATTAAGTCATTAGAACCGTTAAGCTTTGGCTGAAATCAGGAAACTTGGACCTGACAAAGCATAAAGAAAGATAACTAATATGGCTACGTTTTAATGTATTAAGTACCCGGCTAATATGATAATATGATTGACATCTGCCTAAACTAAAAGTCATATGGAGTTTGCCTGCAAAAAGCCAGCTGCGGTTGGAAGTGACCAACTTGATTGTGATCTGTGAATTACCAGTTTGACAGAGGGCAAACAAGGCAGCAGCCACGAAGGACATGTCGTCAATTTTTAGAATATGCTATTTAAGAGTGAGCTGCAGCTATCGGGATCATTCCAAAGATATAACAGCCAGAGAATTTTCAGAAACCAGGAGACCTTAAAAAAAGAGTAGTTCTCGAAGATAATTCCATGCAAAGATGGCATAAGTGATTTAAAATCGACTAAAGGATAGACTTATAAATTAATCCCAAACGTCAGAACGTGGGTAAATCAATGTCATGGCGAAGTTAACTATCAGCTTACACATTTCTTACAGGACGTGGAGACAACTCATACAGATTTCCGCAATGCCCTGATCAAAATGAAGACGTGGAGCGCATAGTTGCTACATATATTTCTGGCCTAGGCGACACTAAGTTTTGCCTGGCGCCATCTGACATTTCTATTGGAGGTTTGACATTTTTTAGCATAAACGTGCTCAGAACGTTTGGACGTACGGCCATCATTTGTGTTGTTTACAGTGACCTGAAAAAATCAATTTGGCAAAGAAATTGGAATTAACTCGTGAACATTTTCGTGCGATCATTTTTCACAACTTTCGACGTGGATTAACACGACAAGAGTGCATCGATGAACTTAAATCTTTGTATGGCGATAAAGCACCATCCTACAGCACTGTGGAAACTAGTGTAATGAATTCAATCGTGGCCGACGCTCGCTTAAAGGCGAAGGTCGGCGGAGAACAGTGATGCCGTGCGTGACATGTGACATACCGTAAAATAGATGCATGCTTGGGCACCAGCACCAGCATACATTCGATATTGCAGGAACACCTGGCCGTAAAAAAGTTTGTTTTCGTTGGACTCCGCACAATTTGACAATCGCTCAAATGAAGGCTCGTGTCGATTGGTGCAAAGAAATTTTGAAAAAATACGATCGCGGTGCTTCAAAAGATGTTAATAAGACCGTCACAGGTGACGAATCATGGAGCTTTGCGTATGAGCCCGAAACAAAACAGCAATCGACCGTGTGGGTCTTCGAAGACGAGCCAAAACCGGCGGGTCATCCGCCGTACAGCCCTGACTTGGCACCCAATGGCTACTTTTTATTCCCGCACATCAAGAAAAACTGAGTTCAACGATTTTCGAAGATGCTGTTGAAGCGTTCAAAAACCATGTTTTGGAGGTGTCTCAATCGGAGTGGAAAAAGTGCTTCGACAATTGGTTTGAGCGCATGCAAAAGTGTATAAATCATGCTGGAGAATACTTCGAAAAACAAAAGAATTTTCGATGATTAATATCCGCATTCTTATTATTAGGCCAGAAGTAAGAAGCCCTCGTATGTTACCTTGTCAAAATAAATAAGTAAAAGAGTTTACCAAATACTTGATAAATTTACTGTTTACGAGGTTGCTTAAGTGTCAAAAAGAGAAAACATACTTCCTCCCTCTGGGCAAATTTTGCTAACTCTCAGCTCAGTTTTCCTAGCTTAATTCGTAAGATCGCAAAGTTACTTTCATCAGATACACGGACGGACGGGCATGAAATATATACATACTCTAGAATATTTATGCAATAATTTATTAATCGATTACAATTACAAACGGCATGACATTATAGTTTTCAAAAGTTGTACCTCTCCCCCAAATACATTCAATGATGTTTTTGCTTGTAAGTACCAGCAGTAAATGATATCAACCCGGTTACTCATGACATAAGCATCACTAACAGGCATACACTTGCATACATCAGTGCAGAGCTATTCAGTGCTCGAGATAAAGAGCGAAAATGAAAGAGACAACAATTGTTGTGACGTCAAGCCGCCACCGGAAACATATTTCATGAAATCGTTAACAGCAACTTTGTTTTTGGGGTCATCTCAACAATGACAAAAACAAGAACAACAACAGCCGTCCGCGGCAGGAAATTCAAAACTATAAAACTGCAATTTCATATGGATTGTATGGCGTAACTCTTATGGTACTTATGAGCAAGTCTTTGTGTGCGGTACTTACGTTGCGAGTTGGAACGCCGTATAATGTTCTCCAGGAAGGTGTTCTGTGGAGCCACTAGACCTCTTCTACCACCCGGCATTTTGGTGCTTGTTTTCTTTTCGCGTTTCTTCGTTATCTTGTTTTAGCTATTGTTCGCCGTTGGGTTACTAATCAAAGTGTTTGCCTATCCTTGGCTTAGATCCGGCGAAAGGATCTGTGTTGCGTGGTTTTCAAAATTTCAACGTGTAAGTTTCCTTTGATTTCTATGTGGGGCATCTATCTGGTGCTGGTGCCGTTTCTGTTGTTGCTGATTGCTGCTGCTGTATGGCAATCATTTCGTTTTGCTGGCGTTGCCCCGTTGGTGTTGCTGCTGCTGTTGATTCCTCATGTTGGGCAACATTGCAATTTGAGATTGTGTAGCAACATTTGTAGCGGCAACATGCTTGTCATCAGTCTTTGTTGTGTTTTTTAAGTCATAAGTATACATTTTGTTGTTGTTTAAACATATAAACCAAAAATATATGTGTGTATATCCGCTTTGTTGTATTTGTTGGTTATTTTGTTGTTATAATTACAGCATATCTTAAGGCGTTATATCTCGGGGTAAACAGGGGTAAGTTTTCTTGCTTGAAGGGGTTTCCTTTAAAAAACTGGAAATAGAAGAGATGTGAGAAAGAAATATCATTAGAAAATGCAGCAAATCTATAGATTGAGTCTTATATAATGGCTTCTTAATAATGGCGCCAACATGACCCAACAAATTATTACTTTTTGTTGAAATGATTTTTCTTAATCTTGTTAGGGTTTCAATTTAGTTTTCTTGTAATGATACAGAAGTAAAGACTACAAAATGGCAACCATAAATATTTTCATTGACAAAGCGTGAGCAAGGGCGCCCAACGTGTTAGCAACCAAATTATACTTATTGCTGAGCTATTATTGTAATGAATGGTTTTGCTGATATACTTTAATGGAATCATTAGAAAATCATTAATAATGACGACCAACGTGTAACCGACAAATAATAACCCGTTGGTTAAAAGGATTCATATTCTAATGGCATTTTATCAAAAAGCGTTAATTGTGGCGCCCAACCTAAACACAAAATAATATAAAGTTCTGCATTTCTATACACGATTATGGTTAATTTTAATTGTTATTTTAATAATACGAGGGTTGCTATTATTATTTCGGGTCCGGCAATAAAAACACAATAATTTATCATTGAAAATGGTTTAATTGTTTTTTCCAAATATTCTCCCTTAAGATCAATACACTTTTGCATGCGCTCATACCAATTGTCGCAGCACTTTTTCCACTCCGATTGAGACACCTCAAAAACATGATTTTTGAACGCTTCAACAGCTGCTTCTGGCGATGAAAAACGTTGTTGCTAGGTAATAAGAAGAAGTCATTGGGTGTCAAATCAGGTCTGTACGTTGGATGGCCCATCAATTTGACATCATGAGTGGTCAAATAGCTTATCGTTTCAGCTAATGTGTGAGAGCTCGCATTATCGTGATGCAAAATGAACCGTCTTCTCTTATTATCTTTCCTCATCTTTCCTCTTCGAACAATGTTGGCAAACAGATTTTTGAATACCACTCAGAATTTACTGTCCTACGTTCCATTAAAAGCACTGTGCAACATGGCCGGTTATACCGAAAAAACCGCAATCATTTGCTTCGATGTACGTCTTCCACGAACAACTTTTGTTGGATTTGGTTCTGTCTTGAAAGACCCAAACGGTCGATTGCTGTTTTGTTTCGGGTTCATATGCATAGATCCATTATTCGTCACCTGTGACAATGTTATACACTGCCTTTGAGCTGCCGCAGTTATACTTTTTTTAACATCTCTTTGCACCAATCCAAGGCTCGTAGCCTTTTTTTGAGCATTCGTCAAATTCACATTGCGGCCAAATGAACATGCAATATCTTATTGATGCTTGTCATACTAATGCCCAAGGATGCCTCAATCTCACGAATGTCACATGTCGGTCTTGCTTAATTAGTTCACGCACAGCATCTATGGTTTCTGGAAAAGTGACTGAAGTTGGACGTCCTTCACGAAATTCATTGTAGAGCGAACGGTGTCCGAGACTTAACTGTAGGTACCAGCGATTAACAGTGGTTTTTGATAGTGCTTCATTGCCAAAAGTCGAAACAAATTGATTAAAACACTTTTGTCACGATAACCCACGCCGGAAATCGTAAAAATAAACATCGCACGAAAATGTTCACAGGATAATTCCATTTTTTGACAGAGATGAATTTTTCAACACACAGTAAACAAAACAATTCGCCCTCAAATGAAAAACGTTCTGAGTGAAGTTATGCTAAAAAATTGTCAAAGTTTCCAATGGAGGTTCCAGTTTGCATCTGGGAACACTAGTATTGTCAGAACCTAAAATATAAATATCATCCGCGTTTAAATTGTTATCTTTTATCCTTTTTCTTTAATATTCCATAAAAAAAAAGCATAAATACCGGCACCCAACGCGTAACCAAAAAACAATTGTTACTCTTCGTCTTGAGAAATTCTTATTCAAAATGCTATTGGCTTTGTTGTCAATTTCCTTGAATGTATTCCTTAAAAAGATGTAATAATGGCGCCCAACGTATAGATAAGATATGAAGGCTTCTCTTTTAGATTTTTTTAATTTCTGAACTTTCGATTACCCCTTTCAACATAGCCTCTGCTAGAGAATAAGAAGTCATTTTAATTTCCAAGTCTTGACTTCACATAACTTCCAAACTTTTGAATTCACATAACTTCAAAAAAGAAGAAACCAGAAATCTGATATTACAAAATCTTGGTGGGTAGAAGGTAGGTCTGAAAAGCGAAATTAAGTGCTCAGCAAAATGATTTTAAAGTATACCCGTTCTATTGCAAACTTTGCAATAGAACTTTGCAATTTACACGAGGCAACTTTACTTGCGTCAGTTTTTACGATTCACTTGCCTCTTGTGTTTACACAAGGCAATTCGGTAACGGCAATTTTTGTTTTCATTCGTTCTGATTTTTGTGTGAAAAATGCTTCATACTACGAAAAACACAAAAGGAATTGACAGTATGGGCAAGTTTTTTCCCTTTCCATTCCTCTTACCTCTCTCTCCTAGAAACTGTCAGTTCCGGCAAGTAAACTTGCCTGTTGTAAATGGGGACTTAGCTACTCTAGAAGCCATACTCATATTTAAACTCATGTTAAGCTTCTTTCTTGAAAAAAGTGGTCATACTTTTAAAAGAGTAAATGGTTTCTCTAGCCCAAGATTAACAAGTATCTTTGAACCGGATGGATCTTAAGTGATTCATTTTAGATCTGGCAGGGGAAGAATTAAGCTGATTTTTCTACATTGTTAAATTTTGCTTCACCGTACATTTAAGTAACGAAACAAAATGCAAATATTTAAATTTTTAATCGTTTAGATTGCTTTTTGAACATCTCATCTCAGTCGATGAAGTAAACTTTCAAAACATTTTATGTCCTGGAAATTGTTGTTGTTTTAAATACATTTTTGAACATCAGTGACAGCAGAGAAATGTTAAATATCAATCATTGTTTAGGAAAGAAGAGTGATTTCTGTTTGCATGAGTGTCAAACAAAGTCTTATCTGTGACAATATTTGCTTGATTTTACAGGACGTTTCCTACTTTTTTTTTGAGTGATGTGTGAGTGTTTTGGTAAATAAAACACATGTATGTGGATGTGGGTTTTGTAGTTATGACTGTCTTTTCTGTGGTTTATCTGTGTGATTTGTGGTTTACAAAGAGCGCTTCATATCCCCTGGGTCTGTACTGTACAATTCTGGAGGGCACTTGTGCTGGCAGTGCCATAGGATCGTTCACACTATGTGATTAAAGTCAAAACTATAAAGCAAATTGTATTTATTATGTTGATGAACTCATTTACTAGCTAAAGGCTTCAATAATCAATGTGTTTTCAATAACACGTTTGTTCTCCGACCTAATTCTGTGATAATTCGTATTGTGTGACCGACCCTTTCGAATGTTAAGCATTTCGATGTGCGTGCATGTATATTGTTAAAATTTAATGTTTATGGTTTAACTCTTAATAGCGGCGTATAATTAAGTCTTTGCTAATGACTCGTTTTCCGCTGGCCATAAACAAAGGGGTTAATGAAGAGCGCATTAATGAAATAAATCCATTATTAAAATTATAGAAAAGTGGAGCTTTTAATCTAAAGGAGAGAAATTAAAATACTCTAGAGTAAAGTAAATTGGAATTTAAAGTAAAATAAATGGATATTAAATGTGAAGTCATGAAATCATAATTTATTGGTATTCTTTATAGACATAGGGCTAAAATTGTTAAAATGTTTCTTAAAGAAAAGTTGCCTAAGCTAAGTTTAAAAGGTATTTAAAAAAAATTAAGCCAGTGCGTATGATTAATATTAATTATAGGGAATTCTGATTGAAACCATCATAAGACTTGTGTTAATTAACCAATTCTCAACATTTTTGCGGAATCTGATCGATAAGAATTGAAATTGTTTATGGTAATAACACAGAGGCATACTTTGAAGGAAAAGCCCAAAACGAAGGGCAAAAATGTTAAAGAAAACATTTAAAATTCATCATACATACTAAGAGTAATGTAAATTGGAATTAAAAGTAAAATAAGGATATGAAATATTGAAAATATTTAAAATTTGTCTTTAAGAAAACTTGCCTAAGATAAGCTTATCTTAGGCAAGTAAAGTAAAATAAATGGATATTAAATGTGAAGTCATGAAATCATAATTTATTGGTATTCTTTATAGACATAGGGCTAAAATTGTTAAAATTTTTCTAAAGAAAAGTTGCCTAAGCTAAGTTTAAAAGGTATTTAAAAAAAATCAGCCAGTGCGTATGATTAATATTAATTATTCGGAATTTGAATAAAATCCTAATAAGTAATATGTTAATCAACCAATTTTCGAAATTTTTTTCGAAATCTGGTCGATAAGAATTGAATTTATTTCTGGTAATAAAACAGAGACATACTTTAAAGCAAAAACCCTAAACGAAGGGCGAAATAGTTACTTAGAGAAATGTAAGTTGGAATTGAAAGTAAAATAAGAGAATTTAAAATATTGAAAATATTCAAAATTTGTCTCTAAGCAAAGTTTCCTCAGTTAAGCTTCAAACGATATTTTTATAAAATTCAGCCAGTGCGAATGATTAATATTAATTATTGGAAAGTTGACTAAAATCTTTCCTAAGATCTTTGTTAATAAACTAATTTTCGACATTTTTGCGGGATCTGGTCGATAAGAATTAAAATTGTTTATGGTAATATAACAGAGACATACTTTGAAGCAAAAGGCCCAAACGAAGGGCGAAATAGTTACTTAGAGAAATGTAAATTGGAATTAAAAGTAAATTAAGGATATGAAATATTGAAAATATTTAAAATTTGTCTTTAAGAAAACTTGCTTAAGATAAGCTTAAAAAGGTAATTAAAAAAATTAGCCAGTGCGTATGATTAATATTAATTATTGGAAATTTGAATAAAATCCTCATAAGATCTATGTTAATCAACCAATTTTCGACATTTTTGCGGAATCTGGTCGATAAGAAATGAAATTATTTATGGTAATAAAACAGAGACATACCTTAAAGCAAAAGCCCTAAACGAAGGGCGAAATAGTTACATAGAGAAATGTAAATTGGAATTTAAAGTAAAATAAGAGAATTTAAAATATTGAAAATATTCAAAATTTGTCTCTAAGCAAAGTTGCCTCAGTTAAGCTTCAAACGAATTTTTTATAAAATTCAGCCAGTGCGAATGATTAATATTAATTATTAGAAAGTTGAATAAAATCCTTCATAAGATCTTTGTTAACCTAATTTTCGACATTTTTGCGGGATCTGGTCGATAAGAATTAAAATCGTTTATGGTAATATAACAGAGACATACTTTGAAGCAAACGCCCCAAACGAATGTCGAAAAAGTGAAAAAAAAACATTTAAAGTTCATCATACATACTTAGAGTAATGTAAATTGAAATTAAAAGTTAAATCAATTGATATTAAATATTAAAAATGTTTTTCTTAAAGAAAAGTTGCTCCAGCTAAGCTAAAAACGTAATTTTTAAAAAAATTCAGCCACTGCGTATGATTAATATTAATTATTGGGAATTTTAATGAAAACTTCCATAATATCTGTGTTAATTAACCAATTTTTGAAATCTGGTCCAAAATGATTGAAATTGTTTATGGTAATAAAACAGATCCATACTTTGAAGCTAAAGCCCTATACAGAGTGGCGCAAAAGTTAGAAAGCAATTTAAATCCATCTCACATACTTTTGCCATGTGAAAGAAGTAGTTATAATATAAACGGGAAATTTTCTTTAATCTGTATACTCTGTATACTCTTTCATAACAATCATAATGCTCATAAGTGTGGCACGCAATTGATAATTTTTGAATAGTGGGACAAAAGTCTTGCATTTAATGAATTTTTAAAATAAAAACGCCATAAAGATCGTGGAGAGTCCGAGTAAACTGTTTTATATTTAGGGAAGGCGTATTGGTAATATAAGTTATAGTAACAGACAGTTTTCCCTCATCACTAAAACAAAACTATATTGGGGAACTTCGTTGTTGGATGCTCGCTTCCTTAAAACTATAGAATATGTTTTACAGTCCTAAATAAAAGTCTAAAAATTATAGTTCTTGAATATTCTAATATACTTCTTTAAACAGGAAAATTGCATTTTTCTTTACATGCTCACCGTGGCGTATGATTAATATTCATTTTGGAGTAGTATCACAAAATCCTCCATAACTTCGGTTTCAGTTACTCAATTTTCAAAAGAAAACTAACATTCACATTTCAAAATAGTCGCAGTAAATGCTAATGTATTTTTTACAGAAGAAGTCGTAATATTGGGAACATTACAGACAGGTTTTTTGAAACAAACGGAAAATATTTTGTACAATTCCAAATTTGTAAATACATACGGTATAAGTAGTTACTGTTTGCGGCTTACTGCATAAAATCGACTTGCAATGGTTTAGGCTATTTTGGAGTAAACAACCTAGTACTTCCAGAGTTTTTGAAGTGAGACCGATGTTGGACAAATTCCAACATTTCTCATTGGTTTGGAAACTGGGTTACTAGTGAAACAAAGTCCCAGTATTTACAGTTTGAAAAGTTGTCAACAAATGTGGGATTCTTCTTCCCGTTTTCCAAGTTTCTTCTGTATTATTTTCAGACTCTACTTTTCCACTTCACTTTCCTCTTAGAGCTACGTTTCTCTTGAGATTTCCTTGATATTAAATATACTTTTCTCCACTATACCCTACTATAAACAAAACTATTCAATTTATTTTAATAAAAGTTACACATAAACACTCGACAATCATGGACAACAAACACTTTCTGGAATGGCCATGGCCTCCAGTTCCCCGCCTCCCTTCTGCCGACATGCTGTCTACGAACACATGCTCTTGACTATATGTGTACATTTATCTATTTGTAATACATTTGCATCATTATTTGCTCGACAAATATTGACTTTTTCTTCATGGTCACCAGCGTTACCACCACTGCCACCACCACCAATCAACCAACATTCCATTGCCTCTTTCCTGAATCCATCAACATATTGACTCACTGCCAATGTCGCCTCCATTGTAAATGCTACAATGAAACTATTCGAATTCAATTAGGACGCACATTCGCTGGAACTGAATCAGCAGAGTCGGGGAAATATTGGACGAATCAAATTGCTTCCTCCACTCATGTACATAATTATTGACATAAAAGCTTTTCTGTAATTAAAGAAATCTTGATCTCATTAGAAGGAAAAAGACACGCGCAAAATCAATCTTACAGAGGCAGATAAAACAAAATTACACTCGAAGAAAAATAACGAGAATTTCAGTTATATTAACAAATTTGTATATAGAAGTTGCAGTCTTTTTTGGACTTATAGGCGATGAATCTAGATGTAATTAAGTCTTAATGAAGAAATAATTGTGAAATTATATTTCTTTAAATTTTCCCCATTTCTTCTTAAAAGGGTATCAAATAAATACTCATGGCAACCGAGTTAATATCTTATAAGCGAATATATTTGACTAGTTTCATAAAAATTGAGCTGTCAACTGTAAGAAGAATAATGTGATGCATCCTTCCTTTGCAGTTAACCTTCTAATCATAACCTTGAATTACTAAATTTTGTTCAGTGTAAAAGTAGATGCTATCAAAGGAAGTTTGGGGAAATTAAAATTAAAAGTTATGTGTGTGTGTTGATGCCAGCTCATATAAGTTATATTATTCTATTCAATGTATGCGCCGCCCCCGCCCTGTGGCAACTCATTTGCTGGTTCTGAAAATTCATTTAATTCCCCTACATCATGTCTCTTTGATCCCTCAGGATGTGTTTTATGTTCAAACAGCAGCAGAAAGTTTGCCATGTCATCTCAGCTGTTAACATCTGTACGGATGTCCTGAAAATTAATTTCCTCTAGTCTAAACATGTTTGTGAGTATATCCGGCACACTTACAGATTCACACGCACACACTTAAACAACACACACACATCTGCAAACCTAAACCGAAATGTTTCATTATCCTCTTAGTTTCAGTTCATATCCATTAGACTCTAGTACAATATTTTTTATAAAGAATTATTTGCACAGCACCATTGAATGCTTCGAGAGAATCTTCCTAATTGCATTATACCAACTTCATGCAGAATTCACGTCATTTGGGACATTGCTCTGAACGAGAGCCTAGAAAGTTCAACATATTTTATAATTGTTTGGCTTGATTTATCATCTGTGGTGTTAAGAGCATACGAGTTGCCTAATTATGGTCTTAAATGTTAAGTATACATTCATGATTTTCTATTCATTAGCGGATTTAATCAGAAATTATGGTTGAATATTGCATGACGAGTGGACTATGATTCTATTATCTTTATCTTTGGAAATCTTTAAATCATTTAATGAAATGGACGATTTTTGGATTAATTGCAATGAAACGATAACGTTTTATGAATTCAATGAGATTTTAATATTAAACTATGAATTAAATTAGCTTAAAATGGATATTCTATTGTTTTTGCTGGTGGCGTATGATTAATATTAATTATTCAGTAATTTGGGAAAATTGTCCATAGCTTAGGCAATAGTTAAGCAATTTTCAAAAATAAAAAGGCTCCGGATTGGCGAGACATTAAAGTAATGATAAACAAAGCTAGAACATGTTTATAATGTAGAACCTATATGTAAAATCTAAGCGAAGTCAAGTGCTTACGATATATATTTTAAGGATTTATCACTTTTTTATATTTTTTCCTATTTAAGCTACACGTTTTAAAAATTTTGGGCTTACTAAAGAGTGGCCAATTAATATGATTCAATAAAGAAATCTGGTTTAAAGTGGGCTTTTAAGGAATATACAGAATGAATGCTTTGACAAAGAAAGATTTATATTAACAGTTTTTGGCAAGTTAAAAAAATTTAACTAATTTTTATAAAATAACTATCATTCTTAATAAAAATTGTTTGCACGAGTAAGAGATGTCCAAATTATTTGAAAAATAAAAATATATGCTCAGGGATTATATCGAGAGCCCTCAGATTAGAAAGCTTTAGCTTTTGTGGTGCTTAAAGTAAATTTTTGAACAAAAATTGTTTGCATTTTTTGATATACTAGCTTTAAAAATTATATTGGATATAATCAATATCGTGTCAATCATTTAAATTATTTTCTATGTTCTCAGGTCATGCATGATTAGTGTCAAGCTGTCTTCTATTTTTTTCAGTATTGTTTTAAAATATTTTATGGAAAGACATAGGCCTTTAAAAAGTCTTTACATTATTCAGCAGTATTAAATAAATCCGCGTGAAAATCTCTAAATTTGTTCGTGCACATGGCATAAAATATGGCTTTCATACTCGACCTTCTCAAACTATTTCTACTGCCAATATCATGCGATACGCCAAAGCTTATCAGGGTTTATGCCGACCGTGCCTAATCGATTCGAAGCCGTGTGCATCATCTTGGCCTCTAGTATGAAAACAACCATAAGGTCTAGTTTAACAACTAGACCTTCCAACTCGTTTAGGAGTTGAAGCTGCAGGACTTTATTTATAATTTATATAATTTACTCTCTTGAAAAGCTTGTTGAAGATCTGCGGTTTTTCGTCAAATTTAGTAGCTTTATTTTAAGGCATTGTTTGTGTAATTATCGACATACCGGTGGAAATGCTGGAAGAAGTGACGAAAAGTTAAAGGCAGACTTAGTTTTGGCCAACCTTTAAATGCAATTATCTTCAATAATTAAATATCAGAGATTGTTCTTTCTGCGACACTAAATATTTCAACATCTAATTCTTTTTCATTTCTAATCGGAGCGCTTTTGAGGTTTTGCGATATTTTTTGCCATCCTTACACCGTTTATGGTGTCAAAATTGGTCAAGTAATACTGCAACTACGATATATAGCCACTCGCTAAAGGTTTCAATAATTATATTAATATCAATCATACGCCGTGGGTGAATATTTTCAAAAATGTGATTCTAAGACAATTTAAGGGATTAGGGGTCTTAATCTTAAACTTTGTCTATAGAATATTAAAACACTGCTCTCTTCAAAATGTAGACTGCGTTAATGGAATTATAAATATAATTTAGTGGAAAACAAACATTTTACCGAGTGTCTACAGCATTAAAATATGCAAGTGGTATATAATTTACTAATTAAATTTCCTCAGCCTTCTTTTAAGAAACAAAGGCGGAATTTGTTCGAAAACAGTGAGTTGTGTTCGATATAATTCTTATACTCACTGATCGGAAACTACTGTTGAATGCAGGCTTTGAAAACTTTAAATGCTTTTAAATATAGAAGCTTCTCTATAGCTTAGCGATAAAATGTTCCACTCGTAAAAACGTCGGCATTTACGAACTGCCACTCTAAACTTTATAGATGTTCTTAGCCTATATGAACATTGGTTTACTTGTATGACAGCTAATCATCACACAACGACGGTGGGATATAACGAAACAAAACTTATGAAGTCGTAATAATAATTAAATTAAAAAAAAAATTGTTTCCCTTCAGAGAGAACAGAGATGATTTTTTGTTGCGGCCCGCATTGCCTACATTTACTTAAAGTTTGGTATAATTGATTCTGCTGTTGAGCTGTTCTTTAGTCTTCCAATGCGGATACAGTTTATGGTGTGCAATATATCCAAAATTATGCTTGAATATATCCAAAATTATAAAGGTTTTCGTAAAATGCTTATATAATTAATATTAATCATACGCCGTGTATGTAATTCTTTAAATTTTACTTCTAATGTTTAGTTTGCCGTTTCAATCTCTCAAAAATAGGGGTATATTGAAAAACTACCTCAAATATTAAGGCCCGGAAAACAAAATTAGAGAAAAAGAGTTTTCGTTTTTGAAAAACTGTAAGCCCTATACACTGTATGTCTGCTATAAAATGTCATATGGGAGAAATTGGCTTCAGACTCCTTTAAACTCTAAATCCTGCTTAATCCGATGCCAATTATTTTTTAAAAATCGATTTAGTAGAGCAAAAGTTATCGAGTTTTTTCTAACACTGCCATATAATTAATATGAATCATACGCCACGGGTTAAATCTCTTTAGATTATTGAAATTTTCACTTCGTCAAACTTAGCAGTAGGTGCTGCATAGCAACGCATGACCAAAGACCGACATTAATCAATTCGGCAAATGGAGATTAGCCCATTTGCTTTTTGGAAGATTTTACAAAGGGATCTTCGATTACGAGCTTTAATGAATTGATTGGCGGTCACATGGCTTGAATCATATTTAAATATTATCTTACAAAAACCACTTTAATTGTTTAGTTTTGATTTTGAAAAATAAATCTTTGCCTTATTTTATTTTAAAGTTTTGTACCATCAATAAAACACCCATTAAGAGTTTTCTCAACCCATTTTATTTTTTTACCGTAAAATGGTAGGCTGGGACGAAGTATTTCAAAGTAAACCTTGTTAATGATTATGTGATATAAAAGCCGGCACAAAACATTTTCCAAATTATCTCATTTTTCCTTTGTTTGTTTTATTATGAGATAATTTTTCGTTAATAGGAATAGTCATTATGTGATATGGCTGTGAGCCTACAACGGTCAAGATCCTAACGAAGTTTAAATTAAAAATCCTTAATGTGAATTCATTTTATTTTTTTTTTGTTAAAAGTGCCATCAAAAGTTCAAAGTTTCGAACGTCTACACAAATGCTGAATGTTTAAACTTTAGACAGAGCGCAAAAAACGAAACGAAAGAAAACTGCATATGACATAATTTGTGGTATATAAATATTTACCCTTGTCAACAAAATGTTTACGAGTGTATGTGTGTTTAAACACAGAAACAAGAAGAGGCAGAGACCCATCAAAGAGAGGGAGAGAAAGCAAAAAAGAGGGGCGCGTAAAGAAGGAGCAAAAACAGCAAAATAAATAACAGCAAAGAAAATCACGTGCTTTTCAAGTATTTCTCTGTGTTGTATTCATAAATTCTTGACAAACTATGACGTCATCTTATGAAAACTTGAACACTCACACACACAGTGCAAATAAAGCCAAACACACACACGCACACATAGATAGAAACTCGCATTAATAGTACTACAACCTTTCATACACGCACACACATACAAATAACATAGCTATGTCTGTGTATGTCCTTTAACAACTGTTTGTTTGTATGACTGATGGCAAGAGCACATAGCCATACATATTTACGACAACTTATGTACGTACATACGCGTATATGTAAACATTTCCCATTTTTCTCATTCTATATATAGAAAATACACACACTAGAATATTAATGCAAATATATATGTATGTGTGTCAACTGAAAGTGCACTAGAAATAAAAATAATATACTAGATGCACATGTATGTGTCTATGCACATGTATGTGTCTATGCACATGTATGTGTCTGTGGGAACAAATACTAGTTCATGTGTGTGTGTGTGAGTGAGTGTATAATAATAATAAATTGTCGACAATGTTACCCAGTAACATTTATCAGCTAATTCGAAATGGTCTCATAAACTTGGCTCCAACATTATCCTTTAAATAACTGGCAAACCAGCAGAGGCACAGTGGTGCGAAAGGAAATATAAAGCATTTTCATAATAAAGGAACTTAACTCAAATAGAAAGGAAGGCTACTGAGCAAGCTGTTTTAATGCAAGAACAATTAAGTACCACCACTGGTCTGAAGTGAATGGGTTAGTTTTTTAAGAACTTGTTTAAAGTTTTTCCGATCTGGTTAATCTCTGTTCATTGTTTTTACGATTTTTTTGAATTTGATAGCTATTTGAGCTAAACTTTTTTATAAATACATTTAAACCCATTACACTCTAAATCCTTATTATTTTATGCCGTGAAGTTATTCAAAATTGGTTAAGTAAGGCCAAAGTTATGGAGGTTTTTCTAACGCTGCCACATAATTAATATTAATCATACGCCACGGTTAAAATCTTTTTATATATAGCATTTTAGGGTTATTTCTTTAAATATTTGTGTACAAAATTTCTAGAAAGTATGGATATACTAAGAAACAACCTGATTTATGTTTTTTAAGGCCGAGAAATTGTAAGTTGTTTAACGAGTTTATGTTTTTGAGAAAACATTAGTTCTAAAGTGTGGTTAAATTTCAAGGGCCGATGTTGATTTGTCGCGCAAAAGAGCCATTGTTTCGTTAGCTTTGTGGCAAGTGGCGCCGTCCTGTGGAAACCACATATCGAACACTTTTCACAGTAAGTGCCTGACCTGCCTCATTTTGGAAAAATACCGCCAGCTCATAAACCGCACCCAACAGTCACTCTTTGTGGGTGCATTATTTTTCGCCCAAATTCAACAATTCTGCTTATTGACGAATCCACTGAGGTGAAAATGAGCCTCATCACTGAAGATGGTGTTTAGGTGTGGTTCACATTCAACATCGGCCCTTAAAATTTAACCCCCCTTAAAATACATCTTTCCTGGTAAAAAAATTAAATATGGGGAAATTGGTTTTACACCCTATAATACTCTAAATCCTTGTCATTACGAAGCCGTCTAGTTTTTAAAAATCGATTAAGTAGAGCCAAAGTTATGGAGGCTTTTCTCAAACGGCCTTATAAATAATATTAATCATACGCCAAGGGTGAGATTACTTTACTTTGCATTAATATTAATCATACGCCTTGGGTAAGATTACCTTACTTTGCATTGGCATATAATTTCTTAAAACATTTTTTATGAGAAGCTCTTGATGCGATGGAAATATTAGGAAACTAGCCTAATGTTTTATTTCTTAGACCCGGCAAAATAAAAACTAAGATAGAATTTGCGTTTCTTAAAAAGCTTAAGTAATATTAAAGGAAAACATTTTCAAGTAAAACTAAAACTACAAACATTTTGCCGTTTCAACTTAAATATGCGAGATATTGTTTTTAGACCCCGTTAAACTTTAGCTTCTTGTTATTTTGATTATATTTAGTTTTTGAAAATAGGTTTGTTAATGCTAAAACTTTGAAGACTATTAAACACTGCTACATAGTTAATACTAAAAATAGGCGGAAAAATTGGACATTTGGAAAAATTGGACATTAGTCTTAGACTCTGACTTTTAGGGTACGCAAGTTGAAAGTATATAGAGATCGAATAAAAACGATAGGAAAATAAATTTAACTAAACCACCGGTTTTAGCTTCTATTATGCCGATAATGGAATTGAACTTAATTCTAATGACAACCTGGGCTTAGCTGACAGTGCGTTAATGAAAATATCACTATGTGCGGCGCTATTGCTGCAAAAGCATTTCGAAAGTTTTCCTCGAGCTCGTCCAAAGTAAGTTGGAGTGTTGGCCTTGAACTCGTCCAAAGGAAGTTGGCAGGTTAGCATATTTTTAGGACTTGACATAGCTCTAAAAAGTAATCGAAGCCTATCAACCCGCATTAACCGCAAATAGGCTTCTTTGGTAATAACATTTGCAGGCCTCAAGTCACACATTTGCAGGCCTCATATGTATGTAGGATCAAAATAAGCCGGACTAACTCCCTGGCGAAGCTCAATTTAGTCTTCTTTGAAACTGAGCGCAGAGGGCTATTTTTTCTTTATCTTGCATCAATTTTCGTCTAAATTTTTTTTTGAAAGTACCCAAAACTTGAACTATGGTCCAAACTTTGCCGGTACATACTTTGTGGACTTTGATTAATTGACTTAACAGTAGCACATACATATGTGTAATTCCAAAGTTTCTCTTTATACTTTAATTTTCCAGTAGAAGCGGAAATATGGAGACATTTCTTAAACCAGGCAATAATTAATATCAATCATACGTCCCATGTCGAAAATTTTGAAATGTCCTTATAGGCCACTTAGAGCGGAATGTTTAAATCAAAAATTACATATTTGTGGACGTGGAAGACATTTTTGTTGTGGTGTAGGTCGAGCTGTTAAGTATTTACTAATATTGATCATATGCCTTCGGTTAAAAGACTTCAAAAGTGGAATTTTTGTCAAACTTTAAGAAAGGTTGTCCATGTCGTATTTGATGTGAACTACCTGCAGATGACAAGTGTGGCAGTGGGAATTTAAAAATGCTTAGTGTGATATGTCTTTTATGAGCTGGGAATTAATTTTCCTGGGTCCCCCTTGCAGACCAAAAAAAAAAGGTTAAACAAAAAATACGAGAATTCTGTTTTTTGGTCTACTTCTGACAGAAAACTAAAGCATCTTCAAAATAAACGTCTCATAGCCTTAAGGTATTTTTAAGAAATAATTCTGTAGACTTGAAGCAAAATCCCACAATCAGAATTCTTATTAATAAAATTTATTATTGAAGATTTTTTATAGAGGTTTTTTTAACAAATAATTCTGAAGAATTGAAGCAAAATCCCGCAAACACAGTTCTTTTTAATAAAATAATTATTGCAGATATTTGTTCTTGAACAGCAATACAAAATCTGTGCTAAAATATACTTTCAACAAAAAATATCCATAATCGTTCTCTATGAACTCCCTTCCACTTCACTCAATCCCGTAGTTATAATCACACATTTCCTTCACTTTCGAACTACTGTGCCCGGGAAACTATGCCACTAGACTTCAAGCTCTAATGCATTGTTGAAAGCCTTAAAGTATGCTTTGCATATGTGTGGCTAATCTACAGACCTAGGTGCAGCGGATTTTTTTTTTACGCCTGTGTATGTGTGTGTATTTTGCGTTCGCTTTTGGTGCATGTATTAGTGGGTAAGTTCATAAAAATGTACCGTGTCTACGGTGACAATGATGCATGGATCTCTTAACCCGGGTACTCGTATGTCTTTTTTCTCCCAGTTTTTCCAACCAAGCTCCGGTGGAAGGGTTAATTTCATGTACGTGTGAATGCATTTTTTTCGTTGCGGCGTTTCCGTCGACTTTGGTCGGCAAATTTAACATATTAACCTGACACCGGATGTTGCAAAGAATGAATGTGAGCCTTTGATGTTCCAGCACCGTCTGTTACAAGAACAAAAATTCCCAGTATGCAGCTACTTAGTTATGTGTGTTTCTATGTGTGTGTGTGTGTGTGAACTTGTATCTGTGCTACCTTTTATGCCATACGACTTTGGCTAAAAATACATATGGCCTGCTATTATTAACCTTTTAGGGATTGTATGCGAGTGTGCCTTATACTCGGTTTAATTAAAACGGCGAACGTTGAAAGCGTATGAAATGAAAATTTAGTTGCCGTAGCACATGGCCTTATTTATGAAGCGGCACAGCTGTCTGGTGCAGGACATTAAATGGATTTGGAGAGTTCAGAGCCATTTAGAACAGCACTGGGTTGACCTCATAATCGCCTTTTAATCTTTCCGTGCGAGCTTATTATCAATATAAGCCTGCCGTAGACGGCTTTTAGTGTAGGCCAAAACCTTTACATTGCGAATTTAAAAGGATAACAAATATCGCAGACTTAAAGATAAGTGTGACGATGCGTTATTAAAAAATTCGGGAGTTTCAAGATCTGCCCCTATCGTTCCTTGTCCCATTTTTAAACAACGAAAGACTCAATCGAGTAAAAGGTATGTGTCCCGTCACCGCTTTCCCTTTTTATGTTGACTGTGCGACTATTGACAACCAACTGTCAAGTATAGTGTAGCAGACTTAAAGTTCGGTGTGACGATGCGTTATTAAAAAATTAAGTAAATGTTTCAAGGAATGATAGGGTCATCATTCCTTGACACATTTTTAAACAACGTTAGTGTCAATCGAGTGAAAGATATGTGCCCCGTCATGGCTTTCCCCTTTTTATGTTGACTGTGCGACTATTGAAAAGCAACTGTCAACCCCTAACATGGGAACATGACCTAAAGCTGACCCTGTTACTTATCAAGTTAGGAAATGACCAGCTACTGAAGGAGCTAAACAAGGGGTGGAAAAGGCATGCGCGACATTCACACAAGTGACAGAAATTTTACTGCGGGTACAAACGTCAGATGAATTTGTATACATGAGCTGGGGTGCTTTGTGCCACTACCATTCTCAAAGTTGATGCCCCAGATTATCCCTGAAAGATTAACAAAATTTCAAGGCCTTATATACATCTTCTGTTTCTAGAGGAAGTTCTCCATTAAAATAAAAAATCTCAATATTAAGGAGTAAATTGAAATAGAACCTCATTATTAATAGTTTTCAATTAAAATTGCAATATTCTCTATTTAAAATAAGAATTCTCACCTTTATTATTTTTTTCATCTTGAAGTGTTATTTTTTAATTTCTATTTAAATGCTTTTAATTAAAAGTGAAAAATGTAAGTCTCAAATGGAAATTCTGAATAAAAATAATATTCGAAATAGACATTCTGAGTTAAAATCAAAACTCTCAATATCAATTTCGATTTCTTAAATTAAAGCAGAAACTTTTATTAAGAAGTTTTCAATTTACATTGCAATATTCTCCATTTTCAATGAAAATTCTCAATTTTTATTATTAATTTTTAATTTGGAATTTTAACTTTTAATTTTGAAGAGGAAATTCTAAATTTCTATTTAAATGTTTTCAATTGAAAGTGAAAAATTCAATTCTTAAATGGAAGTTCTCGATCAAAATAATATTCGAAATAGAAGTTCTTAATTTAAATTAAAACTCTCAATATCAATTCAATTTCTTAAATTGAAATAGAAACTTATTATTGAAAGTTTTCAATTTATATTGCAATATTCTCAATTTTCAATGAAAATTTTCACTTTTTATTAATTTTTTTCAATTTGAAATGGAAATTCTCAATTTCTATTAAAACGTTTTCAATTAAAGTGAAAACTGTAAGTCTCGAATGGAAATTCTCAATAAAAATAAAATTCGAAATAGACATTTTCAGTTAAAATCAAAACTCTCAATATGAATTCGATTTCTTAAATTGAAACAGAAACTTATAATTAAAAGTTCTCAATTAAAAAAGGCAATTTTCTTTATTTTAAAGTGGCAATTCTCAGTTTCTATTTAAATGTTTACAATTTATTTACCTGAAATTCTCCATAAAATATGAATCGAAATAGAAGTTCTCCGTTTAAATAAATAACTCAAAATTTAATTTCTTGAACTGAAAAAAAACTTATAATTTGAAGTTTTCAATTTATATTGAAATATTCTCCTTTTTACAATAATAATTCTCCATTGTTAATATTATTTTTTTGTCATTTTGAAGTGGAAATTTTCAATTTCTTTTGAAATGTCTTCAATCTAAAGTGAAAACTTAAGTTTCAAATGAAAATACTCAATGAAAATAAAATTTTAATAATTTCAATGGATGTTTTCTATTACAAATAAAAATTGTCAGTTTCAATAGAGGTTTTCCGCCTTTAAGTAGATTTTCCAACTCTTAAAAGAAAATTTTCATTTTAAATGTTCTCAAGTTGAAATAAAAATTCTTTATTAAAATGGGAATTGTTTCAACTTCAATAAGTTTTCTCAATTTGAAATTTGAGATCTCTATGTAAACCGAAAGTTATAAATAGTAATAGTAATAAGAAGAATTGTACACATATTACTTGCGAAATAAAGAATAATAATAAAAAAAAAAAAAAAAAAAAAAAAAAAAAATTTCATTTTCAATTGGAGTTTTCAAAATTTGAAATAGAAACTCTCAAACTCAAATTGTAATTGTTAGTTTTAAATAGAAATTCTAGTTCTAATTTCATAGTTGACAAAATGAAGAATCTAAATTGAAAAGAAATCGATTGAAATCAAATCGTAATTCTTAATTTCAAATATAAGTAAAACAATTATTTAAATGTAATTATTAACAAAAATTATGTTATTCGTGATAGAAAATTGTGTATTGTTGTAATTTTATGTTCTCGGTTTTGTTTTAGTGATTACCCCTGATGATGAACGACGAAATCAGTTCGAAATACTGGGTTGTTTGAAATTAAATAAATTATTAAAACACCAACATCTGTTTTTTTCGTATGACCTCAAGCCTAACCATAACTGAAAAAGAAATTCTGTCTTTTAATTGGAATATTCTCAATAGAAAAATAAAAATCTAAATTCAATAGGAACTTTTTATATATTAATTGGTATTTTCTCAATTTTAATTCGAGTTTTCTCCAGTTGAAATAGAGGTACTGAGCTTTAAAGCAAATTGTAAGTTTTGAAATTCTCAATCAAAATGTTATTTATTTGGAATGAACATTCTCAATTTTCACAATTTCATTTAGAACATTATGAATTTTAAATAGAAAATCTCAAATTGAAATTTCGATTAGAATTTCCTCAATTTAAAGTAGAATTCCTAAGTTAATTGGAATATTCTCAATTTAAAATGCAATTCATCACTTCAATACACTTCAATAGAAATTTCCTAAATATGAATTGCGATTTTCTCCATTTTGATTCGAGTTTTCTCAGAAGAAATTCTAGTTTTAGAAAAAATTCAAAATTGTAATTATAAATCTCTTAATTCAAAGAAAATTTTCAATTAAAATGTACTTAAATTAAAATGAAAATTCTCAATTTCAACTGAAATATTTTTAGTTTCGATTTGTAATTGAAATTTTCCGAATTTCAATTGGAGTTTTCTTTGTTTGAATTTTCTAAACTAGATATAAAAGTTCTTAACTGAAGCAGAAATTTTGTTTTCAATTGCAATTTTGTCAAATTAAAATAGAAATTCTCAATTTTAATTGAAATATTGCCAATTTAAAATTAATATTCGTTTATTCAAAAGAAAATTTTCAATATTAATTGGTGGATTCTCAATTTAAATTCGAGTGTTTTTAACTTGAAATAGTAATTCTAAATTTTAAAGCAAATTCTCAAATTCCGTTAGAACTTTCTCAGTTTCAATTGGAATTTTATCAACTGCTTTATCAACTTTAAGCAAATTCTCAAATTCCGTTAGAACTTTTTTAATTTCAATTGGAATTTTATCAACTTCAATTAGAATTTTCTCAATTTCAATTGGAATTTTCTAAATTGTAAATGGAAGTTCTTAATTTTAAATGAAAATTCTCAATTAAAATAAAAATTTTAAGTTTCAAATGGGAATTTTTTCTTTTAAATGAAAATCGTCACTATCGACTAAAATTTTCTCAATTTTACTTTGAAATAAAAAATTTCAAATGGAAATTCTTTACTGCAATTAGAATTTTCTCATTTTCTATTGGATTTTTTTTGGAATGGAATTTTGGACTTTTTATTTAAACTTTCTTCATTGAAAGAGGAAATTCCAAACTTTAAATGACAGTTCTTGATTTTAATTATAACTAGCTTAATTTGAAATGGATAATTTTGAAATTCTAATTGGAATTGTCGCAATTTAACCTAAATTAAGGTTCTCAATTTCAAATAAAAATTCCCAATAACTTTTTAGTTTCTCTCTGAACAAAATGTTGAAAAGAAATAAGGTCTCAAACTTGAGTATGAACTAAGCAAAAATTCTTTAAGTAAAGATTGTAAGTTTTAAATAAAACTTGTCTACTTTAAATGAAAATCGTTAATATCGTCTTAAGTTTTCTCAATTTAAGGTAAAAATATAAAATAAAAAATCGGAATCATCAATTGCTAGTAGAATTTTCTCAATTTCTATAGGAATTTTCTCAATTTTTATAGGAGTTTTCTCAATTTCTGTAAGAATTTTCTCAATTTCTATAGGAATTCTCTTAATTTTATTAAAAATGTCTTCTATTTTAAGGCCCAATTAGTCTTGACGGTTGACGGTAGGCAATCAGCTATTTCAGTTAGGGGTTGCATTTTGCATGTGTTAGAGGGAGATAACTACAGTTTGACGACGGTAGACTTCTGCAGGTTGCAGAATCAACCGTCCACCGTCAAGACTAATTGGGCCTTTAAGTAAAATTTAAACTTCGAGTGATAATTCTCGATTTTAATTAAAACTTGACAAATTTTAAACGAAATTGAAATAAAAATTCTCGATATGAACTGATTTTAATTGTAATTTATATAATTTTCAATCTGAACTTATTTAGCCGATTCTCTGAATTAAAATTCTCAGCTTGAAGAATCTCACTTCCGTCGCTTTTTCTTTTGGACGAATTACGTTTCAGAGGCTGTGAGGTTTCGTTTCTACTCCGGCTGGGTCTTCTGCTCTTTTTTACTTCGAGCATGTCTATCGGGGTGGGTTGAGATCTGAGGTCTGGGTTAAGGTCTGAGTATAGTTCTCAATTTCACAGAAGGTTTTACCCCTTAACTCTTCTAATTTTTTTCGGAGGCTATGTAGGTGTCCTCATGATATCTTATAACAAGATAGCCATTGATTATAGTCTTCAACAGATTATCTAGTTTTTGAAAGCAAACGCAAGCCAGCCCTAATTCTTCGAGTTGTTGTAGCGGAACATAGTGCCGTGGCGACAGCCCTTGGCCGAAGAATTCCTACTTCGGATCGATCCGGTACATAGAACAGGCTTTCGTGGGATCGTAATACTTCCAAAGAATTCCTCTTTCACGTCGATCCGGTACATAGAACCGGCTGTCGTGCGATCGTAATTCTTCCAATTGTTGTTCTCGTTGGAACTCAGCAATCTACTCGTATGAGATTTTCAAATTAAATAATGAGTTTGCTGATTATCCTAAGGAAGATTTTGAGGCAAGGGGCAGGAGTTTTGAGGTAAAAGGTTAGTTAAACCAGCACGCTTAATACCATAAAATAACTAAAATTTTTAATGACAACTTTTTTAAAATAAATGAAATCGGACTCAAAGGTTTAAAAAAATCCCTTTATGGCGGATACGATAAAAGGGCCGGCAAATAAAAACTCTAGCTGTTCTTATATTCTTCAATTTCATATTCATATTTATATTTATAGCCTTTTCAAAAAGGTTATCTCAAAATTAACATTTATGAGTGTTTTTACTACGCGTTGCCTTTGGTCATTTCAGGGTTTTAAGCGCCAACTACCCTTTCGAAAAAAGTGCAAGCTTTATGTCATTTTAAAAGAACAGCATAAAAACAAAAGCCATTAACAAAGAATAAACTCTGCTGTCTTGTGGAACTGCAGTTTATTAACTGCCAGCCATCGAAAACGCCAACCTAGCACTGAGTGCCTTTTTGCCAGAGTGAAGGGAAAAGTGGTTGGGAGAAATTTAAAACATGCCTTAATTAAATTTAGTTTAAGTTTTATTCGACAGCTAGGGAAATACTGATAAAAGAATTTAGCAAATAAAAATAAAAACAAACAAACAAGAAGCGAGCCGCAGGAAAAAAACGAGAATCTCATCAAAAATTAAACTACTGGGTCCGCCGCGTTTTTTTTTATCTTTTTTATTTTCCCTTTTACTCTTTTTTATGTGGGACAACTTTGGCGTTTTATACGCAAAAAATGCTTTAATTAGTTTTCCCCGTTACAACAACACCAGATATTTTCTCTTTTCAGCTCTAGGAGCAAGAAGAGGTGGCGGAGGGAAGAGGAAAAACAAAACATAGTTTAAAACGATTTTAGTGGTCATTTGGTGGGTAGGAAAAACAAAAAGAAACCTCGCGAAAACGGCCAATAATGCCGGCCATAAACAGAAGACCAACAACCCAGGGAGTGCGCGCTTCGCGAGAAGTGATAAAAATCCATTAAAATTATTTTAACGTTTTAGCACATTTTTAACATGAAAAGCAGGGAGGCGCAAAACAGATTATGTAATTAAATCGGGTTTATATATACTAACTACTATCACAACAGACCAAAGTGAAAGCAAACGTCGAGCAGCCACGGAATACGACAAAGTAGTTATAATAATGTAATTGGTTTCAACGCCTAAAGGTATGCTTTGTCTGTGGCGCTTGGGAGTCGTGCATTTTGTCACAAGATACGCTAAGGCGTATTAATATTTCATAGTACTCGTACATCTTTATTGAAAGCTACACATTTCCTCATCGGTTGGCATACTTTCAGGCTGCGAAATGTATACATGATGTAAAGCATACTTTCAGGATGCGTACAGAACATAAAGCGAATTTATTTCACAGATTTTATTGATGTTAAGAGTATCAAAGCCACTGGAGGATGAAAGCCAATAAAGTTAAACAGAGTATAACAATATAAATGCTGAATATGCTGAAAATAAAATCAATTTACTTGCATGATTTTGCCAACGCAAGGTGCAAGGGTCGTGGGGCTGGGAAAAGAAGGATGCTCCAACAGTTCTGGGAAATATAAATCTGTCAGTCTGCGTAGAACAAATTATGTACATTAATAAACTTTAACTTGTCGAAAGAAACATTAAATTGGCAAATTTGTAAAATTCCAAGGTATTTTATCCAAAGAGTAGTATACTTTTAGGTGGTGGAAAATGTCAGGGAAAATATCATACACATTCAGGAATATAGCATACATTCAGGAAAAAAGAATACATTCAGGTATAAAGCATTCTGGAATATGGCATACATTCAGGAATAAAGCATATATTCACGAATATAGCATATATTCACGAATATAGCATATATTCGGATATATAGCATACTCTTAGGAATATAGCATACATTCAGGAATATAGCATGCATTCAGGAATATAGCATACATTCGGACGACAGAAAAAATAAATAAAATGTACTCGTATTTCAATTCACGTTTTCAATTTAAAAAATTCTCGGTATTCTAAAGTTTTATTATCAATATACTTAGTAGGGACATAAATACAGTTACAACATTGAACACACCCATTTCAATGGTAGAACTGAACATACCACGTTAATGCCATATGGGTTTTAAAAGCTAACCTCAATAGCGTTAGTCTGTAACGGGATTTTAAAATTGTTTCAACTTTCATCATGAAGTGGTCAGATAGTATCGCTGTAATAGCGATTTTTAAGTGTGAGATGAAAAAAAGCGATATTTTCAAAACGCTCCGACCACTAGGGATTAGCCGCATGTTCGTCTACCGATGCATAAAACTGTTTGAGGAGACTGGCGATGTAAAAGACCGCCACCGGTCAGGCCGCCCACGCTCTGCTCGAACACTGCATGTCATCAAAGCCGTTAAATCAAGAATTCACAGAAATCCGCTCCGAAAACAGAAAATCATGGCCCGTGAGATGAATATCACGCAAAAGACCATGTCGAATCATTAAAAAAGACTTGGTACTTGGGGCTTTCAAACGACATTTATTGTCTGCTATAACTTGCACAGAAAAATTTTGTTCGCCGATAAAAAAAATTTTACCGTTCAGGAAAAATTTAACAAGCAAAATGATAGAGTGTATGCGCGGTCATCTAAGGAAGCATCTGAACTGATCCCAAGTGGGGAAAAGGGTCATCACCCAGCTTCAGTCATGGTTTGGTGGGGTGTATTTTACGATGGGGTCACTGACCTGCATTTCTGCGAACAAGGAGTCAAAACATCGGCCAAAGTTTACCAAGAAACCGTTTTGGAAGCTGTTGTGGAGCCTCTTAACAATTCCCTATTCCAAAACAAGCCATGGACTTTCTAGCAGGATTCTGCGCCGGCCCATAAGGCTAAAACGTCCCAGGTCTGGCTTCGAAACAATTTGCCAGCGTTCATTTCCTCTGAAGAATGGCCCTCAGGCAGTCCAGATTTGAACCCATTGGATTACAAATTGTGTACGGTTTTAGAGGACAAGGTTTGTCACAAAAGATACCCCGACATTGGATCTCTTAAGACTACTTTGGTTCGAGCTGTGGCCAATTTTCCAATGGACGGGGTTCGTGCAGCTATTGACCAGTGCGACTTAAGGCGTGTGTGAAGGCAAAAGGCGGACATTTCGAATAATTAGATTCTTTTTGATACAATATCGTATACATCAATAAATATATTAAAAAATATTTGGCCCAAAAACATTTAGTACTTTTTATTTTACAGCATAAAACGTGTGTTATAGTATTTACGTCCCTACTAAGTAAACTTGCAAGCAAAATGTTCTCAATTGTACATTAAAATTCTCAATTTGAAACATGTTTAATTGGAAAATTGGTATTTAAAATGATACTTAATTTGATTTTAATAGTAAATTTTTGATATTTATTGAAATTTTGCTTAACTCGTTTGTTTTATTTCGGTTTTTTGCTTTTACACATTGAACAGGGATTCACTGGGTCGAGACCTCTTGCATCTATATTTAAATAGAAGACAAGTTCATACCATAATGGCAAACTGACATTGTTTCGTGGCTTCACACTACTTTAATTGCGATTTCGGGTTCCGTGACGACCTTTATTAGAGCTTCGCAGCAATCGTTAAAAGGAAAACTGAACTCTTTAAGACCAGGTTCTCACTAAACGTATGCGAATTACTGCTGTAATACCACCTCACAGAGACTCCACATTGAGAGCCATCAAAAGATTTATTTTACAACATGTGTGTGTTGTGAAAAGAGTTTAGGCTATGCGAACTGTTTTATCAATTTGAATTCAATATCAGTTTAAATTTTTTAACGCGAATTAGAAATTCCAACTCTCAAAGTAAAATTTTCAATTAAAATGTTCTCAAGTTTAATTGAAATTTTCTCATTTTCAGGTAGAATTTTCTAAATAAAAAATTAAAGATATCATTGGGAATATTGGAGGGTTTTCAAGGCATCGGCGTATCATTAGAGATCCTAGGGTCTCTGTTGACAGGTCGGAAGACATCGAACGGAAGAGTTTATGATAGACTTCGTTTATGATAGACTTCGCTCTGAGCGCTCAGGCAGTCATGAGCGCTTAGGCAGTCATGTCCAAGTAAAACACCTAGGGACTTGTTTCTGCATATTTACTTTCTCACGACTTGGTCTTCTTTGCATTCAAGTCGTGTAGGGCATCACGTCGTCGTCCCTGCCCGTCGTTAGCCTGTTTTACACATTTTCCTATATTTCCTGTAAAACTTAACAACACTTTGCAATCATAAACTATGAAAATATTCTGTTCATCACCTTTCTGCTGTCCACGAGTTACAGGCTTCATTAATCTGAAATAACTCTCCAACTCCCGCTTTACACAAAACGTGCTCTAAAGTAACATTCCCATGCTCTCTGCTGTTATCCAGGCCCGTCACTCGAAAAAATCCGGATGTAAAGCGTTTCCCCCTCCTAGAACGATTATCCAAACGTTCAGCTTATCTTGAGCACCAGTAGCAGCGGAAGTTTTATGTTGTAAAACTATGAACTCTTCAAAATCTCCTGAACCATCGAACGGACGAGCGAGTGAACAAACAAGGAACACCTGTGCGTATCTCTGTGTGAGCAGATGATTTTTTTCTGCGTGCATATGCGTGTGCCTGAGAGCTTTATAGGATTTGTGTTAGTGGCCATGTGTGTGTGTATTGATGTATGTAGTTTGTTTCTGCGTTGCAAGGGGCGAAGGGGAAAAAATCTCATAAAGTTTTGTTGCTCTTGTTGAGTGTGTCATACAAGAGTAGTGACACATATTGAAAAATCGTTCGCATACTCACACACGCACACACACACACTGCCGACAAGGCTTACACATACGCGATGAGTACGTATGAACTCACTCACACATTGACGGATGGATATCCTTTGTTTGGCCAATCGCTGGAAATCATATTCAGCGTGAGTGTGTGAACAAACATTCCCACGCACTTCAAGCAGTGCATGCATGTGTGACTGTTGAATGTGGTGCAGCAGCTCTTATTGGTGCTGGCCAATATGACGCCTGTTTTTCGGAATGTGTTCCTCGTTATCGTTGGCTTTATTTCGTTCTCAGTACCCGGCTTACAGTGGGAAGAAATTTCTTTTCTCTTCCGTTCAACCTTACCTATAACATAGTCTAATGTGATTCTATAAGCATGGATTACTTAGGAAACCTACCAGAGAAAAGCAGTGGCTTGCTGCCTTTAATTTGACCAGAGCAACTAGAAGCACGCCACATGCTGCGGAACACTGAATACTGCATTTTATAATCAGTTAAAATCAGAAGAGGGACATTAAGATTCCAACAGGCAGTCTTAATCCAGACCCTTTAGCTCCTTTAATTGAATGGTACGAGTAATACTTGTAGTGCTATTAGCACCATTGAAAAGGTCATATTACTTAACGCTACTACTGGTCTATTCAATATAAGAATAATCCCCGACAAGGGAGTGTGGGATTCAGCAGAATCATTTACAAGCATATCAGTCTTCATCGATAGGTCGAGGAAAGAATTTCCGGATAACACTTGTAAAAGTATTATGTTACAGGCTAATATTTTGATTATAGACAAAGCTAGCTGGCTAAGCGGCCTAGTTGGCCGCTTTTTCTACGGAAGCTAAAACTATATTCTTAGGGGAAAAAATATCTTTTCCCAGGCAAAATAAAAGTCTGTTTCTTAGGGATAATATGTCTGTTCCTAGGGGGAAAACTCTTAAGGTAGTGCAAAACTCTTCCTAGTTAAAAAATAGGGTAAGTGAAAAAAAAACTTTTCCGTCTAAGGTCACAGGCAAAAATATATCTTTTTCTAAGAAAAAGAGAAAAAAACTTTTCTTAGGGAAAAAGAAGAACAATTTTCTAGGGGAAAGAGAAGTTATTGCTTGGGAGAAGAGGGATAGAGAAACATTTTCCCAGAGAAAAGAAGCACCTTTTCCAGGGATAGAAAATAATTGATACTGATAAAGGAGAACAATAATTTTTTAGAAAATAACATGAATTTGTTTCCCTGGAAAAATAAGACTTTTCCAAAGGGGAAATAAATAAATCGTTTCCCATAAAAAAAAATTTATACATTTTCTAAAGAATTGAAGACCCTTTTCGTAGGTAAAAGAAATATCTTGCCGTTTTCCCTATCTTGACAAAAGAAAAAGGGAGGCGAGGGTTTTCTTCCTAGGGAAAAGCTGGATCTTTTCCTAAGGAAAGCCAATTTTTTTTCCTAGGGGAAACCAGATTTCTTTCCTAGGGAAAAACAGATTATTTTCCTATCGTAAGCAGAGTATTTTGCTAGGGAAAAGCAGATTCTTTTCCTAGAAAAAAACACATGCTTTTTCTAGGGAAACGCAGATTCTATTTCTAGGGAAAAGCAGATTGTTTTCCTAGGGAAAAGCAGATTCTTTTCCTAGGGAAAAGCAGATTCTTTTCCTAGGGAAAAACAGATTCTTTTCCTAGGGAAAAGAAGAAGGGAGAATCTTTTCCTACGGAAGAAAAGAATCTTTTCCTAGGGAATGACGAATAAAAAAAGAAACTTTTTCTATGGAAACAGACACTTCTCCTAGAGAAAAGTGTTTTTTTTTCTCAGGTAAAAAGACTCTGTTCCTATGAAGAATGTTTTCATTGGAAACAATTTTTTTAGAAGTTAAAACCATGATCTATTCTTGGAAGAAATTATCACTCCTAGAGAAAAAAGGGTCATCTAGGGAAAAAAGGAATCCTTCCGTAGAAAAAGGATCTTCTTCTAGGCACAAGAGGAAAATAAGGGCCTTCTCGTACATAAAAAGCAAATTTTCCTTTGTAAAAGAAGACTATTTTCCTAGGGAATAGATATTTTTCTAGGGATAAAAAGGACCTAGAGCCCAAAATGACTTCAATTTGCCAGCACAATCCTTAGTAACATTTTACTGCATCTGTTTTTAAAAGCTAACTTCCTTGGCTTTCTTTGTTTGTAAACTCTTACCTAATTCTGGTCTTGCTTTAAAATTTTGCATCTTTCGTAATACAAAAACATCCTATTATAAAACTAAGAGACTTGGGTCCTAAGCCGTTTCAGGAGCCCAAAATAGAACCTATTTGCCATATTTCTGTTAGAGTATGCCAAAGCATAAATATTTTCCCAACACTGCTTCGACGCCGAAACTGACGGCTGCAACTATGCCGCTTCCTTTTTGCGCGGCGCCTGGGTAACGGCGTGAAACGAACTTTAAGACAAAATTTTAATTTTATATGAAAATCAAATATTTTTATGCCATTGTGCAGATTTTATCAACTCTCATCACACACATACAAGCATCCACTTACCGCACACACACTGTCAAACAATGTTTGACCGGTATTTATAATTGTTGTTCACTTTGAGTGAGCTTTATGTTCGAGTACGTATGTTGTATGTACGTGTGCCTATGAACGTATATATGTATGCGTATGACATACATATTTGTACATTTTTGTGAGTGTATGTGTGTGCGAGAGTAGGTATAACAATCACTTAAATGACTTTGTATTTTGTGGGGAGGTTTTAGAGGAGGAAGGCAGGCAAGGAGGAAAAATTCATCAGATGATGATGTTGTTGACTACGATGCTGCTGATGCTGCTGTTAGAGCTGAAGCTGCTGCTGTTGGAGCTGTTCTTCCATTGATTGTGATGTGATATTGATGGCACCATTCTGTCGCAATCGTTTTATATGCAAATTTTGTGGTACACAACAACGACAACGTGTTATACTTCTGTTATACAAGTCACATACACTTGTGCAAGTGCAAGCGGTGGCAGCACCCTGTATTCGTGGGTAGGTGCGTGTGTATAAGACTTGTTTAACACTCTGACACCGAGTGTCACATCGCATGAAATGGAATGAAATGTCAATACAATGTTAAATTCCATTTGTTAGTTCTCGAATATAGGGTCTAAAACCGCACCCCAGCGCACTCCCGCCCACCATAAACAGGAGATCCGAAACTTTTCCCTGTACAACCACACAAAAAAACCCACGAACGAAATAAAATTAATAGTTGTCGTATTCCCCAGAGTTGTTCATCTTGCGTGTCCTCCTTGACATTTATCACTTCAGTGGGTGAATCCAACAGCAGGAGTCTGCGAATGTGTGTTTGTGTGTATTGTATTTTGGCCGGATCACCATCTTTGCTATGGCATTACAAAAGTCAATGCCTTCTTGTGTGTAGCAGGCGTTAATAAAAACCTCCACCAATTATTGTTATGTTAATGTTGTCTTGCTCTTCTTGCCCCCCAAAGAAGTCCTGGACAGGCATCTGAAAGCATTCATCATTTGTTTTATAACCTTCAAGTCACTTTTTATGGTCCGGAAAACACGTGTAAGGTCAAAGCGTCACAACGCATACGACACCAAACGACGTGACCATAACTAAATGAAATGGAAAGAAATATTGGTTTAGGGGACAAATTCCCCCAGGAATCACAGAAAGGAAAAAACATATAAAAAGCCCCTAGGAATGACCAACAAACCAATAAAGACCAATTTTCCTAATTATCGCCTTTTTCGTCGGGATAATAAAAAAGATTTATCATTTTCCAGTCAAAAGAAAAACCTTTTGCAAGCGAATAGAATTAACTTTTTCCAGAAAAAAATTCAAGAATCCTTTCCGACTACTTATTTCTTTGGATAATTTCATCTTTCCCCAAGAGTCTTTTTCAATGAAACTTCCTCTTGGAAAAAAATAATATTTTAATAGGGGAAAAAAATGTGATTTTTTTTTAAAGAAGAACACTCTTTTCTTCGTAAAAAGAAGTGTTTTTGGCTAGAAATAAAAAATCTTCCAGGGAAAAGGAGGACCTTCTCTTAGGTAAAATCGCAACTTCCTGAGAAAACAGATCCTTCGCCTAGGGAAATTAGTACGACGTATTTTTGGCTTGAGAAAATATAACTTTCCTGGGAAAGTGAAGAATATTTTCCTAGGAAAAAGAAAGAATCTTCTCCTAGGAACAAGAAAGAATCTTTTCCTAGGGAAAAAAAGAATATTTTCCCAGGGAAGAGAATGCTCTTTCCTAGAGGAAGAATCTTTTCCTAGGGAAAAGAAAGAATCTTTTCTAGGGACAAGAATAATCTTTTCCTAGGGACAAGAACAATCTTTTCCTAGAGAAAGAATAATCTTTTCCTAGGGTGAAGAACAATCTTTTCTTAGGAAAAAAGATTGTGTTGATTGAAATGTTCTCCTAGGGAAAAACAGTATTTCTTTCCTAGGGAGAAGAATATTTTTCTAGGGAAAAGAAAAATGGTTTCGTGGTGAAAAGAAGAAGAAAAGAAGAACCTTTCCTTGTAGAAAAGAAAAACCTTTCCTTTGGGAAAAGAAGAATCTTTACTTAGGGAAAAGAAAAATCTTTTCCTAGGGAAAGGAGAATCTTTTCAAAGGGAAAGAAGAATCCTTTCCTAGCGAAAAGAGGTTTTTTCCAGGAAAAAGATTTTTTTTAGGGAAAGAATACTCTTTTCCTAGGGAAAAGAAGAATATTTTCCTAGGTAAAAAAAAGAATCTTTTTCCAGGGAAAAGAAGAATCTTTTCCTAGGGAAAATAAGAATATTTTCCTGGGGAATAGAATAATTTTTTTTTTATGGAAAGGTAAAATCTTTTTCTAAAATAAGAATAATTTTTTCCTAGAAAAAAAGGAAAACTAGAAAAAAGAATAAACTTTTCCTAGAAAAAAGGAAAACAATACACTTTTTCCAATGGGAAAGAACCCTCTTTCCAAAGTGGAAAGAAGACTCTTTTCCGAGGACTATTATACTTTTCCCCTAGGGCAAGTCTTCTTTTAACTAAAAAAACAGATTGTCATAAAAAAATATTAGTCACCCCTCCCGGCAATGTTTGTTTGGATAAACGAATAAATTTATTTCGCTTTAAAAAGGTTTTTTCTTCCGTCATTATCTCTTCTAAAACATTTCAAGCCGGAATCACGGTTAATTATGAGTAAAAACGTGACAAATATTATAAATTTAACTCGCCAAACCTTGCCCCCACACCCATTCCAGTCAAAGTCATTAAGCAAAAAATGTTTTTTCCCGTGTCTTAGAAGCTGAAAAAACAACAATAAAACGCTTCCATGCCACTTAATTTTGTTGATGTTGGCAAAAACCTATGGTTCGTAATTTCTTGTGTCTTCGTTCATTGCCTTCAAACAATTCCAATGAGACACGTTTTATTCATTAACCCAAATAAAATAAAAGAAAGCAAGAGGAAAGTGTCGACCAACAAAAACCAAGGAAGGCAACAGCGATAGCCGTGCTGCTGTAGCTACACCCAACAGCCAAATAAAAGTCTCTAAACAATTATTCTTAAGAAAATATTTGCGCAAACATCAAAAGCCCCTAACACCCTTTTACATCGTTCCCTTTTGATCGTCGCGGGCCTGCTGGGAAAGGACAAACATTATAATTATGAAAATTGAAAACTATGGTTTGAAAAGCTGCAAGAACAAGACAGTACAGCGGCGGTGGCAATGACAATGGCAACAACATCATTGTCGCCAGAACCATCGGCAACAACAAATTGGTTGCTTTAACAAAGATAAACACTATTGAAAAGTTTAATGACAATTCAGACAAGCGAACAATGTGACAGTCACCACCGCAACGTTTCTTTGTCGTTTGCCTCGAAGACCAACACTGGCTCGGTTAGTGGCCAGAGCGTTTCCAAGTAACCGAAAAATCACAAAGAAAAGACTAGAAACAGGATGAGGTATGAAAAGTAATGTGAGTAGTGAGGGAATTTGAAAATATGCAAAGCTAAAGGAGGATACCTTCCCCTGATTGAAATGAAAAAAACAGAAAATCCTTTTGAAAGATCGAAAAGTGTATTTGCATGAGTTAGCTAACATCGTGAGAATACGAAAAGAACGTGTTGGGTTTTTATTGCATGATTAGTTGTCCATGAGAAAGTTCTGTTCAAAGTAGATGCCGCGTTTCCTCACCGTCGACCCAAAACAACGAGTTGATAATTGTAAGCAGTGTTTGACCATGTTTAAACGTACCAAACGGGAATTTATGCGTCGATATGTATCAATGAATGCAACATTGACTCAAAACTTCGCTCTGGAGTCGAAACGATAGTTACCTTAGGGGACAGCAATCAGTAAACCTAGTCCAAAGCGCCTGAATGCACACGGTTATGACCTCACTATTTTGGGATGCGCATTTATTTATCCATTACCTTAAGAAGGCAAATACTATCAACAGTGATTATTATTGGAGTATTTCAAGGTTAAAATAGCAAAAACGACTGAATGTGACAAAGAAAATACGAGGGCATATCAATAATTCAGTAACTTTTCCAACTTCCCTCGTAGTTATAAGAAATGCAACATTGCTCCCATCAAGTACTATCTGTTAATAGACTACTGTCAAATTTTGAAAGAGTCCCATCATTTAGTTTGTGTTTAACAGCTGTTCAAAACATACAACCTCGTAGGTTTTGTCAAAAATGCAAAAAGTGAATTTCGAGTGCTCATTAAACATTATCAATCAAACCAAGGGAAAGCTTGATAAATACTATGGAACTCTGCACTGTCGATTTCAATGGTAAAAAAGTGGTTCATTGACTTTCGTTGTGGCGCACAAGTACAAATGACGCTGAAAGTTCTGGACGGCCAGTTGATGTCAATACATCCGAAAATGTCGAAAAATCCACGATATGGTGTTGGCCGATCGAAGAGTAAAAGTGCGTGAGATTGTTGATGCCACATGCATTTCATATGACAGTGTGATTTCGATTTTACATGATCAGTTGGGTTTAAGAAAACTGTCTGCAAGATGAGTGTTTCCGGGTGAACCGTCTCCGAAGAAGGCCAAGGTGCCATTGTCGGTCAATAAAGTGATGGCAACAGTTTTGTGGAATGCACGCGGTATAATCCGCATCGATTAGCTTCAAACGGGAAAAACAATAAACGACGAATATTATGCGAATTTATTGGACTGATCCAACGAGGATTTAAAAAAACGACCACATATGACCAAGAGAGTAGTTATTTTCATCAAAATAATGCACGGGTGCACACTTGTGCAGTCTCAATGGCAAAATTGCATAAATTGTGTTACGAATTGGTACCGCCATATTCTCCGGATTTAGGCCCCAGTGACAACGTCCTATTTCCAAACCTAAAGAAATAGCTCGGTAAAAAGAGATCCAGTTCCAAATGGCTCGGTGGCTCGGTGGAAAGAGATCCAGCTCCAGCAATGAAATTATTGATCAGACAAATGCCGATTTTATAGACCTCGAAAAATTCTATTTTTTGAAAGGAATACAAAAATTGGAGAAACGTTGGACTAAGTGTATTGAGCTAAAAGGAGATTAAGTTGAAAAATATTTTTGGTTTTTTTTTTTTGCAAAAAAAACTGTCACGGAATTTTTGATTTGCCCTCGTATTTTATAAAATACCGATTTCGATAAGGATTGAGATCACCTGAATAATCTTTAGTAACCTAAGGGGAAGCTTGGGACCCTAGCCAACACTAAACATACCATACATAACAGTTAAATAGGGTGATCCATCTAGAGGTATTTTTTTAGCACAAAAAATATATAAAAATTTAAATCAAGTGTGGAATCTTTATTGACAATTTGAAAAGACATTTTATGGCATTTGTTTTTTGAAAATAATAACCTTCAAATGTTGGCAACTGGATTATGGAAATGAGCGTTCGGTGAGAAACGGAAAGATCCGCTGTTTTCGACCAAAACTTTGTTCAGTGATGAGGCCCATTGCTGGCTCAACGGCAAAGTCAATAAACAAAATTGCCGCATTTGGGCTGAAGAGCAATAAGAAGAGGTTAAAGAGGTGCCATTATGCCCAGAGAAAACCACGGTTTGGTGCGGTTTATAAGCTGGTGGAAACAGCTTTTTCAAAAATGATGATGGCCGGAACGTAACCCTAAATGGTGATCGCTATCGCGCCATGATATCGATCTTTATGCTACCTGAAATTGAAGCCCGTAATCTTGACGACACTTGGTCTCAGCAGGACGGTGCCACTTGCCATACAGCTGCTTAAACAATGGATCTATTGAGAGGTCATTTCGAAAAGCAGCTAATTTCACGTTTTTGACAGTTGAGTTGGCCTCCTAGATCGAGTGATATCACACCTTTAGGCATTTTTCTTTAGGGTTACCTAAAGTCCAAAGTCAATGCTGACAAACCAGCTACGATTCAGGTTTTGGAAGCCAACATTACGCGTTTCATTAAAGCCATACCGGTCGTAATGCACGAACGAGTCTTCCAAAATTGGACCCTCAGAATGGAAACCCCGAGGCGTAGTTGCGGCCAACATTTGAAGGAAATTCTATACAAAAAATAAATGCCATACAATGTCCTTTCAAATTACCAACAAAGATTCCACACTTGATTCGAATTTTTATATTTTTTTGTTATGAAAAAATGCCTCTAGATGGATCACCCTGTATAATATAACGGACATTCATGAGGTAAAACCTGGTCTAAAAAATTACAAATGGCCTAACGGAATGCGATCCTTACTGACTGCAGAGTACAGAATTGATTGCACTGTCTACCAAAGCTTTTTTCAACAACAGAGTGTAAGAGAGTGTAACAAAGTTTAAGGTTAAGCTTAGCGGGGACCTGTTTAAACAAAAGAAAACAGAAATCATTTATTTCCCTGCATCATCAATCAACACTCGTCGGCTGTTGAGTAGCATCAACATGTTTACGAACTTTTGTTGTGGTGTTTTGCTCTTGCCTGTATACTCTCTCTCTCTCTGCCAATTGTTTGGTTAGTTTATACTCTTGGTGTTAGCCAGATTGCTGTTGTTGTTGCTGCTGTTATTATTATTTTTGTTTTCTCCTTGAGTCTCTTAATGGTTTGTTTGGATTCTTTTTTAGTTGTTCAGTTTGTGTTTTCCTTACGTTTGCACTTTTCGCTTCTTCACCAAGAAGGACCGACCCGTTGATACGGTCGAGAGTGTAAGCAAGTAAGTAAGTGTATGTGTGTGTTTGTGTTGAGAGTGCAAGTGTATGTAAGTGAGTGAGTAAGTGAGCACGTATTGTATACTTTTCGAAATTCGTGTTGTTGTTTTATGTAGTGGCGTTGGTGAGTGCTGGTGATGGCGATGGTAATAGTTGTCGTCGTTGGCTGACGTCGTCAGCGTCGTCGTCGTCGTGTTATAGTTTTGGTTCCTGTTTGTTGTCGTCGTTGTTGTTGTTCTTGCATGAGGTTTACTTTTAATTAAAAAATCAATAAATAACGACCTTTACTTACTTAAATAGAAACGTATTTTGTTGTAGTTGCCTTCTCTGTTCGACTACTCGTTTCCCTCATCTAGATCCCCCTCTCTTGCTCTCTAGTTGCTGGGTCAGAAGGTTGGTTGCTTTTGTTCATTTAAGGTTTACCCTATCTCTGTATGCCTGTGTGAGTGAGTGTAAATGTGCATTTAGCCTTAACAATTTTTATGGTCATAAAATGTTTGTAAGGCACTGTGTATGTGTGTGTGTGTGTGCGTGTATATTTAAGAGCGTTCATGTATTTACAATGCCAAAGTGTTTAGTAGCAATGTACTTATACATAATGGTCGTCGTCTTCGTCGTCACCGTCGTAGTCGTCGTTGTTGCTGCTGTTGTTTTAAGTAATTTGTGTTGTTGCCATTGTTGTTTAGTGTCGTCGTTTAATGCAGTTAAAATCTAAAACCTGAAGAGGACCAAGAACACACACACACACATCAAAATGATGTATGCTCTTTAAAAGATATACATTTACACACATATGTTTGCGAGTACCCCACGAGTAAATGTGCAAATTCATTTTTCCCTTGTGCTGTGTAAGGGTGGAGGGTAGGAGCAGAAGGGTCTCTAATGACATGGAAAATTAAAAAGTTTCTTCAATTTCGTCGGGTTTTCTAAGTTGTTTTCTAAGGAAATCTCGAGACAACAACGTTTGCTTGTGTGCTGTGGGGGAAAAGACAGGGCGTAGGGGAGAGAGAGTGAGTTTCTGGAAATGATTACATTGCACTAAATATGCAAGAAGGGTGCTTTTGTTTTTGTACGGTGATTTAAATAAAAACAAACCCTCAGGTTAGGATGTCCATGGAAAATACGTGAAAATGTGAAATTGTGAAATTATTATTTAAACATATTTGACCAAGTGCTACTCAATTAGTTAAATAAATTGAGAGGAAACGAGTACGAAAATCTGTATTTTAGCTGCACGGACTTTGTGATATCCTTTAGAAGTGAACGGCACACTCATACAACCTCGCTATCTCAATGCCCTGATCGAAATGTGTCTCAAGAAATCACACAAGAGATCTAATTTCTTTGTAAGAAAACTTAGATCAAACATTTCGGTCAGTGTTAATCTAAAAATTATGCGACAACACCACCTCATCGAACGAATGCTCAAGCGAGACTGACTGCATTCGTTTATTTTCGTTCAATGTGTGAAAGCACCGCCGATGGTTGCCCTTCTGCCGATCTCTGCTTTAGACTCCACTGTCTTGGAATTACTCGTCTTGGTTTCCATTTTTTAAGGAAACAAATTTAGCTTATATTATTTATAGCTCATTCTGGTACCGTCAAATGACAAACAAAAATTCACTAAAAACTTGAAGAACATATCAGTAAGTTAGACCTCAAGTCGTGAGATTAGATTTTTATGGGGCTACATTTAACCAGGAAACGATCTGTTAAATTTTAAATACATACCAAAGCCACTAATCTAAGCCACTTAACTACAGATTTAACTCGTTTTTCGCCCGTACTGTCCGTATGTGGAATCGACTTCCGTCGAATGTATTTCCCACCAATTACGACATCCAAAAATTCAAGTCAAATGTCAATAAACATAACTTTCTCTTCCCCCCCCCCCCCCCTGAACTCTCTTTCTTTCCACTAACCAACGCATTGGATGTATGGGGGAAAACCCCTGACTATTGGTCAAAAAAAATACAATCGGCTCATATATGCGACCTGTACAATACTAACTATATGTGACAGCGCATAGAGAAAGGGACCTAAGGGTAAAAAAATCAATTTTCATATTTTTTCTTTTTTTGATGTGGACAACATCTGAGCATCGAATGAGACCGATACCATGCCCCAAAAGTGTTCCTTTCCAGAGATATGCGCGTTTTATGAAAGTGAAGTCGACGATTCTAAGCGCAAATAAAAAGGGACCTAATCTTTTAAATGGCTCTCCTGAACAAAACTGGTTTTTAACCTTATTTCCCTTTCTATTTTGCGCGTTACATATGGACAGACGAGCATATCTACATCAATTCAAAAAGATATTCTAAAGCGATCGGAATAAAGACGACATTACAAAGTTTGACAAATAAAGTGAACAATTTCGAGAGTGACACATTAAACTCCAAAAGGCACATTATCTTCGAATACGAATGTTAAAAAACTCGTCGGAAGAATAGAGCAAGATTTTACGAATCCACGACAGCCGGTTCTATGCACCGGATCGATCAGAAAGACGAATTATTCGGCCAAGGGCTGTCACCCCGGCACTAAATACCGCTACAACAACAACACGAGGTCACATCTGTGTCTTACGCTAAAGAAGGGCAGGAAAATGATAAATGTAAATGCTGCAGACACATTTAGGTGATGGACGAAATTAACTACCTAAGGTCCGCCATTAAAGAAATGAAAAATGTCAGCATTGGAATAAAAAAAGGATCGCGCTGACAAATAGGTGCTACTTTGGGCTAAGGACTAGTTAAAGGACAAAAAAAGATAATTGTAACTGCTGCAGAAACATTTAGGTGATGCACGAATTTGTCTACTTAGGATCTGAAACTAAATAAATGAACAATGTCAGCATTGACATCAAATAAAAAGAATAGCGATGAGAAATAGGTGTTACTTTGGGGTACGAACTTTGGGCTGAACATGCCCCCTCCTCGAAGAATGAAAGCAACACTTAGAAATATGGTATCTGTACTTTAAAATGTATCCCAGCCAAAAAGAGATCAAAAGAAGGGCCATGCGTGCAAATAGATGCTATTTTGGGCTAAGCAAGCAGTTATGGAACGGAGCCATCTTCCAATCCTCGGCCATTAAAAACGATTACATACTTACATTGCAGCGTAGGTACTTCCAAAAAGAGTTGATGCGATGCCGGAGGTGTTCAAGAGAAAGGTCGTTCGTCCAGCTGTGTTAAAATGTATAAGTTGTTCCATCAAAATGAATGTAGTTTAACCAATCAAAGTACGTCGATTTCGCTAGCTAGCTTATGCTGGGAGAATGGACCAGAATGCTCTAGCTAAAAATGTGTTAGACGCCAATTACCGCATACAGTATAGGCCGAGGTTCCGGTAGAATGAGCAAGTGAAAGAAAATATAAATATTATTGGGATTGCAACCTAGAGATGGCAAGAGTACAATAGATGGCATTGCGAATTATAAATCTCAAAGCCACGTTATTGTTCCAATGTAATGCATTAGCCGGTCCGAGTTGAATTTAAACAGAAGTTCAGTCCATTGACTTTTAATGACCTCTACCATAATCATGGAGGGCATGCAATATTTCATTCTGTTTGGGTACCTTTAATGTATAAACCTACATTATTGATCATCGTATCTAAGATGATTTAGCCATGACCGTCTGTCGGTCAAAGCTTGACAACGATCAAAGGAGTTTAGCTAGAATCCGTATATAATGGCACGATGCTGGCTTATATTCATATGCTTGCTCCCCTTAAGCCTAAATATGGAGTGCATGCAACATTTGTCATTCTCACAGAGAGAAAACCTTTAAGGATATACCTACATTATTGATCACCCTATCTTAGACGATTTTGCAATGATCGGCCGTAGGAAAGTCTTTTCTAACCTTGACAACGGTCAAAGGAATTAAGCTAGAATCCTGATATAAGGGCACGGCGCAGGCTTAAAATCATAAGCTTTGTGAGAAATCGACTCAGAGGATAATAAAAGGAGTTTCCTTAAAAAATCTGTAAAAAAAACTGCATAGTAGAAGCTTCTGAGCATATTAATTATTTGTCGAGGAACTAGGACTAAACTTGGAATCATTTGTGAAAACACACTAAAATTGTCCAACTTAACCTGGTTTTACGATTTGTGGGTCCTTGTAGACAAAAAACACATTTACTAATAAACAAAAAGATATATGGTAACTCAAAAAACACATGGACGATACTGAACTTCATAAAACAAAGTTACTCAGCACGCATATCAGATAAAATATCGAATATGTCGCCTAAGAATTGAGACTGTCGGTAATTAACAGTAATCAACTAGTAATCAATTATATAATAATCAAGTAGTCAATTATATAATATGATATAATTTGACTGAAATGTTATTTAAGTTTTCGTTTTTCTTAACAAAATACTCAAAATTGGATACAAATAGAGTATTCGCCTTATTTTTGTAAAAATAAGAAAACATCCAGAAATTAGAACTTTTCGGAAATTAGAACCACCCCAAAAAGACAAAGTGGTTCAAATTTGTGAGCGCCTACTGTATTTTGATTTATTTTTTAACAATGGCTGACAATTAAGCTAGGATTAGTAAATCCCTAAATGCCAAAAAAAGCCATACGATTAAAAAAAAGCGACTAGGTGGCTGTGGGTACCTAAATTAAAGCAACATTTCACAGCGAATCCAGATATCGATTGATTTTAAAGATTTAGTTGAAAATGAGCTCTTCATGGACCCTAAGGACCAAAAAAGTCAGACTATCAAAACAAGCGACCAAATTGAAAAATGCAAGCTTGAGAATACTTTTTCAATACAAATTATTTTAAAGTTTGGTCGGAATTCGGGATTCAGATACAAAAACCATAAATTTAAAAACTTTCATTTCTCTGATTTCAATGGCAAATCCACGGTATTGGGTTTATAAAGCACTGTCGCACTAAACGTAGTTTTAACATGCTACTTACTAACATCTTATCTTATACACAAAGTTAGCTGGTTTGATAATCTTGAAATGCCATAAAAGGTCACACGATCGAAAAAGCGACTAAGAGGCATGTAGGTACTTAAACTGAAGCAAAATTTCTCTACAATCCAGATATGGATTTATTTTTAAGATTTAAGCGAAAATAAAACCCTATTCATGGACCCAAAGGACCAAAAAAGTCATACTATAAAAAGAAACGACCAACGATAAAAATGCAAGCATGGGCACACTAATTTCAGCATACATTAATTTTAAGTTTTGTCGGAATTTCCGGTTCCGATGCAAAGACCTTAAATTTGTAAACTTTTATTTCTACGATTCAAGGTGTTGGGTTAAGAAAGGCCTTTCTCACTAAACCCAGTTTTTACTTGCTAACAACTTATCCTATACACGAAGTTAGCTGGTCTGGTGAATCACACTTCGCCGATAGCTCAACTAATCAAGGTAACCAAACAATACCACAAACTATATGTATACTAAAAAGATTTTACACACATATTCTAATAGGCTTTAAGCTGAAAGTTGTAAGTTTGGAAGCCCCCACAGCACCCCTACAGCCAATTACATCGCATCAATTAAACTTTTCCTATCAATTTTTTTCATAGCTGATAATTGTAAGCGAAGGATATACAAAACCACTGCACTAAATTAAGCATTGAGTGAATTATAACACACGCACACATACACGCTCCTACACATGCATGCATGCATACATACATACACGCTACACTATGCGCAGACAAAAAGCAAGAATAATTGTTAAGACAAAAAAACATTGTATAAGTGCAAATTTCCGCATTTTAGGCACGTTTGTTGACTTAAGTTCCTTTTTTATGTAAATCTTCTCTGTGTGTGTGTGTGCATTCATGTATAAATGTAAATCTCTGTAGTGTAGTCAAATATAGGCAAATGTATGCAACTGTGTTGGGGTCGTCAATGCGCGAGATTCGCCTTGTGAGTGTGTGCGTTACATTGTTTTAAACTACAATACAACAATGGCAAACAAACAAACAACAGCGACAGCAAAAAAAAAGTTGCTCTCACTTTTTGTGTTAAGTTTTGTTGTTGGGGTTTAGTTTGTCGTTCAGTTGCCGTTTGTGCAAACAGAATAGTTAACTCGACACACACACACTCGTGCATAGAGACACACTCTCATGTGTGGCTGCCTGACTGCCTGCATTCATACATACTTAAGCTTAGCTAGCCATACTACAGTGCAAGCAGCATAGATAGACACTTACAAAAGAAACCCCGAAAACAAAAAGAAATTTTATTGCTAACACTTGCGCACCCACACACACATTCATACAAACGTGCGAGTATACGACGACATGTGGGCAGCTGATGTTCAGCGCTCAACGCCACCACTATTGCCACCACCAACGCCACCGCCACTTACAAACAATTAAATTTAATTAAACAAAAACAAAAAGAGAATTCTCTGTGTCTTACACACACGTACACATAATCTCGCTGAAGCTCGAAGCTCTTTCAAGCCACATCAAAAGAACGCAGAGAAAGCACAATGAGTATGGGAGGGTAACCGTGTGTAACCGTGAAAGCGAGCGTACGTGCGTATGTGTGCAGGGATAAACTTAGATATGATTGTAAGTGGAAACAAGAAGAACAAGCAGAAGGCCAAGACGAAGGCAACACCAATCAAGGGACAGCGGGAGTACGAGTACCCAAAAACATAGCCATAATCCAGTGGCAACCGACGTCACACTCAAACACTTACACTTTGAGGACTAACTTTTACATGCACAAACGCGATTACTTATATAAACGCCTACACATGCATGTACAGACACTAGATCCCAAAACATATGTACACACGCATACTTGTATGTACGAGAACTCTCATCTACATTCTCTGTAACTGTAACATGTTTGCATGCAAAAAGACAAAAGTAAAAGTGTAGAAAATTGAAAAGTGTACAAAAAACGCCAAAAAAAAAGAAAAAAAGACGAGGAAGAAGAAAAGAAAAGTTTCAACTTATTCCAGTCGCTTGGTTAACTGGTGACTATGACATGTCAGTATTTTGCTCTGTATGCATGTATGTGTGCAAGAACGGATGAATACAAACAACGTCAACAAAGGCAGTGTCAGCAACACCAAACGATAACGACGACAACAACCATAGATGCTGCCTTGCCATCGAGGGAAGTAAAGGAAGTGGACAATATTTTGGAAAATAAACCCCATTCAAAGTTTAAACTGCCAAATGCACAAAGCCTAAGCCAAATTAAAATAAGTGGGAAAAAACCCCGCCAACAAAGTCTAGCATGAGTGGTAAGCACTGAAGTAGAAGGTGGGAATGATAAATTAATTTTGTCAGGGCGGAAAAGATGTATAGCTAATTCACGATTACTTTTTATTTAAAATCCATTACCGCTTAGATTACCAGCTAATGACAACTCATTACACTCAGCATGAATTCTATGCGCAAAATAATGAGTTAATAAAATTAAAACAAATACGACAGCCGTTTGAAGTTTACTTTAATTTAAAACGAAACATGAAAATACACTTTTCTGCAACAACATCCTCCTTTGGACGAAACCAACTGATCCTTATGTAAAATGTTCTCCTGAATTCGAATCAGTACCCATCCCGTAAAATTTTCGAGATATCGGCATATAAATTAAATCTTTTATATAAATTACAATTTATAAACATCGATTAGAAATTATGGAAGTTACACCCAAAAAAAAAAAATCAAAATTTAGTTTTTTGTTGAAAAATTTTGTTTTCAACTGCCATTTGAACCCCAGTTCTGAAGCTTTCTTACTCAAATTAGACCAAAATCATAAAGAACGTACATTTGATAGTCCGTCAAAAATTGCCTGTGTAATAGAAGTTTTTGTAAAAAATCATAGGATTTTTTCATACAGACGTTGTTAAGAAATTACATGCCTTATTTCAAATCTCGTTTTTTTAGTGAGAAAAAAATCCTATGCTTTTTTTAAAGTGCTATAGGCAATCACGATATCTCAAAAACTATACGTAATGGGGTAAAACGAACAATTCGGATTCAGCAGATCATTTTACATAAGGATCTGCTGGTTTTGTCTCAAGGAGGGCTCAAAATTTTTTGCAGAGCAGTGTTATCTGTTAACTCTACGCAGAAGTGCAGAAGTTTTTAAAAACTGAGCATTAGCCTTGTGTCTTTGTACAGGTCGTGTTGCAGGTGTAGACAAAGTTTGGACCAAACATCGAAAACCTCAATTCGAAAAGTTCAGCAATTGATAACTAACCTACAGCATGATAACTAACTTTTTATACCCTGATTAGATGAGATGAACTCAGATAATAGGCGCGTTATTTTGTGGTAACTACAATAGTTAGTTTGCAAAATGATAATATGGCAACATTAAACTTAATTGAGAGTAACCTGGAAACATTGTTTTTCTTTGTTTACACCAACCATAATTAATGTATCCGCGATTTCGTCAAAAAAAAAGATAACTAAAAAACTATAATTTGTAATAAAACAATCAAGAAAATATAATTAATTAAATAGTTGCTACACTTTTGTTAAGCAAAAAAAATGTAAAATTTCTTAGAACTAACGGTTCGAATTATTTAATAGTTTCACTTATCCAGTGCAGAAAAACCTAACACGAATTCGTCAATGAGACCTCTTCTTGTTTCATTATTTTTTTTTATACACACAAAAGAAAAGTTAGTTGGAAATCGGTTGGAACAACAGTGATTCACAGTCGCAAAAGATGAATTTCGATTTCAAAAGCCAAATGTTTATAATCGTAAAGGATATTCGGTTCGTAATACCACCAGATGATAAATGTGATCATCGTACTACACTGACAACTTATTTATCGGTCATACCAATAAAGGGTATTTAGTTGCTACAGCTGGTGGTTCTGGCAACCAATAGTTTTGCAAACATTCTGTTGCAGTAACCAATTATTTAATGGTATTTTTTTATTATTGTAAGGTCATTATTGTTGACTTTAAGTCAATTTACCCAATTTTTTCCCCGTAAAAATGTCCATCAAGTTTCCTACTTTTTCCTCGTCATGACTCTCCCCCCTATGAGTACTTCAAATACTTCAATTGTGTAGCAAACAATTTTTGCCTCTGACTACAATTTTATTTTTTTTTTTGGTTAATTTAAAAATTCTTCCTGAAGGTTTAACTCTCTCTGAAGGTTAAACTTTCATCCTAACTGAGTTATTTCCATACATATTTGAGTTAAGTAACCTAAAAAGACCACAGCTAATATGGAGTTGGAACTAACATCGAGAAAAATGTACCACCGATATCCAGTGATCCAGCACCATTGGACGGTTTCCTCTGGGACTACGTTGTGGAAGGTATGGGATAAGACGGTGCCGGAGCTGAAGAACGAAATCATATGCTTTATACAGGATATTGAGCCCAAGCTATGCTAAAAAGGCGCATACAGAGAAAAAATCAGTTGAAAATCGGTCCGAACTACAAAAATTTGATTGGATAAACATACATTCTGTTGCAATCACCAATATTTCATATCTGCGAACACTCAGCTATACCAATTCGATTCAGAAAAACGTGGGTTTGGCCGGTCAATTGAAAAGGTGAAGCACGTCAAGTAGTCTTTCATTTCAAACGCCCAGGACGATGCTATTAATTCGCGCCCAATGCGAAATAAGACGGCTGCACAGCCCGGAACTCAGCTAGCCCATAATCACGAGCGTTAGTCGAAGTTGCGAGGCTTGTGTTCTTCAACACTACATTTACACTGTAGCTGGACGCTGCCGCTGCAACGTCATCAGCGTAAAAGTCGTTCCAATCCTGGCTGGTAGTTACGATGCTCAGGAGGATCATTCTTCTAGTGCTGGACCCCCCTCTCTTAATCATTAAGATCAGTCTAGTGACTATCGCAGATAGCTGTTTCACTTAGAGATGTTCGGAAAGGGCTATCCAACGTGATCCCAAGAATTTTGGGCAAGTTGGAGGTCGGGAGGTTGACGGCATTGGCTTTTATATTAAGGGAAACCGAACGAATATTAAAGGTAGACTTGAGAAATTTTTCCCCGAAGCTACATTTAATCACTGGAATTCAAACTTTTCTCAATAAACTCGTATTAAAAGGATATAGTCAGTTTAGTTCTAGCAGTGCTGGGTTGTTTAGATGCGCGGTAGGGTATCCTTTAGTTACCAGGCATAGATTTCAGCAAGGTTTGGTCTTTGATATCCTTTTTTTGGTTTTTTAATTTCTGCTCTTCAAATGACTCCAAATGACGCTTATATTATGGACTCAATTTAAGTGTACTCTGTGTCTCTCTCCTGTTTTGTTTTCTGTAATCCTTGAACAAACATTCAAACCGCTTTACGATGCCAATGACAAAGTCATTGGAGACATATTCCAACTGCACTTGGAAAGCATAAACGCCGGCTGGAGTGGATCATAAGTTTAAAGTTACATAAACTCAAAGTACAAATTTATTACATGCATATATAATATGTGTGAGTGATTACATTTTTATATGCTCATAAATATGTTAATAACATATACATACATATACACACACATATATTTGTATATAAATAAGTATAGTGACATTATTATCAGTATATTTTGCTCATTTTTGGCTTTAATCCGATTATAATAAAATCCTCTGAATGGGTAATTAAACATTTACAATAGGCGAGCAACAAAAACACAAACACAATGACAAAACAAGCCTACAATCATACATCAAACATAGCCGCATTCATACACTTACATATACATTTATAGCGATATATGAGTATGTATGTGTGCTCATTTGTATTTGTAGTAATACATTTGGATGTGCCGCCATAGAGAATCATGGCATACAAATTCAAGTCACTGAGCAAATGGCAGACAAACAAAACCGACTGACAGACACACACGCCGACAGACAGCGAGCGAGAGACAACTTATTCACTTACATCGTCAACCTAATGTTTTGCTTTGGCTGTTGCCAAATTATACCTCGTCCTTTTTGCCTTTAAGGGTTTTGTGTATGCCTGGAATCTCCATTGCCAGTTCGAGGAAGAGGCATTCCCAATTGAATGGATGGATCCATGTCATGCTTGTGCTGCCAGTTTGGGTTAGCGTTTGCCTTTTTTGTAGGCAGCAGCCAGCCAATATTCATCAGCTGCCAAGGCCGAAACCCGTAATTTCTGCTTGGTGTTTGTGTTGATTTTATTTAATGTAGTCGTCGTCGTTGGTATCTATTGCGATAAGCATTAAATCATGGGAGTAAATCAATCAATAGCTGCGATCTTCTTCTCCCCACTAGAATTTATTTAATGGCAAACAAACACCAGAGATAGAAGCAGCAGCAGCCGAAGCCATGATGCCAAGTGCAAGGAGGGGAAGCCATAAGTGTTATTTTGTTTGGCATCCCTATTCAAAGTGTTTGCTATGCTAACAGTTGCCCTTTCCAGCCATTCCCTCCATCATTTTCCCTTCTTCCCAAACTTTTTGGTTAAAAATGAAAGGAAATGAGGATATCATGGCTCTTGCTGCTGCTGTGTATTGTTGAGCTAAAATAAACATATTCGAAGTGACAGTTTTGTTATCATTTCCCCTTTCTTTGTGGACTTGGAAAAGTTAAGTAAGTTTCGTCAAAGTCAACAGAAAATTGAAAGTTCGCAAGTCACTTTATCGACGGAGATAAGGGTGGGGAGATGTAAGAGGCAAGTGTCAGAAGTTTTTTTTCTTTTGCGATAAAAATTATATTTACAGTTAAAAGGAGTACACGGCACATTCAAGGCCATATTCCTTCCTCCCATAATCCCTCTCAATGAGAACAACGAACTTGAATAAAGTGGAAAAACTTTATTAACGTAAAGGATAACGATGATGGAATTAATAGATTCTATTGGCAAGAACCTGGCATAGATCAGGAAGAAGTGTTTATTGTTTGACCCTTTTTCGAACTCACAGGATAACAACTATGGGACCACAAAGGGATATAGTCCTAAAAAACATGTAAATGGCACAAAAGCCTTCTCATACATTCGCTAATTAAGTCTGTTGGCTGAATGACACAAGGATTTCTGAGGTGCTGACGGAATTCACCCAACATTGTCCTAAAGGAAACCAATTTTGGTGCTTAGACATTTCCACAAAAAATGTGGAAATAGTTCAAGATCGTTCTCGTTCTCAAGACCGGTAAGTGTTCGTCGAACTGAACATGAAACAGGCCTAATCGAAAAACTCTTTGAAAGAATAGACTTCTAGGGCCACAAGGACAACACACAGAAGACACATTTATTGGAAAACTTTCAAATTGGCTACAGTGAGGGCTTGTTAACCAACCGCGGTTTTCTCGGCTTTTCTGTCAGTATGACCTACTTACTACAGTATGACCTACTGGTTTCTGCAAACGGTTTTTAATCCGATTTGGCAAAAAGACACAGTTTGATAAACTTCTCATAAATGTAATATTCATCTTTTTGAATTATTAGTCAATACAGGCATAAAAAATCTCCTCAGTGCACTATCCTCGGACCTGTAATGTATATACGACTACAGTCTGCTTTTCCTTAACCCCCAAATAGGCCTTTTTATGTGATTTATGCAGGGAAAATCCTAGATACGCGCACATATTTGAGGTCAACATTGCGGAAACCCGATTCCCAACAAGATGTTTTTTGAAATATTAAGTCTGAGATGAATAAAAAAAGGCAGCATTGGGCAACTTGGTAGAAAGATGTTCGGTTTTAAGAGTTTAGGAAATAAACCAAGAATAGATTAATGTCGGGTAAAAGATTGTTTAAAAACCGCATTGACCATTAGAAGCGAACTTTACTAAACAGTAGGCTACGGGCAGTAATTAAAGGAGTTACAGCTTGCTTAGCTCACTGATTTAAAAAAAATCCCCGTGGCTTCTTAAATAAGTATTATGGCAAACTTTAAAAACTTACCCCTGGCTTCTTTAATAAGTTTTGGCAAATTTCTGTCGCTAGACCATATGGCGAACGCTTATTTTTAATTTCGATATCCTAGGTGGTGTATGAGTTATATAAATATAAACCCCCATTAAGAACAAGGAGTCGTATGAAAGTTATTAATTTCCACAAAAACACTAAATTAATATAACGCATACGCCCCATAAAAACACAATTTGTGAGATCTTTTCCTCCTAAGTAGTGTGGCAAACTTTAAAAAGTTCCACGTTGGTTCTTTAATAAGTGCAAAGGTAAACTTCTGTCGCTAGATCATGTGGCGTATGCTTATTTTTAATTTCGATATCCTAGGTGTTGTATGAGTTACATTAATATAAAACCCCTTTAAGAACAAGGGGTCGCATGATTATTATTATTTTCCACAAAAGCCTTGAATTAATGTAACGTATACGCCTCATACCAAAACTATTTGAGATCTTTTCCTTGAGCCTCCTAAGTAGTGTGGCAAACTTTAAAAAGTTCCACGTTGGTTCTTTATTTAATAAGTGCTAAGGCAAACTTCTCTCGCTAGACCATATCGCACCTGTTCATCAAAAGTAACACAACTCAAAATTTACAAGTTTTCAGTAGAGGCAAAAAACAAATTCCGCCAATATAATGGAATTATTGTTATAAACAAATATACCGTTGTAAAGGAAACTCAATAATATTTCAATAAAATTACAAAGTGTATTTCACTTCTTCCATTTTCCGAAATTATTACGGATTTTTGATTTAATACAGTTTTCATGAAATTTTTTTATCTACATGTCAATATTATTTCAAGTTATGCTTCTTTAACTGAAATTTATATATGAAATTAAAAAATGAATACAAAATACAAAACAAAGCGATCACTTTCTAGGATTTAGATAAATTAAACAAAATGCACGAAGTTCAGCACTTGCGTTACAAAAATTAGGCCTAATTAATATTGAGTATTTAATATTTCAACAATCTATATTAGGTTTTTGTAGTATAATTCATAAAATTTTTTGGAATTATGTTCTTTTTTACCAATTCATTTAGGTCCTTCTTCTTAATTTCCAACAAAGGCAATTTGTCCAAATAAGCAGAGCATAGCCTGAAATAATTTTAATAATAGGAATTAAACATTTTTAATTAAAGTTATAAAAATTTATATAAATATACATACAAACGTATACTAATATTATTGAAACGTTAACTCTGAATTGAGATAATTGGGCTTGGTTTGGACTTCCATACGAAGAATTTTAAAATTAAACTTTTCTAAATAAACCAGAGCATATCCGATTAATTAATATTTAAAGAAACTTACTGTAGGTTATTCCAATCGGTGACAGACTTTTGATTTTTCTTTTTTACACATACTTTACTAAAGTTGTCATCTTTGTATGAAGTTTTATAAAAGAATGAATCGATGTTCTCCTTGTGTACTCGCAAAATTTTAACGTCGTGCCATTTAACTTTTTCGCCATTGGAATTTACGTTAAAATTTTGTCCCCATTCTTCTTGGAGGCATTTCAGATCATAGAACATTTCATGCGATAATTCAGTAACTGTATACGGTAAACCAGTCTTTTAGCGGTTGCTATTAAGGTTGTGTATTCCTCGGGGATATAAATTGGTTTACTACTCAGATGTCTTTTAACTTGCTTTTCGATAACGCTGTGAACATTATCTCCTTCGTTTTGCGAGTGTCCATGAATCAAATATTTATGCGTAATACTGCGTATATTAAACTTTTGAACGGCATAATAATACATTGATAGTATGTACTTATTTTTTTGTTGCCCACAACAGTTATCGGAATAAAAAATTAAGTCTAAGTCGTCGGTGTTTCCTGCATCTTGGATGAGATTTTGAATGTATAAAAGAACACAACTTCCAATTTCATTTGCACCTCGCTTTCCTTCCACTTCAGTCCAAAAATAACAATTAACATTACTTGCGTTTAGGTCGCTTATTGTAAAGTTATAACAGTTTATTTTACTTTTGTAGTAAAAACTGGATGAAAATCCTTTTGGCAGCGGAAGCACTGCTTGTAGGTCATAAACAGCAACGTTGCCTGTTATTTTATCAATATCTTTTTCTTTCCTACACAATTTTTTCTCTTCCTGATGAAAGTCATATTCCTCTTGTAAACGAGCTTTATCGTCGGCATTTGAATTTAAAAAACATTCGCAAAGGTCACATTGATCTTTCTTTGGCTTAAAAAAAGAAATATTGAATTCTTCCTTAAATATTCTATAGAACATCATTTTGCTTCCGACGGATTCGTTCGTTGTTTCACGGCCTTCTTTGTAATCTCTGCATAAATCTGATATACTTCTTCCACTTTAGATATATTCACGGGTTGTCTGGGCTCTTAAATAATGAGACTCCACCCTTGGTATATTATTTATAAATGCCCGCATACTGTTCTTAACTTCTGGATTTACAGTAACATGCTTATTGTGCCTGCCACGGTGATCGATGTCCAAAAACCCGTCATCACCCATTTTTTTAATAGTTGTTCTTATTACAGTGTCATTTATATCAAGAGTAGCTTTGAAAAAAGTTTTGCATACCCTAATTTTTTTGGAATCTACTTCTAAATAAAAGGCGCTGTTCAATCTTCGGAAATCTTGGCCGCATAAATATCTATACTTCGGCTTTATTGATGTTATGTGACTGGCAATAAATTCTCGTTGTCTTTGTAAATCAGCAGTCGACCAGTATTTATGAAAAATTTCTATCCTAGAAGATTCCATTATTTGTTTACTGCACTGAAGACGACACTTTTCTCCACATGGTGGCTGTAGAAATTTTTGATTCATATTTTTCTTCGATTTAGATTGCGATTGATATGGGAGTCCAGAATTTTTAAGCAGTTTCTGCCGTTTTTGATTTTTATTTCGTGATTTGTAGTTGTAATGCTTCCTCTTTGAACTAACAGTACTTTGTGGATTTTCATCCAAATCCGAAGAATTGATTTCAGTGATATCAGATGGACAAAAATCATCTTCTGAATTGTCAGCGAATGGGTCTGCAGTACTTTCATCGCTGTCATCATTCAAATCCGAAGTGCTGTTTTCTGTTACTAAACCCAATATGCGTAGTGTTGTTCGGTAGTGCTCTAGATTTGGACACGTCATATCGCCAAATTATGAAACTGGTTTTTAATAACCTATGTGTCAAAGTAACGGTTATTGAAAAATAGTTAAATTTAGTTTTCCTCTCTTTTGAAACGATGAAATGAAGCTATTTGTTCACATATTTTTCAAATATTCAATTATTTCGCCAAAACTATCTTAAAACGAAATAATACATTTGAATAAACTTACCTGTAACAACTAAAGTATCACAAACCAAAATCAACAGCTATTGATCAACAGATTTTTAACATGAAAACAATCACAACTCGAATTAATACACTTTTCGCTGATTCATTTGAGTACCGTAACCCTTGAACACTTCAACGCAACCAAAATTACAACTCTTTAATTGAATCAAAACAAACAATATGAGTACGCAAAGAAAGACATAACGGCATTTCTCTCATGAAATATTACAAATAGAATACCAAAAATTTTACAGTGGTTAGATATGGTAATCATACACTGTTTCCTTCAAAAAAGTGGAAAATAGAATTTTTCGAGTTGTGTTACTTTTGATGAACAGGTGCGATATGGCGTATGCTTATTCTTAATTTCAATTTCCTAGGTGTTGTATGAGTTTTATTAATATAAACCCCATTAGGAACAAGGTGTCGTATAAGTATTATTATTTTTCACAAAAACATTGAATTATTGAAACGCATACGCCCCAAATAAATAAACACAAGTTATAAGATCTTTTCCTTAAGCCTCCTACTTTATTGCAGCTGTCTAGACAGCTAAGCTGAGACAACCAATGCATAATGTGACCTTGGGATTTCGCACAGCCTAAAAGTGACACATCTAAACCCCTAATCCGACCATATAATATTAAAGCCTCGCAATCTATACCATTTTTCTCTACTTTGGACATATGTCACTGCACACAGGTGATGAACATGTCAGCATAAACTTCCTCAGCAATGCCATTTTCCAACGGCTGGCGGCACACGCTTACGCACAATAGGAAGCAATCACCAACCCCCAGGGTCAATGCAACAACAAAAGTTTCGAGTTATAATCATAAGTTGCTTACCTGAATGTGTCAGCAGAAAAAATAAGGAACAAAACGAAACAGAAACTTTGTAATAAATTCATATGAGACCTCGGACCGAAGCAAAGCAACATCCTAAAAGTGCTGAGAAAGTAAGAAAATACACAAAGTTTCAGCTGGAGCTGAGGAGGTAGGGACGGGGGCTACGACAATGATTGTGGCAGATATTACGGTAGAAAAGGAAATCAAAACGATGTATGACCTGTCAAAAACAAGAATAACCCAGCTTGCTAATCGTAATGGTAAGAAATTAAGCTGGCAGTATAACGAACAGTTTTTTCCTCGTTTTTTTTGCAATTAATGACAGCTAAATGGAGAGATAAAGCAAAGAGGAATGAAATAATTTGGAAAGGGAGTAGAGAGAAAAGGTAAGCTGGCAAAAGAATGTACAGATAAAACGTATATGGAAGGTGGGGAACATGAAAGTGAACCAGCGTTTGAGGGGAGGAACACGATTTAAGAGGATTTCAGTAAAGCACTTTTCAATAAAGATCAAGCCACAAAGGTGGAACAAACCGGAGCAAAAAAAAACTGATGGAAAACTGGTCATATGGAGACTCGGAAATATTTATTACTGCGCCATAGCTTAATCCGTATACATATCATAACATATCATAAATATAATTAATCAGAAGTCAAGAAACAAATTATTGAATATTTTAGTCCAAAAAAGTCCATAGGACTGTAGATTACCAGGACAGAAATAATTAATTAAGAAGAATTATTATGAGAATAATTAAGAAATTATTTATTAACGTGCGATAAAATACTGATATTTACAACTTTTAGTGTCAGGTATAAGCGTCTAGTTTTTTTTTTAGAGAAACGTTAGCCTTAGAGAAAATTCTCCTAGTCGCAGAGTCCCCGGAAAGTCAGCGAAAATGCAAGACGTACTTATCCATATTTGAATCTGGGATTGTTCTATAAAAGTCGAGGGTACTAACTAACAAATGCAGATTTATTTAGATCATATTTAGGCATGTTAATGGCTATTTGTATTATAAACTGGCGCCCAACTTGTAGTTCAAAATTGAGTTATTACCAAATTTAACTATTGGCAAATTTCTTTTTAATTATCTGATCTTTAAGAATATACGAAACCATATATCTTATCCTCCTAGATAAAAATTATTAAATCCAAAATACTGGAGCCCATCTAGTTCTTAGGGGTGTATAATTGGTATTTATTAAGGACCACAATAATAAGTATAAAGTGTAGTACGTCCAAGAAGACCAACGAAATCTTCGGTTAACCTATTGATCGAATCCAGTGAAATTCAGCTTAAGACTTATTGTAAAAAGCCACTGGAGTATGCCAGCATGCATTGCTGGTCCTAAGTTGTACTTCCTTATTAAATGCTGAACCATTTTAAATTTATTTTGATATAAAGGCAGCCATCTGCTGTCTTATTAATTAAATTAAAATTAAATACTCTAACATCTTTTAGTGACTATTAAGGGTGGCGTATGAGTATTATTAATTTTAGTGTAATTATGTTCAAAGGGGCGTATAATTGTTATTTATTGTGGGGCCACAATAATTAATATTAAGTATACGTTGCTGACCGGATTGACTTTCGCACTAAGTGATATGAACCTATTTCAATTTATTAAAATAATTTCGAACCTTTAAGGAAACCAGCTGCTATTTTCGAAACCTCACACTGTTGTCATTTATTAAGGGTTTCCAGAAACATTAAAATATCTTAGGGTTGCGGGAGAGAAACTATTAAGGAAAACTGGAGTGGGTAGGATATAAACCACAACAAATTACAATAACTGTAAGATATATGGGTTATAAGGAAAACTCGTATGGGTATAAAATATGTGCTCATTTGTAAAGACAACATATAGTATACATACATTCATACTATGGCGTACATGTGTGGTTATTATCGTATTCATTTCTGGCATACCCATTTCAAGCATTTATTAAACAAATTTCCTGTTTTGTGCGTCCGTACATTTCCACGTACGCTGTTTGCTTTTTGTGCCAGTAAATATTTATTTTAAGTGAAATGATACATTTACTGGTAATTTACCCAAATAATGATGGAATACCTACAACGTTTGGCCTGAAACATTTACAGACAGTCATACGTACCGCAATCAGAGCTGTCGTTATTCAATGACAGTCAGTCATTCCTTTATGCGTCGTTGGCAGAGATTGTAAAAAGTACCCTGAGTTAGAAAGCATAAATACACATAGAAATGTTTTGTATGTATGTATTTGTGCCTCGTCTACCAGTGTATGTGGTTGAAGTTAAACGTAAGCCTTGGCTTGTTCGAAAATACGTATGTGGTAGAAGCCAAATGTTTAGACTAATGGTAATCCGTTGTCGGAAAATGTTAAAGCATGTTTATGCCAAAATGACACATTTACACATACCCATTTAAGGGATGGCGCTTTTAGTGGTTTCCTATTCGATCCTGTGTTATTTTGGCAGTGCCAGTTCTTTATCGCTTGAAATCTTGAGGGAAAGTCGGTATCATATCTCCGTGGAAGGAAATGAATAGCGCAAAGCTGGATTTAGGTGGAGCAAAAATACAGACTATTTTCTAAACTCGTAGCCCAAATTGTCAGTTTATAAAAAAAATTAGGTTTACACGCAAAGAAGAACCCACTATGTCAATGAGACTTGCATGCTAGTTGAAGACACGAAGACCTCGTACGTTACCACCGCCATCACATCTTAGTTCAGGCCCTGGAACAGTTCGAAATTGACGCAGATTTTACTCGAAAAGAACATCTTGTCTAACGAAGTAATCTTTCATTTTGGCAGCTATGTTAACAAACAAAACTGCCGCATCTGGGGTTTCGAGCACTGGCAGATGGTAGTCGAGAAGTCCGTGAATATTCACAGAGTGACAGAGTGAACTTTGTGTTTTTAACAGTATGGCCAGACATGCCACATTCGATTGTTTGCGCACCATGATCGTTAATCGTGTTATCAGCAGTCTGACATAGTCAATTGGTCTCCTTGGAGCTGAAATCCAAGCTTTAAACCATTTTGAACCGAATAAAGAGGCGTTTTTATTATTTTTTTGGATATATTGTACCGACCGGAAATCGTTAAGGCGAGAAAGGGCCAGAAACTGTCACCAAAGTCTTGGAAGTGGGGTTGATAGGATTATCTTCTTCGAAGAACTCCTTGCTGCAATCCATTGACGATTCAGGTGAAAATAGAGCCAGAAGACGGGCTGTGGATGTAGGGAACATAATCAATAAATTGCTAATAGATTTCACGGGTAATTGTCGTTACATCAGACCGAAATTATGGCAACAGCAAGGTAGCAAAGTGACAGGGTCTTAATAAAGTGATAAACACTGGCATTGTCATTACTCGGACAGTCAAGCTGTTATTTAATCTCTAGAGACTTTATCCCTAAATTCACAAACAGAGCTTGAGTTGGCTGAGCCGTATAACATAGCTCTAATACACGGTACTGCAAAGCCATTGGACTTTCCAGAAAGGAGACGACACAAAGTATTCGCTAAGTATTTGCTTCAGTATGCCACTTTTTTGTGCAGGCTTGGACTCAGGCAAGAGGCGGTAGGGCTGTCCAATGAGAGATGCGCGAGACTTCGACAGCTGTAGGTAGCTTTAACTACAGAAATGAAAAATAGTCTGAACAAAATTAGGTTTGGTTTTTTGTGGAATTTTCAAAAAGAAACTTGCATTTCGAGCACCCTTTAAATATTCAGATGTATGAATTGACAATTACAACATACGCACGCACCCACGCACGCTTACACTCATTCACTGACATGTTGAGTAATAACATATGCTCCGGCAGGAAATGCCAATCAATTGGCACGGTGATGTGGTAACTTTCATTCACACAAATGTCCTTGAGTCTGGTAGGGCCACCCTAACACATAGAAAATAATGGCACACATACACATAACAATCAGCATAAATCTCTTACTTACGTGTGCATACTTTTGCAAGCAAATCTTTACTGGACTGACCCCTTAAAATATGCTACACCGAAAATCATTTTGACCTCTCACCCCCATCCTGCTTCTTCCGAGAATGACAGCGAGTGTCTCTTTGTGTGTGTGTATGAGCGCACAAATCATAAATTTTATTGCATTTTTCCCCTTTCTAGCGAGACAATATGAAAATATTTGTTCTTGTTTTTTCGGGCGTTCCTTTTTGATGTTTGATTCATTTTTACAGTGGAGCCATAAAAACAGCGCATAATGATGGCGCCAAAAGTAAACCCACTCACACACGCATACACATATATTTTTGGTCGCTGCTTTACAATGTAAAAGCGAGAGTGTTGCCGAGAGCAAGAGATTGCTCAAATATTTCGCTGTATTGTGTTCGTTTTCCAATTTTCTCAATATGTATTGTGGCGTTATTTTGGCCAGTAACTGTTAAACCTACAAGGAAGCCCCCCCAAAAGTAGGCTGTGATTTTTGAATGTGGTGGAAAGTAGTTATAAAAAAAAGTTTCTCTTGAAGGCCTTATGTGCACGTGTATAAACGTGTGTGTGTGTGCCTTCACACACACATACACCAGAAGCAAACAAACATTAAGCTTAAGCAGCAGCGTAAAATAATCGATCGAAAAGCAAGGAAAAATTACCATAAACTAAGTCAGTGAAGAGTTTATGGAGGGCGCGGGGGTTTCCCAAGCTCCTCACACCCTCCTCACAGTTCCAGAGTGGTAATGATGTGGCATCAATAAAACAGAAAACGAAAAAAGAAATTCCCATTCGAGTTAGACTAATTTCTCAACGACGACTGAGAAACAATAAAACGAAATTTAAAGCTTTTGCCAAAGAGTTGCATGGATGTTTAGAAAATTAAGTTGAACACTAAAGTTAAATACAAAGTATACAAGAAAATGGCTGCCAACGGGTGACGCAACAGTTCACCAAACCAGTCAAAAGATAAAAAATAGATTATCTACAAAGCGAATTATAAATAAGCCTTTGTCACATTGGCATCGAATGCAAAAATAAAAATGACCAATAACATAACAGAAATAATTTAAAGGGTTAAACAAAACGAGAAAAAAACACTTTAAACCAATCCTAGATATTAACCAAATTTACACCCAAATGATGTGGAACCCGTTAAAGAGCCACCTAGAATAATTCCATATAAGCTATACAATAGTCTAAAAGATGAATTGAATAGAATGGTCAAATTAAAAGTAATTGTTCCCGTAGGTGAGCCTGCTAACATATTTGCAAAAGAAAATATCAACCAAAATAAGGCTTCGACGCTTTAAATACAATAAATGGCATTCTATTTTTTTTGTAATTTAGTTGACTTAATAGTTTTTCAGTTGTAGTTTTTCATGGCACTCAACGCTTGGCTAAAATTATTTAATAACATCTAAGATTCAAATTAAATCTTTTACTTACAAGGTTTTATACAAGCAATAGTTTAAGAGAGCCTTTCATCATTATAATTTGTGTATAACACAATATATGAAACAAATTGGCGCCCAACGTAGGGCCTGAAAAGGTCAAGTGACATACATTTTTTAAGTAAGGGGTTTTACAAAATAAATTATTAATAATTTTTCCAGTTGCGCCCTAGACAATGCCAAAAACTTCTATCACCATTTATGAAATAAAGTAAAGCTTTAACGAAAGTTAAAAATCCAAGAGTTTAATGTAGTAAAAGAAAAACAAAAATTAAAATTGGCATAATTTCCATGAAATGCAATTTAAACAAATTAGCGCCCAACTTAAGCGCCACGACTTGCAAAAATACTTCCTACAAGTTCTTTTTAAAAAAAGTCGATTGCGACAAATCAACTAAGGAATAATTCATTTTAAAAATGGCGCCCAACGCTAGATGCAAGAGTTGCTATATTAGCTAAAAAGTAAATTAATTAGTATATCACAGAAATTTTGCGCCCAACGGAAAAACAATAATTTGCCATACAATAGTTTGTATACGTTTTTCCAACGCTAGTCAATTCCAATGTGTCTTACTCATTAACAACTTCTCAATTGGCGCCCAACATAAGTTGAACAAGTTTTATTATCATTTTGAAAATTATAAGCCTTAACGGAGAATTTAATATAAAAATATAAACTAATGAAGAAGTCACATCCCTCCAATTATACTTAATCCCAATTTTCACAAATTGCGCCCAACATCTGACTTGGAAAATTTAAACTCGTAGTTGCGTCTATTGCCATTATATACTTATATTGTACGTTTTGCTGGTAATGGGGATATCACCTGAAGAACATAAGTTTATCACAGGAGTAATTATCACTAGGATTTCTCATTGTCCTTTCCTCTTCCTTATCATTCTTAATGACAATTTAAAATGATAATTAACTTATAACATTCACCCGTATGCGAAAGTGCTAACGTCTCGGACTTGGAACATTTTTGGCTTTTGGGGTCGTGGAACAATTAAAATTGCCACTATAAGATTGAACAACTCCTACATATTCACAAATATTAACTGCTTGGTGGGACTTATTGAATGGTGGCAATATCGGACTTCATTTCTTTCGAAATAAGAAAATGCACTTTTTTAATTTCCCCATTTTCCTCGGTATGGAGCGATGTTTATTGGCTTTCTGTGGCCAGAAGTTGACAACATCGATTTGTCCGACCTGTGATTGAAACACGGTACCATACAAAGGACGCAAGTCATGACGACATACTTTGGAGTGCCCAAGGTCCACTATTGAAATATAAAAATCGCAACGAAAGTAGTTTCAGAATTAAACTAGAATCATCGTTTATTCTAATGGCTTTTTCCCATTTTCCACACGTATTAAATTTAAAATTGGCGACCAATACATGGCATACAAATTGAATCAACATTAAATTGAATAACTTATGTACAGGAAAAATACAAATTAATCTATAACTCATTTTCAGATTGGCGACCAACGCTTGGCTAGAAAAAACGATTTGCAAGCATTTACGAAATAGTTCAATGCTACAGTGAATGCAAACTAAAGAACAATACGATTAGCGAAAGTGGCGCCCAACGAGCGAGTTAACAAGTCACAATTCAATAAATCTTAATTATTGGCTTTGGTAAAAAAACAAAAGCCTTTTGGCTAGTGATCTGCACAAAATTATATGAGCTGTGTTAGCGATAGTAGAACTGGCGCCCAACTTTTGAATGCAACATTAGCAGTTCTATTTATTTTTAATTATGCAGATTAAAAGCCCGGCCTCATTATCTTGTGTTTTTTTTTGAAACGAAAAAACAAATTGCTTCTTTTATGCGATTTTAAAAGATATATTTCAGAAAATGACTCCTAAATTCCTTTATATGTGAATATCGTGAGAATTTAGTTTCAAATATTTTGCCATACTTTTTTATACATTGAAATGATGTAGAATATTGGGAATTTTAAACAATTTATCGATATTCCATTTAACCGTCATGGCATCCAAATTGTAACCCAAGAAGCTCTATTACATTTAATTGGTATATCTGTTAAAATTACTCATACTAAGTATTAAATTAAATCTAACTGTAGCTAATCTTTAGATAATGATATCCCTTATTATTCCACTGTGCATTATTGTCCTTAACTTTTCTTATTTATTGATTTTCGTTTACCTAAGTTCGAGTAAGACGCATTGCCGTTTCTTTTTTTCGAGTTTTCTTCGCTGACAACTTTTTCCAAATCATATAAGATGCTTTTGCTCTGTTTGCCCTTGCCTTCAAATAAATTTGTCTTCTTCTACAAATGCTGGCTAGAAATCCATTAGAGATGTAACGCAAATGTGACTTGTAACTTTATTTCTCTATGGTAAAGAAAGCGAAAAAAAACTTTCGTTACAAAAACTTTAACTAACACCAAACTCAACCAACTAAAGTTTTCTTTCGTATCCATAACTAAAGTAGATATGTAGAAGAAGAAGAAAAAACCCTAAACTATGTCATTGTGCCGAAAGTAGACAGAGGACACGTTGATAGCTGGTTGGTGGTTTGATAGCCGCTTTCCAATGGCTTCCAAGCATGCCAGCCAGGACACGGCTGGTATAGTAGAGACTTGTAAGTTGGTCCCGCTGTGGAAAAACTATCCAGTCTCAATGACATGAAAAGCCAAAGAAACTGCATTCGAGTACATTATTTTCTTTTCCCGGGTGTATGTATCTGCTGTTGACTTTTATACGGCTCAAGTGGAGTATGGAGTTGCTGTGTCCAAGATAAAAAGCCAACAATTGAACAGTTGTGTTTTTTTTTTGTGAAAAGTGAAAAAAATTAGATTCGTTTAGGTTGGGAGGTTCGAAGGAAGGAAGAAAGCAAACCGAAAAAATGAAAATGTTGAACGAAAAGGAAGAAAAGAAATGGATTTCCTTGACAAACAGTAGCACAGTGGGGAATTCGGAAAAGTAAGCTGGATTGAACCTATGAGAACTTTGCATTGTCTCAAGCAATCTTTGAGAAACTTGAGAAAACATCAAACAAAGGATACGTTGGCTAAAATTTCTTTGGAAACTTTTGTATTACCTATGGCCAACTAAGGCCAATTTTATGCAAGCTAACTTTTTTACGAATAACGAGCCTAAGCTTAATGTAAAGAATCAATTTTCTATAGAAAACTTAGACAAACTTGGTTTTATTTGTCTAGATTAAAAATGCAGAAGTGAACAAGACTAGCCTGACTCGGTTTTATCTAAATAAAATATGGCTAACTTAGGTGAATTTTTTGTAAGTCTAGAATAAATAAACAAAACTGTTATATGAGAAAATAACGTTGCTATTTTTTCTCATGAAAAAATAAACTGCAGAAGAAACAAGTCAAATCAGCATTAAGTTCGGCCGGGCTAAATCTTACAAACTCTCAACTTTGCATTTACTATTCAAATCCTACACCAATTTCTGGAAAATCTGGAAAATCCTCAGCAACTGATGCATTTTTTATAGAAAAATTGCCTCAGCAACTGAGGCATTTTTTATAGAAAAATTGCCTCAGCAACTGAGGCATTTTTTATAGAAAAATTGCCTCAGCAACTGGGGCATTTTTTATAGAAAAATTGCCTCAGCAACTGAGGCATTTTTTATAGAAAAATTGCCTCAGCAACTGAGGCATTTTTTATAGAAAAATTGCCTCAGCAACTGAGGCATTTTTTATAGAAAAATTGCCTCAGCAACTGAGGCATTTTTTATAGAAAAATTGCCTCAGCAACTGAGGCATTTTTTATAGAAAAATTGCCTCAGCAACTGAGGCATTTTTTATAGAAAAATTGCCTCGGCAACTGAGTCATGTGTATCTTAGAGCGACAGTCCTCAAATTGAGAGAATATGGAGGATATTGGAAAACATGGACCGATATAATCCAACATGAGCAGGGTCGCTCATAAATATGCTGAATTTGAGCTCCTATTTTAAATTTCCTTGTAGAGCGGCTGTATCTTACACAGAGAGAGGACCCTTGTGAGAAAGCTGCTGTATCTTACAGAGCGAGGGACTATTGCTAGCAAGCTGTTCCAAAACAACGTCCAATATAGATCTTTTTCATGAGAGTTGGGTAATGTTTATCAACACTTTTGCCGATTTAGCAAAACAAGGACAACAAAAGGATTTGTTCTATAGTCAAACTTCCAAAATGGTCAAAGTTTCCTAAGGACCGAATAATATTTGAGACCTGGCCTTTAAATGCAACGATAGATGGACAGACAGATGGGGGATATTCCTTAATGGAAAGAGATACACGCCTATTATAAAAAAGGGGAAATCGTTGTCCACGTAATTTGCATTACTCTAGGGACGATATTTAATGCATACAGCCAAAAATGTTTAACTTCTCTGAGTTAAATTGTTAACCACCTCTAAAATGCCGAAAAATATCTGCAGAAGATCCCAAATTGACGATTTGAAGTTGCGAGGGAAAAAATTCTGGGGGAATTTTATTCATCATAGGAGTTATAGTGAATCGAGGTCAATCGGAGTCGGGAAAATGGGGTTAACTCTATAGGTTCTGTGCCAATGAGTGCACTGCGTAGCATTAAAAGCCCTTGCTCAGCAAAGTCGTACATTTCCTGAAGGAAATAATGCTAAGGAAATATGCCTTAATTCCTTTTTTATGCAATATCTTCATATGTGACGCGCAAAATAGAAAGGGACCTAAGGGTAAAAACCAGTTTTGTTCAGTAGAGCCATTTTAAAGATTTAAATACGTGAATCTTTGGTGTACCATCACTTTCATAAAACGCGCATATCTCTGGGAGGGAACACTTTTGGGGCATGGGATCGGTCTCATTCGATGCCCAGATGTTGTCCACATCAAAAAAAAGTGAAAATTGATTTTTTTTTTTACCCTTAGGTCCCTTTCTCTATGCGCTGTCACATATGCAATCTAGTCTTTCTAGACAAACTTGATTTAAAAATATATGTAAGTTTCTCCCCACTGCGGGGCACCCTACACGAAATCCAAAAAACAAGTTGACAAAAACTAACAAATATTCTCAAGAATATTATTTGCTTCTCCTTTGCAAGCAAATTGCTGATGTCGTTTTGATTATTCAATAAGAATGACTTAGGACTAATAATTGTTAACTGGAGATGGACTTTCAGTTGCGATGATAGTTCATTCAACTCAACAGAAATTTATCTGTATCTAAGATTCTGCCCACTGTGCAGACCACCCCACTCGAATGCCAAAAAAAAAAAACAATTTGACAAAAACTAACAAATATTCTCAAGAATATCATTTCTCTTTCCCCCTTGCAATTACTACTTGGCAGGGCAGCAAATTGCTGATGTCGTAAACGAGAAGAAATGACACACAAAGAATTGGCAATACTTACCAGACCAAATAAACTGCAGGACAATGATGAGAGGAATAGGAACAGGAACAGTCGAGCGCAGCAAGATGAAGCGGGAGACCTTAAGTTTAAGTTAACACAAATTGGTTGCTCTCGTTTTCTATATTTTGTGGTACGAGTATTTTAGCCCAATTTGTAAAAGCAGTTAAGTTTTTTTTTTCAAAATTTCAAATGTAGCTTTAATTTTTGTTAAAATTGCGTTTTGTACTGGTTTTTTTTCTCGAGTGTTTGAGTTGGCTGTTGCTGGCGCCAACTGCCTGGCGTTCTGGTGGTGGTGGCTGTAGTAGTAGTGCGTGTATTTGTTTTTTATCTTAATGGAATTTAACACACACACACACGCGCGCAAAAAATGATTTCAAAAAATTGTGTCACTCGCGGTAAAACGCTTTCGCTTTCTTCATTCACTTGTGTTCCCATTCATTTCACTTCACTCGCCAGCTGATGGCAGGAGCCATAAAGTGGTTGCAGGACAACATTTCACTTTGCCGTTTTGTTTGCTTTCGCTTATGCTTTTTACTGTTGTTGTTGCTGTATTCTAATGACTTTTAACGATTTCTATTATGATTGTTATTTTATTATATAGTACGAGTACATATTGCCTGATTTCTATGTACTACTACATACATACATACATACGAGTATGTACATAATTTATATTCATATTGTAATTTCTTTTATTATTCTTATAATTCACGTTTCACGAGCACGTTTTCTTTTTCTGTTGGCGTTTTTTTTTCGTGGTTTCATGAAAAAAGGAGCATTTTTACATAAGCATACACACACACTAACACGTATACACTCTGCAAATACAGTCAAACAAATTTTATTTGTTTTGTTATGAAAGTTAGACGAAAAGGACCAAATGGCAGGACAGACAGAGAAACCCAGTCTAGCAGATGGGGGGAGAGACACGCACGCACTCTTATCTGAAAGGCAAAGCAAACAAGTATGAAAAGTAACAACAACGAAAAAAAGGAGGGAATATCGTGCGTAGAGCAAAAAAATCGATTAATTAATCCTTAGCGTGTTGTTTTGTTATTTATTTGTTGTTTTCGACTTTGGTTTCGTCTCTTGTTCATTCCTCTTTTCTCTCTGGTTTCTAACAAATTTTCGTACATGTGTTAGCTTGTGTTTTCGGGTGTTATTAACTGTTCGCCACAAAACAAAATATTCTTTTGGTCATCAGTCCCTGCCCATCTTTTACGGAGGATTGGCTTAGGTAGACCAGCCACGTGAAAATTTTGATGATTTGGTCAAACAGCTCTGATTATTTTAAAATTGTAAAGAAAAAAAGAAAGAAATCTTTTCCTTAACATAAGACATGAAGGAAAAATATTAAACGACTAACGAAAAAAAACTTGGATCAAGTCGATTGACGAAAAAAAACTCGAACCAAACCAATGGACTAAGGACCAAATCCGCTTTAAACCTTCTGTGGACAGTATTGAAATATTTTTTTTGTGTATGAAAAACATGCAGAATTTCTACAAAGATAAAGTGGGCTAGACGATTGAAGTGTTACAAACTTTACTTTGGCAATACTGGCAAACCGATAATGCCAGCTATGCCAAAGTCATACCAATGGTAGGTGCTAATATTGTTTACAAGCTAACACAAGCATTTGCAGCTAAGTTTTTTAGAACAAAAGTTATTCGATATAAAAGCAAGATCAACCAATTTGTGAGCTACGTTTTATAGAACACAAGTTATTCAAAATAAAACTAAAATCAACCAATTTGTAAGCTAAGCCGTCTTAAAGTAAATGAAATGGTTCGGAATAGTAGCCACAAAAACCAGGGTTTTCCGAAAACCGGCATGTTTGGTTTTTTTTTTTTCAAAATCTTGTTTAAAAAACCTACTGTCAGGTTTTTTCAAAGTTAAAAAACCGACATTAACCAAATTATTTTCCGAATTACAAATTAAGTGTTAGTGCCCTGGAACAGATCTAAATTTAGCCATTTTTTTTTAAAAAAAAAGGTCATAAAAGGTGGTCCAACCATAATGCACGATGTTAATTGTGAGTCACACTGTAAACGTCAAGTTTTTTTGTGTGTTTTACACGTATTCATACATGCCTTACACATTAGGGCGTCAAAATCCTTATTAAATATGTTTTTGTTTTGTTTCAATTTATTTAGTCTTTTACAAAAATGGGCCTTCAAATTAAAATGCATTTCTTCCACTTCGTGATTTTTTTTGGCCAGTATCATCCACCAAATGTGTCCACAGTGCATTCGTTAACAAACAGAATTGCCGAATTTGGGCAAATAATAGTCCACGAGTGATTGTTGAAAAGCCCATGCATCCACAAAGAGTGACTGTTTGGTAAGGTTTAAAGGCTGGCGGCGTCAACCGGCCGTACTGCTTCGAAAATGAGGTCGGTAAGCTTTATAGGCTGGCGGCGTCATCCGGCCGTACTTCTTTGAAAATGAGGTTGGCCAAGCAGTTACCGTGAATGGTGTTCTCTATCCCGAGCTTCTTGCGGTCAGAAATTGAAAACAGGGACCTAGACGAAATGTGGTTTCAACAGGATGATAACACAACGAAACAATTGCTCTTTTGCGCGAGAAATTTAATATCCGCGTTAACTCACGTCGTTTCGATGTAAATTGGCCGCCCCGATCATGTGATTTGACACCGTTGTTCTTTGGGGATGTTTAAAAGAAAAAGTGTACGGTAACAAGCCAAGAATAATTCAAGAGCTAAAGGATGAGATTATTCGGCACATTAAGGACATTGAACCTCCATTATGTTTAAAAGTCATAGAAAACATGGACCATCGGATAGGGGTATGGCACGGAAAACATGGCGAGCATTTGGCCGATATTTTGGTTCACAAATAATTGTCATAGACCTTCTATCATATACAAAATATTGCTATATATGTGACCCGGCATATGAAAAGGTAGCTGATGATCAAAAAAAAAATAATTAAAATTAATTAAATTAAATTAATTAAATTAAAAAATTAACAGCTGTTTCTCGCAATTTCTTTTATTGAGTCATAAGCCATTTTTTCATAGGCCGGGTGACATATATTTCTGGCCTGCTCAACACTAAGTGTTGCCTGGCGCCATCTGACATTTCGTTTGGAAAGTTTGATACTTTTAAGCATAAACGTACTTAGAACGTTTTGACGTACGACCATAATTTGTGTTGTTTACAGAGACCTAAAAAAGTCAATTTGGCCCAAAAAAATGGAATGAACTCGTGAACATTTTCGTGCGATCATTTTTCACAAGTTAATGGATGGATTACCACAAGAGTACATCGATGAACTTAAATCTTTGTATGGCGCTGAAGCACCATTCTATAGCACTGTGAAAACTGGTTTAATGAATTTAATCGTGGCCGACGCTCGCTCAAAGACGAAGGTCGTCCAAAAATGGCCGTTGTGCCAGAGAACATTGATGACGTGCGTGAACTGATAATGCAAGATCGTCATGTGACATACCGTGAGATAGAGGCATCCTTGGACATTTCTTCCACCAGCATACATTCGATATTGCATGAATACCTGGCCGTAAAAAGGGTTTGTTCTCGTTGTACCCCGCACAATTTGACAATCGCTCAAAAAAAAAGGCTCGTGTCGATTGGTGCAAAGAATTTTTAAAAAAAATACGATCGCGGTGCTTCAAAAGTCGTTTATAAGATCGTCACAGGCGACGAATCATGGAACTATGCGCATGAGCCCGAAACAAAACAGCAATCGACCGTGTGGTCTTCGAAGACGAGCCAAATCCAACGAAAGTTGTTCGTGGAAGAAGCACTTCGAAGCAAATGGTCGCCTGTTTCTTAGGCAAAGCTGGTCATGTGGCGAATATTCCGCTTGAACAATGTAGGAGGTCAATTCTGAGTGGTACACCACAATTTGTTTGCCTAATGTCTTTGGAGAAATTCGAAAAACAAACAAGAGAAGACGAATCATTGTGCACCATGACAATGCGAGCTCTCACACGTGGGCTCAAACCAGTGCCTTTTTGACCGGCCAAAACGTCGAATTTATGCCGCACAGCCCTGACTTGGTACCCAATGACTTCTTTTTATTCCCGCAAATCAAGAAAAAAAATGCGTGGTCAATGATTTTTATCGCCAGAAGATGCTGTTGAAGCTTTCAAAAACCATGTTTAGGAGGTGTCTTAATCGGAGTGGAAAAAGTGATTCGACAATTGGTTTGAGCGCATGCAAAAGTGTATTAATTATGCTGAAGAATACCTTGAACAATAAAACCAGTTTTGATGATAAATATCCGCATTTTCAGTATTAAGCCAGAAGTATATATAGCAGCCCTCCTAAGATAATTCTCTGAAAACTTTTTGTTTCGTTTACAATTAACATCGTGCATTTAAGTTGGACCACCCTTTATAACTTTATAAAGTTATTTTAAAGCCATAGCCATTTCTTGTGACCCCAGACAATTTTACGGGGTGACTATAACAAAAAGTCAGCCTGTATAAATTAAATCGGTCGAAATTTAGTTGTTTGTCAATCGAAATATACTATACGAAATTTTATTGACATCGGAAATAAAATGGACTGCAATACTATTGTTCGTCCACCTAGGGTGCAGCTGTGTTCCTACGTCTTTAGGGAAGAAACAAAACAAGTCGCTTCGACGGTTGTCTCGTGTGTACTCGTATCTAGCATTAGATGGTGATACCAAAAAATTATAATAAATCTTTTTGAGGATGCAACCTAACCATAGCCATAATTTTGACCTTCAAAGTCCTTCAGTAGTTTTAAGTCCTTTCAATTCGGGTAATGACTTTTCCTAGGTACTTTCTTAGGTATCAACTTTTGCAAACCCAGCCAACAATTGAATTCAAAATCTTTTTGAACAGTGTTTCGACTCACCGTTAACGGGTGCTGCTCAATTTTGGGTTATAGGCAATTATTAATACTGTCCGGTGATTAATGCCTTGCTAATCCTTGACATTTTCGATAGTTTTCGAATGTGGTTAAGGAGTAGATATACTAATAATACTCGTATGTGAAGGAGAGGGATTCCTAATGAACTGTATTGGGCTGCTTCAGGAGGTTTTGTTTCCATTTCTGTTGTAGCTACCATTTATTACACCATTTGTTTCTTACTTGATTCGGAGTGCTTTTAGATAATTGCTAGACTTTCTTCTTGTCTCCTAATGATGGTAATTTGCTGTCTTGTCGGAAAATGTCTTGGCGTGTCAATAATTGAATTTCCCCCGACTGCCATAATTCCATGTAATAATTATAAATGAATTAAATTTGTGTACACTCGCGTATGTGTACGCAAATAAAAACGAAAAATTATTACAGAAATTATTCATTACGCATAAAACTACGCATTACGAAAATACGAGTGCATATCGCAAATTATATTCATGTTCGCCGAATTTCCAAGACACGCAACAAAACCCATAAACTTGGGCGAAATAATTAATTGTTCGCCAAATCTTTCGCTCGCTCGCTCACACGCTCGCATGAAACGTGGGGTAGGGTAGCGTGCTGCCAACTAGGGGGGTAGGGGATTACCATGGATAAGTTTTCGTGAGAAACTAAGGCCGGCTGATGATGGCGGTTCTTGTGCGCTGAAATGTGTAATGACGTCTCGTCTGCAAAACTAGATTTTACGCAATCAACGAACGAACCAAAAACAACAAGAAAAAACGGACACTAAAACAAAACACATGAAATCGAAAGAAAAAAACCAACTGAACTCGACAAAGTTCACAGCACGTGGAATCGCACAATGTAAGCGTCAGCGTAAGCGTTTCCAATCTTGTTGGTTTCCTCGAAATTAAGGGCAAATGCCGAAATGGAAATGAATGACTTTGTGTGGGGTTAGTTGTGCCGGGGGCAGGGATGTTGAAGGAAACCATCCCCACCCACCCTTATTGTGATTTGTTATAGTGTGCGTGTGGAAAGCGTACAAGAGTTAATCTGAACGTGGGTAATAACGTGAAATTAGTGTGTATGTGTGTGTGCGTGCGTGTGTCGCTATTTAAAAGGTTTTTATTTGTTTTGATAGCCGTTCGTGAATGGAGGACAAAACTATGCACAGTGCTTCGAAAACGAAACAAGTAGACGATTCTTCAGAATAAATGTGGCCGATTTCTCTAGTGCCTTCTAATAAGCCTCAAACAGAGCAAAGAAAAGGTTTTTTGAATCAACATTTCCTTTGTTTTTCACAGTGCGGGAAAACAGAAGTACGAACAGTGGATCAAAAGCGAACCACTTGGACAATTCCTTGGTAACAACTGGATTTTTTTAATACCCTGCAACAAGAAATGCCTTTAAATATATCATTGACAATATAAAGGAGGATAGGGTTGATAACTAATGTAACGCCATAGATTTAAAATTATTTTTTGGGTTAAAGGCCCCATTTCATCCCGGCCTAAGTACTGCTGATTGTTTGAAATCAAAGTGCGCTGTTTGAAATCAAAGTGCAGGCAGTAAATATGAAAACCATCTGAACTTAACTTTGTAGGTTGTCCAATTTGACAAATCCTTTTAAAATTATTTAGTACAGATACATTTTTTATATAGCTCTCGAGACATATAGAAACTAAAAAAAGCGGACCCATGCTGCTAGTTGATACAGATGATTTAGTAATCAACTCTGGTAAAATTGGACCATATTGGTCTATGTTTTGATAAAAATGTTCTTTTCGATTTAGCAGCCACATTGAAAGCTATAACACAAACTCGGGCCATGTCATCGAATAGGCCCCGTCTCGACGAAACAATCTCAACGAAACTTTGCAGGTTGCACAGTTTGACAAATTCTTTTAAAATTAGTTTGTACAGATGCATCTTTTGATATAGCTTTCGAGACATCTAGAAACCAAATGCTGCTAAATGATACAGATGATTTAGTAATCAACTCTGGTAAAATTGGATCATATTGGTCTACATTATGATAAAGTCCCCAAATGTGCTTTCCGATTTAAAACCCTTCATCTCTAGCAGGCACCTTGAAAGCAGATACTTAGCCAAGTTCGCATTAAACGTTATTAACGAGCAATAACACAAAATTGGGCCATGTCATCGAATAGCCCCCGGTCGTCTCGACCAAACTTTGCCAATTGCACGGTTTGAAAACTCCTTTTAAAATTAGGATGTATAGAAGCATGTTTTGATAAAGATTCGAAGACATCTAGTAGCTACAAAAGCGGATCAATGTTGCTAGATGATACATGTAAAATTATTAACTACGGTAGAATTGGACCATATGGGCCTATAAAGGGTCTTGCAATAGGGATATAACAATTTCGTATCTTTAAGTCAACGCACCCTAAAATATTTTTGATGATCTTTCAGTGACAAAACGTTAGTCAAAGTCACATTTTCATCATGGTAAAGTTCACCTACGAGCAACGTTTAGAAATCAATAAAAAATTACTACCTTAATTCTGAGTCGGTGGTCGCAACATTAAGAGCGCTTACTCCAATTTTCGGCCGTAATAATCGTCCCAGCCGACAGGCTGTGCGTGCTAGTGGATCAATAAGGATTTGAATTTTTTAATTTTGGATGTTACAGCGCCGTACCGCTCGAAGCGACGAAAATATCGCAGCTGAAGTTGTATCCTTTCAAAATGAGCCAAATCAGTCGATTCCACGTCGTTCTCGGGAATTGGGCATCTCTCCAACTACACTGTGGCGTATTTTGCTAAAAGATATTGGCCTCCATTCTTATATGATCAAACTGACTCAAGGACTGAAGCCACTTGATCATTTGAAACGCCGGAACTTCTCCGTTTGGGCTCTGGCAAAGTTTAACGAAAATCCAGAATTTCATTAAAAAATCATCTTTAGCTCATTTCTGGCTGAGTGGTTTTGTCAATAAACAAAATATGCGTTATTGGACAGTAACAAACCCACATGTGCTTCAAGAGATACAATTGCATCCGCCAAAAATGAATGAGTGGTGTTGTGTTCATGCCGGAGGTGTGTTTGGGCCGTATTTTTTCGTCGATGAAAACAATCGTCATGTTACCGTCAATGGAGAGTGCCATCGTGCCATGTTAGAAATTAATTTTTAGCCAGAAAAGAATGAGTTTGACATCGCCCATATGTGGTTTTCACAAGACGAGGTCACTAGCCTCACAGCACGCGTTACAATCGATTTACTGAAAGGCAAATTCGGTGAACGTGTTATCTCGAGAAATGGTCCGGCCGAATGGCCACCTCGTTCATGCGATTTAACGCCATGGGATTTCTTTTTATGGGGTCACATCAAGTCATTGGTCTATGCCAACAACTTAAGATGAGCTCAGACACAACTTCCAACGCGAAATTGCCAACGTTCCGGTCGAAATGTGTGCAAGAGTGGTGGACAATTTGGTCCAAAGAATAGGTCGCTGTATATGGGCTCGTGGTGGTCATACGGCCGAAATCGAACTTGATTCTTAAAATGTAACATTTGCACTACACCTGGAATTTAAACTCTAAATCGTAAATATTCTGTTTTATTAATGTTTAAAGTTGTTATGTCCTTAATGGAAAAACCCTGTATTTCGATATAATTCCCAGACAAATGCCCTTTCCGATTTAAGACCCTTCAGCTCTAGCAGGCACATTAAAAGCTGATACTTGTAAAATTTCGCCAAATCGTTATGAGCGACCAATATCACCTGCATTCGAATAACCCCCGCGCAAAGGTCCCTCCCGATTTGGGATCCTGCCGCCAAGGAAAAAAATAAATCCGACGAGCTCAAATTTTGCTGATACGTTACGAGCGACTACAAACCCACCCAAATAAGTTGGACCATATCGGTCTAGGTCATCATACAAAAGCCATTAAATGATATCTTCCGCTACGTTACGAGCGACTAGAAACCAACCCTAATAAATCGGACCATATCGGTCTACGTTATCATAAAGCAGCCGTTCAGCAGCAGGTTTCTTCTGCTCAAGAACCACAAATTAAGTCCCTTTCTGTTGGAATTGCATAGCATAATGCGGTTAACTTGATCTATAAAGTATCTGGCAAATGTCGGCCACACACTGCTTAAGTTTTCTGAAGTTTTCATGAATTCTAATAAGCATGTCGACTGGAATTTTGTTACCCCAAGGGAAAAAATCGCATGGGGCTAAGTCTGGTGAGCGTGCCGGCCAGTTCACATCACCCCTCAAAGAGATAAGCCGTCCAGAAAACATTTGCCTCAAACAATTCAAGGTAACCCTCGCTGTTTGTGCAGTTGCACCATCCTGTTGGACCATGTTTCCTCTAATTGCATTGCCTCAAGAGCCGGCTGAAAAAAATCCTGTATCACAGTCAAATACCGTGCGGAGTTCACAGTTGCGGCGAGACGGTTATCCTGGAAAAAGTAAGGGCCAATGATGCCTACCCGTGCACGTCCGCGTGGGGGTACAGCGAACCGTAATCGAAAAGCACGCTGCACTGCATTGATTGAGGGCGCATTTAAAAAATACGCTCCAACACAAAATGACCTCTGTCCAATGCATGATGGCAACTGAAAGGCAGACGAATACAAATCTCCCGCCAGCCACTATAAGCCACGCACACTCCCCACTCTCTTCGACCAACAGTGCCGCCACAGCCTGCAGTTCAAAAAAGCAAAATACCGCGCTCCCCCTGCACTTGACATCCTATCTTACAAATTTTAAGCAAATAACATTGTGAGCTTCCAATGATCAATGGATCATTTAAAAAATACGCTCCAACACAAAATGACCTCTGTCCAATGCATGATGGCAACTGAAAGGCAGGCGAATACAAATCTCCCATCAGCCACCATAAGCCACGCACACTTCCCACTCTCTTCGACCAACAGTGTCGCCACAGCCTGCAGTTCAAAAAAGCAAATACCGCGCTCCCCCCTATACTTGATATCCTATCTTACTAAATTTAAGCAAATAACATTGTGAGCTTCCAAGTGCAAACCCAAATAGAATTGGGCCATATCTGCTAATATTTTCATATAGCCTGGATACAAAAGACCCTTTCGATTCAAGGCTCTGCAAGCCACAGGAAGATTAGATCGTTATCAAATTAATGATGGTGCGTTGCGAGCCAAAATAGCCAACCCTGGTAATAGTTTACCATATCGGTCCATATTTTCAAGTAGCCCCAGCAGTCTACAAGTAAGAGTTAAGATACGATCTTTTTCAAATTGAAAATAATTATTCCTGGGGAAACTCCTTCACATCGGCTCATGTTTTCATATAGCTTGAACAGGCCCTCCCGATAATTTGAAAACTATTCTTGCTTAGCCCAGGGTTCTTGGACCCTTAATTGAGTCAAGTCATTAAAAGGGATATGCAAGGGGATATATCTAGCAATGTTTCGTTTAAATAGATCGCTAAATAGAGAGTAGAGTAGAGGGATAGACCTTATCGGCAGCCCACATATATGGTACCGATGAGCCGTTCCACACTAACGGCGAAACATGCGTCTACCAGGTGGTGATGTGTTTGCTTTTACTTCGCCGACCTACTTTTTCTTCGCAATATCTCAAACAACGACAAACCTGATTTAATTAGCTTATGGAGTTATTCAGTCTTTCAAAAATAATAACAACAAAGGATCTTAACAAAACACCCAAAGGAGATTTACCTTGTGTATTTCGTACTTTTTACTATTTTGTCGGTTCCAGGACCCATTGATTCCGGTTCTAAAAGAAGAGGAGGGAAAAATGTCCTTAGATCAAGAAAACAATCGTCAAATTATATAAAGACTCGGGGTAAGAGCGCGTTATACATGATCACAATTTTCAAAATCTAAAAAGGATATGCATTTTTAAGTGGAAAGGATATTTTACATTTGTATAAAGAGCCCGATTTGTTTGTCCCCCATGAATACAATAAACTTATCCACTATAAAGGTCTTTTCGACTTTCAAGCTAAGACAATTTTCTCTAAAAATTTTATATTTTAATGGCAGGACATTTTTAAAAAATTACATTTTTATAGGGAGCCAATTAGTCGGCCCCAGAGGCCATGGGTGTCGGTTTTAAATTAGGCACGGTCTTGAAATGCATAAATGGTAGGAGGGAAAAAATTACCTTAGATCAAGAAAAGGGCAAATTTTAAAAAGACTAGGGGTTCATAACCATTGTCTTTTCAACTTTTAAGCTTAAATAATTTTCTCCAAAAGTCATAATTTTTACATATTTTATAAAGGGTACTTTTAGGGTGTTTTTAATTCTTAAAAATGAAAAAGGTTCTGTATGTGACAGCGCATAGAGAAAGGGACCTTAGGGTAAAAAATTCAATTCTCTTTTTTTTTGATATGGACAACATCGGATCGAATGAGACCGATCCCATGCCCCAAAAGTGTTCCCTCCCAGAGATATGCGCGTTTTATGAAAGTGATGGTACACCAAAGATACCTGAACAAAACTGGTTTTTACCTTTAGGTCCCTTTCTATTTTGTGCGTCACATATTGTTTTTTTTTTCATAAAAAAAATCTGTCCCCTTTCAAGAATCTATACTAAAGGACTTTGAACAAAATTTCACCCATTCTTCACTTCACATTATTCATAATGATCAAACCAAACAATATCCCCAACAAACGTCTCCTTTCTCTGAGCCCTAAACGGTGACGTCTTCCTCCCAGCCCCCTCCAGACATTCATTCATAAACTGGTGTTCCACCGTTCAAATGAAAAACGAAACGAAAAAAGGTGTAATTTGTTGTCATACAACGACAACAGCAACAATAACAACCAAAATTTATGGCCAAGTATGATGGACAGATAACGAACGAAGCGTGAAGCTGGTCTGGGGCGAGGGGGGAGTTGTCTTTGCGATTGAAATATAAATTATTCAAAATATTGTCGTTACTGCTGTTGTGTTTGGCTAAAGGATATTCAAGTGGATGAGGACGACGATGATGATGATGGCGTTGTTGTTGCTCTAGCTGTTGTCGTTAAAGCCATTAACCGATGTTGGGTGTGTATGTGTGTGTGTGTCGACTACGAGTGTATGTCCTCCTCCTGGCAACAGTCATGGCAGACAGTACCTAACCGATGGACAGAGTGACAATATCTCATACCGCTTTATAAAGTCCTTAAATGACATTGTAGGTGCAAGACCCGACATCAAGAGACAAAGACAGGACAAGCTTGTGGTAAAGTAACTGTTTATTCATGTATATGTACACACATAGACATAAATATAAATACAAATACATGTGCGGCACTCTCAAGTACTTTATTGCTCGACTGCCGGCAAGAAAGGTAAAGCACTACACCCACATAGACAAGGACAATATCGTAAATATCCTTATTGGAGGTCTGTGATACACAAACAACGCCATGGCATGCAAACGATTACGCTAGGGGAACCTAGGTGAGAAAGGTTTTCAACTGCCCGTAAGAAGGGAGACACTAATTACCAGCAATTTCTTTAGTGGTTCAGAGGAGGGATGGAAATTGACAGGAAATCTAGCCAACGTAATTTGCTTGGACAATAGAAGTTTTGGTGTAAAGGAATACACCTATTCCCAGAGAGCTATAAAGAAAAGATATTTATTCTGTATTTAAAAGTTGAAACATTTTGTGGTACCGAAAAAGTTAATCCAAAATCATTTTTAAACAAACAGAAAAAAATTCTTGAAAAGGGCCGAAAACCGTTTCGAACTATAAAAGTTGAGTTGGACAAGCTAATCACCAAATGTGTATAATAGTGATGGGGTAATCAGTTCGGTAAACTACAATATGATAGCTATGATTGTAAATCGGTTATTTCAATAAGTTCCTTGGAACCTCCTTGTCCGTAGAGTTCCTTAGACATACCAAGGAACTTTACGGCAGCAAACTTATTTTGCTGGAGAAATCCTTCATGTAAGCAAACGATTGGTGGGCTTCAGTCAGAGGTTTTAATAATTTTAGACAGATGTGAAACACTTTTATAAGCAAGATCTGAGGTTTCATTGCTAGTGTCCTTCATGACAAGACTGTATGATTGGAAGAACTGCAATGAGACTACTCAAGAAACTGTAAGGATGAAGAGGAGTCTATAACAATATTAGATTTTTACTAAGGTTCATTAGCTTATTATAGGGGACTATGGGGTGTTCAATCTAAAGATATTTTTCAGACTACGCTTGGGTTGAGTTAAACATTATTTTATTTTCAGTACTGTTTGCCATTTCATCATGGAAAGACTTACACCGCGAACACCACGGTGTGTTAGCGGTGTAAGTCATTAACGTCATTAACGACATACTGATCGAAATGCTCGAATGAGTCATCCAAAAATTGACCCTCAGAATGACCTGAGGTGTATTAACGACATTACCGACATACCGATCGAAATGCTCGAATGAGTCATCCAAAATTGGACCCTCAGAATGACCTAAGGTGTAGTTGCGGCCAACATCTAAGGGAAATTATAATTCAAAAAATAAATGGCATAAAATGTGCTTTCGAATGAACAATAAAGAATCAATCCACACATGATTTGAATTTTTGTATTTTTTTTATTTTACAAAAAATACCTCTAGATTGATCACCCGTTAGTTATGGGATAATCAGTGCAGTAAACCACAATATGATAGCTATAAATTTAAATCGGTTATTTCAAAAAGTTCCTTGGAAGTTCCTTATCCCTACGGATTTCAAAAAAATCGTGGTCATGAACATTGCAGGAGAGAGCCTTTTTGTAAACAAACGATAGTTGGGCTTCAGTCAGGGTTTTAATTTAATCTAGACAGATGTGGATACGATTAGATGCGAAAAACTTTTAGATACTCCCATCATAAGCAAGATCTGAGGTTTCATTGCTTGTGCCCTTAATGACAAGACCTTGTATAGTTGAAAGGACTACTCAAGCAACTGTAAGGATGAAGAGGAGTCTATAACAATATTAAATTCTTACTAAGATTCATTAGGTTCTTACTTATAAAGATAACTATAATCTGATTCAAGAGTCAATCGTTATAATTTGTTAAAAATCCATTATACTTCATTAAACTTCAGTTACACAGTACTGTGAGGTAAAATCAACATTCGGCGGGACCTAAAATCGATCGTCTTAAAACGAAAACGTAATTTTAGTAAGGCGGGACCTAATAAAAATTTAGCCTAAGAAGATTCTCTTTTTTTTAAAAGCTTGTATAGCTCGTACAGAAAGTGTTCCACCATTTAAATATACTCTTCACATGCCTTGCACATCTTCGAGTCGACATAGGCCACATTTTGTACTTATTCTCCAGAATGGTTTACCAAACTACAGGTACTCAAACTATGCTCGTGTATAAGTATTGCCAGAGTACCATCTCTGGTCTCAGACCGCTCTAGGGAGTTTGTGAACCCCTGGTCATTACCCCGTATCTCTAAAAGGTCGTTGGGGGTACCTATACTGTAGATATGAAGGTTAAGTCCGTCATAAATCTAGATTTCTAGCCATTGTAACGTCGTTAAGGCAAATCAGGGCATTCACAGTGAAAGTTTTTGAACGTCTCTTCCTTTACACTGTTGACAACGCTGCGTTAGTAACCGTTAAAAGGTATCTTTAGTCGTCGAGGGTGATTTCCAATAGGCCAACAATTTGCAACAAAAACTCTTAAATTATTCATTCTGCTGTGCCAGATGTGACTCCTACTATCGTATTTCGGCCTAGTTTGCTTAAATATCCAAAGCTTTCCGCCTTACGATTGCAATCCTGGGATGTCTACTGGATATAGGTCCGAGGCGGATCTAGCTCTTGCCTGTTTGTCCGCACGTTCATTGCCATATAGGTTCCTATATCCTGGAATCCATATGAGTGTCACATCGGACGTTATGCACAACTCGGTGCGTTCTTCTTTGCTTTTTAGTTGTCGTACTGATGTAGTCGTACAGGATTTAAGAGCCAAGAGAGCCGACTGCCTGTCAAGGTTGCACCCTTTGCAGGCAATAATAAAGCGCCGGTTTCTTTAGGCACTTCTGGAAGGGTACCTTACCCCAAATCTTCAGTTGAAGATAAGTCTTAGAAAGCAATGGTCTGACGAGGACCTTAATTCAGCCGGTAGCTTTTCTACGATACAAGCATGGCCATGCGTCTCTTACAACCATAATCCCGTGGAGTTTAACCTGACAGCGCTACAAGCTGCTAATGCTGCAGAGTAGAAATGCCATAGTGTTGAGGACACTAGGACACGGAAGTATTGCCCCCCTAACTCCGATGCAGACAGATCACTGTCTTGTGAAGGACTTTGTTAATGGTAGCCTTCTGACGAGGACCTTAATTCTGCCGCTAGCTTTTCTAGGATATAAGCATGACCATAAGTCTCTTACATCCATAATCCCATGGAGTAGAAATAGCAAAGTGTTGAGAGCTCTACTGCGACAGGTACCTATTGTCCCCGAACCAAGCATGACCATGCTCTTTCATCCATAATCCCCTGGAGTCTAACCTGACAGCGCTACAAGCTGTTAATGCTGCAGATAGAAATACCATAGTGTTGAGGGCATCACTAGCACAGGGAAGTATTGCCCCCGTAACTCCGATGCAGGCAGATGTTGTTGCTGTTGTTAGCAGCACATCGTACCGGGGTGACAGCCCTTAGTCGAATAGCTGCTTCGGGTCGATCCGGTGCATAGAACAGGCTGCCTTAAGGTCGCGATGTATCTTGTCTTGTAAAGGACTTTGTCAATGGTAGCCTTCTTCTGTACGGATACCCATGCCTTCCTTGCCTAGGATAACTCTTAAGTATTTCATTTATTTTCATAGCTATCCCTTGGAAGCGATCATTGTGAAATGAGGGTATCGTGCTTGGTTATAATTGAATATTGGTCTCAGTTTAGCTTAGTTCTGCAGAACTTTAAGTGCAATATGTCCTCTCCAAGAAAAATTGCCCGATTGTCTTTGTAACAGACCAGTTTAAATTCTTTGGCTGTAAGTTCTTTTAGAGGACTGTAATAATTAATCCAAAGGGGTGGTGTAAGAGGATGCCTTTCTGCGGCTCTCCACAAAAAACTCGGTCTCAAATGTTAGCGATATTTGTTTTAAGAACTTTTTCATCTATGACAGATCTCAAAGATGACTGATCCTGTTGACTAATAAGGGATTATTAACAACCTAAGCAGCAATTAGGGGATAGGTGCTACTACTACGTATCCACTAATTATTTGATGTTATTCCTTTGGCATAACCAATGTTTTAAATGGTGAACTTATGATTTGATAGTACTTCAGAGCCTTAAACTGTCATGACTATAACATGTTGATTTTAACAGAAGGGGTACCTCCACGAGGATACGGTGGCACTACCAAGTGGAAGAAGGCTTGTTTTATTATCTATGACATGGTAAAGAACAATGTGTACGAAAACATCGCCCAGTCGCAAAAAATTTTGTTTATACAATTCCCACTGGATTATCGAGCGATAGCAGATTCTTTCATTACAGACACCTGCGCCAAAATGATTTTGGTCGTCTCCTTCTTCTTTTGTCCTGAGGATTCCACTACAGGACTTTATAAGCTAAGAAGACTGCAGATCCAATCGAATAACAAAATGCAGACAGCACGCTCAAGATCAATAGTTCTTTTGGTATATAATAGCTAGAACAGAACTATTAAAGTATGCTACTTCAACCGAATGTTGGGAGTTCAGACCGTTTTCTTGCTTTCTGTGAGTGATTTGGACATGTCTGTGCTGTCATCAAATCTTATGCTGTCGGTTTATGGAAAAATATTCAAATATTCTGCTAACATTTCCTTGTGTTAAGCTAAATTGTCATTTACCTTTTACTGGGTTTGATAGCTTCTTTCTACACACACACACCATCTTACCGAAACACACACACACAGACATTTATATTTATAAGCCAATGCCACATGGCAAGTTAAACCGTATTTTTCTCCTTCCAACCGTGAGTAAAAAAACAACAACAGCGGGCCCACCCTCAGAGGGGGATAAAGGAAAATCAACACACACATACAGGTAACAACATGTATACATACACAACACAGCTAACAACAACAATGAGCTAAACAGTCCCACATAAAATTCTACGTTTGTATGCAACGGAGCGTGTGTGTGAGTGCCTTTCTCCTGCATTTACACACACACATACATTAAGTAGTTAAACATTTAATGTATTTGTGTTCACTGGCATGTTGCATGTAGGGCTGTCTGGTATTTGCATAGTCGTCCCTTGACAGGTGAGTACGTCTGTGTGTGTGCGTTTGGATTTGTTTGTCCCACTGTAAGAGCGTGTTCATGTTTATTTTCAGTTAACACAGGCTGAATGGCGGTCGCTAGCCCGTTTTGCCATTGTGCCTACACGTGTTCACTACAATTGTTCGCTGGTACTTTGTTTGCGTCCACAATCTTTACTTGTACTTTGCCACATTCATTTGGTTAGTAGAAGTAGTGGTGGTGGTAGTGTTGTTTTTCTTGCTGCTACTGTTGTAGCGTTTTCTGTTCATAATGTTGCTGGCAACGTCGGCATTCCTGTTGCTGCCGTTAACGGATTCAAGTCAAGCAGCAGCCGAAAAACCTCCAACAACAGCCCCATGTGCAGTTCTTAAATATTTGATGTTCTTGTGTGTCTTTTAGTTAAAACGAATACTTGCAACACACACTACATATACTTACACATATACATGTGTGTATGTGGGTGCCTTCTCCACACCGATATACCCACTTAACTTACGTAGTATGTGTGTGTGTGTCATCCACAATTGAGCGCATTTCTGAAAGCACAAAAAATCCTTTATGGTTTCCATTACTTTGTAGTGGTAATCATATCAACACACATGTATCCTGGCCCGCTGTTGGTGTGTGTGTGTGTGTTTAATTTCTTTCCCTCCCGCCTTTCTCTGCATTTTTCTCGGTTTCCATTTCATTTATGCTTCAAAACCACAAGTGTGTTGTTCCACAATATATGAAAATAAAACCGTTTTTTGACTCGGTAAAAAAAATTACATGGCGACGTCATCAACATTAACTTTTATCCATATTGTCAACGTGCATTAGAGCAGCAGCAGGAACGATGGCAGCAACAGCAAATGTTCTTGCACCAGAGAGGATAAGCAGCAACTGCCATATACAGAACGTTGAAGCCAGTGTGAGTTGAGAAAAAAAATGCTTGGCTTTTTGTTAAAATAACCGAAGTGAAATATGATAAATTCCCCTCGGACTTTATATGAAAAGTTAATAGCACAGTGAGAAGAAACCGAACATAGGGGACAACATTTTCAATAGCAAAGTAGACAAGTTTTTTTATAGTAAATTTACAAAATCTTCTAATAGAAATGTGGACATATTTTAATAGACAGTTTTTCTATAAGAAAAGTTGTCAGGCGACAATTTTTCTATAAGAAAAGTTGTCAGGCGACAATTTTTCTATAAGAAAAGTTGTCAGGCGACAATTTTTCTATAAGAAAAGTTGTCAGGCGACAATTTTTCTATAAGAAAAGTTGTCAGGCGACAATTTTTCTATAAGAAAAGTTGTCAGGCGACAATTTTTCTATAAGAAAAGTTGTCAGGCGACAATTTTTCTATAAGAAAAGTTGTCAGGCGACAATTTTTCTATAAGAAAAGTTGTCAGGCGACAATTTTTCTATAAGAAAAGTTGTCAGGCGACAATTTTTCTATAAGAAAAGTTGTCAGGCGACAATTTTTCTATAAGAAAAGTTGTCAGGCGACAATTTTTCTATAAGAAAAGTTGTCAGGCGACAATTTTTCTATAAGAAAAGTTGTCAGGCGACAATTTCTCTATAAGAAAAGTTGTCGGGCGACAAGTTTTCTATAAGAAAAGTTGTCGGGCGACAAGTTTTCTATAAGAAAAGTTGTCAGGCGACAATTTTTCTATAAGAAAAGTTGTCAGGCGACAATTTTTCTATAAGAAAAGTTGTCAGGCGACAATTTTTCTATAAGAAAAGTTGTCAGGCGACAATTTTTCTATAAGAAAAGTTGTCAGGCGACAATTTTTCTTTAAGAAAAGTTGTCAGGCGACAATTTTTCTATAAGAAAAGTTGTCGGGCGACAAGTTTTCTATAAGAAAAGTTGTCGGGTGACAAGTTTTCTATAAGAAAAGTTGTCGGGTGACAAGTTTTCTATAAGAAAAGTTGTCGGGCGACAAGTTTTCTATAAGAAAAGTTGTCGGGCGACAAGTTTTCTATAAGAAAAGTTGTCGGGCGACAAGTTTTCTATAAGAAAAGTTGTCGGGCGACAAGTTTTCTATAAGAAAAGTTGTCAGGCGACAATTTTTCTATAAGAAAAGTTGTCAGGCGACAATTTTTCTATAAGAAAAGTTGTCAGGCGACAATTTTTCTATAAGAAAAGTTGTCAGGCGACAATTTTTCTATAAGAATAGTTGTCGGGCGACAAGTTTTCTATAAGAATAGTTATCGGACGACAAGTTTTCTAAAGCAAAAGTTGTCGGACGTCAAGTTTTTTTTCTATAAGAAAAGTTGTCAGACGACAATTTTTCTATAAGAAAAGTTGTCGGACGACAATTTTTCTATAAGAAAAGTTGTCAGGCGACAATTTTTCTATAAGAAAATTTGTCAGGCGACAATTTTTCTATAAGAAAAGTTGTCAGGCGACAATTTTTCTATAAGAAAAGTTGTCAGGCGACAATTTTTCTATAAGAAAAGTTGTCAGGCGACATTTTTTCTATAAGAAAAGTTGTCAGGCGACAATTTTTCTATAAGAAAAGTTGTCAGGCGACAATTTTTCTATAAGAAAAGTTGTCAGACGACAATTTTTCTATAAGAAAAGTTGTCAGGCGACAATTTTTCTCTAAGAAAAGTTGTCGGGCGGCAAATTTTCTATAAGAAAAGTTGTCAGGCGACAATTTTTCTATAAAAAAATTGGCAGGCGACAATTTTTTGAAAAGAAAAGTTGTGAGGCGGGAATTTTTCAAAAAGAAAAAGGTCAGCCGACAACTTCCTAATATACAAATGGTTTGCCCGACGACTCGTCCGTTCCACTGTGTTACGTGAGTTAGTCTATTTTTTCTCCCTCCCTAAGAGTAAAAGACTTTCATTTGAAATATGGTTTAACTAATAAACGTGTCAGTTTTAAAATTAAAGATTCCAGGGATTTTGTTTTATATGAACTTAGTAAACCCCTCAGCACTAAAGCACTACATGGAGCTAGAGAGAAAGAGGAAATTATAAGGGGACAAAAACTCAAGTTTGTCAATGTCACACGGATATGTGTACATGTGAATGGTGGATGGGATTCTATGATACGAGTATTCAGATAGCTCAGAAAAGTTTATAACTTTTTCATAAATTTCTTGACGTGAGATTACCCTAAGCAGTATCATTCATTTAATTAGGCCACAAAACCATAACAAGAGCGGGGCTACCTGCCACAATACACCAAAGAGGGGAAAGCAACTCAAATATTTATGAAATTTTCCAAAGCGTACGGGAAAAAGTTTAAAAAAATTTCTTCGCCCCTTGCCGCGAAAGTCTGTGTGAAACTTGATACAGAAGTGCGCTGGCACTTTAAAGATTCTCAATGTGTGGCACAAAACATACCTGAACGAGAAAATGTGTATTTAAGCCGCTTAAGAGTGCTGGGAACGCCAAACGGAAATGTGAAGCCGGAAACGGTATTTAACGGAAACCCCCTGTAGCTATAATTAGTACAATGCATTCGCTACAGCGTGGACGACAAGGGGAAGGCACTCGGGTATTTGATTGCTTATGAAATAATATTTACAAAATATTGATGGATGATGTTCCATTCGTTATACAGTATTTTTTTATTTATAAATTGTTAATGAGGATGTTGTTGTGCAAAACATGGTTGGGAAGAGGGGGCGTTAAATTAACAAATCCTCTTTAAAATTGATGTTTGTTACAACAAATAAGAAAAAAAAACATGCCCAAGTGACAAGCTCTTTATCCGAAATCGAAGGCTTTGGTGTGTTTCTTCGCTGTAGAAGGTGTGTGGAAACCTTAGAGGTTTATTTCGGACTATACGGTTAAGGTGAGAGAAAAATGCAAATAATTTAAATACGACAGACTGAGAGACGGGCAGAACAACAAGATTGACAAAGCAGATTTGTGGGCGGAGAAAATTGCATTAATACATTTCGTAATTATGAAATTAATTTAATTTAGATACAGTCTTGATTGATGTGTGGCATGCAGCCCAAGATTGCCAAATCGCGACACATTCTAAGAATTTTCATGAAAATGATCTTCAATAGCATAAAGTAGGGCTATGCCTCGTACTTCCCTGCTTCTAACTACAATGGGTGGTGATTGTTCTTAAACGGTATTCGAACTGAAGCGTTCTAAGCCCCATTAGACCGTTTTCAGTTCACGGGCCGTTTCACATCAGCAATCTTTGTTAGCACGACTGAGGAAGGAGAGACGAATTCGCCAGATTTTAAAAGTAACCATGTTTCAGCGCCATAAAGAAGCATAGGTAGCATAAGCTTTTTTATTAAGAAATTTTGTCAATCAATGGAGGATTCTATTTTTTAGATGTTTGCATAGCCCAGGGTAGGACAAATTTGTCAGCACGGTTCTTCTTTTAATTTCAATGTTGACATTATTCTTATTATTTACAGCCAGTTCCAGGTAGATAAATCGTTCACCACCTCGATGTTGGCGTCATTAATTTCTTCATTCTTCTGGTGCGGCGTTGGTTTATGTTTTGTCCCATCCTCGTTTACCTCAAAATTCATTTTTTCCAATGCCTTTTTTAACATAAAAAATCTGTAATTCTCACTTCTAATATCCTTTGTATTTACTTTACCTGAGCTACTAATCTTGCGTTATTCAATGTTCTTTATCTAAACGTCAAAAAAATTGCAGAACTATTTACTACAACTGGTTACCAGAGGAAATATTTATTTCTTCTGGCGGTAGTCTCTTTTTGCAGTTAATAATCAGAATAGGTCGCCTTTGGAGGACTGAGACTCAGTGTCATACAACTTTAAAGAGTTATGCGCTGCCCTTCTGTCTCAGAATAGCTCACTTTCTTTTGCCTCTATAGAGGATGAACTGTTCTTCAGTGTAATTTTTTAAATGTTTAAAGTTTTTGTCAGGATCTTTTATGTAGAAAGGATTTTCAAAAGATTATCTCAGTATTCCTGTTCGATTTCCCGTAATTTCACTTCCTACTCTTCCATTTTACAGTCATACAAATTGTGCTTTGACTTCATGGCTTTAATTAGCTTTTCCTTTTCTGTCAATGATTAGGACGTATGTAACAAAATACTGGGTATACAAAAAAAAATAAATAAATGCTGCGAATAGCTACACGAAAAAAATGATTGATTTTCAAAAAGATTTGGGAAAACGACTTCCACTGTTTATTACTGATTGCCTTTGCTATATTACACGTTACATTCCATTATTTCAGATTTGTAATGCATTTCATAACTATTTAAAATTTTCCCGATATTTGTACACCAAAGGGTAATCGACTATCTTACTAGGGACATGAATACTGTTACAACATTGAACACACCCATTTCAATAGTAGAACTAAACATACCCCGTTAATGTCATATGGGTTTTGAAAGCTAACCTCAATAGTGTTAGTCTGTAACGGGATTTTAAAATTGTTTCAACTTTCATCATGGAGTGGTCAGATAATCAGAACCGTGTATCGCTGTAATAGCGCTTTTCAAGAGTGAAATGAAAAAAACGATATTTTCAAAATGCTCCGGCCACATGCATGTTCGTCTACCGATGTATAAAACTATTTCAGGAGACTGGAGATGTAAAAGACCGCCACCGGTCGGGCCGCCCACGCTCTGTTCGAACACCGCATGTCATCAAAACCGTTGAATCAAGAATTCACAGAAATCCGCTCCGAAAACAGAAAATCATGGCCCGTGAGATGAATATTACGCAAAAGTCCATGAGTCGAATCATTAAAAAAGACTTGGGACTTGGCTTTCAAACGACGTACCGGACATTTATTGACTGCAGCTTTAAAAAAAAATAGGATTGAAAAATGCAAACGTCTTTTAGTGGAGCACGCTGATAACTTGCACAGCAAAATTTTGTTCACGCTGAAAAAATTTTTACCGTTTAAAAAAAATTTAACAAGCAAAATGATAGAGTGTATGCGCGGTCATCTAAGCAAGCATCTGAACTGATCCCAAGGGTGGAAAAGGGTCATCACCCAGCTTCAGTCATGGTTTGGTGGGTGTCTCTTACGATGGGGTCACTGACCTGCATTTCTGCGAACAAGGAGTCAAAACATCGGCCAAAGTTTACCAAGAAACCGTTTTGGAAGCTGTTGTGAAGCCTCTTAACAATTCCCTGTTCCAAAACCAGCCATGGAAGCAGGAATCAGCGCAGGCCCATAAGGCTAAAACAATTTGTCAGCGTTCAATTCCTCTGAAGAATGGCCCTCAGGCAGTCCAGATTTGAACCCAATGGATTAGAAATTGTGAACGGTTTTAGATTACAAGGTTTGTCACAAAAGATACCCCAACATGGGATCTCTTAAGACTGCTTTGATCCGAGCTGTGGCCAATTTTCCAATGGACGAGCTTCGTGCAGCTATTGGCGACTTAAGGCGTGTGTAAAGGCAAAAGGCGGACATTTCGAATAAGTAGATTCTTTTTGGATACAATATACATCAATAAATATATTAAAAAATATTTGTTCCAAAAACATTCAGAACTTTTTATTTTTACAGAATAAAACGTATGTAACGGTATTTATGTCCCTACGTGTGTAACAGTATTTATGTCCCCACTAGGTGAACCAAGTATTGCTTACCCCAAAATAAAAACATAGGGTCATATTCATAATATTTGCCGAAAGGTTTAAAATTTAAATTTACTTTTCAAAGTTGTTCTTCAAACCTATTCTAAATTTTTAATTATATAAGCGGTTAAAAATAATATTATCAGTTTTTATTTGAGCGAAATGAAAAACATATCATCGGAAAGGTCAATGAAATATCCTTCTACGAATGACAAGCGATCCAAAAAAGGTCGACCCATCATTTGTACTTTGTTTTTTCTTTCGTTTTTTTCAAAGCCCTCCATCTTCATATATTAAAGTCCAGGTAAAGTCAAAGACAGATAAAGGTTATATATTTTAACGTTCCCATACTAAAAATTCTACAACACGAACTAAAGTTTGGTTGTCCTAACGGAATACTTGTAGTGGAAAAAGCTTTTATTCGGTTGGCATAAGAACCAAATCGGGTGTTACAACGAATCTGTTTTTATTTTAAATTCATTTGATCTTTCGGTTTCCTAAAGATACCCTTGCACCAGACTATTTGGAAATGTTGTGCGGGGCAGCTTTGAAAGCTTCGCTAAATGAATTTTTGTTACATGCTAGTGCAAGAACATGATTCCGCTCCATCTCGAACAACTTCTTCATAACCTTGACAACATTTTAAGCCCGACCATGGTGTGTCGAAATCCTACACAAATCCTACACATTAGTTTTATCATTGCCACCACGTCGTCTGCCTAATAAAAACGTCCAATTATTCCAATTTTAATATCTCCATCAAAAATCGTTTCGTTGGGGACATTTCTTAAAGAATGTTAAGATTACAAGAAGAAGAAAAAACATCCTTGCACTACTTCAAGCAAAACTTGTGGGTGAGCCATAAACTTATGGCATTTTATTGTTCATCAATAATAGAAACATAAAAAAAGAAAAAACTTAACTCAATCTTGTCATTTTATGATCTATTAAAATTCGGGGCGAAAACGGGTGTAAGGAATAGCTGAAACTCCCTTAGAGCTTGGTCATAAAAAAACCCCACAGAAAGAACCAGGAAAACAGCAGGACAAGACAGATAAAAAGCTAAAGTCCCAACGAAACTATCAATATTTGGCACATATCCTGGCAGAACAGGATTAACGTGTTAATGTCTTTCCCCACCCCCACCGCCGCCTGCCTCCTACAGCATACTCCATGCGTTCTCAATATGATAGCAAGAAAGGACAGCCATGGCTATAATCCTAAAACATCTGTGAGTAACGCAGCTGTAGTGGTAAAACCAACACACGCACATACTTTGGAGGAGTCAACCACTTGAGTGCTGTGAAAGTAAGGAGAGGAGGCAAGAGAGTACGAGGACGAGGCAACAAAAAATGGGGATACAAGTTGTGAATTGTTATTATCCAAAAGTTGTTGTAGTGACACATTCGTATACTCGGTATTAACCAACATTTTTCTCTAAATGAAGGCAATAACATGAGGACAGCCAAAGCACTCATACAAACATTCTCTAAAAAAAAAGCGCACACACATATACTCCTCTTACTGTGAGTGAGTCCTTTGGCTGTCTTCCTATATTCGCACACACAAAAAAAAACGAAAAACGCCAAAGCAGAAGAAGGACTAAAAACGAATAATTCACCACTTTTGTGCGTGCACGTCTCTGCTCCATACCCTGCCGAAGTGGAGTTCTTTTTTTTCATACATGTATGAGTAACTGGTTCCTCTGAATGTCTGTATGTCCTGTATTTGTGTGTGTGTAGATATGTAGCCGAGCTTGCTCGCCAGAGGGGTTTTAGGAGGGAGTTAGAGAGAAAACAGTAGTAGTAGAAGGCAACTTTACGTCGTTTGCTTTTTTTTATTGTTCTCAATACTATATTTTCACTTTCATTACACAATATTTACTAGAGGGACTTTTTTCTCGTTTTGGTGCCCACTTTTTCACTTTAAAATTTTGTATTTTACATTTCTTCCTTAACGGAATTTATTACTGGCATTTCATTATTTATTTCACTGTTTTTTTCACTTGATTTCCTTTGCTTTAGAACTCCTTTTCTATTTGACTTTTTTTTAACAATTTTCTGTAAATATTTCCTTTTATTTTCTCCTTTTTCTTCGCCAAGTGATTTTTAATTCATTAACTTATTCACTTGAATTTTCACTTTATTCCTTTTTGATTTTTCCTTTTATATCATTTCATATATATTTTTTTTCTTTTTTTAAAATTTAACACGCGCTTACGTTATGCTCAACACGCACCTAAAAGTAGACTACAAAAGTGTAACACTTTTCTCCATGGACGACGAGACGATGTCTCGAGCCACATCAAAAAGACGACGACCGGCCCAGTGTTTTCCTACGAGTTTGTGTGTCGTTGTTTTTGTGTGTGTGCTCTCGCACAGAGCGGCGCATGTTCGAGGTTCTCTTGTCGCTCGTTGAAGCAACAGTAGATGAGAGAGTTGCAGCACTTTCGAGTGTGGTGAATTGTGGACAACAGCTGTTTTCTGCTTCTACAACAACAATAAAGAAAAAGTGAAAACTCACAAACCATTGTGAATGGAGAAATGTGGTGGAGAAACTTCGGTACCCTACATCATGTGCACGAACACGGCGGTTATTTACAAAAAGATTGGCATAACTTTAAAACAGATAAAATTGTTTATAGACATACAGGGCCGACCATAAAACCTAAATCTAAATAACTCCATAACACATCACTCTTGTATCGAATTTGACAAAGATCCGATTTAAAATGTGATCAAGTGGACCTATATGGTCCAAGTTTAGTTATTGATCACACATAACCTTTCATCGAGAGCGACCTCACCTGGTAATTTGTCGCATATAACGGTCATTCTATGCGAAATTTGAGCATTACGTCCGTGTTGAAAGCCTGCGAGATTGCAACCTGTACTTTAAATACAACTAAATATGGTCAGGCATCTTTTAATCGAATCGGATATTGATTCTGAGGTTCTAAATCTGGAAAAAAACATTTTTCTTAATTATAAGTGGTTGAACCCCATGTCGATGACAACTAGACGCTAGCACGTTCCCACGACGATCTGTTCGATTTAACGGAATGACTCGGAATCCACCGGATGCCGACCAAAGATCATCAACTCATCAACACCAGCGAATCACTTCCCGCTTCTACATTAAAAACCATTCGCAGATGATGGGATTAAATGTCCACCTTAAACCCAGGAAGAGGTCAAAACAGAAATAAGGCGACTCAAGAACAATACCACAACGGAATTCGACAGAGCAAAGTAAGACCAGAGAAGACGAATAAATAAGGTACATGGATCAGCTACCTGGAAAACTGAAAGCATGCCCGATGGATGGAGCCGCAGCGTTAAGTACATGGATCAGCTGGTTTGCGCTATCTGGAAAACCTAACGCATGCCCGCTGAATGGAGCCTCAGCGTACTAAGCCCAATTCAGAAAAAACCCGTTTGCGACAGCTACCGCGGAATAAGTTTCCTATCCATCTCGATTAAAATACTACTAACCTTACGTTACGCAAGATTGAAGCCCAAACTCTCCAACCTGATCTAACCGTATCAGTGCGGCTCCAGGCCGAACAAATCAACAATCCATCATAATTTTAGACTGCATCAAATCCCGAACAAGCAGCAAATTGATATAAAGCATATCTTCAGCGACTATAAAGCTGCATTCGAAACTCCGATTAGAAATAAATTATTAGAAACCATTTCGGCGTAAGGGAAACCATAAAAACTTGAACGCACTTGTAGAATAACTTTGAGTGACACCCAAACCAAAGATAAAATTGGAACTCTCGGAACAATTCACAACGACAAGATGTATTAGAAAGCTTATCGCTTAACTACTTTAACGTTACCATTTTAATGGCGAAAAGCCAGTACAAATTCAACGGATTTATAAAACGGCACAGCTAACATCAAGGCCCACCTAGTCGGGAAGACGGTACGAGATGTAACTAGGGCTTTTTCAAGGATTAAATTAGAGTCATCTACAATGGGTCCTATTGGTAAATGATAAGAACAAATTTATGCCGCGACTAAAGAATGTCACGATCGAGGAATTTGTATACCTCGGATCCATCACAGCAAATATGTGTTTTTTTGGGCTCGGTAAACCGCCGAAGAACAGAACCCTCTGCCGCAAAGCGAAGATGATACTTGACAATACACTGGTACTACCAGTGCTTTTATATGACCCCTATACATGGGTGCTATCAAAAGCGGATACAAGTCTACTGGCAATCTTCAAAAGAGAATCCTTAAGAAAATGTACGGCTTTTGCTGCGTAGGCAGGAAGTACATGCGACGGACGAACCGTAAGCTATATAAGCCGCATCAAAAGGGTCTGGGACCCTTGGTTAGACCTAGCAGATTATGCTGAGAAGATACTTGGGATGAGAAACTGCAGGAAACACGACCAGGAATGAAGTGCTTATAAATCATTTATTGAGCAGGCCAGGACGGGGTTGTGGAGCTCAATAGGTATGTTTAAAGGCCGTTTATCCAAAAACCATGGAAATTTATGTTAAAAACTTGTAAAAAAGTCATGTTTTTGTAGCGCCGGCATAGAGAAGCCTTCTTATTTATTGAATGTAAGTTTTTGACGTTTATTCCAAGGGTTTCTAGACTACCGAAAGTTGAAAAATACGCAGCGCAAACAAAAGATTCAGTGTGCCCGAGCCTTAATAAAAGTAAATTTTTGAAATGCACGAATATTTCATTTGTAAGTAAAGCGGTTAAGTTGGTCACCCGACAAATGATAATAGCGCCATCTAGTGGCGACTAGCCACCTTTGTAATAGCCTCAGTTCCGATGCCATTCAATGTCTCGCAGTGACATTGCGATAAACAAAATATAAACAAAACAAATTCTTAAATGGTTTGACAGCACGACTAACGGCAATAAAGACAAATCATACCGAGGAGCAATCAAACTCTTAGCCAGTGCGACAACATAAGTTTGCAAACAACATCTGCAAAATTGAAAGCTCCAAAAACAGAGTGGGAACAAGTGGAGTCTGACTTTTGCTAGAACAACCCCCTCCTTTCAATTCGCTACGCTGTGGAAAACATTATTTAGGGTGTGGGACAACAGTATGCCTCTTCGGTTAAAATGGGGTGCTTTTTGTTTTTCTACGACGAGGAATTCATGCCTTCTTTCGCAGTTCGTGGGTTCTTAGTAAGATTTACGGTTTAGTGTATTAGAGAAAATTGCGCCATTTGAAAGGTTTCACTGGAAAATATTTGGTGTAGGCACGAAAATACAGAAATTTGCTTTAATTAATTGGTTGTGTTAAAAAAATAAAACAAGGTGAAAATCAAATATTATTTATGGCGCCTAAAAGTAGGCAAAATAGCAACGATTTGGACTGACCACATCTGTTATTGAGAATTTTTTTTGCTGCCATAATTCAATATTTTTGGTGTAGTTAGTGCAAGTGATTGCTGTTATTATTTGAAAAATATAAAAAAATTAAAATAGCCTTCTAAATAAAACCACAAATATTTTCAAAACTCTTCGAACTGATTGCCATCTGTTAACATTCTCAGGCAATTAATTGAATTAATAAATTGTGAAACCAAGAACACTGTGTAACAAAAAATTTTGTGACAAAAGAAAAGCAAAATAAAATCTTAAAGCATTTTCAAAAATTCCTTAAAAATCAATTTTCATTTTTTTCTTTTTTTGATGTGGACATCTGAGCATCGAATGAGACCGATCCCATGCCCCAAAAGTGTTTCCTCCCAAGGATATGCGCGTTTTATGAAAGTGAAGTCGACGATTCTAAGCGCAAATAGAAAGGGACCTAATCTTTAAAATAGCTCTCCTGAACAAAACATTTCATCAACTTTTCACTTTTTTTTGATGTGGGCATCTGAGCATGGAATGAGACCGATCCCATGCCCCAAAAGTGTTCCCTACCAGAGATATGCGCGTTTTAAGAAAGTAAAATCGACGATTCTAAGCGCAAATAGAAAGGGAACTAATCTTTAAAATGGCTCTCCTGAACAAAACTGGTTTTTAACCTTAGGTCCCTTTCTATTTTGCGCGTCACATATGCAGAATTTAAATTCTTACATATTCAACGAAAATATTCACGAAAATAATATATTCATCGTTATCTCTAGGGATCGGAAATTTATGCGACTGAATATTTGTTGTCTGTATAAAAGTAACTTGGACTTTATATATTTGCGAATCAATCCTTTTGCAATAATTTGATTTGTTAGGGCACATTGAAGGCATATCAAATGCATATTTTGTTCAAAACACCATCTTTGGTGCATATTTTTAACAGATGCAAATTTGTAGCCCACACGCAGAGAAAAAATACGGTTATTATATGGTCGCGGCAATAATTAGATCTTCGTAATTAATGTGTGTTTGTCGCAACCATAGTATTGTTTTTTTGATTTTAATTTTGACAATAGTATGATTGCCGCAATATTAATATTGTCAAAATGTTACAATATTATTATTGCCAAATTAAAAAATGAAAATATGGTTGTAGCCACAATATAAATATGGTTGGAGCGACAAAAGTATTGTCTTTTGGGTTTTATGTTAACAATAATATGACTACGGCAATCATACTGAATGATTGTAATTTTTCTTCATTTGAATATAAATTTTAGAACAATGTTATTGTTACAGATCTAATGCAATAATATTACTTTTTATTTGGAAATTAAAATTTTTCGAACAAACTGCTTTGGCTTTGTTCAACTGAAATATTTTTAATAAATAAATATAAATATTTTTACGTTTTTAAAACTAATTTTTTCAACTGGTAAACAAATCAATCCTATTATATTGAATTTAATGTATTTTTCAATAATTTCCAATTCCAAAAAATAATTTTGGGGATCAAAGTATATTTGTGTGATTGTACTATGGCTGTAGGGATCATACAATGGCTGCGTGTGAATCATACTATGGTGGTGAGGACCATACTATGTTTGTATGTGAAACATACTAGGGCTGTGAGGATCATAACATGGTTGTGGGGATCATAGTTTGGTTTTGTGCAAATCATATTATTGTTGTGAGGATTCTAGTATGGTTGTATTTAAATCATACTATTGTTGTGAGGATTCTAGTATGGTTGTATTTAAATCATACTATAGTTGTAAAGATCATAATATTGTTGTACCACAACCATATACCCAACAATATTATGATGCTCTTCGAATATTGTTATCCCAACCAAACTTCTTTTTTACGTCCACCTCAAAAAAAAGGAAATAGTACAAAAATAAGTCGCCACATAAAATTATAACAATTTTGAATAAAATAAATCTCAAGTCGCACCATAAATAAAAATCCAATTGTGGATTTATAAGAGAGTCAATTAAAAGACAAGAGAGGTTTTATGCATTAGCCAAGAGAATAAAAATTATTTATGAAGTTAAAACTAAAATTTATGGCTTAACATTCCACAATTCTTTTTGACAATTCTGGATTCCAGAAGACTGGCAAATCGCAGATGTTCTTGATATAAGCGTGGGAGCAGAAAACACTTGGACTAGTTAAATTCCTTTAAAATGCACCTATTCTTCCAACAGTGCTGCACTGCGTGTTGAGACAAAAAAATTAGGCTTACTTTTGAAAATGGAAAAAAATCTCATTTTTCTAGGGTTAAGTTTTTCAACATCAATTAATGAAAATCTAAAAGAAAATCTATACATCTTTTGTGCTGTATTTTAATTCACAGCGTTTAACATTTTTGAGACCAAATAGATAGATACGCTTACTTTGAAAATTTAAGAAAACAAATTATTTTGCTAAGGTTAAGTGTTTTTAATCACGAATTTGATCATCAATTAATCATTAAAGAGCCTAAAAAAATTTACATATGATAGTTTATGTTATTTAAATTACTAAAACTTCCTAACGTTTTTTTCGAATTATAAACGGGTCTTCAAAAATAATTTTCGTTCATTTTTTTTCGATATTTTTGAAATATTTTCTTTCTTTAATTCGTATTTTTAAATTTTTAGATGCATATTTTATGATTAAATAGCTTATATTTAAGCGCCTAAAATACTTTTTTTCTGCATATAATTCCGATCCCTAGTTATCACCAACAGTTAAAAAAACATGCGAAATCCACAGGCTGGCGTCATTTTATGGCGATTATAAAAAGACCACAGACCAACCCGTTTTTCATGTTTTTATGAGAAACGGCACGACATTTGCCCCACGTGCGGTTGGCATGTGGCCTGCTTTAGATGTGCATTTTCACAAACCGAGAACAAATCGGTTGGAAATCAGTTCAAACTCCACACTTTCTGCCGTATTTATCAAATTTAACAAGTCTTGATGGTTACATGGTTCGACCAGTTATAAAATAATTGCACTACAGCAAACTGATGTCACACTTAGAACCGATAAATCAATTATAGCTCACTAAATAGGGTCAATTTATTAGATTCCACAACACTCAGCTGTGACAACCAGCATTTAATTAGTTGCAATAATTGGTAATAAAAACAACCATATTCTTCAGGAAAATTGACAGACATAACAATTATTCCTGCACCTTTTATAAAAGGAGAAATATCTTTGTGATTGATGCTAACATTGACGCAGTCCTTGAGTTAATTATCTGATATTTGAATCAGGTCGGCAGTTAATCTCTAATTTAATGCAGCATATTCGTCCAAAGTCTCTCTTATTAAACGAGTGGTCGCTAAGGCAATAAGTTCAAAACATTACGAGAATTTTTTGAAAATTCGTATAAAGAACTGATTGGTTTTATGCAGCATAAACCGTTTGATTTAAAAATTAGTGGAAAAAAGTAATTCAAATCAGTAATAACCAAGCTCGTTTTAACTCGCAAGGTTATTCCCAATCTGTGTTCGAAAAATGAGACTTAAAGCTTAAGCAAGTTGAAAATTCGGGACATCTTCAGTAGCAGCAGTCATTTTCTCGCTTAAACGCGCGTTGCAGCATCGTACAGAATCTTAAAAAAAACCGTTTCCGTAACGGGTTTAAACGAATCGTGGACGATTATTTTGATTGTAAAAGATTCTTGTAGCTTACGTGAAGTTTTATATAAACAATATTATAAATTTTGATTCCTATTGAACTAAAGCGGTCCAAGGTTAAATAAGCCTTATGATAGAACACCGACGTCAATGAACGAAAGCATTGCTCTAGAGGTAAATTCAGAGCAATTAAGATTTAAATTTCGAATATTGTTATTAAAAGCTTGCTAAATTTTTAACTAAAAAATAAATAACCTAGTGCTGAGGCAAAGGTTGGTGTAATGAAAAGACAGGAATACCCGAGACTTGCTAGCTTGCTAGCTAACTTGTTAAATTTATAACTAAAAAATAAATTACCTAGTGCTTAGGCAAAGGTTGGTGTACTGAAAAGACAGGAATACCCGAGACTGCTATGGTGGAACCAAGTGTAGAAAAATGCGAGAATCCTTGGCATTGCAAAATGCGGGAAGCACGCACAAGATTGAAGCGATGATGCCGCCAGCCCATAAACCGCACCGAACAGTCACTCTTTGTGGGTGCATTGTTTTTTCGACAATCACTTTTGGATTATCATTAGGCCAAATGCGGCAATTCTGCTTATTGACGAATCCACTGAGGTGAAAATGTGCCTCATCACTGAAGATGATTTTCTTCGAAAATTGATCATCCACTGTTCACTAACTTTAACGCGTTGCTCGCTTGTGGATCTTTCCATGGTTCAAATTGAGTTAGTCTGAAATTGAGAAATATCATATTAAATGCAGAAAAAAAAACTTTACGTTTAGGTGTGGTTCACATTCAACATCGGCCCTTAAAATTTAACCACCTTTTAAATAGGATTTTAAGGAATAAACCTAGACATTCTAAAAAATACTGTTTTGAGCAATATACTTATATTTTACAATAGACCCCGTACTTTATTTACAATAGAAATATCTAACTTATTTCGCTTTGGTTTCAAAAACGGTAAAGCGTTTTTAGGTTTTCTGATGCTATCAAATAAAGACATTTTCCTACAGTATCCATTACTGATTATTTTCTGAGTTCTAAAGATTTTAGGAATTCGAACCGTTCATTTTAAACAAACTTGATTTATTTGATTTCAAATAAGTGTCAGCCAGTTTTGCCTCTTTTAAAAGCATACAAGCAGTGAGGCACTTTGGCCCCAAGTCTTACCATTTTGCCATTTTATCTCTAAGTGCACCACCTTTACACACTCTACGCAAGAGATTCAGCGATGCGGATGAAACTATTCCGCGATCTGAAGAAAAATTCAAACTCAATGTGACACACACAGGGCCTACTCGTTTTGTGACTTTGTTACGAGTTCGTGGTTGTTTTTAATCATTTTTTTCTTGTTTCGGTCCAAAGTCCAATTGAAACTAATGAACAGCAAGCAACAGGCCGGGTCGGGCTAGTTTGTTGTTGCAAACAAGACCAGCCACTACACAGCATGTACTCGTACCCCAAACGCAAGCCACAGCATAAACGGTGTGGATTTTATGATCATTAAAATATGTTGCACACAGGCCTAACTACATAACATAGCTGTCAGGGAGGTTTCACACTCGGCGATTTGTTTAAAAACTTGACTAATTAGTTTAAATCTGTGAAAAACAATATTTTCTTTAACCTTCTGATTTTTTTTAAAATTTGTCTACACATCGCTTAGTGCGAACACCCTTTTGTCACAGCCTTCCATTAATAGGAAACCAGTTTGAAAACTCCACTTTATTTCGCTGTGCCTAGTTAAGTTTTTGTCTTATTTGAAAAGCTGCCTTTGCTGATGGCATTTTCCAACCACACAATAAATTTGTTGTTTATTCGCCCGCCGATCATTGATCTCTAATAAAAATCCAACATACGCGTACAGAAATAAATTCCACTTCGATATTCCGTCGTAAACATTTTGATTCACGTCTGTTGTGCTGCTGATATGCAGCAGTAGACAAGCCCCCCTCGTTGGCGCACTCATGCTATGTGTGATCGCAGTTAATGGGGTCGGTCGGTCGTCGTCGGCGAAGACGGTATGTAAAGTGGGAGTAGAATGGAATATGTGGTGGATTTTACATTTCTCTTGACTGACGCTCAGTGTTTTCTATCGAATATTTTAAATTTTTAATGAGTTTCATTAAATATTCTAAGCAGAAAAGAAAACAGGTGGACAATTCGTTAACAAAATGAAGGTTTTAGTCGGTTCAAGCCAGATCCCATGTGCTGGTTATAATCATTCCCCTTAAGCCAACCCGGCTAATTTGGCCTACATTCGTCTAAGGGCAAACGTTCGTTAATTGGTTGTCTTAATTGTAAAACTTGACAATCCTTGATTATTTTCGCTGCGGATACATCAAGCCTTAGTCTAAGCCTATGTTAGGTTAGGTTTAACTGGCAGACGCCGGAGCCATAGCCCACTTGGGTCTAAGAGTAGGTCCATGATATTGTATACTCGTCGCTTTTACACTTTTCTATGCTATGCCGCAGCCGCCTTTATTTTGTTGTCAGCCAGTTGTCAAAATAAAGAAGCAATCCTGAACAAGCCAGCATATCAGAGACACGTTAAGTCGGTTGGTATCTGTAGACCAAACCGATGCCGTATTAAATCCTCCAAAGACATACAGTATCAGAGTAGATGTTAAGTTGTCACCACCTGCTCTTCAGTGTTGCAACTCCCACAGAAGTCTTTGTACGGGAGACGCAGTCTGTAGACCAAACCGATTTCTTATTAAGACCTCAAAAGACCTACAGTGTCAGAGAAGGCTCCCCTTCAGTGTTGAAACTCCCAAAAAAAACTCGTACGGAAGACGCAGTCTCCTAGCGTGTCAGCACAAGGCCTTTGTCCAGTGATGATCGCAATAAGATTTCTTAAACGATTCCTTGGCAGATTATTCGCGGTCCGCATAGTCAGTTCTCACCTCCTCCTCATCAGTGTTTCCACTCCCACAAAAGTATTTGTACGGGAGACGCAGTCTCCTAGCGTGCACAAAGGTCAGTGTCCAGCATTGACCGCAATGAGATTTTTAAATTGGTTTCCTGGCAGACTAGTCGCGGTCCGCATTCTCAGCTTATCCATACCAGTCCAAATCTTTCAGGTCTCCATGCAGTTGGGTTCCTTTTTACGCCTATCCTTGGCAGTCAGATAGAGTTCCGTGATAAAAGCGTTTTAATGCTGGCGAGAGGAATGCCGTGTAGCGCTGCGTCTCCTAGCGTGTCAGCACAAAGACCAGTGTCCAGTAATGACGGCAATGAGATTTTTTAATTGGCTCCTTGGCAGAATAGTCGAGGTCCAGGAACCGAGGAATGTCTTGCTATATCAAGCTTTTTTTAACATCGAGGTTTGGTAAACACTTTCTCTAATGGCCTCCTTGCTGAAAGATATCTTCGCATGATATTCCATAGTATTGAAATTGCCGCGCGTCAATTAAAACGACCATGATTTCGGCCAATACTACTAAAGGGTGTTTTTTAGACGTGTGGTTTTCAATCTGGCCACACGTTTTTCGGTGTTGGTCTTTTTGACAGTTGTCACTTGATTTATGCTCAGTTTGGTTTGCCATTTCATAATGAATAGACTTACGCCGAAACAACGTTTGCAAATCCTGGTGAATGTGCCCAATACGAGATGGACACCGATCCTAATTTTGACGAGAAAATTTTGTTCAGCGATGAAGCTCGCATATTTGTCGCATTTGAAGAAATGAAATTCCACAAGCCATTGTTAAGACGCCATTACATCCTCAAAAAGTTACTGTTTAGTGTGCTCTAGTGGCGGATTGGTTCATATTTCTTTAACCCGTTACTGCCTGTCCATAGAACGGCTCGTATGATTAGTATGAAGTTTGGAAAAATATGTCTAAAAGACCATAGAAGTTGAAAGAAACAAAAAATTTAATTTAGCCCAATATTTCCTCTTTTCTATAAAAAAAAATTACCGCGACATCGCTCATCTGGCCCACGCTAAAATTATTTATGTATCAACACTTTCTTGGGTATTTAAATACCCATTAGGCAGGAAACGGTTAATAATTAAGGCGGCCATAATGTTAGTCAATGGGGAACGCTATAGAGCCATAATTAATGACTTTTTTGCGCCTAAATTGAAGGATATTGATGTGGACGACCTTTGGTTCCATGACAAACCCTTATCTTTATAAAAAAGCTGAATTCTTGGCCATAACATTAAATTATATGGGTTTTTTTTCTTAAAAAACACACGTCTGAAAAAATACCCTTTACAAGTCCGGTAACTTGATGTACAGTTTCAAGTTCTGCTGATCCGAATAGATAAAATATTTAACTCCTCTTAGTGACTTTAATACGGCTGTGTATTTTAGAATTACTACCTCCGAATAGCGAGGGCCGATCTCGTTAATTTAATTATTCAATATTCTCGTCGCAAAACAGTATTGAGTGTAAGTTCAAGTGTCACATAATCAACAGTAAGGCCTATATTGACTACCCCTAAAATGTAATTATGGTCAGGGTCCTTGTACTTCTATGATCCCGTGGCGCCAAGTCACATATCCGCTTACAAGCCAAGAACTTCGTACAAGTTCAAGGCCAGTATTTGAGATGCTATTGCAAAAATAACTTCGCATATACTGGGCCCAGTCATTAAAACTCGTAGTTTGAATTATTTGGAATTCTTGTCGCAAAACCAGGTTCGAAGATATTATTTCAGGTATCGCATAGTCAACAGGAAGGCCCAAATTGACTACCCCAAAATGTAGTAACGGTCAGGGTCCTTGTACTTCTATGATCCCGTTGCGGCAATTCATATATATTCATACAAGCTCAAGGCCAGTATTTGAGGTGTATTGCAAAAAAATTACTTCACATATACTGGGCCGAGTCATTAAAACTTGTAGTTTGAATTATTTGGTATTTTCGCGCAAAACCTGTATCGAAGATATAAGTTAAGGTGTCTCATAGTCAACAGGATGGCCCAAATTGACTACCAAAATGTAGTTATGGTCAAGGTCCTTGTACAAGGTGGGCCAAAAGTTAAAAACTTTTTCGTTTATTATTTTTTTTTCTCAGATTATGCAATATACTTATACAAAATGCAAATATTTTTACACTAAGTATGAAAAATAATGTCTCTTAATAAACCCCGTTTTCAGCAATGACGGGCTCGTTTTAGAGCATTTTCCACAACATATTTCAAAATTTGTGGCTGTCGGGTTTGAATTTCCCCAACAATGTTGGCCTTAAGTTGAAGGATTATCTTGGGCTTATTTACATATACTCGCTCCTACAAATAACCCCAAAGAAATAGTCGGGTGCTAACAAATCTAGCGATCGCGCTGGCAAAATAATTTCCAAATTTCTAGAAATTATTCGCTCTCCAAAAATTGACTTAAAAGTGCCATTGTGTTTGGGGCAGTGTGGGTAGTGGCTCTGTCTTGCTGAAACCACATCTCAGATATGCTTTCAAGAGCAGGACGTAAAAAATTTGCTATCTTAAACCGATACCGATTTCCATTAACGGTAACAGCACTTCCATCTTTATTCTCGAAGAAGTAAGGCCCAATGATATTTGCAGATGTGATCCCACAATTGGCTTTGATGAATGGCTCTTGGAATTTCATAACCCCAGAACCTACAGTTCTGCTTGTTAACAAAACCATTCAAGTGAAAATGAGCTTTACACTCATCACTTTGTGTTAAAATAATTGATCGCTGATTTAAAGCGTAAAATGCTATTATTCTGGTTCTTTGTTCAGTTGTGAATCTCTCCATTATTTATTCTCCAAGGGTAAAGAGTATTTATATAATCTGAAAAATTAAATAAAAAATATATAAACGAAAAACTTAATCAATTTTTAAACGCCATGGTAACTTTTAGTCCACCCTGTACTTTCATGACCCCGTGTCTCCAAGGCATATATCCGCTAACAAGACAAGAACTTGGTTCAAACTCTAGGCCAGTATTTAAGGTGCTATTGCAAGAATAACTTCCAAGATGTTTATGATGTTCAATCAGTCAATCATTTTGATGTATGTATATTTTAATTTATCTTAATTTGGCCCCCAATGGGCTTCGAACTGCATGTCAATAAAGAAATTAAGTGATAAAAAATAAACGCGGCCGAGTCATAAGCCGTAGCCTATTCGAGCATTAAAACAATGTATATCAATAGGCGTGTTCTAATGGTATTCGCTTATTAAAGGAGTAAGTGGTCGCTTAAGCGATTACTTTAAGCTTTACGAGAGTTTTTTAAATTTCTTTGTAAACAAGAACAGCTTAGCTTAATGCATCATAAGCCGTTTGATTTGAAAATTTGTAGTTTAAAGAAAAAAGTTTTCCAAAAAATAATACAAGTGAGTACTATCCGAGCTCGCTTAATGATATTCTTAAATAATTTTTTTTTCCAAAAATGTAAATTGTCTATAGTTTTCTGTTAACCAGTCGTTTTTATATTTTTGTACAATGATGTAAAGTTATCGCGTTAGCGACCCCCTAAGCGAGTTACCTACAGAACACAGCCAATGTTATAATTCACACCGATTTTGTTTAATTTATCGTTCTTACTGGCCCCCTATGGAAATCCATCAAATGAATATTTTTTGTTTATTTTTATCCCATAAAGTTAGAGTTTTTTATCAAATCCTGCCTCATTCACAGGGTGGTAGACAACAAGGGTACATGTTAAACAAGCTGGTACCCTAACTTATGACCCCGACCTCGTGCATACCTTATCATCTGACATCAGCGTAGTAGAGTTTCTTAAAGGCAAGGAAGGGGGATTGCTTCTTCAATGTTACACTCTCACAAGTGATCAGTATCATTCGTTTGTCATAGTCCATAGCAATAACCCTGCAGACCTTATCTGCGCAATAATAACGTGTTGCGTGTCTACTCGATTCTTCCACTTTTGCCTCTCCTTTTCTTTTACTCGCTATGTCGCTGTAGATGTCTTAATGTAAATGTAAGCTATTGTACAATTTCGTACTTGTATTTGTTTGTCAGTGAAGGCAGGGTATTATAGCTTTGAGCTGTTATTTGCTGCATTTATAGCGGCGACACCAACTTAGAATCCTTTTTTTCTATCGATTGAACCATTCCCGTCTGGCCACTTATAAACGAAGCACACTTTAAAGGTCCTCAGGATCGCGATCATTTGCAGCGACTTTCGACAAATGTTTGAATACTATCTACTTCTTTGGGATCTGGATTCTCACCCATACAGAAATATGGATTTTCAATTTCTGTTCTGAATCCGTGCTTAACCCATTCCTGCATAATGGGTATTTAAATACCCAAGAAAGTGTTGATATAAATAATTTTAGCGTGGACCGACGAGCGATATCGCGGTATTTTTTTTATAGAAAAGAGGAAAGATTAGGCTAAACTAAAGCATTTAGCAGGATTTTTTTTATTATTTTCTTTTGTTTTTTGCAGGCAAAAACCGAACTTTTTCGGAAAATGCTCCGGCAAAAGTGCTGTCAAACATAGGAAAATGGTACAAATAAAAAATTTCTAATTTTACCGAATAGCTTAAGTTGTCCACTATGTAATGAAAAAGAATCAGGCAGCGATACGTCAACACACCTGGCCTCCAGATCCTCCAGATCATATGCAAATGGGTAATTTTATTAAGAAAACATGGTACTTAAAACAAATAAATCACTTAGCCTTAGCAATTTTCTTCTGATCTGGTCCAACACCGTTGTGATAATCCAGGAAGCAAGTAGCGGGATGCAAATTCACCTTGCACTTCAAACAAACACCTTGCACGGGTATTTAAATACCCATGTCATATCTCAGGTAAAAATTGAGTTTTTTCTTCCAACTTCTATGGTATTCGGACATACATTTCCAAATTTAATAAAAATCGTATGAGACGATCTATGGGCAGGCAGTAAAGGGTTTACATCTTGGAAGAAACCGTCTGCGGTCCTAATGACACAGCCCAAGTATGTCAAGAACCCAACGTCTTTAAGGCGCCTACCAAACAGCACAAATTACTGGGAATTACCTGAGCTTGTCCGTATTTCGAAAGAAGTTCCTCATTTATTACTTAATGAAATGTTGAGAGAAGTAACTCTACGGGAAATTGGACCGGTACAGAGCCAGTCACATGATAGGGGCCTCATGGATGGGGACCGGTCCCAGTACCGACCCAACTGTATGAAAAGAATCGGTAACTTGTACATACATGGCTTTGCCATTGGAGGGAAATAATTAACTCTACTCAGATACTATGTGATATATCACAGGACTGATAAAAAAGGACTGGTAGCGAACGTGTCACTGTATCCATCATAGGATATCAATCACAGAACCCATCCTATCCATCAGATCAGTTCAATTTAACAATTGATTGCTTGAAAAATTTGATCTGAATGTAAATTTGCATACAAATTTGAATAGATTTCTAAACAAAATCCTCTTTGAGCGGAAGATAGCTGCAATCCGCGGATATGTAAAATCTTTTGGGTGCCGTTTTATGTCCGAAGTGAAACCGCGAATTTGACGACATCGAAATTTCAAGTAATTAGCACCATTATATCTATACCGAACCAGTTCTGTGACAGGTTCTGTTTCCACCCATCCTCGATTCGGAACATTCGGGGTAATTGACCCTTCATTTCCCGTAGGGAAATACCAATCCCAGTGAAGTTCACTATGAAATGAAAAGCACTATCACGTCCTATGAGGCATCATGCTACTGCAGTTATCTAAAAACCATGCTAGAGAACGGCGTAGGGTATTACAAAGTTGACTGCGTCCGACTATCGCATATTCCTAGTTATTTCTTTTATTACGCCAATTATAAAGACAATGTAAACCAACAGCGTATTGCAAAATTAAAGACACTCCACGTTATGAAAAATGAATTCCACATCCGATGAACGGACGGACGGCCGGAGGTCGGAAACGACAGGCGTTCAATCTAGCAGACAGTCAGACAAACAGTCATACAGTTCACATTTAACTGTTAAACAATTCAGTTTGTGGTTGTACTTTGCTTTCGGGTTCAGAGTGAACGTGTCTATACTTGAGTTTTGTTTTTATTTTAATAAGTTTTTTGGTAATTAAACACGATGTGAGTAATTAATTGTTCAATTCTTAAGGGGAGGAAGGGGGATGAAAAGATCAAGCGTTAGCTTACTATTGTTTTGATGGAATAGTGTTGTTTTTTTGCAAATAAAAATTGCAAAATTTCATAGTGACTAAAAAATGTACAAAATCGTTATTTGGTTTGTATGTTTTAATAATGTTATTTTCAATAAGATTTGCTATAGAATTGTGTTTATACTTGTTCGAAACCATTCAAAAACAACATTTAAAAATGAGTGCAATGAAGTTAAGCAAAGGCAGGCTGTACAGCTGTTTCTGAATAAGCCAGTCTTATTTCAACGATTGAGCAAAATTGTTCTTAAACGTTATGTACGATTTTGTTTTAAAAAAGGTGGCTAATTTTTCTCGTAAAATATTTATGTATTGCTCAAAATCAATTTTGTAGTGCAGTTAAAGTAGGGATGTAACGATAGTGGGTTTAGCAAAAGCTTATAATGAAATATTATTTTTTCATTTTGATAAATGAAAGCGAATAATTTAGATTCATCCCACTGTGTATAGGTTTTAAATGCAAAACATTTATGGCAGTTGTCTTAGAAAACACAAACCCTTTTATAAAACCTTACAATAGGTTTCAAGAACAACTTTGCCTGTGTTTGAAATGAAAACTTTTTACAGCAACAAAACAATTTCAGAATATGTATAGGGAAGTAGAGGTATTTTTTCAGAACAAAAATAATATTAAAATTCAAATCAAGTGTGGAATCTTTATTGGTAATTTGAAAGGACATTTTATGGCATTAATTTTTTGAAAATAATTTCCTTCAAATGTTGGCAACTATTATGGAAATGAGCGTTCGGCGAGAAACAGGAAGACCCGCTGCTCTCGACCAACATTTTGCTCAGTGATGAGGCCCATTTCTGGCTCAACGGCTCAACTCAATAAACAAAATTGCCGCATTTGGGCTGAAGAGCAACAAGAAGAGGTTCCAGTGGTGCCATTATACCCAGAGAAAACCACGGTTTGGTGCGGTTTATAACCTGGAATCATCGGTGCATATTTTTTCAATAATGATGATGGCCGGAACGTGACCGTGAATGGTGCTCGCTATCGTGCCATGATATCGATCTTTATGCTACCTGAAATTGAAGCCCGTAATCTTGACGACACTTGATTTCAACAGGACGGTGCCACTTGCCATACAACTGCTCAAAAAATGGATCTATTGAAAGTCATTTCGAAAAGCAGCTAATTTCACGTTTTGGACAAGTGAGTTGGCCGCCTAGATCGAGTGATATCCCACCATTTTTCATTAGGGCGACGTAAAGTCCAAAGCCTATGCTGACAAACCAGCTACGATTCAAGTTTTGGAAGCCAACAATACGTGAGTCATTATAGCCAAACCGGTCGAAATGCTCGAACGAGTCATCCAAAATTGGACCCTCAGAATGGAAACCCTGAGGCGTAATAGTGGCCAACATTTGAAGAAAATTATATTCAAAAAATAAATGGCAGTAAATTTCCTTCGAATGAATAATAAAGATTCTCCACACTTGATTTGAATTTTAGTATTTTTTTATTTTGAAAAAAATACCTCTAGATGGATCACCCTATATTTCTAAATATTTTTGTTCCAGTCTTAAACAGCAGAAAAAAAATAAATCTATTTACCAGCGTATTCCTTGGCTCATTTCATGAAAATATGGCAGCGGATTGAAAATTTTCGGATTGGTGATCGGAAGGTACTAGCGTAAAATTGCAAGTTCTGAACCAGTGGTCGGATTTTTTTCTTAAAAGAAACCCCTACCTCTTACCTTTCCAAAATTAACTAAACGAAACCCTGAGGTCCTACCGCCAGTTTACAAAAACAAATCAATATTTTATGAATCGGCCCAAAAATATTTTAATATATTTTTATTTGAGAAATGAAACAGAAATTTAGTTCCAAGGTCACATTTTAAAATCTTCAAAATATTCAAGTTAAGTAGAGCCAATTTATATTTGACAAATGGAAGCTTCACTGCTTTTCACCATTCAATAACGTAAGCAATCATTATTTTGAGAAAGCGAATACAGAAATATTTTTGTTAGCAAATGCGAAAATAAATATTTAAATAGCGAATTTTTAATATGATGCGAATAATTACCCTAATCCCAATAACTCCCCTTAGTTATAATACACTTGTGTATTTTCTAGTCCTCGGAGCAGTTCTGAAACATCCTTTTTGTTATGGCCTTGTTTTTATCTTTTCAAGTGTTGTAAATCATTGTTCTTCAATGGGTTTTCTTAATTTTGGAAACAGTAACAAATTGCAGGGACCCAGTCACAACCCTAATCCCAACTAACTCCACAGTTATGAAACGCCCCTTTTGTTATGACCTTCTTTTCGAATGTTGCAAATCATCGTTCATCAATGGTTCTTTTAAATTGTGGAAAATGTTCTTAATTCCAATTTCTAATATTTCCATTTTAAATTTAAAAGACGAGTCTTTTTTGATATTCCTCATAGGTGGAAAGATCTGCGATATCATTTTTAAAAAAATATTGTCCAATAACGACTTCTAAATTTCGAGTTCTAATATTTGCATTTTTTAAGAGACGAGTACTGAGTACTTTTCCTACAACCATAGACAAAATTAACTATATTTCTTAACAAATGACTAAACTATCGCGGTTTTTCTATTCTGTCATAGTTAACGAGACTTAAGAAAAATACCACAACTGTCAGCCGTAACTTGCGTCCAATATTATTTTTGTTGGTGTAGTCACTGGTAAGATATTAGGTATTTTAATGCTTATTAATCATCGTCTGGAACTTGATAATCTTTCTAACATTTTGAGATGTTCTTTTCAGTTAATGTAGGACAAGTTGCTGTTACAGTTTGGTTGGTTATAGTCAGAAGTTTCCAAAAAAATATATCAACTTAATCTACTTTTCCGAAAAAAGGCACATTGCTCCATGAAACTAAAGAAAGACTTTTTCGAAAACACCTTTAATCTGTGGACCTTTGATTGGATGGTGTAAATGTTCTTACAGTATTTTCTGCGGGAAATTGCTAGCTGTTGGCTGATTAAGCTTGATAATTTATAAGGAGGTGTATTGCAATCTATACTTCGCATATAATGAGCATCGTTTAATATTTTTTAACTACGATCAATTTAAATGCTATCGCGTTTGTTCAATAAAATAGTTCACTCCATTCCAGTAAACTCCATTAACAGATTTTATAAAATGCAGCGAAACGTTTGTAAAGACTATCAAGGTCTGTGCAATTAGTGGTAAATGTTTTGTCTCTTTACTGAGAAATGTTTTTATAGGCGGTAAAAAGTAATTTGGGGATGTGCAAATGTATTTAAAGTATATATGAAACAAATGTATTATAAAGTTTATGTTTTGTTGCGATTCTTCTAAAATGTACAGACTTTGCATCTCTCGCAAAAGGACAATTGCCAATTTTCTGCAAAATTAGAAGAAAAGAGGTCATAGTGGAGACAATGTCCTCTGAAGCCGATTGAAAAACATGCTTCCAAATTTGTCTATTTATAGCCTTTCTCGACTCACTATACAAATATTCAAACAAAGCTGTCAGTTGCTGGCATTCGCCAAATTATAACATTTTCCTCCAGTAGTGAAATAATTTTCGAGCCACCTAGCAAGTATGGAAGATTAGTGCAACAATAGCAAAAAACTTACTTTGCACTGCATAAAAAGGTTATTTTTAAATTTAGTAATTGTAATTGATATTTTAGGTTAGCATTACACTTCAGTAAAATTCATATTTTTTAATTAATTAATTGATGTTATCGGCCATAAAGTAATATCGCAATTGCTACCATTTGCCTTAAAATCTAAATATAATTGACACTAAAATTGTTAAAAGCTTTTGCAACAAAAATCTGATCTACACTTTAAAGTCCACAATTTGCCATTGTTACATATAGAGTTGTTGACTGCTTTCAGAAGAATCGCTCAAGCGTTGCTTTAACTGACGTGAAAGCTAATGACATTAAAATGTCCAAGATAAAAATCTGTTATAGGCCAATATTATGGGAATCATTCATTTGAAACGAAAATTTTCCATGCCTCAAAAAGAAAAAAAAACAACAAAAAAAATGAGATCACTAGCTGAGATACTTTTTTTATATATAGTTCATAATTCAGGGAAGATTAAGCCCTAAAAACGAGATAAGGCAAAGCTTAATAAAAAAGATTTAGTAAAATATTTATAAAAATTGATGATGGTAAAATTTACTTAAAAAAGTATGTGTTTCTACAAAAATGTCAATACCCGGCAAAACAAACGTTCAGAATTTTGTACGACAATCGGCAAAATGTTTCGATTTCGGATCAGAATTTTTACCGAGTTCGTAACCAAAAACATATGACAGGGTGACACGAATTCTGAACTTCTTCTCTAAAAGATCCTCAAAGAATCCTCAGACAAACAATTTCGGTAAGAATTCTTGATAGAGTTCAGATATTGTTCAGAATAGTCTGATATCAGACATTGTCGGCAAATTTGGTTTACTGGGTATTTTTAAAAAATGTATATGAAAGTCTCTATCATTGAAATCAAAATGATAAGCAAAACACCACATTGGAAATCTTCCAAACTTGAGCACGTTTTTTGTGGTGCGTATGTGGTTTTATTCATCATCATGCGTTGGTGGTCAAACGTTCGTTTCATTCATTACAACACAAGTCTGTGGTGGCGACCCATTACGACGCCTTCTTATTTAATCATCGCCTGAAACAGAATTGATCAATGATCTTTCCTCGTTTTCTTAAGAAAAAAAATTCAAGAAAAAAATCGCAACAATTTTTTCAAAAATAAAACAAAATGAAAACACTGGCACATTTAGTGATTATACTTTTCCAAAAGAATCTTTTGATTATAAAACAAAATTATTGTGTTGACGTCAATAGACTGAAAATGAGAGACATTTTACTGCTAATGAACCCGCCGCCTCTGATGCTCAACCTCCGATTATAAAGTAGAGTGTGGCAGTAGTATATAGAGCTAGAATCTAGAACGTATACAACAATTCAAGATTAAATCATATGCAAGTCTTCAAAACAAAAACCGTTGCCCGATTTAGTAGACTTTGTGCTGGAGATTGATAAGATTTTTGATTTGCAGTTTCATACTACCTAGTGGAGATAGTAGGCATTTAAAATGCAACTGAGCGAAAGTGAGCAGCACAATTAAAGAAATTATAATTTTAATTTGAATATGTCTCGATTTAAACTAGGCAGTTTTAATTGCCGCAGTTCTCAGTTTGTAAAAGAGATATTTCAGGGGAATGGAAAAGGAAAAAAACTTGCCCGTACCTTTTGTGTTTTTTGTTCTGATTTTGTTCACACAAAAAACCAATCAGTATGTTAGAAAAGTTAAAAATAAAAACAAAACTTAACGAAACCAAATTGCCATAAGGCAAGTTCAAAAGGGAATTATACAAATAATAAGTTTAGATACTAGAATATTCCAGACAAGGTGTTGACAGCTTCTAAGACCTCGTCGTTCTGTAACTAAAACAATTGTCTATTAATGATAAAGGTCCATAGCATAATCTGTCAGAAGACATTACATGCGGTCAATGTTCACATTAAATTTTTAGAAGAGAACTCGTTAGATTGAAGCTGTAGTAGTTTGCAAAGATATCAAAAAATAAGAAATGAAAGTAGGTACCATCTGTTCCATACGGCATTCAGGCAGGACTCAAAGGCATTAAAACAAAATGTTTTTGGTGATATATTTGACTAAATGAATCAGCGTGGTACATAAGAGTTTATAAGTCGTTTTATCTGTTGGGCCCAGATTTTATTATTAGTCGTGTTAGAGAAAAAGCATTCTTAACTAGTATTCTTAAACTTTCTGATGTTAAAAATTGAATTCCAACGGTTATAAGATTTATTAGAGAATCGCCAATCCCACGACAGCCGGTTCTGTGGACCGGATTGACCCGAAAAGAAATTCTACGGCCAAGTGCTGTCATATCGGCAAACAGTTGCCGCAACAACAACAATAGAGAATCGTAAGGCATGGCATAGTGAAAAATCTTTAAAATGGAAACACCAAGCAATACTTAATGAATTCATAGCTTCTTAATTGAAACGGATTGATGTGAGACCTGCGGGTTTAAAACAACGAAGCGGTGTGTCACATAGCGCACAATCAATGTGTTCTTCAATAAATAAATGCAACCCTTTTTATACCATCAAGACAATTGGTGTATTCAATTATAATATTAAATTTGGTGTTATGCATCAAAAACTGTTTTGTGACCATCTCTGCTTTACAAGAGATATCAGTCCTTTATACACCTAACCTTTTATTTCGCTATAGAAACCTTTTTTACAGAAGACATCAGAGGCACGGTTTTATAAATTGTAAATACTCGTACTACCTTTTCGTAGGTGTACTTCCGACGTTGGGGCAAAATATCTGAATGGTCATAATGTGTTAGGTTGAGTCCACAATTTTTTTCTAATACTGACTGAAGCATGCTGAAGATATAATCCAAATCAAAAAGAGGGCGGAGTGCGTCTTTCGATAGGGATAACAAGGAAGTCCTAATTCCTCCGAATGCTATATGAAGTATTCAAAAAGTTTTGATTCAGAAGGTTTTAATGAAAACACAACTATGAGAAATGTCAGTGCTAGTTTAGAAATATTTATACATACTTACATATCTACTCAATGGCCACTTTTGAGTAAACTGCAAATGTTCTTCAATTCAATTCAAAATGGTTTGATTCAGAAGATTTTAATGAAAACACATTCTATGGGAAAGTCAGAATGGTCAATGCTAGGTTAGAAATCTTTAATAAGTACTTACATATCTATTCAATGGCCACTTTAGAGTAAACTGCGATTGTTCTTCAATTATAAAAGATTACACCAAAACTGTAGGAAACCGCACTTGATACAGGTAGAAACGTTGACACAACTCAGCATATCTACTACGTTGCAGGAGTACGACTCTTAAAGTCTTTATAGAAGAGCCCCTCCTAGATAGAAAGTCTAATTATAGCTCTGCCACATACAAGCAAATTTGTTCGACTACTTCCACCTGTTAGTTGCTAGACATTGGCCCTTCATTATTGTTGCAGTTTTGCGGGCGCCCTAACCTCACTTTTGTTATTATGTTTCCACACGGCTTTGATTGAGTGCCTAAATAGCTGTTGTTGTTATTGCAGCGGCAACTGTGAGCGGGGAGACGGCCATTGGCCAAAGAATTGCTGCTTCGGATCAACCCAGCTCACAGAACCGGCTGTCGTCAGTTTGCTGACTATGGCCTAGACCTAGAAATCTGATATACATACATATACAAAGCTGTCATGAGCACTTGTAATTGAAACCCTCCAAAGTCCAAATATCTCAGCGCGGAATACCAATTCCGCACAATACATGCAGATAAATAAAATGTATTGACATAAATTGTTAAATACAAAATGTTTTCATCACTTACCCAGTCTTTCTTCTTCCAGTTGTATGCCCAGTGTTGGTATTGCATACCGGCAGACATTTTGGATTTCACAAGCATCCACAGGCAAAATGTCGAGCATGGTGTCGCAATTCCGAGGCTGACTTTCCACAATTCCATGCTTTTCTCTTTTCTTTTTGATTTTTGATGTATAATGTTGGCTTTCCTTCATGTCAATTTTTTTACTTTTTGACAATTTATCATTTATTTATTAAGGTTGCAATATTAAAAATGTGCTTTTGCACACAATTTATTTAGGCAAAATACCGTTAGTCAAAAAGACAAGACCAAACTTGATAAAATTGCATTGTGATAGAGTTTGAAGCCGAAGTGAAATTAGAGATGACGGCGGTGGCGCTGCTGCTGGTGTAATGATCTTTTCTATAATTTGGAAAGGCGGTTCGCACATTGTCAATTTTGTGTTTAATATTTAATATACAAATAGAAGTTTCAGTACCAGATACAGTTTTATCAATATTTAGAGAGCATTGCCTCATTCACAAAAACAATTTGAATATTAAAATATTACAATTTTTTGGAAATAGACATCCGAAATCCAATAAAAATGTAATCTAATGAACATTGTTCATGTGTAAATATATTCTATGCCGTATAGTTTCACTCAAATTTAAAATCAGCGAGTTTAACTTTGTGATTAAATAACTATTTTTCACGGCTTTTAGACCACAAGAGGATATTTTAGCTTGTAATGCAAAAATATATTTGTCTACATGTATATTGCTTAATTTCTATTCAGTCAGACGATAACTAATACTTATAGTTTACTTGCTGGTCGATTTTCTATTTCGGACAAATTGGATGACAACTCCATCGATTACTTATACATCCAAAAATCGACAAAATAAATTGCCCGTTATGTCAGATTATTACATAAAACACATTAAAAGACCTCAGTGGAAGTTTTTTTTATTAAAGTTCGTAAGAAACCCGTATTTACTTTCATATTAAGGCCTTTCTTAAACAATGACCTTACAAAGCTGTTAGTTTATCTGGCCGATTTCCTTATATAAATGATGGAATCGGTAGGCAGTTTGTCTGATTTAAATAAACATTAGTTTTCGTTTATCAAAATATGCCTCAATGATATCTTTATTTACATAAAAACATATACAACAAAACGAGAATGCAAACCGTTTGTCACATTTGTATAGTAAAACTAGCGGAAGAACTACTAGTTTTGGCCTTATATTATATTGGCCCTAAGCCGTATGCCAGATTTGACAATGTCTGTTATAAAATCATAATTTTGCCTGTTAAAAAACTTAGTTTTGTGTGTAAACGCTTCCGTTTAATGTGTTATGCATTGGCACGAATTGAAGCGAACATGCATTAACATCTGTATAAACTAGGTAAGGTGTTAAAACAAAATAGTAAATTTATGTTTATTTAGAATGGAAATTTGGATTTTTGAATTAAAAATATTTTTCATTTATAACTCCAATCTGTTCCCCTACTATTTTTGCGTATATTTACTGCTTTTTCCCTGCTAATTTTCTTCTAAGAGATAACTTTGGTATTTTATTTTAAATATTGGTTTACTTCTTTTATTAGTCAACACTGACTAAATAGGAATGAAACCATATGTATGTAGGTAGTTTTTTGCAATGCAAGCTAGAAAACAGTCATGTTGTTCAGAGTCCATTAACATAATATATCGTAAATACTGACGCTAAGTCATGTCGATTTTAATATTAGTTAAACGCTATTACAGCATTCGCATATACGAACAAGATCCATCAGATTTAATTTTTGTCGGATTTCGGCTGACAAATTGAGATTTAAATAGTACTTGCGAATAAGTATAAGTGTGTTCGTTTACTTTCCCAGTAAAAATTTGCAAGTTTCTACTTTTGAGAGCGTAAGGCCAATTTTCCTCTATTAAAATTTGCAAGAAAAGTAAACGAACAGCTTCCAGTAAAAATTTGCAATGAAACAGCTGATTTTGTTTACTGTTTGCATTACATTTCATTTTATTTTGAATTTTAAAGAGTTCAGATTTTTAATAAAAAAATGAGCAAAAGAAAGCTTTTTTTCTTTCTTATTTCATAGTTTCATATATATTAAATAAAATAATATTCCAGTTTTTACTTACCTATTCTATTGTAAATTTATTTTTACTTTTATTTTCTATTTGTTAACATAAATTTCAATGATTTCAAAAACCTGTTCTATCTTGCAAATTTTGGTTGGCTAAAATTTCTCCAACCAAAATTTGCAAACTCTAACATCGAACTGTCAACATATTCTCTATTTGGCTCTTATTTTCTGGACTTTTTGTGTAAACGAACACGATCCAGAAAAAATTTGCACAAATTTGCAAGTAAACGAACACACTTTTTATTAAAATTTGTGTACCCGGTACAAAAAACATTAAATTTTACAATAAACAATCAATGGCCAAAGTGCGAGCCGCCCTTAGACCTCAAATTTATAGAATTGATCATGTCATCGCAGTCAATCAACAGCCGTCATTTCATATTTCATATCAGCTTCATACTCTATCAGAATGAACATTTATCAAGTTTGGTTTTGTCTTGTTCGGTTAACGGTATTTTCCTTGAGTAAATTCTGTGCAAAAGCAAATGAATTGAGTTTTTAATATATATTTGTTTAAAATTGTTTAAAGTGAAGAATTGTCATGGGGGAAAGCCAAAATTATTCAACAATAAGGAAAAACAAAATTGTGGAAAGTCAGCCTTGGAATTGCGACACCAAGCTCGACATTTTGTATGCCAATCCCACGACAGCTGGTTCTGTTGACCGGATGGACTCGAAGACACTTTGGCACACAGCTGTCCCTAAACCAACAGCATATTGTCTGTAGAGGCTTTTGAAATCCAATTGGACTTTTGCGGTATGTAATACCAACACTGGTCATTCATCTGGAAGAAGAACTGGGTAAAGGAAGTTAATTTTATTTAACTGTTGATTTCAGTACATTCCATTTAAGTCCTTTTAATTCTTATTTGCACAGGATGGTAATTGCGCACTCCAAATTACAAATTAAGAGGAATAAATTTGAAAATATTCATGACAGCTTTGTATAAACAAGGTCGCTAGGTGTCTAACGCCAAACTGGACTGGCACATAAGCAAAGCCCTATTATAAATAATTACAAAAGTGAGGTTATGGTGACTTGCAGAACCGTAGCACTGTAATCTTAGGGCAATCGACAACCATCAGCTGTGTGCCATAAAGAAGCGATTGGAACAGTGGGGCATATGTTGTGAAGAAGCTTGTCCCTCTAGAATAGACGGCGTAGTTTTCTGTGCAGTACATCCTTAAAGACCATAAAATGTTTTCCCCTTGGAATGTTGTAAAACTGATGAATTCCGAAAACGGTCTAACCAGGCTCATGCTCAGAAGTTACGGTGTAATCTATTACTACGAAAGAGCAATCGCGTTTTACCATAAAGTGGTCACAAGTGGATTATGGCACGTCTACAAGTCTTTCTAACCCATCCATGCACACAGTTAGGATACAAGTGGTCGGGACGCTCCATTCCTTCACCTGATACAAGTGATTCATTATGTGATTTGTATTTATACGATTTGGAAGCTTTAAATTATAATTAATGCACTTTGCAATATATTTGCATCAATAGAAATTTGGATTGCATGTGACAGTGTCTGAATTCATTAAAAACAGCTAGTTCTTTTTGGAACACCCCACACAGAATGGTCAATCGAAGATTTTCTTGCAGTCCAAGTACATATACACAGGCAGAATTGCTACGGAAGGTGGGATAAATTATAATATCCTGTGGCAGATGTAATTCCAATATCGTTGATATGAATAACATAGTTAATAAATAATTTCTCGAAACTTCCTTGGTATGAAAAAGCTATAACATTTCTTTTGACAACTCTATTTTTTTGTTAATTGCGAAAATTAATTTTTATTTTTTTTTCAGTGTACCTACTCATCATTTACATCATCGGTGAACACAGAACAGCGTCTTGTTTATCACAACAAAACTGAAAAAAGAATAAAAACAAGAAAGAACAGAAATACTCTCACAAAAACAAAACAAATAAAGAGTCCAACAACAAAATTCGTAAATAAAAGTGCGACAAGAAAAAAATATAAGAACCACGACAACAACACACAGTGATGAGCCTACTTGCTGTCGCTTGCCTCTGCTGCTGTGGCGAATGAACAACAAACGCAACAACACTTTTTTTTCATTCAATTCATTTGCACTGGCGCTGGTGGAACCGGCCGCAGCAAGCCCAAACAACATTCAGTCGTGTTTGGACTATCGCACACTTCGGACGCGTTTACTATTCCCTCGTAGCGCCTCAAACATACACCGTGTACAGTGTATTTTCGGAAACTGGAACTGAACTGAAAGTGAACTTTCGATCTCATCTGTTATTTTGCAAAAACGTGACCTGTTGCATTTGTTTTTTTTATTTAATTTTGTGCGTTTGGTTGAATTGTTTATTTTTGAACATGATGCGTACATCTACCGTTCGTCTGGCCTCGCAAATCATACGTAATTCGTCCTCGACGACGGCTACGGCGGCGCCGTTCTCCAGATCAATTAATACCCATGGACGTCAGCAGAATACCGCAGCCACTGTTCAGCCGAACCTGAACAATAACAATGACAAGTGTCTGCAGTATTCCAATGAGGAGGGCTACTACAAGACCTCGCCGTTTGAGAATATATCCATTATGAATATGACATTGGACAAATACGTTTGGCGTGATTTCAAAAAATGGGAGAACAATGTGGCCACGGTGAGTACAAATGTGAAATGCATACAATCTGGAAGAGTTTAGGTGTTTATTGTAGGAATATGAAGCGTAAAAGTTAAAGGCACACATTCGAGGCAGATGATGCGTGGGGTTCTAGTGAAACCATTGAAATTTGTATTCTTCCTCTATTTGACATGAACCGGAATACGTTTTTTGTGGATAGCGTTTGTAATAGGCAATGATAAGTCAGCAGTAATATACAATGGTGGTATTTTTGCAATAGGATCGGAAAGTTTAAAGTAAGTTTATATTGAACGAAGGGAGTATGTGAGCGGAAAGCCGGCTTTTTAAGATCCGCCCCCAATTTTTAAAATTTTTCGTATGTTCAGCTTACTGAAATTCCTCAACTTTCCATTAAGGAAAAAACTTCTCTCTGGTTATCATGGTGGGCGCACATTCAATAAAAGGTCCATACTGTTTTTTGCGGCAACGGTCCTTAAATAAAAATAAATTTTCTTGTGTGTCGAAATTTGAAAAAAATTGTTTTTTTGTGGAGATACTGTTAAACCTATATTTGTTAAAAAAGAAAGAGGGGGTCCCTGGGTGGGACCTCGCTTACAATATTTTTTCTTTATTTTGCATCTTGATGTGTTAAGTTTATGATAACTTGTTTTGGACCATCCCGTTGCATTTAACGCTTTTCATATCGATTGTCGAAATTTCAAGTAGTTTAGGGTGTCACATTTTTCTGCCGATTAGTTGTTTGGTTGTCCATGCCTCTTGGGAGAGCGAATCTTCAAACTTCAAAAAAAGTCATCCTCCATAACTTCTTATCCGCTCGCAATGATCTAAACACCTTTGGATACGTAAATGCAGATCTCCTTTACTTCTGCGAACACTTTGGGTATGATTAAGAGGTTTTTCAAACGCTAAAAAGTGTTTGATTTTTTAAAATAAAAATTAATTTTTATTTTTCTCAAGGTCATGCACAAAATGGTAGTTTTAATTTATAAAAATTAATTTTCTCAAATTGCTTACCATTTAGAGTCACAAAATTGCTGTTATATTTGGTAGATAATAAATAGACCAGTCTTTTATTAGAGTCATTCTGCTAACCCTTAACCTGTCAAACACCGGAGGTATATGAATTTGAAATTTAATTTTTTTTATAAACTTATTTGCTGCTTATGACACAGATTTTATAAAGGGATTTTTGGTAAGGCATGTCTTATCAAAGAAATCGATTTGTGATCTCAGAAAGGCCAACTGGTTGTAGACGAAAGGTCTCGTGGGAATTTCATCAACATTTTCAGCAGTAAATTATATCAAATTTTTCCATAAAGGAGTTGATTACCTCAAGTATTAAAGCAGCATTCTTTAATTTCTTCTGTTGGTATGCCACTGGTCCCAATTAAAGTAGTGACTTGTTTTTTTGTAGATATCAGATTTATTTCTACTAGATGAATGTAGCTTTGACATCATAAACTCTTGGTATACGTTAATCAGGCGTTTGCTTCACAGTTTTTGTTTTCAAAGGGATTGAAAGAAGAGTTTTGTGATCTTAGATAGGCCAACTGATTGTAGACGATAAGGTCTCGAGGGAATTTCAGTCACAGAATTTTACATAAAATTTTATCCATAAAGGAGTTGATTACCTCAAGGTGTATTCATACGGCATTCTTTAATTTCCTCTTATGTTTATATGCCACAGGTCCCAATTATAAAGGAGTGCCTTGTTTTTTGTAGATATCAGATTTATTTCGACTAGATGAACGTAGCTTTGACAATATAAACATTTGGTATACCATAATCAGGCGTTTTCTTCACAGTATTTGTTTTCAAAGGGATAAAGGGATTGAAAGAAGAGTTTTGTGATCTCAGATAGGCCAACTGATTGTAGACGATAAGGTCTCGAGGGAATTTCAGTCACAGAATTTTACATTAAATGTTATCCATAAAGGAGTTGTTTACCTCAAGGTGTATTCAAGCGCTATTCTTTAATTTCTTCTTATGTTTATATGCCACAAGTCCCAATTAAAAAAATGGCTTGTTTTTGGAAGACTTATTTGGACTGAATAAATTTAGCTTTATGAAACACTTCGTATAAGATAGACAGGAGATTGCATCACAGTTTCAATTTAAAAATCTAGATTAAAATTTTCTTTCTTAAAATGAATTGATCTTCAAATAAACAATTTTAACCTGCCCTCGAGTAAACAAACAATTATTGAATTAATACGAAATTAAAAATCACTAATTAACCTCGTACTAAGTCGTACCTATATTAAAACTTTATTTTCATGTGTAATATTCGCTTTCACTAGGGCTGGCCTTATTATCTAGACATGATTTCCGTTGAAAAAAATTTATTATTGAGACAATATCGAATCTCAAAGTTTAAACCAAAATCTAACTGAGTTTGAATAGCACTAGCCTCTAGGTCATATTTATTATAATGTAATTGTGGTCATTTGGTTTTTATAACGTAAATTAAGGATTAGTTTGACGACTTCTTATGAAAATAAAATTGACAGAGAAAGTGATAACAAGCAGTTCGGTATCAGTACTAGTTAAATTAAAGCTTAATATATTAAAAATTATAAGTTAATTATGCTTTCGTTCCCACTTATAATTTATACTGGTTCTATCGAAACGCCCAACAGATGGGTATGTTTAATAATATACTACACGGTTTATAATGGTATAATAAACTGATCGGTACGAGTACCAGTATGTCTAGATTCTGTGAGAATAAACTCTAACAATGAGTTATAAGTATAGTAGGCCTGTTGGATACCGTTTGCTCTCAAGCTATTTAACCGGTTGGAATTTGCTCCGCAGTTTCTGGGTCATCAACAGATAAGATATATGTATATATATAAAACAAGTGCAAACAAATTGTTTCGTTGTTGTTTTGGAGTTTTTCGCCAACTGAATTTTGGTACTCCCCTATAAAAGTTTACTTTCCTGTTTCGATTACAAACCTGACATTACCTGCATGCAAGTTCTAGGTAAAGCCATTACAAATAGATATTAAATTTTCATTAAAACTAATGTGTTTATGTTATTTTAATATTTTCTTTAATACAAGAACAAGTTGAACGGTTAAAAATTGAAAAATTTATTAATGATAATTTGTTATAATTGGCTTTAAATGACAAACTCTTTTTATTAAATGAATATGAAAGTAGATAAAGTAAAGTAATATTATTTTAGCTTTTGACAAATCGTACATAAACATTTGGCATTTCCCAAGGTGGATAAGGGTTTCTGGACAGTCGTGCCCTGGTTTTCATGTATGAACGAAGTCGGAAGTATTTAATTTGTTTATGTGGGAAGTCGCAATTTTCTGGTCCGATATTAAAAGGTACTCCTTTTTGAAAGAAGGGAAAAACGTTCCAGCTATTTGAAACTGACTCAGTTTTTATAAATAGTTCAAATCTTTAACCTTGTTGAAAATATACATCAATCACCGATTTTACCTACTAATTGTTATCAAATTTTGATTTTTTTGCTACAGTTTTTGTGGCGTTCTCCTCGTAATTTACTTACTTAATTCTCATAACATTCCATTAAGGGCTAAGGGGGAACTTCTTTCAAATCAGTGAGCTGTGCAAGATTCAATTCTTATACTCACTGACCGGGACCTACTGTTTAGCGCCGGCTCCGATGGCTAATGAATTTTATAGAAGATAAATCTCTTACTCGTAAAGTCGCCGGCATTAACGAGTTGGAAACCCGCCGCTGAAAAATTGTTAGAGGTCCTTACCCGGTATTTTTATCACACCACGGCGGCCCCTCTTGTAACTCCTTATGAAATTTTTAAGAAACATAGATCAGTGACAGCAATTATTACAACAAAGTTTGTTGACTTGGGGCCAGTTGTTGATAATTCTGAAGATATTACAAATATTAGGCGTGTTCTATTGGTACTCGCCTATTAAACGATTAAGTGGTCACTAAGACGATACTTGAAAATTATACAAGAACATTTTTGAATCTCTTTGTATTAAAAAATTGATTGGCATCGTTAATCAATATGTAATTTGTAGAAAAAAAGTTATTCAAGAAATAATAAGCGAAGCAAGAAATAATAAAATAAGCGAGTAATAATCGAACTCGCTGAAGGTTATTTTTGAAAAACGTTCTTTCCAAAAATTATAATTTAAAACAAACGGGGTTTAACGCAAATTGTCTATAGTTTTCGGTAACAAAATCATTTTTATATTGTTGTACAATGATGTGATGTTATTAGCGACCTCCAAAGCGAGGTAGAACTAGAGCACGGTCATTGTTAGCTGTTTTGGACTATAGCTTTCGATGCACTTGTCTTCTTTGCATTCCTCATTTGTCAGCTCTTGCTGGGCTGCCAAATTTTGTTTACTTTCAATTTGAAATATTTTAAGGTTTGCTGTAATATTTTTCCTTTAGTTTATTTGTCATGGCTCACAATAATGTGTGAGTTTCAGAAATCGAGCAAGTATTCTCTATCTGCTTTTGATTTGTTTTGCATATTGTCTTAAATGCTTATTCACTTTTTTGTTTGTTAGAGTTTTAAGAAATTTGTTCATTCCTAATATTTTTTACGAAGGCAAGGCAACTGAGTGGGCATTTCAAGAGGTGAAGTGTGATCCATGCTGTCATGTGGGACATGCTTTTGGCACTCTGTCGCCAATTCAAGCCCAGTACGAAATGTGGCTATTGCACTTCCCAGATCTAAACTTAGGCATTACCACTCTGATTTTTCGGGGTAGACTCTACTCCTCCTTGGTTAATTCTGGAAGTCAGAACTTCTACGATATTTTCATATTATCAAATTTATTAAAAACGTTTTGACAATGATTAAAACAAGACTTTAGAAGACCAGTTGCTTCTGTTAACTAAAGTAATCGTCTTACCATCTCTGCGTTGCTTCTATTTATTTTGCTTAAGCAGAGAAAAATGTGTACTTTATTGTGGTAAATGTTATACTTTTTTACATTGTTATAAAATTCAGACGATAACGAATGTTTGCTTTTCAGTAATACAGTTTTTTTTCTTAATAAACTAATATATTTTTTTAATATGTGAACATCCATGTAATAAACAGCAACTGATATGTTATGTTCACTATTTAGCTTCTGATATACTTATCTCCTAAACGATAATAGTTTTTTCAAGTTTTATCTAACTGATAAGTTCAAGTAGATTTTCTTTCCAAACATATTGGCAGATGTGTGTGCGTGTGCATAAAGTACTAAATGAACTACTTATGATAGATTAAGCCAAGCAACCATTTTTCTTTATCATCCATTTCTGCTCGTGTCATAATATTTATGGTCACTCTAATCTGAAATTGGTTTTGTTGTTGTTGTAGTTTGTTGATACGAGTAGGATTGTCTCAAAACTATATCACTGATAAACAAACAAACAAAAAACACTCGACAGAATCTGCCTTCTCATTGTCCTCAATCATGCCGTGTTCTCAACAATTGTTTGAATTTCTGTTTTCAAATTGAATGTGAATGAGCTCACAAATTGAAATGTGTTGCGCGAATTTATTCTGAATCCATAAGACGGATAGATTGCACATGCCAAGTTGCCAGCAGTTACAATCGTATTGAAAGCGACGACACTGAACCAGAACAGCAGTAAAAAAAACTCAATAAAACAGACCCACCCACCGCCATTCAGCAATTGATAAAAATAAACAGTAGAATTTTTAAAATAGTAACGATTAAAAAAAATATATAAAATATATTTCAAATTAAAATAAATGTATGTAAAAGAATATTAGAATTTTGAAAATAAACGGTTTTTTAAACCGTATAGCAAAAATTTAACAGAATGCCCCACATACGAGGGTTGCTAAATTTTTTTTTTGTGTTGCCTGGCGCCATCTGACATTTCCATTGGAAAGTTTGACATTTTTTTTGCATAAACGAACCCAACACGTTTTGACGTACGACTATCATTTGTGTTGTTTACAGTGACTTGAAAAAAATTAATTTGGCAAAAAAATGGAATTAACTCGTGAACATTTTCGTGCGATCATTTTTCACAACTTTCGACGTGGATTATCACGACAAGAGTGCATCGATTAACTTAAATCTTTGTATGAAGCACCATCCTATAGCACTGTGAAAAGCTGGTTAAATGAATTCAATCGTGGCCGACGCTCGCTCAAAGACGAAGGTCGTCCAAAAACGGCCGTTGTGCCAGAGAACATTGATGCCGTGCGTGAACTGATAATGCAAGATCGTCATGTGACATACCGTGAGATAGAGGCATCCTTGGGCATTTCTTTCATCAGCATACATTAGATATTGCATAAACACCTGGTCGTACAAAAGGTTTGTTCTCGTTGGATCCCGCACAATTTGACAATCGTTTCGAAAAAGGCTGGTGTTGATTGGTGCAAAGAAATTTTGAAAACACGATCGTGGTGACGTTTATAAGATCGTTACAGGTGACGAATCATGGATCTATGCGTATGATGATCCCGAAGCAAATCAGCAATCGACCGCCTTTGAAGACTAGCCGAATCCAACGAAAGTTGTTAGTGGGGGAAGCAATTCGAAGCAAATGGTCGTCTGTTTCTTTGGCAAAACTGGCCATGTGGCGACTGTTCCGCTTGAGCAAAGTAAAACCGTCGATTCTGAGTGGTACACCACAATTTGTTTGCCTAAAGTCTTTAGAGAAATTCGAAAAACGTACAAGAGAAGACGAATCATTGTGCACCATGACAATGCGAGCTCTCACACATTGGCTCAAACCAGCGCCTTTTTGACCGGCCAAAACGTCGAATTGATGGATCATCCGCCGTACAGGACTGACTTGGCACCCAATGACTTCTTTTTATTCCCGCACTTCAAGAAAAAAATGCGTGGTCAACGATTTTCGTCGCCAGAAGATTTTGTTGAAGTGTTCAAAAACCATGTTTTGGAGGTGTCTCAATCGGAGTGGAAAAAGTGCTTCGACAATTGGTTTGAACGCATGCAAAAGTGTATAAATCATGCTGGAGAATACTTTGAAAAACAATAAAACCATTTTTGATGATAAATATTCGCATTTTCATTATTAGGCCAGAATATATATTTCTGGCCTCGTACATGTAGCACTACATGTACGAGGCCAGAAATATATATTCAAACTATTCCTTTCTTAAATATTTGACACAATTTTGTGAAGATACATTGAGGCTTTAACTGTTATGAGACTCTAAAATAAAAAAAATGTAGTTGAAGGGGATATTGGTATACAAACTCGTTTTAATTGTAGCAAGAGTCTCTTAATCCCAATTTGTAGTCTCTTACGCCTGACCAATAACTGATTAAAAAACACCTAGAAAACAAAAATATTAAGTACATATGTGACAGCGACTTTGTCGATTTCACTTTCATTTTATGAAAGTCGATGATTCTAAGCGCAAATAGAAAGGGACCTAATCTTTAAAATGGCTATCCTGAACAAAACTTTGAACTTTTTTTGATGTGGACAACATCTGAGCATCGAATAAGACCGATCCCATGTCCCAAAAGTATTCCCTACCAGAGATATGCGCGTTTTATGAAAGTAAAGTCGACGATTCTAAGCACAAATAGAAAGGGACCTAATCTTTAAAATGACTCCTGAACAAAACTGGTTTTTAACCTTAGGTCCCTTTCTATTTTGCGCGTCACATATTAGGAGTTTTTAAATTCAGCGATTCTTACTCCTCTTAACTAGGTTTCCCCTACAACCAGTTGTTGGTCCTTACCTGCATATGAAGTTTTTCCCAAGCACTTTGGTAACTGTGACCGTCAGTGTTAGCGTTGAGGCACCACCAACTGTTTAGTTGATGATCAGTAGTTCTTCCGCTTAGCCCACTATTGTATTTTTGTTAGTAATTTTTTACCTAGTGATTTCGTATCTCAAAATCTCCACCAAACAACTTGCATCATTCATATTGGCGATCATCAATCATATATGTAATTTATGGCATGCTTCCAAAAGTAATTATAATTTTTTTCCAAACCCCCAAACCTTCTATCCTCTATTCTCTTTCGAATACTACTAGTTCATAGTACAAGTATATATCGTAAATTTTCCACGACCTGTCCCACCTGCTATCAATAATAAAAACGCCGAATAGTTTGCTGTCGAATTGTTGCTATTTTATATGAGTTCCCCAACCAACACTCTAGTTTTACCTATTTATTAGAGATTTTTTTATGAGCGACGATGGCGATGAGTTGTTTGCAAAAATATGATACAAATTATTTGTTTATGACGTACGATATACGATTGGCAACGTAGATCGACACAAGCAAAATCATCTATTCAGCGTCAGCATGGATTGGAAAAATTAGGCCAAACATTTTGTGGTAGTCGGATATTTTCGGTGGAAGATAGGGACGATGAGAGAGAGATATGGGACAATGACAGCTCAGAAAAATACAGTCAAAGAAATATTTTTGGTATTTATTTGGTAGGAACGTATGGAAAATAAAGACCAGCAATTTCAATATGCGAACATTATTTTGGTATTTAGGCATACTTTGATATAAAAAGAATGGCATATTTTTAGTTTAGTTTTATTTTACTAAATGTCAAATATTTCCTGAACAAGAAAAGTTTGCCTTGGTTAAAATTTCAATGAATTCGAACTTTGAACGTTTCTTTAAATTTGTTTCGTTAGTGAATTTAACATAATGCCAAATTTATTTCCGTGTTTCTTTTTCTCCAATTCTTTCTGCAGCAATATTCTTTATCATATTATGCATTCTCAATGTCAAGTTCACTTTTTGTATAATTCACCATTAATTTTCTGACAGTGTTTAAGCATTATTGCGTTATCAAAACAGAAAGAAACCAACGGTTTGAATTTCTAACTCGCTCAAAACACAAAGTAATGGCTCCAAACAAAACTACAACAAACGAACAGAAACACTACTCAGTGTACCAACGAGGGAGCGGACGCAACGCAAGAGGGCGGTAAGAGGGGCTCGTCCCATCCATCCATTCATTATGTATTGCGCCCCCAGTTAAGTAACAGCAAAACGTGGTCCACAAGCGAGAGACTGAGCGAACGAGAGAGCGCGCAAGCGAAAGACTTTGGACTTTAACACTCTAGACTTTGGACACTGATACAATGATCTTTGGACTGGCATTTCAAAGGCTGCCTGACAGACAATCAAACAACGACAACGACAACATGCAAAACAACCGCCAAAGTAAGGTGGAAAGAAATTTAAATATAGATTCGACAACAAATGTTGCTGAATTAATGTTTTAATAGGTATATCTCTTTTCTCTCTCTCTCGATCAAACCCCCCCCCTCTCTCTCTCTCTCTCTCTCTCTCTCTCTCTCTCTCTCTCTCTCTCTCTTTCTCTCAATTGGACTTGGTACGGTATACCAGAAAAAATATATGGGGGCCATTTAGCAGAGCTAAACAAAATGTGTCTTTAATTGTTGAAACAATTGTTTACAGCCTAAAAAATGAAATAAAAGCAGATCTAATTGTTTTATTTTTTGTTTTTGCTTTATGGTTGACTTGACTAATTTTAATTTTCTTATTTTTGTGTTTATCCGCTTTTTAGGTTGATGTCGTTACCGGCCGCCAATATACATATGCCGAAATGCGCGACTCGAGCGCTGCTCTGGCCGTGCGTCTACAGACCAAATTTAAATTGGGCAAAGGAGATGTCTTGGCGGTTTGTTTGCCGAATTTGCCGGAATATCCGGGAGCAGTATTGGGTTCCATAGAGGCGGGACTAACGGTGACCACGGTTAATCCTATCTATACAGCAGGTATGACTAGGCAATGACTTGGAACTAATTTAAACAAGGTTACCTAAACTTACCTTCTCTTATGTTCAACTTGAGCGGGATAGGGTAGATTATGGAATTTTGATTGCATAAAGATTATGGACTTGGATAAAGTGCCTGTAGTTTAATGCTATCTTATTTAAGTGGTAGAAAGCCGCTTGTTCGTGTCAATGGAGTCTCATCGTCTGTTTTGTCTGTTTGGAGTGGGGAGCCCCTCAGGGCTCTGTTCTTGGTCCAATTTTGTTTGTGGTGTTTATTAAAGACCTTTTCAAAAGTCTAGGCGATTGGTGTATACCATACTCTTTAGCTGATGATGTTCAGCTATTATTTAGCAAATAAATCCAGTATTTGGTTGTTTTACAAGCCAAAACTAAACTAATTATGTTTATGTTAGCTTAGTGTTAATCCTTCTAAAGCAAAGGCAATACTGTCTTTATCATCAGCTTCTACCAACCTAGATTTGCAATTCAATGGTACGTCTATACAAATCGTTTAGAGTATAACGTGTTTGGGATTAGTGCTGGATAACAAAAGTTTCTTTGAGCAGCATATTCGCAGTATTGCTTCACGTATTAGTTTCACATTTCGTCAACTATACAACACCAATTTAGTTTTACCTCGTTGGGTGAAAACAACAAAACTGGTTAATGGCTTAATTATGCCAAATATTTTGTACTGCCTAGAGGTATATACAGGAACTAATCAAAGTAAAATGAATATACTAAAGACAGTGCCTCAGAGAGTTATGCGCTATTTATATTCTGTTAAACCGTATGTGAATGACTTTTTAGGCTGTTCCTTTGTGGAATTTGTGCACCTACAAGACATACTTATACAAAATTCTATCACCTTTGCTCCTAGCAAATTTATTTGTCTTCAGTTACTCAATTCGCAACATACAGTTAATTATTCCAAAGGTAACACCGCTTATGGATCGATTATTCCTCGTAGGAGTAGCCCGACTATTTACCATTTTGCCAAGCAGTTAAAAACGTTAAATTTGTCTTCCATGACATTTCGTAAACATTTAATGGAACATTTCCGTTCAAGTACACAGTAATGCTTTTGTTTACATGTAACAGCGCATAGAGAAAGGGACCTAAGGGTAAAAAAATCAATTTTCATTTTTTGATGTGGACAACATCTGAGCATCGAATGAGACCGATCCCATGCCCCAAAAGTGTTCCCTCCCAGAGATATGCGCGTTTTATGAAAGTGAAGTCGACGATTCTAAGCGCAAATAGAAAGGGACCTAATCTTTAAAATGGCTCTCCTGAACAAAACTTTTCATCAACTTTTCACTTTTTTTTTGATGTGGACAACATCTGAGCATCGAATGAGACCGATCCCATACCCCAAAAGTGTTCTTTCCCAGAGATATGCGCGTTTTATGAAAGTGAAGTCGACGATTCTAAGCGCAAATAGAAAGGGACCTAATCTCATCAGGATTTTTTCTCTTTTATTAGGAAAATTTAGGATAATTTTAATTTATATTATTTTTATTTTATACTGAATTTTTTCTAGTAGTTTATCATGTTCTATTCAACTTTTTGATAAATATTGTAATTTAGCTTCAATAGGCCCCCAATGGGCTTTGAATTTCATGTAATAAAATGAACGCTTCATTTTCATCGTTGGGACTGGGAAGCTTCACCCATAATAAAGAATAGGTCCCTTTGTTGTTAATAAATGGTGATCAAACTGAAGGTATTTTTTTCAAAATAAGAAAAAAATACAACAATTTAAATCAAGCGTGGAATCTTTATTGTATATTCGAAAGGATATTTTATGCCATTTATTTTTGTAATATAATTTTCTTCAAATGTTGGCTTAAACTACGCTTCAGGGCGTCCATTCTAGGACACAAAAATTCAAATCAAGTGTGGAATCTTTATTGTTCGTTCATTCGAAAGGACGTTTTATGCATTTTATTTTTGAATATTACTTCCTTCAAGTGTTGGCAAAAACTACGCCTCCATTCTGAGGGTACAATGAATGAGTGAATCGTTCGAGCATGGCGTTAATGCTATGCGTAATGTTGGCTTTCATTACCTGAATCGTAGCTGTTTGTCAGCATAGTCTTTGGACTTTACGTAGCCTCATAGAAAAAGATCTAAAGGTGTAATATCACACGATCTAGGCGGCCAACTCAACGATACAAAACGTGAAATTAGCTGCTCTTTGAATTAATCTCTCACTTCATTGTTTGAGCAGCTGTATGGCAAGTGGCACCGCCCAGTTGAAAGCAAAAGTCGTCAAGATTACGGGCTTTAATTTCAGGTAGCAAAAAGTCCGATGTCATGGCGCGATAGCGAGCCCCATTCACGGTAACGTTCCGGCCATCATCATTTTGGAAAAAGTATGGACCGCACCAAACCGTGGTTTTCTCTGGGTATAATAGCACCTCTTGAGCTTCTTCTGGTTGCTCTTTAGTCCAAATGCGGCAATTTTGTTTATTGACGTTGCAATTGAGCCAGAAATAGGCCTCACCTTTGAACACAATTGTGGTTGAAAAAAGTTTCTCACCAAACGCTCATTTTCATAATACAGTTGCACAATTTGGAGACGTTGTTGCGCTGTAAGTCCTTTCATTATGAAATGGCAAACAATACTAATAAGAAAACAATTTAAGTTTAACACAACTCACGCGTAATCTGCGAAAAAACCCTATTAAAAAAATACCTCTAGATTGATCACCCGTCATAAAAAATCAAATTTCCGCACTCTTAAATGTCGGCGACTTTAGGAGTGAGTTTAATCCCTAAGCCAAGTAAACGATGTTCTATAAATTACATTAACTGCTAGTCGACATTAGACAATAGGTTGCAGGCAGTGGCGCAGTAACTCTTACTGTTGACGGTAACAGCGGCTTCTTGCTCATTTTCCAAGAAAAATGTCCCAATGATGCCGCCAGCCCAAAATCCACACCAAACAGTGACTCGTTGTGGATGCATTGGCTTCTCAACAGTCAGCAGTAGGTTCCAGGCAATGATTTAAGAATTATATGGTGCACAGCTCACTGATTCGAAAGAGGTCGGCTTTTCCTTCCTTAAAAGGTTGTTGAGGGAAATAAATATTCAATTCTTTAGCTAATCATTTCCCCAACTATTCAATGTCGCCCAGTGTCAAGTGACAGCGATAATTTTACTGTTTGTAGGTCACATTCTTATATGGTCCTCAGACTTTTATACCCCCACTGACAGCTGAATTTAGCATTTACTGCTCGCCACAAGGCGAGCGAGCGAGGCGTGCGTTATCAGTCAATTGCTAGCCATGCAAAATAGGAAAACAAAAACTCTGTAGACATTTAATAAACGTTTTTTTTTTATATTTTTTTGTTTTTATTCTTGATAAGACTTTGTGTTTTTTTAAGCTCTTTTAATATGAGACATTTTTGTGTGTGTTTCGTTTGAAAATATAAAAACACGCAGCAGATACGATTTATTTCTTTGTTTTCCTGCTTCATTAACACCTACCCTAGCTTTGCAAAACTGGACAACGTACCCAATTTTATCAAAATTAACCTACTTTCTATAGAAATCAACACAAGGTATGATAACGATACGATTAAATCGTTGCTCGGGGCGAAATAAACATCAAAGTTCAGGGTTTTCAAAAAAAAAAACTCAAAGATAACACGGTCCTTAAATTGTAGAAAACAAGCCTCCTCAAGATAAATGAGAAGACAGTCAGACGGAAGGACGGACTGCACAATAATACTTGTAATTGCAAAAATGAATAAATATCACTACTTAGAATAAATTTGATAGCACTCTTAACTTCTTCGTACGTCTGAATTGATGCGTACTAGACAAAAACAAGTGGAAACATCGTTAAGTTCGGGCAGGCCAAACCTTATATACTCTTTAAGAAAGTGGTCCGTTTTTTTGGGCCTTAAAATCAGCTCAGATTTAACATGTGCTTTCCTTGCAAAATTTGCATTTATTGACTTTTTATTGCCCTTTTTACCAAAGCGACCCAAGTTTTTTTGGGCCTTATAACCGAAACGTCCAGCAACTATTGTTGAGGTATTAAGTGCGTCCTAACTTACAGTACCCATTTTTGTTCTCTTTTAGCTACTTGGACCTAACGGAATTTTTTTATTATTAAAATAAAATTGTTAAATATTAATTTTTCCCGATGTTTTGCCAATTTTAACCTCAGGTCATCTACAAAAATTATGATTTCTTAAGCAAATACTCAAAAAAAGTTTACTTTTTCCCCATGTACTTTATTCCCTTAAAGAAACACCTTTTCCCTCAAAACGTCGCATAACCATAAGCCATCTATTTGCGAAATTTCAGTTTCCTAGGTTTATTCGCTTGTCCGTTGTCGTGTCGTGCTTACGAACGGGCATAAATGGATTGACTTGGAATTTTACGGCGATTAATAATATATACTTTATGGGATCTCCGATTATTATTTCGTGGTGTTGTTAACGGAATGAAAAATTGTGCATACCGTCTACTCTTTGGTGGAGTGTTTAAACACAACATCTCATTTGTGTTCCTTTAATAAACAGGAACTACGGTTGTTACCGATCCCACAGCACAATAACATCTCTAACGTCAGATAAGGCCGTCTATTTGGCAGAGTTGTGATGTTTCGATCCTAGAATTTTAGCAGTCTACAGACGTCAAATAAGGCCGTCTATTTGGCAGAATTGTAATGTTTCGATCCTAGTATTTCAGCCGCCTACAGATGTCTTAGAGGTTTCGGTAATGCGTTAGGGAATTCTTAACGACTTTTTTAACGTGCACATACAAAATCACTGAGGACTTTTTCTTTTTATTGAAGATAGTGTGGATCAAAAAGTGTCACCCTTTTCAAAGAGGTTCTAGTACCTCTTTTTTCAGGTTTATATGCTCGACATGGGAATAAGTCAAAAATTAAATCAACTCAAACAGATTGTTTTGAAGACATTTTTCGATTTTTTCCAATGCAGTTTTGGATCGACGTAGTATTAATTTGATATATTTCTTCTATTTTATTTCCATTCAATGATGTTATGTCTAATATTGACGTGAGCACCATCTCATGCAGATTAAATTCGCCAAGAGGCGCGAATTCGCCGATGGTACCTCTTTTAGTTTAATTCTTTTTTGGTTTAGACTTTAAGAAAATAAGAGTGACGATTAGAAATCAAATTAAAATTTAACACCGTTTAAAATTAAATTAAACCTGGTTTTAGTATGCTCTCCTCCATAGAATATACGAGTATATAAGTTTGTTATTCCGTTTGTAACACCTCGAAATACTTATCTGCGACCATATAAAGTATATATATTATTGATCGTCATGTAATTCTAAGACGATCAGGCAGTGTCCGTCTGTTTTCATGTACTATTCAGTTCTAACAATAACGAGCAAGAGTCTTCAAACTTACCAGATACATATATGTCTTATAGTCGGCGATCGGTTGGTATTGAAAATAGATAATCATGCTAAAGGGAATAAAGTTCACCTTTGAAAAATTTCAAAAGTCCATATCAAATTTTTAATATTTTGACCTTTTTGCTATGTAATTTGATTAATTAACTTTTTAATCTGTTTTTAGCAGATTAAATCCGATATCGAAATCAGATATCGAAATATGATTCTGGAATTTTACTAATTTGGACTTGGGACCATAAAATATCCCGACTTAAATCCAGTTCTCCGGCTAACAATTTCCAGCGCGCCCTATTTGTTAACTTACCGCGCTGCCTATGAATTCTCGTAGCCCCGAAGAAAATATCAAAGGTGTGAAGTCACATGATAGCGGCACATTTTTAAACGATGGCCATGACTTGTCCCATCGCTTTACAACTTTAATTGTTGCGTAGTTTTTACCACAGACAGGCAGTGTCGTCTGATTGAAACCACAGCTCAGATATATCAAGGTTTTCGAGCTCTGACAATTATACTAAGAACCATTGATGGTAACGGTGTCAACTTCGTCATTTCGAAAGAAGTAAGTTCCAGTGATGAGGCCATGTCCTAAATCGCAATCAATATTTTTGGATCTTCTAGCGGCTACAGTGGTGGCTAGACAGACAGGAAAATACAAACCATACTTTAATACTAACGCATGAACCATATCGAGGTTCCCTACTTTTTTAAAGAAAAAAAAACAGAAAATTCAAATTGAATGGGGAATGTTTATTATCATTTACAAGAACATTCTTTGGCATTATTTTTTGAAGATTATGTCTATCAAATGTTGTCCGCTGCTACGTCTCAGATGGCCCATCCTTCCGTTGAGTCCAATTTTCGATGACCCGTTCGAGCATTTCGACTGGTAACTGGCGAATGACACGCGTGATGTTTTGCTCCAAGGCCTGAACCGAAGCGGGTTTGTCCGCATAAACTGTAAACATTACATATCCCCACAGGAAAAAGTCTAACGGTGTGGTGGCCAATCGACCGGCCCAAAACGTAAAATTATCTGCTCTCCGAAGTGTTCCCTCAATAAATTTATTGATTGATGCGATGTGTGGAAAGTGGCGCCGTCTTGTTGAAACCAAATGTCGCCGAGATCACGAGCTTCAATTTCTAATAGTCGGTTATCATGGCACGATAACGGTCGCCATTGACGGTTACGTTCTTACCGGCATCATTTTTGAAGAAATGTGGACCGTTGATTCCACCGGCCCACAAACCACACCAAACTGTGTTTTTTTCTGGAGGAAGTGGCGGCTCTTGAACCTCTCCGGGTTGCTCTTGTCAGTCTGAGTTGCTGCGAACGGCGCCGAATCGACTCTTCACGGTCTTGGTGTACCCTCTCAGCTACGACCGCTACATTTTCTTTACTGCGTGCTGGACGTGGTATATTCGGTCGAATAGAATCCAATAATGAATGCTGGGTCTTAAGATGGGTGATGGGTGATAACATGACAGCATGACATGACTCACACGTGATCTGTCATTTTGCGGGAGAGAGCCTATATTGTAGCTAATAATAAGAAGGTTTCAGTCATAAGCTGCGCTCAATCCAGACAAATGTGGCCCGACTGGATATAAAATGCCCTCGCTCACTACTGACGTTATCAAGCCTCAAGGCTCACAGGTCGTATCTATCATGACGGGACACTTTGATTAAAAGACATGTAGTGAGAGTGAAAGACGCCACTAACAACTACTGCAGAAACTGTAAGGGTGAGGAGGAATTCACTCAACATCAGATCTGGGGATCAGACGGGGATCTACATTAGGTTCATTCTTCTGTAGGGATCTGGCTGAAATCGTCATTGGCCAACACAAGAGATTTTTAAGGCGATCACAATAGTTCAACGGAGAGACTAGGAATTTTTTTGTAGTTAACACTTAACGCCTCCCAAAGTTGTAGAAGTTGATATTTTTTATTTTTGAAATTCTGGAATTTTGGTCAGATCCATTATCAGAAAGGCTTCAGAGTGTAGGCACTTAGTCGTTGGACCCAAGCAGGCAAGCAGACTCACTAAGACTATATAGTGTATTTTACCACAAAAACTATCTACATACTTTTAGTCTAAGTGAGTCTGCTTGGGCCCAACAGAGCTTACTCTCGCTCGAACTTGTTCATGGTACGCCTAAGTGCCTACACACTGAACCTTTCTGATAATCGACCTGACAACAAATGCCTGAATTTCAAAAATAAAAAAATAACTTCTACATCTTCGGAAGGCGTTAAATGTTGCGCGATATTATATCAAATCTTTGTAAATATTCCGACAACTAGATTGCACAGCAGCTTTGACAGCTTCCAAAAAAAAACCCCATAGAAATTTATGATTTCGTCGTTCTTCGAGTTTCATGTATTTAAAAAAAATATACTTTGAATTTGCATTGCACAAATCCCAAAAGTTAAACTTTTAGCTTTATTTTTAGATTGTTTAACACAAGTACCCCCTATGTTGTTGCTGCTTTGTTCATCGCAAAACTTGTTAGTTTGTCATTTCGTTTTTTAAATCAAGTTTTTTTCGTTGTTTTGTTTTCGTTGCCGATTATCTCTTTTGTCTTCAACTCTTTGCCCGATGTTGTGCGGTGGTGGTGGTGGTACTCGCGTTTCAATTTCTGTGTGCACACAAATTTCTGGCGTTATTTTATCTAAATTTTACCTTGACCAAAGTCCATTGAACGGTTATTATTGCTGCTACTGTGTTTGGTCACTCGTTCGTGGAAATGAAATCACTCGAAGAAGCGGGCGACCTGCCGGTTGTCTCAAGTGAAATGTTTTCAGAGTTGCATACGACGAAATTGAGCAGCGCATTCAGCATATTTTCACACGTACGTTGGTAGTCGTTCATGTGCTGCCTTGCCACAGTCTGCCACATACCAGAGGCACTTAAATCTAAATTAATTGTAGTTGAGTTATCATTGGTTGGCTGTTTTGTTTTTTATGATTCGTGGCTGATTGAATGGGTTACTCTTGCTGTAGTTACTATTGATGACTTCACTTTTTATGCACTTATCAATTTTTATTATTTATTGTTTTAGACTTTGATATTTGTTTCGACGTGGGCGCTTAGAAGTTTGCAGAATTTCATTTCTACTTTGTAATATTGCATTTGTTTTGTAAAATTGTCGTGGATTTTAGACGTCTCAAAAGTTTAGAAATCGAGCGTATACAAAAACAAAAGTAATTAGACCTTTAAAGTATTTCGATTTTTGTCCATAAAAATCGTTAAATAAATTAGTTCAACAGCTGCTATGTTTTATTAAGATCCTTATTAAATATGCTGTAATTTTTAGTGACGACTTTTATCCACTTTAAATATAAAAGCTCTTCTATAGTGCTGCCGTTTTGAGATGGAAGTGTGTACGACTATCATGCCAGTAAACCCTGGTTTTGAATCCGAGTATGAAAAAAAATACCCCGCAAAATGTTTGGACCCATAATCGTTAACAGCGAGTTACTTCCTCATGTAACCCATGTGTTGGATGAGCTGCCGATGGCGTTATCGACGTGGCCAAGCGCGTCTAAATAGACCGAATGCTCTGGCTGGGACGACAAATTTGCAGAGAAGTCTAAGATAATAAACTCAATGGGCAGCCAAAAAGGGGGTGGGGGAGTTGGATGGGCAGTACCTGGTCCAGCTTTGTGTGACGAACTATCTATGGAGCGCTAAAGACCGAAACTTATATTTAGTTTGGAATAATTTTCCAGTCATTACAATAGGTAAACTACAGTGAGAGGTACTAAGGGAGGAAGGAGAAAGATTATATAGTTGAAGTTAACAAAATTTGAAATAAGGTACTTTACCTTGCTTCTTTACCCTGTCAATAAGTTTTCATCGGCACTTCTATCATATTTCTAAGTACTTTAAGCAAATACTATTCCAGTAATGTTATCTAGCATTGTTCCAGGACGGACTTTTCCTTGGTCTTACCTAATCTAGGTGGAACAAAACAGCACTATCAATAATCTGGATTATAGACGAATACCGATATACCTGATATACCTTGATTCAAAAGAGCTTCCCATTGAATGAGTTGGTCTGTCGGCTATCACCAAAACGACTTAATTGATTTATTACATTGTCCACCTTATTGCCTTACCGACATTATGAATTGGAATTTATATCTGTGTCTGCTGAAATAGAATGTCCTTTAAAAGCCGGAGACAGTAAGGAAACATTTGATAGCCAAAAAATAAGAAAACAGATAATAAGATCTAAGACATTTCAAAATGTCTTAGATCTTTTATAAACCCTTTTGCCAATTAAGTCAATTAGTATTGTAACTAATGTTAGCATATACGAACTATTAGCATCAACAAATATTTCAATTTTCGTTTTGTAAAATTGAAGTACAAATCGTATTTGATCAATACTGCACACTGCAAACAATTTCACAATTTCCCTGAGAAATAATATTCATGTCTATTATTTTACATACGAGGGCGACCGCAAAAGAAACTGGCCTAACAAAAAAAGAACCGTTTTTTTGGAATTATTATTATTTATTTTTCAACATAATCTCCTTCCAACTCAATACACTTCATCAAACGTTTTTAACTCCATCCGAAAAATAAGATTTTTCAAGACCTTCAAAATATGCCTCAGTTTCAGCAATAACCTCGCTATTGGACGAAATTTTTTTGCCACCGAGAATTTTTTTTTAAATTTGGAAACAAGAAAAAATCAGAAGGAGCTAAATCTGGACTATATGGTGGATGCGGACCAATTTCAAATCGTAATTCGGCCAGTTTTTGTAGAGTTAAAAATGCAGTGTGTGAAGGAGCATTATCTTGATGAAAAATAACTTTTTTTTTCTAAATGCGGTCGTTTTATCTTGATTTCTTTACTCAACCGATCCAATAATGCACAATAATATTCACTATTTATAGTTCTTCCTTTTTCAAGATAATCAATAAATATTATACCCCTTGCATCCCAAAATACTGTGGCCATTACTTTTCCTGCTGACTTAAAAGTTTTCGCCTTCTTGGGACCACTTTTACCAGCTTCTATCCATTGTTTGGACTGTTCTTTGCATTCTGGGATGTAGTGGATCCATGTTTCATCAACAGTTATGAATCGGCACAAGAACTCTATTGGATTACGCTGATAACTCGCTAAAAGCTCCTCGGAATTGGTCCGATTTTTTGGGGCAAAGTCAACAAACGCGGCAAAGTAACTGTGGATAGCTTTTTCATGTGGAGTTCATCATGTAAAATACTGTTTTTCGTGTATTTTAACAATATCAGCAAGTTCTCTGTGCTTTATTCGTCTATCTTTAGTCACTTCATTAAATATTTTTCTAATGTTTTCAATAGTAGTAGCAGTTTTCGGTCTTCCAGAGCGTTGTTCATCTTCCGTACTTGAACGACCCATTTTAAATTGTTGAACCCAGGATTTCACGGTGGAGTATGATGGTGCATTATCACCATGAACAGAATCCAATTCATCTTTGATTAATTGTGGCGTATAACCTTTCATATAAAAGTGTTTAATTACCGCACGAAACTCTTTATTTTCCATTTTTCAAAAATTATAAAACTTGTTTACTTCAATCACCTGTAACAAAGAAAATAATCATTAAATATTTCGGAATTTTTGACAGATGGCTTATAAAAGATTGCTTTTAAAAAACAAAAAAAAAGTTGCTAGTAAACAGAAAATGTACCAGGCCAGTTAGTTTTGCGGTCGCCCTCGTACATTACGTTTTTTACTTTTTGATTTTCGAGTCTTCTATTTAAATATAGATACAAGAGGTCTAGAGCCGGTTAATCCCTGTTCAATGGAAAACCGAAATAAAACAAGACCAAAATGGCCGATATTAAACAAACGAGCTAAACAAAAATGTATATTTCAATATTCACAACAAAAATACTTCAATATTCGCTTAAACTAATTTCGTTACTTCCCTAATGTCGATGACCGTGGCGCTCAAGATGTTGTACCCAAATTTTATCGCACTTTTTCTTCGAGAGTTATAGAAAACATTTCACATGAGAATAAGAGAGAAAAAAATGTATAGGTCGACTGTCGACCTTTTTATCTATTGTCATTTAACGCCGGTACTAAGTTCGTTCATGTGAAAAACATAATCGCCTAAAAACGAGCCATGTAGTTTTTTAAGATTTTTTATCTTCCGGGAAATTCATAAAAGTTTATAAAATATAGTAAAGTAAGCCAGTTATGGAACAAAGGCCAGTTTTACTACAAATTCACAGATGTTTTTTTTCAAATAGAATCGACTCATTTTCACATGAAAAGTAGATTTGGTACCAACCATTAGAACTAGAATTGAAAACTATAATGGGGTTTCATGTTGAATTCTAGAAATATAGAGATTCTAGAAATATATAAAAACTACTTTGAGGACAAAAAAAAGAGTTTTAGGCACATAAAATCATTTTCAATAACTTTCGGCACATGCCTGACAATCGCATAAAATAAATTTTCTTTATTTATTTGAAAAATAATCATTTCTTATGGAGGTCTTTATGGATGGATCGCAAAAGCGACATCTTATATAAAAGTTACTTAGTTTAACATATTGCAGTGAGCGTTGCAGCGGGAATTTCCCGCATTTTGCTCGAATGCATTGCTTTGAATCATTCAAATTTGAAACGCTGTGAATTTCTTATATTATAATCATTTCTTATTGAGTCTTTAATATAACCGATATAACCTCCAAATCTGCTGACGCATAAGCAAAATCTTGTAAACAATTACTTACTTTTACATGAGCGTTGCAGCGGGAACTGCCCGCAATTTTGCTCGAATGCATTGCTTTCAATCATTCAAATTTGAAACTGTGCATTTCCATTATGACATCACACGAAAGATACGAAACTGAGATTGACGCTTCGCAATAAGCAGATAATTGATCGGAGTTGGCTTAATAGAATTATAAATATCGCTAAATATGTTTGGTATCTGTTCATTAAATCGCCCAATCAATAAGCTAAAGCATAATTTTTTTGCTGAACATCGAATAACTAAAAAGTCTGGCGAGTTGAATTTCTAAAATAAAGCATAAAAGTCTCCCCCTCTTACGGTTTTAACCTTTGAATATAAATCTGAGCGATATCTTATATGCCTCTCCGTTCTTTCCCACCGCTTTAGAATCTCACAATAGATGTGAGTTGGGATCATGTTCTACCCAACACCATTACAAGCAACATTTGCATATGATCATCATTTCGGACTTATTTAAAATAAATTGCATTTGCAGTAGTAGGTTGCTTCAGCCAGTTTGCTGCAAATTTGCATTATTTACAATGTTGTATCATAAGTAAAACAACTCAATGCTAAATATAGAAGCCAACGATCTCGCCGGCTTCTGCTCACACATGGCACTTTGGAACATGGTGGAGGAGTAGGTGGGAAGGCTTGATTTTTATGCCCGCATCATGGCATGAACGACAATTTTGTTTATTTTTTGCTTTTCAAAAAATGGCGATAATATAAAAATGTAAATGTCTTGCCAGGCGCACTGTGTCCTCTAGATCAACAACGCAAAAATGTTTTTGCTTTCGTTTTAACACCCAATAAAAAAATGTAGCAAATGTTGCTTATCTTTATGTTTAAATTTGATAAGATAAACCAATTGTTTGCTAAACTATAAATTGTATTCAAGATTTAACACACTTTACCGTTTACTCATAAAAATAATTACGATAGAGTTGAAGACTTTTTGATAAAGGAAACATTTTGCAACAATAGAGTGTGTCAATCTAAAAGAAATTTAAAATTTATTGCCTGTTAGCTGTAAGAAGACTGGGTGAAAACGTGGCTGATTCATAATTGGCAAGGTCAGGTTATGTGGAATAAGCAAACTTAGTCAATTTAGGGACGTAGTGATCCTGTTTGGATTCTCCCATGTAGTACCTATACGAGTAGAGGTCTTTAGATTCTATGGCGATTTCTTCAACAGATTAGCCTGCCGAATGCCAAAGAAAGTAACTTCTACGTGGATAGTTAAACAGCTTTGACGTCGCCCCTAGTAAATTCCAAACTGATATAGAGTTGCAAAATGTGACATAGCACCTTTACAAGCTGTACTGTTAGACTATGTTGGGTTGTACGGACACACTTATGCTGAAGGAAACTAGGTGGTAGATAAACTGGCTCGTCTAAGGATGCTGCTGTCTTTTAGACGTCAGTAATGGAACAAGGCTTTTAAAGAGACTTCGTACTAGACCTTCCATTCAGATAATGAGCAGAAACTAAACGACACTCCCACTCCCCACACTACTTATATATAAGTACATATTTCATTAGCGATTGTACCTAATAAAAAAAATGTCTATATGTGACAGCGCATAGAGAAGGGGACCTAAGGGTAAAAACCAGTTTTGTTCAGGAGAGCCATTTCAAGATTTAAATACGTGTATCTTTGGTGTACCATCACTTTCATAAAACGCGCATATCTCTGGGAGGGAACACTTTTGGGGAATGAGATCGGTCTCATTCGATGCTCAGATGTTGTCCACATCAAAAAAAAAGTGAAAATTGATTTTTTACCCTTAGGTCCCTTTCTCTATGCGCTGTCACATATAAAAGTAGTTTAACTGATGTACTTGAGTTTGTTTCTGATTCGCCTTTTATTTAACGATAGATAGCAAATAAATGAATAAAAAAAATCTTGGGTCTTTTAAAATTTGGCCCTAGGAGATCTCAAACCCTTATATAACGAGGAAATTGTATACTTCTCATGTTCGTCCTGTTCTGAAATATACTTTTCGATATAATACAGGGTGACTGATGATAATTGCTGCATTAAGAAACTCAAATAACTTGTTTTTCAGTGTATGGAATTCATTTTTCTCTTATTCATGTTTAAGCTCATTCAATTTTATTAAATATTGCTTGATTATTTTTAAAAAATAATGGAATTTAAAAGCCCTCCCCCCTTGCTCGTTGATGGATGTTCGGCATCTTACCAAAAAGTTGTTCATTACTGCTTAGAGAGTTGAGGCAGGATAGCCGCAATTATTTCTCGAATGGATTGTGCCTTCGGTCATTCAGATTTGTTGGTTTTGCTTTGTAGACTTCCTGTTTACAATAACCCCACACCCACAGGCGACTAGGGGGGCCAACGGAAGGTGGAGTTTCTGGATATCAGCTTATTGGGGCATTTTAGTCGCAATTATGTCATAACTGGCAGGGCTATGTGAGGAGTTGCACCATCTTGCTGAAATCACACAGAGTTAAAAGATAGAAAAAACTCTCTCAACATGCTCAAGTAACGGTCTCCAGTAACCGTAACGGCGTGGCCGTTTTTATCGAAGAAGTTGGGTCCGACAATACAGCGTGATGAAACTGCACACCACACTGTGACACGAAGTGGATGCAATTCCTTCTCATGGAGTATCTGTGGGTTGGAAGCACTTCATATTCGACAATTGTGTCTATTTAAGCTGCCGTTTAAATCGAAATGGGCCTCGTCAGACATGAAAAGACAGTTCAACATGTTTCCGTTCTCTTCCACCTTTTGAAGGTTCATCTGACAAAATTCCAAGCGAATCGGAAAGTCTGCTGCGTTCAGTTTGTTATCTTTTTGAATTTTATATGGGAATAATTGATCATCTCCTTGAGAGATGCGCTTCAGTAGTACGTAGTGATTGAGGTTTAATACCAACCGCAGAGACTTGATCGCAGGCTGACTAGCAGAGTATATCTTGACATTAATATCTGTTATGTCGTTTCAGGGCAACTATCGAGCAGCTTTTACGTTTGTCGTGATTTCTGTGGGTGGTCATTAACTTCTACATTACCTACCAATGATTTATCATTACTTATTGCATTATTTAGAAACCAAAAATAAGTATTTATTTTATATATTTTTAATTATTTATAAAATATATTATATGTTTTGTAAATAATTAATCTATTTTCCGAGGAAGCGGTTTTTTTTTAATAAAATGAAATAAAAAGGTCGATCCAAACACAACGTACATATAAGTTAAAAATATAAATATTTGTATTCCCGTCGTTCCGTTATGGAACAGAGGGTTATAATATATTAGGTAATATATTAAGTAAGAGCTTTTCTGTGTGATTTGTGTCTGTAGTGAATTTAATTTCACTGCTTTTATTTCAAAATTCTTTGTTCCATTTTTAAACTCTTTTCCTCTCCTACAAACCGAGAGTTGCGGCAAGTAAAGTTGCCTAGTATGAATGTGGGCACCTACTCACAGCGTAAATTATAATTCATTGATTCGAGGTCTGAAAAGGGAAAAAGCTACAAATGTTTGTCATCTGCTATGGGTGCTTCCTCTGCCGGCACAATTTCCATTGAATGTATCTCGTAACATGACCAGCGGCTGTATTAAATTTCCAATTACAAATAAGTGGCCACATGATATCCATGACCTTGGTTCAGGGAAGCACAAACAATTTAACACTCTTGGTTAATTAAATAATGTAACCATAATGGCAAGCATACATACATTCTTTGGTGTCACATACCAGTACACCAAAGAAAGCCACAATATATCCACAGGGCAATTGAATAATGTAAATATTCAATGAATATTATAATAACGTAAGGAAGTACTTAACCCATTGATGTTCAGACAGAATTTGATTATAGTTTCGATATCAACACAATGTTTAGCAAAGCTAAACAAATATTGTTTCATTCAATGTCGAAATTTTGACGATAATGGACGGGACAGTTTTATTCAATGCCGAGATATTGCCTACAAAGGGCGGCCAGACTTTTGTCGATATATTGACACGTTCAGTATTTACAAAGTGATTTAGATTTGTTTGAAACTTTGTCTATCTTATGATTTCTAAACATAGGCACAGCTTTATCCAAAAATATACTACCGGATTATATCTTTTCTTCCCAAACATTCTCATTCGCCTTTAAGTTTTGAAGTTCTACTCAAAAGTCGTTCTTATTCTCATTAAAAATCTTTAATCACATCCCTAATCACAACTATTTCTAACCTTTGTTTCCCTATCTTATTTCATTGCAGAGGAAATTTCCCGCCAGTTAATCTTCAGCCAGGCCAAATTCATCATAGGCACCTGTGTGGGCTACAACGTCCTCAGGGAAGCCTGCAAGCTGGCCAAAAAAGACATACCCATTGCCTGCGTACGCATGTTTCCCACCGACACTTTGCCCGAGGGTGCTGTGGACTTTGGCGAACTGTTCAAATACAGCGGCGATGTGGACATTAGCCAGTTGACACAGTACGACATCTCACCCGACGATATGGTGTTGCTGCCCTTCTCCTCGGGCACAACGGGCCTGCCCAAGGGTGTCATGTTGTCCCACAACAACATCTCTACAAATTGTGAACAAGTCCAGCTGCCCATACATATTGATTGTACCCAGAAGCAGGAAGTGTTGCCTTGTGTGCTGCCCTTCTTCCACATCTATGGACTGACTGTGATTATGCTGTCGAAGTTTGGCCAGGGTGCCAAGTTGGTGACTTTGCCACAATTCAAGCCGGAAGATCTCATGAAAGCCTTGTACGAATACAAGGGTACGATGTTGAATTTTGTGCCACCAATTGGTAAGTGTTTGCAAGCCACTATGGAAAAGCTGAGAATTTAATTTAAATTATTTACTTACAGCCCTCTTCATGATCAATCATCCTAAAGTCACCCAGGAAACCTGTCCGGAGTTGAGGGTGGTAATGAGCGGTGCTGCTCCCATTGGCTTGACCGATGTGCAACGTTTTTCACAAAAGTAAGTTTTCACCACGTTATATCGACCACATAGTAAAGTCTTGTTTATCTCTTTTGCCTAGATTCCCCAACACAAAATTCTTGCAAGGCTATGGCATGACTGAAGCCTCACCCGTGGTTCTCTTAACGCCCGCGGACAATACCCGCCTAGCCTCTACCGGTTACTTGACCAGCAATACCGAGGGCAAAATTGTTTCCATAGGCGACGAAGGCCTCAAGGGCTTGGGTCCCAATCAAACCGGTGAACTGTGCGTACGCGGTCCTCAGGTCATGTCTGGTTACCTCAACAACGAAGAGGCTACCAAAGAAACTTTCTATCCCGGCGGTTGGTTGCGCACCGGCGATGTAGCCTACTACGATGATGATGGCTTCTTCTATATCACCGATCGCATGAAGGAACTGATCAAAGTCAAAGGTTTCCAAGTGCCACCAGCCGAACTAGAAGCCATATTGCGAGATCATCCCAAAATTTTGGAAGCGGCCGTATTTGGAATACCACATCCTCTCAATGGCGAAGCTCCGCGTGCTTTGGTAGTGTTGCGCGCCAACATGGAGGCTACCGAAGAGGAAATCTTCAACTATGTAGCCGAACGTGTGGCCCACTACAAGAAACTAGAAGGCGGTATTATCTTTGCCAGTGAAGTGCCCAAGAACCCGACGGGCAAAATTCTCCGAAAAGTATTGAAAGAAAAATATTCCAGTTAATGTACGCCATCGTGTGATGGTTACTTTAACAACCTTAGGTTAACAAAACTAGGCTTAAGTGTTGTCAAGGGAAAATGTTTTTCACTTCACTTTTTCACTAAACACCATAACCATAAAGGAGAGAGCGCTGGCAACGAGCCGCCGTTTAATCAATATGATCTGCTGAATCTCTGGAAGATTCAACAAATATGTATGGTTTTTCACAACTGACAATTGTCGTTTGAACCGAAAACAAAAACTTTTGCATTTATATTTGTGGTTTTTATTGTTTTTTATTATGTTTTGTAAAATGTGAGTTTTTCTCTTGTTAAGGGAAAACAGAAAGCGTAGAAGGAAGTTGAAGGAACATGTTGTTTAGTCAGTTTTAAGACTTTATATTAAGAAAACATTTTCTAGTTTGTATGTTTATAAAATGTATAATTGTATAATTTTTCCTTTAATGGCAAAAACGTATAATTAAAAATGGATTTTATATGTTATGTGAAACGATGGATATCCTTTCAAAAAGAAAAAGACGAAAAAATTAAATATTCAAAAAGAAAAAGACGAAAAAATTAAATATTTTTACTAAAAAAAGTTAAAGTTTGCCAAAAAAAAAAAGTTAAGCCACAGTTGCAATACGAACAATCGAACGTATCATGAATATGGGGAGAATTATTAACCCCGGAAATTTCAGGAAGATATTCTTTAATCAAGAGAAGAAAATGGAAAAATATGTTTTTTAACGTTCCCCTAATTGTCCATTTTGAATTTAAGGGAAAATGCATACTCCGGCGAAATTTTATTTATGATATTCCCGTGGTTCCGTTATGAAACATAGACCCATAATATATTGTGAAATATATTAAGTAGAAGCTTTTCTGTATGATTTGTGTTTGTAGTTGAATTTAACTTCACTGCTTTTATTTCAAAAGTTTTTGTGCTTCCATTTTTGAACTCTTTTCCTCTCCTACAAGCCGAGAGTTGCAGCAAGTAAAGTTGCTTAGTGTGAATGTGGGCACCTACTCACAGCGTAAATTATAATTCATTGATTCGAGGTCTATAAAGGGAAAATGCTACAAATGACTGCCGTCTGCTATTGGTGCTTTCTCTGGCGACACAATTGCCGGTGAACGTATCTCGTAACACGAAAATATGATTTTTTAAAGTTCCCCAAATAGTCAATTTTGAATTTAAGGAAAAACATATTCCGGGGAATTTTATTTATGATAGGGGTATATATTTTTACATTATTTCCACAACCTTTTCACTCACGAAAAGGGTATAGGACCTTCCTTTCAAAAAGTGACTTATTTCAAGTTTTAAAAATAGTAAATTTTGCTTAGCTTCTTTTGATTAATTCCGGTCGTTTGCTTTAACACATTGAACAGGGATTAACCAGCGCGAGCGCTCTTGAATTTACATTTAAATAGAAGACAAGTTTTAAACAAATTGACAAAGTGACATTCTTTTTTTCATGGCTGCACACTACTTTAATCGTGATTTCGGCTCCGTGACGACCATCAACAGAAAGCTTCGCAACAATTGTCACTTTACCATTTTGTTAAAAACTTGTTTTCTAATAAAATGTAGATGCAAGAGGTCTCGAGCCGGTAAGGCCGTTAAAAACTTGTTTTTTTTTAATTAACTCGAAATTAAATTACAAATAAAGCTTAGAATAAACTGAGTTTGACTTTTTAGATAAACCACTGTCGAATACATTAAAAACAAATCATGCAGCATATGTTTACATATCATGCTTTGAGGATAGAAAAAAGCGTTTTAGCATCTACATATCGCCCTTGTTTATAACAAAGGGCATTTCGTTTTTCATAAGAAAACTATTTACAGTGGTTATCCTTACATACCTGCTGCAAAAATCTTACATCGAAATCTGTAATCTTTAAATTTTGTTAAATTAAATTTCAAATAAAGCTTAGAGTTTGTCTTTTTAGAAAAACACTGGAGAATACATTAAAAAAAACAGTGCAGCATTTGTTTACATATTCAACCTAATAGGGTAGAAAAAAGCATTTACAAATCGTCCTTTGCAAAGGGGCATTTATTGAAAATTTTCAGCATTTCACTTTTTGTAAGAAAACTACTTACAACAGTGGTCATCCTTACCTACCTTCGGTAAAAATTTAACATCGAAATCTCCATTCTTTCATTAGAAATAGTTACATGACACTTTTGAGTACTTTAAGGGCATAAGCAAATAGTTTTTGCCTCTAAAAAAAATTAAAAATGCTGAAAATTTGTCTGTATTTTCTGGCACAAGGCCATGTTACAAAATAAAACGATGGTGGTTTTTTAATTTATTTTGTTTATTATAACTATTTTCTTTATTATAAAATTTAAAAAGTGTTTTTTCTTCAATAATTTCCACCAAATCCGTTTAATGACTTGAAGTCATTTAAGCCCCATTCGTATGTGCGGTTGGCATGCGCAATAACTTTCGAAAGGAAAATAATGGTGCATCGATCAATTTAAATCGATACCAATTTTGTACTTATATTTTAACCCTAGCACACTAAATCTATTTTTACACTTTAAGACTATATCTCGCCTGTGAGGCTACTTTTTAAAAATGTAGCAAATTTTAATTTTTAAAATATTTTAGTATTCAAAAAAACGACATATCTTAACGACATATCTTATCTAATATGAAAATAAAAGCGAATTCATTTAATTTTTTTAAATTTTAACAGTAAAAAGAAAATTACTTTAAAAATATCGCGTAAAAAAATCGAGTCGCCTCACAGGCAGGGTTTAGTGTTCTCTAGGGTTAAATAAATCGTGACATGTTTGATTTCAATAGATTCACTTCTTATAAAATATTTTACATCATATAAAATAAGTTAATATGGATGGGTAAGAAAAGTTGATGTTTTTCACGCCATATACAAAAAATATTAGTTTAAAAATTTAAATCAATATCCATTACACAACAGACTAATCGTTTTCTACCAAAATTGTTTATAGGATTGAACTCCTTTCATTTTGCTAGCTCCCAAACAAATAAATCAATTCGCCCACTTTTGGTATCATTTATTTCTCCCACCTTTGTTTAACAATTTAAATCAATTTCCATTGCACAACAGGCTAATCGTTTTTCCAAAACTGTCTATTGGATTGAACGAACTTACCTTCTGGTATCTCCCAATTAAATCAAATCGTCCCCACTTTTGGTATCATTTCTCCCATTTTTGATAATGTCATTATATTTTTCTTACCATTCATTCGATTTTTCTGGAAATTATAAATTTAAAAAATAAAATTGAAATAATATAATAATTAAACAATATTAGAAAAAATAATAGAATTAAATAAATTACACTTTCTATATTGAAACCAGGGCACCATAATACAGGTAGTCTCGATAATCAGATGATTTTATGCGAAACTGCTTAAAATTTCTTTCACAAACTTAAAATGACATTTATATTTAAATTTTCTCTGGACATTTTAAACAGCAACTTTGACTATTTCTTTGCAGGTTAAAAAATAAATTACCTGTTGTAGCTGATGCCACTACCACTACACTATGTCATTATTTAAACCTTCATAACTATTTCCCCGATCATTAAATTTTGTATTTTACAATATGTGTTTCTACATCTCTTTGTACTGACATAAGACAAAAGTATGTAAATGAAACTCCCCAGTAGTACCTCCCATAGAAACGTCCTTTAATAGATTTTATTAAATAAATAAAAAATGTTACATTTGACAAAAATTTTAAATTGAGTGGCTCAGAATGTACAGATTCCTAGCTTACAACTTTCGGAGTGCTCTCAAGTATGTAGCCTATAAATAGTAAAAAGCTTGAGTGTTTTCAGAAGGTTGTAATTAATGCTAGGTATATTTCTGACTAAAATTTTTGTCCCATAAATATCAGATGCTCTAAAAATATGCCTTTTCCTGGTCACTACAGACCCGAAATCGCAATAAAAACCGTGTCCACGAAAATCAATATCACTTGGTCATTTTGTAGATATAAAAATATAGATGCAAGAGGTCTCGAGCCGGTTAATTTTGATTAATGTGTCTTTACTGATAATTATTTAAACGCTCTTATTTTGAACAAAAATATTCAGAAAAAAGTAGGATATTTGGAAGAAAATTTTGGGAAAATTTTACAAAATATCAATAAATTTTTTTGTATGTTTAAAAGAGCTGTAACCTTCCTTAAAATCCCAGAGGCACAAACCAATTGGACCTCAAACTGGTACTTGAAAGTTCACTTATGCCATCAGGATTAAAAATTGATTAACATTTTGTTTCAGCCAATTCCACCATAGCCATTGAACGAAGATATCAAAACATCCTCTAGGTGGATCCAAAACAATGCGTTGTCAAAAGTACCAGAAGTCATTAATAATGTGTCCCTACAACAACATTAAGTGTAATATATTTTGTTTATATATTGATATATAGCATATAAATAAATATCTTATAAAAAAATATTTGGCGTTTTGTATTAGTCACAGAGTGAATTATGGAAATATTCAATAAGGGCTACTAACAATAGGTGTGTTCTATTTATTGGTAACCGCTTATTAAAGTAAGTATAGTCGCTTAGGCGATCACTTCAAAAAATTACCAACAATTTATGAAATTTCTTTGTATACAAGAACTGATTGACTTCCAGCATCATAAACCGTTTGACTTGAAACTTTATAATTTGTAGCAAAGAAGATATTCAAGAAATACTATAAGTATAGGCGAGTAATAACCTAGCTCGCTTAAACCCGCTAAACGTTTTTCTTGATTAACTTTCTTCCCAAAAATTTTAATTATTTAAAACAAAAGGGATGGAACTTCATAAATTGTCTATAGCTTTCTGAAACAATTTCAATTTTATATTCTTGTACAATGGTGGATAATGTTATCTCGTCAGAGACCTCCTAAGCGAGTTGCCAATAGTATACGACCAATAATGCTCTAAAATGAGTTCAAAATTTCATTCAAAAAGAGCTATTCATAGGACTTTTATAACGCTTCGAAAAAGAGGACAGTTGCTATTCTCATAGTCAAATTAAAGACCCTTATATGAACCATAAAACTAAGCTCTGAATTAGGCTTTAACTTTAACAAACAAAAAAATCGTATCTATATGATCTCAGAGGTCATGATTCACAGCACACTCTGGATAGTTTTACTTGGGTAAGGCAAAATTAAACCCCAGCCATGCCCCTTTTTGTAACTCGTAAAAATAGATCAAAAAAACACTTATATCTATATGATTTCAGAGTGTTTCAAGACCCTTCCATGATTCACAACACACTCTGGATAGTTTTACTTGACAATGGCAAAATTAAACCCCAGCCACACCCCGTTTTGTAACTGTCATAAAAATAGATCACCGTACGTACATAAACGTGTTCTCAAGCAATAAATAATAGTCAAAATAATCTTCACTAAAATTAAATAATATTCATTCATTAATAATATTCATTAATAATTAATAATATTCATTAAAATTTTCTCGAACACTGGCCCAAAAACGCTTTTAAAATAACCCACATGTGCGTCTGTGTGTGTTGTATGCGAATCGTCTCAATCTGACTTCAATTTGCCGGTTGCTCGTTCTATCGCACAAATCCCATTTACCAGGCGCCCAGAAATAAGTAGCAGGTGACTTTTGCAAAGTCTGCCTAGCGACATCTAGCGGTGGCTAGAATTGAAGTATTCTTGAAAAACAAACATCGACAACACCATGTTCATAAGTAACTAACCCAAGACACAAACCATTTTCGATTGATACACCCTGTGTGTATGTATAATCAGTCACCCTATGTCAGGTGATTGTTTCTTTTGCAATAACGCCATGTTAATAAGGGATGCAAGTGAGAAAATTGCTTTTTGGGATTAAATTGTTTTTTTTTGGGTGTTTTTTTTATTTGACATGCGGAAAACTTGAGAAGTATTTTTTTTATTTTGCTTTATGTTCATTTTTGATATTTTTATATAATATTTGATTTTATCCGGCTATTTGGTAACCGATAAAGTCAAATATCATATAAAAGGTTTTTTATAATTGTTTTCAAAAAACCCTAAAAGTTTTTTATTTATGTTTTAATACATTGTGATAAGTTCGAGGTCACGGTTGATAATTTAATTTTTATTTTTTTATATGTTCAAAACGAAAAGCTAACACAGTGAGACGTTAGATTTTTTTTTTAATGTTTTTCACCCAAAAGCATGTCATTCAGAATTAAAAAAATTTCGTAACTAAAAAAATAAACAAAAATAGCAACCGTTTGTTCGAACTTTTATTTATTAAAACTTTCTTAAGAAAAAGGTCGAATAAACAACAACAAATATTAAGTTTTTGATATACTACAAATCTTCAAAAGTACTGCTTTGAAAAATTGCAATTTCAAAGAAACATATTCAGGGCTGTCATAGAAACCAATGTTATCACTTTTGGTGTTGAAAACGATAAGAAAAAATGCTTCGGTGTCATGAAAACCAATATTGTCGGTTTTATCAGCAACAGCTGATTCGAGCATTGCTTTTATTTACATTTGAAATGGACAAAAACTAACTTGGTTTTATGACACCGAATGAAACCAACATTGGTTTGCAAAAACGACAATTAGCAAAACCGACATGATTTCTATGACAGCCCGGATTAGGTTTAATCCTGTACACAAGTTTTCGCTGAGCAGAAAAAAAAATAAAGGAACGAGTTTTGAGTAAAAGTTAAGTATTAAAAATTATGCAAGAAATAAGTTCGAGAACAGACTAGTAGTAAAGTTGGGAAAATAGGGAAGAACAATATTGACGCCCTTTTTCCCTATTTTCCCAACTTAGTGATAATAAACCAAGTGATAAAAAATATATATTTAAAAAAATCCAAAATTTTTGTGATTTAACATTTTTTCTAAAGTATAAGGACGAAAACAACTAAAAAATGTGTTGTTTTTTTATTACTTTTGCACACATTTTATTACTTTATTACTTTTGCACACAGCAAACAGCTTCAAGTAAAAACTAGTAAAATGGAACGCGAAACATTCTTATTTTCTCTCTCAAATTGCCGTGTTACTTTTATACTAGTTTTTGAAGTACTGGAATGCTTTCTGAAGTAAAATTACGAGTAGTGAAAGTGTGAAAAGTAATACGGGGCTGCTATATATATTTCTGGCCTAATAATAAAAAAAGCGAATATTGATCATCATAGTTTTTCAAAGTTTTCTCCAGCATGATTTATACACTTTTACATGTGCTTAAACCAATTGTCGAAGCACTTTTTCCACTCCGGTTGAGACACCTGGTTTTTGAACGCTTCAACAGCATCTTTTGGCGACGAAAATCCTTGACCACGCATTTTTTTCTTGATGTGTGGGAATAAATAGAAGTCATTGGATGCCAAGTCAGGGCTGTACGGCGGATGACCCATCAATTCGACGTTTTGGCTGGTCAAAAAGGCGCTGGTTTGGGCCGATGTGTAAGAGCTCACATTGTCATGGTGCACAATGATTCGTCTTCTCTTGTTCGTTTTTCGAGTCTCTCCGAAGACTTCAGGCAAACAAATTGTGGTGAACCACTCAGGATTGACCGTCCTACGTTGCTTAAGCGGAACAGTCGCCACATGTCCAGTTGTGCTGAAGAAACAGGCGACCATTTGCTTCGAAGTGCTTCTTCCACGAACAACTTTCGTTGGATTTGGATCGTCGTCGAAGACCCACACGGCCGATTGCTGTTTTGTTTCGGGCTTATACGCATAGATCCATGATTCGTCACCTGTGACGTCTATTGCAGCACCGCGATCGTATTTTTTCAAAAATTCTTTACACTAATCGACACGAGCCTTTATTTGGGCGATTGCCAAATTGTGCGGGATCCAACGAGAACAACCCTTTTTTATGGCCAGGTTTTCATGCAATATCAAATGTATGCTGGTGGATGAAATGTCCAAGGATGCCTCTATCTCACGGTATGTCACATGACGATCTTGCATTATCAGTTCACGCACGCCATCAATATTCTCTGGCACAACGGCCGTTTTTGGACGACCTTCACAACCCCTTCGTCGTAGAGCGAGCGTCGGCCACGATTGAATTCATAACAACAGTTTTTCACAGTGCTTCATCGCCATACAAAGATTTAAGTTCATCGATGCACTCTTGTCGAAAGTTGTGAAAAATGATCGCACGAAAATGTTCACGAGTTAATTCCATTTTTTGCCAAATTGATTTTTTCAGGGCAAAACACTTAGTGTTGCCTCGGCCAGAAATATATATATAGCAACACTCGTAATAAGCCGATTATTTTGTTAAAATTTTACTCAATTTGCGCAGAAGTCTAACAAATTCATTCAATTAAATTAAAAAAATATGGCATTTTTTTTAAAAAAAAATATGCCATTTTTTTAAAAAAAAATATGCCTTTTTTTAAAAAAAAAAACAATATACAATTTTTTCAAAAAGTTTCCATAACTATAACAACAACGGTGGTCGCAAAAATCTATTCTATAATCTATAATTACTGTTAGACCTATGCGCAAATTTTGAAAAATTGTTAAAAAAATCGTCGAATATGCCCATTTACAAAAATTGAAATTTAAAAAAAAAAAACAAGAATTAAAATAAAACTAAAATATATAAATTAAACTAAAACTAAAATATATATAAATAAAACTATACTATAACTAAATTAAAATTTCAATACAGTGTTCTCTTTCATATGACCCAAATTTCGCAGAAATTGATCAATCCCTTCCAGAGCAGCAATATTTTAAATAAAGCCCATGAATTTTTTGTACAATTTTTAATTTCACAACCAAAAAAAATGCAACTAAAAATTACGATTAGCGTTTTAAATAGATTTGTCTTTTAATTTTGGATATTGTTCCATTTTTATAGGGGGAAAACGATCAATAATATTCTTGTGGGATCCTGTGGCGAAATCCCGGGACACGGGAAATAAATTTAAAAAACCCTACCTGCCAAATGCCATATACAATAGCAAATTGAAAAACGACCCGAGTGTGCCGTCATAACTAATGAGGGCGATATAGATTCGATCAAAGCCGGTTCTATGTTCCGGACTGATCCGAAGCAGCAATCTTCGACCTAAGGGTTGTTAACTCCGACACTACGTGCGCAGCTACAACAATATTTAGCAAGCGAAACAAAATCGGGTTAAAGCACCGCGAAGACGACACATAATTTTTAAACAATATCAAAAAAATTGTCATCTTATTCAAAAAAAAAAGTAACAATAGGTTAAAGAAAAATGTAAATGTGGCCTTTAGGCTTAAAACACTGCTAGGGCGATACATAATTTAAAACGTTATCGAACAAATTATCTTCCTTTTCATAAAAACTTGCAAAAGGTTAAAAACAAATTTGAATGTAGCCTTAAGGGTCTTACTCATAAACCTATGCGAAAGGTTTACTAACTTACTTAACTCCCACAACATCCCATTAAGGAACAAGGGGCAGGAACTTCTCTTAAATCAGAGAGCTGTGCACGATTCATTTCTAATACTCACTGATCGGGACATACTGTTTAATGCCGGCTCCGAACGGCTAAGGAAATTTAAAAATCTAAAAATTTGTTTTTAATCTTTTTTAAGTTTTTATGCATTTTGGGGTTTAAATTTTTAAAATTTTAGAAATATTTTAAATATAGTTAGGGTTAGTTTGATAACACTGCTTAGCAAGTAACTTTTCATGTAGGCTAAGGTCAGCCTCAACGACAAGGTCCTTAAGCTAAGGAGTTAAAGTTAAAGAAATGGTTGCATATTTTATTTTGTATTTATTTAATTTTGTTTTATTTTTCGTGTTTGTTTTCCTTTTTTGTTTTTATAGATTTACAACTAAAAATAATTTAACATATTTAATATATTAAGTTTTGTTTTTATACTCTTCCTGCGCCACACTTCGATTTTGTTTCTTTTTTGTTTGCAGTTAAATTTTGTTTTTTTCTTTTGTTTTTTACCATTTCTCAGTTACATTGCTAAATTCTAATGTTTTCATTTGTTGTTGTTAATGGATTTCAACATATCTAATTTAATGTTGTTGTTTCTTTAAATATCCTTTATAAAAATTCAAAAACATATCATAATTATTTATTATTGTTTAACTACAAAAAAAAAATATTGAAATAAAAAAAAAAAACAAAAAAAAATCTGTTTTAAGTAATTTTTCGTAATTTAATGCAACGTTCAAAATTGTTTTTAGTGACGCTGTCATTTAATGTAAGTACCTCGTATTTGTTATGCAAAAATGTTAACAGAATTTCAACATTTCCATAGGGTTTTTGTTTTTTGTTTTGTTTTATATTTTAGTTTTAACAAAATTGTATGTGTGTTCAGGGTCTCAAGATATTAACAAGTGGGAGGGAGTTTTTGTTTTATTTGTTTTCTATTCTTCTGTTAAATTTCATAGAAAGTTTAGTTTTCGTAGTTTTTCTTTCTTAGGTTAGGTTGGAAAGTAACTGCGATTAATTTTAAATTTTCTTTTTGTTGTTGTTTGTATGAAAACATTTTCAAGGATTAGGGTTGTGGCTTGCTTAAGCCCGTGTTAATTTGAGGTTTTAATTACAAACTTTTCTTTGTTTAACATACATTTAATGATGTTTCTGTTTGTCTTTTTTTATATTTTGTTTCATTTTGCAATAAAGTAAATATTGGGTTGGTTTTGTTGAGTTTTATTTTTTCTGTTCTTTTACTAAATTTTTTTTATTTGTTTTATTAGGTTTCTTCAGTTTCATTTTGTTTTTTTTTATTGTTATATCTTGTTTCAAACTTTAACTTAAGTTTTAAAGTTTGTTTTTTTAACAGCTATATTTAATGTTTAGTTAAGTTTGCAGATAGTTTCGGTAGATTCTGTTTGTTTTTTAATTGTTAAGTTATTCTTTAGTTTAGCTTAATGGTTTCTTTTAATTGTAAAGAAAAGAAAAATAAAACACATAACTTGTAATAAGTAACACAATTTTTTAAAAAAGAAAGAAAAGTATATGGAATGTTGTGTTTTGTCTTTTTTTAAAATTTACATTTTATAATTTCGAGACCTTTTTAGGTTTAAACATAAAAAGCGGAAATTAAGGAAGATTTTTCTTTTGCTGTGTCACTCACTCTATTCTAAAATATTTGTCAAACAAATTTTTATATTTTTTCTTTAGTTAATTATTGTTAAGTTTGCTTTATAAAATATTTGTGATTTGTTTTTCTTGTTCGTCCTTCCTCTGTCACATAAATTGTTTAAACATAATAATATACACTCAACTCACTACTACGCACGCACTTAACATCAATTGTTGTAAAAACACAAAGCTAAACATAAAATAATTGAAATATCTACATTAACAAATTGATCATTATTCAAAAAAAATATAATATTGCATATATAAACTTGTATATGTTGTATAAATTATTAAATGTTTCTTCTTCCACTTGATTTTCTTCGTCTTAATATCATTTTTATATACACAATTTTCTTTGTCCTCTATATTTTTTTAAAGCAAACAAAAAATAGTTTCTTTCCCTTTTTGCTTAAAAGCTAATCTAGTTTTCTTTTAACTTTCTTTCGCATTTTTTAAAAGTTGGCCTAGTTTTCTTTCACTTCCTTGGCATTTGTTTGCATTTCAAAATATCATCATCCCTTACCCTTGTGGTGCTTAACTTTAAGGGCTTAAGATTTCCTTTAAAAATTATGACTCGTCACGGTTGTTATGTACCCAACTGGCCGGTACCCATTGGGGTTCACGTTCCAGCGAATTGATTTCAGCCAACAGCTGATGATAAGCTCGCTCGGTATCATTATTGATAATGATCATGTCGAACAAATGACCCCAGCGGGCCTCCATGTCACGGGCGGTAGCGATTATATCCTTTAATTCTTCTTCCTGCAAAAGAATAAAAAGAAAAAATTAAATCAATACAAAAATAATTGAAGGGAACAAAAAATTCCTCAATATAACAATAATAAGAGTGCCAAGGCTCACAAAAGCTTGCCTCCGCAAATTTATATTCTAGCACCTACGGATAAGAGCTCAAAGATAGAATAACGTTTCTGCCTCCATGCGAAACGTCATACTACGACAGAAAAGTTTTATCATAGGAAGAAGTTTCACTTAACAGAGTAGCCCAGGCTAGGAACATAAATATTGACCAGAGCTTTTGCTTTACGTCTACAGAAAAGCTGAAAAAAATCTGCATGGCAGACATCCGCAAGGGTCGCCCTACGTTTGAGGCTGCCAAGAGATGGCCAGGCTTGGAGAGGCAAATTATCTGCTACCGAGGATGAGCCAAAAGAAAACCTTCAGGACGAAATTTCCAGCGAGGAAAGATGACACATCAGACGCAGTAATATCAGAAGACGAAATCGCAATCTTCATGGATGGTTCGGAAATAAGGAAAGGTACGGGATCAGTGATCAGAATCCCTTAAGTTTTATCATAGGGAGAAGCTTCACTTAACAGAGTTGCCCAGGCTAGGAACATAAATATTGACCAGAGGTTTTGCTTTACGTCTGCAAAAAAGCTGAAAAAATATGCATGGCAGACATCCGCAAGGGTCGCCCTACGTTTGAGGCGGCCAAGAGGATGGCCAGGCTTGGAGAGTCAAACTATCTGCTACCAAGGATGATCCAAAAGAAAACCTTCAGGACGAAATTCCCAACGAGGAACGATGACACATCAGACGCAGTAATGTCAGAAGACGAAATCGCAATCATCATGGATAGTTCGGAAATTAGGACAGGTACGGGATCAGTGATCAGAATCCCTCAACCAAAAAAAATTTCTCGAAGACTACCGGACAGAAGTATCATCTGGTATTATCGCTTGCCACCTTAAGACAAAAGCTCAAAAATAGCCATAGATAGAATGCGACACATCATACGACAGAAAAGTTTTTGTCATAGGGAGTAGAACCACATCAAAGCGTTGCCAAAGCTGTAAATATTAATTAGTGATCTGAGCTTTACGTCTACAGATAGGGTCGGATAAAGTTATATTATTGAGCGAACTACCATGAAAAAGCTCAGGAATTATAGGTTGAACCTTAAAACATTAGCTCAAAAACATCATTAGGTAGAAAAACGTTTTTGCTTTAATGAGACACGTAACACGACAGAAAAGTTTTATTAAAGGGAGAAGAACCACTTAAAAGCTTTGGTGTTATGGCCATGTCTGAAGGCAAAAGCTTTGTACTTCCCATAGCAAACCAATTAAGCATTTTGGGCATTTGCTTTTCAACAAACTCACAACACTAAACGGGGAAAAGCCGCAACTAGCTTAAGAAGCAAAATACCTCGGGATAATCATCGACTTGAAACTTTCCTGCAAACGAAACGTGGAGGACGTGAAAAAGGGGTATTTGTGCCTTTTATACGCGCAAAAGAATGTAAGGCCGAATACGGGGAATTCAATCACGAATAATACTATGGATGTTCATTGCAATCATTAGACCAATTCCATTATATGGAGCACTGGTATCGTGAACTGCGGTTGAAGATCAACCTCACTAGCCTTACCAAGATCCATATACTGGCAAGTGTAGACATAGCTGGGGCATAGAGATCAACACAACAATCGGGTCACAGACATCTGCATGAAGAAATGTACCGCCATTGTCGCCCTACGTTTGAGGCGGGATGCACGCAAGGACACTGCGTGATACTGAGATCAGCTTAGAGGAAGGACAGGCTTGACGAAGAGTCAAACTACCCGATACCGAGGATGGCCTTAAAGAAACCCTTCAGGAAGAAATTTCCAACGAGAAAAGATGGACCATCAGACGCAGTAATATCAGAAGATGAAATCTAAATCTTCTCGGATGGTTCTTAATCTTTATGGACGGTTTTCAATCTTCATGGATGGTTTTCTCAGAATCCTTTAACCTAAAAAAACATCTCAAGGATCTATAAGGCATTGATTGTCTTAATCAATACAACCACAGGTAGGATTCTGGAACTAAGCAAACCTCCGTTAAAAATTCGAATATATTTAGACCATACTGGTCATAATGACCCTAGGCAGCCAGGCAGCGAATTCAAATGTGTGATGAGATGACTTGAATCACTCATACAAACCCGAAGACAAAATGTTCCTTTGACATAGACCAGGTCACAGAAATATACCAGGCAACGAGGAGGCAGACAAATGTGCCAAAATGGGCTCAGGTTTAGTGAGCGAGCCACCTCCCACTCGTCGAACTCAAGAATGCAATCGCCGAAGTGGCTGTCTTGGAAGCAGGGTCAAGGAGGAATTTCCCAATCTCTGGCCGACAATAGACCAATAAAGGACATTCCGAAGAAAACGATGGGCATTCCGGTTTATGACTTCTGTACAAGTTTCCAGGACGCAAAAGAAGAGGAGTCAGTGTAACATTAGCTATGGACATGCGTGCAAGAGGACCTGGCCGAACTAGCGAATGCACCTCTTCAATCACTCTTATATATACTTTGTTGAAATGACGGGTTGGTTCCGCATTACTCAAGCCAGCTGATAACTATAACGGATAACAGTCTAACAAATCGGATAGTTGCCTATATACTTTATCTATATACATATGTGACGCGCAAAATAGAAACGGGCCTAAGGGTAAAAACCAGTTTTGTTCAGGAGAGCCATTTTAAAGATTTAAATACATGTATCTTTGGAGGGAATACTTTAGGGGCATGGGATCGGTCTGGATGCTCAGATGTTGCCCACATCAAAAAAAAGTGAAAATTGATTTTTTTACCCATAGGTCCCTTTCTCTATGCGCTGTCACATATACATATTCTCTTTTTCCTACACTCTTCCCTTCCTTCAGCTGGGTTCCTTGGGGTTCCATTGGGGATTTAAGGCGTCCTTGACAACTCGACATTTACTCCTGGCGAGCTACCTTAGCCTACTACAGGCATTTAGCTATCAAAATTACGAGTAAGAGATTTATCTCTAAGCCATGTATAAACTTTTTTATAAGATGCTTTAATCGTTCGGAGCCGGAGCTAAACAGTAGGTCCCAGTCAGCGAGTATGGGAAATAACACGGTATAAAGCTTACTCATTCGAAAGAAGTTCCCCCTAGTACCTTTATCATACAAGCCCCATGTGGGAATTTAGTAGGTATAGAATTCTAAAATCGTTTTTTCAGCTGTATGACTTGAACCGTAATTAAACTATTATATGGAATTCACAAGTGCGTGGAAGGTTTTAGTATGGGTCGTATCAAACTCTCCTTTCGTACGGGCGTACAAAGCCATTACCAAAATATTACCGAGTTCACAATATAAAGGTGCCTCCAACACTATAGGGAGTGGGATTTTAATCTGCAACTTACCTTAAATGGTTCGCCATTGCGTAGCTTCTTTTGCCTCAACTTGTCCAGACTAGGTGGCGCTACCAGCACAACATAAGGTTTCAAATCAGAAGCTCTTAAAAGTTTTAAACTTTGTGGATGTAAATTAAGAACACAGATTTTACCGCTGGCCACTACAGTACGTATGGCTTCCAGGGAAGTGCCTACAGAACGAAAAAAACACAAAGATTAGACATCTGAAGTACAACATTAAAAAACACTTTACAAAACGCACCATAGTAAGCTTTCTCATATTCACCATGCTCGACGAATCTACGCGCCAAAATGTCGGCTTCAAAAGCCTGGCGTGTGATGAAATGATAGTCGACACCAGGAACTTCGCCTTCACGACGGGTGCGGGAGGTATCTAAAATTAAAATTTAAAAAAAATGAAAATTTAAAATAAAAAAAAATATATATAATCTGACAATCCGTTAAATTGTAGGCAACTCCAATTTTTTAATGAATAAAACGAGCACGAAAACTACAAAGGGGGCCTTTTAGATTGACAAAAACAAAAAGTTTTCCCCTACAAATTCATCAAATGGTTGGTACTCTAAAATTTGTATATAAAGAAATCAAGCACGAAAGATTAGTTGTTTTTTCAGTCCGGTAAGGCTGTAAGCTTCAGACTGACAAAACTAGTAGTTTTTGCGCTCTTTTTCCCCTATAAAAAATAGAAGTTGCCAAAAGTTTGTGTTGCGTATGGGAAAATAAGCTGAAGAACTATAGGGTGATCGATCTAGATGTATTTTTTCACAAAATAAGCGTGAGTTGTGTTAAACTGAATTTTTTTCTTTTCAGTATTGTTTGCCACTTCATCATGGAAAGACTTAGACCGAGAAAACCACGGCTTCCGAGCCATCCAAAATAGGACCCTTAGAATGGACACCCTGGGGCGTAGTTGCGGCCCACATTTAAAGAAAATTATATTCGAAAAATAATTGGCATAAAACTTCCTTTCGATTTTTTTTTATTTTTTTCTTTATTTCTAAAAAATACTAGATTGATCGCCGATACTAGTTTCTTAAAAAACAGCACCCTTTTATATTTATTTTAATAAAGATCTTTCAATGTAGAAAATGTTTTCAAAAAAATGCTCGCCACTTATGAGAGGATTGAAAAGACGTTTGTTCAAATGTAAGGGAAATATTCGGAAATATTCGAGAGCCAAATAAAATACATATTCGAAAAGAAGGACATGGCAATATGGCATGATCATGCACTCTTAGGTATAGCTTAAAATGATAAGATGTTTTTTGCTTTTATTATTTTTTTTGGATTTGAACATACTCTCCTTTACTTTTACTTTCTCCTCAAGCAAAAAGAAAACTAAATCGAAAATTGTTTGAATTGTTTTGAACCAAAACTGAAACATTAGAAAACCGCTTTTCGAAATGGATTTATCGAAAAGAGATTTACTTATCGCAATGTGGCAATACTTACGTGGCACTGCTGCTGAAAACCTTTCAGAATCCGCCATTAAACGTTGACGCAATTCATGGCGTCCAATGTTGGGTGGACCTATCAGAACAATGGGACGTTTGTGTGTGGCTCGGGGATAGTACAAGGCAACCTCTTCATAGGTGAGTATTTCCTCGGGTTCCGTTTCATCGGGGGCGGTTGTGGCATATAAAGGATATCTGAAAAAAAATTTAAGGGATTAGAATATTTGACAATATAAAATATCTCATTTGGAATCATATGAAAACGTCGATGATTTTAAAAGAAATTTATTCGTTGAGAAGGATTTACCTATTAAAATTTCCTGTTCATTTTGACCAGGCCGCTTTATTAAGAGTTCTTTAATTAACTACAAACATATTGGCTTGATCAAGGCACAACCTGGGCCCTTACAAAGACAATAGGTATTTCTTGAAGCCCTTAGGAGAAATTCAAATTAAGTTTCCAATTTTCAAAGTGCCAGCTTTATGATGGGAAATGCCAGATCCCAGTGATCTGTTGCCCAAGGCAAATGCCTAGAGTGTCATATGGTAAGACGGCCATCAGTATAACGCAAGGAGTTTATATTGCCTCCTAAATGTTTGTAAAGCTTTTTTAGGCTTTAGGCTCCAATGGTAGTCTTCCATTGGGTATTTCAAAAAATTGTACAACTCAACAGAAAGGATTAACAAAATGATAAACATAACATAACCTATGTAGGGCACTTTTTATGCGGCTAAAGCTTTAATGCTGTTGAATTCAACTATAACTGATTTGATTTAACAAGAGCGAAATTCGTTAGATTCGAATAGTTTAATCTTTAAAAAGCTTCCGTATTTAAAAACATTTTAACCCATTGCTGGCTAAGACAAACAAAATTCATCAAATTAATTTTTATTAGATAAGGCTGCCAATTTTCAATCGAGTTTTAAAGAACCTTTCACGTAAATTTCTTCCCTGCAAGTCCCTACAATCATCTCCATTTCCCTGTGATCCAAAAACGGTTAACTTACCCCGCTTCCGAACTGGCCTTCTTCTTCTTCTTGCGTCCCTTGCGCGCACACAGCAGCGTGGAGCCTTTCGCTCCGCCATCCTTGCCCCGATTGCGACCCTGCAGACCCGCCTCTTCGGCAATGGCCAATTTCATAGTTTCCCTTTGATGTTGGAATGATTGACTAGGTATTAGACCGGCCAACGTTTGGTCTTCCTCGCCCTCCCGATATGCCTGCCACCAGTTCGGGTCATCGCGCGAAATCACATGCAATACATCGCCCTTTTGGAAGCTAATGCCCAATTCTCGGCAAGGTATATACAAGTCATCTTCGGGATCATAGTCGAAATGGGCCCGCACATGAAGGACAGCATTTTCGCGATGATGGCCGCCACCGGGTGGTGGGCTACCGGCAGGCACTATTAAGAACGTCAGTGTACCCTGCATGGTACTCAGCAAGGCGCACACTTCGTTGACTGTCTTGCCTCTGAGCTCTTGGCCGTTCACTTCGAGTATTTCGTCGCCTTCGTGCAGCAGGCCGGACTTCTCCGCTGCTCCGCCACGGACTATTCTACCGATAACGACCGCCTCGCCTTCGTTACGTACTGTGGCACCTAGGGGTTCAGTCGATTTCTCAATTTGTATAATACGTATATTGTCATTTTGATCGTTGAGTATACCGAAGCAGGCACTCAGTGGTGGCGAATCGGCTCTGTGGGAGCCGGTTGGCTTCATATGAGCATAGCCGGCTGTTTGGCCTGCACTTGTGGCATTGTGGGCTGGAACATTGGGAGGTAAAGGCATTGCACTGCGCTGGGCCAGCGGTGGTGGCGGTACGACGGGCGGTGGCACCGCTGTGCCCCGCAATGAGGCTGATTTTGGTGGTACGGGCAAAGGTGGGAGCGGCGCAGTGCTGGGCGATATGGGCTGGGGACTGCCGGCACCGCTCAGTGTCGGTGACGGCGTACCATCGGTGTGGGTGGCCACGCGATCATGGGCCAGCAGTAGACCTTCCATTTCATGACTGGTCAGCAGATTGCCCAATTCGATGGCCGAGGCCGAATTTGATTTGGCTAGAAGCTCAACAATATCCTTTTGCAATTCCATGGCATTTGTACTGACTGGAGTGGTGGCTTTGGAACGGCGACGCTGCAGAACGGCGGTGCGGGCGGCCAAGGCATGGGCCACGCCCGGATTCGAGAGGATATTGTGAGCGGCCGACACTCGACCGGCGAGTGTGGTCATGCCGTTTTTGGTAAGCTGATTTTGGAGGCGTGTCAAGGCGGCAATCAGATCGCCATAACCTGAAAGGGAAAACAGGAAAAGATTAAAAAGAGATGTTGAAGCAGAAAAGTTAAATAATAAAAAAAGAAGTCCCATTGAAAAGCAACTGTGTACCGGGTCAATCCCCTACATAGAACCAGCTGTCGTGGAATTAAATAAAAGTCTGGTGTTATGACGTAAGGTATGAAGGCAAATTATGTATAAAGCTTATGCCATAATACGCCTTTGTATAACATCAGAGCTTTACAATGGTAATTCTCTATATTATATAAGTTCTTTGACTGTAATTAAAACTAAAAGCTTTCGAACTTAGCTATCAAATGTAGCTTTAATCTGATACACAGATTTCTTTCAAGTAACAACGCTTAAGCAAGCGTTACTTTTTTTTTTAAAAAGTTGTAGATTTTACAAAAAGCTTGTTTGAAGGACATAAAACAAAGTTTTTGCTTCACTTTTAGAAAGTACCTTTTATTTTTAAGGGTTTATGAAGAAAGCCCGAGTTAATTTAAATGAAAAAAAATGTTAAAGCTGTGATTCCTTGTACGAGAAAAATTATATTTGAGAGAGAAATACCACGAACAAGCTTTGAGCATTAAGACAAAAGCTTAATTCTTCCTAGACAAAACTTATTGCTATTCATGAGCTTTTGTCACGCAATATAGCAGAGCTTCTTCTACTCTCTTCTTGAAAAACTCTCAACTCTGTTTTACATTTGTATTTCAATTTAAGCTAACATTGTCAATAAAGTAAATTGATTAAAGTAAAAAGCTTTCATCTACAATTTTAAATAAAACATAAAGCTCTTAATTCTATATTACTAGGAAAGTTTTCTTTTACAAACGCGATGGTTGGTCTGGGCTAGCATTAAACGGCTTTTTAGCGTTATGTGGATTTTTATCTTGGACCAACAATAATTTGAAATCAGTTTTGAAATTAAACTCTTATCAGAAAAGAGGAAACCCGAAAGCTTGCGTTATCTTTTATTTAAATTATGAAGTATGAAGAAGTACAGATATAAAAGAAAAATATACAGATATAAAAGCGAGCTTATCGTTCTTTTTGTTTAAGAACCGATTTTGTTTAATAAGGGAGAATCTTAAACAGGGGTAGCGAAAAGCTTTCCGTTTACGTTAGAAGAACATTTGAAAGTCTCTAAAGCGTTATATCCTGTACAAGCCTTTTTGTGATTTTTAGACTTCTGCTGCTAACGTCTATTCAATTTTTTTTATCGTTTTTGTTTCTACTTACCAGTAACCTTTTCCACATCCTCATCCTCGACATATGCCTCATTCTCCACTCCGATAACCGAACGTTCCGCTGCCACCGGCTGTTGCTGTTGTGCGCCAGCCTTGTTGTCCTGCAAAGCTTTAAGCTTGCGCGAACCGCGTAAGCTCGCCCGCAGAAATTCATTTTGCTGGGCAATTCTTTCTTCCTCTTCGCGGCGGCGACGCAATTGTTCCTGCAAGCAAAAGCAAAAGAAAATATTTAGTCAAGTCCTGTGAAATGTCAAACAAAAGACTACTTAAACATTAAGTATGCAAATCCTTCGCACTAGCTGGCCAAAAAGTTGCTTCTGTTCATATTGATTATTCTTTTTTTAAAGCTGGCATAAAATCTTTTTGTTTCCTTTTTTTCTTGGTGGCAAAGAATCCCGTTTCTTTCTCCTTTAGTTTGTTCTCATCTTTCATTTAATCTTAATCCGTTAACAATTGTCTTTAATTCAATTAGTTGGAAAAAATAAAAAAGAAATGCATAGCAAAAGTGCAGCAGAGAACAAAACGAAATTGAATACAAAGTTATGCAATTGCTTTGTTTCCTTCCATCCAATCAGAAGAGCCAGCACCAGATGATGTGTCGACGTCGGAGGCACGTGTACGCGCAGAGTAAGACCCATTTGGATTGTTGGCCATAATGTTTAAAAAGCATTCGCCATTGTCACCATTATCATTTAGGAAAACAATGGCTAGGCAAATACTTACAAGATGGTGTTAACCCATTTAATGGCAGAGCCTGTGGGGACAACAACACTCTATCTATGGAGGGTGCTAAATTGTGGACAAGTTTTGAGTGCATGCAAAGTTTTCTATAAATGTTTAATCAATGGAGTAATAAATAACTTTGAAAGCTGTTGTTTCAAAACATTCTTTAAAGCTTTTCTTAATGGGGAGTGTTAAATACAAAACATGTTTTGTCAAAAAAATTATATTAAAGAGCGATTTATCAAAGGCAAAAGCTCAAACAGCAATTGACTTCCTATTGAAAGAAAAACCCTGTTGCTTTCACAAGCTGCGCAAAACATTTGAGGTTTTCTCAAGGTGCTTCTTTCTATAATACAACTTCTTTAGTTTTGTGCGTTTATAAAGCTATAATGAATGCAAGAATCAACTTTTGTAAGCAGAGCTTGTAATCTTTGTAAAGCTTTTATGAATTGTAAATATACTTTGGCAGAGAAAAGACAAATATACTTTGACAAAGAAAAGCTTTGATAATAAAGCGTAGCTCATTAACAAAGCTCTTGAGTTCAATTGCTATATTTAACCTTTGTATTATGCCATAAGACTAGAGCTTTTTAATAAACCTCCTCATTACAATTTTATTTCACTTCTGCCAAATTATTAAAAATATAAGCCTTCGTTAAATTCAATGCTTTTAAGCTCTTCTCTTAAATTGGTTTATAAAAACCCTACTTTAAGTTAAAAACTTTCAACCTTTTAATAAGTTATGTTTCGCATAAAGCGCAATATAATTTAAAGCGCCCCCTTTAAAAAAACTCTTGGGGTCCAAGCAGTAAGTACAGAAAGGTATTTTTTGAATCGACCGATAGAATTAATATTTTTGGAAACTGTGTATAAAAGTGTAAAACAAAGCTCTTTGTGAAGAGATCAAAATCAATAATCAGCCATCTGTCTGTTTGTAGAATTGGCATTTCAGTGCTTAAACAAATTATTGAGAGTTTTAACGAGTGTCAAATTATCGAAAGTCGACTAATTATTTTGGAACTTTTATTAAAAAGCTTTGAGGTTATAATGTTGTGTATAAAGACAAAATCTCAATAATAGCAATTGGTTAGCTATGGAAAGAATAAAGCCTTTGTCTTCATATGTCACAGCGTAACACCGGAACTTTTATAAGGTACTTCTTCCTATAATATAACTTCATAGCTTTGGTTTCAGAACATTTAATAAATTATTTTAGAAATTCTATTAAAAGGCTTTGATGTTATACTGTGGTGTATAAAGACGAAATCTAAAAAATATCAATTGGTTTGCTATGGAAAGAATAAAGCTTTTGCCTTCATATTCCATGGCGTAATACCGGAGCTTTTATATGGTACTTCTCTCTATAATATAACTTCTCAGCTTGTACTTAAGGCAATTTTATAACCAAGAGCTTTTAAAAAGCATAAAGCTTAAACTTAGGTTATTCATTTCCCGCATCGCATTATTGGACAAGCGCTTTTCAATGAAATTAAAAAAAAAAAACAAATGTCCTAGAGCTTTTTTTAATAATTCATTTACACCGTTAATTGACATAAAAAATAGTAAATATTACAATAAGTTACAATACAATAAGGAAAGAAGAACAAAGTAAGAAAACAAAAAATAACATTAATTAAAGTTTTGGAGTAAACAGTTTACTCTTCATTTCTTTCTTTATTTTATTTTGATCTTTTACCTGTTTTCCACCTTACAATGTCAAAGCATGCAACTTCAAAGAACTTCTGCGTAAATTTTTTCCTTTAGGTATCTCATTAAAAGAACTTTTCTTTAATGGAACTTTTATCTTAAAAAAATCTTTCTTCCATGTTAAAAAAAACATTTGTTATGAGCTTTTAAACGTACCTATTATTTTAAGAAGTTACTTTTTTTGCTTTAAGAAACACTGAAAAGCAAATGCTTACAATTTTAAGGCACTTTTTCCTAAGTTTTTTTCTTTAGCTATCACACTATAAGACAGAAGCTTTAAACGGAACTTATATTTTTATTCCAATAAACGTTGTTCCCTGTTATTAAAAAACATCGGTAAAGAACTTTTTAACAAATCTCTATAGCACTAAAAGACAGGAGCTTTTTTAACGGAACTTCTATTTTATTTCTAAAAAAAACTATGTTCCCTTTTTAAAAAACATGGGTCAAGAGCTTTTTAACATAATTCTTATTTTTAAAACGCACTATTTCTAATTTAAAAATATCTTGTAAGGCTTACAATTTAAAAGAATTTTATCGTCAGTTTTTTTGCTTGAGCTATTGCATTGTAAGATAGGAGCTTTTTTAAGACAATTTGAATCTTTATATTAAAAAATCTTCGTTATGAAAAACATATGTCAACAGCTTTTTAATGTAACTTTTATTTTAACAACGCACTTTTTCTGGCGTAAAAAACTCTCGTAGGCAAAATCTTACAATTGCGTACGTTTTTTGCTTTAGCTATCGAATTTTATGGCCGAAGCTTTTAATGGAACTTAAAATTTTACCTTAGAAAATCTGATCACCCTGTTATTAAAAAAACATCGGCCAAGAGCTTTTTTAAGTTTTTAGACTGCACTTTTTCTAGTTAAAAAAAGTATTTTGTAAGCAAAAGATTACGAGATTTTTCTTTAGCTATCTTATTATTTGACAGAAGCTTTTTTAATGCAACTTTTTGCTGAGAATTCTCTGATTAAAGTAATGATTTAGTAATATTAAAATTTTGAGCTCATTGCAGTTAAAAGCTCATGTACAAAGACTTTGAAGTGATATCTGGCCACAAGAGGCGAACTACAGCAATCTTGTCTGGAGATTTTCTTCCCTGCTATTCAAAATATAAAAAAAAACATTGATCAAGTGCGTTTTAAGGTAACTTTTTTTAGAATTCACATTTTCTTGCTTAAAAAAATCTTTAAAGCAAAAGTTAACATTAATAAAGATCTTCTGCGAAAACTTTTTTTAATTATAACATTAATAGGCGGGAGCTTTTTAATATAACTTTTATGTTAGACTGTGTATTCTATGATTTAAAAAATCTTTTGAGTATAAAATTAAAAAATTTAAGCTCATTACAGTCAAAAGCTCTTGCCTAAGGACTTTCTTAGTGTTATCTGTCCACAAGAGGTTAATGCCAGCAACCTTGTCTCCATACAATATAAGCCTTCATCATTCTTCCATCCATTAGCACTAAAAATTTCACAAAAAAAAAATAAAAAAAAATGTGCAACAAAACTTAGACCGAGAGAGCGTTAAATTGTGCGTTCGTATGAAAAGCATATTTGCGAGCGAAAAAAATCGTTGTCTTTTAACGATTTTTTCATTCTGAGCCACCACACTTAATGAGGACAAATGTTGCCAAAGGTTATAAGTGCAACGTGGTCGTTCCTATTACAACACCACCCCCACCTTTTAACCGACTTAGGGGACAGTACAGAGGAGCAGGATGATAAAAACTGGGCATCACAGGGGAAAGAAAGGCGCACTCGGTTATGCGGCTGAGAGTTAAACAGTGTCGTCTTAATGCCTAAGTGGCATTTTGCGAACAACAAACGACAACGCAAATGTGAACCCAAAAAACAGAACAGAGCTGAACAAAAGGCTGTGCATTTAAACCAACTGGAGGTGGCGGTGGTGTTACAATTTTAAGTAGATTTTTTTCTTTTCTAGTTTATAAAATTTCTGTTGTTATTGTTCGTGCATTGTTGTGTCGATGGATGGATTCTTTCTTATTCTTGTGTAAATGAGTGCTTTATGTGTTGACAATTTAGAAACCCGCCAAGTGTCATTAAAATCAACAACACCGACAACACCACGGCTCAATGCCGTAAAAGCTGTCAAAAGGTGTTCGCTGCCTTTGGGCACAAAAATATGAACCGACCTGCTGGTATTTATCTAAAAGTATCGCCTGAGCCTGTTATTACGTTATTTACATTCGCATTTCGCTGCTCAGAGTTTGTTTTCGTTTCGTTTTTAGTTGCCAATAAAATTCCACGGAAAATTGCTGTGCATTTCAAAATCTGTTTAGGTCTGCTGGTGTCGAACTATTGTTCATGTATCGGTTGGATTAACGACGGATTAAGTTGTTCGAAATTTCGAGCAGCATTTGTGACAGAAGCCATCATTCAATCATTGAATGACTATCAAAATACAAGCACATATAACGCGGGTGCCAGAAGCAATTGGTGGCCAAGCGGGAAGGCAGATTAACAATGCATAGCCACGTTAAGAATAGTATTTGAATTTGTAAGCTTAACCGAAGATTTGAGCTTAGGGCACGCATATGTGAGTTTCCAACACTTTATCCAATGGTCAATTGAAAGTGAATAAGGGATTAGCCTACTGAAATAGAAACTAAGCAGAATTTTTAGGAAAATTATAAAAAAAATGTTATTTATCGACCTCAATATAATACAAATTCTCAAACTCTAGTAGTCGTAGGGCTGACTATCAACTGTGAGGTTGTGGTTACGATATCACTGGCACTAGTCTTTTAGAACTACACATCAGCCTAAAGAAAACGTCCAGGCTGGGAAATATAAATTATAAAAAAGATGGTTCACTGAAAAGCTATATTATTAAAGCGCGATGGTTTACGAAAGAGCTCTGGTCTTATTAAGCGATGGTTCACTAAAAAAACTCTGGTCTTGATTTTCAATGGTCATAAGCTTAGACCTCTTTAAAATTTGCTATGACCACAAGCTCGGACATTATAAAATTATAAAGAGATGGTTCACTAAAAAGCTTTTGTCGTATTGCACGAAGGTTCACTAAAAAACTCTGGTCTTGATTTCCAATGGCCATAAGCTTATGCATTTTTAGTAGACCTCTCTAAAATTGCTATGACCATTAGCTCAGGCATTACATAAAAAGATAGTTCACTAAAAAGCTCTTGCTTTATTGCGCTATAGTTCACTAAAAAGCTCTGGTTTTGCTTTTCTATGGCCATATGCTCAGGCATTTCTAAAATACCTGTCTCAAATACATATATTTTCTTTGAAGATATAGAATATATACATTTTTTATTTAAAAAAGCTATTTTGCAAAAGAAATAATCTTCAATTTAACAGTCAACCAGAGAAATTTGATTAAAGTTAACCATAGCAGCTCTATTGTTATTTTTAAGCTTTTGACTTTACGTACTACAAGAAAGATTAAGTTGTACCGATAAGGTTAATCAGGTTTAGGTTAAAGCTTATCTGGCGTGACACATTAAGGCAACACTTAAATAATAGCGATTCTATTACTATAGGTAGAATTAAGCCTTTGCCTTTATGTGCCATGTGAAATGTCTAGAACTTTTTCAAACACTCTACCTGAAAATTGTTTCTCCGGTTTAAAGCTTAAAGCTTTAATCTATCCTGTTAAACTAGAGTTTTTTTTAAATAATGTAAGTAATTATACTAGAAAGCTCTAATATTTTTAAAGTAATTTAATTTAATAGCTTTGCATTTTTAAAGCTTTGCATATAAGTGCCGACTGAAAGGTCAAATTATAAAGAGAAGATACATTAAAAAGCTCTAACCTTATGGCGTGGCACGTTAAGACATAATTTCAATATAATAAGAATAGAGCTTTCGCCACTATGTGCCATACCATAAGACCAGAACTTTACTCAATCCTACGACAGCCAGTTCTATGGACCGGATTGACCCGTAAGTGATTATACTAGAAAGCTCTAATATTTTTAGTCATTTAATTTAATAGCTTTGCATTTTTAAATTTTGGCATATAAGTGCCGACTGAAAGATAACATTATAAAGGGAGGTACATTTAAAAGCTCTGACCTTATGGCGTGGCACGTTAAGACATAATTTAATAAAAGAATAAAGCTTTCGCCACTATGTGTTATACCATAAGACCAGAACTTTACTCAATACCACGACAGCCGGTTCTATGGAACGGATTGACCCGACGATCAATTCTTCGACCAAGAGCTTTCACCCCGGCACACAGAACTTTACTATCTTTGTCTTTTATTTTCTTTTAAGAGGAACCCCTATAAAAATCGATAATAATAAGGTATGCTTCTTAAAGGGAATAAATAATTCTACCCTAGTAAACCAGAAAAATTTATTTAAGGAAAATGTCTTATTAACCTCAGTTAAATAAAAAATAAATATACCCGCAGAAAATACATTTATAATTTTGAACTGTTTCTTTCCAGAAAGACTAAATTATAGAGAGAAAATGCGACGCCATAAGATTTTTTAAGGACCTTAAGATTACAATTTTCCCCTTTTTCCCCTAATAAAAAATTTTTGTTAAAGGAAAATGTTTCACTTAAAAGTTCCGTTGTAAAAAATTTTATAATTTTGACTTTTTTGTTATTTTTTGGCACCAGAAAGACTTAACTATAAAAGAAGATGCCAAGCCAAAGAGAAGAGCTTTTTAATAGGCCTTTTGATTAAAATTTCTCCCTTACAAACATGTACAAAACGCAACGCGCAAGCTCGCGTTGGTTTTTATAAAATTTCTCTTTGTAACAACAATTTGGACAAAAACTAACTCAACTAACTTTGGACTAACACTGGTTGTTTTCGTGTTGTCAGTGGGTTAATTTTATTGGACGCAATATTTTTTTTTACTGAAGCTCAAAAAGCAGAGCCTCTTAATAAAGTTTTTGTCTACAGCACGATTACTCTTTCAGTGCCACTTCTGGATTCGTTCTGATTACTCGTAAAGTGTCGCTTTTAGATTGGCTTTATAAAGCAGGTAACGGATATGAAGCCTGTTAGAAGGAAGGTAAACAGTAGGCCGGATTATAAAAATAAATATTTTGGAGAGTTTGGGAAGAGTGTCGACATATAGCACTGATTATAGTAGAGAATAATAAAATGCATTTAAGTTGCATTTTGCATTATTTAATTTTAAGATTTCTGTTATAATGGTACTGATTCTTAGTTATAGTAATTTATTAGCAGCTTGATTTATCTTTAATTTTAACTCAAACTTCAAGTTGTTAGCAGAAATTAGAATGAAATGTTACTATAAAAAAACATGCAGAATTTTTATGCAATTCAAAAATATTTTTTTTTCGTTAGACATTTGTAAAGATTTCAATGGAAAATATGGAAAGTATCGAAAAGTGTTAGAGCATCGCAGTTTGCAGTACTGAATTCACCTTTCTTTAGCCACTTTTTGGAAACTATCCCAAGGGTCAGGCATTATATTTTATCTAAGAAGATCCGGCCTAGTGGACAAATAGGTTTTGTTAAAATGTCTGCCAATAAAAAGCGTAGTTTACTGTGTTTTACTGTGTTACGAGAATTCATATTTGCAGGTCACTTCTGAAGGCCGCAACTGAGAGATCAGTGGATCCACATATACTTTTGGCGAATGAGTTTAAGTTCGAGATTATAAATTCCTTTCATTCTTCGAATAATTTTCAATGGATATTTTTCCTTTAAAAGTCTTAAAAACATAAAGAACAACGAAAATGTATCCAGAAATTAAAAAACATTTCATTTCTGTCATAATTGAATTCATATATCAATTGTTGTAAACATTTCAATATTTTACACCAACAATTTCTTCTTACGTCTAGAATTTTCTCACAAATTGTGCTGATATTCTGCATTTTAAATAAACTTGAAACCCTTTAAAGCTGGCACCTTATATTGAATTACATTTCATTCATACCATTTTGCAAATACTGAATTAATATTTCCACATGCTTGAGATATTTTTAAAGAATTCATTTATTAGAAAGAATTCAGTGTTTTTAATTGGAATCACTTGAAATAACACTAAAACCTGACAAGCGAAATACCAACGTCATAACGACGAAATTGTTTGAAAAAACGAAACTGCTATTGACGGTTATTTATGAAGACAGAACATATGATATCTTGAAACCCATTTCAGGTGATTAAACAGTGACTAGAAAGCAAAACATATGATAAGTGCAGAACGAATGGTTCACGGGTTGCAGCAACGACTGAAAAATAAGCTACAGTGTTTGGATAACAGGTAGAATAAGGCTTTTCGTTCAGGGAAAACAAAAATTCGTTATTAAATAGGCAATTATCGTGGAATGGTTATCCACAAGAAGATTAATATTTTTTTGAAATATCAAGACTTATGCCTCCTATACATTGTTTCCAGTATCTTGGCTTATATAAAGTTACAACTTCACGGGTGGTGCCATTCAATCATATATCAGCAGAGAAGTTATATCTTCTCTGATATTATATAGACGGCAGATGGTCTAAGCAGAGAAGTTAACTTATTTAGAGAAAGTCTTAAGACGTGGCACATAAAGGCAAAAGCTCTAAAATAGCAATTGATTTTCCCCCTTTTTCTTCCCATATTGGTCTTCTACGAGGTTTTTCCTTGTGTTTGCTTAAAAGGCAGTCGCCCTCAGACTTTCTGCAGAGATCTCAGCAGTAAGCTCACCACTGCCTACTATAGGGTACGTCGTCGTAGAAACAAGTTAAGCGTTAACTGAATTTATATTGACTGTTCAACGCAGCGATAGTCAACGTAGTGGCAACAACAAATTCTCTAGAGTTGTTTTTATTACTTCACATGACAAAATAACAACAAAATATCAACAATTCGTTTGAAAATTAAAAAACAAAACAAATATTTAACAACAAATACCGAAATGCGGTAAAAAATATTTCGATGAGATCATCAAAAAAAAAAATAAACGAAATAGTCGCGAAAAAACAAAACAACGATTTTTCACTGTCATCGAGACCTTGCAGACGCTGCGTTTTATGAAGCGCACACCCAGCCAGTCAAGAGCTGCGAATTGCATTGGCCGTACCAGGCCGCTGGTATAATTCACACATTCTTGAGAAAATATCGAGACAACCAAACCATTTGTTTAAACAAATTCACAAACACACACGCACACTCTGATATAGAAAAGAAACTTGCCTGTTGCTGCTTCAAATACTGGGAACGTGTGATGGGCACACCTCTTTTCAATGCCGTGGACGAGTTGCGACGCACAAAAGACGTTGCAGTGTTGCCAGCTGGCAGCTGAGGTGGTGTCGACGCCGGCAATGGATGCATTTCAAATGACTCCTTGGTCAACATAGCGACACCACCAACACTGCCACCTACGCCGGTATTGCCTGAATTATCACAGGTTGTCTGTTGATGCTGTTGATCGTAACCAGCATGAGGAGGATGATTGTCGTCTATTGACTCTTCTAATCTATTATTGGCACTTTTGTTACTGTTGTTGTTGTTTTGATTATTATTATTGTTGTTATTATGGTTTAATATAAAATGGCTGTTATTATTATTACTACTACTACTCGTATTGATGATATGCCCCATTGCTGCTGTGTTGTGTCCATTGCTGCACTCGTTGTCAACTGGTTGCTGTTGCAGTTTTGCTGCCACCATTGTTGTCGGACTATTATTGTTATCCGCGTTTTCGGCCCATGCATAGGCGTCCGACACATTGGCCTTGTTGACATCGTCATTTGTTTTATGACTGTTACAATTATTGTTATTACTCAGGACACTGAAATTGTCCGGCAGCGGTCGTAATGGTCTTGTCGCCACCTCATGGTGTTGCAAGTAGGCTGGTGTTGGTGCCAAGCCATTCAGCGTCGGTGCGTTGTTGGTGTCAAGGGTTATATTTAGGGTTGAGACAACCATTTTATTGCGGTATTCATTTACTGCTCACAATTGACTAAACTTTTGTTCAAGACAAGTATAATGGCGGATTAAAGGTTTGTTTTATTATGTTAGGGCATTGAGGCTTAAAGTTTTCTTAAAGGATAGTATATTCTGCAGAAAAGTTTAATTTGCATTGGTTGACGGTTTAAAGTTTAAAGATTTTATAAAAAAAAAAAAATATTTTCTGGACCAAAAAAATTCGGGCGATTATTAGCCCTGTTCGATTAGGATTACTAGTTTAACAAATTCATGCCAGGCGAGTTGGCTTTAAGTTGTTAATAAATCTAGTAAGATGTTGCCAGACTTTTTGTTTTTTTTAACAACAGTCTTATATGATACACCCTGCTTTCAGAGCGATATTAGAAACATTTGATTTCCTTTGTAGAAAAATATTTAGTTGTTTTCGAAACATGTTTATTAGGGTGGAGTGAAAACATGCTTTTTTATAATTTGAAAAAGTTAACCTCGGAAAGAGATGTAGTCTGGGGTCCTAAAAAGGGGAAAAATAAAGAAAAAAATTTAAAAAAATTTTTAGGGGTCGCGCCACTCCCTAGAAATTTGGAAATTATCGCTATTTTGGCGTTGATTTTAGAAAAATCCTAAAAATTAACGACTTAACTTATTCGAAATTTAAAAGTTTGAGCTTGTTCAGTGCCCAAACAAAAGTATTTGAGGCAAATATGAGGATAATCGACTAATATTTGTAGCTTTGGTGGCGATTTCATTGTTCAGTCAATTTTCTGAAGAAGGGACGATTTGACTTATTTTACTTTTTGAAATTTTTGAACAATGAGAAAAATTTTTTTAAATTTTTTCATGCCCTTATTTCATTGTTTACGCTATTGCAAACATTTATTGACATAAAACTTTTTAGGATTTTTCTAAAATCAACGCCAAAATAGCGATAATTTGCAAATTTCGAGGGAGTGGCGCGACCCCTAAATTTTTTTTTAAATTTTTTTCTTTATTTTTCCCCTCTTTAGGACCCCAGACTACATCTCTTTCCGAGGTTAACTTTTTTTTTTGAATTTCACTCCACCCTAATGTTTATATTTTTCAAAGACGATAATTGTAGAAAATGGACGAAATGAGATTTGACGAATTTGAGAAACACAACAATCGTTGCTGTTGTTTTTGTACTTGAAGTGCGAATTTATTGTTTTCTGTGTTTCAATTTTGCCTGTTTTTGTGTGTTTAAAGTGTGCGAATTTAGTGTTTTCTGTGTTTCACTTTTGACCACCTAGCGTTCTTCTGATTGCGTTCAAACGAAAGTGGACAAATATACCGAGAATTTATGCGTTACAGAGTAGTGTTTTTGCACAGAAGAAGCATTTCGCCCATCTTCTACACACTATCGTTTTTGAGACAAAACAAAAAATCGAAAACGGCGCGATAAATTATTTTTCAGAAAGATATGCAAAACCAAAGACGATAAACAATAGAAGATGGACGAAATAAAAGTTTACGAGAAATAGAAAATCACACGATATGTAAGTAGCTGACATGGGAGAGCAACTCTGATAAGCTTTCGTAAAAAAGCAACTATAAATAAACCGCAAAGAATGGAAAAATTCAAAACTAGAAAATCAAAATTAGCTTTTGTAAAAAGAACATTTATGTCAGGAAAAGTTATTGAAAATTATTTTAAATTAAATTTTGTTAATTTGTGTTAAAACTGTGTGAATTAATAGTTTTCTGTGCTTTAATTTTGACTTTTTTGAACCGAGAATTCGTCTGTTTCTGAAGTGATGTTTTTGTGCGATATTGCAAAAAAGACGCATTTCGTCCATTTTCTATAGTTTATCAACTTTGTGACCTGATTTGTTTTAGCTATATTTTTAAATAGGTCAAAATCGATTTGGCAAGAAAAAATACGAATTTTAAGATAATCAATTGAGCAAAAATATTCTACTGGCTTTCAAATCCAAAAAAAATCAGTTTTTTCTATAGACAAAATTACTTTTTAATCTAAGATTTTTATTATTATTTAAAAAGTAAGATTTTAATACTTTTGACAAGTTTTCAAAACAATGATTTCCTTTTTTATAAATCAAAAAAATTTAAATTTGCAAAAACTATGATTTAAAAGTCAGCAGAAGTACGCGGTGGAGCGTTTTTTTTTGCACTGAAGGCTGTGGCGCTACTGTTGTTCGAAGAGAGTGGAGAGTGTGCGTGGCTTATAGTGGCTGACGGGAATGTATTCGTCTGACTTTCAGTTGCCATCATGCAATGGACACGTGAAGAGAGGTCATTTTGTGTTGAAGCGTATTTGTCAAATTTTCTGATGGCATATTTTCACCTGTGGGTGTGTAAACAAACAAAATATGCTGTACTGGAGTGAAACAAACCCCAGAGAACTTCACCAGAGACCTCTGCATTCGGACCGCGTCACTGTGTGGTGCGCCAATCACCAGTAGGCATCATTGGCCCTTACTTTTTCCAGGATAACCGTCTTGCCGTAACTGTAAACTCCGAACGGTACTTGACTAAGATACAAGACTTTTTTTTCAGCCGGCTCTTGAGGCAATGCAATTAGAGGATACATGGTTCCAACAAAATGGTGCTATTGCACACCCAGTGAGGGTTACCATAAATTGTTTGAGGCAAATGTTTCCTGGAAGGCTTATCTCTTTGAGTGGTGATGTGAACTGCCCGGCACGCTCACCAGACTTAGCCCCATGCAATTTCTTCTTTTAGGGTTAGCTTAAGACGAAGGTGTATATTAACCGTCCCAACACCTTGGAAGACCTAATTAACAATATTGAGGCTGAAAGTGGCAGAATACCAGTCGACATGCTTGTTAGAGTTTATGAAAACTTCAGAAAACGTATGCAGCAGTGTGTGGATAGCGAAGGTCGACTTTTGCCAGATACACTATTTAAAACCATGTAATTTAAAAATTCCCTTACTGTTCAATATAATTAAAATATAAAATACATTTTTCTAAGGTTCAGAATTTTTTCATTTCATTCCCAAATAAGCAAATTACCGCCCTCCACCCTGTACAAAAACAAATAGGCAGAACAAAAGTATATTTTTCCAATAAAGAGCGCATATTTTCGATGGAAATACTATACATATTTGGAAAGAAAATCTTTTGATAATTGTATATTTCTTCAATAAAGTGTGTATATTATCGAAATAAAATAGTAGGAAAGATCTTTTGAATACTACGGTTCAAGACCATGTTTTAAGTTTTTCTTTTTTTTAAATCTGTATTTTTTTTGCTAAAATCTGGTTTTATTATGTTCAGATAATTTTTAAGGGGATTTGGATTCTGGCTCGTCTTAAAGTCAAGCCAGAATTTTAATTAAAACTGAAAGATATACTTCAGAGATCCAATAAAAATAATCCTAATGGACTGAAGGAAAACGTCATCTCTTATGTGCGATTACTCATATTGCAGTTAGATCTGTGGTAAGATATTTCGTTTGGCTAAATTTTACCAGCAGTTTCATTATCTTTAAGAAAACTTTAAGCTTTGTAAAGATTTGTGTTTTTTATTTTTAGGTTTGATTTTAAAACAAGTTTTTTTATTTTGTGTTTTTTTCGCAGATAGTCCTTGGGCATTTTTTGTTCATTATACAGTTTATTTTTCTTCGTCATATTTCACTTTAACTTTGCCGATATATTTTGCATCTCAATTATTCTATCGCTGTTATTTTATATTTTTTATATATCTTTTGTATGGTGGTTTTTATCTCCCCTAGTCGCTCTCTTTCTCTCTTTCTCTCTGCCATTCATTAATTATATTTGTAGAATATTGAGTTTATGCACTTCAATATTATTGTTTAACCCGTTGACGGGGAATTTTTAAACGAAAAACAATTAGTTGTTTTGCACTTCCTCTTACTCTCTCTCTCCTTACCCCTGCCCTTATTCCTTTCCCTTCGGATACAATTCGTATCTTTCATCATTACCTTTAACACAATTGCCAGTACGTGTTTGGCATTAAAGTGCCAATATTATCTTTTTATTTTGTTTAAAAACAAAACGGAAAAAAAACTTAATGGATATTATGGCTTTAGGATTGAAATTGTCATTGTTTTTTTGTTTTTTTTTTTGTAAAATGCGTGAGTGTTGGTGCGCGTGAGTTTTTTTTTGGTTAAACACGTCTACGCATTTTTTTTTTTGTGTTTGCCGATAACCGCGCAAAAAACCCCACCGGCATGAGTCACATTTTACGCTTTTGCAGGAGGTAGGAAAGTTCGTTAGCATATTTTTGTTAAAAAGTAACGCAAATAATGGATAAGTAAATTGATAAATATTATTGTTGTTTAAATTAAATAAACACCCACAAACACATGAAGCAAAAAGATTAAACAAATACGACTGAGCGTGAGTGTAAAGAAAGTTTCATGTCGACTTGATGTGCTACCTCGGGCTATAAACAAAATTGAGAGGGGCACAAAGATCGGCATTATCAGCTGAATAAAGATTTTGTGGTAGAGTAAAGGAAATAGAGGGCAGAACTAAAATCAGCGATTTTTATTTTGGCGAATTAAGTGGGCGTTAAACAGCTCTAGGGGATAAGGGTTTAAGAAACACTTTAAACATATATGAATATTGATCAGCTATAGCCGTTTCCTGCGTTACTTTAAAGGATCCAAAATTAGGGCTTTCTTTAAAACTCTATAAGGAATTTCTAGCACCGTAAAGTAAAATTTTAATTTGAACACTCAATAAAATCGCTTTTTACTTTAAAATCATGTTACAAAGCTAATATTTTTGTTATTTTATTTTTAAATTTAAAGCTTGTAGATTTTATTTAAGATGTTTAGAATATTTTTATTGAACAGGGATTAATCGGTTCGAGAAACTTGTTTCTATATTTAAATAGATGTTTTTACAAAATGGCAAAGTGACATTAATTTTCTTGGCTTTTATCGCGATTTCAGGTCCGAGACGACCATGACCACGAAAACTGAAATCATTAAGACCAGAATCTCACCAAACGTATGAGAAATACTGCTGCAAATCTCATTTTTTAGGGTTTCTTCAAACAATTGCCCACGAAAATACAATTCGTTGATTTTTTTCTAATACTTTTCGTAATCCTGCAATTTCCAGGTTTTTATTATCTAAACTTTTCCAGTTTTTTATTAAACTTTTTTTTATTGCATATTCTCTCCATATTACCAATTTTGATTATTTTCTAAATAAGAGGCGTTTTTGTTTCTATTTTATTGATGGCTTGCTTATCTTTTCCATTCATTTGTAGGGTATTTAAAAATCATTGTTAGCATTTTTGTTTTGCTTTATTAAAAACATACTTTCAATTGTTGCAGGTTTTGTATTTTTTTTTGTTTTACATTGAAACACGTCAAAAAGATCTTCATAACAAATGGCACATATGTACGTTTACCTTTTTGTTTTATAAAATTTATTATTTGTTTTAAACAATTTGTTATCGCTGGTGTTAAGCTTTTTTTTGCTGTAAAAAAATACTTGTTTTCTGGGAGTGGGGGAAAAGTATCGGAGAAATAGCGAGATAACTCGTGTTACAAGGGGGATTGTTGAGTTAAATGTTTGGTATTTTAATTGTGTAAATGACACGTACAGCAAAAGTATTCGCGAAAGTTTATGAGTTGTTAAAATATGTGTTACGGAAAGATATAAAAATTATACTTGGGTATTTCTGCAAGCCTTCGTTAGAAATCCTTTTTTCGCTATTTGATTACATTTTACATGGAAAAAGAGACAAACAAACCAATAATAAACAACAGATATCGTTGAAAATCAAACATTTCTTTTAACGGTATATATTGACTATTATTTAGCAAAACTAATTTCAATATAGTCCCAAAATAACGTAACTAGAACTCAACAATATTTAGAAAAGTACAACCAACAACTTTATTAATCAAGCTTTCATTAAAAGAGTTTAGGCAGTAACCTAATAACTTAGCTGATCAAGCTTTGCTCACAAAGTATCATATGAAACGTGCCGATAGTAGATGCCACGCTTGGCCGTTTGAATTTTGTTCTGCCGTGTTACGTGTAGTTGGAATTTTCGTGCTTTTGCTTAATTGGCCATAATTTCAGTATTTAACCGTGACTAATAGAGTATTTAAACCGTAAGGAGGCATGTTTCATTTAAAACATAGCAAACTGTTCAATGACTTACGATGAACACTTATTTTCTTTTAATTATTTTCTCATATTTTAAAAATCTTATTTTTAAAATTAATCCCAGTTCAAATTTGATTTGGTTTGATTTTTTTAAGACAAACAAAAATATTTTGTTAAATATCGTTTAAGTAAGAAGCGTTTAGTAATAATATAAAAATTTTAAGTAGGCGCCATCTACATGTCACGTTGACTCTTGGAAGCACAAATTTAATTTTGTTTGTTTCGAAAGAACTTTGATTTTTTGATTTAAGACGATTAAGCATCGAGTTATGGGCAATTCTACGTTGTTTCTGAGAAGCTTCAGAATAATTGCTACCATTGCCGTATTTTTTAATATTTCTTTATGAAAAAATTAATCTATCTTAAACGTTATACTTTAAAGTACCATTGGTTTTAACAAATTGATTTTAACTGTGCCGTAAAAAATCTCAAAAAGGTACCCCTCCATATAAATAGGTCCGTAGTCTGAACTCAAATAAAAAGCAAAAATGCAACAAGATCGGCGGCTGATTGTGGCGACCTGTACTTTAAATGCAAGAATTGATGGACATACTGACATGTCTTAACTTCAGAAGATATTCGGGATCGACCGTTATACTTCCTTTTTGCAAAAAAAACACAAATTCCTTATACCCATCATAGAGAGTAATTATTTTTAGCTTTTTTCTTTTATAATTCATTTTTGTTTTAATCTTCAAGATGTTTTTTGTGATCTTTTTTTTAGATTTACCCACGAAAGGTCCAGAGAGAGAAAGAGAGATTTCTTTTTGGTTTCAATATCGATAATTATATTCGAAACTAATTTTTATAATATTATTGAGACAAAATTTAGACTACATACTATCGATGTGGACGACATAAATCGGTGTGTAGATTAAAACTATTAGAAGTTTAGTTTAGCCCGATGACATAACAGGACTATTATTTCATTTAACTATTGAGAGTTTAAGTCATTTTAAATTTTTTCTATTAATATTAAAAATTTAGTTTAGACGCGCAATATCGACGACTTCCATAATCTTTTTTTTAAAATATTTAATAATTCGGTGTAGCAGCAGTCATTTTTTATTGTTTAGATTTGTTCACATTTTTTTGATTATTTTTGTTTATATAATTTTTTTTTATATATTTTTTTTAGTTTATATAAAGAATTGTTTTTTTTTTTACTTTGAAGTTTATATAAATTGTTTTTTATTTATTAGTTTATAAGTATAAAAACTTGTTTTTTTTTTATTTTAGTGTCTATAAAAAATTGTTTTTAAGTTTTTAGTCTATACAAAAAGATTGTTGGTTGATCGTTCGGCTTAAATTCATTAATAAAAACACTAGTTTTTAATTTTTAATAATTACTTAGTTTCCGATATTTCGTTTAAATTCGTTTATCATCTTCAGGGGATATTTTAAAAATTAAATAACTTTATTTATCAGTATTTATTTAATTTGTAAACCATTTTTTGTTGTTGCTTTAATTCGAAGATATTTTATTTTTATAAATATTTTTTAAATATTTATTTAAATTTCTTTGTTTTGTGTTCTGGTATGTTTCCTTTATTTTAAATTATTACTATAAGTACACTCTTTTGAACCACTGTTTTGTACAATTTCCATGATTCCGTTCTCATAATTTCTTTTAATGGCTCTGTTGACCAAATATGTTTGGTCATATGGCCCAAATTCGTAATTCGTTATTTTTCTATATAAATATTTTTTTCCACTTCCAGTTCATTCACTTCTTGTTGTTGAGTTTACCCACATACTCAACGTACTCGATACTCAGAATTCAAGTGACACCTCTAAGTGTTTGTTGTAACAAAAACAAAAAACTTTACATTATTTTAGAATTTTCAACATTTTTTTTTTTTGGGTAATTTGTTATATTTTGAGTTTTTTGTATTTTTCTCATTTCAACACACTTCATTTAGCGGTAATTGTTAAAGCATTTATTTTTCCGTTTCGAGGGCGAGCGTTTGAACCGTGCCTTACGTTTTGTTTGGCCAAAACAACGAATGTAAACTGATTTGCCTAAACGTTCGAAACGTTGTGCATTGCCAGCCACCACCAGCAACAGCAGGCTTAGAGGGGCCCAGAACAAACAAAACGCACACACACACACACAGGCCAAAAGCGTCGAGTGCCGGTCTGTCTGTCTGTCCGTTCGTCTAGATGAGCGTTGTACTGTGAATGAATGACAGACTAATGGAGAAGTACATGCTCGCTAGCTTGCAAGAGCTGGCGGTTTGCTGCTTGCTTGGTCGGCCGTTTTGGTATGGAGAGTATTTTAGAGATAACATGCATGGCTGGGTACGTTAGCCGGGTTGGTATGCCATGGGCCATGGCATGCATGGTTGTTATGATGTTAACTCGCTTCAGCCAAGTGGTTGCTGGTTAGACCGGTAGTGGGTGGTAGCGGAGGGAAAAGGCGAGTGGGCAATGGGCCTGAGTCAATAAATACACAATATCAACACTTAAAAAAAACGTGACAATAATCGTATCGAGCCCTTACCACGAAGAAAAAGACGTAAGCGCCATTTTTTTCAAAACTTGCATTGGATGAAAAGTGACAAAAATAATAATATTTATATTTTAAAATTAAATTGTATCGGAATCTTACAGATAAATTAGTCAAAAAACAAAACAAAAATCTCTTCCGTAAAATGTTCTTTTTGGCGCTTACATCCTTATCGCGGTTAGCGATCAATATCGTGGCGACATAAATATTATGGCCACAAACATAACATAAAGAGCGGGCAAAAAGAGTTGGTATTTAAAAAAACAATTTAAGAGAACTTGGTACTCTATAAACACCAAGTAAACACACTTGAAAGAGAATAAGTGCATGTGGTTACACCCAAGAATCTGATATTGGTCGGAGACACCAATTAGACGCTTACTTCCGGATGCCAGAAACCCAAGAAAATAAAAAAAAAATGTGACTTTAGATATCAGCATTTTATAAAACCAACTTAAACAATTACACTGGCTTACAAAAATAAAAACGAGCAGTTGTAAGCTAGTGGACAATAAACTTAGCCAATATTACCATTTATTAGACAGTAAATACCCAAAAGTCTATTAAATATATGTTATTTAAGTGAGTTTCTTGAATTCTCTATAACTAAGGTTAAAAGAGTTATTTGTTGACAAAAAAAAGCGCCAAATTGGTTAAAAAAAAGTGACAAATTGGTCCGAAAAAATCCAACAACGTTCCAAAAAGTGCCAGTTTGGTACATTTTGGGAAAATGTAGTGGGTTATATTCGTAAAAGTTTACAAATGGTTTAAAATTATTTTTGAAACACTATCGTAAGTTTATAAGCGTGTGAAGAATAAACTAAGCCATTACTGCCTTTTATCAGAGAGTAAATTATAATAAAAAAATTGTCAATTTGTTTCAAAAAAGTGCAAATCAATTGGGTTCAAAAAATCAAATCAATCTAATTCAGTGCTAGCTTGGCACAAAAATGATAAATAAAGCCAAAAAATGCTAATTGAAGAAAATACAAGACCAAATTCATAAAAATATTGCTTTTTATTAGAGTAAAAAATTATAAAAAAAAAGTGTCAATTTGTTTCAAAAAAGTGCCAATTTGGTTAAAAAAAAAAGATAAAATTTAATTAAATCATGTGCTAATTATGTTTCCAGAGATGACAGTTGAAGTCAAAAAAGTGCCAATAGGAGAAAGAACAGGGTTATATTTGTAGCAAATTACGAAAGGTTTAAAATTAATGTTTTTTAATCCTTTTGTAATAAGCTAAGCCAATATCGCCTTTTACTCGTATTAGAGAGTAAATACCCGAAAGACTAATGGAATTATTCTGTAATAGAGGAGTTTTTCTGAAATAATCGATAACTAAGGCTAACAAAAAGTGTTTATATAGTTCAAAAAACTGCCAACACACCAATTTGGTTCAAAAAAATTAACAATTGGAGAAAAAGCTTATTCAATCGAAATTACGGTGAGTTTAAAATTTAATTTTCTTTATAAAAATGTTCTTTCTATTGTAAGTTTTTATAAAAATAGGGAACTAAACTCTCACAAAAATATTAGTGCAGACAAAAATGAGTTTGCTTTAGCACTTTAATTACTCTAAAAAAGAGGCTCATGCTTTCTTTTGATGACAGAGCAGAGCAAATGATAGAATGACCACCGCTTGATTTTTTCTCACAATAAGTAAACTTTGGAAATTTGGTTCTTCAAGTGCAATATTAGATTTCCCACCAATTCTAACATGTCGATTTCTGTTTATTTTTGGCATATGGATCTTTACAAAATCACAAAGTTTCCACTGCAATCTTCGTTAATGCCGAGTGTGGTGGTTGCAACTAAAAGTAATTAACACTTCCTCCAAATAGCATATCTAACAAAAACAACATAAATTACAACAACACCGCAGTGTTACCATATAAACCATCCCATCCGACTGAGGGCTACTAATGGCAACAAGAATGGTATGAAATGCCAAAATAAACAAAACGAATGAGAAGCTAAGAAAACGAGAATAAAACCTGGTCAATAAACAAGTGCAGTTAGCTTAGGTCTTCATACGTAGCGGGGGTCATTCAGTTATAAGAAGCGTAAAAGGAAAAAGCACTAGAAAAAGTGGTTATTATAAAAATGACTCAAATCAAAATACTGTTCTAATGGCTTTGTTGGAATTTCAGGAATAAATTTCAAAAAGGACAAATTATTAACTCTAAAATTTTGGTGATGATTTTACGGCCTGGGCTTTTTCTAGAAACGGGAATTTTGGGGCATTTCTCACTATGGGTATTTTTTGTTTTTTTAAAAGTAAACTTTTTCCAGAGTTACTTTTAGTCTCCAAATGGGTGATTTTTTCCCTCTGGACTAGTTTCCTCAATTAAGATTCTACAGAAGCTTATGACTTTAAGTCATTATCTTGCAAAATAACAGGATACTAACATGATTTGTTTAGCCACTTTTGGGATTTTTTATTCCGAAACATTTCACTTTTTTTCCCGAGGTACTTTTAATCCCTTACGGAGGAAACTTTTTCCCTCTTGGGCAATTTATAATCCCATGCTACATATGACTTTAAGTAATCATCGGGCAAAATATCAGGATGCTATCTTACTATCGTTAAACACTGTCACTTTTTTTATAAAAAAGGTGCACTTTTACCAGAGTACTTTTTATACCGTAAAGGTGAATCTTTTTCCCTCTATCCAGATTTCGCCCATCTACAATCCTACTCAGCGTATGACTCTAAGCCATAATTTTACAAAACATCAGGTTCCTTTCTTAATTTGTTTGATAGCTATCGCACTTTCTTAAAAAAGTGTAATTTTTCCATAGATACTTTGAGTCTATTAAAGGGGAAACTTTCTTTGTGGTCCGATTTCGCCCATTTAAAATCACAAGCTGCTTATAACTTTAAGTTATTATCGAACCACTTTATTTGGCTTGTATCGAAATTACAACAGACGGTCGGACGTTTATTTTTTGAGGTCTCCGGTCACTATTTTAGGGTTCTCCAAACGGTTTAACGAATATTGTAGATACTTTATCCTAAAGCGAAGAATATAAAAATCTACAAGCGGGCTTCATTTAAAATAAAGCTTTCTTTAATTAAGCGATATTTTATTTCAAAAGCTTAAATTAAAATTCAATTGATGAGAAAATTATTCTCTCTTTCCCCCGTAAATGATAATTTTTATACTACAACAATAATATTTCAGACAAAAAAAAAATAATATTTACTGACTCATGTAACCACCCACGCACAAGTGCAGTGCATTCAAACAAATATGACTAGAATTGTTCACAAAGATGGTGATGGTGGCACCGGTGTTGGAAGTGGTTGTTGATGGCGGAGGCAATGGAGGTGGTTAATGACGGTGGTGGCACTGCTGCTGCTGGTGGTTATTAGACCATTGTTTTGAACTTATAAACATTTGAACAAATACAGACACAAAGTAATTAAGTTTAACCAAAAAAATGAAAAAAAACAACCCATACAAAATATTGAACATATTTGACAAAAGCGTATTAACTCATAAATTTTCAATTTTCAGTAGAGTGGAACATGATTATTTTATATGAACGCATCCAGAAAACAATTGACGATTTTTAAAAAGGTTTTAAAAAGGTTTAATGTAAAATTAAAAATTTGAACATTTTAGAGTTATTACCCTTTTGCGAGGCTAGTGCAATATGTATTCTCAGTGCCGCTGTTATTTTCTTCTCACTTATAGAATTTCTAAAGAGAACTGGTCGCCGCTTTAGGTATTTACATTTCATGCCATTGAATTGCTTGAGTCGTTTCAGTTTAAGATTCAGTTGGAGTCTGCGATTTATTGTATCCTCCCCCCTACTCTTGCCACCGTTATTAATTTTAATAAATGTATTTTTCCATCTCAGGCCCCGGCATATTTGCATAATTAATTTTCAACAAACCATTGAATAAAATAAAACAAAAATGTTAATTTCTTAAATCAATATTGAAGCCGGAATTTGACATTCAAATAAAAAAATAATACATTTTTTGTTGTTTTGCATTTGCCGCCAAACGGATTGTACAATACCATGAAGTAGACAGAAAATCTGGGCTTGAACATAAACTGAAATCTGAAATAAACCTCAATTTTGTATGCTTGTGCGAGTGGACCGAGCTGCCGGGTTGGTTTATATGGCATGTATAAAATTACCATCATGGCCATAAATAAAACTGGTACTTATAAATGTTTAAAATGCCATAAAATGTGTTAAACACAAATATAAAGCCGTTAAAAACTAAGCTAAAATTGGTATAAAATAAGTAAAAGCTAAGGCTGCACTTTGTATACAAAATTAGATAAAAGACATGCCGAAAAGTATTAAAACAAATGTTGCTAAACAACAGGCCCTAAAACTAGATTGCAAGAAATTTAAATGCAATGACCTGAAATTCATTTATTTGAAAAAAATCAATGGGTAAAATTACATTTCTTTTTTAACAAAAATTTCCCTCTTTTTCTCGAGACAAATATTGGACCAGCCGTTATGAACCAGAAAACTTGAAGGTTTTTAAAAATTAGGTTGACAGGTAGGCTGCGCTATTCAAAGACAGCCGGGGTAGCCACATGGAATATAATTGCGTTCCATAAACGAAAGGAATGTTTGCTATATCTAATAAATAATAGGAGTGTTTTTTGGACAAGCGAAAAATCCGCTGAAGCAATAATTTAAAGCCATTATTAAAAACCTACAATTTTCTTTGATTTTATTTACTATCGACCTTTTTATGGTTCAATTTGTTTATTTTTTAGATTTATTGTAGGTGGGCTTTAAAGCTCGTCTATCTCAATGCAAAAAAGGTTTTTTATTTCATTTTTCTATCAGACGTTTCGCCAAGAGTTTTCCAACATCTTAAGGGATGATTTTTATTGGATAATTTAGCCTTCCGTCATTTTCGTATTTATAATTTGATTCAAAATTTTAAACGTTACTGGAACAGCACGACAAAAAACATATATTGATTAAATAAGTGCAAAAATAAATCACAGAATTTTTCTATATCCTAGATCACAGTTGAATTTCAAAGTTCTCATTTACTAAAAATGTGCAATGCAAAAAAAAAAATAAAATTTAAAAGAATGTTTTAGCTAAAATGCTAAGCGGAGTCACTTCCTCCCCAATGCGTGGAAACCCGCTTAAGATTTTTCTTAAATAAAAAATAAACTATTTTTGTATATAAAAAAATTGTTTCTTTTTTCATTGCGATTTTAAATTATTTCCTTAGCTGCATTTTAAGTACGGTTTAGACCAACGCGACACGACAAAACGCAGCTATAACAGTGTTGCCAACTAGTTCCAAACAAAAATACCTACGCTTTAAATGTAAAGAACCACTACAAATCCTTCAGAACATATGAAAAACGTAAAAAAATACGCCACGAAACGAATCAAAAAAAAAATACGAATCCTAACTGCAAAAACTATTTAGACTCGAGTGAAATTTAGAAAAAAATTTCGAGATTTTTCAAAACTGTGGACAAGTTAATGTTCAAATGCCTTCTACTTTTCTCTATTATCAATTTTTAAAGTTATTTTCTATTCGATAACAAGTTACGACCTCAAAAATTTCTATGGTACTCGCAAGTAAAACCAAATAAAATGTTTTAAGTGGAAATCGCTACAGGCGCTACGTAAATATCGAACAATAGCCATATTAGCGATTTTTATAAAAAAAAATCGATCCTTTTTCAAAACAGTGTTTTTTGCTGAGGAAAAAGCACCGCAAGTAGTGGAAAAACCACCAAGTTAGCATCGCTGAGCTTAATGTCAAAGTATATTTATACACGTTCTTATAAAAGTACCCATTCCTAGGTGACACCACCAAAAATTGGCATAGGCTGTGCAGCGACAAATATAAAAACGCATCTGGCAGCGTTTTTGCCGTTTATCGCACCGGTTTTTGTATTCTCAAATAACTTCAAACAAATAAAAGATTTTTAAATTTCATCTTTTTATAATTGTGAAATAAAAACAAATTAAATAAAAATTCCAATTTGTTTACAGAATTTTTGGTAAAAAGTGACAGCGACAAAAGAGATTTGGTGTGAATGAGGTGACGGCTGTCGCGCGGAAGGCACAACTGTCACAGCGTTAGCGTTTTGATGTCGGCATCAGCCCAAACTCTAATTTAAGCGGAACTTTACTCTAGTAACAAAAAACACGTCTAATGCGACGAAAAATAACTATTTTTTGTTAAGATTTTAAAAGAAAATTGAATTTGGACCACCCTTTATATGTACTTTATAGGGTCTCCGATCATGCACTTTATCCTATAATAAAGGGTATAGAAATGTCCTTCACATTGTCCCTAGTTCCTGGCGAAAAGTTAATGACAAAAAGGGCAAGGATTTTTAGGAAGTGTTCTGAAAACCAGATGTCATTCGACAGCGTTGCCACACTCTTTATGTTCGACTTCAAGGAGTTGTTTTTTCATATGAGGTTTACATTTTAAAACGTTTTAGTTTTCTGGTTTTGTTTTTTCTATTATTATTTTGAAATAAGCAAATTTTTTTTTATGTAGACTTCAAAGAGTTTTATATAAATTCAAAAGTTTTATAGTTCTGGTTTTTATTCTATTTTTATTTTGAATTATGCAAATTTGTTTTTAAAAACTAAAATAAATTAAATGTACACTGTTTGAATTATTGAACAGACCATTAATTCATTCAATAAGGCAATAAATAAATATATTTTAAACGTAATTAAAAACAAATAACAAAATTGAAATGAAAGTTAACTAAAGTAAATAATAAACATTAATTAAAAAGTGTTTACCGCACAGAACACAGAGAATGTGAAATGAAAAATAAACCCCAAAGCGCTAATTGAGTACGAATGGCAGGCAGCACAAAACAAAAGCATTTCGTTTTGTTGCTCTTACATTATAATTTTTTTTTTTGGTTTTGCATAAATTTACAAGTACCAGCCAAAAGCCCGTATACTTGGTACAATAAACATTTAAAATAAATTGAATTAAAAACCATCACAACAACACAATCACTGTTTTGTACATTGAGAAAAAAACAAACAAACTGATTTTTTTCTCACGCAAAAGTCATGTTCTTGCAAGTAGTAGTAGTACTACCACTTGATTCCGAAATGTTGTTTTTAGAGAAAAATCTATTGTAGCATTTCAATTTCAATTTAAATTTCTCTATTCAACCAGAAAGCGGTTGTTTTTTTAAACGAAGCCGTTTAACAGGTTTAGGTTGTTTTCATAGTGTTTTTGCTGCTTCGGTTTGTTTTTGTATGTGGACTAATTAACATTTCGTTTATGTTTTTTTCTCTCGATTTGTTTAATTTGTTTAGAAAAAGCGTAAGTGAAAATACTCGTAGCCAAACGAAAAGAAAGAAATGGAGGAAAACATACAAATTTTGGTGGCCTGATTGGTTAAAGAGTGTCATAAGGTAAAAAAAAACTCGTTAGCCTCCATACTCCCACTAAGGTAAGGTAAAAGTGTAACAGGTCAAGGTTTGATTAGTGAAAAACGTAACGTGCCAAACTAAACCCGGCACGTACATAGGTAAATGCCCAACGGACTTTTGAGGACAATTACATCATGTTTTAAACGAAACAGGCCATTATACACGATTCCCTCATCAGCGTCATGCAAAAATAAATACACCGAGCAGAACGAATACTATAATGCAGTGTATAATTTGTGTGTCTTTTTCGTAAATACACTTTTCATTTAAAAAAATATTTACATATGGTGCGATGTGAAATAAAAAAAAACAAACCACTGAAGTAGAATGAAAAAAAATCGGAGAAGAAAACAACAGCTTCAGCCATGGTTGACACCTGCATTAATTAGCATTCAAAAAAATATAGGGTATACGACTTGGCGGCCAGAAGATGACAATGTTGACAGAAATGTAGAAATGTGTTGCACGTATTCCTAGACCAGTTAAAATGACACGTTATGATAAGCACTTGCTATCAGTTGCAGAAGTTACGGACGGACACGACTTGATCTGCATATTCGCGTAGCAGCGAAAAATTGAGATACAGTAGTGTAGCATGGAAATGACGCGTTAAAAAATAAATGCAAGTATTTTGTTTTTCTTCTTTAATGTTACTTTAAGAGAGTTGACTCAAAGAATTATTTGGCTCATCATCAATGCAAGTACTTTAAAAACGAAAAAAAACCTTAAACGAATAGAGCTGCCAGACTGAGAAAACAATAGTTAAACAGATAACAATTTAAGTAGACGGTAAGAAAATTCTCTTATGGCCACAGAAAAAATAACGCACAGATGATTAATTCATCTGAAACGAAACGAGCTGTCAGCAGACGAAAGAAATGGGTTTTTTGTAAATTGCACTAAGGAAGGACCAATAATTTCTACAAAAAAGCTCGGTTACTTTTAAATGTTAATAAATGAAATACAATTTTACGGGAACCGCCAGCTATTGAAAAAAAAACTAAAATGTACAATTTTGCGTCTTTTTTAAAATATTTTTTTCCCTAAAATAATAGCTTTTTTCGTGTAAGAATATTATAAGTTATAAGTTTACATGAAAAAACGCCAGCTTTTAAAAAAATAAAATTTACAATTTAACAATTTTTAATTACATTTACATTTTTTTCATAAAAAAAAAATTGGCGATTTTTATATAAGAATATAAAATAAAAATATTGCGAAAATTATAAATTCTGTAAATAAAAGCTAATCAAAAATTGGCGATTTTTTATAGAAAAATATAATTTGTAAATTATACGAAATTCTTTCCAAGAACGATAATGAATATTTTTATGAAGTTTTAGCTGAATTGAAATCTAAGATTTACACTTTTAACAAATTTAAAAAAAAATTAAGTGATCTCACAAACTGAAATTTTGCCTTGTAGAGCAAGAAGATTATTATTGTTCCGATATAACAAAAAACAAAAAAAAGTATGTTGCTTCCATGGGTTAATGTTCGGTTTGCTGTGTTTTTGCTCCAAAAATGTCAAAAATTTTGGGACTTCAGTGTAAAGAAGACAATTTTTTATTCAACTACAGCATCGGGATGATTTTACAAAATTCTTCGCCTTCAGCACCGATTTAAAAAAATCGCTAATTTAAGAGAAAAAAGCATATACAAACAAAACGAATTGTATTGGATGGGTCCAGACGAGTGAATTTCTCGTTAATCTCTTTTACAAATCATTTCCGGTGCCAGCATACAAATTTAAATTTGGCTTTTTAAAAAATGTAATTGACATGAATTTTTAAAATCCAACATTTTTTATACTTCAGCGAATTATTGTGCCGGTTAAAAAACCAATCATCATTATTTTGAAAACAAGTAGGAATTTCTGAGCTTCAAGAAGCTCCAACAGCCGAAAAACTTAAATTGTTCACTAAATAAAACTAAGAACAAATAAAAAGGAATTATGTTTGTTTGTGAGTTTGTCTGCTGAGTTGGCTACTACCACAAATACCTCCATACACATTCAAACGATAATCCAATGTGACTATATGGACTGTATTTCTGCCTTAGCTTTTCCCAATTTCCCCTCCTTTCATAATCTTTGAATAGCCGATTTCCTCAGACAATCTGCAATCTAAAAAGGAACCCACAATATTGCTTTCGGTATTTGCATTTCCGGTATAATGCATTTCCGTTGACAACGAATGACACATTTAAATTTTAACTACACTAGGATAGAATGAGCTTAAAAGATTATACAAAAAAATACTCGGTTGCCAAAACACAAAAAAAAAAATATTGCAAGCAGACGAATTTCGATATGACAAAACTGTGTCTTTCTTCTGTTCTCTTAAAAAAATTCAAAAAAGAAAAACTCTTCGGATGTCAAATATGCATTTGAATACTTGTTACAGCAGAGGATAACAAACAGTGGAAACTTCAATTACTAGAATTTTTGCTACATTAGTTCTAGGTTTCGACGTGTTGACTTTATAAAGGGTATCTACTGTAGACTTAACTTGGTTGCACTTATTTATATTTTTTGTGAAATTCACTTGTCATATTGGTAGTGGTCATAAATAAATTATTCCTGGAATGCAAGATATGGAGTATTGAAAGATAATTGGCTATGTCGTTCTATGTCTTTGCACTTACAGCCTTAAAAGGAATTTGGAAGCTGTAAAAATGTTGGAATTTTTATGTGGCTGACATTCAGCAAAAAGGCTTTTGGAAGATTAAATGAATGTTAATGTAAAGTAAATGTTTGTGATACAAATCAAGGATCATTCAGAGCCCAAACGACGAGATATAACCCAGAGAGCAAAGTTCGATTTTTAAAGATTGCCTACTATTTATAAAGATTTGTCTGTATATTAAAATAATTTAGTTGTTGTTGTAGCGGCAAACCGTACCGGGGTGACAGCCCTTGGCCGAAGAATTGCTGCTTCGGGTCGATCCGGTGCGTAGAACCGACTGTCGTGGGATCGTAAAAATAATTTTGTTGAACTTTCTGGTGGAAAAACTTGAATTCCACGGAAAAATATAGCCGAACCCCATAAAATTCTTAGAAGCATTTGCTATGATTTCTAGTATTCAAATTCTTAAAAATTGTCTTGTAACGAAAATTTGACTTTTATAATAAAATAATACATGACTTACAATATGATTATCGACCCAAGAGCCTTAATAAATATTTTTAAAAAATAGCAGCCACAAAAAATATTTAATTTTTTTCTAAATTAATGATTTTAAAATCCAACAACTCTTAAAGTGTCGTACATTATTATGCTGACAAAATACTTTAATTTTTTTTCATCACATATAAAAAAAGAACATTAATCCTTTTTTAAAAATACTCAAAAAAAAACAAGACTTTGGTGTCTTTTTTTAAAAAAGATTTAAAAAATTGCAATTTTTATAAAATGCTACAGAAACTATATTTGTTTTAATTTTGCAAATCAATAGTGTTTTATTAAGCAACTTTATTTCGTTATTGTGTCATTTTTTAAATAATATATGCATCCAACAAAAATCTCAAAATTAAAATTTAAGCGTTTTTTTTTAATTTTAAGAAACATAAATTGTTGCTATTGTTGCTATCGAATCTACTACAGTGCATAGACATTTCCTTTATTTTGCAAGAAATAACGTGTTATTACCCAACTTTATAATATAATTGTGGCATTTTGGAAATGTCCAAATTTAACATAAATCATAACATTAATTTTTTTTTGATTTTCAACCAATTTGTGGCTTTTGAAAACTGTTTTTCATTGTTTTAGAAGAAATCTTAGAAGCAACATTTATCTTTTATGATAAAAAAAAAGAAATCACGAAAATATTTATTGGCTTATTTTCTAAACTTAAAAGTTTTTGTGAATATTTAAAAATACTGCAAAAATCCTGGTGAAACAATTCCAATTTTCGAACAAAATCTTTTGAGGTAAAAATCTCCGAAATTTCATACATTTGTTTCATTTTTTTAATATTCTTTTAATGTGCGCTGAATTATAAAATAACAATTTGGCACTTTTTTCTTAAGTTCTCTGTTATCGATGGGGTTTCAATTTGACTGCACCTGACCTAACTAGAAACTATTCGCAAAAAAGCTGCCGTGAAAATTTATTCTTAAACAAAAAAAATCGCTAAATTAAAAAAACGACATAAACAAATAAAAACAATAACAATTTGACACTTTTTCCAAGAAATATACATTTTCATTTGTTATTTAATGACACGATGAAATTAGAGACTATACGCAATTAGATGTCCATGAAAATCTTAAAAAAGTCGCTAAATTGCTTACAATTAAAAAAAACGCTAAATTACAAATTTAGCAATTTTAAAAATTACAAAGTTTTTTTTGTACTTTTCCTATGGTTTCTTGTTTCTATAAGAATAATAACGATAAGAAAGTATTTATCCAACTAGAAAAATTACTCAAGCAATTTTGAACAAAACAAACAGGTATTTAATCAATTCATTTAATAAATCAACTTATAAGTTAGCAATTTCAAAACTACGAAGTAATTTAGAAAATTACACACTTATCAATTTAAAAAAAGAGGAAAATATGTCCTAATTCTGTCGTTTTAAATGACGTTCATCCAAAAAATAGAAAATTTGAAGAAATTTCGACAGACAATTTTAAAAATTTTTTTTTTCTTTAACGAAGTTAGTTTTTCCAAAACTGAATTTTTTTTACTGCAATAACTAGTAAACTGAAAAAACTGATAGTATATATTAGAGACTTTATGCTAAACTAATTAGTTGATTTCCAGAACATTCTTGCAAATATCGCTAAATCGCAGTTTAAGCAAAAATTCTCACAAAAATAAGCTAAACCACAAATTAGGCAATGTTAAAAATACATTACAGACAATTCAAAAAAATATATCCTAATTCCATTTGTACAAAAAATTTTTGATTTTCAACAAAGTTTTTCTCCAAAATTGTCTTTTCAGACTGAAGAACTGGTTGTTGTAGCGGCGCAACTTGCTACCTCGGGTCAATTCGATACATAAAAATCGGCTGTCGCGGTATTGTCAAAACAAAAATTGTGGTTTTGTGAAAAAATAGTAGTATTTTCGGGCTTTATTTTTTCATTTAAAGGAGTGCTGTCATTTGTATGGGCAAGCGTCCTGGATTTGTTTTTAAATTATCATAAGCGCGTCGATATGCTTATCTACCTCAGTGTAAACAAGGCATTTTAGCCTTCAGATATAATTTATCGTCTCATTAATTATTGTATACAGTACTTTCTAGTCCCTCGCCTTTCTTATGACTAGCCCTGCTATGACACTACTTTTATATAACACAATTTTTGTAGCCTACCTTTAGGCTGTAGTAAAATCTTTTTAACCTCGTTTAAGCTACTCTTACATTTCCAATTTTTTCAAATTATATCTTAAAGTGATTAAATTTAAACCTAGCGAAATAATCGCGACTAAGTTTTTAAGGTAAACATAGCCTAACGATAAATCGGGAAAATTCAATTAAATTTAAAGTTCATTGAAAACAAGCAGATTTCAAAATCTGAGAACATTAAAATTTTTTTAAAACTAGGGAAATAATTTCTTAGTTTTAAGCTACTAACTTCCTTAGTTTTTTTTTATGAAATAACATTTTAAATTGGCCAGCGCTTTGAAAGAAATCCATACTAAATTTAATAATAATGCATTTCTGTATATTTTTCTTACCTGATATTTTTTAATACTGTCCAATTGCTCCAGTGTCGGCTCCACAATCTGAGCGATTTGCTGCTGACTATTCGCCGCTCCCGGCATACCTCGCCGATCGGGCAACTGGGGTGGCAGAGGCGAACGCGGATGGATGCGTCCATCTTTCTCCACACGCACGCCGGCATCACGTGGTGGTGGCACCGGTTTAATCGAACCATTTAGCTAGAGTTCGAGTTTTTTAAGGAATTAAAAATAATAGAAAAGAGACAATTATTATTGAGTTGAGGTTAGGAAATAAAAGTTCACATAGACTGTTCGAGTTTCTGGGGAGGTGTGTAAAATGACAATGTTTAGATTTTATTTGTTGTTGTTTGAGTTTTAGTATTACATTATGGGAAAAATGAAAATTAATGAAAGTGAGTTTGTTGGGTTGGTAGGTATTTCTAAGTAAGTAGAGAAAATAAGCGAGTAGTTTCTGAATAGGAAAAAGAATTTGATAACAAATTTTATATTCTAATAATTTCAGCTGTTTTAAATTTTTCACCATGTCCTTTTGGCACTACTAAGAATGCCAAACTGCTGTTCTCAAAGCTCAAAAACTTTGTTTGACAAATATTTATTTTAGTTGCTCTCACTGGTCTGTGCAGTGTTAACACTGGGGGCGTAGTTGTCTGTTGGGGTGGCGTGTTTTAACTACACTTTAGAGTAATTAAAAAGTTTTCGGTAGTTAACGAAATGTCTGCTATACTCTAGAGAACTTGAAGGGAATACAGAGAATGGGTTTTTTCGTTTCGTTAAAAGACAAAATAAGAAATTCTTTTAGCACTAAATTAAAATCAAAGAAAGATAAAGACAAACATTAAGGGAAAAACAACAGGCTGGCTAAAGTATATTGCCACTGCCGTAAAAATTACTATTAGGCAATTTTCAACGTATAGGAATATTATTTTTAAGTTCTAGTACGTTTAAGTTCCAGTAAAAGTGATAATTAATTTTATTTTTAAGTTGTCTTTAATATTTTAAAAATATTCAATTAACAAAAGCCTAACTGCAGCCAACTTCCCTTTGGTTCACAAAAAGTGTTGCTTACTTGCAAGTTTTAATTAGCAGCACATTTTTACCACTTAATTGAATTACCCACTATTAAATTAATTTAAATCAACTACACATTTTTCATAAACAACAATTTGCCGGTAATAATTTACAATATTTTTTTTTCGCCTGCTTAAAATGTCAATCAAGTGCATTAACTGCATTTACATTATGCCATCATAATTTCCCCCCTTTATGCTTGAAAATGTGCCCCATTAACCTTTGAACTTTTAATGGTTTTGTCAAACTCGCTTTTCGCTCGTTCAGCCTCGCCCCGCCCTCTGTGCTCTTGCCTAGTGTCACAGGAGTGTCAAAAAATTGCTGATGACTTTGTGCAAATATGATTATGATGATGGCACATATGCTCTGCCCCTGTCATACCAACAGTAATTTTTCCAGTAATTAGCCGGAATATTGCTGCATTTAATTAAATTTTGCTGAATCCTCTCATGTGAGTATGTACATACGTACCGTATCGTGCATACACACTCTCTAAAGTGTGATATGTTAATTGGAAATTGTCAGAAATTTGCGCTTACAACGAGCGAGCGAGCGGGGGCGGCAAAAGCACGGGTAATTGTCCTTCAGAGCAAATTTTACAATTGGTTAGAGTCAAATTAAAGCAAAAGAAAAGAGATGAACGGAAAAGACTAAAACTGTAAGGGATATTAGGAAAATTTGCATAAATTCTTCAAAAAAAAAACCTAGAAAAATCTCCAGTATATTTACGGATATTGCAGCCAGCCTATGAATACAGTTTAGCTTAAGCTAATCTAGATTAACTAAAATGATAAATTTTGCAAGCGGTTTTTGGAGGCATGCGTTTATATTAAAGTATTTGATGTTATCAAAAGAATTTAACCCTATTCTGCACAAACAATCTATGTTTGGCTTTTTGTAAGAGCTTCAACAATTACGGAATGAAACAGATAATAACATATTTAAAAAATGCAACTCTGCTTTTTTCAAGAACAGCCGCGTTCTTTTGAGGTAGCTAGTTAGTTTGGTAATCAGAATCATTGAGAAAAATTAAGACTTATATGGCAATATTGTTTTTCTCTGTATACACCAAAGATAATTGAATAGCAAGAGGGTTCATCGGCGAATTCGTAGAAAGCAAAAGGCAAGAAAAATTAAATTAAAATAAAATTTCAAAAAATCAACTAATTGCTACACTTTCGCTTTGTAAAAATATTTAAAATTTCTTTCAACTATAAGTGCCAGTTGATTTAAAGTTTCACTTATCCCATCTCGTGCAGATTATTCCAGTTGAAATTAGCCGAAGAGGCCTCTCTTGATTTTAATTTTTTGTATACATAACAGAAAACATATGAGATTACAAAATAGGGTACTTCATGTTTAATTTTTTTTTGATGAAAAAATAAGTGTGGTGACTCTAATTCGTTTATTTAGAGACATGAGGCCAACACTCTTGCTAACCCAATAATTTCCATACATATACGAGTATTAGTTTAGAAACCTGAAAAAAACACTTTTAATGAATTTTGGTTTCTGCAAATCACCGAGAAATTAAATCCTGGGGGTTCAAAATCTATTAAAGTCCAGACTAGGAAAGTAGAAAAATTAAATAAATTATACCAAGCAACGAAAATTCTAAAGGACTTAAAAAAAATTAGTTTTTAGAAAATATAATTCTGGAAAATTACTTTTTTTGATTTTTGTTTACATCTGGGAAATGCAACTCGATGGTCTGTAAAAATATTTGTGAATAATAGCTCTGTTTTAATGACGGAAATCAGGAATATACAAATCTAAAGTCTTGTAGTTAAATAAGATGGGAAATCCTTGAATCTGGAAATTTAGACTAGAATGTTTTTACGGACATCTGCATAAAACAACTTGTGACATTTGGGAATAACAACTCTCAATTTTTGACAGAGATTGAGGAAACTCTGGGGGTTTGAAATTCAGTAAAGCATATGCGAAGTTTCGCAGGAGCAAACGCCAAAATAAATCAAACTTAGGAAAGTTAAAAATTAAAAAATGCATACTGAACAAAAAAATACGTCAAATCGTTTTTGATTAAAAAATACTTTTGTTTTTTTTTTAAAGGAAATCAGGGAAATAATATTTGAAACGTTTAGACTGAAAATTTTTGTTTCGTGTAAATTTGGCAACTTTTACAAAGAAATTGCATTAAAGTTCCATTTGAATCTCAAGTCCCAGAAATTTAGGGAGAAAAGCGTAGAAATTATCTTCCTTAATAGAAGAAATGTAGATCCGTAAAAAAGCCGTTGTCTTTCAGCGTGGAACTTAAAGACAATAGCTCTCAAATCAGAAAGGCTCTTCTATTAGATACGAGTTTAAAAAAGATCATCTTTAAATTAATTGATTGCATGAATTAGTGATTCATTTGAAAACTATTGTCAAAAGTTCTGAAATTACAAATAGTTAAATATTAGATTAGAGCTTTCTAATGGTCAATTTAAAACCGCTAGTCATTTTGGTCGGTGCATAGAGGCAAAACTCTGAAACATGAATGTGTACCCTATTTAATAAGAGATTTATAATGAAAAGTCAACCAATAAGAACGAAATGTTCATTAAAAAGCTCAAGTAATAGAGCGAAAGTGTATTCGAATTTAAAAAAAAAAATCCCTTTTAGACTAAAGCTTTAACAAGTTTCTTCCAACATCCTAAAAGGAAAGACGGCCCTTAGAACCTCTCAAAGTTATGCTGGGGTTGGTAAAACTAAAATTTATAAATTTAGTAAAGCTAAAAGCTATTTGAAAGCTCTAGCAAAGAAAGGGTTTAATCAAAAATGTGTTTGCTTATCTACAATGTAACAATAAAATAAAACTGCGTTCCCTATTAGAGTAGAGCTTATTCGACATAATTTTGAGAAAGAAAAATGTCCACTAAAAAGCTTTAATCTTTTAGCCAGGAACGTACACGAGAAAAACTTCTGAAATTACATTTTTTTTCAAAACTATCAGAGCATTACAATGCGTCTATAATAAAATAACTTAATTCAAGAAGAACAGATGTACTAAAATGAATAAAAATGCGTTTCCTAATAGAGTTGAGCATTATAGACGTTTTAATTATTAAGAAGGAAAAATGCCTATTAAAAAGCTTTAGTCCTGTAGCCAGGTAGTTATATGCCAAAGCTCTTAAATTATCCTAAAAGATCAGATCATTATAATAGGTCGTCTTTTTCCTAAAAGAAGAGAGCATTATATTAGGTCGTCTATTTCCTAAAAGTCAAGAGCATTATATTGGGTCGTCTATGAAAAAGGTTCAATAAAAAGCTCTAGGCATATGGCTACAAAAAGACAAAAGCTCCTATATTCTAACTTTAATGGATCGCCTTTTATCTTGTTGTTTTAAATCTTGTGGAACTTCAAATCTTTACAGCGTGCAACTAAATCTAGCCGGATAGTCATTATCTGAGGATAGGTAAAGATGGGTACCAAGTTTTTTCTAGGGTTACCATACGTACGAACTAAATAACACAGATTTCTTGGCATTACTACAACAAAGGTGTAACAGAATTACATAGAACATTACTACATAAAATAGAACTACTTTAGAGAAAGGTTTACAGCTACTCTACGATTAGAAGCATTTCAAGAACACAAAAGGGAAAACTTCGGGGTTTCCGTTTACATGCTCCCCAAAATTGCCTCCGTTTACCAATAGGACAGAGTAGAGATGGTTGGTTTCTGAAGGATCGGTTCAGTAGAGTACATAGAAAAGCCACATTGCCAATTTTTGAGATATCTGAAGAGAAACAAACCTCATCGGAACGCTTTGCCGTCAGGCCAGCCACTTGTGGCTGTGGCTTTTGCGTGCCCTGCTGTTGATACGATTGTGACTGTTGTTGTTGTTGCTGCTGTTGTTGTTGGAAATCCTCAAAGGACCCATTCAATGACATGGTGGATATCATGGAAGTCTCCGGCTGTGGCTGCATGCAATGGTTTTTCAATGATTGCGGCGACAGGCTCATGTTGTGAGACTCGGTATTGGAATTGTTCGAGGAATGAATGCGGGTCAGTGTGGTATTGGCCGTCGAGGCCGAGGAACATGAGGATATTTGCGAGGATAAGGAGGACAAATGGGCCGGTGGTGGATAGCGTGGCGGCGCCTTAACCATTTCTATAAAACTATCGGGCACATCCACCGGCAACTCGCGGTGCTTGACCACTGGCGGTAGAATGGAATTTTTGGAGGAAAGTTCTTTCAGCTCATACTCCGGCGGTGGAGTAGAGCTGGAACTGGTTATGCTAGGCAGAGAATCACCACTGCCGCCGCCATTGATAACCAAGGCAGCATTACTTAGAAGACTTCCGACAACACCAACGCCGCCGCCGCTGTTCTTATGATTCGACGAGGACGACGACGAGGAGGTCGAATTAGAATTGTGATGCGCCTCCTTGCTGTTCAAATTATTGTTATTATTCTGCAGCTGGCGGTATGAGATGGAATCAAAGGACTCCGATGATTTTTTGCTCAACACTTCGCTTTCGTAGGAGGACGAGTGTGACGAGGAGCCCTTGCGATACAAGGCATCGACGACCATCAGGTCTAAATCCTCGGGCGAAGTCAGTGATCCCCCACCATTGGGATTATTGGTCACGGTCATGGCCATTTTTCCTTTGCCCAGCATGGCATTGTTGAGTTTCTGCTGCTCCATTTCCAGTTCCAGGCAATTTTCGTAGTTTTCAATTTGATCCAATTTCATTTGTTGTTGGGCATTGTAGGCATTTTGCAGTTGCAATTGATCGTTGGTGGTGGCGGCATCGTTCAGTTGTTTGTCATTCAGTTTGCCCAGAGAACAAGTGGTGTACAACGATGGCGATGTGGTGGCGGTGAGTTTGTTGCATGAATGGCGATGTTGTGGAAGATGTTGGTAGTGGTGGTGGTGGTTTTGATGATGATGGTGAGGTTGTTGATGATCATAGCCGGAATTATAATTTATTATTAATTTTGTATTGGTTTGCATTAGTTTAGCGGTGCACTTGGGCAAGGTGTTGTTACATGAAGCATTATAATGGAATTTAGTTGGAAGCAGTGGTGAATTTTGATTAGAGCCGGAGATGTCATTCTCCAGGCACAAAGGCTTTTGCAAAGATGATGATGATGATGACCGGGACGGGGATGGGGACGGGGAGGATAGTGATGAAATGTTGGTCGTAAGTGTGGTTATGGTGGTAGTAATAATGGTGGCACTTATGGTTCGGTTTTTGTTGGACGTATTGGAATGGGGATAGGTTTGGGTTAATGTTGTTGTGTATGAGTGGTGTGACACTGAGTGTGGTGCGTTGGAAGGAGTGATGTGTGATGTTGGTAGTGATGCTTTTGTGTTTTTTGCTTTTGTTACAGAGCCTTTGGCTAGGGTTACCTGTGGTGGACGGGGTGGCGGATATCGTGGTGGTGTTTTATTGCGTGCTATAAAATTATCTGGACAATCTACAGCCATCTCGCGATGAGGTCCTGCAATATTGAAACGTAGCGTGTATTTATTCGGAACTTTTATATTCAATTATGCAATACTTACCATTATCTTGATTTATGGACTTCAACATGGTTGTGTACATTTCCTGATCAATCTCTTGGGTTTCTTCGTTTGGCTGTCGTATATGGGGTAGATTATTATAAACATCGGGTAGACAGGGCTTCAAGTCTTCGCTATCTAAAACCACTATACTCGAGCCGGATCTACGGCGGGGCCTAGAAAGATTGCAAAAGAAATCAAATAAAGTTAATTAAGTTTGTTGGCCAAAAGGAAAAATGCAAAGTTTTAAGAATATAATTTCTTAATATTACTATTTGTATATATATTTTTTTAATAATATTAATTTATTTACAAATTAAAGCATTTTGACGACTATTTATTAATAGGTTGCCAAAAAGACCAACAGGTGTTTTTTTGTTTGGTGTTCTGTATTTTCGTTCATTTTAAAAAGTTATCCTTAAGAAAAAGTTTTTAAAGAGTGTTCCTTTCTTTAGATTTTGAAAACTAAGTACTTTCCAATATTTTTTTTTAGATTTTAAGGTTAAACAAAAACTTTTTAACAAAAAGACAGATTTGGAGTTTGAAAAGCGTTAATACGAGGGCTGCTATATATATTTCTGGTCTGAGAATGAAAATGCGAATATTTATCATCAAAAATGGTTTTATTGTTTATCAAAATATTCTACAGCATGATTTATACACTTTTTCCATTCCGATCGAGACGCCTCCAAAACATGGGTTTTGAACGAAGCCATTGGGTGCCAAGTCAGGGCTGTACGGCGGATGACGATTTGACGTTTTGGCCGGTCAAAAAGGCGCTGGTTCGAGCCGATTTGTGAGAGCTCGCATTGTCATGGTGCACAATGATTCGTCTTCTCTTGTTCGTTTTTCGAATTTTCCGAAGACTGCAGGCAAACAAATTGTAGTGTATTACTCAGAATTGACCGTCCTACGTTGCTCAAGCGGAACAGTCGCCACATGACCAGCTTTGCCGAAGAAACAGGCGACCATTTGCTTCGAAGTGCTTCTTCCACGAACAACTTTCGTTGGATTTGGCTCGTCTTCGAAGACCCACGCGGTCGATTTCTGTTCTGTTCCAGCTTTATACGCATAGATCCATGATTCGTCACCTGTAACGATCTTATTAACGTCTTTTGAAGCACCGCGATCGTATTTTTTTCAAAATTTCTTTGCACCAATCGACACGAGACTTTTTTTTTTTAAACGATTGTGAAATTGTGCGGGATCCAACGAGAACAAACCTTTTTACGGCCAGGTGTTCATGCAATATCGAATGTATGCTGGTGGAAGAAATGCCCAAGGATGCCTCTATCTCACGGTATGTCACATGACGATCTTGCATTATCAGTTCACGCACTGCATCAATGTTCTCTGGCACAACGGCCGTTTTTGGGCGACCTTCAGGACCTTCGTCTTTGAGCGAGCGTCGGCCACGATTGAATTCATTAAACCAGTTTTTCACAGTGCTTAAGGATGGTGCTTAATCGCCATACAAAGATTTAAGTTCATCGATGCACTCTTGTCGTGATAATCATCGTCGCAAGTTGTGAAAAATGATCGCACGAAAATGTGCGATGTTTTTTTCAAGTCTCTGTAAACAACACAAATGATGGTCATAAGTCAAACCATTCTGAGTACGTTTATTCTAAAAAATGTCAAACTTTCCAATGGAAAAGCCAGATGGCCAGAAATATATATAGCAACTCTCGTAAATTATAACGCGGAAAATTATGCAAAAAAATAAAAATTTCCTTTTAAGGGAAATTTTTGGGAAGCATTTTATTTTACCTACTTCAAATAGAATTGTTCATTTTCAAACGAATTGAGAGATTAAATAAAATTTCTGGGAAACAAACTAAAAGTTTTTCTAGCATTTAGAAATGTTTTTCCATTTTAGTCGATAGATACTCAAATGTAACAACAAAATCAAAAATTTTGCAAGAAAGCGAAATGTGGGTCCAAAAATTACGCAAAAAAATAAAAAAAATTTCCTTTTAGAGAAATTTTTGAAAGTTTTTTTTTTTAGTTTTATTAGAAAAACGTTTTAGAAGTCATTTTCAAACGAATTAAACGAATCATTCAAAAAAAATAATTTTTCCCTTTAGGGGAATTTTTTTATATTACCATTTTTAAATAGAAAAACGTTTTTTAATTTTTTTCAAACGAATTAAGAAAGATTGAAGAAAATTTTTGAGAAAATAGATTTTACAAATGTTTTTCAATTTTAGTCGCTACTCTACAAAATCCAAAATTTTGTATATGAGAGAAATTTGTAACCACAAAATATGGAAACCTGCAAACTCCCTTTCAGCACATTTTACAGGAGAGACAAAAACCTTCTTATATTGCATATTTGCAGCTTGAGCCAAAAATATAGTAGTAATGTACTGGGTTAAGCAGTTTTTCTTTAAAAATGTTTTCTATGAGTGGATTTAGCAGTTTTTCTTATCAAACCACTTCAAGACTCAAATTGAAGAAAAACTACATGCTGGTCAATGAGGCGTATCTTTCTCTACCACGCGGCTTCAAAATTTCAATTTACTTAAAAAGTGGATTAAGCAGGTTTGCACATTAAGCCGACGATATCAACAAGATAAGTAAGTAATAATTTTCCTATAAAGAAATTTTTGGTAAGGTTTCTTTAACTATTTTTTTGCAACAGAAAATGTTTTCGAAATTTTCCACAAGAAAAAATGTTTTTTTAAACAAAGTTTATGTTTCTGTAATTTCGCTTATATGTATGTATATGGTTTTATTTTTGTGTACATTTAAAGAAACCAGCTACATTTTCTAGTTTTCCATTTCTGTACTTTTTTTCACAGGCAATGATCAGATATTTGCTACCTGTCGGCAGAACACACTAGGTAGATATTCCCTGTTTTTGTCTTTTGCAAGGAAACCGTACGTAAAACAAGCAAAACAATAAAATAAATGCAGCTGTCACTTGTCAAATGTCGGCAAATATTCGGACTAAGTGAAGATACACACACACACACACTGACGCAAAAACAGACACAAGCATAAAATATGCCAAAACATATGTTGTACGTGACTTAGGTTACTCTTACATACCAACGCATGAATACAAACATATAAGAGAGTAAGAGCTCTGTGGGCTCGTTCATATGAAAACAAAAACCCTTACTAAAGTAGTGCAACTTACCTAAGTACGTCTGTACATATCACTTGCAACAGAGGACCGATTAAGGCGCGTCTTAATCTCTATGCAAAGACCTCATAAAGACCTACTGAAACAGTCAGTGTTTGATGGCTAACAAAATGGTGTGCTGCGGCACTCGCTTCAGTGACTCTACTTGTGCTAACGCTACAACATGCTAAGAACATTCGCACACTCCCAAACAAAGCACAGCTCGTAAAGATGCCAGAGCTGTAGTAACATGTTGCCAACAATTTTACGATAACAAATTGCCAAAGTTCCAAGTCGAAAACTCACAAAAGTTTGGGCGACAAAAAACTCTTTGGAAGTTTCTTTAAAGGCAGGCTTATATTTAGAAATCCATTTTCAGAACACTGCTTCTACTACTACGATTTGATTAAAACCGCCTTTCTCCTGTCCTTGACTCCATATATATAGCCCAGCCAAATATCATTTGTTACATGCTCGTTGCGAGCACACATATTGCACGACACGAGTTGAACAAATCTTTAATAGATGACATTGCGCTGTGACTGACACCACCAGCAAAGCATGACAAGTGCAAACATTTGCGACGAACAGAGTTGCTACGTCTCGAGTGATGTTCGTTCTATGTTAAGCTTTCTCAGCTAGTTTCGATAACACCGCCATGCATTGCCCTCCCTCCTTCGTATATGACAACAGCTGCAGTTTAGAGCTTCCACCCCACTTGGAGTGTTGATGTTGCAGATGCTGGAACTGTGCTGCTGACAATGGCGTTGTATGTGTATACGTATGCGTATATGTATACGTATGCGTTGTGGTGTCATGTCATTTACTATTTCGATGTTACTTTATCACATACTCACTCAACTCACTTAGCATTAAACATCATTTGTAATGCCGTGCAACAACAGCAGTTGCAGCACTAAAATTGATATGATCGCCAACAATGCATAACAATTTTGTGAAAATACAACTTTTTGTTTGAGTCACAGAGTGAAAAGGAAAAACTTGGGAAAAATCCGTATTTCAAACTTACACAAGTGTCAGGGAATAGCAATGGCAAAGCAACGTCGTGTTAACTTTGAAGTTACATGAAAAAGGTTCCTTAAAAAGTAATCAATTTTCCAAACAAATTTCCAACACCAAATATTTTATGAACTGAAGTTTAGTACGAGTAACACAGGAATTTTAAGTCAATATTTTAATTATTTAAAAAAAAACTTTAAAACCCTTTAAAACCTAGGTGTTCATAAAACTTTTTTATTTTTGTAAAAAAAACAAAGTTATTTTAAACACTGAAGTGTTTTTGAAGAGTTTTAGTAAAACCGAAGGGTATGTAAAAAAAACCGAAGAGTTTTTGTAAAACCAGAATAGTGTTTTTTGTTCTAAAACGAAGTTAAAGATTTTGTAAAAATTGAAAAGTTTGAAAAAGACGTAACAGTCTTTCTAAAAACGGAAGAGTTTTTGTAAAATAAGAAGAATTTTTGTTAAAAAGGAAGAGTTTTTGTAAAAACGGAAGTTTTTGCAAAAATAAGAAGAGTTTTGTAAAACCGGAAGAGTTTTTACCAAAACGGAAAGGGTTTTTGTACAAATAGTGTTTTCTTTTTTTAAAACGAAGTTAAAAATTTTGTAAAAATTGCAAAGTTTGAAAAATACGAAAGAGTTTTTGTAAAAATGGAAGGGTTTTTGTAAAATAAGAAGAGTGAGTTTCTGTAAAACCAGAAGAGTTTTTGTAATACCAGAAGAGTTTTTGTAAAACCAGAAGAGTTTTAGAAAGAAGAAGAGATTTTGTCAAAACGGAGGGGTATTTTTTGTAAAATAGTGTTTTTTATTCTAACAAGAAATTAAAGATTTTGTAAAAAATGCTAAGTTTGAAAAAGACGTAAAGAAGTAAAATAAGAAGAGTTTTTGTAAAACCAGAAAATTTATTGCAGAAAAAGAAGAGTCAAAACGGAGTTTTTGTAAAAATAGTGTTTTTTTTTTAAAAAGTGGTTAAAAATTTTGTAAACTGTAAATTTAAAAAAAAACGTATGATTTCATAGAATTTATTTTTTTTAATTAAAACGGTTAGGTAAAACAGACAAAGTGTTTAACAGAAGTGCAAAGGTTTTGTAAAAGCTGCAAAGGTTTTGCAAAACTGCCAAGGTTTTGAAAAAACTGCCAAGGTTTTATAAAACTGCCAATTTTTTGAAAAAAACTGCAAAGGTTTTGTAAAACTGCCAAGGTTTTGAAAAAACTGCAAAGGTTTTGTAAAAACTATAACAGTTTTGTAAAAACTATAACAGTTTTGTAAAAAGCTGCAAAGGTTTTGAAAAACACTGCAAAGGTTTTGAAAAACACATCAAAGGTTTTATGAAAAATAACAAAGGTTTTATAGATAACTGCAACGGTTGTGTACAAAACTGCAAAGGTTTTGTAAAAACTGCAAAGGTTTTATAAGAAACTGCAATGGTTTTGTAAAAACTACAAAAGTTTCGTAAAAACTGCAAAGGTTTTGTAAAACAGCCAAGGTTTTGTAAAAACTCTAAAGGTTTTGCAAATACTGCAAATGTGTTGTAAAACAGCCAATTTTTTTAAAAAAAAACTGCAAAGGTTTTGTAAAAAACTCCAAAGGTGTTGTAAAAGACTGCAAATGTTTTATAAAAACTGAAAAGGTTTTTTAAAAACTTCAAATGTTTTGGTAAAACTGCAAAGGTTTTGTAAAAAACTGCAAAGGTTTTGTAAAAAAATGCAAAGGTTTTGTAAAAAACTACAAAGGTTTTGTAAAAACTACAAAAGTTTTGTAAAAAGTGCAAAGGTTTTGTAAAAACTATAACAGTTTTGTAAAAAGCTGCAAAGGTTTTGAAAAACACTGCAAAGGTTTTATGAAAAATAACAAAGGTTTTATAGAAAACTGCAACGGTTGTGTACAAAACTGCACAGGTTTTGTAAAAACTGCAAAGGTTATAGAAAACTGCAACGGTTTTGTAAAAACTGCAAAGGTTTTATAAGAAACTGCAATGGTTTTGTAAAAACTACAAAAGTTTCGTAAAAACTGCAAAGGTTTTGTAAAACAGCCAAGGTTTTGTTAAAACTCTAAAGGTTTTGTAAATACTGCAAAAGTTTTGTAAAACAGCCAATGTTTAAAAAACTGCAAAGGTTGTGTAAAAACTGCAAAGGTTTTGTAAAAAACTGCAAAGGTTTTGAAAAAACTGCAAAGGCTCTTAAATTCCATTATTTTTAAATTAGTTTTATATTTAAAAAATTGAATAAGCTTTAACGCGAATAAAAGAAAAATGAATTCCTTACACTGAAAAAAATTATTTGAGTTTTTTAATGTAGCAATATTGAGACATTCTGCTTGCCTACCTAAAATATACTATATATCTCCTTTGCAATGTATTTCTTTATCAAAATTTTATAAAAAAAAGTTGTCCAGACAAAGAATATCGCACATGTAAAATGCTCTCCAATTAGTTTCGAAAAGTTTTATGGTTTAATAAACATTAAAGAATAAAAATTTCCCGAAAATATTACACCTGGGAAATTTTCTAAATATTAAGAAAATCATCCTTTTCTAGCTTACATGCAAACGATATAAAAAGGGATACATTTAAAAAGATTACGGATAAAATTAAAGATTTTATTAATCATTGGCTTCTTTCAGGATTTATGCATTCATAATACAAACATTACCTTCGCAAGGATTACCTTTAAAATTTTATTAATTCATTAAATATTTTCCTGGAATTTTTGTATTTCACATTAGGGGTAAAATGAAAACAGGGTAACAATTCAAAGTTTTACATTTTCACCTGACAAGAATACTTAAAGGTTAGGTTCATATTTAAGTGAAAATCACCCTTTCTTCAATTTAACGCTCTTTCTGTTTAACAAAAAAAAACAGACTTCAAAAATGCCACTGGAATGTAAACCATTTCCGTTTTGACTTGAAATGATTTATTTCCCCCTCTGGCTCTAATGCCACTTAAGCTTATTATACATATGTTGGTGTTGTTAGTGCTGCTGTTGCCACTGATTGTGATGCTATTGTCGCTGACGCTAGCTCCTGTTGCTGTTGCTGATATTCGAATCCACTCTTAATAAGTGGCTTCTTTTTGTTTCAAGTACGTGTTTAATCAAATGTCAAATGCATTCAAATTGCAACAGGTACAATTACCCATGATGCTGCCACTGCAGATGGTGGTGCGAGCAGGGAAGAGGAAGCGCTGACGGCCACTCCCCATCTACGGCTCCTAGTTTTGAACAAACTCAACTGAATGAGAGAGGGGAACTATTTGAACAATGATTGTTGTTTTATTTATGCTTTTGTTTCAGTTTTATTGGGTTCTTACTTATGGTGAAGTACTCCTCCCTCAACTGCGACGGCCTGCACGGAAAAGAGGAAAAGTGTACAACAAGTGGTGGGTGGGGTGGTCGTGTGTTGGGAAATAAAGTTGTAGCAGTTGTTGTTGTTGTATATTTAAGTATGCATAACACACTCGGCCAACATATGAACGTTTCACTGAATGCATGGCTGAATGTCAGATGGAAAGGTCTGTAGCGCTCTAGCTGCTTTGTTTCTGTTTCTACATAGGCTTGACCTGTCCCGGGTAAACCGGAGATAACTTTACCTTTGGGACTTGTTTCTGTAGTCATCCCGCTGAATACAAAAGCTTAAAGCTGGGCATAATTGAAGCGGCGGCAATGTTGTTGTGGAAATAGCCTTATGAAACACACTATCAAGGGTTACCGGAACCTTGTCGAAGTCAATGTGATTTCCATTTTCAACAACATTTTTAAGGAAGGGTGTTGTCGTTCTGTCCGCTGGATGTTATTGTTTTCCTGCACATCCGCCGCTTCAAATTGGTTTAATGGCACGACAGAGAGTTTACGTTAACAACTGCTATGGCCACATCATCGTTACCCAAGTTTAATAAGGTGGTTAACAATCAAACAAATGTTAGGTTGGTGCGTTTGGGTTGCTCAAAACTTCCCTCGGGAAGATTCCCCTTTTCTTTCGCGAAATGCAAAGAAGGAAAAGCACCTGTTGTGCCAAGAATTTATGCAACAGCATGACTTATTAGTCCTGGGGAATGTCATCGCAGACTCGATTAAGAAAGGTAAGTCATAAGGCAACGAAAGCGCAGAGGTCGTCTTCCATTCATGTTTAGGGTTGCTTACAAGAACTATTTTGAACAGCAGTGCAGAAATTCTTTAAGCAAAGAATCCAAAGCAGGCGAAGATTTCAGAAATTTAATTTCATTGCGGTAAACTATTATGGAATAGTTGGCTGTTGTATTTTTTTTTATTATGGCGTTTTAAAGAAAACATTCCCTAAGGGAAAATTCTTAGTTTATAGTATTTTTTAAAAAAAAGAATTGTTTGATTTCATGCATTTTTTCAATTTAGGCGTTTTTTTTATAAACATATCTAATTTCCTGACATCAAATCAATCCCTAATCCCTTAAGGCAAATAACCAGCAGTGCAGAAATTCTTTAAGCGAAGCTTTACGAAATTTAATTTCTTAAATAAATTTGATATTTTTAAAAAAATCCTTGCGGCAAATTTGTATGGCATAGTTGCCGCCTTCAGTATTTTTTTAAACTTTTTTATTTTGGCGCTTTTAACAAATTGTTCCCTCAGGCGAAATTCATATTTAATAGTTTTTTTTTAAGAAATTTTTCTTTGTTGGATTTTATGTAGCAAAATAAAAGTAAGTTAGCAATTTATAAAAAAAATCCTTTATGGATTAGTGCTGGGAAACATTTAATTTTGAAAATTATGACATAGTTTTACTTGCTGGATCGTTAATTAATGAAATGAAAACTTTGCTTAAGTATTTTTTGTTAAAATCTGCATTTTTTAATTGAGGCGTTTTTTTAAGATCTAATTTCTCGACTTCACATCAATCCCCTTAAGGCAAATATTTTAACCAGCAGTGCAGAAATACTTTAAGCGAAGAAGTCAAAGCAGGCGAAGCTTTAAGAAATTTAATTTCTTTAATAAATTTGATATTTCTTCGGTAGTTTTTTTGAACTTTTTTATTTTGGCGCTTTTAAGAAATAATTTTTATTTTATAGTATTTTAAAAAAAAACCTGTTGTTGGGTTTCATAAATTAATGAAACAGCTTATACAAAATTTCCCTTATGGGATATTTTTGCGAAACACTTATTTTTGAAAATGATGACATAGTTTTACTTGCTGGATAATAAATCGTTAATAAATGATAATACAGCAATTAATAAATTATAATACAGAAATTAAAGCTTTTTTTTTTTTAAATTTTGTTAAAATTTGCATTTTTTTATGAAGGTTTTTTTTTTAAAAGATCTAATCTCTTGGCATCAAAAAAAAGTAAGAAATAATTTTATTTTTTATTATTACTTAGGGGAAATTCCTTTTTTATATAAGTAGTAATTTTTAAAAAATGTTCTTAGTTGGATTTTATGTAGCAAATTATTAAGTAATTTAGTAATTTCTCTTATGGGATATTTTTGGGACACAATAAATAAAACAGTTTTAAAAAACTGTCATTATGTTTTTGTATTTAAACATATTTTTAGAAAACAAAATTTCAGCAGAATGCAAACCATTTCAGAAGTCATGTTGGTTAGGTTCAGTGGTTCAGAGCTGGTCTGCACCGCAGGTTTTGTAAAAAAATCAAAGGTTTTCTAAAAAACTCAAAGGTTTTGTAAAAACTGCGAAGGCCTTGATGTGATGGATGTACGACTATCAGAGCTGGTCTGAACCGCTGGTTCCGAGTTTAAAATGGTTTTTAGAACCACGGTTCTGGTTCGATTAAATGGTTCAAAATTGTTAAAATAATCATAGGAACAAAAATATTTTTTGATATTATTTATTTTTATAAAAAAAAAAGAAAAACAAGTTTGGTACATTTAAAAGATATGAAGGTATAGCACATAGATGCGTATTTAAACAAAGAAGCTTTTAATCCTTAAGAGAAAATTTATAGAAATTTTATTACTTTTTTAAAAAAAAAAGAATCTTGTGGGATGTTTTCGGAAAATAATTATTTATTTGAATACTTGCGATACGAGTAGTTTGATTTTCTGAATATTAAGAAGTTTTAGCAGAAAAATGTTGATCTCTCCAATTTAAAAAGACCTCTTTAAAAACTCCACTCTTTTTATTTTAATTTGGTTGTGGGATATTTATGGAAAATTAAGCATAATATTTGAATACAGTGTGGGCGATTTCGAATTTTAAATTTTTAAATCGATGTTAAAAAAAGATAATTTGTTCAAATTTCTGGTTTTATTGGAAAGGTTGAACTTAGTCATTTTATAATGTTATTCAATTGCTGTAAATTACAGATATGTTCGTAGAAATAAAAAAGACAAAACAAAAATGTTCCTTACACAAAAAATTGGCCAACGTCAGGTGTCAATTTAAACTTGCCTTAATTTTATATTTTCTGCCAACGATTTATTGGCTTAAGGGAAAACATTTTTTTGTATTCGACTGCAGATTGTCTGACTTAAGTGTGATATTTCGCCTGCTAAACGAACCCTTTATTTAACGTTTTGCAAAACTTTCTGAGCAATTTTTTTAGATTTTTTCCAGGCAACATAATTTAATTTTCGAAAAAAGAGAAAAACTTTCGCTAAAGCTTAATGCACAGCTTGAGGGGAAGAGAACAGCTCCCTCTATTTTCTTGCTGATTAGCTGGTGTTTTCCTTTTCACTGTTTTGTTTCCTCCGTTTCTTCTTTAATCAGAAAACATTGAAAATAAATATTTAATTACACGCCAACGCAGAATGGAAAGAAAACTAACACAACACAAACGCAACGTATGCATCCATCCATCCATCCGACCATCCAATCCATTCAACCTGTCCAGGTAATTCAATATTTTCTTCGCCATAATCCGGCGGCGGGGAGGAAATGAATGTGTAGGAAAAGAGATACACCGATAAAGAAAGCAAATAAACACACAGCATTTTGCAACAACTATTTGTTAGAGGGCAGGGAGGAAGGGTGTATGGAAGTCAGTTTTCTAGGCGGCGCGTCATACGTGACGAAGCGGATGTACACGTTTTATTTCTCTCTCTCTCTCTCTCTCTCTCTCTCGTCTTTGTCTACTTTGCGGCAATTGAAATATTGGCTTTTGTTGAAGTGCCGGTGTTTCTGCCCTGTATGGCTACGAATTCCGATAACTTGTTAGGGTCTTCCAGAAACATGAAAGAAAACAATAGTTTTTGTGAGATTTTTTGTGTTGCTTTGCCTAGACCTTTTCGTTTTATCATTTTTGTGAGGATTCCATTTTAATTGTTCCAAATTTATTTGTATTGACTTTAAACAAAAAACCGCTGGTATTCAGTTTTACGGGAGAACATTAAAAACAATCAATTAAAAATATACGCACGAGTGTGTGGGAAAAAATGGATGTAGGAAATGATGTATGGCAGGTTAATCACTTCATAGCAGAGACTGGGTTTCTTTGGAATCCCATTGATGTCACTGCGAAAAACGACAGTGGATTGTTAAAAATAACAACAGAAATCCATTAAAGAAAATCTATCATGCTGTTGTTAGTTAAGAGAAAAAGGAAGTAGGACAAATGTGTTCCTTTTAAACCATACAGACAAGTGAGTTTAAAATTCTGAGAAATTATGAAGAAATTGTTATTCGAAACGGCAGAAGAAAGAATTTAGAATTTGTTATACTTACTAATATTTTCATCAAAACTATACGCGTAATATAATTTTAAATAATAGTAATGTATAAACGAATTAACGACCTCAAGCTTGAGTATTCAAATATTTCATCAAATTTATATTTGTTAATTCCAAAAAAGGAATACCAATACATGGACCGAAATGTTTATATCTCGCCAGGGTGGACTATTTAACCAGTATGAAACCATGAGCTAAAACCACTGATTTTAGAGAACAATCCGGCTTTTGGTTCCTTTACAGAATGTTGAGAAAAATGGATGAGAAATTTATGATTGTCATTTGTAAAATTTGAAATTCAAAAATTCCTAAAAAGTTGGTTAATATAAAATCATCCACACGAAGAAAAGTATGGTTGGGATAACAATATTCGAACAGCATCATACTATTGTTGGGTATATGTATGTGGCACAACAATATTATGATCCTCACAACAAGAGCATGATTCACATACAACCATACTATGTTCCCCACAAACATAGTATGATTCACACTCAACTATTCTATGATCCCCATCCTCACAACCATGTTATGATGCTCACAACCATAGTAGTTTTCACATACAACCATAGTATGATCCTTACAACCATAGTATGATTCACAAGCAACAATGTTAAGATCCCTACAGCCAAAGTATGATCCCACTCAACCATACTAAGATCCAAAAATTATTTATTAGATTTAGGTTATGTTGTCAACAATAAAGGTTTGAATTAAATAAATTTTTTAAAAAATAAATTAAATTCAAAACAATAGGACTGATTCAGTTAACAAACGAAAAAAATATGTTTAAAAAATATTGGTTTATTTAAATATTTTATTAAAAATATTTCACTGATACAAATCCTGAGCAGTTTGTTTTGAACAATTTTAATTTACAGATAAAAATTTATATTATTACCAGGATTTAAAAGCACCAGTCCGCTAACCATTAGCATCATTTTGCTAAACTAATGCTAACAATCTTTTCCACAAGCCAGGGCTAAAACTAATGTCTGACTAACGTTAGCTCGCGTTAGCGTTAGTCAAAAAAATGACACACCTCTGCTAACCACAATTGACTAATGTGCTGCTAAAAATTTGCTAATTTTGACTAACCATTTTTCGTTAGCAAAAAATTTGAGCTGGTTTCAGTGTTGTCAACGGAACATGACGCAAACTATCCAATAGTGGTACCGTAGTGGGGATTTCGGATACACGATTTTTTAAATAAATAGCCTTCAAAAATTAAAAAATTGTTAAACACATTAGTTGAAAAAAAAAATATAAATTTATTTTAGTTTGAAAGAACATTCAAAAGGAAATGAGATTAGTTGAATATGGAAAATAAAAATAATTCATTTTTTTATAATAAACGGAATCTTATTGTACAGAATATTTATTCATCAGCACAAAAGTCAAGTTCGGATATGGTATGCACATCTAACACAACGTTTTGTTATTCTCAATTATAAAATAATCATCAATGTTAAATAAGCTTTGCTTTGACATTTTCTACATAGACCTAGCTTTTTCCAAACACACATTTACTTCTACGCTGAGTGTGGAGTGAATCCCCAAATTTCATTTTCTCACACAATCTGATTATCTCTCTCTTTCCCACTATTTTCAATGAGTCAAAAGAGCAATAGCACGCTTTCGTAGTGTTTCTATTTTCTCTCTTTGTCCGTTTTCGAACAGTGTCAATAACTTCTGAACGAATGCCCTAAATAAACGCGAAATGATGGACTATTTTTCTATTAAAACGCTCAATATGTATGTTTGAAAAATATTGAGAATATTAGGTTAAACAGTCATACTATTTATTCTACGAATATTTATTATTTCAGCATTTTCAGAGTTCGTTATGCATCTCCTCAATCCAATGTTAAATGTGGAACATAGAACATTCCCGTTGGAAGTTAAACGGATCTAACCATGTGGACTCCATTATGCAGTGATTTATTAGTCATTGTGCATAACATTATATTATATGTATAAACAATATGTAAATATATACGAGTACCTACCTCGAATTATTTCTGTGCTATTAATTTCACTTGTTTTTATATATATACCTTTAACAGCTACAGAAACGCACAGCAATATTGTTTCATGCGATTTTTTAAAAACACAACTTATTGTCTATCAAAGGTAGGCAACACCGTACTCGAGCCGAACACAATTTTTGGTTACACACAAAAACCGAACCAAACACACAAGTCGAAATTAGTCACCAAATTAGCACAATTTAGCAAAGACGTTAGCAAAATCAGCAGTTGCTTCTTCTTCCATTGCTAATAATATATGCATATTTTGGTTAGCGTTAGTTTATTTTGCTAACGCTAACTGAATATTACGACTAATTTAGTTTTAGCATTTGTTCGCATATTAGTTTTGACTTTTTTATGCTAAAACTAATTGACAAATTCTGTACTTTTGACTAAAATTGCGTTAGCATTTTAAACCCTGATTATTACGTAAGATTCGTAACAATAACATTATTCTAAAGCCCATATTCAAACTTAAAAATTGTACAATCGTACGGTATGATTGTCGTAATCATATTATTGTTAACATATAACCCCAAAGACAATACTTTTGTCGCTCCAACAATATTTATGTTGTAGCTACGATCGTATTTTCATTTTTTAAATTCAACAATAATATTATTGTTACATTTTAATAATATTATAATTGCCACAATCATACTTTTGTCAAAAAGAAATTCAAAAAACCTGGATGCGAGGAACATACTTTTATTGCAGAGAACATATTATTGTTGCATGACCATTTAGCAACCATATGTTCTTTTCGATGTCTATTATGAAACCATGAGTTAAATCCACATATTTTTGAGAACTTCCCCGCAATAGATTTATAGAATGTTGAGGAAAATATTTTAGAATAATAATCTCAGGAGTAATGGATCATTGTCTTTTGTAAAATAAAAAATTTCTAAAAAGTTCTAAACAGGGAAGTATTTCAAGATTTATTATAATTACAAATCGTTTCCATGTTCTAACACTACTGGTCAATTACTCAAACCATTAAGCTTTTTAATATCCAACCACGTCAGCATGCTGCCCTCATCAATTACCACTATTTAAATTAACTGACAACAAAGAAAACCAAAAATCTTCAAGATTGACCCTCTCTGTCTCAAACCAAGGAATGTGCTCGCACTGTCTGTCTACAGTCCAGAGCTGTGAAAATGCATTTTTCTGTTTTGTGTATCTTTTCTGTTTTCTTTTTCGTTTCCATTTGATTTTTTTGTAAACTTATTTTTAAGTGCATAATTATCTTAACAATGGCCATTGAACTTGAAAACCCGACAAGACAGTCTGTGAATTTTTTTATTTCCATTTTTTTTTTGGCTGCCAACCGAAAGGTTACATTCAAAACCCCAGCCGAGATTGAGTCATAGCGCATAGACTACGGCGCGACGTCAGAGGCCAAGTCATTACACCAAAGTATTTAACGGGATAGGAGAGAGAGATGGAGGGAGGGAAAAACTAAAGAAAAGTAACAGATGAAGGGTACCAAAAACAGAAAAACCTAAAATAATGGCGGAAGTTTGGGTTTTAAAACAAAACACATTACGACAGCAAAAAAAAGTAATTGAAAAGTATCTGAAAGAAAGAATAAAACAAAAAAACAAGATAATCGAAAAAACAAACAAGACTGCCGTAAAAGTAAAAAAAAGATGTGGGAAATATGAAACATTAAGTGGGTGTTTGAAAAATTACTTTTTAATGATTCAATATAGTTTTCGGTGGAAAAGAAAAAGCGCGTTTCGTTTTAAGGTCAATGAACTTTTCTAAAAACTAAAAAACAACAACAAAAAGTTACAATATACAAGTTAAAAAAGCATTGGATTATTAATAATTAATAATGATGTTACCCTGTTTCTACACAGGGTGATAATAAAAGTTCAAAATGTTTGAAGACAAACTGACCAGCTCCCGGGACTGATTGATTAAAGTTCTAAAATCTTTTGGCTTGATCTCTCAGAATAAAAATAATAATGTTATTCCTTTGAAACATTGGATGTTCCATACTAAGAACAATTTTCTCGAACGAAAGAAAACGCTTTTTGCCAACAGAAACCAACAAGCCAAAAAGGCATTAAAAAATATTTTAAGATTGTAAAAAACACAGTGAAGTGCTTTCCAATTTTTTGATTTTAATCTTACGGTACTTTTTAAGCAATTGTTAGTTCAACGAGTTGTTGTTGTAGCGGCCAAAAATTGCTCTTTGGGTCAAACTGGTCCATAAATCCGACACACTGTGCGCAATTGCAAAAACGCATATGTATTAAAAGCTTTCGCCCGCTCCTGACAGAAATCACTTGAGATTTCGAGTTTTTCTTAAAATTTTGCTTAACTTTGCACTTAAACAAGATAGAGTAAATGGTGGCCCTATCTTAGTCAGCCTTAAAAGATAGTTAGACTAAATAAATTAAAATCTTGATACACTTTGCGCAATTGCAAAAACCCGAAAGTGTTAAAAGCTATCGCCCGCCTCTGACATAAATCTATTGAGATTTCGAGTTTTTCTTAAACTTTTGCTCAATTTTACAACATTTTTTGTGCAAACATAAAATTTATGAGACTTAACTTACAAAGTGTAAAAGTAGGCCCATGCCGTAGTGAAAATTAAAAGTTACCATCAACTTCGGACTTAAATCTTGAATTGAAGAATTGTAACATTTTGCGAAATTTTTTGTGCAAATTAATAAAATGTATGAGAAAAAATCCTTAACTTTCTTAAACTTTTGCTCAATTTTACAACATTTTTTGTGCAAACATAAAATTTATGAGACTTAACTTACAAAGAGTAAAAGTAGGCCCATACCGCAGTGAAAATTAAAAGTTACCATTAATTTCTGACTTAAATCTTAAATTGAAGAATTGTCTTCTATAACTTTTGAAATTTCTTGTTCTTCGCGAAATTTTGCTTTATTTCGAACAGTTCTACAGTATCTCCTGATAGTAAAAAACAAGATCTTTTCGAAAACCTGATACTTTTTGTGCAATTTTTTGAGCAAAATGTAAATCGAAAGAAAACAAAAAAGCTGCTTTTATCTTAAATTTTCTGTATTTTCTTAAAAAAATTAAAAAAAATACGCCCATTCCTTAAATCTCTAAATTTTTTTATTTTCTAAATAAATTTCCTACAGTTTGCACAACTTTTTGCGCAAAAAGTAAAGCCAGTAAGAGTTAATAATATTTTCGTTTGCGCCAACTCAAAAACTCATTTATTTCTTAGCTTTTGGTTCCCTATTGTTTTTTATGGGGTGTAAATAAATAAAAACATCAGTTTTATTCTTCCTTAAACAATTTTAATGTTTTCTTTTAAAAAGTAATTAGTAGGGATGTAACGATTGTGGGTTTAGCTAAAGCGAATATTGAAATATATTTGTTGCCATAGCGAATAAAACAAAATTGACTTTTGCGAATGCGAGCAAACTTTTTTATTTATTTTTTTTTTTTAATTTGGCCTCAAATTGTATTTATTTTAACAAAATATTTAAAATATAATTCAAGAAAAATAACCTCTAACTATGCATAAATATTTCGGAACATTTAAAATATTCAAAGTTTAGTAAAGCCACTTTTTATTTTACAAAAATAAGCTAAGCTGCTTTTTCACGTATTCCGATGTTTTTCGAATGCTAAAGGGAATATTCCAAAATTTGTTTTGGCGTATGCGATAGCGAATGTTCAATATGATGAGAATAATTCGCATTCGTAAATTTCGTACAACCCTAGTGGTTAGTAGCCATGGCATATGCCAACCCTGACTTAGACAGCACATGATTGCATGTGGCGTCATTGTCTACTATTTCGACATAATAATTTTTATTTTTTGTTGGCTTTTCCAATTGTTATTTTTCCTTTATATAGCTTTTAGAACTTATTAAAAATTCGAAAAATGCCAAGCCGTTGTCTCATTACAGATTTGCATTATTCTTTATTCTTTTTGTCACTCTCCACCAAACGTGTGATGCATTTTTAATGCCATTTCGTTGCGGTGTCTCAAAAACTCAAGTAAAAGTTTTTTTGTTATTAAAGAAATGAAAAATGGAAAAATTAAAAAACAGAAAATCAAATTGGTAAAAACAGATAAACACGCACTCACATTAAGTGTTCTTTCGAAAATATAAATCCGTGGCAATAAATATTTTTTTCATGGAGCGGACACAGTCATTGAAATGGAATTTTAGGCATTTCCGCTTGATATGGGGGAGTGATAAGTGTTACTTTAGTTGAAGAAGTATGTTTTTATTTAGAATACAAATAATGTGGCTTAAAAATAGTTTTGAGAGTTAAGGCAATGGCCGGACAAGATATTAGAGCGTATAGGCTGTGAAATGCATAGTAGGAAAAAATGGTCAGCTATCCGCCCAAACTGTACTATTTTTTTTGCTGATAATTAGAGTGAAATTAACTGCAGGACGGTTAGTTTCAAGCATAGAATGTAAAGATTGACTGCAGGAGTTTACTTTATTAATCACGACAGATGACTAAAAAGAATGTGTGATTTATTCTTTACCTAATGGCACTCACGAGTGATAGATATCGATATAAAGGGTTATATTGGCTCTGTAGGATTTAAAATATAAAAAATACATCACCGTTGGTGCTGGTCTAACCTACATTCGTCTCATCTGTGAATGGACCAACTCCTTACACGTTCTCAGAACGTTTTGACGTAAGACCACCTATGTGTTGTTTACAGTGACTTGAAAAAATCAAATTGGCAAAAAAATGGAATTAACTCGTAAACATTTTTGTGCGATCATTTTTCACAACTTTCGACGTGGATTATCACGCCCTTGTATTTAAGAACTAGGGCCAGGAAGATTAAAGTATAATTATTATAACTATAGCGGATGAAAGTCAACTATAGTGCTTACAAAAGCCTTAAATCCTGCTTAGCCGAAAAAGTGTGAGGCTCCATCCCTACCAGAAATCCTAGCAAAACCATTTTAATGAAAACTTGAACACAAGAAATATAATTATAATTAGCCAAAACATAATGGACAGAGAATCTAAGTCTATTAGCAAGAGTATTAGTATGTCTGTAAAACCTAGATGTCGCTTTGTCAAACATAGAATTTGTAGATAGCATCTGTTAGAAGAATAATTGTAGCTAGCCTCTGTTAGATAAATCACAGGTGATTTTATAAATATTTGTTTAGAGTATCTACTGTATGTAGTGGCAAGTTGGTAAAGACTGGAAAAATTGTAGACGTAAAGCCTAGTTACCTTTAAGACCTCGTTTAATCGCATTACTAGTAATTTTATTTATAGCTTTGCCTTTAAGCAGAGTTCTATTTGCAGCTACCGATTTTGTTCAAGATCTTTATGTCATTGCCTTTCTACAGACTGGAAACATTTTAGGAGCAGTTAAGACTAGCTTACTTTTAGGCCTCGTTTAATCATGTTACTAGCACTAGTTGTATTTATGGCTTTACCTTTTTAAAGAGTTCTATTTGCAGCTATCGATTATACACAAGATCTTCATGTCTTTGCCTTTATACAGACGCATTTCTAAGAATTTAAGACATACTTGAGAAATTTAAAATATATTAAGAATTTTGAAGATATTTTCCTCTCAGAAGCAAATTGTGGTAAGCCTTTTATGGCTTGACCCTCTCTTCTCTTCTCTCCCCTCTCCATCTCTTTTTCTCTTTCTCCAGCACAACAGCCTCTTGAGCTTCTTCGCAGGCAGTTGCAACACCTTTGTTCCGTTGAATTCCAGGTAGATGAAACAGTTTCGTAAATCACCCTGTAATACAATCTGCTCATAATTTTGTTGTCATGTCATAAACATTATTGTTTCTCTTCTTCTTCTTCTGTTTTTTTTTCATTGGTGTACATGTTCGTTTAGCTATATCTGTTATTGTTTATTGGACATTGTATCATAAAGGTGTTAATGTCAAGGCATATTTATGGCCTCACCTTAATTTGCACCCAGTACCTCGCTCTCCTTCTCTCTATGGACCTGTGTACGCGAGGGCGAAAAGATGCCGAAAAAATGGCATCCTTTTTTGTTGTTGATTTATTTTTATCAAAAACAAATCTTGATTTATAACGTGATTACGGTTTGAGAGAACCAAAAAAAATTAGAGAAATTAGGCATAATTGAAGATATATGTGTCTGTGTATTTTGGCTTTTGAGAGCTGAGAACTGAGCTAATGTCCTATTGAGAAAAAGCTTCTGTGTGTTTTACCTGATGCTTTTAAGAGCTAATATCCCATTGAGGAACAGCGTCTGTGTGTTTTACATGATTATCGCTGTGATAGCTTCAACCATAGTCCTCACTACCCGTGGTACCAGACTTTATCCTCCGGTCAGACCTCGTAGCCGAGCTACTACCAGTTTGCGATCCATACAACTCGAGACTGGTGCTATTAAGGTTGGGGAACATAAATAAATTATCTTCAAAAAGCTATGTACGATGCAATTCCTATACTTATAAGCCAAATCCTACTGTTAAATGCCACCCCGAATGATTGATTTTTTATAGAAAAACTTCTGTATGCTTTAGAGAAAAATCTCTTACTTGCAAGTCAACAAGAAAATATTTACATGCTCCTATCCGGCTTTAAATAGGGATTTCTTATAATAAATTAAAATACGTCGTCTACGAGTATCTCAAAATTACTTTTAATCAATATAAATACCAACCTGTTGCAATATACTCGTATAACCTTGCTTTACATTCCAATAAACTAGCAAAAGAACAAACTAAATTTTAGACAGACGGACAATAGTTTTTTTTATCTAAAGGACTGGTGGATATAAGGATTAGATTCAACCTAAAGATTGTAAAACAGCAATTTAGATAAGAAAAATATGAGGAGATGGCTGAATTAATCGTCAAAAAAAAACTGAACTATTCTTCAGGACAAACCTACATAGCTGGGATAGCTTCAACCATGATGCGCCATTGCAACAGAAGCCATTACCAAACGTCGGCCAGCGCCCCTTAAGACCAAACCCGCCGATTTCAATTCGAAGCGTTTTATATGGACACAACTTTCCCTTGGTTAGTGGCCGAGGCCTACCTTAACGTGTACTTATCCATGGGTCACAGTACTCGGTAGCAAGGCAACTCTACACTGAGCCGAAGCTCATCCAGCGATTTGGGTTTAAACCACAGCCACTCCGAAGGGCCGCACTTATTAGTCAGGCCAGAACAACAGTTCTGGGGCCCCTGACTACTACCAGACTTTTGTCTCCGGTCAGACCTCGTAGCCGAGCAACTTGCGATTCATGCAACGGGGGACTGGGTACTTAAAATTAAGGGCATCGGTCGTAAGATGCCTTTAACTTTGGTCTAAAACCACTCTGTACATGGACATGGCTTCAGCAACGCTCAGAGCTAGGTCTATTTCTACATCCTTCTTTTGACGACGGTAAACTGTAACCATGTATTAATGCTAGACCCGAAGGACCCACAAACAAGACCCAAGGGGGTATAATTACCCAGTCATCCGTGGTACCAGATTACCTTCGGTCAGGTTTCGTCACCAAAACTACTCCCTATCCCGGTGCCAAGTAACCAGGGGTCTTGTAGTAAGATCTCTAATAAAACTCAATACAAATCGAGCAAAGGTAGTACCGACTATAAAAGCGATCAGCTTTGCTATGAGTGCAACGTTTGAGACTTTATAAAGGACCTGCAGATATAAAGGGTGTCTCAGTAAGAGTACACTCTTTTAAATGTTTTTTTTAAGATAGTCGTTATTATTTATTGGATTGAAAAGATGACATGTATGAAATAAAATATCCTTTAAATCAGCTCTGATCACAGGCCATTACTCTTTTAATGGCATGAACATTTTTAAACAATGACTAAAAACTTATGCTGTGGACCTCGTTAAATTCGTCAGACCTTCGTTATTTTATAACATACTATGTAAACTATTTTTAAAAAATACACATACGTACATATGTACATAAGTATATTTTTTATATTTTTCACTCAATTCTTTTTAGTATTTTTTTTTGTTAACAAACCCCTCGACATTGTCAAGTGCACCGGGCTAGGTAAACTGTGCATACATTTATTAGACCAACTAAGGTTCGCCTCAATGGTTTTGCCGGTTTCTATTTATCCATCTCAAACAAAGATTGAGGACGAGTGACAGAGATTTTCTAGCTCAACGTTAACAATATCACAGCAGCACTCGACTATGCTTATATCCAAGTGCAGTGATAGTTGTTGAACAGGCGAAGGCGGATTAGCAGGGGCAGAGAAAATGGAGCAGAAATAATGGTGTCCACTTTTATATTTTTATCCATACATTATCGATTGTTATTAATATGTATTGCTGCAGCATGGTTGTTATAACAGCTCGGCAATGCATAAGTTTTGTGCAATGGTATAAGGGAGTTTTCCGAACCCTGGATAAAAATTGGCAATTAGATTTTTTTATGTCGCTACGCCTGTGACATCGATCTTGAAATTGACTAAACCTAAGACGAATCTTTGATAACAGAACTATGTGAACCTGAACCAGTAAAATGTTAACTAACATTGCGTTCTGTTAATGTTTATGTTAGGGACAGAGTTGTACTTTGTAAGCTACTACATTTTTTAGACATTCTGTTAAACTGAATCAGAAATATGTTAACTAACACTGAGTTCTGTTAATGCTTCTGTTAGGGACAGAGTTGTGACTTTGTAAGAGGATACAATTTAAGACATTCTGGTAGATTTTTTCTATAGGTTTTCATTCAACCTATTGTCCTAGCTTAGTCATTTTAGATTCTGTTATAAAGAAGATGATCACCGTTACCGCGGATTCGAGAGGTATGTGCAATATATTCACTGTTAATTAACAGCAGACATTTGTCACTGAACATCGTCGGTCGTATAAGTTTAGCTTAATTTTTTTGGCACTTAGCTAACATTGATATATTTAACATTTATGTTTGGGGCAGTGTGGTGCCAGACTAAAATATATAACAAATCTTGACATTTCTGACATTTTTTGGATTTAACACAATTTAAACAGAACTGAGAGAATGTATTAACACTGCTAAGAAATTTAAATAATCACTGCCAATCGTCTTTCGTTTTTCTGAAAATCTTATGGTTATTTGATTTTATATTGCCTTAGCCAGCCAAATCAGAGTGTGTTCTGAAGAGATGCTCATTTGCCCCCTCAGTTTCGGAATACGTGCACTGCTAAGTAACAGTGCATGTACGATCATTCTTATATATTCTGACGGAAACGTATTGACTTCAGAAGCCTGCTGCAATCATATTAAGGTTCGGATACATCAAAATATATGCTGGATCTGAATTTAAACAACAGAAGTGTGGGAAAGTACCAGAAATATGTTAACTAACATTGCATTGAGTTAACATTGATGTAAGGGGCAAGAATTATGTTAGTGCCAGACTTTGAAAGCTAAGAAATTTAAAAAATCACTGCCAATCAATCTGTCTGTTGCATAGGTTAAGTTTTTTTGCATTCAGTAATCTTGATTTTTGTTTTGGATTTAACAGAATTGGGGTAACAGAACTGTGGGAATGAAGCAGTTATATGTTAACTAACATTTAGACCAGTCTTTGAAAGCTAAGAATATAATAAAATCAGAGTTTTTCCTATAAATCTGAAGGTTATTTAATTTAATTTTGTCCTAACCAGCCAATTTAGTTAATGTTCTGAAGAGAACATTAACTACATTGGCTGGCCCACAGTTTCGAAATACGTGCACTGGTAATAAACAGTACATGTACAGTCTATCTAAGATATTCTAATGGAAACATATTTACGATAGAAGCCTTCTGCAATCATATTATGGCTTGGCTACAAACCATTCTGGCAACATGGCTGAATGCTGAATGAAATTTAAAGCATATGTTTTGGAACGTCTTTAAAGTCTTTCGTTTCTTACACAGAAGACTTTCGATTGAAAATCGATACGAACTATAAAAAAAATGTTAGAGAAAATTTTGTTGCAATTACCAAATATATTTAATCTTGATGTAAATTTGGTTCGATGCACTATATTCTGATGACAATGAAAATTTTATGGTCTCGCAATATCTTTTTGATTGATCTAATGGAATAATATCCGAATTTTTGGTTTGTTTGATTGTAGATACCAAAAATTGGTAATGACAACAAATTAAATGGTTCTAATAACTGATGAGGAGAAGTAGACAGAAAAATATAAAAAAAATCTGTTGCAAAAACCAAATGTTAAAAACAAATTGGTGAGGACAACACATAATATGGTTCTAATAATTCAAGACGGGTAGTGAAAACAAAAAATAGAACAAAGAACAAATTCTGTTGCAAATACCAAATGTTAGAAATTCGGTTCGACACACCATAAACTAATGACAATGACCATTTTACGGTTTCGATTGTTCTTATGATATAATATTCAAATTATTGGTTGTTAGAACCTCATGTTGTAGCAATTTATTGTTTTGTCTAAATTTCGCAATGACAACGAAACAACAAACAAACAAATTCGCAATGACAACGAAAAATATGGTTCTAATAACAGAAAACGGGTAGTGTAAAGAAATAATATAACAAATTCTTTTGCAAATACCAAATGTTAGAAATTCGGTTCGAAACACCATCAACTGATGTTGACGACAATTGTATGAATTCGATTACAACCTATTTGATTGTCCTAAAGGAATAATACTCGAACTGTTGGTTGTTGGAACCGCATGTTGAATCAACAAATTGTTTGTAGATACCAACAAATTATTAATAACGAAAAATTCTAATAACGAAAACGGGCAGTGGAAATAATAAATATCAGTTTATCAAATAACAAATTCTGTTGCAAATACCAAATGTTAGAAATTCGATTCGACACCATCAACTGATGTTAACGACAATTGTATGGTTTCGATTACTACCTATTTGATTGTCCTAAAGGAATAATATTCGAATTGTTGGTTGTTAGAACCGCATATTGTAGCAATAAATTGTTTTAAGATACCAAACAATTGGCAATGACAACAAAAAATATGGTTCTAATAACTGAAAACGGGTGGTGAAAACAGTAGTGGTCATTTTCCACTTAGTGGATTTTATAACTTCTATTATTCGCCTTGGAAATATTTCTACAAACTTACCAATGCTTTAAAATTCGCATTTTCAGTTGTTCTGCTTCTCGCTTCGTAATCCAATAACCGTTTAAACTTTAGTTTGATGCTGCTGTTTTTTTTTTGATGGGGTGGTGACTTTTCAAATCACAACTTCAGTATTTCTTAGAAAACTATCACATGTTTTTTGTTTTTTTTTCGCAAAATTTTCTGTATTTTCTTTCATTTATTTATTTATTGTTTTTCTTTGCATTCTTTTGATGAACAATAAAGCGTGCTGGCACAAAGGGGTTTGAAAGGGGAACCAAACGTATGAAAAACATGGAAAAGTATTGATTTCTTTCACAAAGCACAGAGTACACTCATAAAAATAACACTGTTGAAAATGTAAAAAAGGAAAATTATGAATTTCTTTTTTTTTAATTAATTGAAGTTAATTAAAAATCTTCCACTAGCTGTTGATGCTTTTTCGGTTGCGTTTCTTTTAGATTAAGTTGTGGTGTGTTAAAACGTTACGCATGCGCAGTTTTCCAAGCAATGTTTGGCATTTGCTGAGGTACAATTAATTTTATAGGTTTATTTTTTTTGGTTTGATTTTCTTGCATTTCTTGTAAACGGCCAACGAAAGCAGAAAATAAGTAGTTTTTTTGTTATTTGTTTTGAAATCTACCAAAAACAGCAACAGTTTACGGTTTTCGTTTTAAGACGTTTTTATGGCTTATGGCTATACCAGTGTGGCTTTAACTTAAGTTGGATTGGTTGGGTGGCCAACCACCATTTAGAGATTAGTTTGGAGCAAAACGAGGGAGCCAACAAAAAAGAAAAACAATGCAAGAAATGCAAAAAATGTGGAAATTTCAAATAAAGCCATAAAAAGGTTTCCAAACAAGTTTCCGTTTTTTGCTGCCGCTGGTTTTCATTTCATTTCCATTTTGTTTGGTTTAGGATTTTGCAATGGATCAATGACTTTTTTCACATAGACACAGACACACACACACAAGTACTCTGACCAATGGTCAGTGGAATTTTCAAGAAAATAACAAAAATCCACAACAAAAGTTTTGTTTAAAGTTCACTTATTTACGTTTGAATTCTTTGCTAAGTTTAGAACTCCGACAAGCCCCGTTTGGGCCATTCGTTCTTTGTTAACCGTTAAAATCAAATTTAAGCTTCTCATTACATTTTGTGGTTTGTTGGTGTTTTCATGTTGTCGTCGTCGTTGTTGTTGTCGACGTGACGACGATCTTTGTTGATTGCGCTTAAAAACAATTTTTCATTCACCATACGCGGATTTTGAAAACATTTCAAACGTTCACAGTTGGTTGCTGTTGTTTTTGGTGGTGCTGGTTTTGGCTTCGAGTTGTTCAACTTTGTTTGGTTGCACGTTGTGGCGTCACTCACTCACGTTTGTTGCACGGTCGTTTACGTACTGATGTCGTTGGCATGCAGGCTTTGCTTTACAAGTCCATGTCTAGAGCATGGCATATGGAATGCCTTTGCTCAGGCTACCTAAACGTTCATCTGTCCGCCTGTGCGTCCCATCGTCCGTCTGTCTATCTTTTTATCCATCACAAATACTTGCCGCCGTATTGTTGTTGTTGCCGCCGCCGCGGCCTATACTACCATAGTTTGTAGTTACAACTGAGTGAGTGAGCCTAACTGTTGTTGTTGTACCTGTAGTGCCTGAGAGATGTGATGCACGTTAACACAGATACACACACGCACGCACACTTAAACGTGAACAGGTAGTTCATATTTATTGGTATGAGTGACTGAGCAAAAGTTTCAATACCATGGAACACTTTATCTGCTCTTATGGCTTGTGCACTTCGTCAGTCAGGCCTGCTCTCTTCAATTATGAGACCAACTTTTTTGTCTATGTATGTGTGCGGGTAGTTGAGAATCCAGCGGTTAGTAAGAGGAGAGCTATAAATGAGGCTGCATATCAGCGGCACTGAGTCTTCAACTATGGGGGAGCCATTGTAGGAGAGACAAATGCACACACACACACACCCATAAACTTGGCACAAATCCCTCTCACTCTCTGTGGATTTACTCTAAGTCTTCTTGGTTGTTAATAACATTACCTGTTGTTTGGTTTTCATCGAAACGCTCGAAGAAAAATGTGAGTTGAAACAGCCAAGGAAGAGTAGTAAAGGCAGATAATGTTGGTATCGTATCAAAATTAAATGAATTAGGAAAATTTAGGTTAGATTGGGAAGACATTTTTATACAAGAGGTTCAAGGAATATTCTAAGAGATATTGCCATTAAAAAGCTCTGATTTTATAAAGCTTTTGCCTTCCAACACCACGCAATAATATCGGAACTTGTAACAGATACTTCTCCCTATGGCATAAGATTTCTGATATTAAAAAAAAAGATTTTGTGCCTGAAAAGAAGAATCGCTTTAATAGAAGCACACTAAATCTGTTATTTTGTATTAATTATCTTTTAAAATTATAGACATTCACAGAAGAAGCTTAGATTATTTTTGTTTTTTACCAGCTCGAAAAAAATGATTGGGCAAACAATATTCAAGACCATTAAAGTATTGCTAGGCATATGGTTACGGGGACTATTTAAAAACTTCCTAGTACTGTCGTAAGGGTTGCTATTTATATTTTAGGTCCACCATTATAAAAAAACTATCAGTTAACATTGGAAATGGTTTTATTGCTTTTCCAAAATATTCTCTATGAAGATCAATACACTTCAAATCAACTTTCGACGCACTTCCCCCCCCCCACCCCTTCGATTAAGACACCTCCAAACATGGTTGCATCAAAAACCGTAGACCACACATTATTTTCTTTAGTGCTGCACGGCGGATGACCGATCAATTCGACATATTGAGTGATTAAATAACCCATTGCTTCAGCTGATATCTGAAAGCTTTCATTGCAAGTGATCTACTAAACACTGTCAGCAAATATATGGTGGTTTACCACTCAGAATTGACCGTCCAAGGTTTCGTTAAAAGCTCTGTGGCCGCATGAATGGTTACACCGAAAAAACGCCATTATTCGCCGGTTATACCAGAAAAAAAAACCAAAAACGTGAATATTCGCTTGGATGTGCTTCTCCGACGAATAACTTTTGTTGGATTTGGCTCTTCGGTATCACAAGGATCATTCCCTTGTTATACCGAAAAAAAACGACTATTTGCTTGGATGTGCTTCTTTCACGAATAACATTTGTTGGAATGACTCTTATTATAAAACGCGATCATTCGCCGGTCATACCAAAAAAAAACGCGATCATTTACTTCGTGATGCTTCTCCTACGAAAAACTTTTGTTGAATTTGGCTTGTACTGAAACACCCATAAGTCACAAGCGTCAAAATAATTGAGAGAAGGGCAGATTCGGAACCGTAAATGAACCGAAATTGAGATGAGGGCAGATTCGGAACCGTAAATGAGTTCTGATTTTTGTTTTAACCATAAAACCCCCCATTTTCACCTGTAAATGACTGAAAAACGTTAAGCAAAATGGTCACATCTAACACTTCTAAAGTGTTTCGTAGGCAAAAAAGCTAAATATGTATCTCAAAACTACTAAAACGGAGATGTGTCTTTTTTTCTTAGGGGGCAGTATAGTTGATGGTATTTACAAGGTGGACCCCCGCCTCTTAAGATGTTCCCGCCCGAAATTACACCTGGCTTTACTTCAATGTCGTGCACACTAACCATGTCACCACGGAGGCTCTGATAAAAATCTAAAATCCCTGTCAGAAGCAAGGGAATTGTTTAAACACCAACTACTACGTCCCCATAGTATACTAGCAAAGATATCTTCAACATTTCCACAGCTGTCAACAAAACATGATGTCTTTGCGCTGGCAAACAATGCCGCTGAAAAGGTTTTCCCCTTCCGCATATAAACATGAAAATCTCAGAAATAAACGGATAAACAAACAAAGATTTGAACATTTTTGAAGAAAAGCATCAGTTGTTATGAAAAATAATTATTTTTAACAATCTCCCATGGAAAAGCTCTCCACAAGAACAGCCAACAAACGTTGATAACATGCCGACACAGGATACAGCCAAAGAAAAAGCACAGTTCAAATCGATATAAAGACAAAAGACCTACGGTCGGTGGCAATGAGGGGCAAAAACAGCACTGAACATGGTTGTTGAAGTACTTTTACGCCAAGAGCCATAACTTTGTTATTAATAACATCCATACTCTCTCATACACTGGTACACACACAAATACAAATGTACGATTTAGTCACACGCACACAGTGACACACTCACGTGAGCAGGAACTCACTCACGTTTATGCAGATGGGGGCTTATGAGGAATGAAAACAAAAATTGACTGACTAACTAACAACAAGTACAGCAGCAACAACAACATCAACACAGGCATCAGCAACTACAAAAACAATCTTTCGAAGAACATCTCTTAAGAGGATGAAGTACACGCCAACACACACCAGCCCAGCCTGGCTAGGCTAGGCTGCTGGTTGCTGATGGTGATGACTCAAAAGGTATCTTTAAGACACACGTATAGGCTTAGCCGAGCTGGTGTGTGCAAGCGTGTATGAATTTGTATATGTATGTGTGTTTGCTACCAGCGAGTTGCTGAGCTAAGCACCTTGTGATTTTTTTTTAGTTTTCATTGTGTCAGCCCTTCACGCACAATGGGGGAATTTGAAAAAATTTAACAAATGTTTTCTGTTGAAACAGGAAAAGGTAAATACAAGTTTCTTTTAAAAACATAGGTAATGTCGATACTGGCAGTTGTTTTCCGCTCGAAACAGACCGTTAGTATCATGCCTCCTCTAAACGCTTTGCTATCGCTTTGTAGTTTTGGTGAAAAATTATCTTTCTGACGAGGTTCATTTTCATCTCGGCGGCTACGTTAACAAATTAAATTTTCGCATCTGGTGCTAGGAAAACCCACACGTTCTTGTCAAAAACCCAATGCATCCACAGAGATTGATCGTTTGGTGTGGATTGTCAAGTGGTAGCAACTTTTGACCATTTTTCTTTGAAAATGGGTCTGGGCCAACGGTGGGCTTAACAAAGACATGTTATCCGAATTTCTTTTTACTGAAATTGAAGTCATGGATTTGGGCGACCTTTGGTTCATACAGGATGGTGCGCCATACCATCGATCTTTTGCGCTCGAAATTCCCAAATCGTGTTATTAGCCGCTTTGGCATTACACTTCTGCAAGTGACGCATAATTGTTTTTACAAAAAATAATCCATTTCCTCCACTGTGCCTACACAAGAGTGGAAAAAAAGAACACAACACAGAGAACAGGTAATTTAAACCCCAAAATCTTTGTGTGGTGTTTTGTTCTTGTTCTTTTCATTGTGTTTTATTATTTCATATTCGTACACTTCTTCTTCGTATTCTTTGCCTTCTTCAGATTCTTTGTTTCTCTCATGGTTATGGTTATTATTCGTTGATGAATATTGTTGTGCCTTTTTTCCCTTCTGTTGCATGCCTTTCCCCTTCCCAAAAAATAACACACAACACAAAGGTTTATGCCTCTCCCCTCCCTCTTCTCCTAGCAATAAGTGTAAGCGTTTTATTCATTTTTCAAAAATACAGCAAAACTTCTAGACTTACTTTAGAGGATAGATTTCATAAATAATGCGAAAGAACGAGAAAAAACCGTTGAACCAAATTGTGTTTGCTGTTGTCAGAACAACAGGTAAACAATACCAGCAACCTGCACAAACGCTCGGATACGGATACGGGGCCAAATATACACAAACGCTCATACGAGTACATTTATCATGTATGGATGTGTAGGCAAATGTATCCGTATCTCGGTACGTATCTACAAAAGTACATGTGCATCTTGTAGCTGTTCAACAGATAAAAACGATACCATTTGTGCTCATGGGGGTAAAGAACGAATATTATATACTCTATGACAAGATTCCAAAATTGAAAACCTTGTCAATTAGTTTAAGAAAAGCCCATACCTATCGATCCGTTAATCGGCTTTTAGCAAAATGGCAAAACTTTCTTGTAAAGGGATAAAGACCCAAACATTTTATAGCGTGTTTAGGTGGCAGCACTGTCATTTTTAGACACTAACAGTAATTGTCCATACGTGGGACCAATTCACGGAATTATTATTGTCCCCCTTCACAATAGGCAACTTTACTTGCCGCATCACTTAGTTTGTAGGAGAAAGTTAAGGGAAATGCATTCTCCATTCCCTTTACAAGTGGTACTGGCCGGCCAAGTTTCATTTGATTTAATGTTCCCCTTTAAAGTTGCTTTAACTTGCCGCAACTCTAAGTTTGTAGAAGAAAGAGAGGTAAGAGTCCACACGACCAGTGTATGATACCAGAACGCTCAGTAAAGCAATAATATGGACTAACTTTTCCGCCAAGAGTAGGGTCAATGGATTTATTCTTCATTCCCTTTACCACTGGTATTATAAACCGATCGACCACCGAACTGTTTCGTTAGGATTTAATGTCCGCATACCCACTAGGCAATTTAACTTGCCGCAATGGGTCAATGGATTTATTCTTCATTCCACTGGTATTATATACTGATCGACCACCGAACTGTTTCGTTAGGATTTAATGTCCGCATACCCACTAGGCAACTTTACTTGCCGCAACTCTAAGTTTGTAGGAAAGACCAGTGATGATACCAGAACGCCCAGTAAAGCGAAAATATGGACTAACTTTTCCGCCAAGAGAAAAGGTGAAACCTTTGGTTTCCGCGCAGTTGGTCTTTCTGATATCTCTATGGAATGAATTTTGTAAAGACAGGCCTATAAGACGGAAATAAGAAACTAAACAGAAGTAAGAAATAGTACAAAGTTTGAATGAAAACAATGATTTTTAGTATAGGGAATTTGCGGATTTTGCTTAGGGTACGGTAGACAACGGGAGAAATATACAGAACTCCCAGATTACACACCCATTATGGCCATAAGTTAACCAAAAAAGATCCAAATCATTATTGGGATTTTCCAAAAATTCACTTAGCATATGGACAAGGGACATCACAGTCTATTGTGCGAAAACTGTTACTGATCAGAGGTGTACAGGGTGGGCCAAATAACATCCGTACTTCGCGGTTCCTTAGTCCCCATTTACACAAGGTAACTTTACTTGCCGCAACTCTTAGTTTGTAGGAGAAAGATAGATAAGGGGAATGGAAAGAAAAAAATTGCTCGAACTGTCAAATCCTATTATCTTTTTAGTAGTGTGAAGTATGGTCAGAAGCCATCATAGCCCACTGTACGCAACGGTAGCTAATCATATGTGTACAGGGTGGACCAAATACCATCGGTCCTTCACGGTTTCTTAGTCCCCATTTGCAGGACGCAACTTTACTTGCCGCTGCTCTCAGGTTAAAGGAGAGTGAATGGAAAGCGGAAAAACGTGTCCGTACTGTCAATTCCTTTTGTGTTTCTCGTAGTGTGAAGTTGGCTGCAGATTAATTTAGTATTTTTTCACACAAAAATCAGAACGAACAAATCACAGAATGTCGGAAAAAGCAATAATAAAAAACAAAAATTGTCTTGTGTAAACACAAGAGGCACTTGTCGCTGCTCTCCGGTTAAAGGAGAGTGAATGGAAAGCGGAAAAACTTGTCCGTACTGTCAATTCCTTTTGTGTTTCTCGTAGTGTGAAGTTGGCTGCAGATTAATTTTGTATTTTTTCACACAAAAATCAGAACGAACAAATCACAGAATGTCGGAAAAAGCAATAATAAAAAACAAAAATTGTCTTGTGTAAACACAAGAGGTAAGTTCAAAATGGAATCATAAAAATGAACGCAAGTAATGTTGAATCTTGTAAATGGTGACTTACAAAAAATCGCAGCTCCGAGGCGGCTAATTGGCATCTCTAAGGCTTGGGAATTTGGTGCGCAACAGATTAAATGTGGCTTGGGCTTTGAGGCATGGCGGGACATCCTGCACAAATCAGAGGTTATCCAAATCCACGTCTTCAATTTTAGTTAAAACGAGTTGGGTTACGCTCACTGTTGATCGAAGCGCTGTTTCTAGCCTCATTCTAGGAGAAAAAAAGATCCAATGATGCCACAGGATTATGTCCCTTCTCCCTCAGATTTTCCTTTTTTTCATTGACGAACTTTTGGTTCAGACCATGAATCCAATCTACTCATTTCCAGATGACAGCAAACTCTGTCATTCATATTCATTCGACCGTAGGCCGAGTCTTCAAGAAATTGAAGACAAAAAGCGAAACATGGCCTATGTACTTGGCCAGGATTTACTGGCCATTTCCGAAAGGGGTCGAGTGAGTAGAGAAGATTTTAATGCGCGCGAGAGAGTATCTTACAAGCCATTCACTGACCCATCGGGTGGTCATTACCTATCGATGGTATGGTTGTTGAACAATCAGGTGATCTTGATGTTCTGGACATGAAAACACAATGTGAAGCTCGTTGTTGGGCAAGACATGTATTGGAAGTGTCGAAGAAGCACTCATGTGCATAGGCTTTTAAGAGCGGTGCAAGAAATATTTCACCCCTTCTGATCTTTTCAATATATATACATCTTTAATCAGGTTGAAGATGGAATACAATTCCATATAAGGGCAGATGATCTAATCATCCTTGGAGCTTCTTGGCCGTGTTCAAAAGAGATCCATGGTGCTAATAGGCGACATCAGGGTATCCAACTCTATTGTTTTTCTAGAGCTTCGGCAGAATGTGGTTTGAGTGACGCAGTTCTATCGTTACTTTCATGGTGTGTTTCCATCAAACATCCGTTGTCTGACGTAAGGATGTTCGGCAGATATACGCGACTTTCCAGGAATTAGAAACCGTTTGAGCATCGTTTGGTCAGTTGATCTTACTATACACTACAGATCATATTTGTTTTTCGTTTGTACAGTCCGTATGTGGAATCGACTTCTGGCACATGTATTTCCCAATAATTACGAAAGCCAGAAGTTCAAGGAAAGTGTCACTAAACATAACTCCTTATTTTTCCCCTCCGATCCTTTTCTTTCCACTCGCCAACGCAATGCACTGCATGAATAGGAGGCAGCCCTGAGTGTTGGTTATTAAATAAAAAACAAAATCGGCAACAAACTCTAACTCCGAGCCCCATATGAGGTAATTTTGTTTATTTATGTAACCGCCGAGATGTAGATGTGCCTCCGCAGAAAAGATAATTTTTCATCCAAAATTGTTGTCCAATTCAAACTGCTTGCAGGCCCAAGCTGCGAAGCGTTAACAAAGCGTAAGACGACTAATTTCGTCTTGCGGAGGTGTAATACTGATTGCAAGAGGAAAACAGATGTCAGTGTCAACATAACCTATGATATAAAAATAAAACTTGTCTTTGACCCAACCAAATAAACGAAATGACAAGTTTTGTAGCCTGACTTCATAATGATTTTGACAGACCATCTGGGATTTCGTCCTATGGTGACCGCCGATCTCTATTGCCTTCTGTCAACCATCTCACAACATTACCAGTAATAGAAACATTTTGAAACAATTTTATGAAAACTGCGGCTCGAAAATGGTCACTAGTTATAGTCCATTTTTTGTACAGGCTTATCTTAAAAGTTAGCAACACAAATGACGGAAAACAGGTGTCAGTGTCGAGATAACCTATGATTTATATAGAAAGTTGTCTTTGCATATACTTCAAAGGATCTTGGATTTAAATTGTAAGCTGTTGCAAACGAAATGACATATTTGGTAGCCTGATTTCAAAATGATTTCGACATACCATCTGGGATTTTGTCCTACACTGAGAAGAAAAATAACATTATATAAGGTTAAATTAACCATAAAAAACATGATTTGGAATCTACGTTATATAAGGTTAATTTGAACATTTTGTTGTTGACAGGTATTTAACAATAACAATAGTTAATTTAACTAATCTATGGTTGAATTTTATGGAACAAAAATTTTGAAACAGTTTTCTGATAATTGCGGCTCGAAAATAGCCACAGGTTACAGTCCACTTTTTGAACAGGCTTATCTTAAAAGTTAAGGCAAAATGAAAAAAAAAATTAATTAGACTATGGCCGAACTTGCAATATAAATATCATACGAATACTAGCAACACATAATGTTTGCCAGTGCTCACAATAAAAACAGTGGCCCTCGTATGAGACAATAATTGAATACTTGATTGTAAGATGAGAATCATACACATTCTGTTAACCTGCTGTAGGGTGCACATAGAAAAATCTCTTTTTTTTTTTATTATTTTCTTTAATAACTTTTGTTACGAATAAATTGCTTCAGTACGTATTGTTGTACAGTGAACTCTCACATTCTCCTACAAATATACAAGTGCATGTGTGTAGGAACATGATAGTTATGCTTCGTAGGTAAGTAAAAAATAATGTTGTCTGTAATATAAAGGTTTTTTTGTGAAGTATGACGGAAATAATAGAAGCTTTTCATTTTTCTCATTCTTAGTGAGAACAAATTTTTTTTGGCCCTTTTTTGTCCTCTCAGGCTCAGATTTTTAAAAACAGACTCCCATTTAAAAAAGTGGCTAAAATCTCTGCTGCACTCTAGGGATGATGTTTACACAATAATGCTTTTTGCATTTACAGATTTTTTGTATTGTTGCCTAGTGTAATGTTGCCGCTGCTGTTGTTGTGTGTGCAATAATGTCGCGCCATATCTGGTTGGCCGCCGATTTGTAACAAAGTAATTTCGCAGGGCATTTTGTGGGAGAACACCACCGTGTAAGGATAGCGAGCTGCCAGACATCGTTGCAGCTAATGATGCTGACGCTGTAGAAGTTGGTGATGACGACAATGATGATGATGTTGTTTCTTGGTAACTCGCACTTAGTGACGGTGACTTTGGCGGCAGTGTCGACGACTCTATGACAACAAAATAATAATTGTTGTAATTAGAGGATACGCTGGTAGAAAAGATCTACTAGCGAGCTCAGAGAGAGAGAGGGAGGGAGGAATGAGGATCAAGGCCATAATTTAAAGCATTTTATGATCAAGGCAATAATTTAGAATTATTGTGTTAAGCATAATTGCAGTGTAGTCCATACTATCATACAAGAGACTAAATAAGTGGTTCTCTAGGTGCAAGTATTTCTTCAGTGTGTTTGCATGGATGACATCCGAAAGGATTTCTGTACTTCGTTCGTTTTACGGCTGACCTTGTGTTTTTAGAGATCCTATATTTAATCTTGCGCCACTTGCACCAGAGTAGGTGTCGCCAGTCCTTACTGTTGACACATGTGTGAGAATATCTGTAGATTAGGATGTTTCTAAATCGACGACTTAAAGTACTTGAAGATGACAATGCCAACGTTGGGATTGTACTAAGCTAAAATAACAGATTTTCTTTAACTAATCCACCACACACACAAATAAAGATTAAAAATGCTCATAATTGTAAACGTAGCTGGTGAAATAATAAAGATTCATATTCGGTATACTGTTTTAATGCACACAGAGAACATTTTCGTTGCCACAACCGAATTTTTTGGCGACCGAAAGTTTTAGTTTGCATGCACCTCGAGTATTAACCGTACAACTGAATGTAAGTTGATGCTCTGTCATTTTTAGTAAATGGAACTGAAGTAATGAAAACTTGATAGTACATACATGTAACCTCAATTATTCTGTTGACAAAAATTCGGTTGTGGCAACGAATCTGTTCTCCATGTGCAAGAGACCGTATCTCTGCCAAAGTCAGTAGAGGCCCTTTAATCGATTTGCGTAACGTGGCCACAAAATGCTTCTCCTCTCACACTCATCCAATGATGTTTAAATGTTTCAAAGTTTTGTTTGTGCTCTGATATTTCCATAATCTCTTGCAAATAAGAATCCCAAAATCTATTTATAGACGATTTTTTATCCTTTATTTCTACAATTTCTTATCCTCCTACACTCAAAGAAAAATATAAGTATTTCAACCCACACGAATTAGAAAAACATAGAGCTCATATTTGGTATGAATACATATATATTTACTACGCCGATCACTTTAAGGATTAAAATTATTTTGCATATTTTTCTTTGTGTCTTTTTATTCTTCTGCATAATTGCGTTGTTGTTAAATTTGTCTCTTAATATGCATAAAGGGTGTCAAATGATAATCTGTCATTTGCCAACACACTCGAAGCGACACAATGGAATGCCACAGAAGACCTTCTTCGCGGCGGCCAAACAAAAGAAAAGGAACCTCGACAGCAGCATAGACTCCGGCTGCGTGGTTGGTTGTTGGATGTGAGTGTGTAAAGGTGTGGCGCCAAAAATGTTCTCCATGGATGAGGAGAATGATGGCTTGGAATTTACATTAACTCCGAAGCAACAAAGTAATATAAAGTCATTTTCCAAAAAGAATATTAATGCATGACGATTTTGAAATAGCCACACAGAGGTGCATACACGGAGGTTAGGTATATACACAGAGAAAAATCATTGGATAAAATTGTTATCTCTTTTCAATAAATTAAAATTGTTAGTCTTTTTAAATTTGCAATGTATTATTTCATTTATTTTTGAAATTAAACAAATTTCAAATACATAAAGTTTCACAATCTTTAAACAAAAAACTCTAGTATTTTATAGCTACCCTGTGCCTACACCTACAGGGTGATGCTCATGAATACTTCTCTCGAACATCGGAATATTTTAAAAATTTATGATTTCCACAAATATTTTAAAAACTTTATTATTCTTAAGAATAATTTTCTATAAACTATAGCTACACTGTGTATACAACTAGAGGTTCATGATCATCAATACTTCTCTCGCACTCCAAAATATTTCCAAAATCTAAAACATGCTTGGAGGTTTAAACTGTTTAAAACTCCTAAACAAATCCACTTCGCTTCTCCAGAGCCACCCTGTGTCTACAACAGAACCACCCAGTAGTGGCGGACACATAGTGACTATGTAGAATAATTCAATAGTTGAACAGAATATCACGAATAGAAATCAATAGTTAGTTAATCATTAATATCTGTCAGATATAACAAACAAAATATTGATAAAAGTCATACTAAATGCGAAATTCAACTACAATTCCTAAACAAATCCATGGTTCAATCCGACTACAGGGTGTTTATAACTAACAACACTCTCTGCAATCGGTATATTTTAGTACCATTTGATATACCCTGTTTTGTAAAATGGATATCATAACTTTATTTTTCTGAGTATTTTTAAAGCACGAAGTATCTCAGCAGTCCATCTTTTATTGCAAGCTTTTTAATTGCTGATTTGATTAATATTGACCCATTATAGCTAAACACTGCCTACAGCACAGGGTGACCATTATAATCAGTCTCTATAAAGTCAGAATATACCTATTAAGTAATACTTTAGGTTTAGTTAATCCATTGAGGAGATAGTAATCGCAATTTTTGGTCCGACATCATTGTCTACAATAATTTGTATACCATGTTTTACACCCTGTGTTAGAACAAGGTGATCACAAATGCAATTTTTTATGAAGTTTTACTTAAAACGTGATGTATTAAAAAAATCTGTGCCCTTATATAAAGCTGGTTTTAAAACTTTGTTGCTGGAAACTTCTACGAGATAGTCAACTTCAAATTTGTTAGTGGCTCACCCGGTGTGAATATAAACTTCAGTGGGAATATATAAAATTTGTCTCCTGTTTTGTTAACAACTGCAGTACTTTTTGACTTGCCCTGTGTATTATCTGTATGATAAGAGATCAGAATCTAGCGAGCTATGTAAAAGATTAAAAAAAACAGTCTTAAGAATCGATAATGTCATCGATTCTTAAGTGACGGCTGTGGATTATATGTATTTGGCGGTTGGACCTTAAAATCAGTGTTTCATTTTGTCTTGCTCGCCCTGCCTAGCAGAATCAATTTTCTCAACAAACGGCAGATGGCGCTGTCTTTTCAATTTTGATGGCGTTGGATCTAGAAAAACGAAATTAGTCGTCGCTGTATTCCTTAGTTCAGAGATAATTCTCGTAAGCTGTCAAAAGGTTTTTCTATAAAAAAAGTTTTAACCACTTGCGTGGCGAGATTTGAACCAAAGATCCCGCCCTGTAAGTATTTAGAATCGGTAATAGAATGGATTCTGAAGTGATGGTATATGGTGCTGGCTATTAATGCTAAAAATCAGCGAAATATTTTGTATTATGCGTCCTTTTTATATGTCTAGGTCTCGTCTAGCGAATGTGCAGAATCGATCATGTAATTGTTTTTTCAACTGACAGCAGATGGCGCTATCTGTTTTATTTTGATGGGGTTGGTTATCTTAACTAAAGATATATTACATATTTCTAGTCCTTTTATATGTTGTACTTCTTACGAAATAGCTGTAGTTGCTGCAAATTAAGGTAAAAATCTACTGAAGTCGCTTTTGATTAATTGTTTAAAAATAAAATGCCTCCAGTATACACCATCATGTGGAGACCAGTTGGAACACCTCTACGTGAAAACCTGTTCATGGACAGTAAGTATTGCCAGATAAGTTATATCATGGCGAAAACGTCCATTGAATAGTACTATGGCGTGACCTTTAAAGGCAAACCATAGCAAGCCAATTGCTATTTTTAGGCTTTTGCCTTCATGCGCCACGCCATAACACCAGAGATTTTAAATGCAACTTCTCTGGTTTTATATCTTACACAGCTCACTGCTTTGAGAAAAAATTCTCGTTTTTTTGTTCAATATATGTACATGTATTTTTTCTCAGAATCCCTATCCGTCTGCCTGGGAAAATTTCTGTAAATAATTTTAGCCAACTCTTAAGATATTTTTAATTAAAACTTAATTTTATTAAAAATTTGACACACACAAGAAACAACATTCCCTAAGTGTTAAATAAGTTCTTGTTGGCCCTCGTCGAAGATTAAACCTACAAACCAAACGGAATTCTTAGACTTGCCTCAACGTATGCTGCCGGTACACAAGTTTGTGGACTAACTTTTGATTTTCGAAAAGTTTTCTTTGCACAACAACGGACAAAACTATGTAAGCTTCTGCCCAAAACTCATGTTGCCAAATTACAGTTAGTGGCAAAGAGGGGATAACAAGACCAGCTAGGTTGGACATGCCAACATTATCCTTTCACCACTGCTAGTTAGTAGGTGTTTGTCGTCCCTCTGCGCTTCTCCACCGCCCGAGATACCTGAATTTTTGATGAATTTTAAATAGTTTGTAACACATGCTCAAGATAATTTATTCATTTATGAAACGCATATAACATTTCAACAATTGCATATTACAAATTTATAAATAAATTATTTCAAATGTCGAACGGAGGACGATAGCCTAAGAAGGGGACGGGCTAAGGATAGAAGGAAGAGGAAAACAAAAAGAAGAAGCCAGCAGACATACGAGCCCAACCCCTTGCTGCATAAATATCGTAATTTTTTATGTAAATCCACTTGTCAAAACATAAGATTTCAATAATAAATCGTAATATGAATTTTTTATAGATAAACACACACACAAACAAGGACTATCAAACACACACTCGCGCACCTCAACACACACATGCGAATAGGTTCACTCATTGTATGAATGTGCTACAGGACTTATTAGTCCATACGCCCAATCACCCTCTCGGAGAGTTGAGAGAAATATGAAACTTTGGACGACTCTCGCTCTCGCCGGTGAGAGAGCAACACTAATCGTAATGGACCATAAAAGTAAAATTGTATTATTATACAATAATAACAACAACTACAACAACCACTTGCAAACGGATGAAGATATCATAATTTGAAATTGTAAATGTATGGGTTTCTAGGATGTTGTTGCTGTCTTTTGTCGTTGTTTGGCTCTTGGTGTGTTGACTGCCTCAGAGCTCCCCCCTAAAGCCTTGTGAATTGTTGTTACACACACACACATAAACAATGAATTGTTATCGCTTTCGTAGTTGATCCCCTTATTAGGCGCGCGTGTGTGTGAGTGTGCATCTCGGGGTCTATGTGTGGGTATGAATATACCTTAAACCTTTGCAACTTTTACCTTTAAACCTGAAACACCTCATAACACACATGCCCAAAATCAACTCGGATGTTGATGTTGCTGCCACAGCATCCCTGTAAGGGAAAGTAACGTCTTCAAGATATAGCACAGTGTTTCGCAACCCAAAAATGGCAACATGTTTAGTACAAATATTTTCTGGGAAAATCAAAATTAGTTCTGGAAACCTTCTACGCAATACCCTGGTTTTAGGTACGAGTATTCATGTAATTAGGGGTACCCACGTCCAATTTCATAATTATTGCAGAATCTAATCGGCAACTATAAAAAAATTAAAAAAAAGAGTTACAAAAGTCGGACAGGGCCGACTAGATCGAGCCCTTACCGCAAAAAAGACGTAAGCGCCACTAGCTTTCTAATGAAATTCGATAGAAAATTGTACAACGCTTTTACTTTTGAATATTTAAAATTAAATAATAATATTTACATAGAAAAAACAAAAATCATCTCCCGTAATTTTTTTTTGGTCTCTTACGCATTTTTCTCGGTAAAGGCTCGAAAAAGCCGGCGCTGTCCGACTATAGATTTTTGTAATTTTTTGTTGTTTATAGTTACCGATGAAATTCTGCAATAATTGTGGAATTCGACGTGGGTACACCTTATTTCATGAATACATAAAACCAGGGTGTTGCACAAAAGGTTTCCAGAATCATTATTGCTTTTCCCAGAAAACTATTTTACTTCCTGAGGTGTTTTCGCCAGGTCGACTTTAAATAGCAATAGGGAGGGGACTTTGGGTGCAAACTTTATGAAAACATAGACTGGTATGTTCGAATTGTATCAAGCTTGATTATAGATCTCCCATAATTTACTAAGCAAAATTTCAGCAAGATCGGATTAACAAATTGACATGTAAGGCGACAAGACCTTATACCTAGGATGTATAGCTATGGCAAAACGTGGACCAATACGTTTTAATTTCCCTTTCAATGGTTAAAGAACACTCGTAACTTCTCATGCGTAATTTAAGCACAATTGGATTAGATTTGTGGCTTCTAAAGTGAGAGGACCCTAAATAATTTGAGTATCTGGACTATATGAAAACATAGACCATTATGGTTCAATTGCAATCTGTGTTCATTATAGATCCTTTATAATAAGCCACTCTTAATTTGATCACGATCAGATGTAAAATTTAGCATGTTAAGTGACAGAACCGAAAATTAGGATTATTCGTTTCATGCAAAGGCTATAACAGGGCATGGACTAACATGGAGTGGTAGGACATCTAGGGAACTTTTGTTTGGGGGCCTAAGAAAACTGTGCCATTATGGTCGAATTTAACCAAGCTTGATTTTAGTTGTTTCATACTTCACCAAGTTATCTTTGAGCAAGATCGAATGTAAAAATTTACATATTAGTCTGCAGGACCTAAAACCGTTTTGGTCCTTTGTATGCAAGCTATAACAAACCACAGACCAATAAGGTATTATGCCACCTGCGTTGGTTATTGGTTACTTGTAACATCTCATCTGATATTTAAGACTATAAAAACATAGATATATATTTTTCCAAGCCTCGTTAAATATCTACAATTATTCATGGAATTATTGTTATGGAAAACTTGAGCATGATCGGATGTAAAAGAGGGTTTATGATGTGCCCTTCGAAAAATTCAACTGCCCAGATTTTCTGGAGAGGGTTTAAGATGTGCCGGGATCTCAAAACGAAAGGGTCCTTTGATGAAGATCAATTTCAATTGCCCAGCTTTTCTGATTGATTCCTCAAATCGATGTATGCCAACTTTAAGTAAAAACGGATTTGAGTATGTGGCTTCTGGAGCTACAGTGCCCAATTTAAAAAAAAAACGTGTGGAAACAGATAAAGATTATGAAGATAAAACTCAATGCTAAGTTCATAGTCAGATTTGTAATCATGTTTCTTTTGAACATTTTGTTCAAAGCGAAACCAAGAAATTATTCAAAAGACTTTTAGTTGCAAGCTAGAGTGAGATTAGTTTCAGTGAACGCAACTTCATCATCCTCAGACCCCAAGCAAACAATGTGTGTTTTAAATAATCAAAGGCTATACACTTAAGTGCAGGCAGATTTTAATTCAATGAGAAATTGCCGGCAGCAGATTCTTCCACGAAACAAAATAACACAATAAAAATCCCTCGTATCTATTCCTGGCAAAAGAAACATTGTCTTAAATCTGACTATGAACAAAGCATAACAGTTTTTAAAGACCAACGATAGATTTTAAAAAAGATTTATTAATTTTAACTTTTAGTTGCAAGCAGGAGTAACTGCAGTTTCAGTAAACTCAACTTCTCCATCCTCAGACTCCAAGCAAAGAATATTAAACACATATTCATGATCAAAGGATATACACTTAAGTTCAGGCAGATTTAAATTCAATGAGAAATTGCTGGCAGTTGATTCTTCCATCAAACAAATTAAACACAATAAAAATCCCTAGCATCTATTCCTGGCAAAAGAAACATTGTCTAAAATCTGACTATGAACTAAGCAACAGCTTTCATAGACCAACGATAGATGTCATAAATAATTCATTTTTTACATATCGTACATATGCAATAAAAATTATAATATAAGTAAAAGTAAATTAAGTGAAAGGGGCACTAGCATCGAAGGCTATCGGCCGATCAAAAAAGATATAACCCAACATTTTTTTAAAGATAGGGTGAAACTTAACATTTAGAGTTTCGAAGAAAATGCCACTGTTTGTAAAAGATTACACTAAACCCGCTGAAAGAAGCTATGACGAATTTTAGAGAGGGGTTTAGAAACAGTTAAATCCTGGAGGCAACAGGGAATTCCAAGGCAAATTCAAGACAATGAATATTAGTTCTGGGAGATAGAGCGTGCTTTTGATCGGCTACAGATGTCGAAGTGCATGACATTGTTAAGGGGAACCGAGTGGATTTGCCAATTGGCCAACAATTATTTAAAAGTTCATTCAAAAGCAAACATTCAGCACTCTAAAGCTCATTTTTTGCGAAAAGGAAGCGAAAGAATTTTTGTATTACAGAAAAATTAAATGTGAACTAAAGTTTTGAAATGGGTTCAATTCTACTCTCATAAAAATCGTTTTTGAAGCTTGATTTCTACCAGCATATGTCATTCCAATTTTATCCATTGAAGATTGTTCTTTTTTGATTATCCAGTGTCACACTTTATCACATAAACGACTGACAGTGACAATCACAAGTTTAAGTTGTTATCGACACTCGGTAGATACGATCTCTAGGCTTAAAATCTCATTAATGTGATGCCAATTTAATGGCTTTTAAAAAATGCCAACACTCCCTTATGTTATGAATTAATGGCCCAGAGCAGAACTTATCGATTGAAACTCGGTGAAAAAAATAATATTTCCTCTCCTCTTTACGAATATCGTATATTGCAAAGTGTTTAAATTAGTAATTACCAACAAATTATATACAGTTTTTAAACACTGTACCATGTTTTGGATTAATATAGTATATAATAAATTAGGAACTCAGGGGATTCTCTTTTCTATCCTTTCTTTCCTTGCCTAATCCTTTTGGAGGTGAATGTTAGAGAAAGTTTTGCTTATCATGAGAATGAAAGCCGAGTTTATTTAAACTGTGAAAAATCAAACCTCAAGATCCCTATCATAACCCAGGAGTCGTGAATAGGTGCTTACAACTAAATGTTTAAAAAGGAAAACACACATACATATAGGTGTGTGTGTGTGTTTATATTGTCACAAGTATGTCTATGTCAGAGTCGCTGCCTATTAGCGTAAGTTAGTTTGTCTGTTCGTATATTTGGGGCCTGTTGTAATGTCAAAAGTTAATTGAAATTTAATTACTTTCCCGAAGTGACACACAAACATGTCAGCCAGGCCTAGGGATAGATCTCGGCAAGGCAAACAGGTACTATCTGTCACTCATGCGTTGGTGATAATGACAGAAAGGTACAGACACACACACACGCGAGCACACAGTGAACAGAAACAGGTAATTAAGATAACTTTTACGAGAAGATTTAGCTGGTAGCCAAGCTATGAAACCATAAGAAAAAAAGATTGATTCTTGATAATAACTCTGGGTAAGGATTGACAGAAATCAAAGGCGAGTACATGGAGCACAAATACGCGAAGACAAAGAACAATGACCGAAATAAAAGGGATTTGAAACCTAAAACGGATTTTACCCCATAAGTCGGATTGAATAAATAAAAATTGAATTTTTTCATGTGAAAGGAATAAAAAGGAGTCTAAACATTAAATTTGTAATTGTTTAGATTTGAAGTAAAAAGATTATTTAAAAAACTTTCTATTGAAGTTGACTGCCGCCCAAAAAGTTATAAAATGCCTGTAAAACAAAGACAGTGTCTGATAAAGGATTAGGACGATAGGAAAATATTTTTAGATTAGAAAGCCTCGTTATGAGATATTAAATTGATTCGAGCTTTAGTTTGACGCTTTATTTTTGCTATTATGTATGGAAAACCACATCATCCAATAAGACGCATTGACTTTGGTGGACGTTCTTCAAGCAGCGTGTCCAATTTTTTATGACTGAGTGTTATTCCGGTGTTAGTGTCAAACTCAGACAGTGCTTGGCGTCTTAGAAAATAACCGCAAAGCCGCATTATTAATGCCGCCAAATTTTACCTTCAAAACTTCAAGCTTGACGTTGCTTGTATGACATGTCCCGAATCGTCAATATAGGCACAACAGCTCGGATTCATCTACGTTTTTAAGCTATGAGCACAGAAAGTCGGTCTACATCGCTTTCATCTAGGGTTTTTAAAAAGAAAAAACCCAGGATTATGCCGCATCAATCCAAGGGAATGTAGTGATGCCTGTTGCTCGATCTTAAAACGAAAATGTTACGTATTGAGTTTACAATGTTCCGGCCCTAGAATGTGTTTTTTTTATTTCAAATCTAAATGAGCACAGAAAGTCGGTTAACATCGCTCTCCTTGATGTTATTAAAAATAAAAAATCGCACGACTATGCCGCTCCAAACCATTAATTCTTGGGGATCTTGTGATGCCTGGTGAGTAGTCTTAAAGCATAACATGGGCCTGCACGAAAACATGATTTTTTGTCCAAAATCCAAATTTGTCCTCTAAGTATAGCCCCGCCTTGTTGCAACTCTTAGATTAAAGCTCTTAGCTCTGAGCTTAACATGGGCCTTCCCGAAAATATGATTTTTACTCAAAATCCAAGTTTGTCCTTTATATAGCCCCGTTTTGTTTCAACCACAGTTGAGTTATACAGATGCTGTCCACCTTTGACCACAGAAAGCCATTTAACATCGCTGTACACCGAGGACCTTTGGCTATTGTAGACATAACCACAAAAGCATGGACAACCGACCGCTATGCCAAAAAAGGATTCTCGCCCGAGACTATGATTTTTTGACCATATCCAGATATCCGAACAATCTGGCTGGAAAAGTTGGCTAGAAAAAGACTGGGACAGTCGGTAACTCCGTGGTCCTGTATGCAGCTTCAGTTTATGCAGACGCGTTGTTGAAGATGAAGACCTGAAGACATTAAAGCTCCTATTATCGATTGAGTCGAACGACAAGCTGGCAGATAAAATGAGACAAAAGACAGTCTCCATTCACACTAGGCAACTTTAATTGCCGCAATACTCAATTTGAAGGAGAAAGAGGTAAGGGGATATTTTCCTTTCCATTTTTCTCTCTCTCCTACAAACTTGAAAGTTGCGGCAAGTAAAATTTCCTAGTGTAAATGGGAACACAAAAAAACCGTTCGAAAAACGTGGCAGGTTAAAGGTAAAAAGAGAAGTATCATAAGAAATGTGGCAAGACCAGGTGCGACAGGAGATATACAAACAGGTTATCTCCCACTGTCTCCGGCTGGACTAGCAATTCCGAGGAAGTCTGAGCTACAACCTAACACAATTTCTGACAGGTCATGGTTGCTTTAGGAAATACTTGCACAGATTTGGACATGACAGATTGCCTATCCTTATCCTTACATCGCTAAGGTAGGTGCTACGGATAGTCGAATTCGTCGGTAATCCTGGTTCGGGCATCCGAACTACTACCTATCCTTATTTCTGATAGGTCCTGGCTGCTTAAGAAAATTCTTGCACAGATTCCTACATGACGAATCGCCAGTATGGCCAATTTCAACTCGTGATCGAATCCTTACATCGCTAAAGTTGCTTCTACGGATATCGTCAGTCATATCTGCTAGTACTGCTGCCTCCGCCGGCAATCTGGGCCGGATCTTCCGAATTATAACAGCGGAAATAAGTCGGGCAACAGTTGCAGTGACATTATCCCGCAATGTCCTTTCCCCTGTTCAATTTATTATAAAAATACAGTCATTTGTACCTGAACAGCCAAATTTATCACCCAAATCCTTGGGTATTACCCAGACCACATGCACTGGCTATAAGCCACAGTCCATTGGAGTAGAGCAGAAAGCTCATGCCAAATATTCTTTAAATACATTTCAATTCTGCAGTGAGTAAGAGAAGCTACAGTTAAAATGTATAACTGAACATTGAACTGGCACATAGAGTTTACCCTTAAATGGATGAACAGACATACGTATGAAGTTCATACAAGCCATACATACAGGGTGGTGCAAAAGGCTTGACAACAATGTTATATAAATAAGAAAACAGTTACATTTAAATTGACTTTTCAGTCTCACGTTTTTCAAACACCATCTACCGAAAATCTTCGAATATTTGGCGAATGGTTCAGTGACTTTCTGGTCACTCTGTTCACATGCTTCATGTGAATACTACATTTAAGTGCCTTTCTTTATCGGTCGCTTGTAGCACATGTATGTGAGCGTAATACTCTACAGATTGTTAACACAATATGAATGTCTTGTTGTATGCATTTTGAATTCGTAATAATCGGCTGTGATGAACGATGAATGTACGCAGAGATACGCACGAACACTCTCTCAAACACACACACGCACAAACACATGTATTGCAAAGTAGAAGGTATCCATATATTCATGGGAGCGTGTGTATTAATGTAAAAGTAATGCTGAATAGCTTTACAACAACATTCATACGCGTTTTGCCTTAATAATTTTTATTAATTTTTTATTTACCATTGGGAATCTACATAGACTCATCGATGCGGCCTAAAAGTGTGTTTGTATGCGGCGTGCATGTCCAGATATGCTTATATTTACCGGCAACTTTAAATACAACATTTAGACATTGTATGAGTTTAGCTTACGGTACAAAACAGACTAAGTCCAAGTAAACTCCAGATTCCGGGGTTCAAGATCAATTCGTAGGCGAGATCTGTGGAACTTAAGTTATGATGAAATCCTTAAAAAATACAATTCCAGAGGACTAAAGGCTAGGAATACAAATGAAGCACAACGAAAACTGAAACTAAAGTATTTATACCAACTAAAGTATAGTTTGATTCTCTTTGACTTTAGCTGGGCACACCTAAGTTTCTTCTCAGAGAGAAACTTCAAATGCTGGTATGTTGCTTATTAAGACAAAAAACTCAATAATCAAAAAACTCAATATTAAGGCGTGGTGTTTGAAGTCAAAATCTTTAATGGGCCTTTAGCAAACGTATGGCTATTTTTTGAGTTTTTGCCTTAATAGTCCATGTCATAACAACAGTCTAAGGTATAACACTTCTGCCTCCTGTATAATTTTTCTGGTTTTCTACGGGAAGATGAAAGTTTTTGCCTTTGTAATGGTACTTCACCCTATGAGATAACTTCTCTGGTTTACTATAGAGAAAAATAGCCTTTGTCCTCAGACATCGGAGCTTTTTAATGGTACTTATATCTATGATCTAACTGGTATTATGTGAATGTTGACTTGAAACAAAGCAGGTTTTTAATGGTACTTTTTCTTTTATATAACTACATTGGTTTACTACGCAAAGCAGAAAGCTTTTGAATTGAAACACTAAAGCTTCTTATTGGTATTTTATGTTAAAACTGTTCTGGTTTGCTACGGAAAGAAGAAAGCTTTTGCCTTTTCAATGGCACTTCTATATCTTATATAACTTCACTGAATTACTATAGGAAGAAAATAGCTTTTTCTCCTCAAACATAGGAGCTTTTTAATGGTACTTCTCTCTATGATATAGCTTCTGTGGTTTACTATGGGAAGTAGAAAGCTTTTGCCTTGAAACACCGGAGCTTGTTGGTGGTACTTCTTTCTTTGATATGACTTCCTTGGTTTACTGTGCGTAGCTAAAAGCTTTTGACTTTAAACACCGGAGCTTCTTAATAATACTTTTCTCTAAGATAAAACTGTTATTGTCTACTATGGGAAGAAGATAGCTTTTGCCTTGAAGCACTGAAGCTTTCTAATGGTACTTCTTTCTTAGAAAGGACTTCCTTTACGAACCTGACATCATATACCGGCAGATACAGATATTCATAAAAGTGACATAACAATATCTACACAAAAAGCTTTAAAACATCTTTACATAAGGTTGGATCCGAAACTAAAGTATTCGGCCTAGATTGAATATGCGACCCGTAAAACACTGAACACTTCGGCACAACTAAGCCGAATAGTAGCGGGAATATAGGGGCCCGACATAAGGTTGGATCCAAAACTCAAGTATTCGGCACAGATTATATAAGCAACCCGTAAAGAATCAAAAACTACGACACAACTAAGCCGAATCCCACAACTTCTTCTACAGGTCAGCAATAGTACCCCACCGTATGGATGTGAGATCTAGGCTAGACCCCTTGCAGTTGAGAAAAGAGCAAAATTCGCATGAGATAGCAAAAAAGAGTTGCCAGGTGATCAGGCCTCTGCGTCGTGGAAGAAAATGTGATAGGGGATGATCCAGCTAAACTGGGCGCAATGAATTGGTTAAACCGAGATCCGAGGAAAAACAAGACAGAATTTCGGAACCGTGTATCCCAGAGCTGTGGGGCTAGAATGAGGTGCACTGTATCGAGGTTCAGCTGGCCAAGAGTAGATATTGCAAGAACGAATGTACTGATAGAACTTGACAGGGGGAGTCTAAGACCCGTAACAGGGATCGTAACGGAAACCTGTTTCATTAGGGCAAGGAAAACAGACGGGGTCAACAGATTTTCAGACTGATGTAGGATTTGTGAAAAGTAGGATGAGTTAAACCCAGTGGAGCGCGTCACAGGCAAAGTGGCTGGGGGAAATATTCTTGCAGGCTATAATTCTTTCAAGAAGCAGATGATGGCTAAATGAAAGAAGGTCCTAGTTTGTAACACAAAAATAACTATACTTCGGCCTTTCTGAACGATTTTGATTCGTTTAATTATTGCAGTTTTTTTAAGTTGTTGAATTGAGGGAAATAACAATTGACACTATCTCTGGATGATGGTGAATATGTGCACCCACCCTTACTAAACTAAACTACTTAATTATTTATTTAACCAATTAATGGTTAATTTAAATAATAAACTTATATTAATAGTTTAATTATTTATTATTGTTACACATTTATTGAAGAATTTATGGCAAGATTTCAAACAAATTCAAAACTGGAGATAGTCTCCTTTGTTTTTTTTTTGCATCACTTTTTGATGGAGTTGTTCTGTTCATTTTTTTCCTCAGCTCGTCTTCGCACTTTTAACTTTGGTAGTTCAATTGATTGGACAGGAGAAGGAGCAGGGGAGGTGGAGCTCGGGCAAAAGAGCTGAGTTGAATTAAAGTTCGCTTGAGGTAGGTTCAAAAACATTTGTTCGTTCGTACACATGGACACTCTGGCTGAGCCATCACGTACCAAGTTTATAAATATTATGTTAGTTTCTGTTGCTGTTGTTGTAGTGTTCTTTCTTTCCTTCCATTGATTCTTTCTGCGTCGGGTTCTTATTTGAGTTTGGCGTTTGTTTTTTCTTTCTTTCTTATAATTCATGGTTGTTGGTTTTTTTATAACGAAATAAAATTTAAATTAATAAAAATGAATTTTAAACAACAAACACTTGGCCAAGTTAACAGGAATATATGTGTGTGTGTGTGTGAGTGAGCGTATACAAGCCCACTTCACTGTGTCTGCACTTATGTTTTGTACGTGTTTGGCCTGCCAGTTGGAGGAAATTGTACGAGTTGGTGGCTGTTGTTGTTGGGGTTTTCTCAAGAAATTTGTACTTGCAGCCGCCAAGCAACCTTTGATTCTTTCGAAAAGTTCACGTTATGGGAAAATTATGAAAAACAGATTTTGTGAGAGAACACACAACGCACAAAAAAAGCAAAAATAATGGGAAATAAAATCCTGAGATTTGTAACGAAACACAGATTGTACTGTACAGGGAGAGGGTAGCATATTAAATGGATACCATTCAGAGATTTGGTGAATACACAGAATTGGTTGGCTTAATCATTTTAAATGTTGGGATTAATTGAAAATATTTTTGTCACCACTTTGAGAGTATGTGGATTGAGTTTTGCAGTAAATGACCTCTTAGTTTTCCACAATTTATATTCATACGAGGGCAATCTTCTAGCCGCCTACCCAAATTAGGGAGCATATCAATCAGAGTTTAAGTATGTTCTGACTTAGGTAATCTAGTAGTTTTCCCATACTAATTCGACAAATGGTTGGCAACTCCAATATTTTTATGTGCAGACACCAAGTACGAAAACTACTAGTTTTGTCAGTTGGAATAGATATTAAATCTGATTGATTTGTGCCACAATTTCCTTATCGTCCAAGAGTAGGGAGAGGATAACTCACAAATTGCCTTCTAATATCAAATAAGTGATTCTAAAGGCAGCAGCGCGGCGTGGTCGCAATAATAGAAAGAAATGTTTGTTTTTTTATAACCCCTTCTTTCTGTCCCTAGGAGTTGATCGAAGCAACTACTTTTTGATCAATTTTTCAAAATGTTAGATTGTTTAAAAAAGACTCAAATCCAACGTTCCTTTTTATATACCTTCTACTAAGGGGTAAAGTGTGTACTTAATTTGCCATTCCCTTTGCAACACCACGGAATATTGATCGAAGACCCTTAAAAATCGTTAAGTTCTATGCCGGTCTAGTCATGTTCGTCTATCCGCGTATCGATAAAGGGCAAACGAATTACCCCCGGTTCGTGAAATTAGCATGATGATAACTTATGATCAAAAGCTGTTTGGGATTGTAAATGGGCTTAGGGGGAACAAGTTTCCCTTAAAGGGAGTAAAGGAACCTTGTTAAATTTTAAGTATTTGCTTCAGAAATCATAAGTTTTTGTGGGCGAACATTGATTAAACTGAAGGCCTTTAGTTGGAAAAAATAACATAGTCCGTTTTGGCTCATTAGGCCCATAAAACGACCGATTAATAGTCACTATGGACAAATGGATGCTTAAATAAAAGCAAATTTTCCACCGGTATCAAATATGGAATTATTTTCAAGTTCCGGCAGAGATTAAGGTGGGACTCATAGACCTTTAGTTGGAAAAAATAACATAGTTCTGGACGATTTGGCTCATGAGGCCAAGACGAGCGAACAATAGTCATGTATGGATTAAGTGGGTACTCACATTAAAGCAAATTCAAATATATTTATTCAAGCTTTGGCAAAGGGTAAGATTCATAGACCAAAGGTGTCTAAAAACCGGTCAAAAGAAAAGACCCACCGGTAAATATAGGCATATATGGACTCAAACCAAAAACGATTTTAAATTTGGTTTTATAGTGAAGATTTGGCCAAGTTTATGGTCGGAGGAATTGATCCAAGGGACCTGGCCGAATTTCTACTTGTTACCCACGATGTTTTTCCTTCTTACATAGTAATATCGTTTATTACCTTTTGGGTATCTCAAAAATATTTTTGGATTTTTAGCAGATTTAGGCATTATAATTTTAAATGAAAATCTTCTTTGCAAGTTTTGTTTAGAATTCGAAACATCGTTTATCAATTCAAACTGATTTCAATAGGATTCTCAAGACTTAAGGATACTTATATTACAAGACGCAAGCAATACCAGCAAGCTTCTCTATATGGATCATTCGATCAATAACTTTTTTCCTTGCTCTGAACTTCAGTGAAGTGCCTCTGTTCTAATTTATTTTATATTCGTCGACTATATTCTGATTAAGAGAATGTATGGCCACTCGGTGAGACAAACGGATGGGGAATGATTAAGAGTTGACCCTGGTTCTTATCACATTTTAATGCTTTCGATTAATTGCTATGATATACTCCATATGGTTAGGGGCCCATAACCGCATCTGCTAACTCGAGATGTGACTAGTGAATTCGAAGAAGAGTACGATATGTTTCCATCCATCGTTCAAAGTCTACAAATGATTCATGTTGCCTTTAAAAATTTAAAAAGTTTTGAAAACAACGATGCAAGGACAGTCTAGAGGGCTGAAGTTCTAAAAACTGCCCAAAAATATAAAACTTCTACCAACTGTAGAGGCCTACTAAACATTGTTACACTATCCCAAAAGCAGACGACCTAAATCGGTTTGCTGAACAATTAGTATGTCTTTAAACTCTAGATGTCTTTAGATTTAACATCAAAATTAATGCAACGTTCTTTGAAAAAACTTAAGCTGCCATAAGGAAAAATTTAAATTGGAATTACGCCGTCTGACCTTTGAATAACAACTAACGTTCGCATGGCATCAGGGGCTCACTGCACCTCAAAAAAAGAGTCTTATATCGTCAAGTCGCAGCTCCAAGGTAGTCATTTGACATTACCGAAACGGTTAAAATCACGATTTACTGAGCTTTGGCATGGCGCACCATACTGGCAAAACCAAATACTATTGGCTTGGTCCTTGTTTTTAACCTCCGGCCCTCAGTTTTCGGCTGTCAACTTTTAAAGAAATTGTAAAAGAATTTAAGATTTAAATTTAAAAATAAGAATAGGAAATTGTTTACAAACATTATTTCAATACTTCCCGTATATTTCTGATAAAAGACCTAGACAATTTCGAGTCAATACTACAATTTGTTTATTGAGCGAAAATTTAATAAACGACTAACAATTTTGTGCGTTTATTGTATGAATTGCTTTGTCATACCATTTTTCAATATTTTATTTAATTGAATAAACAAATTTTTAATTTGCAACATAATCTAAGTTTTTCATTTTCAGTTGTTGTAAGTAAAAAATAGATTTCACGTTGCATTTCGTATTCAAACAACTCGCGGCTATCAACTCGAAACCCAATTGAGGTCCCTCTAAAAAATAGAGATCCTTGAAACGCACACAGTCATTGTAGTGACATGCCTTGCTTTAAAGTCTAAAATTGTAGTTTGCCGGTGATAATTTATATAATCTTGGTCCGCAGTAATAAAACTGCAGCATATTTCCCTTAACCTCATTGTGTCCTTGTTGGTTATAGGTTTCTCTGTAGACAACACCACATCTGTTTCCCTAAAGAAATTGAAAATCACTTTCTATATCTGCTAAACATTTGCATTTATGCACAAAAAGGAATTTGTCCATCCAGGACTACTTAGGACATTCTTCAAACCTTGACAATTTAACCCACTGTGTTTCGTTTACGTGGCCTGACACTAATTCTCTCAGGTTTGTCTGTTTATCTTTAGGCACGCAAATACACTCGCACTGGTATTCAGCCATCCGTTTCATTTAACGCAAACACACACTCAGAGGCAAAAAGTAAAGCATACCTTTAGGCGGTGACATTTTCAAAGTAGATTTTCGTTGTTCGGTTACACCGGCAATTGTGAATTAACACTTTTATCACGTAAAAAGATAAAAACATGCGACGGGCAGGCAGGCTGGCAGTCAGATACGGCACCCAATGTGTATGCAAGGTAGACAGGCAAGGGTATAATGAAACGCAACAAAACTTAAGGCACAAGTTTTTTGTTTTATTTCTTGGAACTTCTTACTTACAAATGACAGGACTAAGACACTGTCACGGATAGAAAAGGTAAGTACCACCATCCTCCTTAGCCTGCCCAGAACAAAATTGGCTGGCACATGTTACTAAGGAAAATTACGCACAAAAAAACACGTTTACGGAAAAACAAATTTTCAAAATTTCCCTACAAACACCTACGCTACCGACCATGTGTGACACCCAGACTCCTCCTCGAAGGCAGTTCCACACTTGTTATAGAAAATAATGAAAATCTTGGGGAAAAACAATGTACATATTCCACGTGTGAAGGTACACTGTGCCAATTTTCTGTTTTCTTTTAGTCCTTTTTGGAACTTTCCTATGTTTGCCTTTGCTAATTTTCCACAGAGTTGAGAACACACCCCCACACACACACACGCTGTTGGAAAATTTCCCAATTTCACACTTGAAATTCAATAAACACTAAATGGGATTTTCCCCGCATTTAATGGGAATGTATAGTAAGCAGCAAATGGGCTTAACTGGCAAAGTGTTCCTGGGAGAATGTACGACGCGCACCGGCTGTCGGCCATCCCATAGACCTGCACTGTGTTTGTAGCGAGCAAATAGTGCTCGGGTTTATGGCTGTCTGAAATCGTCACACACACACGCCACGCCGTTTTGGGAAAAAGTGTTCGCTGCCAGTTCGAATTTCATAAAAACCAAATATCCTTAATTTGTTGTATGTATAGTAAAGTACTTGAACTATGGGTTTCGGTTTGCGTACGTACATTCGGTCGATAGGTTTATGGCTGGCCAAAAGGGATTTTTCCTGTCCGTCCACGACGAGGAGCACGCGAGTACCAAAAACTAAATACCACTGATTTTTTTGTGGCCTTATAAATAACACAGACGGGCTGATACTAGGAAAATTGATATCGAAATTCGAATTGGCTCTATGGCAAAGCGTTGGACACGTTTTAGGAGTGTCAATCCCACGACAGGCGGTTCTTCTATGGACCGGATTGAACCGAAGGGCAATTCTGCCACTGTCTGCCACTTGTCTTGCATAGGAAATGCTTTATTGATTGTATTTGATCTAGAAGCCAAGACATTTGAGATAAAAAGTATTAACTGGTTTGTAAAATCAGGAGGTCCCTAGCGCAATTTTTCTCTGCGTTCGGTTCTCATTTTCAGTTTAATTTTATTTAAATAAATTACAACTTTTCCGTAGCACAAACACAAACTTACTGAAAATTCAGAAACTACCTTCAGAGCAGAACTGAAATAACAAGATGAATAACGACAGTTACAACAAATCCCAGTACCTGATATCATTTTCCCTCAATTCACACCCTTTATTGCCATAGAACTCTTATTTGTTTGTCTGTCCTAAAATTTAGTATTTTTTTGTATAAAAATTTGTATACGCTTTGCGGCTAAAATGGGAATTTCCACAAAAACCAAATTTCAATAGCCGTGTAATAATTACAAATATTTACATATGGAATTGCATACAAAACTGAAAACCAATAAAAATTCAATCCACCATTCAACCTGCCTAATGAGGGGAAAATCCCAGAGCAACAAATGGAAAATAAGTAGCAAGAATTTGTATTTGGTAAATATTGAAGCCGAAGATTGTTTAATGGAAACTTAATTTAAAAATTCATTCATTTCACAGGCATTTTTCCTATGTTTTAGTGTTTCCTTTATATTTTTTTGCTTTTGGGCAATCAAATGAAAATTTAACAACAAAAAAATTAAAAATACTGCTTAAATGCAGAAAACTACAAAAGGAAGCATGTTATAAAAGGAAAAATATCCTTTGCGGAATGCTCTTCTTGTCAATAACTGTCATTCTGCCCTTGTTATCGTACATTACAAATGTCACAGTGACACGTTTTCCATTGCATTTAATGAGTGTTCATTCACTACTTTGTTTCTGCTTTTTAAAAATTACGGAATTATCAGAGACGTAGCAAGATGATGAGGTGAAGTTATTGAGGAGCAAGACCTGGGCTTTCCGAAAAGATTGAATGGAGAAGTGCAAGGCTATCAGAGAATAAGGTTCAGTATAAAGAACTCAGTAATCATAATTATTTAGAATTGACATTACCTGGTAACAGCCTCTCATTGCCCTTTGCATTTTTTTAAAATCAAAAATAGGTACTTATTAAATAGTAAGTTATTAAGGTTTGAATCTATGCTAGTTATCTAGTAAAGGGAAAAGTGTGACCAATAGCAGAGAATTATATCTACTTAGCAACAATATACTATGTATAACTTTTTACCAGTGGCATTACCAGGTAATGACCACCCATTACCCGTTGTATTTAGTAATAAGTAAGTTATAAAGATATTGAACCTGAACTATCCGAAACGAGTGAAAGCTGGCAGAGAATTAGGTCCAGGCCGCAGACTCAGTAAGTACAACTCATTAGAATTGATATTACCTGGTAATAGCCTCTAACTACCCTTTGCAGTTTTTTAGAACCAAAAGTAGGCCCAACTAATAAATAAGTTATTGGGGTATTGATCCTAGTCGAGCCCAAAAGAATGAAAAGTGTGAAGACTACCAGAAAATTGTAGCTACCCAGCAACAACATAATAAGTACAACTCATAACCAGTGGCATTACAAGGTAATAACCACTTATTACCCTTTGCATTATTTTGCAGCAAAAAATCAGAATAGCTTAAATAAGTTCGTATCTGTTAGATGTGTGACTGCAGTTGTATCTAAAATTCCATCTTTAAACTCGTTAAAGCTGTAAGCAAATTGGGTGTCGCGTTTTTTGTTAAGTGATGGAAAACACTAGCGCGAGGTCATTTTAAAACACAATAAAACAGGAACCGCTATGAAGCAATTTTAAGTCGGATTATTAAGTGGTCGAATATAATTTACTGTGCCAAATTTGATTACGAGCGGTTTCGATATGTGGGTTCTTTAGAGGCAGGGCCTTATATCGAAGAGGACCTTTTTATAGGAGCTTAATGTACCAAATGTACAAAGTTTTTTTAATGGTTAATCGGGAATAAAACATGACTAATATAGAGGTTAGTACAATAAATCAGGATAAACCTTTGTTTGGTGGCTGTATAAGAACGTAGGCTGATTGAACCAAATTCACTAGATTTATTTTCAGATCAATCTAAATATGACAAGCTTAATTTAAACTATGTAAATCAGGAAAAACATGTGTTTTTTAGAGAGATAGGACAAAAATTTGGTAGAGCCGTTGTATGAGGATCAATTAAAACAGAGGCTGATAAGGTCCTAATACTCCAGATTTGTTTACAAGTAAGTAAAGATTTGTTTACAAATATTAATGAGATCCAAAACGATAAGCAATTTCTAGTGCGGTAGGACCTAAAATATGGTAGGGCCATTTATAGGACCTATAAAAAACATTGGCCGATATGGAGAACAATTAACAAGGTTTGTGTACTGATCGACGGTAAATACTGTGCAAATTTCAATTAGATCGAAACCAAGATGTCACTTCTAGGCCGAATATGACCTTAAATTGTAACGGGCTTTAGGAAAGCGGCTAAAACACAGTCCGATGTGATCGTAATTCAGCAGGATGTGAAGTGGTCAAATCTAAACGAGATCGCGATCGAGATACTGTTTTAGTTCTTGAGCAAGACCAGTTCATATTGGAAGTTATCCTTGAAGAGGGGTCTTCATAAAAACATGAACGGATATGGTTTAGATTCATTAGTTTTTTGCTTGGATGAAGATTGTAGGAGACAGTTCCAAATTACAGCGAGATCGGTATTAGTATGTGGCCTGTGGAACGAGAGGCTTTAAAGTTGCCTTCAAGACGTTATAGAATTTTGGATGACGCTATTTTTAAACATGGCCCAATATGGATGAGTTTTTTTTGAATTGTCCTGTTGATCTATTTTAAACGAATTGCTCTTTATAAGGCCAAGATTGAAATCTAGAGCGTTAGAACCTAAAGTTTGCATGTGATGGTAGCATGCGAGCTTTCGCCATATCTGCGCCGTTTTTCATTTATTTCAATATTTCATTTATTTCATTTATTCCTTGAAACATACTATATTGAGATTAGGCAATTTCGACCTTAAGTTTACATTTAAGCTTTGCAAAATCATCCGACGAAAGGCGGTTAAAATGGTTAAATGCATCCAGAAGTGATTTAATATCGATTGCTCTACTGAAAGGGTGATCAGCTTAGGTTATTTTAAGAGCTTCAAACTAACCAGATCTTTGTACAATTTGTACCGGTAGAAATTAAGGCAATCGGGGAAATAGACCGATGTTGCGGCCGAAACGTCTTAACAGTTATCGCTGCTCAGGAAGTCAAGCAGCGACTTAATCTTTGCAGTCTGTATTTACGAACCACTTACAATCGTTGAAGATCCCTTAACGAGATGAGCCTAGAATTCCGCCTACATTGATACCAACCTAATATCCGGCACACAACATGCCATATGAACAGCGAAAAATAACTTTGCGGTGTTTTCTCCTGTTTGTAATCACTTTTGCAATGAAAAGCGAAAAACAATTAAGAAAACAAGTGAAAAACAAAGGAAAAATTCAAAAATAAAAAAACCAAACGAAAACGAAGAAAATGTAGCCAAAGTGACATATTACATCCCGTGGTAAAATATCAACATCATTGTCAACATAAGCCATGTCATGTACAAGAGCAACTGCAGCAGCAGCAGCAACAACATAACTTACAGCAATTGTTGGCATCAAGTAGCAACATCAGGCTGCAAAACACGCCAATGCGGGCTGAGTTACTATCAAGCTTCCGCAGTGCTGGGCTGGGGACATGAACCACACAATGAGTGAATTTCTCTACTCCCCAGCTTCCACGGCGTTTCACTTTACATCAGTATTTATTGCAGTCTTCAGCAAACTTAAGGTCAATGTAATGAAAAAGCTTTATATCCTGTCACACGCACACACGCTTACAAATGAAGCTCCCGGTGCCGAAACTCCACTGTGGCCAAGAATACTCAATTACTCGCACATATGGTTGCAACTACCAATACAGCGCTAAGAACAAACAGCGACCGGAGCATTATCCAAGGGATTGCCCAACATTTTGCGAAAAATCCATTTCACATTTCGATGCAGGACGAAAAGCAGTATGTGAAAAATAAAAAAAAATGAACCGCAGGGTAAAAAATATTGAAAAGATAACTCCAAAAAGGGCGTAAGAAGGGGTAAAAAGAGCTTTAGCTTAATTGGGAGGGCGCTATGGGAAAGTTGTTTGAGCAGCATCAAGAAGGACACATTCACCAGTGTGACCAACTTCATTATAATACAGTCAATGTGGCCGATAAGGGCGATTGGTGCTTTTGAGGAATTAAAGTGGCGCAAAGTGATGATAAGTACATTATGACGTTCTTCAACGGATACACAAAGGTAGTGTAATGACCACAATGACAAATTTATATCTAAAATTTGAATTAAAAAGCCACATTTTACAATGGAGCATAGCAAAATTAGGACATCTTTACCCGAGAAAAGTAATCCTAATTATCGCTTTGTCCACTTAAAACATACAACGATAATCTTATTTAAGTAAATATCTAGTAATCTTATTTAAGTAAATTTCTTATTTGCATAGAATATTCTTAAAATTCTTCATTGCCAGTTTTTATATAGACCTATTTTCATAGTTTCAATGTTGGTTATTCAGTTTTTTTTTATAAAAAATAATATCATTTTGAACTTACCTTATATCTTGTCTTAACGATTGATCTCCTAGAAGTAATTCAAATCCGCCTCTTGATATGCTGCTATTTGGACTATAGTTTAGTTGCGTTAAATTATTTGATAAACTATTTGTATTCAATTGTAAAATATCATCTGTTTCATCTTCATCATCGGTTAGTAACTGCAATAAAAAGAAGAAGATAAATTAATAATTTAGTCCTAGTCGGAAGAATTGTTAAAGTCCTCAATATTGTGAGTATCCAAAAAGACCTATTTAAGTAAAATTATAAACCTGTGGTCGAGAGAGGGATATTCAGCCTCTGGAATTAGGAACAGTGGCAAGACCTAACCTCATGCTTAAAATTGCAAATGCAGCTGAATAACCTTGAAAGTCGTTCAAAGAAAACCTAAACATTGCTCCCGACTAAAGGAAAGGCCTTGAGCAGAGCTACACAAGTTAAATTGAAAAGATGAAGATCGGAAGTATTTTGCAAAATTTGCTTCGGCACCGAACTATGACCCTTTTTCACGAAATGGACTCCACTTTGAAATTTCTTAACGGCAACGCTGCGGACAGATCGGCTGATCCCACGACACTCGGATCTATGCACCGGATCGACCCCAAGGAGGAATTCCTCGGCCAATGGCTGTCACCCCGACACTATGTGCCGCTACAACATCAACAGATCGGCCCAGATCCCACGGCAGTCGGTTCTATGCATCGGATCGATCCGAAGAAGACATTCTTCGGCCACGGGCTGTCACCCCGGCACTATGTGCCGCTACAACAGATCGTTCCAAGTGTAGATACCTAATCTGATCTATTGGTCCTGTGAAAACATCAGTTTCCGAGGATAAACTAGAAGATCCATGAAACAAAAGAATGTGGGATTTAAGGAGAATATGCCAACATTTTATTATTTAAATTAATTTTTTACAAGGAATCCCACTTCTGAATAGTCAGCGCCTGTGAACCCAAAAAACAGCGTAACTAAGAGTAAGGGACCAGAGAAGAATATCTACAACTAACATCATTTAAGCCCTTTATGGAAACCCATCCCACTTCCGAGTTGCTTCTGCTGTTGTTATTGTAACAATATATGTATTTTGAAGTTTTGTTCGTCTATGGGCAATCGATATCCAGGTGGAGAAAACGCGCCATTTGAACTGGATGAGTCCACAGAGACCTGGTGGTCAGCTGAGTGGGCTCGGCCGGACAATTGATGAGGTGCAGCACATCGTGTGGTCCCTGATGGCAGGCGGCACAGATGGCCGGAACTTTAGCATCAATTCGTGCCCAGTAGGAACTGAGGCGGCTGCACCATCCAGATCTCAGCTGCGCCAGAAACACGCGCGTCTGCCGTGGTAGTAACTTCTCCTCCAGTGAAATCTCCGGGGGATGCTCCCCTAGCACTACATTCACACGGTAGCCGGATACTGCTGCTGCGACTTCATCGGCGTGAATGTTGTTCAAACCTGCCTGATAGTTTCGATGACCTAAAAGTTCTCTCTTATACCGCTGGACTTCTCTCTGTAGATCATAAGAATCGTACCTGATCTGCCTAGGCGGAGGCATCCTGTCCAAGAGATGGTGGTTAGGATGACTGAATGGAAACCCAACCCACTTTAGAGTTGCATCTGTAATATATGCCAATATTATCCTAATAATAAAAGACTGCGGATTAGGAGTAGAATATCCCCAACTTAATTTATACAAATTCCTTAGTAAAAACTATCCCACTTCTAAATATATTTCTAAGAACATACCAGTGCACCAAACGTAGTTTTAAGTCCTTCACATATAAGGCGGGATAAAAGAGACATATTCAAAACTTTCCATGTTTAACGCAAATATGTGCAACTCATCTCACTAATCTAAGAGCAGAATTAATCGCTTCGTTAAATTTGTCCAGCTTGTATAGTTTAAACACATTTTTGAAATCCCACTTCTGAATATATTCCCTAGAACATACCGGTGCACCAGAAGTAGTTTTTTTACCCTGAGAATATAGGACGGGATAAGATAAAAATATTCAAAACTTTCTATATTAAAAGTAAATATGTATAAGAGCAGAATTCATCGCTTCGTTAAGTTTGTCCAACTTGTATAATTTAAACTCATTTTAGAAATTCAACTTCTGAATGTCATTTAATGTAGAATAGGACAATGTCCTATAAGAAGAAAGGCTCTTGCAACTATTTTCAGAATATTGGGCTGTAGGACTAGAAGAGCATCATGCAACTATTTTCAGAATATTGGGCTGTAGGACTAGAAGAGCATCATTCCAACTTAGTTTATTTAAACTTATTTGTGAAAACAATCCCACTTCTGAATATCATTCAATGTAGAATATGACAGTGTCCTATAAGTAAAGCTCTTACTACTATTTTCGGAATATAGGGCTGCAGGACTAGAAGAGAATAATCCCCACTCATATGGTTTAAACTTATTTGTGAGAACTTTCCCATTTCTGAATATAATATTTAAATTGTACCAGTGCTCCAATAGTAGCTCGTTTAAATCACCTTAGGATATAAGGAGGGATGAGAGAAGAACATCGCCTTTTTCGAATACATTAACAATGAACGGCATCTCTAGAATACGCAATGCCCAAAAATAAGCACTATTCTATTATCCAATCAAAAGACTGTGGTTTGGAAAGTATATCCCTAACTTTAATAATTAAAACTATCACACTTCTGAATATAATATTAAAATTGTACCAGTTCCCCAAAGGCATCTCGTTTTAAATCATCTTGGGTTATAAGGTGAAACAAGTAAAGAAGATCATCTACTTCGAAAATATAACAAAATTTGTGTAGCCTATCCTAATACTGAATGGCATCTCCAGACAACGCAGTGTACAAAAAGAAGCTCTTTTCTATATCCTCGAAATATCCTCGACTTAAGTAATTTAAACCCATTTGTAAAAACTAATCCACTTTTGACTATAATTTTGAGATTGTACCAGAGTCCCAAAGGCAGCTCGTTTTAACTCTTCTTAGAATACATAGAGTTTAGAGGAGAAGATCATCTACTTCTACTACATAAACCAATTTGTGTAACCCATCTCAATTCTAAATAATATCAGGAGGATACGCAGATGAAAAAATACGCTATTTTTCATCATCCAAACATAAGACTGAGGGATTAAAAGAGATGCCCCCAACTTAAATAATTTAAACTCATTTGTAAAAAATATCCCACTTCTGACTATAATTTCGAGATTGTACCAGAGCCCCAAAGGCAGCTCGATTTAACTCTTCTTAGATTATATAAAAAGTTTAGAAGAGAATATCCCCTACTTCGATTAAACAAATATGTGCAACCCATTCCACATATGAATAACATCTCGAAGATACGCAGATGTCCAAACAGAAGTTCTTTTTTATTATCCATTAAATAAGACTTCGAGATTGTAAGAGAACATCCTAAACTTTTATTATTTAAACTCATTTGTAAAAAATACCCCACTTCTGAAGATATTTCCTAGAATATCATCGTTCGCTCGTTTTAACTCTTCTTAGATAATATTAAGAGTTTAGAGAACATCCCCTTTTATTATGAGAATAAATATGTAAAAGAGTATCCCCAACTTCAAATATTCATTCATTAAGGAAGAGTATCCCACTTCTGAACATATGCCCTAGATGGTGTTAGTCCCCTAGAGGTAGCAACCTTAAACTCGTCTCTTTATAAGGCAACATTAAAAAAAGAACTTTTGGTGCACTTTTTCAAATTGGTGCACTCAATCCCACTTCTGAATATCATCTCTACCATCGAACTTACCTCTCTTCTCGGTGGTGGTTGCTGCTGCGTTTGCTGTTGTTGAAGATTATTGACTGATATATATAAATCACAATTATTACTAATATTACTACTAATATTTCTGGCCGCTGATGCGGCCGCGATTATTGATGATGTCTGGGTTGAACTCGAAATGTTCGTACTCGCACTACTGCTGTTGTTGCTGATTTGAGTCGATGTTAACTGGGCATTAATGGCTGTGCTGTTGCTAGGCGGTTGTTGCTTCGTGGCCAAGTGCTGAAGCGTTCCCAGCTGATGGACCGTATAGGAAGAAAGCTGCTGCTGTGAGTTGTTGTTGTTGTGAAGAACGTATGCCGATGCTGTTGCTGGCGCAGTGGCAACGGCCGGTGCTGCTCTTGTGGCCGCTGTGGCGGCGGCTGACAGTGCCGACAAGGTTTTCAAACTGTTGTTGTTGTTATTGTTGTTTAATGTTTTGACGCTTGTGACGTCGGGCAACTCCACCACCTCCTTGGCCAGTCGGGGCGAGGTCAGCGTCTGGGCATCTACGTAGATCTTATTGGGCGGGGGTATCTGTAAAGGCGGTGGTATGTGATCGTGATACGCTGTTGATGAAACGGCAGCCGCTGTAGGGCGAGCGACTGTGGCGGCGGCGGAATGATGAACATCAACTGTGGCACTAACGGTAACGGTGTTGTTGCTTTGTGATTTCCGGCGGCCCAAAGTGGAACTATGACCCGCTACAATGGTGGGCGCTGTGGCTGTGGCGGCAAACGGGCTGATATTCAGCGGAACTGTTGTGGGTGTGGGTATTTCGGCATGTTTGTTCTTGTAGTTGATGAAATTGATATTACATAGATTGGCACCTAATGCGGCCAAATCATCGTCGTCGTCGTCCTCCTCCTTCACTTCCAAATGCTGCAGGCTACGGGCGATGGTCAGCTTTTTGTGCGGCAATGACGATGGCAACTTGGCGAGGGGTGTTGCTTGATAAATACTATTATGATTTGTCAATATTGAGGTTGTTGCCGTTGTTGTTGGTACGGTAGGAGCTGATGTTGCTGCTGAAGCTGGTGGTGCTGCTGATGATGATGATTTTGCTAATGATATTTGTTTGGATGCGGCTGCTAATGATGATGCTACAGCTGCGGCTACTATTGCCGATGCCTGTGGACAAGTGTTGGCATTTCTATCGGATGTTGAGGTGTTTCCGGTTGCTGTGGCCTGCGCTGATGCGGCAGCGGTAGCAGCTGAAACGGCGGCTGCCGATGCTACCGCAATGGCGGTGGACGAGAGGGCTACACCACTTGCTGAGGATTTAGTGGCGCTGGCATTTGTCGTTGTGGACGCAACGGCCGTGGGTGTTATTGTTGTTGCACTTATGAGGCCAACAGTGCCGGTGGAGGTGGCAACGCCGGCTGTGGTTAGGGTGGTACTGTTGCAGGCCGTATGATTGCTATTGAATGAGGTCACATAGATGGGGGAGGCTTCTTTGAGGAAACTTAAATCTTGTTTCTGCGTTGAGGGTGCACCACCTTTAGTTTGTTGTAACTGCAAAAGACAGCGAGAGATAAAGAGAAAGTGTTAGAGAAAATTACTAAAAAAATAATACAAAAGATAAGTAATAGGCGTGTTCGATTGGTACTCGCTTATGGAATGAGAAAGTGGTCCCTAAGGCGATGACTTAAAAACTTTACGGGAGATTTTTTGTATAGAAGAAATGATAGGCTTTAAGCATCATTAATTTTAAAATTTGTAATTTGTCGAAAAGAAAGTTATTCAAGAAATACTATAAGCAAGTAATAGTCGTTTAAACTCGCTTAATGATATTTTTGACTAAAATTTTAATTATTTTAAAGGACTTTAAGGCAAATTAACAATAGTTTTCTGTAAACAATTTTATATTTATATTCTTGTACAATGGTGTGAACTTATGGCGTTATCGGCCTCCTAAGCGAGTTTCTAATCGAACACGGCCAATATTAACACAGCCATAAATCAGTTTCAGTCTTTAAATTTGTAGTCCAACGAAAGTTTTAATTTTAAACGTTATTTTATCAACACTTCCTCATGATTCTCAGGAAGCGGGAACCTATATACAGGCGTGGTTGATGTAATAAAAATATATTTATTATTGTAGGTCCAGTCCAGATCTCCGGTTCGACATCTAGGCGAAGAAAATGCGCCATTTGAACTGTATGAGTCGAAAAGGAGATCTGGTGGTAATCTGAGTGGGCTAGGCTGAACCATAAATGAGGTCTGATGATATCACCTAGCACCACCACTATATTTATAATATTTCTTGCCTTCTTACCCTAATATTTCTTGCCTTCTTTGTTAAAGCTCCATATTTCCCCCTTTTTTGTTAACTTTTATGTCTGCTGTGCTTGGCATACAATGAGATGGCGGTTTCTGCCTTCATTGTTGCTGCTGCTGCTAAGAAAACAAATCCCATCATGAACAACAACAGCAATAAACGCAACTAAATAAATAAAATATGTATAGCAACAACAATGGCTATGGAACTGGAACTGGCAACAGCAACAGGATATTGGACAACAAACAACATTCATTGTTTTGCCATTTGATTAAGTGGTCGTGGAGGAAGGAAACATAAACTTAAGCCAACAGCGAAATGTATGACACTAATAAAAAGTAAGAGTAAGCGCGACTGTAGATGAGGGGGGAAGTAATTTGTAGAAAACCTGACGCTGGTCTGAACAAAGCCATGAGAATGGCAGAGACCCTCTCAAAAGGAAATCTATACATTTTAGGATTTTTTTAGAACCTTGATAAAGCTACCACACAGATCCTCTTACCAGAAAAAGTAGATAAGTGGTTAGCAAAGCTATTGGAATAATTAAAGAATTCCAAAGGGAAACCTGGCCACGTCTTTTTGGAAACGCTCATACAAATGACCCACTTCGCTCCTTTGTAGTTATCTAGAGGTAAGTTTTGAACCAGCAACGGTGATTACCCGATCGCACGACAGCCGGTTTTATGCACCGGATCGACCCGATCAAGAGATCCTTCGGCCAAGGGCTGTCACTCTGGCATTACATACCGCTACAACAAAAACAACAACCTCTTTTACCTATGTAGGATGTTGGGGGAAGTAAGTTCGGAAAAAGGATAACGAATTGGCCCTTCAATGACGAAATGTACACATAGCTTGATAATCTAGAGGATTTTTTTTACAGATTACGCGTGAGTTGTGTTAAACTATATTTATTTTCTTTTCAGTATTGTTTGCCATTTCATCATGGAATGATTTACACCGCGAAAACTATGGTTTGGTGCGGTTTATGGGCTGGCGGAATAATCGGTCCATATTTTATCAAAAATGATGATGGCCGCAACATTATCATGAATGGTGCAGGCTATCGCGCCATGATAGCGGACTTTTTGCTAACTAAAATTAAAGGCCACAATCTTGACGACATTTGGTTTCAACAGGACAGTGCCACTTGCAATACTGCGGCTCAAACAATGGATCTATTGAGGGGTCATTTCGAAATGCAGCTAATTTCACGCTTTGGACCGGTCATCGTTTGATATCACACCATTAGACTTTTTTCTTTAGGGCTACGTTAAGTCCAAAGTCTATGGTAACAATCCTGCTACGATTCAGCTTTGGAAGCCAAAGCCTTGTGGCACTCCTGCCGTGACATTGTACGATTCTGTTCCATTGTCCGTCTCATACCACAGCGTTCGGTCGGAGAAATAGTCCTTAATTATTTTTACCAAATAATCCCGGATGTTTAGTCTTCTCAGCGATGCGACAATGTGGTTCCAACTAGAAACATGCATGAACACACTCTGGTTTACAATACATTCATTAAGTCATTGTACCAGTACCACTGTCCCGAATAGTGTAAACAATGAAATGAAACGAGACGAGATTGCTTGCTCTTCGAATGAATGTTGTATGGTTCTCTGCTCTCTTAACTACTCTATTCGTCTCAATTCTGTTAAGAGAACACAATATTGTTCTCAATAAATATTCGAGACTGTAAAAGGCATTTGAATACATAAGAAGTCTTTGAATGGTATACGGTAAATTATGAATGGTTGTGGGTATCATTAGCTTTCAGTCATTTAAGAAATCAACAAGGGTGAGCAAGGTGTAAACAAAAAAATATATAAATATATTCTTCTTAAATAAGTTTAACTGAGAAAAAAAATGGAAATTGATGAAGTAAATAATTATTAAGAAGAAATAATTAATATTATTATTAATATTTAAAAATATTTTAGCTTTCAAATCATTTTTTTTTGTAAGTAAATAATAATATTATAGTCTGAACATTTGTTTTATACTAAATCTGTAACATTTGTTTTATTTGCAATAACTTAAATTTGATGAAACTATTTTTAAACGATGATAACTAACTTGCAGTTTAATTTAACTCCAATTCTTCACACGAAGAGCATGAAATTCATTTAATTGTCGCCCTATTCTACATTCCAGAGAAATCAAAGCAAAAACATCATTTGCTACGCTCATCATATGTTACGCTCATGGAAGTAGATTTTTTCTCAAATAGTCTTATTAATACATCTCAGTATTCGAGTAGTTGTGGTTGTCTCTAAAGACCTTTTACCCGATCACCTTACAACTCGTTCATACCCGAACTCTGTCGTCTCGGTACCATTATGTTTCATTCCCGATGCTACTTGCTAAGAGGAATGGTTGTGTGTACGATACTCTTATCGCTAGAATGAGCACATTTACGCTTTTGTAAACAAAAGAATGTGTTCGGGTGTGTGAAAACGATGTTCATGCAGGGTTTTAGTTCCAACCCGCTGAATTAAAGGCGTTTTTAATGTCCAGAGTGATAATGGCGCAGTGGTAGATCTCGCTTTTCGGAAGCCGTACTGTCTTCGAGAATGACCGTTGGCCTCCTCCACTGCGGTATTTAATCTATTTTATATCGGCCGCTCCAGACATTTGCCAATTGTATCCAGAAGGCATATTGGTGTATATGACTGGGGTTCACCGAGTGCTTTCCCTGGAACAGGACTCCGACTGAGCAGGACAACGACTAAGCAGAGATACTGATCGAACCGGAGTATTTACAGGTCTGGAAAACTAGCCTTAAGCTAGTTGCACCATCCCATTTCTAGATAATCTATAAGCTCAAGACCTCTTGCTTCTATATTTAAATAGAAGACAAGTTTTTAACAAAATGACAAAGTGACATTGATTTTCGTGGCTGCACACTACTTTTATCATGATTTCTGGTCCGTGACAACCCTCTTCAGAAAGCCTTGCTGCAATTGTTGAAAGTAAAACCGAACTCTATAAGGCCAGGCTCTCCCCAAACGAATGAGAGCTACTGTTGTAAACCTTACTTTTCAAGTTTTCTTCACACAATTGCCCACATCGATAAAACTAGTTTCAAATAAATATCCGGTATAATTTAAAAACATACCTTATTTAAAAATACTAATTTTAAAAACTTTAAAATTCAATTTGGAAAAAGGTTAAGCTAAATTGTTAAATATTCGTTTCAATTCGTTCTTTGGAACTTAAAAATATGTTTTCGTCTTAAACAACGATTTTGTAGTGAATAGAACCAATAAATTATTATGGGGATTATATTCGGAAGATAGGATAAACGGGGTTTTATAACTACAAAGAGCTTTTTTGTTGTCACCTCCAATTATAGATATCAAAGCAACATGCACTTCATAAATAGTTGGTAGCCTTAACCAATATTTTAACTATATTCGGTTGGTATAACCGAATTTTATGTAAGCTAGCACCAGTGAAAAATTTAAAATCGATCTTTGAGATTTACGTCGAACTATGGACGGTGAACCATCGTTTTTCGGAGTTGGTTTGTTTGAGAGCTGTCACATAATGACTAGACTTACTCCGGAACAACGGTTGCAAATCGTAGAGAATGGCCCTAAAACGAGATGGCCACCGATCCTGATTTTAACAAAAAATTTTGTTCAGCGATGAAGTTTACTTTTGATTGAATGGGTAAGTTAATAACTAAAATTGCCGCATTAAGAGTAATGAAAATCCACAAGCCAATGTTGAAACGCCATTATATCCTTAAAAATGCTCTGTTTGGTGTGCTCTATAGGCAGAGGAAATCATTGGTCCATCCCTCCCAACATTTGAAAGTTTCTTTCATCGTCCATCGTCTAATGCGTTTCGCTTTAGTCACTTCCAGACGATAGTTGGAAGATAGTTTGAATTTTACAATAACAATTTACATATAATTGGAAGATTGTTTGTTGTTTACAACACCAGCCGAAAATCACATGTGCCGTTATGGACATATTAAACAAAAACAAAATTATTTACTTCTGCAGTCGCAGAGACCGCGAAAACAATTAGAAGAAATGAGAACGATGCAAAAAATAAGTTTTTAGACATCATCGAGATTTTTGGTATTTTGTCTTTTGCTGTGATCGGTCAGTGATAAAGTGTGGTTTTGTAATTGTTATTGTTGTAGACATATTTTTTATCCCACAATATGAGTGAATTTTCTGTAAAGGCAAAAAAAAAATAAAAAGCAAAAGAGAGGCAAATAAAATAATAACAAATATATATGGGAGTACAACCTGCGGTAAAAATGTAATAAAAAAAATAATTGATGCAGGCCATATTGGGGGTACAACTTCTTTATACGGAAGACACTTCCGCGATAAGAAAATAGTATCGCAGACGATGAATTTTAACTTCCTAACTCCACTTCTTAGTCACTTCCGCGATAGAAAATTTTAGCCGGGATATTTCTTCAAAAATGAAGCCGGCCATATTGTTACAGTCAATGGGGAACGCTGTAGAGCCATGATTAATGACTTTTTGGTGCCTGAACTGGAAAATATTAATATGGACGACTTTTGGTTCCAACAAGACAGCGCTACATGCCATTAAGCCAACGAAACAATCGATTAGTGAGCGCATTATCTCGCGTCGTGGTCCTATGGCGTGGCCTCCAAGATCGTGTGATTTAACACCGCTGGACTTTTTTTAGTGGGGTTGTGTGAAGTCGCTTGTCTACGCACTTAAGCCCTACACGATTGATGCCGTGGAAGAGAATATTCGGCGCGTTATTGCTGACAAACGGCCCCAAATGCTGCAAAAAGTGGTCAAAAATTGGGCCTCCCGGCTAGAATTCATTCGAGGCAGCCGCGGTGGTTACTTGCCCGAAATCATTTTTAAAACATAAGAAAAACCCTTATCTTTATAATAAAGCTAAATTCTTGGTTGTTCACTAACCGAATAACGACTGTTTACAAAGGAACTAAAATCGATAATGCAGCATGATTAATCCTTTTTTAATTTGAACAAGCCTATTCCTCTCCAGGTTATATCTTAGCTGCAAATATATCGCGAGATCAAGTACAGAATACTCTATGGCATCATAGCCTTCTTTTAAGAATGCCTCAAACTGATGATGGTTCCTTGGAATTCTTATGCCACCACCTGGTTGCGCTCCTAATGCCTGCATACATTTACTACAGCAAAAAAATCACTGGAGTTCATTTCAGACAAGCTACGAGTATGGAACACATCGAACTAAGCTAGAAATCCATTTTTTATAGCTCAACTTAAATTGTCATTTTCCAAACCAATTTTTATTTTCTTTACAAAACCAACAAAAAAAGAAAATAAAAAATGGTAGAAAGAGGAGATAAAAAAGCAATGCACAACATTTTGCGAGTGCTGAGATCTTGAAGGATGGCTGGCAAGAACATTTACACTGTTCTACACAAGCGTGGTGTGGCCGTCTGTCTGTACATGTCTCTGCGCCGCAACGCATGCATAATTTAGCTGTAAATCGTTCCTAATTTGAAATTCTGCAATAATAAAATAACAAACTGTGGTTTTTTGCTCACTCGCCCGCCGTCGCCTTCTTCGTCGTGGCTTTTTTTTATATATTCATAATCCCTATGCAAATCTCTGCAGAGAGATATAGTAGATGGGAAAACGAGCAACAACAACAAATATTATGCATTATTAAATCATGCAAATGTTCGGTTTAAAAGGAGCAAAACCGCAACACACATACACACCGAAAAAAGGCCAGCAAACTTTAGTTTGTTTTCTTGCTTGTTTTTTTTGGTTTTTGCCTTTTGCAAAATCCAAGTGGCATAAACGCCATGATGATGGAGTTGGGCCCACCATCAAGTACCCGCTGCAACTCAAACATATACACCCAAGCACGCCTAATTGTCTCCAAACCTCAAAATATATGCGTGAACTGCTGTTGAAGGAAGGGACCACAAGCATAAAAAACACGACAGACGAAAAACGCTAAGAAATGTAAATGTTTGAGCGACAATTTGAAGAGGATGTTGTTGGGTTACAAGAGTTTGGTGTTCCTTTTTTCCAGCGTTTTTTTTGGTGCTTGAAGATTTTGGATATGTCATTCATTTCATGGGTAGGGCAGATAGTTTTTAACGAGTTGTTAAAAGTTTTTCTGTTTCTTTTCCCTGCATACTAATAATGTTCATTACCCGATAAAAAAAATAAGGGACACGTTTTGGGCTAAAAAACTGTGTGGGCTGGAAAGGTCCCATAATAGGAGTTTATAAAAGAAGACATAACATCAAAAGAGATTATTTTACATGCGTTAGGAATGACAAAATAAATAAATAAATTTGTTTAATTTTGTTGTTTAGATATTCTGTGAAGAAATTCTTAACTTAAAGAAAGCTTAAAGCAATTATGAATAAAACACAAATTTTTTAACAAAAAATTGTTTTTTTTTTACTAAAAAAAATTGTTTTTTTTTTTTACTAAAAAAATGTTTTTTTTTACTAAAAAAAATGTTTTTACTAAAAATGAATGTTTTTTCAACCAACTAAAAAAATTGTATTTTTACTAACAAAAATTGTTTTTTTAACCAAAAAAAAAATTTTTTTTTTTTACTAAAAAAAATGTTTTTTTTACTAAAGAAATTGTTAAATTGGTTAAATTGAACATGGATCATTTTAATCGGGTCTCCTAAAGCGATTGTTTCGGGCTAAGAACGACTATCAAAAGGACAAAAGCCCTTAAGCTGTTGGCAGGAGATTTAGTACGCCAAACAAGCTCTAGATGTCACCATAACATACAGGGTGGAGCGCAATAATTTGCTTTTTTGCACTGCAGGCTGTGGCAGCACTGTTAGTCGAAGAGAGTGAAGAGTGTGCCTGGCTTACAGTGGCTGACGGGAGATTAGTATTCGTCTGCAGTTGCCATCATGCATTGGACACGCGAGAAAAGGTCATTTGTTGTTGAAGCGTATTTTTCAAATGCGCACTCGATCATTGCAGTGCAGCGTGCTTTACGTTTACGATTCGCTGTTAATTGTAAATTGGGTGACTTCATTGGGAACAGCAGCATGTGTACGAATGGGACCTGAAGGACCTGAGAAGAAAGAATTACAACACCACAAAATATCGGGAGAGTTAGAGCAGCAGTACTGCAATCTCCAAAACGCTCTGCTAGGAAGTAATCACTTGCTCTTGGCATTTACAGACTTTTTTCAGCCGGCTCTTGAGGCAATGCAATTCGAATATTCATGGTGCTAACAGAATGGTGCCACTGCACAGACAGCGAGGGTTACCATAAATTGTTTGAGGAAAATGTTTCCTCTACGGTTTATCTCTTTGAGGGGTGATGTGAACTGTTCGACACGCTCTCCAGACTTAGCCCCATGCGATTTTTTCCTATGGGTCTGAAGTCGAAGGTGTATATAAACCGTCCCAACACCTTGGAAGGCCTAATTAACAATATTGAGGCTGAAATTGGCAGAATACAAGTCGACATGCTTGTTAGAGTTCATGAAAACTTCAGAAAACGTATGCAGCAGTGTGTGGATAGCGAAGGTCGACATTTGCCAGATACACTATTTAAAACCTTGTAATTTAAAAATTCCCCTACTGTTCAATATAATAAAAATATTAAATAAATTTTTCTAAGGTTCATAATTTGTTTATTTCATTCCCAATTAAGCAAATCCGCGCTCCACCCTGTATATACAAAATAATTGCCAAGTGCGTGCAAAAAAATGTAGGCTGTTTCTATTGAAAATATCCGCTTGTGACTTAGGCCGTCAACCTTTTAAATGGTCATTCGTGGTAACACAAACGGTTTTAGTTATGGCAAAACAAATCTGAGAGTATCCAGGCAGTGACAAAGATAAATCTCTCTCTCAAAAAAATAGAAAGACATTCCACATTATTTTATTCAATATTTCTTTTTATTCCATATATTTTTAATATAATAGGAGCTATGTATTTGAAACCAATTGATTGGTATCCTAAATCAAAAACTTTTCAGCACAGTCTTCGTACATCCAGACCCAATTGACTTGACACGATTATCTAACTGACAATGCGCAGCCAACCCATCTTCAAAAAAAATATTACTTAACAAACAAGTAGACGTTTTTTTGTTGGTACTCGTATCTACCCATAAAAAACCAAAGTTAAAATTTGTAATTAATTTCAGTTCTCCGCCCTATACATGTACATACACGAGTAGATACGGGTGCATGTATAGGGGCATGTCCGTGTATGTGTGTGAAATAAACAATAAATTTTAATTGAATTAAATACATCTGTGGTTACAGCGATTAGTAACGTAATGAAAACGAAAGTGTTGCCAATGGCTGGATGGACAGACAGACGGACAGCCAGTCAGTCAGGGTGGATGCATGCAAAGCTCGCTAGCTGATGGTTCAATGTCAAACCTAACAAATGATGAATGAAATTACACTCATTGCTCACGAGAAATATGTACGTTAGTACGTTCGTATAAAACGATGTACGCGCAAACATGTCCGCATGAATCAAACCAAAAAGGCAATGATTGATTTTAAACATTTCGTTTTTTTTCGGTTTTCTTTTATTACTTTCACTGGAGTCATGACTGGATTTTATAAACTGAAGCAGCATGCACTGGCTTGGCAACGACCAGCGAGCGAGCGAGTCGAGCTGCTGAGCTGAGAGCTCAGTACGAAATTATGGCTGCAATAATCGTAAATGTCCATCCATGGTTTGGGCCACATTAAATTAATTACCGATGGCTTTCGTGTATGCGGGCAATATGAAGGCAGGGCCGCAAAAGCATAGCAAATGGTGATAATGAAGCAAGTTCAAAAGTAATGAGAAAAAATATCAAAGCAAAACTTCTTTTATGAGTCAATATACAAATTGGCGCCCAACGTGAGATTCGACTTAAATACTGAGATTTTTTTAAGGAAGTGCCTGTACTTTTTATGTACGCACAAATTCAGTTTTATAGCTTAAAATATATTTAAATCACATTACTGGCGCCCAACGTGGTTACGTGCTTTATTTCAAAATAGTCTTAGGGATACTAACGCCAGGTTTATATCTTTAAAAAATTGAAATATTTCAGTGCGAAATGACCTAATAAATAATTATTTTTATACTGAACTTAACACACTTATATAGCTTTAAACCAAAAAGGGCTAAGCATAATTAAATATTGGCGCCCAACGTAGAATAATATTTCAAAAGTACTGTCCATAATGATTGCTTTTACTTTACTATACCAGGGACACCGAGATTACCTCTAACGTAAAAATTAAATTTCTTAGAAACCGGTTTTAATTTTTAGTTTTCTTAAGAAACCAATAATTTAATATTGGCGCCCAACGTAGAATTATATTTTAAAAGTGCTATTTAAATGCTTGCTTTCACTTCGCTATACCAGATTCACTCCAAGGGCACCAAAATTACCTCTAACATAAAAATTGAATTTTCTTAGAAACCGGTTTTAATTTTTAGTTTTCTTAAGAAACCAATATTTTAATATTGGCGCCCAACGTAGAAACATATTTTAAAAGTGCTATTCAAAATGCTTGTTTTCACTTCACTATACCAGGAACACCGACATTCCCTCTAACTACGGTGATCAACTAAACGCCCTCTTTCAAAACCGGTTTTAATCGATAAATGACAATTTCTAAAACACCGGGTTTGATTTTCTTAAGAAACCGGTTAAACTGGTTTTTACTATACGCTTGAGATACTAAGTTCTGTGCAGTTTTTTCAGACGATTTTTATTTATTTAAACCTTTTCGATATATTTATAAATAAACGTATTAAAAATATATACTCAGGAGAAAATATGATTGTGTGTTGTTGGAGCTGCAAAATGTAAAGCTCTTGGGGAGAAGATAGGAAACCGGGTATTCGACCCAATATAACCGGATTATTCGAAATCAGAAAAAAGGATTTTTTAAGAAACCGACGTATTTGGTCTTCTGAAACCAAACCGCCTGTTTTAAAAGCCGAACTAATTACCCTACCTTTATACACATATTTTTGTTCATTCTCTGGGTGGAGAAAACGTAGATTGGCGCCCAACGTATGTCTTTACTGCGCAATTTAAAAACAATAGCGGAACTCACTATCTTGTGGAAAAGAAAAAGGAAATGTAAAACTTGCACCCGATTGTGAGCGCACTTGATTGTTTTTTTTCCAACACTGTTGATAATCAGCTGATGTTTAAAAAAAGTCAAAGCAATTTAATAAACAATAAATGAAGTATTTGAGACTTTTGCAAAGAAAATACGAAAAATTGCTTCAATATGCCAAAGAAAAACGAAAAAGAGAAAATTATCGATTCTCTTATAGAGGAAGCGGCCCAGGAAATCCTTTTAATTAGATAATTTTTAATAGATAGATAATTTTAATTAGATAGATTTAACTTTTAATTCTTCACTTTACTTTTTTGACTTAACCTTCACTTTGTTTACGTTTTATTTTTTTGATGTGTTGACCAGAGTATAGAGCCGACATGAAGCGCCGCGCCTAAATTGTTTTTAAAATTTAGGTGGCCGCCGCGCAACCGGCTTTCGCGGCAATAAATAAATAAACAAAATCTCTTATTATCGAATAAATGTGAATGGATGAATAACTTTAAAATTAAGACATTTACCGACAACAATGTAAAAAACATTCAAGCACAATATTTAACCATTGTTGATGATGTTTAATTGAGCTAATAAAGGCGGCCACGGCGCCGACAGTATAATTTCGTCTCAAAACTCTGGTGGTGACAGCTGACTGATTTCCCCAAGCGCCGGTCAATACTTTTGTTTCTGTATTAAAAGAAAAATATGAGAAATGTTTAAAAAAAATTATCCTAAAATCTATTCATGCCAAAAAAACACCAACCCTCTCAAAATCCTGTTATTTCTCTTGAGTGGTTGAATGGTGAAAAAATAAACTGGCGCCCAACATAGAAACACATTTTTTTGATATTATAATAAATGCAAATTGCAAAAATTTAAATCATGTTATTGGCGCCCAATGTGATGTCAGATTTAAAAACGTATTGGCATAGCTGTAACAAAAATTACCTAAGGGTGTCGGACTGAATCAAGCAGGTCTTAAATGGCGCCCAAAACCTAATGCATTTTTTATGGTTTAAATTGTTTAAAGGGTACTAGAGCAGATCTGGTCAAACCCATACTAAACAAGTAAGTAAGTGCTATAGTCGGGCGTGGCCGACTCTATGATACCCGCACCACTATAAATGTGATTAAGTCTCCTGTTAATCGAAAGCACTCGTCGCTATTTCTATCTGTATCTATCACGCAAGCACTAAGCCTTTATACCCCATACCACTATGTGGTGAGGGTATTACAATTATAGTTGGTCCACATTTTCATACCTTGTTTTCGGACCCTGTGCCCTCCCACGGACGAGATAAATCATTTGGCTTGGCATATTTAAAGTCCTGAGGCAATTCCCTGTCATTTGAGGGGTCACACTAAAATCCGGGTAAACCGAAACTTTTGGACCCTCCTAATGGACCCTGGGGCCCAAACAGGTCGAATTTCTGTATTTAAAATTGTAAGATAATTTCCTTTCATTTAAGGGGTCATGATGAAAAAGGTGGAAGTGGTAGAATAAAACGACTAGTCTATTTCAAGTTACGTTAGGAAGTACAGAAAATATTTTATTGAAAATTATGTACATATTTTCTGTTTGACACATAAAACCAAAACGTTAGTGATTAAATCAAACAAGTAGAATTATAGCAGGTTCATTTTCAACACTTTCCCTGAACATGTAATATTGGTTTAGTTTTAAATAGTTTAAAATTCTAAATATGTATACTAATAACAAAATTAAGTTAGACCAAATTTACTCGTGAAATCTATTAGTTTATGTAAAGGAACTCCTTTTGTCAGCATATCAGCCACCATTTCATTTGTAGGCAAGTATTCTAATTTTATTGTATTTTTGTCAAAACATTCACGAATAAATTTAACCCTTACATCGACATGTTTAGTACGTGATGAATATGAGTTATTAAGAGCAACATGTATAGCACTTTTGTTATCACAATGCAATATTATTGTTTTTGTTGTTTCTGGAAGTAGTTCGTTCTCCAACCTCTTTAACCATATTGCTTCTTGAATGGCTGCAACCATGGACATAAATTCTGCTTCTGTCGAAGACAATGCAATGGTTTTCTGTCGTTTTGTAGCCCATGATATTGCACCAGCTTGAAGTAAATAAATATAGCCAGTAGTCGAGCGCCTCTCATCAACATCGCTGGCCCAATCAGCATCACAGTAGCCAGTTAATTCGTGACGACCATTGGTATAGACCAGACCCTTCTCCATTGAACCTTTCAGATAACGCATAACTCGTTTGACTGCTTCCCAATGAGCCTTTCCAGGATTATTGCAGTATCGGCTTAAAATGTTCACAATATAACAAATATCTGGACGAGTCACTTGTGAAGCAAAAAGTAAACATCCAATAGCTTGCATGTAGGGTATTTTCGACATGTACTGTTTGTCTTCTTTAGTTTTTGGACAAAATTCCATTGATATTTTTTGATTACAGTCAACAGGTGTTTTTACTGGATGACAATCATTCATTTGAAAACGTTTCAAGACATTCGTAATATATTGCGATTGGTCCAATTTTATTGTATCAGCTGAACGTGTTATTCGTATCCCTAAAATTGAAGACGCTTCACCCATGTCCTTCATTCTGAATTTCTTATCGAGAGACTTCTTCATCCAATTTATCGATTTTAAATTATTTGAAAAAATAAGAACGTCATCTACGTATATTGCGACATAAATAATTTCCTCGTTCGTGACGTTATAATATATACACTGATCGACTTCGCTGCGTTTCAGACCCATGTCCAACAATACTTTGTTTAGTACTTCGTTCCACATTCGACTAGCTTGCTTTAGCCCATAGATCGATTTCTGAAGCTTGCAAACTCTATTAGTGCCATCATTCAATCCTGGAGGTTGTTCCATATAAATTTCTTCCTTCAAGTTGCCATTTAAAAACGCGGTTACTGCATCCATTTGATGTATCATCAAACCATATTTAGCAGCTAAAGCAATAAGAAATCGTATTGAATCATACCTTACTACCGGAGCAAACGTTTCATTATATTCGATACCCTTTTCTTGACTATAGCCTTTAGCCACTAGTCTTGCCTTGTGACGAAGTATTTCACCATTCACACCCGTCTTCGTTTTGAATACCCATTTAGATGGAATAAGCTTCTTACCCGGAGGCAATTCCGTCAAAATCCACGTTTTGTTAACTAACAGCGAATCAAGTTCATCCTTTATGGCTCTCTTCCAGTTATTAGCAAATTGTGAGGACATAGCTTCATTCACATTCGCTGGATCTGTAGATACAAACTCTGCGGCACTAAAATTGTATGAACGTTTAGGCTTCTTTGCAATTCGTTCAGAATGTCGAACTGGAACACCTTCATTGAGATTTTGATCTGCTGATTGTAGAATATTTGTACCGGAAACTTCACTTGATGGTATTTCTAAGACATTTTCTGATACATCAGGTCTAAATTCAGGATGCATTACATCGAAGTAATCTTCATCACTCGTCACGGAGTCATTTCCAGCATCCACTGATTGCAATTCTTCAAACGTTTCTTTCTCATGATTAACATCTTCGGTGCTGTTGTTAACCACTTCAGGAAAATACAAATTTTTGTTACATTCAACATTCACAGATCCTGTATTTTCAAAGAAATCCACATCTCTGCTTATTATTATTTCTTTCGTTGAGGCGTTAAATAGACGATAGGCTTTGGATTCAGAACTATATCCAACCAATATACACTCAATGGATTTCTTGGATAATTTTGTTCGTTTTTTCTTCGGAACGTGTACCATAGCCTTACAACCAAATACTCTCAAATGTTTTAACGTAGGTTTTCTTTGTGACCAAATTTCTTCTGGAGTATACGCATTTCCTCTACACGGAACTCGGTTGATTAAGTAAGCAGCAGTCACAGCAGTTTCAGCCCAAAATTCCTCGCCTAAGCCGCTATCAAACAACATACAACGCATTCTTTCCACGACAGTCCTATTCATACGTTCTGCAACCCCATTTTGTTCGGGGGTATATGGACAAGTTCTTTGATGTGAAATGCCATGTCTCTTTAAAAAATCCGAAAAACGATTGTTCACATATTCCGTACCATTGTCGGTGCGTAATATTTTAATTCTACGCGAACACTGATTTTCAACATTGTTTTTGAATTCCACAAATTTTGTATAAACGTCCGACTTGCGCTTAATGGGAATAACAAATATTTTTCTTGAGTAATCATCAACAAAAGTTAATATATAACAATTTCCCGAAAACGATTTCACTTTGAAAGGTCCAACTACATCCGAATGTACCAACTCTAGTAAACTTGATGCTCTATTGCCAAAGTCTTTAAAGGATTTTCTAGTTTGTTTACCTTCAAAGCAAATTTTACATTGTTCATTGCACTTCACTTCACAGTTTATACCGTAGCAAGAACTTTTTACAGTTTTTAAATTGTCATCACTGATGTGTCCAAGTCTACGATGCCACAAATTTGAATTTTCTTTCACGAGAAACACAGATTCTTTTGGAATTGTTATTTTACAATTTAAACGATATAAGTTATTTTCGGCAAATGCTTTTCCAATCAATTTTTCTTTATTGTTGTAAATTTTACATTCGTTTTCTTCAAAAATTACTTTGTTGCCATTTTGTGTCAACTGACGAACCGAAATTAAATTAGCACTCAAATTTGGGACATATTCCACATTTTTAACAACCACGCTGTGTTCACTTCTGTTAATTATCAATGACATGTCAATGTCTCCCGAACACGATACCGACAGTTTATTGTTATTAGCCACCACAATTTCCTTGTCATATACAGGATTTTTGTTATAAAGGAATTTCTCATTATTAGTCATATGAGACGTCGCGCCCGAATCCACGTACCAATCGACCGAATTGATTTTTCTTGTCATTAAAGAAGCATACAAAACATCGCCATTGGCTCTTGATACCTTTTTAGAATTAAAGTTAGGCTTGTTATTTTTCTTGGGACAATTTTTACTGAAATGTCCAATTTCATGACACGAATGACACTTCAATTTACTGTTTTTATATTTCTTTTTTGATACCAGCGCATTTTCAACATTTTTCCCATCAAACTTTGCATCTTGCAGCAGCAAATTCTTAACAGCGTCGACCGTTAGTTTTGTTTTTGAGTTTTCCACCGCCATTACCAACGCTTGAAATTCATCCGGAAGACCGGCTAACATAAGCAAAGCAGTGAGCTCATCATCAATGTTGAGACCTGAGTTTTTTACCTTAATGGACGTCAAAACCATTGTATTCACGTATTCTTGCATCGAGGAAAAATCACCAAGCTTCAGCTGCACAAGTTGTTTTAACAACTCCACTTTTCTTGTTAATCCTGTATCTTCAAATGCACGTATTAACGAATCCCATGCTTCCTTTGCAGTTGTTGCTGTAGCAATATGTGCGAAATTGTTCGGTTCAATCATCAACGTGATCTCAGCCAGAGCAAGTTCGTTTGCGTCATTGTCCCCTACACCAGATACACCGTTTTCCACAACCTTCCAACATTTCTTTATTACCAAACAGGATTTTGCATGTCGTCGCCATACATCAAAATTTTCTCGGCCCCTTAACTTCTCGAAGGGAAAACACAATGAATTCGAAGCCATAACAGTTTGGAAACACCAGCACAATATTGCAAAAAAAAAATTCTTGAAAATTCTTAATTTATTTCACTTAGACCACAATATTTAACAAATTCTACCAAAAACAGGACAAAAGGCCCATAACCTGATGAAAAAGGTGGAAGTGGTAGAATAAAACGACTAGTCTATTTCAAGTTACGTTAGGAAGTACAGAAAATATTTTATTGAAAATTATGTACATATTTTCTGTTTGACACATAAAACCAAAACGTTAGTGATTAAATCAAACAAGTAGAATTATAGCAGGTTCATTTTCAACAGGTCACACTTATATTTAAAATCATGGGTCCATTTTTTGGGTTCTGAAGGCCCCGTAGGTCCGAGAGGCGGGTCCAACTATTTTTTTTACATTTTGTGGTCAGTTCTACATCGAATGGCATATTTTTTTAATTTGTTGACCAATACACGCGACATCAAGTGGATTTGGACCAAATCCGGGAGTTCCTTTGTATGGGGGGTCTATCAGAAAGTGCTCCGATTTGGACCAAATTCAATAGCGTCCGTCCTTGTCCCAATATATTACCACATGCCAAGTTTCATCAAGATCGGTGCATAAATGCGACCTGTACTTTGATTACAAGAATAGATGGACATCTTTACAACCAGCCAGCAAGCCGGCCAGCCAGCCGGCCAGCCAGCCGCCCAGCCAGCCAGACAGACATGGCTAGATCGACTCAAAATGTAATTCTGAGCAACTTTCTCTCTGGTCCCGGTATTCTAACTCGATTCCTTCGATGTGTTACAAACGCAAGCACTAAGCCATTATACCCCATACCACAATGTGGTGCGGGTATAAAAATGAATTGAATCAAGCTCGAAATCGACATAAAAAGAACAAATTTGATTCATAGCGCCCATCGTGGAACTTTATTTTATTAACATTTTCCTAAACCTTTAAATCCCTTTATTCCAATAGCAACAGAAAATAAAAATTGTTCTACGCACAGTTCGTAGATTATACGCAAATGGTATAATTTTAATGAGACTCCCGTTTAAGTCATTTATTTGTTGCCGAAGTAATCGACGCCAAAGAATGATGAAGAAAAACCTTGGCAGGTTTAGAAGCAGGTGTACTTTCTGCCAACCTAGTCAATACATTTCACCAATCTTTATATTGGTTCTGAAAAAGAAACAACAAAAGTCCCGAAACAGAACAAAAACTGTTCAAGTCATTATCCTGCCCTTGGTGTAAAAACATATTGGCGCCCAACGTAGAGACGTATTAAAATGAATTTATTTTTAATGCAGTTACCTACAGCACAAATACAGGATTATAGAAACAAAAATATGTAAATAATTTTTATTTATCTTTGAATCTATACATGTAGTGCACATTTTTTTCTGGCGCCCAACACAGAACTACCTTTTAAATATATTATCCAAAATATGTAAGTAATCAAGCTTTCACTTCATTATACCAAAACCAGCTAAATCCGCTCTATGCTCTTGTGTTCATAAAAAAAGTATTATATTGGCGCCCAACGATGTGTTTTCTTTAAACATAATCAGGGTTATTTCCATCCTCCCATCTCTGGTAATTAGTTTCCGCGGCTTTTAGCACTTGCACAATAATAAATGGTAATTCACCATCAATCAGCCATGTAATGCCACAAAGGCCAGTGGCCAGTCCAGCATTTTAAATTTGCATGTGAGAATATGGTTAACCCAAAAAAGGTGGGCTTATGGGTGGTAAGTTGGGTTAAAACAACGAAACACTTTACATGTCAATACTATTGGTTAGCCTACCAATTGCGCAATTTTCAGTGGTCAATTGCGAATTATCAGTTCGAATACACAAACCAAATAAAAAATGTTTGCAAAAAATGCCGATTTTCGCCATGGCCAACAAAAGTATTTTGCCGGGGATTTTGTTGAGAACCATTGAAAATAACATATATTTTTTAAATTCACAATTAATGTTACTATTTATTAAGCAACTTTACTGTGACGCATACTTTTGTATGACACTGTAGAATTTAAAAGATTTCCTGAAAAACAAATTGGCATACGCCACTCCAGTACTTTCCCCTTGATTGCGTTATGTTTTAATGATACATGAACTGTTATTTTACATTTGGTCAGGTTTTAATCATTTTTTTATTGGCATATGATTCATTGAAGGATAAATTGCATGAATGATGGAATGAAATACTGAATGAAACAGCAGGTGGGCCTTAATTGAAACGATTGGCAGAGTCAATTGTGTGAAGCTCTTTAATGAGTGGTAAAATTGAACAGAAAGCTGAAAAGTTCATGCAAGTAATTGCAGATTGTTGGGTGGTATTTTCAATCAATTCAGCAGTGACTAGCCGTTTTGGCACATCCGCATATTGAAACTTGTTTGCGCATTTAAAGTTTCTTTACAACTTTAAAATAGATAAAGCAATAACGTACAGAACTTGTAGATTACTAAACAAGGAAAAGGGCCAACGAGGTGGCCCTTTTTAAAACCCCTGTTGCTTCAATAGTACAAAACAAAAAAGGGTGGTAAAAAGGGTAATGAACATTTAACACTGAAATTTGTGTTATTGGCGCCCAACGTAATATTTTGCTAAAACAAAAATTAGTCCCAAGTTTAAAAGAACAAGAGAGGAAGAAGCACTGAACTAGCCGTGGAATAGCTTTCAGGACAATTTATTGTAATTTTTAAACACAAAATTGAGCTCAGAATCTCCACTAAACAAAAAAGATACAACCCATAAATGTCCACAATAAAAAGTTTTTATGTAAAATTTACCACTCAATTAAATAATTCGTAAATAAGCAAAACTATTTATCAAATATTCCAAAGAATGAGAACAAAAAGAAGTGTACAGAAAGGCTCGCATTACTTCGCTTATGCTGTTGTTTTCAATGTACAACGACCATGCACTGTATGTAAATTGCTATGTTGGCAGTGCGTAGGATTTTTAATGTGTTTTCTTTGTTCGGTGGAAAGCTCTACCGACCGTAGTTCTCGTTAAATGCGAATATGGCTGCCGTTAAGTTAATAGTCTCTGATTATGGTTAGAGCACATGTTATTGTGGCCTGATGATGGTATAGCAGCGTTTACCCAAAACTGCCGTCATCCCTGAAACAAGGCCTTAAATCTATCTATGAACTAAGCATAATATGTGACAGCGCATAGAGAAAGGGACCTAAGGGTAAAAAAAATCAATTTTAATTTTTTTTCTTTTTTTGATGTGGACAACATCTGAGCATCGAATGAGACCGATCCCATGCCCCAAAAGTGTTCCCTCCTAGAGATATGCACGTTTTATTAAAGTGATGGTACACCAAAGATACACGTATTTAAATCTTTAAAATGGCTCTCCTGAACAAGACTGGTTTTTACCCTTAGATCCCTTTCTATTTTGCGCGTCACATATGTACCTTTTCATCTCCTTTAATCGAAAATATCAAAGGCGTTTAGTAAATAAGAGAATATTTTCGTAGCGCCGGGGTGACAGCCCTTGGCCGAAGACTGTTGCTTCGGGCCAATCTGGTACATAGAACCGGCTGTCGTAGGATTGGCTTTTTTAGTGCAGCTAAATGGATTTAATGTTGTTCAGTTAAAGATTGTAATTTAACAAATGGGCGCAATTGTTGCACCATTGCCATTAAATTTGGCATTATTAGCTTTACTAAAAATTTATCCTGATTTTAGGTTCCACTGGCCTAGACGTCACTAATTACATTCTGTTTTAAGAATATCTGACACAGTTCAGTACCAACATATATGAAATGTGGCCATATGAAAATCGGCCATGTTATGATACATCACCAATATAAAGGTGTGACTCCATATTGGATACAGACGCTCTAGAAGCAATAATTAAATTCGTTTTCAGTCTAATTTAGTAGAGTATGGACTAATAAACAATTCTAATAGATTTGATATGGACCCCATACTTATCGCAGTGGGACTCTTTACCACAAAAGTGGACAAATGGGCACCAAAAAGATGAAATATCCACAAGAGTCATTATATTCCTTAATATTCCGAACTCCTGGGCCCTAGTGTCTACAATTAAGTATGTGAATGAACATTGTGCATTACTTAGAAATGACAGGTCATTACCCTTTACATTATTCTGCACCATAAAATAATGACATTCTTATAATGGCTTAAACAAGTACGATATTTATGGGTAAGTACATTTTTACGGTTACAATACCTTAGACATTTTTGTTACCTTGAAGACGTTTTTGTAACTTTCATATAACTTACTCAAGTCATTATTTTATGGTTCACAATAGTGCAGAGGGTATTGACCTGTCATAACCAAATGACGCTAAAAGTAATGACATGTTCTTATCAAGTCTAAGTTATCGGCGTCGATTTTTAAATTCAAGTGATAATGAAATACCTTTTAAATTGGTATTAGCAGCGTAGGGGCGCGGGTAATGAAGGGATTAAACTATCATTACCAGTAGCTGTGGAAACACATTTGTCTTTACAAATTGTTGTGATGAATCTACCATGCCAACATTTTCTATCGCGGAAGTGACTAAGAAGTGACGCTAGGAAGTTAAAACTCATCGTCTGCGATACCATTTTCTCATCGCAGAAGTGTCTTCCGTATAGAGAAGTTGTACCTCCTGAGTTTTTTTTAATAACCAACACTCAGGCGGTGCCCCCTATACATGCGGTGCATTATGTTGGCGGGTGGAAAGTAAAAGGATCGGAGGGGGAAAGCGGGAGTAATGATTATTGACGCTTGCCTTGAACTTCTGGATATCGCAATTAGTTGGAAATACATTTGCCGGAAGTCGATTCCACAAACGGACTGTACGAGCGAAAAACGAATTTGATATGTAGTGTATAGTGCGGTCAACTGGTAAACGGGTGTTGTAAACAACAAACAATCTTCCAATTGCCGTCTGGATGATTTAAAGACGACTGTAAAATAAATTGTTCTTGTAAAATTCAAACTATTTTCCAATTATCGTCTTGGAGTGACTAAAGCTTAACGCATTGGACGATGAAAAACACTTCCAAATGATGGGAGGGTAATCTCAGGCCGTATATTTGAATTTGTAAGGCAACGCCTTTGTCATCTCAGCGCTCATGTGTTAAAAATAGACTCCTAGTGTAGCTTGGGTTCAATAGAAAAGTCTTGGTTGGATCTCTGCTATGTTTGCAGAAGTACTTATTCTTGAATATGTTGAAGGCGTTAGTATTATCAATATTTGAAACGAGTCCGCATCACAAATAGTGAATATTTTTGACTTGGTTTACGCGTAATGTAACTTGGTAATGGTGGGCATACCCACGTTCAGTTCTTCAGTTTAATACTAATTCTTTCGGACCCCTTCGAATTTTTTTTCTCAAATCTTTCAATAGAATATTCTCCCTATAATTCAGTACAAAGTAATCTTACCTTTTTCGACAACTGCGTTATATCCACGGGGGTGACACGATTTAAGGCCGCTAAACGTTGCAGACGTTCTCTCGCATGCTCCTCAACCGCTATAACAAATGCGTCCTGAACAGAGTTGCCAATATCCCAAGCTGAAATGACAAACCGGAAAGGAAACTAAAATTAGATAACCATAAAATAAGCAACCAGTATAAATGTAGTAATATAATAATTAAGTTATATGCAAAAGAAATTAAAGTGTCTTTTAACAACATGTCCGCCTGTCTGGCTGTTTTTCTTTGACCCTGAGTGGGCTAAAAAATATATATTTCTTTAGGGGGGGGGGGGGGGGGGGGGAATCAACCAATTTGGAGCTCGTTATAAGTTATCTTGAAAAAAAGCAAAACTTTTTTATAACAATATTAATAATCATAACAATGATGACTATTAAGTAAACAACCAAAATTTTGTGAGTAAAATCACCAACACCTTCCCCGGCGTTCACACTGGCTCGGTTTTCGTGTGAATGGAGAGCGACAAAAAAACGACAGTTAAACAATGCATTGTCGCCGCTTTTCGCTTTTTTTCTTTTGTTCTTCTGTGAATTTTGTTTGTAATTTATTGTAAATCGCTGTTGCTGTTCTTTTTTTCATTTTCATTTATAATCTTTTGTTTATTTGGGTTTATTGTCTACGAGAAATAACCATATTACTTTTTTATACGTTGCTGAAAACGAATCAGAATTTTACCTTGAATCATTGGAATTCGCAAAGAAAATAAGTCACGTGATGCTAGTTAGTCGGCGTATGCGTTGTTTTTTTTTAAGGTATACCATGAATACACAATTATACAATAAAATAGATATCGAAGCATAATTTAAAATGACAAAAAGTTTTCTATTGTAAAGAAAGAAATTTTATTCAAGCCTGCATCTTAATCTTGGGAGGACAAAAACTAAAACAATAAACGTTAATTTGATTTTTTTTAATTTAAATTAAAGCATTTAAAATAGAATTGAAAATCGGAACAATAAATATATTTTCTTTATAAAACAATTGGTAGATTCCAACTTTAGTAATTCTAGTGTCATTAACCTAAACTGAACCTAGAATTCTTCTAAAAACTTTTTTATTTTTATTTCAAAAATAACTTATGAGTAAAATACACCCCGCAATTTTAAAAGTTCAATTCGGGGAACTGAAGTAGAAAATGTTCCCAATTTTCTTTATTTTTCTCACTTTTTTAAAGGTGGCGAATAGATGAGCGCAAACTGAACCATTTTTTTTTTGCGAAAATCACTGAACGTTGTCTTTAAGGAAATTCAATTTTGGAAAAACTATCGCAAGGTTCTATGCATAGACAGGGTGGGCAATTTTACGTTTTAAATTTGATAAGGATGTTCTTACCAATAAAAAATATAAATTTAAGAAAATTATCAGTACTTTTGTTTACAGCCGATTACAATTTAAAATGTTATATCGCCTTCCTGTATTTAATATAACCTCCTTTTTCTTTTCTTCCATCTTTACTCCTCTCGTTACCTTATATAAGTATTCCACCGTCTTTTCTCCACTCCCTATCTCTTCACTTATCTTCTCTCCTTTCCTCTTCATAATTTCAATTCCCTTCTATTCCTTTCCTATGGAATCCAACATTTCTTTATCTCTCCTTTCTATCGTATCTTACGAGTATCCAATTCTAACCTATCTTATCCATTTCCACCTGATGTCCCTTACAAAAGTAATGGAAATTCTACGATGCCATCCCAGGTTCTAACCCCCACCCACCTAAAAGTTCAGCAACAGTTTAAGAAACTTTATTTAGTTTTTTTTGCTTTATAAGCCATTCGGCAAACGTACAGCTAAAAATATCTTAAACAGTTTTGATTATTTTAAGCCCTGACATTACACCATTAATATTGTTTTAAAGAAATAATTGTTAAAGTCAGCTGCCTGTCCGCCATCGTTGGAGATGTTTATTTTTAAAATAAAACAACTTTGAGGTGAACTTTTGTTTTGACTTGTGTCTCAAGTTCAATTTGGCGCTGAACTAATTGCATTGCTGGCCCGAAAAAGTAGCTACGAGAACCATAGCATTTCATGACATTTTGTTTGCCCTTAACGTTTTGGTGAATTTGCGGCTGCTGGTGCTGTCCGCTGTTGTTGTGGTTGTCCTCTTAACCATTTAAAAATGGAGCAGCTATTCCAAATTGCTGCACGGGAATGAAGTGTTGGTTGTCCGCCTGTCCTCCTCTCTCTGTCCGTTTTGTCTGTCCTCTTATTTCTATTTTTTTTCTTCTTTTATTTTGCTATTTGTAAGTGTAATTTTATGCTGTCGCTATTTGTTAACCCAACATTTGCTGCTCCAGATGTGTCTTTCTGAGGCGAGTGTATATCATTTCATTTCAACAGATGTAACATGTGGTTTTGGCAAACACTTTACAGCACTTAGACAAAGCCATTACACTTAAAGTGTGAATACACTCAAAGAAATGTGTTAACCAAAATGAAGCTTTGGAAAACAAAGGAGGGGTTTTTCAAATATGCAAGCTGTGTCTGGGTTTAGAAACAATATGCTCTATTACGATATACAGTTTGAACACGACTTCGTGCGGTTTACCTTTACTGTAGACGATATTTAAGCTATTTATAAAAGAAAAATTATACGTCGTACTAAGATTATAAAAAAGAATTTGCTCAGCACTGAACAAATTTTTAGACAAGATTTTCTGGATGCAGTCAACCAAATATGCACATTTCAGACTTTAGTCAAAATTATTTGCATACTTTTAGGCTTGATTGATATGCCTGAAAGTATGCAAATAAAAAAATCTTCTGGAATAAGATTGTTTATCTGATTAAAAATTTAATTGATTTCAATAATTTTTTAATCAGATTTGTTTAAAAAGTTGAAGTATCTTATCCGCGTAGAACCTTAAAAAGGTTCGAAACTCAGATATATTATGGAGCCTCTTAATAATAGAACTCTTCGTGTTGACAACTGTTGTCTACAGTTGACTCTCAATATGGTCTCACTAGAGGTTACTACGATGTGTTTAAAATTCTGGCGAAATTGTCTGGAGATTAAGCGAAAAAAATAGTTTTCAATCGTTAGCACAATTCAGTTTTATTCCAATCCAATCAATCATGGGCAACCAAATATGGCAATTAGTTAAAATATTTCCTTTTATTGGTCATGAGGTGACACATCTATCCTAATTACCATGCCCTGTTATCCTTCCCAACATTCCTATCCATCCTAGGCTTTCTATACCCCCAAATTATCCAATTCAGCAATCAATCCTATTACTTACTTACTTATGTCCCACAACATCCCATTAAGAAACTATAGGGAACAAAAACGCATTCAATGTTTATACTCACTGACCGGGACCTACTGCTTAACAACGGCTCCGATCGGCTAATGCATTATATGTGACAGCGCATAAAGAAAGGGACCTAAGGGTAAAAAATCAATTTTCATTTTTTTTTCTTTTTCTGAGACCGATCCCATGCCCCAAAAGTGTTCCCTTCCAGAGATATGCGCGTTTTATGAAAGTGAAGTCGACGATTCTAAGCTCAAATAGAATGGGACCTAATCTTTAAAATGCTCTCCTGAACAAAACTGGTTTTTAGCCTTAGGTCCCTTTCTATTTTGCGCGTCACATATAGAGAAGATGGCTTACATGGCTTGGAGATAAAACTCTTACTAGCAAAGTTACAAAGGTGGAAACCCGCCGCTGAAAAATTGTAAGATGTTCTTAGCCGGGGTTGAACCGTAATCTGGTATGATAGTCGTGCACACTACCATCACTGTGCACGACTGATGAATTATCAATACTATCCTTTTTGTCCTTCCTATTGGCGCTATCCCACCTGTGCTTCAAATCTATCCTATAGACACAATCCATTCTGCGCATTTTATCCCAGATAACCATCATATCATCCTATCCACCCCGTCTATATGATCCCTCCTATCCTTCAAATTCATCCTATCTATCCTATCCACCCTATCCATCGTATCCATCGTATCCATCCTATCCATCGTATCCATCATATACATCCTATCCATCCCATCCATCCTATCCATCCTATCCATCCTATCCATCCTATCCATCCTATCCATCCTATCCATCCTATCCATCCTATCCATCCTATCCATCCTATCCATCCTATCCATCCTATCCATCCTATCCATCCTATCCATCCTATCCATCCTATCCATCCTATCCATCCTATCCATCCTATCCATCCTATCCATCCTATCCATCCTATCCATCCTATCCATCCTATCCATCCTATCCATCCTATCCATCCTATCCATCCTATCCATCCTATCCATCCTATACATTCTATCCGTTCTAGCCATCCTATCCGTTTTATCCATCTTACTTATCCTTTCTATCAACCCTATACTTCCATCTATCCTACGATATTGATCATATCCATCCTATCCAATCTGATAAACGTGGGCAGGGTCCGAAATCGTGATAAAAGCAGTGGACCACCAAGAATTTCTTGTTTTCAATTACAAAACATATCCATGTTACGGAAAAAGAGCAACAAAAAGGTCTCGAACTAGAATAAAAACTGTTCAAGTCATAATATCCATGTAATTTATCCTATCAATTCATTTTCTATCCGAAAAAACATATGTCCGTTCGATGGAAAATATTTCCTCAGGGGGTCTAAAGTATTTAAAAAAAAATACAATATTTTCAGTTTGTGCCCAAAATGTCTCCAATATTTGTGGAGGAATGATGGCTTTGCTTCGTTAGTGAAGATGCTTTCAACACCGAGGGGTTTTTGGTTGTTGGGCCTATGAGCCCTTGTGGCCCAAAAAAACGGCTACTATGATGCTATCAAGTTAAAATAGAAATCGGGTCGATATAAAATAATTTCCTAAAGGGGTATTAAAATATTTAAAAAAAAAAGTACAAGATCAATGGTCTTTTAAAGACCCGAAAATCGGCCCTTATGGTTAAAACAAAGCAATTAGGAACATATGTAGCAAATCTGGGAATATGTGTACTCAAGTTTAAGCAAACTAAATATGCAGTTATTTGACAGATCGATTTGAATTGGGGCTTGGAGACGGATGGCCCTACAATTGGCCCTTGGTAATAATGAGCCAATAGATAATCCAAAAAAGAGAATTTTCTTGTGACTTATACCTTTTTTATGTGTCTGACTTAAATTACATCTTTCTTTTTATCTTTTGTTTTTCTCAGTGTAGCTTTTGCCACCACCTTTGCCCACCTCATCTCAGAGCGGCTGTTTGATCGTCTCCGGCCATGTTTATTAAATCCACTGTATACCTTATGTTATTGTAAATGAAACTGGCGCTGGTAAGGTCAGTATTAGCATCATGGCCAACATAATCCACATCTCATCGTGTCAGCATGGCCGCCTTCAACACCTTTTGCGGTACATATGAAATGCGCTGCGAGCCAGTCGACCAGCCAATTCATACATATTTCACGTGGTCAAGCCCACCAAGAGTGGAACGGCTTCAACGTATATATTTTAACCATGTAAGCTAACAGACATACACAAGTAAAAGGACCCATACAGAGATATCGGTTTATCGTTGTATGCTGGCATTAGGGCCAAAACACAATACAAAAGTCAACATTGAATGAGTCCCATCGGTATTTGAATGATGCTGACGGGCTGCAACAACCGTACGCCTGTCTATCCATTCGATACAATGACAATCGCATGTATTAGAATGTGTGGAAAAGTATTTCCAATACATATACATGTATATTTATATGTACATGTATTTGTGTTGGAATACATTTATGTTTATTGAACATAAATACCTATAAATACCAAATGTTACAAATATTGGATTTGAATGTGGTGCCTAAAAGCCGGGAGAGAACAGCAAGGACGGAGATTATGAAAAAGTGTTCCCCAAAGCACAAACGCAAACCCACACACAGGCATGCCGCACCTTGATGATAACCGTTCAATAGGATTACCTGCCACAACGGAAACGGATGTGGGTTATGTTTATTAGGTACTCAGGGGAAGGGGTTTTGAAAGCGTGTGCCAGTTTATACTAAGATTTTAACACCACAACTATCAATTGTTCATCGTAAACGTAAGCCATGTTTATTTTTGATGTTTAGTATTTTGTAACACGGTCTCCCTCCCTCTCTCTCTCAAAGCTCAAAAGTTCATAATTCCCTTGACAACGTCAGTATGGAAGAGGAAAAGTCGCAATGATTTCAATTTTTATCACCTCATCCACGCCTGCATGTGATGTTGAATATTCGAATCGTAATAAATGTTTACTACACATACCAAATGGTGATTAATTGTAAAGATATTAACACCAGGGCGTTAAAAGGCTTTTTTGGTGTGTAGATTTAGTTTTTGTATCGACTAAATTCCCCAACCGACTTTATGATAAATTATAAAATATTTGAAACAGATACGGTTGGTAGGAGGGTGACCTACAAACTCAGTCAGGGCCCATGCACGGCAGGGGATTATGAAATATTCAAACGTTCAACAATTTAAAATTATATAGGAACAAAACCAAACACAGAGTAAAATATGAACGTGTTCATAATTAATAACGGCTTAAATCAAATTACCTTAAAATATACTACAGTTTGTGGTTGGAAATTTCTTTTTCATCGCAGAAGGGGGAACATTTTACAAAAATCAGATTATTTTCACTTTCTACTTCAAAATTGTAAGAGCCTATTCAAGACTGAAATCAAACCTCATCTAACGTCCACATTCTACATCTTTTCAGTTAGTATTATGGAATTTAAAACTAAACTATCCATCACTTTGCCAAACATATTGACTTTACATTATTTTTTAAATCCATTTAGTGAATTCCTTAAAAACATCAACACAAACTCTTTCGACTATCATGGCCCCTATCACAAACACAATCGCCATCCTCTAAAACGTCATTCTCGGGTGCATATTTTCCTACAATTTGCATTCTCCCCTTCATTCGCAAAGTGCAAAAAAGCAAAAACATAAAAGTAACATGAATTTATCATAATCTCCATTATATTTTTGATAAATGGTGTGCATTCAGAAAAAAGTTCAAGTACTGATGTGACATCTTTAACTCCCCCTAGGAATAAGACGAAGTAAAAAGGTAGATCTGTTCAAGATAATTTTAGGGTGATGAAATTTATAATCTCTCACATCTAATAATTCTAAACCTAAGCGTAATAAAATTTAGTTAATTAACTAAATTTTATTATCCGAAAAATGTTTCGGAAAATGTTATAATAATGATAATGACGAAAAATGTTTCGGACGATTACGAAACTTTTTAATTTTAAGCTTAGGTCATAGTCGATTCCGAGTAGATGTTCTTTTAAACTTGCAGCCAGTTTAAATTTATTAAAAAAACGCTCAAAAAGATAGTAAGTTGCAACATTCCAGCACAACCTTGGCACTTCAATATCATTACTTTAGCACTACTCTGTAATAACAGGTCATTACTTTTTGCATTATAAGGTAATGATAGGTCATAACTATTTTCAGTATTTCGGAACGACAGGTCATTACTTTTTGTATTACTTTATAATGATAGTTCATCACTACAATTTGTACATTGTAATGATAGGTCATTACTTTTTGTATTACTTGGTAATGATAGGTCATAACTATTTTCAGTACTTCGTAATGATAGGTCATGACGTTTTGCATTACTTTGTATGAAAGGCTATAACTACTTATATAAACCTTTGTAATGACATATCATTACTATTTGCCATTTTGCATTACTTTGTAATGATAGGTTATAACTACATTCAGTACTTTGTAATGACAGACCATTAGCATTGCTAGCAGAGATGACTGCGCAAATAAACCTTGGTAACGAAAGATCAGTACTATTTCCCATTTTGCATTACTCTGTAGTGACAGGTCAAAATTATTTTCAGTACTTCATAATGGCAGATCATTAGCAATACTATCAGAGATGACTGCGCAATTGCAAAATCCCAGGTAAACTTTGGTAAAGACATGTCATTACTATATGTCTTACAGGGTAAGGACAGGTCCTTACCCATTGCGATACTTTGAACCATAAAGTATGATTTACTTAGAATGATTATAATAGGTAGTTGAGCAAGTTATTGTTTATTTTTTTATCTTCTAGTTTTATAAGATTTTTGATCAAAAGAAAATCGATTTAATGATACGAGATCATGGCCGTTTCTTAAATACAATTAAGAATGAAGTTCTTTTCTAGATGGTTTTGACGTTCTTACATTATCGGGTAATGACAGGGCAATACCCGTTGCGTTATTTTGAGCCTTATAATAATGAATTTGTTATAATGACTTCAATAATCTCATTATAGATAAGTTACTCAAATTATTTATGGAACACAATTTTATAATAAATATGGCTTCGCAGTAGCCCGTTCTGTAAGCTCAATGGAGACGATTTAGGTTATTTCTCCGAATTGGCTTGATTGATATTACCCTTAAGGGCTGGAATTGTTTATAGATTGCAAAACAACAGACCTACACGGTACCCCATAAATAAAACTATATGAAGTAATTAATAAAGTAACAGCGAAAAATCGCAGCTCGTAGGTATATAACGATTATTAACTTTGACGAGCAAAAGATTGTTAGTGGTGTGGGCTGGAAAAGATCTGCAATTTATTTTCTTCAATACCCGGTCACAAAAAACTGCTTATCATGCCTCTAAAACGCTGATCGTTAGCAAAGATGCGTTTCTAGCAGCATTTTTTAAAGAAATGTAGGCCACTAAGGCCACCTCTTCAACATCTGCATCAAACTGTTACTCTTCAAGAATGCATGGGCTCCTCAGTGTCACAGGCGGGTTTTCCGATTCCCAGAGGCGGTAGATTTGCATGTTAACATTATCGCCTAGATGAAAATTCGCTTTGTCAGAAAAGATAATATTTTGAGAAAATCATTGTCCATTACTAACTGCTTTAAGGCCCCAACTGAGAAGCTACTACGAAGAGGATGGTCATATGCCTAGCTAAGTCAAGTATACCTTGTAACTTGCTAAGTCAAGTATACCTTGTACCTTGCTAAGTCAAGTATACCTTGTAGTGCTTAAAATGTGAAGTTAATGGGATCAATGGCGAGTCAATGTAGCAGGACTGAGTTGCACACCCTCAGCTATGACAATCCCTTTTCCGTCGGGGAGGGATCGTTGCGTACAGCAGACGCTGTAAGCGCCTTATATCGGTCTGAACTTCTTTTTAGTTTTACTAGCCTTAGAAATATATTTGCATTATGATTCACCGTTGTTCACGCGAAAAGCGATTTATTTCGTTCCACGGAGATATGATGCAGACTTTTTGTCAAGCTTTCGAGCAGAAAGGAGCTATCAGTCAAAATAAAATATGATTCTAATATGCGAAAAATAACAAGACAATACTTTTGACTATGCCTTACTCACATTACCAGCAAAATCTCAGTAAGTACTTCTCATTGCTATTTACATTACCAGGTAATGACTTCTCATTACCTTCTGCATTATTTGAAGCCGAAAAATAAGTACTTGCTTACAATAGATAAAATAATTACGTGTCCGTATAATGTGGTCAATCTCTAAACACAGTTGCGTTGTTTAGACCACATCGAAATGTTAAATTATTATTTGGAGGGCTATAAAAAGGAAAACAGTTGGTATGAACAGCTGTGGCGCAGGGGCTAGTGTCTGCATTTACTAACCTAAGTAGTCCCCGTAGAAGTGTATTATTTATTTCATTAATTTCTCAAATTTTTCTCTCTCACTCTCTCTCGCACACGGGCTACTTATTATTGAGCTTCGCGTATGTTTGCGGATAAGTACTTAGTCTTGGGCTTTGTGTATGCTTGAAGATAAGTAATTTTCTCTAATGCCATTAATATTTTAGAGTAATTTGAAACGGATTCGAATAATATGTAGACTTTTGATTGGAACTTTGTGGTGTGATGGAAGTGTGCACGACTACCATGCCAGGAAACCCAGGTTTTATCCCAGGATAGAACATCTAAAAATTTTTTAGCGGCGGATTCTCCACCACGTAAATGTCAGCGACTTTACGAGTAGGAGATTTATCTCTAAGCCACGTAAAAACTTCTGTGTAAAATACATTAGTCGTTCGGGGCCTGCGTTAAATTGTAGGTCCTAGTCAGTGAGTATAGGAATGGAACCGTGGACAGCTCACTGATTTAAAAAAGTTTCCCCTCGTTTCTTAATGGGATGTTGCGGGACTTAGGTGAGACTTTTGATTTTAACTTTCTCGCATTGTTATTTGGTAAAGAGGGTTTATGCGGAAGAAATCTTAAATAGCTCTACTAACAATAACAGTTTTTATACCGGAAAACTCTATAAAATTGCCCACTTTTCTTAATTCAAATTGGGAAAAACGATTTGCGCTTAGTTCATTGCATTCTTCAAACTAGCATCACGCCATTTTTTAATACTTCACCTCTGTCCTTTTCCAAGTTTATTGATCCTATTACAGTTCTGCAAACCAAATCTGCTTTAAAATTTCTTTTTTTTCTTTATCCTCCTTTTCTGGCATGCTTACGGAATGATTTTTAGTTTCTTTTATCCACATAAAATGCAATCATTCATTGTCAATTTAGCAAATTTTTGTTAAATCAAAAACGATTTTCCTTCCCCCTGGAATACTTGCATAAGGTTCCCTATACTCCTCCACCACATCCTTACCGAAAGTCCCCTCTGTGTTTATATCCACATTTTCCTTATTCTATGTGACATTCTGTTATCTGGTGTTTTCGTTGCTGAATGTCAATAGTTTAAATGTTTTTCTAGTTTTATCTTTTCTCCAATGTCTGCTCCTATCTTTCTTCAGTGCATATTTGCCAAACCGGGTGATGAAAAATACATATTTGGCAAGAAGAGAAGAGGACATGCATCGAATGCAGTTTCATTGTTTGAAATGCAAGCGTTGGCGGGTGCGTAGGGTAAGGGTGAAATGGGTTGGGATGGTTTGAATTCAAATCGTTTTAGAAAGACATAAAAACCATAATTGTTTGTTAAACCTTGCTGAAAGAGTTTGATAAATGAGCTAAAAGCTAAGTAACGAAAAGCTTAACGGTAACAGGGATATGTCACCGATAGTATTAGCTAAAGTTATTGTTAAGGATACTTAGCTGTTGTTAAGTCATTGGGGATATTACAGGAAGGACGTAAAGTGATTTTACTTTTCGCTTTTTTAAATAAACTATTAAGGAAAAAATGTAAAATATATTTCACATCTAGATGGAGCTAGCGATATACCATAGACTTCTCACTGGAACTCTGGCTGGTAGCACTAACGAAGCTGACATTCCAAAACTCATTCATTCCACGGAGAACACAAAATATGCAAATTTCACACTTATTAAACGCAACAGCCACATGCTGTCGTTCTGTCTTTGAAATAGAACTCTGTTATTTTCCGGAAATATACGATATTAGGCTCATTTATATGACATGACACAATAATTTCTTTACAAGCATAATAACAATAATTGTATGTGAGTATATTGAAAGTATGTATCAGAGTGTGCATGTATTTGTCTATCTACCAAAACTCACACACACACAACTGTATAGAAAGAAAACACAGTGGCGGAATGGAAGGGGCCTTTTGGCATTAAATCTAAAAGTCGTTTGAGGCCGACTTTAAATCATTCCTTTATGAATAGCTTACCGATTAGAACGGCGCCTATTGCTCATTTATACTTTTAAGATAACCAGCCCAGCAAAAACTCTCATTACCAAGTAACATTATTAAGTTGAAATCAAAAGCCTTTACTACTTATTATTCGGATCTGTTTAGAATTACTTTAATAAATCATAATCCGGCATCATACACTTAGCTCAAGAATAATTGGTCTGTGAGCGACAGCGTGTAAGAGATTTAATTTTGAGAAATTATTAAAGTAAATAATTTCTCAGATAAATTTGAACTTGGCGCACTTTGGTTAGTGGACACAGACACTAAACCCTGCTCCTAAGCTGGCCATAACCGTTGATCGTTAGTCCCCTAACAGACTACGACACAGTGAATTTAAATTATCAAACAATTTCGATTTAGAATAAAAATAACAACGAATACAGCTACATTCCCCTATCATTTTGATAAGTACTTATTTAACCTATTTTCAGCAAGTGCTTATTTTTGGGGTTCAAATAATGCAGAGGGTAATGAGAGATCATTACCTGGTAATGCAAACGGTAATGAGTAGTACTTACTGAGTTTTGCTTGGAGGCTAATGACAGCATTTGAAATCTATATATAATATTGGCGTGAAAAATGTATATACGAGTAGGAAGGAGAGATAGTCCTTATCCCAGGAATTTCGATTAATCCAACTGATCTTTCATTCCAATTCAAGCGGAAAACAAATTAAAAACATTGTTTATCATATCGCTCTCTACTGATGTCGATTCCATTCAAATAAATCGCATTTCCATTTGAACTATCTGTGTTTTATTACTACTCTGGAGTTTATCTGAAGGCGTTAAAATGGGGCGAGTCGAAGTTCGCCGGGTGCGCTTGTATTCTATAAAAATGTTGGCTTGACTGCTTAGGAAAGGACAAAGAAGTTAACTGCAATTATATTATCCTTTGCCGAAATTCCGATACACTTGGTTATTAAGCGCTTACAAGCATTTTGAGACTAAGTAAAAGAAGCTTACGCTTTTTAACAAGGGTCAATAGAGAACACAGAGCAATAGAAGATATGTCTGCTCGTATAAAACACAGAGCGATAGAAGAGATGGCTGGATAAGGATATATCTTGACATGACTACATCAGAATTGGCAACAACGCTAAAGAGCCTGTCTTTGTCTACCAGGTCAGATTAAAGACTTAAGTCTGATATAACGGGTCGGAACATTCAGAGCCATCATTATGGCCTGATTAGTACGTGAGGCCCTTCGGGAAATATAGTACTGTATGTAATTTGAAACCAAAACGCAGAGGAGGTTTTCTTTAATTGTGGAATTGTATCGCAAACGAGTTCTGAGACCCATAGATTATTCAAGGTGTTAGATAAGCATCGACTTATATGCAAGGAAAAAATCAGGTCCATAGTGCATGCTTCGTATTGGTATAGGGGTAAATTGGCCGTGGGTAATACCAAACGGCAGATGGTCCTTGCATGGTAAAGTGCCCCAGAGAAATGACACACCATCGCTAAAGCTATTATAGTGAGTCATGTAAATCACACGAAAGTCAAAGAATATCTTTGGAGCCGCTTCCTAGACGAACTCGAACGGTATGATTCCAAGCCGCTAAATTCTTTGAAGAGATCCATCCACAGTATCAACAGGTTCTCAAGTTCCATGAATCCCCACTCACCCTCTACACTTCTTTATCCTTCATAAGGTCAGTATTTTCTTCTCCAGCCATAGTCACTTTTAAAGGGTGCCACTTAGGGGCCTAGAAGTAACCAACCGAATCCAATGACCTACGTTTTATGTCCTTGAGCTATTAGAGGGTATTACAAGAGCTACTCTTAGACCAACCTAACAAACCCTCTTAAGAAACTTTCAAGGATTTGTTGTGGGTCAATACCACTTTTTTCCAATAGAAAATTGCACTTTATTTTCATAGATAGGTCTGTACCATAGGAAAATATTAGGTAGACTATAATTGAGACTACGACCATTTCTTCAAATTGTGGCACTCAGAGAAAATTAGTTCCTGCAGATCGTCACGAGCTAAATAAATGCCAGCTTGTAATTATAGTTTTCCCAATTGCAGAAACTCAGAAATGAGATGAGAGACGAGTTGTAAATGAAAGACAACACGAGTACTTTATGACCAGCATTTTAAATTTTCTTTTAAAGGGTAAGAATCAAAAAGGGCTGATGTCAAAGTGGGCGCTATACGCGATGTGACACGTGAAGCTATATTGCTATAACAATGCTATAAGATGACAAGAGACTAAGAGCGGAGCGAGTAGTAGTTTATTGCATAATAACGCAATTCGTGTTTGTAGCTTGAAAACGCTTGCTTGTAGCTTTATCTACGCTCCTACTTTGATATGTTTGGAGCGATCACATGATAAAACAAATGCAGTGTCTTTATATAGCAATGCAATAAGTTGACAGAGTGAGAGCGGAGCGAGTAACAGGCTGTGGAATAATTCATAACATGTCGCCTCAACACCCTTCCTTTGTAGCTTGAACACGCTTGCTTTTTCTCTTCAGCTACGCTCCTACTTTGACATGTTTGGAGCGATCGCACGAGAAAACAAAAGCAGTGCCATCATATAGCAATGCTATAAATTAACAGAGTGAGAGCGGAGCGAGTTACAGGCTGTGAAATAGTTTATAGCACAGCCCGATTTGTATTTGTCGCTTCAACACGTTGCTTTGTCGCTTCATAACGCTTATCGCTACGCTCCTTCTCTGGCATGTTTGGAGCGATATAACGAGAAACTAAAAGCAGTGTCATCTTATAGCAATGCTATAAGTTGATAGAGTGAGAGCGGAGCGAGTAACAGACTATGAAATAGTTTATTGCATGATAACGCGATTTGTGTTTGTCGCTTCAACACGCTTCATTTGTCGCTTCAGCATGCTTATCGTTAAGCTTCTACTCTTACATGTTTGGACCGATATAACGAGAAAACAAAAGCAATTTTTTTAGCGCAATAATAAAGCATCGCGCACTCTGACTTCAGCCTAAGCCAGGAACTACGCCAATGTTGACTTTTTTTGAAGCTGTTTTATTGAGGTTGTTCATACAGAGTGAGATAGTTTTGATAGTTTTTGCAATCGCTATATTTTAGATGATGTCAAAGTTGTCAATTTTATTTAGCCTACAAAATATTCAACAAGGTTTGCCATTTCATTTTGCCACGCATGCCGAAATACAGAAACTTATTTTCTATCTCTTAGCAGAGTTTTCTCTCCTATGGCATTCTGCCAGTTGCAGCAGGGCTACCTACCTCTTTCTTATACTCGCATGCGTATTTTTGTTGGTTTTGCAGAAAAGTTGCTGCTAGTAATGCAAGTTTTTCCTATTGTAGAAAGTAGGAAAGAAGATGAGAGTCGAACAATGCTACGAGATGACAGAGTGAGAGTAGCAGGCTTTGAAAGAGTTATATGATGACGCGATTAGTATTTGTCGCTTCAGAATGCTTATCGTTAAGCTTCTACTCTTACATGTTCGGAGCGATATAACGATAAAACAAAAGTAGTTTTTATTAGCGCAATAGTATAGCATCGCGCACTCTGACTTCAGCCTTAGAAAGGAACTACGCCAATGTTGTCGTACGTTTATTGGGGCACCAGTAGTCTGGAAAGTTTTGTTGAGATTTTTTATACAGAGTGAGATATAATATTGATAGTTGTTGCAATCGCTATATTTTAGATGATGTCAAAGTTGTCAATTTAAGTTAGCCTAGAAAATATTCAGCAAGGTTTGCCATTTCAGTTTGCCACGTTTCAGCATGCCGAAATACAAAAACTTATTTTCTATCTCTTAGCAGAGTTTTCTCTCCTATGGCCTTCTGTCAGTTGCAGCAGGGCTACCTTTTTCTTATACTCACATGAGTATTTTTGCTGCTAGTAATGTTAGTTTTTCCTATTGTAGAAAGTACTCGTAGGAAAGAAGATGAGAGACGAACAATGCTACAAGATGACAGAGTGAGAGTTATATGATGACGCGATTAGTATTTGTCGCTTCAACATGCTTTGTCGCTTTAACACGCTTATCACTACGCTCCTACTCTGATATGTTTAGTGCGATCAACAGGCCTGCCAGCAGGGCTACCTCTTTTCTGCGCGTTGGCAATTTTATGCTCGCATGTTGTTTTTGCCGTGCTGACAACAATCATTTAAAAGCTCGTTTCAAAGCGTATTTTGCATTTTAAATTTACAAACATAACACATGTCATAAAATAATGCCAATAATAAATTGTTTACAATAACGCCAGCAACCCATCAAAAAAACGAGACCACCAGCTACCCACCCCCAAGCCCATACATAAATCCCCAGGCCCCCAACCACCAACCCAAGCCATCGAGCAAGACAAAAAAGGGAGGCCTCATTTTAATATGGCAACAATATGTGTGACTTCCACACAAAAAAGGCGACGATGCGACATATACGAGCAGAAATACATACGCAAATGTCTGTGTCGCATTACAATCAAATTCTCATACAGACACTCACACACATACACACTCTGTGAAAGATACAGACACATTCACACACTCTCAAAACCATACATAATTAAAATTGATGGATGGCCTTAGATAACAGCAAAAAAGGACATAAAATGTGGATCAACCAACAGCACATATACGCCGCCACCGCCAGGACCACCACCTCCCGCAGCACCGGCAGCATCAGCAACAATAACAATTTTCAGAATTTTAAGCTAAAAGTGAAAGCTTTTGTTTCAACGTTTCATTCACTTTTTCCCATCACCCTATCCCGCAGATAAACAAAGAAAAACGAATATACTAACCAAAAAATAGAGTAATTTACATAAAAAAATAAACAATGGGAATTGTTAAGGTACTAAATAATATCATGAACATACTACATAGAGAGCTAATACAAAATGCACATTAAATATATGAGCTTAAAACACCAGTCTACAGAAACAAGTATCAAAGTGCATGCCTTCTTGTAGAGCAACAAACAAAAAATCAAAATTTGATTTTAGGATATGACGACGATCTTTTTCTGCAGGTCTGAGGTTTTTCCTCTTAATGAAGCTAGAGACCTCCAATCTGGTCAGAAAAGCAATTAATGGAAAAGAGATCATCTAGACAATGAACTTGCTACACAATGTTACTCCATTAGTTCAACACGCTACATGCAAAGGGCCAAAATATGCAAAGAAAAGACATATGCAAAGAAAATTCCATTTTAAAAAATTTTACAAAAAAACCGATAAAATAAATTTAGAGTCTAATGTTTTTGACATTTAAACTTTCAATTTAAAGTCAGAAGCTTTGCGCTGAAGCCAACACATATTTCAAGAAAATCTATGGAATATAACCTATTTTATACTCAAATTGGTGAACGTACAAAATAAAATTTACTGCATTTAACATCGATTTTTTTAATATAGGTTCCACTGTACTTAAACTGTATGTCGAGCTCAATACTTGATATTCTGTACTTCGACTATACGTTAGGCTTATAGCTTATTTCTTTAGTTCATAGATTAGACTCAGGTTTTGACCACAAATAACCCTGTATATGCTTTAAGTTTAAAAACATGGACTTGTTTAACCAACCAGTTTAAGTGATATTAATTGTCTAAAAAAAACTGAAGACTAGTGTAGAAATGTATAGAGGAAAATGGTTATGCACAAATCGTAAAATAAATGTTGGAACTAAAATATTTTCGGGATTTTATGGTTTTACCGGAAATAATATGCAGAATTAGGAAAAAACGGATGTAACAGAAAAATTGCCTAATGAAAATTGAAAGGAATGGTCATGAAATAATAGAGAGAGAAAATAGATTTAGGGTAGGTCTTAAAAGAATATACGAATCCAAAATATCAGCTACCCACAGGATATGGAAAAAAGCTACCTTCATATTGGCTTTCATTTCAATTCACTCTAAGTTTTCAGCACTCATTTTCTATTCCTTCCATTGACATGCCATTCAAAGGCACACAGTGGCATGTGCTGTGATTTTCCAGAGATTTCAAAACACTTCCTTTAAGCCCCTATCTATGAGTGTCCTTGTGTGAGTACTACCATTGCAAACACTAATGCATCACATTGCATTTGTCGTTGACACCACAAAACAAATATGTTTAGTTTGATTGAAGGATAGCAACCATAACCTAGCAAACATTTTGGTGAGAGGATTGTGTTTAAAAACGAGAGGAAAGTTCAGAAATAAAAGAGCAAAAGTAAGGATAATATATGTAGACCAAGAGGAAGAGCACGACCACAACCATGACTAAGACCAATTTCAACACTAAGATCAAGACCAACATCGGGAGCGAGACAATTAATGCTTTATCTGTAGCTGTTACCAACGCCAAAGCTGCAGTAAATCTCTTAAGTAAATCAAAATATTAAGCGAAAGATACAGCTTTAGCTAAAGCAAAACCTAAAGCTTTAGCTAAAGCTAAAGCAAAACCTAAAGCTTAAGCTAAAACAAAACCTAAAGCTTTAGCTAGAGCTACAAATATTGCAATAGCTACTGTACACCTACTAAAACAGCAATAGTATAGATAATCTACAGATACAGCTACTTCAATAGACAGAGGTTCAGCTTTAGCTACAACTGCAGCGAGAGTTACAGCTACAACTACAGTTACGGCTACAACTACAGTTACGGCTACAACTACAGTTACAGCTACAACTACAGTTACAGCTACAACTACAGTTACAGCAACAACCACAGTTACAGCTACAACTACAGTTAAAGCTACAACTACAGTTACAGCTACAACTACAGTTGCAGCAACAACTACAGCTACAACTACAGTTACAGCAACAACTACAGTTACAGCTACAACTACAGCTAGCACCAGCAACAGCAACAGTTAATGCAACAGTTGCCGCTAAAGCTACGACTACTGCGCCTGCTACAGGTAAATGTTCGAATTCATACTTCAGCCTCGATACCGCCTAGTTACAAAAAAGATCGTTTAACACAAATCTTCAACTTTTTATGGGCTTCTAAAATAGTCGATCGACTTTGTACATTAAACAGTCGATATTTTTGCTATATCTTTTATCTAAATGCAGCTTTAACGGTAACAGTAGCACTAGCTGCAGAAATATTAGTAGAGGGTTCTTTTTTATACCCGTTAGAAGCTGTTGTATTGTTCGTAGGTTCGGTCGTTTTCATTTAATAATTGTTAGATACTGATATTGCCAGTAACAAGTAGATTAGTTTGGATACCGATACTTTTGGTCTTAAATATTTAAGTTTCGATTTTGAGGTATCGATAATCAATACTTTTCCTGTAAAAGAAAGTCCCTGCCGCCACACAGCCAATGCCTATTATTAGAAAACCTAGGATCCATTTAAGTAAGATAATGGTTTAATATTACCACATTGTTCTTGGTGACAGATATTTAGTAAGTGGCCTCGTTCTCTTCTAAAACTCAATTTGAGCTGTGGAAAACCCCTACCCACATATTTTGCTAGTCTTTAGTCTTTGCAAAAGTACATGAGTTTGTTGAGTTATCACTGCCATATCTATTAACAGTTAGCTGCTTTCTAATAACAACAGCATCATTTCTGCTTGATGTCATCCAGATCCATTGACATCTCATATTCTTATAATTAGAAAAAAAAACGTTTTCACAAATTCCGCCAAAGCAAAATGAAAAAAAAAAAGTGAAAATATATTTTCAAACATTTGACAGTTTGCTGACAATTGATGGGATGTGTTTGGCACTGAATGTCGGATGACTACTGCAAAAAGGCACCACTAAACTGCACAAAGCGGTTATGGGAACAGGGACTAGGAACAAAAGAGGGACAACAAGCGGACACAGGGGAAAGTGTCCATCTCTGAGGGGAAGTAGGATCTGTCTTTCGAGATGACCAAAGTCATTACAACTACTTTATTTATCTATTGATTTATAATGGACCATCAGGCTTGAAATATAAATATTTTCAATGTCCCTTTCTACGCCCCTGTCCTCTCAATTTGTACATTTTCAGTACATTTTGTTACTAACTGCCACGAAGCCATAGAGATGCTGCATCATGTCGTCCTTTGGCGGGTCATGTGTAAAATATGGCAGATTGACGAAAACATTAATATAGCCTCGGTCAATTCGAGTCATTCCAATTCTTTTTTGGAATACATTTCAACATTTTGTATCTACAGCCCCATTCCATGGGCCATAATCCCTTCAATCAATACTCCCATTCAATTTCTGTGAACCCTTTTGCACGAACTAGAGAGATTTGGTGGACAAGTAGAGAATGGGAAATGAATATTTATGGTCATTTTTTGTTCTGCGGTGGGATTTGTACGGAATTGAAATATTTATTTCAAATTACAAAAGGATTTATGAAGTTCCAGAGCAGAGGTTGTCAGTCTGTAAGGCAGGGTGAAGTGTGTTATTTGTGGTAAAAAAAATAATGTTATTTTGAGCTGTGGCTTACATGGACAACACAACATTAATTTTTTATTTTAACGACTATAAATTTACTTCAAAATATTGCAAAATTTGCAAAATATTCTAGTACTTGAAGCTTTAATTGAAACTAACCTATGACCAATTGCCGTCTATAGAAATTACACACATGCCAAAGTTCCCATTTCAGGGAATTCTGCCTAGGGGAAAACCCACTTTGTGTACAAATTCCATCAGCCAGAGATGCACATAACTAATAATTAAACGAAAAAGCTTGTTCACTTTCGAGAATGTTGTTAACAATCATGTTTACTAGCGCTTTGTTCTGATTCATTATAAAGCTTAAATGTGCATCTGCCTGGCAGCCAAAAGGAATTCCAATTGTTCTCTGTTTGACGTAACATTTGTTAATTCAATTCAATACTAAAAAAACGTGATTATCATTAGAAAATCTTAACTCATCCCCGGCAATATTTGATGGAAAGGCGATATTAAAACCCACAGCACAATGAAACGGAAACCGATTGGAGACAATGGCCGTAACGACACGTTAGGTGGCAGTACCATGCACTAGGTTTGTGAATAAATATACAAAATAAAGGGTGCTTTAAATGGTGAGATATAAGAATATAATAAGAGATATTCAAGGTCAAGCTAAAGTTACAAACCAGCGCAATCATATGTCTAGACTTAAGCTCAAGCGCACGCTTAAGCCGCAGCTATAGCTAAAACTAAAGATACATCTACAGCTATTGCTTAAGTAAAGATAAAGCTGAAGCAAAAAATAAATCTTAAACTGCAGCTACACCTTAAGCTATAGCTACACCTTTAGCTAAGCTACTACTACAGCTATAGCTACACCTTAAGCTACAGCTATAGCTACAACTACAGATAAAGCTATAGCTACAACTACAGCTGATGCTATAGCTACAACTACAGCTACAACTACAGCTGATGCTATAGCTACAACTACAGCTATAGCTACAACTACAGCTGGTGCTATAGCTACAACTACAGCTGAAGCTATAGCTACAACTTCAGCTAAAGTTATAGGTACAACTACACCCACAGCTAAAGCTATAGCTAAAACTACAGCTAAGGTTATAGTTACAACTACAGCTAAAGCTACAACTACAGCTAAAGGTATAGATACTACTGCAGCCAAAGCTATAGCCAAAGCTATAGCCACAACTACAGCTAAAGCTATAGCTACAACTACAGCTAAGGCTATAGCTACAACTAAAGCTATAGCTACAACTACAGCTATAGGTACAACTACAGCTAGAGCTATACCTACAAATTCAGCTAAAGCTATAGCTACCAATACAGCTAAAGCTATAGATACAACTACAGCTATAGCTACAACTACAGCTATAGCTACAACTACAGCTAAAGATATAGCTACAACTACAGCTAAAGCAATAGCTACAGCTACAGATTTAGCTACAACTACAGCTTTAGCTACAACTACAGATTTAGCTACAACTACAGCTAAAGCTATAGCTACAACTACAGCTAAAGCTATAGCTACAACTGCAGCTAAAGCTATAGCTACAACTACAGCTAAAGCTATAGCTACAACTACAGCTAAAGCTATAGCTACAACTGCAGCTAAAGCAATAGCTACAACTATAGCTTTAGCTACAACTACAACTAAAGCTATGGCTACAACTACAGCTAAGGTTATAGCTTCAACTACAACTATAGCTAAAGCTAAAGCTATAGCTAAAGCTATAGCTAAAGCTATAGCTAAAGCTAAAGCTATTGCTAAAGCTAAAGCTAAAGCTATAGCTAAAGCTATAGCTATAGCTATAGCGACAACTACAACTACAGCTATAGGTATAACTACAGCTACAGTTGTTGCTAAAGTAAAGTTAAAGCTGAAGCAAAAACTAAAGCTACAGCTACAACTAAAGCTATAGCTGCACCTAAAGCTATAGCTACAACTAAAGCTATAGCTGCACCTAAAGCTATAGCTACAACTAAGGCTACAGCTACAACTACAGCTAAAGCTGTAGCCACAATTACAGCTATAGCTACACCTAAATTAAAACTATGGCTACAACTACAGCTAAAGATATTGTTACAACTTCAGCTTCAGCTATAGCTACAGCTAAAACTTCAGCTACAGTTACAGTTATAGCTACAGCTAAAACTTCAACTTCAGCTACAGTTACAGCTATAGCTACAGCTACATTTAAACCTACAGTTTCAGTTACAGCTATAGCTACTGCTACATCCATTGCTACAGCTCCATTTTAAGCTACAGCTGCAGCTAAAACTACAGCTGCAGCTAAAACTACAGCTAATGCAAAAGCTACAGATAATGCAAAAGCTACAGCTAATGCAAAAGCTACAGCTAATGCAAAAACTACAGCTAATGCAAAAGCTACAGCTAATGCAAAAGCTACAGCTAATGCAAAAGCTACACTACTGCTGCAGCTGACGCTAAACCTACAGATAAAGCTAGAAACGTATAATGCCTAATGCAGTAGTCGGCAGACGTGGTTAAATTAAATCAAGCAAAATGTTCAATCATTTTCCAATACGACCTAGTAAGTTGAAGATAGTCTCCACCCTAAAATCGTAGTCCGTCTGTCTATTGGCTTAGCATTGGCCCGATACACTTGAACTTGCCAAGTTGTAAGTCATTAGAAAATCGACTTTATAAAGACACGAACGAAAAAAAATAATACCGATGTGGAGGTTTTGTAGTCTTCCTTCTCAGTTATACTCGACGGCAATCTTAACTTTCAAGCTTACTACCTATTCCAAGAGGGAAGAAGAAGTTCCTGGGATGTTACAATTTTTAAAATGTAGCGAATGTAAGGCTTAGTTAATAGGCGTCGTGTAAATATTATGGCATTATCGTTTGAAAAGAAAGTGTAACCCTCCCAGAGGATAACATTCGTAAACTGATGCTCAATTTGTATCGGGTGCAACATACGTGAGTTTTAACCTGATAGGTTTATAAACCAAAGTTACCAAGTGTTTTTTAGAATATCCCAAAAAGGGTAGTATTAAGTAAAAATGCAGAAAAAATTTTGCACTTTTTGTTAGAAATGAAAACGCCTAGATAGGGCCAAAAATACAATGACACACTTAATTCATTCGCTACACATTCGGGTAATTCCCTTGTCTAAAGTAGACGGCCGATATTTTTTATTCCCCGAATGCTTTTAGTCCACAAATTTTAAGGTTGGCCCAGAACTATATTTGCCCTTGCAAATATAGGTAGGGACCAATTAGAAAAGGGGCCGTTGGATACTGGATTCCAGTTGCATTTTTTTAGCATAACAAAAGAGACTTTATTAATTTAAAGAGTATTTTTCTCAGACATTGAGTTCTCAGTACACAAAATCCCAGGGTTACTCTCAGAGACTTGCATTCCAGCAGGGTAACACATTAAAACCTTCAAAAGAGCGTCGTTTCAAGGAAGCAACTGGTTGCTGGTTTTGAGCCTTCTAAGTATTCTTGTTTAATTTTACTATTCTGAAGTGGACTAGTTTACCTGTTTAAAGTTTCCCTCACTTGTTGTTATAGCTTTAAACGTGTTCATAAATATTTCCCCCAACGGGCGATTTGAAATTCAAATTGACGTTATCTGAGTCATTTTAACTTGTTTGATTTCTTATAAATTTTATTGGAGCAGTATTTATTAATCTGTACACTTTTATTTCTCATTATAAAAATAACTCAAAGTTCTACTGCCGTTGTTGTTTTTAACCGCCCTCGATAACTCTTGATATGACAATTAGACATGTTCTACTCATATTGTACCACATTGTACTTGATGGGAATTATCTCTTCTTTTCGGGTAGCTGTCTTATGCCACTCATAAAATAAATAAATATTTCAACATGTCATGTACTCAGAGATAAGACTTTGTAGATAACAGGTGAATAAATAAGTTAAAAACTATACCGGAAATTATAACAGCAATCTGAGAAGTTCTCTAATAACATGGCCGGTGACTGTTTTTCATAACTACGTAAAGTGGGAAAGTTGTATGAAGCCGAGTGTTTTTGATTGCATTAATCAAGGGGAGGAGGTATTGGCAGGGTTTATATATAAAGTAATCTAGACATTTGTTGTCGACATTAAACAGTAATCGTTGTCAATTGTTTGAAGTAATTATAAAGTTTATTTTGAGCTGAGCACACACAGCGGATGATGTGTTTTTTTTTTCGAAAAAGCCATATCATATTAACGACTGTCGAGTCGTTGTTTGTTATTGGATAACTAATCACATGTTTATCGCTGGAACTTCGATGGAAGGTTCTAAATATAATTAGGAGTTTTAAACAAGTGTAGAGTGGAATTATTTCTCAAATTGCATCTGTTTTTTTTGAATTTATTTCACATTTGAAGGCCTAAACATTTAACACTATGCGTGTAATCAAAAATGTTGATAAAAAAAAAATACGATAAAATCGAAACTGCTTTGAGGTTTAGTTAGACAAACTTAAATAAATCTTAAAATCTTTTCCGAGCATAGTCCTGCCTCAAAGAGTAAAAGAGAAAAAAAAATCTGCTTAGAGTACAAGTTAGTATTCACTAGCACACTCTGTATTTAAACAGGGTGCCTCTTAATACAATATTATGTGTCAATGCGGGCCCCAGATATACTGGTGGTTTTTTAACAAAAAATAATTCGTTAATAAGCTAAACTATTTATCATAAATTGCAATGATACTTAAAGAATTGAAACAAAATTCATACAGTGCCTCGTGTGTATGTATTATGGTATGTATGCAGTGCGAGGGATTTTTGTTGTGTTCGGTGGCAAACTCTTCTGTCGATAGTTCTCGTTAAGTGTATAGCCACTGATCATGCTCACAGCACATTCTTTGCTTGAGGTCTTATGATGCTAGAGTAGCGCTCACCAAAATTGCAGTCGCCCGTGCTTGTTACAAAAAGTATTTTCGATTGCTTTTTGAAATAATGCTTAAACTAAAACAAATTTCATGCACTGCATCGTGTATGTAAGTGTATGTGTGCGAGGGATTTTTTTTGTTTTCGGTGGAGAACTCTACTGCCGATAGTTCTCGTTAAATTCAAAACTGCCCGCCCTTAAATATCCACTGATTATGGTCACAAGCACATTCTTTGCTAGGGGTCTTATGATGGTGAAATGGCTAAAAAAGTGACTAAAACTACAGTCACCCCTGCTTGTTACTAAAAGTCATTTCGACTGCTTTTTAAAAAATGTTTCAACTTTTTAAAAAAAAAAAATTTTTTAATGGCCTCTTTAAGAAAGTATTTTTTTTTTTTTTTAAAAGGGCTTTTAATTTTTTTTAGTAAAAATGTCAAGTTTTACTTGATACAAAATTATTTTCGATAAAAGGAATACATTTTTTTTAAATATGTGGATTCGTTTATCGCATAAAATCGGAACTATTTTGATAAACAGCGTACGAATATTTTATTCACAGGATTTGTGATTATTTTTTGTTTGAATATTTGAATTTTTAAATTGAACCGAAAAATTATTTTTATTCTGTGTGTAAGAGTCCTGGTTTTGAGCCCTTCCCTTGCAAAACTTATTTTATTAGAGCCGGATTTTTGATTCCAAAAATTCCAACCCGAATTTTTGCTAATCCTACAAAAATTCAAACATTGATAAAAGGGGAACTTTCCTGACTTTTAAAGACTCAAAAATTCATAATTGTAAAAGACGGTGTTTAATGCAGAATTTTAAGTACGGCTAGGTTTTTGGGTCCCCATGATAACATAAACCACACGCCAAAATTTTCGTGGAACATTTCAAATTCTAATTCGAGGGGAACATTTTTTTGCAGTTTAAAACCCAAATATACATAGGGTGAGGCCCAAAACCGACCTCTAACTAGGTTTTGGGTCCCATCCTTGTGTATCCAATTAAAATAGGGCCGGGCATAGAATTTTTGATAGATCATAAAATAAATTTAAGTTTTGATGCGTAAATATCCATGTTTATTATGAACCGGGTTTTTCTCCCTTGGACCCCAGGATTCCTTTCACCAATTTTTCCAACCCAAAATAGAAAATTTGAATTTGTGAGGCCATATCTCTTTAATTGAGTACTTGGCTAGAATGTGGTCGGTTTTTTCACCCTTTGGATTACGATAAACAGAAGCCAAATCATGTAAGGAAATTTACATTGGGAAAGAACCTTAGTTATGAGCCCAAAGTTTCCCATGGTTTCGAGATTTGGAACTGGAATTGGTTCTGCTCGTTTTGTTGTAACAATATTTTTTTTTTGAAAGCTTGCTCGTTCTGACGGATTTGCTTTGATATCCAGGTGAAGAAAACGCTCTATTTCTTTGTTCTACTCGTTGTTGTTGTTGTAGCGGCACTCAGTACCGAGGTGAAAGCCCTTGGCCGAAGAATTCCTTCTTTGGGTCCATTTACTCCTCAAAATGTTTGCTGTACTTCAAACATTCTCTAAACTCACAATTTCTTTTTGCACAAAATTTCAAATGCTCATTTCATTTCCATTTATGGCGCGGCTCCGCTCGTAAAAGCACGTACGTTTAGTACGTAAAGAAGAAACGGAGAACGTTTATCGCTGCAAATGGCAATAATAACTAAATTATGGGCGAATGAAAGAAGTTAAACTTGAGTTATTTGATTTGAGATTGTCTGTCTATGGTGGTCGGTATATGATTAACGGATTTGTTGTGGCAGGACAGAGTTGGCACTAAAGGGGCTCCCGACAAGGCTTACAACTGAAAAAAAAAACAGTTCCTATACTCTGCTGGGTCTTTGGCTAACTGTTGAGCAACTCTTACCAATTACGTTAACACAATTCCCCCTTAACTACGGAACTAGTTTGTAGTTGTACTCGTATGTCGAGATAATTGAAGATTGCTGTTTAAGTTCAGATTCTTGGCTTTTATTTCGTTCTTTCTTTCATCGGTGTTCATAGAATCTTGCAATCACTGCAACATGCAAGTAGAACAACGACAACAACTCTCAAAGCTTAATCGACAACAAAACTTTCTGTTGTACTCCATCTGTACAGATAAAAACCCATGAAAATTCTTTCAATCACGATTTCAATTGTCAGCAAGACAAAATGAAACAACAGCGAAAGAAAAAGATATGAAAAGAGGAGCAGAAATTTACAATTCATAAAATAAAAACGAATCGAAGCTGTGAAAAAAGAACTTCAAAGAAACAATTAAAATATAACCGAAGAAGAATATCCAAACAAAAAAATCTTTTTTTTATTTTTGGAGGATTGAAATCCTCCACAAAATCTAATTAAATTAGTTGTTATTATTTGATTTTATATGATTTTTTTATGTATTGCAAATATAAGTTACAAAATATATTGTGAGAAAGACTGGCTGATTTTAACTAATTTACTTATTATAACTGAATTTTAAACCTTAAATTATAATTAATAAGGGGTTTACTAAATTTTATGGAAATTTGATTCTTTTTTCTCTTCTTCTGTAAGTGCCTAAATTTGTGTACTCGTATAAATACACGATTCACACTAGGCAATTAAACTTGTGGCAATTATCATGATTCCTTTTTGTTCTTGCCACTTTCGTTCCAAGGCAAATCGGTTTCGGCAATTTTTGATTTTAATTTTGCCTTTTCTGACATTCTGTGATTTATTTGTTCTTATTTTTGTGTAGACAAATACTTACAAACAAAACAAAATAAACTGCAGCCAACTTCACACTATGAAACCCAATTGCCAGTGCGAGCAAGTTTTTTCCCTTTCCATTCACTTTAAACGGAGAGTTGCCTAGTGTGAATCGGGACTTCCTAAACTTGATTTAAGACTTTTTAATATTTGAATAGCATTCAAAATGTCTGTCTACAATTATAACGTCTCTACTCAGGTGAGTAATTTGCTATTTAGCAACGCTTTTTGTAAATATCTTATCGAAAATAATATTTTGAAGCAGACGTCACCTTAAACGTTTTTAATTATACAATATTTGATAATTATAAAATATTATCGTGACTTTGCGCTTGGCAATTTTACTTGCGGCAATTTTTATGATTTCCTTTTGAACTTGCCTCTTGTGTTTACACAAGGCAATTCGATTTCGGTAATTTTTGTTTTCGTTATTGCCTTTTCTGACATACTGTGATTTATTCGTTCTGATTTTTGTGTAAAAAAAATACTTATAAACAATACAAAATAATCTGCAACCAACTTCGCACTAAGAAAACAACAAGAGGAATTGCCAGTACGAGCAAGTTTTTTTTATGCCCCTTACCTCAATTTCACTATCTAAAACAAGAAGAACAAGCCTATTGTGAATCGCGACTTACTGAACTTGATTAAAGACTTTTTAATAATTGAATAACATTGAAAATCTCTGTCTATAATTATATTGTCTCCATTCAGCTGAGTAATTTACTATTCAGCAACGCTTTTTGTTAATGACATCTTATAGAAAATTATAAATTTGAAGCAGACGTCACACAAAAACGTTTTTAATTATACAATATTTGATAATTATTAAAATATTATAGTGACTTTGCGCTTCAAAAAAGCCCCATAGTGGCACATAATTACACTAGTTTACAAAAAAAAAAAACTTTGAAATAAATCAAGTTTTGAAAGTGTGTGAAAAAAGTAAAAATTAATATTCCATTTTTTAGCGTCTTTGTCACACGTGAAATACAATTTGTCTGGCTGATATAACCCAAAGGGGGGTTTTTGCAAGGCATAGTCATGGGGATAAAATTGGATCCAATTTGGTAATGTACATAAAGCTAAATTTTGCTGGTGCTTTAAAGGTCATTATGCTGTCCTCTGTCGTCAGAATTGTGCTGTCTCACCGCAAATCATCGCCGCTGGCGTCTTTTTGTCTCGCCGCCGCTTCAATAACAGGACGCTGAGCATATTGGGTTCAACGCTGATATAAACTATTGCCAAGCCGACCTAGGATCCAAATAGATACGCCCTCGTGGTACATTTAAATGGAGACTCAAAGAAAAGGAAATTTGCTGAAAGTACTCGTAAGGAAGAACATGAGCTCTGATATAATATCGGCTGTCGATTTTTGTATTATCTGCCTTTTGCATCACTTCTGCCTTACACCTTGCATATATCCAGGGACCAAGCACAGATGGACTCACCCATTTATTGACTTCATGACTCCCCTTTACAGATAAAAAAAAAATTAATTTTTAATTTGTCTATTATATCCGAATTACAAAAACCCTCGCCTTAAAGCTTTACTCATTTGCCTGCTGAGAGTAATGAGATGCCATTACCTGGTAATGCTAATAGCCATGCGATAAGCATTACCTGGTAATAAGATTTTCTGATAATATCGTATAGGATTTTCTGATAATATGAAATAAGTAATGTATGTTTTCTAGATGTTGATATGTTAATTCTAATGAGATGTTATTGTCTGATATTACTAACGATAGTTAGATAACATTACCTGGTAATGCTAACAGTAATGTTGATTATCTTATAACGTAAAATTACTAATATTATTGGTAGGTGGAGCTGGATTTCTTGTGTGATGGTGGTGCAATCCGATTATACGTCATGGTTAGTATTGGTAATGGTAATTGGATGACAATACCGGGTAATGATGTGGGTAAGCAGATGGCATTGCTATAATCTCACAAAGAGATGTATATGTTTCTAAGTTGTTGTTGGATGGACTTGGTTTTGTAACGTGATAGACGTTTTCTCTGATAATATGACGTTATTTGCAGTTTTATTGGTAGTAAGATGTCACTACCGGCCAAAGACATTGCTAGTGAGATATAATTGTCTGTAATACTGGCCATATCGAGATGACAATACCTGGTAATTAAAAAAGTAATGTCATTTTATAACCTAGTTTTTTTTCTGAAAAAGTCAAGGATTGTTGTTTTTAATCTATCAAAGCCTAGCCTTTCTGTGTGATAAACTAGCTTTTTACCTAATTTCATTACGATCAAAAATATCTTATTACAAATAAATTAAAAAGTACATATATACTGCAGCACCCTATTGTTGAAATACTGGCATTTGTATGCCAGTGCTATACAGCTCAGTTTAACTTAATCTACCTGCTGCGGCAGCTTTATGGCAACAATTATCATTAAATCAAAAATCCCTAATTATCGTTTTGAATATTTAAATAATATAGAAATAATTATTTATAAAACGTGTGCGGCATTTTAAAGTTGTCCGAATGAAACTCAATTCAGCTGTCTAAAAAGTTATTCAGCCGCTGTATAATTATGAAAAAAGGCCTTCAATGATGGATTGCCGTATGCTAAATAAAATATAAATATTAACCAAAACTTAAACTCTAAAACTGAACGACCAGATTGTATACTTTCTTAAATATGTCAATATTCCATTAATTAACAGAGAAGTGCATTATATAGAGAAGTATTTATATAATATAGAGATCAATCTCTTACATAGGTCGCCGGTCTATAAGAGGCCGAGGTCTATCTAAAACCTCTGCTGCTCTAAGGGTCACAACACCTACACCCAGTCCGTTAATCTATAATGATTTGACCCATTGAAAAAGACCAATCATCTCTTTAGGACTTTAATTAATTTCGTATGCTAATATATTTCTACTCAGCCAACTAAATGAGTTATTCAGCTGCAGTATTATCAAGAAAATCTCATAAATCCGGTTTACAAAATACTGTTTGAGCAATCACTAGTCAACAGTAAGAAAAAAATCAGGATCATCCTCTGTTAGAAGAAAGAATTACACTAGAATGTCAGGTATACCTTTTATGATCTGTCAGAGAACAGTTGAACTAGTAGCAAAGATATCCAGAATATATCCTAAATAAAAAGCAGGGCAATATGTCTCTCCTTTTTAGCCTAAAAAGTATTTGAAAATAAATGTTTTATTTACCTCAGCGAAAAAATCTTTAATGTTCCTTAAGAATCTTCTACAGCATGAAAGTCTAAGCAAACATTTAAATGATTATATCCAGTATCTGAAGCCTAGCACTTTCTCCTTCATCTTGCCTTAGAATAAGCTCAAGAATTTCTTATAAATTTGTATTAAGTTCTTTTGTTTCCTCTTCTTTTTTCAATTTTTCTAGCTGACTAACGAAATCTTTGATGTATTAACGATTTCCTTCAACTTTTCTTTTTTCCTTTAACAACTCATTGAGAAACTCAAAGTCTTAGCTGAATTTCTCAGTGTCATAAACATTTCATTTCCCGTGCCTTAAAAAGCAAAAGAAAAACTTTTCTTGGCACCCCTGTCTTCAGCAACTATGCGAAGAAAAGAAAATATCAAATGTTAATGTCAAATTTTCAATCAATTTAATAAAGAAAAATTGTCCATTCTTTGGAAATATTTTTAATAAACTTTTTCTTTTCTTAGCCCGCTATCTTCTACACGCCTTTCTTTTTGGATAAAAATATCATTTTAATACTCTCGACGGCTATGTTACGTTAAGTTTGACATACACGCGCTTAATTCTGGCTACAATGAAGCGAGCCAACGAACGAACAACATCTCCCCTTAAAGTTGTTAAGAAAGAAAAAAAAACAAACGGCAAAGACCGAACGTAGACCGTACGTACACATCTCGACACACATTAATTCATGGCCAACTCTTAAAAAACATGGCTAAGACACACACACATTTGATGTGTATATGTATGTGTGTAGCTTGTCTTGTCTTTGAACTCGTCGGGTGAGTAAGTGAGTGAACAAGTGACTGTGTATTGGGTTAAGACGGGACGGTTCTGTTCTGTCGCTGTTGTTGTTGGTAATGATGATGATGATAATGATGTTGCTGCTCGATTGCTGGTTTATCTTGCTGAATACAACTGCTGCTGCTGATTTTGCTCTAGTGTTGCTGTTCTACAGACTCTTTTTTCCTAAAACATGTGGTATAAATTATTATTCTATGCTTTTTGTGATTATCTTCGTTATACCATAAAAGCCAGAGCTACAACCTTTTCATCCACACGAATAAAGTGGATTGTATGTTGCTACGTTAGAGCAAATCAAAATAAAAAGAGCATTGAAGCAACAAACACCAATGGGAGTCATTAAATGAATCATAACCGGCCATCGGTAGACCCTATCACAATAAACAGAAGTTAGAAAGGGATTTGGCATGATTTCAAGTACGATACGAGTATAACAAACAATTGTCGAAAGCCTTATTTATTGGTGTTTCAAAAAAAAAACATTAGTTTAGTTAAGGTTTTTGTCAGCTTAACAGAGGCTATATAAAGCCAAAAGGCATTCAATGATAAATTTGCGCAAAAACTTTAGCTGAATTGCATTTTTCTTCAGCTGAATTTCATAATAAGTCTTGTAGTAAAATAACAGCAGTATTTAAAAGATAATCCATTAAAAATATTTTTTAAATACAACTTTTCGCCAGCTGAATAACATCTTTAAATAGGGCAATATGTTGACAATCAATAATTTTAAAGAAAACTTGAGCTGAAAAGAACATTTCCATGGCTAAATTGAATTATTATAGGGTTTACTAACAGAAAAATAGTAAATATTTTCTTAGAATCAAGCAAATCTACGAAATAAAGAAATTTTTGCCAGCTGAATATAACCTATAAAAAAAAAGCCGAGTTTGAGAGCAATATTGCATAAAAAACCTTAGCTGACTCATAGTTGTTGCAAGTTCTAATCAATATTTTTTAAACAAATTTTGCAGAATTTCATTATTTCTAAAAAAAAAAGATAAAACTCGTGTTCAGCAAAATACTTATACTATATTTTCTAAGAATCCTGCAAAAAATTTCGTAGGCTGAATAATTTTAAAACATTTCTGAATATCGCATAAATAAATGTAGCTGAATTGCCTTTTTCAATAGCTGAATAGGCTACAAATATGTAAAAATGTAGCTGAATTGCCTTTTTCAACAGCTGAATAGGACTACAAAAAGTTTCTACGGAATACATTTAGCAGAAATTGTAGCTGAATTTATTTGTGCTTAAACTTATCAACAGTCGAATGATAGTCTGTACGATTCGTACGCAAAATTGATGGAAAAACATTAGCTGAATAAGATTTTTTCCCAACGCGGCATTTTTTGCTTACAATTTGTGAAAAACAAAACTTTGAATTTTATTCAAACTTGTTAGCTGTTTTACAATATTTCGTTAGTAAAAATTATTTACGAACTTTTTCCAAAAAAAAAAATCAGCTGAATAAGATTTTCCCAGCTGAATTGAATAAACTTAATGCACATTTAATATAAAAAGTTGATAAATTTATTTAAATAACATAAAATTGCATTGCAGAAATTATTAAAAAAATTATTAAGAAAAGTTTGCTGAATTAGGTTTGTCTTCAGCTGAATTTAAAAAATTTTGAGTAGTAAAAGATATGATAAAAAAATAATGTAGGTACAGATAGGCTTTCAGCCTGCAAATGTCATTGTATAGTATATTTTTTAAAATATATTTGCTCCATTATATTTTTCTTCAGCTGAATTTTAAAAATTCTTTGTAATAACCGAGATGATAGAAGGATTTGTATGAAGGTATGGGCAGCATGATCATATCATTTTTTATTTGGATTTTGCATAGTATATTTTAAAAATAGGTTTGCTGAATTGAATTTTTCTTCTGCTGACTTTAGAAACCTCTGTGTAATAACCCAGCTGCTAGATGGATTTGTATTAAGGAATGGGAAGAATGCACATATGTAATGTTTATAAGAATTTTACATTGTAATCTTAAAAAAGTGTTTGCTGAATTGGATTTCAGCTAAATTTAAAAAATTCTGTATAATAACCCAGCTGCTAGAAAGATTTGTATTAAGGAATAGGTAGAATCCCCATATCATTGTTTATAAGGATTTTGCATTGTAATTGTAAGTTTTCTTCAGCTGAATTTAGAAAATTCTGCGCAATAAGAGAAGTGATAGAAAGATTTATATTAAGGTGTCGACAGAATGTACACATCATTCTTTATAAAGATTTTGCATAGTATATTTAAAAAAAAATCTTTGCTTAATTGTATTTTTCTTTAGCTGAATTTAAAAAATTATGTGTAATAACCCAAATGTGTATTTAGTTGTAGACAGATTGCAAATATTATTGTTTATTGTATTTTTCACAGTACATTTTAAATAAGTTTAGCTAAATTATTTGTTTCTTTAGCTGAATAACAAAAATTCGGTGTAACAACACAAATGATAGAAGGATTTGCTATTAAGGTATGGACAATATGCAAAAATCATGGTTCGGATGCATTTTTTGCAGTAAACTCTTAAAAAAAATTTGGCTGAATTAAAATTTTATTCAGCTGAATTAAAAAAATTCTGGGTAATTACAATAATAATAGAAGAATATGTATTTAGCTAAGAGCATAATGATTTTAGATAAATTTTTCGAAGTGTTTTCATAAAAAAAATGATTGCTGAATTCAATATTTTTCAGCTGAATTTTAAAAATTTATACAAATAATAGAACAATATGTATTTAGACAAGGGCAGAATGCTTTTAAGTGTTTTTTGTAGTAAATGCTTAAAAAATTGTTGGCTGAATTTAATTTTCTTCAACTGAATTTAAAACATCCTGGATATTTACACAAATAATAGAAGAATATGTATTTAGATAAGAGCAGAAAGCAAATATCATTACTTCGAACACTATAACATTTGTTTTAAACGGTTCACATCTGAATAACACCGAATGTAGGGTTCTCTTGGCATAGGAAAAAATGGGCAAATTCCTTAATTGAAGAGCAACTTCAACTATCCGAAAATGAAAAAAGAGCAAAAATACCAACTTTGAAAACATGTGTACTGTTCGCCAAAGTATGTTAAACTTAAAAGTATGTGGAAGTCACACACACACAGTCGCGCGCACGGGCTTACATGAACCATGAGCCAGAGTCAGAGCCAGCAGAAACTGGTGTTACCGGATTGGATGCTGATGTTGTTCGTTTCGCTAAAAAGTACATTCTGGATCTTAGGTCTGTTGTCTACTCCTCTGTTGCTGCTCGCAACCTCACACCCTCCTCCTTTGGCAGTGTACGCTAAGGAAACCCATTGTCAATGGAATACAACGAAAAAAGGAACAGCAACAACAAAGCAAATGTTTATGTTTCTTACACAATCTTCAGTCGTTCATTCCTTATTAATCTTTTGGTAGTAGTTCTGTTCTCTTACGTTGATAGTTTCTGCTTGGGATGTGTCATTTGTTCTGGGGAATAACAGCTGGCAGCTGAGTGGAACGCAGAGACGTGCGGTGGAATATGGAGGGTGGTATGGTTAATCTTCAAATTAAATATCTGAAGCTTAAATTAGGTTTTTGTTGGTGTCCCATTCCATACGTTTCTCGAAACAAATCGACTCGACTTAACTCCCATCATCCACATATCGTCTGTCTGCTGAAAACTGTGTACTGTTTGTTGTTTGTACGCAACTTTTGCCAAACAAGTCAAGTGACAATGTGTGTAAGCTGCAGCGTTGGTTGTTGTTAGTGTCTTAACGATGCTTAATGAATTTCTTATAATGCTGTCGTTGACCCAAATACCTTGCTTGAGCAAAATATATTTATACAAAGAGATAATAATGCAGAAATTGTATACGTATGTGCACATGTTCAGGCTTACATACGTACGACTGCATGGCGGAGTCGGTGCAATAGCCAGCTAGCCCCGAGAGTGTAAGCCAGTTATGAGCTAGACAATCAAGCAGCCCAGCCAGCCAGCAAGCATTCAGTAGCAAGTTGTATGCGCTTAACTATGTTGGCCACCGTTTAATAAATATGTATTGAATAAATTGTTTTGCGTCTTTTCCTCGTTCTCTCTTTCTTCTGGCTTTCAATCATCTGTGATGCATCCGAAGCTATGCCACACAGTCACTGCCTCAGATGTTTTGCTATGAAAATCCATGGCAAAAGATATTAAATTACTTCGTATAATCGTATCTTCCCAGCATAAAGTAGATCATTTTGTTGATTTCATTAAAGTAGTTCAGGGGCAGCACATTTAAAGCCAGCTGAATTACATTACGAACAAGCTTAGTATGAGAAAAATCTGCTGAGTTGAATATTCAGGATTTGTGGAGTTGTTAAGAAAAACTGGTATGGTGGCCGATGTTATAAATGATAAAAAAAGAGAAGATGTTTGCTTGTTTATTAAAACCGTTCGGGGATTGCATTTTTAAAGCCTCCTAAATTATGTTAATAGTTGTTGAATTTAGACTAAATAAGGTTAACATGAAAATTCAGACTATCTAGAAGGTATTGGTAAAGATAAGCTAGTTATAGACAAACAGTACGCAGGCGTGACAACTGGAAAATGTCCTGTACAAGACTGAAATTACCGACATTCAGCATATAGGATGGAAAGCACAACAGAAAAATGCTATAACGCTGTATGTCCAATTCATTACCATTTGCACTATCAGGTAATAACATCTTATTACCCTTTGCAGTATTATTAATAAGTACTAACTAGCATGAGATTAAATAAATTCTAATGAGAACGATTTGTGGCTGAAGTTCTAGAAAAAAGTTTATCTCGAACACGCATTTTAAATTGTTCAGATCTGACCCATTTAACTGTTCAACTCATTACCATTTGCATTATCAGGTAATAACCTCCCATTACGCTGAGCATTATTTTTAATAAGTAGTTATCGATAAGAAATGAAATAAATACTTATGAGAACGATGTTTGGCAAAAGTTCTAGCAAAAAGTATCTTGAACACACATTTTCATTGTTCATCTCTCTTTCATTTTCAACTCATTACCATTTGCATTATCAGGTAATGAACTCCCATTACGCTGAGCATTATTTTAAATAAGTAGTTACCGATAAGAAATGAAATAAATACTTATGAGAACGATGTTTGGCAAAAGTTCTAGCAAAAAGTGTATCTTGAACACACATTTTCATTGTTTATCTCTCTTTTTTATTTTCAACTCATTACCATTTGCATTATAAGGTTATAACCTCTTATTACGCTTTGCATTATTTTAAATAACTAGTTGCTAATAGAAAATTATATAAATACTTAAAAACGATGTTTGGCAAACAGTTCTAGCAACAATTTTATCTTGAACACTCATTTTTCATGTTCAGTTCTCAGTCCCATTAAAATGTTCAACTCATTACCATTTGCATTATCAGGTTATAACCTCCCATTTCGTTGAGCATTATTTTTAATAAGTAGTTACCGATAAGAAATGAAATAAATACTTATGAGAACGATGTTTGGCAAAAGTTCTAGCAAAAAGTTTATCTTGAACACACATTTTTCTTGTTCAGTTCTCTGCCCCATTAAAATGTTCAACTCATTACCATTTGCATTATCAGGTTATAACCTCCCATTTCGTTGAGCATTATTTTTAATAAGTAGTTACCGATAAGAAATGAAATAAATACTTATGAGAACGATGTTTGGCAAAAGTTCTAGCAAAAAGTTTATCTTGAACACACATTTTTCTTGTTCAGTTCTCTGCCCCATTTTCAAGTTCATATCATTACCATTTGCATTATCAGGTAATAACCTCTCATTACGCTTTGCATTATTTTCAATAACTTGTTACTGATAAGAAATGAAACAAAAGTTCTAGCAAAAAGTTTATCTCAAACACACATTTTTCTTGTTCAGTTCTCTATCCTATTTTAATGTACAGATCATTACCGTTGGCATTATTAGGTAATAACTTCTCATTACGATTGTATAAGTAGAATAACTGATAAAAGATAACTGACAAAAGTTTATCTCGAACAAGCATTTTATTTGTTCAGTTTTCTGTCCCATTTTACTGTACAAACATTACCGTTTGCATTATCAAGTAACAACATCTTCTTAGGCTTTGTATTAGAAGTCGTTACTGATAAAAAATGAAATAAATGCTGATGAAAATGATGTGCGGCAGTAGTTGTATCAAAAAATTTATAACGAAACACATTTTTAGTGCTCAGTTTTACTCTGTAACTCCCGCAGGCCCGTGAAGTGACATCCTAAACAACTCTTCCCCAACGGCTGGCAACTTTTTTTAGGGAATAACAACCAACGGCACGAATAAAACTATTATGACATCAATGAAGCTTAATACATAGCCTAAAGGAAGGATATCCACTCATGATGAGGCGAGAAGTGTTGAAGCGATGCTGGGAAGTTATTCCGAACATTGGTCTGTAATCTCATTTGAATATCTGTGAAATTCATTATTAGATTGAATTCAGCATAAGTAATTCCCATTACATCCCATTAAACAACAACTTGGCGACTTCAGCAAGCAGAGATGGATCTGTATAATTTGTTTCGTCTCTAATCAGTTTCATATCTGTTTTAAGAAGCTTAACACAGTTTGTTTGATCGTCTTATTAAGGAACCAGTGGGAACTTAACTCAAATCAGTGAGCTATGCACAATATAATTCTATTACTCGCTGACCGAAGAACCAAGGCACTAGATGGGCCTTTAAAGTTGTTATGTTTCCATCTTTAAATATTTTTACCCTAGCTGAATTTAAATTTCTCCGGCTATGATAAAATCTCATGCAGAAATCCTTATTTTTTGTTTGTATTTAATCAAGCTACCAATGCTTTATCAGTTACTCCTTCAACTAGTTTCCTCTATTAAACATTTCGGCTTCGCTGAATTGAGTTTTTGCAGACCCCATTTAAATTCTTTCTTACAAAATTATTTCGAATAATAAGAAATACAATTTAAAATGTAATTGAATTGTTTATACCAATAGATTCTGATGTCTTGAAGTACCTCACCTTTATTGCCATAAACTCTTTTCCTTAGCTGAATAAGTTTTACTCCCGCTGAATAGCATTTTAATGCAAAAACTATTACTTTTTATTACATCAAGTTTAAATTAATCCAATTTGAGCCAGCTGAATTTGTTTTACACTTGCTGTGCGGGGCATTTAGAAAGCCTGAAATCTGCTGCTCTCTTGTACCAAATAGAATTCAATCCATTTGATTCAATTTCTCTTCGTTTGCCCAGACCAAACAGTACAACTACTACGAGTACATGGCTGATGTTTGTCTTTTTTCCCCTACAGTTGAACTTTTTAATATCCGTTACCATTTGCTCGATGTAGTGTTTATTTAAAAATTCCTCCTACTTTCCACTCTCAATGGGACACCTACAACCAAAGCCAACATAGACTTTAAGAGCTCATACGACGGCAGCAGTTACAAGTACTCGCACGTCGTTCAGACAAAACACATCGAAGTGGGGGAATGTACACAGTAGAAGTAGAAGAAAAAAATTGTGTAGAAATTACAAATTTTTAATTGGATTTTAAAAAGCATTTGCACTATTTTGCTGTGCCTTGTAAGACCCACAGTGGAGTATTTTTTTGCTATTAAAACAATATTTTTCCAGCCGCCCGCTGCTGGGCCCAAAACCCGCCAACCAGATTAAGTGTTGAGTGCAGCTGGTGGGAGTTGAATTTGTTACAAAGTTATGTGTGGGCCCTTCTCACTCCCCCTAAAAGGTAGGGCTGAAGAGGTCTCCTATGAGGTGGCATAACCATTCCTTAGCTGGATTGGCCAGGCTTTGCCAAGTTTCGACAGCAACATATGACATGTTGCTGGTGGCTCGACCACCATCATGACAAACGTCGTTGCACCCCTGACGTTACGAACTGTTAAGCCTATCATAGGCTTCGTTAAACATTTGAATCATGTTGTATATGATGTCGCCTGTCAGGTCATCACAGTTGCTGGCAACAGAGATTGTTGTTAGATCGACTTATGTCGGTGCAGCTGGGAATGCACAAAAACTGACACGCCGCCAAAGGGGCAGGCGGAGGTTTAGCAAAATGTTACAAACTGCATATCTAAACGATTTAAGCAATGCCGACTACAAAGTAGATATATAAATCTACATACAAACGACACCAACCGACAGAATCAGCACCAGTAGCAGCCGCAACAGCTACGTGCAACATTTTCACTTTATTGTATCACCATTGTGACGGACCGGCAGCAGGCAGCAACAACAGTTACTTAAACGGCCATTATCACAGATTTTCAGCGGAAAAGAGGTTAAATGTTCGCTTAATGTTTATGTTTATGCATAAGAAGAGTAGCATAAATGGGATTTCTTCTGCTTTTACGCTTATGCCGCACTTTTTTTCTGCACATTTTTGTTTCTTTTGCACAAAGTCATTCAGCACAGCAGCGCTTCGGTGAAGAATTCTTTCTTTTTTAATTAACTTTTTTCCTCCTCTCACTCTCCTCGCGCCCTCCTAAATATGTTAATAATATTGTTGTCTTAAATGTGTACTACTCGGTGTGTTTTTGTTAAGAATCTGTGTGACCGTTCGTTCCGTCGACCGGTGCTCTAACCAAGATGATAAATGTTTTTTATAGTTTCCGCTTGTTAACATACTTTGTGTTATACATCATCTACACCACATTCTTTTAATGGTTTGAACTAATTTAATAAATGACAAATGATTTAAACGAGCAGAGGAAAGCAAACATAATAAACGGCAACCAAAAAAAAAGGAGGCAATAAACTAGGGTGTAAAAAATAAGTATGTGCCGCAGTGGTCTCCCCCGCGATGGGCGGAAAATCAAACGAAAAATACAAACTTAAAGAAATTTGAGCAATTCAGCTGTTAAATTTTAAATTTAACTAAGATTAAAATCTCATCTAGAGGAAGACTGGCAATTTAAGGTATATCTCTAGGTAATTTAAACAAATTCAGCCGAATACAAACTCATTCAGCAAACAATATGCGAAAATATTGCAATTACGTTAATATAAAAGACAAAAATAGTAAAATGGATCTGTGTTGCTGGTAAATTTTAAATTCCGCTAATCTTAAAATCATAACAATAGCTAAATTTTGAAGTTTTAAGTTATTTTTAGCAAATTCAGCGGAAAAGAAACAAATTCAGCTAAAGACATTTTGAAATTATTGCATTTGTAGCCAAATATATTTAAAAATAAGGCATTTCAGCTGGCAAACTTCAAATTCGGTTAAGGTTTTACGATTTTAGAGCATTTGAAGACATTCAGCAGAATAACAAGTTCAGCCAACACAATGTAGAAATTTACAGCATTTGTAAATTTAAAATAAAACAAGATTACTACTCAGCTGGTACAATGTAAAAATCATAATAAGAGCTACACTTAAAAGTTTTTAGATAATTTAAACAAATTCAACAGACTAGAAACTAACTTTGCTCGCAAACTGTAGAGCCGTTCAGCTGTTAAATTTTAAATTTTACTATAATTTAAAATAAAAGTAAGTATTGAATTTCAACAAATTCAGCTAATGACATTCTGAAAATTATTGCAATTGTAACCACAAAAAAATATTTTAAAAAAAAATTAGGTAATTCAGCTGGAAAACATCAATTTCAGCTAAGGTTTAACGTTATGAGGACAAATCAACAAATTCGGCGGAATAACACCGAATTCAGTAATGTGGAAAAACAAGGCATTTGTATTCAGTAATAATAAATTAATTAAAAAATAACAATAGCACGCTTTAAAGATTTTCGTTAATTTAATCAAATTTAAAAGGAAAAGAAACGAATTCAGCTGAAAAATATTGAAAATTATAGCCGAAAAAACTCAACTTCAGCTAAAGCCTGTGATTATAAATTCAGCTAAGCTTAAAGTAACGCTTTACATAATTTTCAAATAAAGACTTATGGCCAATTTATATCATTTAGCTGTATAACAAACAATTCAGCAAAACATTATTTTTAAAAATTTGGTGGTGTTTTTGTGATTTTATACCAATTCAACTGTTTGAAATGGAAATAAATAACTTAATGATATTAAAGAAGTGTGGGGAATAAAAAATAATAAAAAAAATATACAATTTATTCATATATGTGACAGCGCATAGAGAAAGGGACCTAAGGGTAAAAAAATCAATTTTCTTTTTTTTTTTTGATGTAGACAACATCTGAGCATCGAATGAGACCGATCCCATGCCCCAAAAGTGTTCCCTCCCAGAGATATGCGCGTTTTATGAAAGTGATGGTACACCAAAGATACACGTATTTAAATCTTTAAAATGGCTTTCCTGAACAAGACTGGTTTTTACCCTTAGGTCCCTTTCTATTTTGCGCGTCACATATAAGAAATTTAGCTATGGTTATAGATTCAGCAAGGCTAAAACTATCACTTTAAAGGCTTTTCAAAAAAAATAAAAGTAGTCTATGACATTTTTTTAAGATTAAGCTACATTCTCAACAATTCAGCAATACAACATTAGAGGGTGTTTGAGTGATTTTTTTAGAAATTCAGCTGTATGAAATGGAAACAGATGACTTATGTCACATTAGAATAGTGCATGTCATACGGTCTGGTAAAAGTTAATTTGGAGACATTCAGCAGATATATGGCAAATTCAGCAAGGCTTAAACTATCGCTTTGCAGGTTTTTTTAAGAAAATCTAAAATCTATGAAATTTTTTAAAGTAGCTAAACTACCTTCTTCAGGATATTTGAGTGATTTTAAATAAATACAGCTGTATGAAATGGAAACAGATGACTTATGTCACATTAGAATAGTGTATGGCATACGGTCTGGTAAAATTTTTATTTTAGGCATTCACCACGTATATTGAAACTTTAGCAAGGCTTTAACTATCACTTTAAAGGCTTCTCAAAACAATTAAAGTAGTCTATGAACATTTTTGAAGATTTAGCTTAGATGTTTTTTGATAAATTTTAACAAATGCAGCTGGAAATGGAAACAGACGACTTATACCACATTGTAAGAATCGGTCTTGTAAAATCTACATGTGAGGCATTCAGCAGATATATTGCGAACTCAGCAAGGCTTAACCTATCGCTTTAAAAGCTTTTTGAAATATGTCGATTGTCAACAATTCAGCAATATAACACTTAGACAGTTAGAGGATTTTTAAGAGATTTCATTCAAACCGAAATCGACGTACCACATTAGCAGAGTCGGTCTTGTAAAATGTACATGTGAGGCATTCAACAGATATATTGAAAATTCAGCAAGGCTTAAACTTTCTAAGAAAATTTAAGAAGTCTATTAAATATGTCGAATATTCTGGTTTTAAACTAATCAAGCTGTTTTAAATGAAATTTAATTTGCTATATAAAATTAAGTTAGCGTATGGCATGTCAGCTCGAACTTTGCAAACATTTGAAAAATTCAGCATAGTTATTGTAAATTCAGCAGCGCCTTAACGAGTGTTTTATACGTTCCTTTAAGAACACTAACAGGTTTTTTTTTGGCAAATTTAAGTGATCAAGCTATATTAAATGAAATTCAGCAATATTATATATTTGGATTTAGCCAAAAAATGTTTAATATTTTTATTTTGCATTAACTTTTTTATATTTACAACAATTCATTTAAACCAAATGTTTAATTTTGCCCAAAAAAAAGTGATGTTTAATTTTGTTATTGAACATTAAACTTTAGTTTGGCTTTGAAATTATGAAATAACCAAATTCAGCTAAGAGAAAACTTAAATATTAAAGTACAATAGTTTGAGTACTTAATATATTACAACACAACTTAATTAAAAAATCATTTCGCCTGATTATTTTTAAAAATCGTTTGCCATTTTGAGTTAATGAACCTATTTTTTTATTGCACTTTGTCATAAATTTCCATGATTGAATAGTGGTTGTTCTCATTTTGATAGATCTTTACGACTTTCACTTAAATGCTCATAAAAACGTTTGCTGAATTTATATTATACCAGAGCGGTGTAGGAAATTGTTTAGTATGAACTGAACAATTTTAGTTCTGCTTTTTATTTAAAAAAAAAAACTAAATGCCATGAATCAGAGATATCTTTAGCTAGCTTAATGAAACTTTAAATGGAAATTCAAGCGTTGTGAGTCGTTAAAACGTTTAAGATGCATAGAAGAGAGTAGGCGGTAATGGTAATTTTTGTTTTTGGCGTTTCCAACTTAAGCTAAAGTGGATTTTTTTAGATTATAGAGAATTTAAATCTTAATTCTTTTGGAAAATATTTTTTATAACTACGGATAGGTTCAACTCAATTCCGAATTACTTGCTGGCGTTTTTGGCCTTGAGATCCTGCCACTAGAATGTCGCATCTGTAAAATGTTTGTTTTTTATGAAAAATATAAGAGAATTAGCTCAAGTTTACAACAATATGTTTCATATTGTGGTTGGAATTATTTATTACATATTCAGCTGGCTTAATTTGTTTAAAATGTACTATTTTGTCAGCTGAATTATATTGATGCCATCATAAATCACTTTTTCTTTGGCCGTCTCTGAAATTTATGCACAATTGTGTAAATTTCAGAGTAATTTACGTTTAGTTTTTATTTTTTTCGGATTTTCTGTTCAGTCGAGTGTTGAGTGTGATGTTATTTATTTAGCCCGCTATCATATTGAAATTCAGACATTGTCATTAATGACGTTGACGTTGCGACTACATATTTTGTAATAATTATCGTTTAGTTTTACGTGGTTTTTGTTTTTTTTCGCCTCTTCTGTTTTCATTTTATTGATTGCTTCAATTGAATTTTTGTGTTGGTTTTGGTGGCATTTCATTCGTGGCTGTTTGAAGTGTGTGGTGGCGCATACATATGCCAGTGGCTGAGTGAGTGGCTGGCTGAATAATGGTGAGTGTAGTGGCGAATTGGGGGAAAAACTTTTTTCGTTAGTTTCGTAAGTTCATCACATACTTTAGCAAAACTAGCTTACAAGCAGGCCGCCGACAAGTGTATACTGCACTACATACAAACGACATTCAGCGATATCTGAGTTGTATGGCCAACATATGAACATATTGATTATAGACACAGTTGCCTGTCGTTATTGTTATTATTTGTTATTACTTGTGTATTGTTATTGCTGTAGCGTACATACGTACGTACCTATGGATTGTTATGAAATTTAAAACACATGTGAGCGAAAAGTAATATTTCTGCTGTTTGGCGTCGTATCGGTGTTTCGAGTGTTGTATCGAAAATAACAAACAATAAAAAAGTATTTAAAAGAAGTGAGTATGAAATAAAGTTTCGCAATTTGTCATTACACATCACACAAACAAACACACACACACTCACACATACAACGTTTGTGCGGAAAAAATTAATCATGCAGGTAAACAGGAGTTGTATTTACTTTAAACGTCTGAAATTTTAATTAAATGTATTGTTAAACCTTTGAACAGAGAGCATAAATAATGCACAAGTGTTTAATTACATAAAGCGCCGCAAAATATTCCAGCTGTCGTTGAGAATATTCACATTCAGCTGGGCAAATAGAATTATAGAACAATAATAAAAAAACCAATTAAAAGCCATTGTGAACATAGACTTTTGTTATGCAGTTAGCTTAATTAATATTAACTTACTCAAACGATGGAGTACAACAGCTGAACTACATAAAAATTAAAAATTACTGAAGGTTTTGACAATTCAGCGGGCTAAAGAATTCAATATTCAACATAAGCCGGGGGGAAAAATGCATTAACCAATTATCGAAAAGCTATAATGAATGAAAAAAGGAGGCGAATAGTCGTAATTTGTTATTCAGCAAGCTGAATTCTTTATTTTCTTGGCCTTAAACAAAAGAAAAATGCATCCCAAAGCAGGGCGGACTTCTAAAAAATATTAAAAACAAAACTCCATACAAAATGTTGTTTTTGAGACAGCCGAATTAAAATGCTGTAAATTTATATAACTCAGCAACACACAAAGTTGTTATTCAGACAGCTGAATTAAAATGCCGTTAATTATTATACCTCAACAACACAAAATGTTGTTTTTCAGACAGCTAAATTTAAATGCCATAAATTTGTAGAACTCGACCATTTGGTCGTACAGATTTTGAAGCATTTCACAGCTCAAGTAGTTTTAAACCTACAAACATAAATAACGTAGACTCGGAAAATGTCTATAACATATACATTTTCATGATTTCCTTAAATATCCAGTATAATCTATACATTTTTATAAAGAATATTTCTATTCAGCTGAACAAAATATTATTTAGCAATCACGGCAAGTTAAATTATAACATTTATTTAGACAAAAGCCAAATATTCAGTTTGCTGAATTACATTTTCACACGCCGAAAACAAATTTTACCAGCTGAATAACATTTTTTGTGGCGAATGTTCTAGAGTCGCAGTCTTATGTTATATAGTATCGTTAACTTCTATATAAAATATCCACTTTTATTTAGAACATTTCTATTCAGCACTTATTCAGCTGAACAAAATATCATTAAGCAAGCAAGGAAAAGTTAGTATCATTTATTTAGACCATAGCAAAGTATTTAGTATGCTGAATAACATTAACAGACAATTTAAACAACTGAATGATGCTGTTTAAATAAGAAAATAAAAGAAATATCGTTTATTTACGTAATAGCTAACTATTTAGCTAGCTGAATTACAGTAAAAATAATATAAATAATAATAAAAACAAAAAAGACTAAAGATAATTCACTTATTTATTTAGTGAGCAGATTCAATATCTTCATAAGGTTAAGAAAATAGAAATTTCGAAATCAATTAAATTTTGACTTATTTACTGAGATTCTGCTGAACAAAAAACTAAAAAAGTTGCAGAAAAAAAGAAATATCGTTTATCTACGTAATAGCTTAATATTTAGCTAGCTGAATAACAGTACAAAATAATATGAATAATAATAAAAAAAAAACTTAAAATTTATTTAGTGAGAAGATTTAATATCTAAATAAGGTTTAGAAAATGGAAATTTCGAAATCAATTAAATTTTGACATGTTTACTGATAATTCAGGTATTCTGCTAAACAAAAAATAATAGAAATATTTATAAAAAAAAGACTTAAGATTTATTTATTTAGTGAACAGATTCAATATCTTTTTTTTTTAGACGAATAGGTTAAGAAAATGGAAATTTCGATATCAATTAAGTTTTGACTTATCTACTGATAAATCAGGTATTCAGCTTAACGAATATCTAAGAAAGTTACAGAAAATTAAAGAAATATAGTTAATCTACGTAAAAAGCTAAATATTCAGCTAGCTGAATAACATTTTGCAAAGCTGAATGATATAAATGATAATAGAATATTACTTTCGACGTAGTATTTCATTGTTTTCTGGGAAGAATTTGTTGAGAAACACATAATATGCCTTATACTACCCATATATAAAGCTGAATGAAAATGTCGTTAATCAATTTCGGACGTGGGAAATCTATTTAAATAATTATTCCACTTAATAACTTATTATGTAGCTTGCTGACTAGCCCTTTCGGTTACTGAATGCTTGAAATAATAATTCAATAAGAATGCAAAAGCAAACTTTGGTATTCCGCAAGCTGGATTTATATACTAAACGCCGGAAAGGGAAAATAAAATCTTGATTTTTTCCCTGTAAATAAATGAATTATTTAGCTAGCATTAAAAAAATACTGTGAGTCAAGATCAGTTATGAAAATAGTAACTGATATAATTAATTCATACAGAAACTTAATATTCTCCTATCTAATTAACTTTATTTTGAAAGTGAATTTATAAGTTAAGCAGATAATATTAAGATTTCAAAACGTATTTAATAGGAATCTTGCGTCTGTTTTAAAGATCTACCCTTTTTAAGGCGTTCTATACAAATTCAGCTGAAGAAATCTTAAATTCAAAAAACTTTTTCATATTCATATTATTGTATTTCCTTAAATGAGCATCAAAAGTGTTTAACGGCCACAACAAATGAAAGCTTAAAGTGAAAAAAAGACTACAATAACTTCCTTAATATTTGCCATATTCATAAAATTTTATGAAAATCATACATTTTCAGACTTTTCTGTATGATTCATTGCAATCTCCAGCCCACATGCGGTACAAAGTGCAGCAAGACAAAACAGAAGAAGAAAAAAAACAAAACAAACAGAAAACAACAATTAACAAATACGAAACGAAATAAAAAGACAACAAAAAGCCATGAATATGCAAAATAAAGCGCTGCTGCAAAAGAGTTATTCCAGTGAATGCAGACGGAAAAACAGCGGCGACAATTTCAATGGAAATTAAATTTTTACCCAGCATTCGCTGCACATGTACGAGTGTGCAAGTGTTGGTTTAACATTATTTTAATGGTAAAATTTTGTAATAACTTAACAGTTCCATGGCATTGTATTTTTACAGAAATGTTTTTATTTTTACAAAGGCAAAAAGGAAATTTATTTCTTTTCAAAGGGGTCGTTCGTTCGGTGGGTACTTTCAAAATATACAAATATATATACACATGTGCGGACCATAGTATGCAACAACTGAAATGAGCACAGACTGTTGTCATTTATTTGAGAACTTTATGTTTAATTGTGTGCAGTTTTTGTGCTTTAAATTCTGAAACATTAATTCACGGCCGTAATTAAATAAGTGCCAAGGCGGAAATACGGTTTCGCACGACCTTCGTCAGTGCCACAACACAGAAAAAATAAATATCAGACAGAACATACAGATCATGGGGTCCGCGACATATATTGAAACCAGTATGTGTACAATTCAGTATGAAAAAAATCATTGCAAACGTTTAGAAATACTAAACTGCTGTAGAGAGATAACAACTATGAAATAAAATATATATTCAGCAGCATAAATTATAATTCAGCTAACAAAAAAAAAACTTCACAATAAGTATAATATCCTCAAAACAAAAAAAAATAAATGTCATTCATTTAAAAGAAATAGATTAAAATGTAACTTAGATAAGCTGAATACCACAAAAGCAAATATTTTGCAATTCTTCTTGTTTGACCAAATGGGTATTTCTTTTAGATGTTTATGTCGTTTGTGACTGGGCGTATTTTGCTTTTCAAGACATGGACACAGTTAATATGATGTAATTTACATTACATCAAATATTAACTTTTATTAATTTTTCAAATTATTCAGCTGAATTGTTTAGATATAGAAAAATTAAAGCTGAATACAGTACATATTTAAACAAATTGCTTTATATTAAGCTTTGCATTAAAATCAAATTCCCTATGGATAATAATTTTATACTCTAGCAAGCATTAAAAAATCCCTTTCATTCCGTTCGTACTCTGAAATAGCGTAGCTGAATATCACTTATTATGACGCTTTGTCAGCTATATCAGCTGACATCAAAAGTTAACACAATTACTTGCGACACAAAGTGCGAAACCAATTTAATTGGCATTAATTTCGTGTATGCCTGTCATTGTGATTCATTTAATCAAACAAACAAAAATATTGTTCAGGAAATCGGCATTGTTTATTTTAAGGTTTTTGTTTTTTTTTTTTTTTTTACAAAACCTTGAAGTTATACAGTTTAAGGCCATAGTAAAACTAAATATGTTTGTTGATTTTGAATTACAGACCAATTTTGTTAAATATTCATAAAAAGCTGTGTGTTATTTACGGTTATAAACTTCTCATTGTGAATATTTAGCTGCATTGTTAAAAATGTTAAGCTTATTTATTTTATAAGCAACGAATAGCATGCATTTTCAAAATTTTTAAGTAAATTTCCAAAACTTGTAAGTAAATTTCCAAAACTTGTACGTAAATTTCCAAAACTTGTAATTAAATTTCCAAAACTTGTAGGTAAATTTGCAAAACTTTTAAATTCTAGTAAATTTTTTTGGGGAAACTTTCTCTATCCACAGAAAATTTAATTCATCCAGCTGAATATGACTTTGTAGCCAATATTGTAAATAAATGTTTAAACGTTTTGTTAAAAATCATTTGCCTTCCCTCAGAATCTAAAATTAAGCTAGCTGAATATGGCAATATCGCATGCAATAAAAAAACTAACTACTTTAAAAAAGTAGTTAGTTTTCTACTATCCTTACTATATTTAATTCAGCTAGACCGGATGTGGCAATATCTTAAACATGTTAAGAACTAATTTTAGAACTACTAATTTGTTAAAAAAAAAGATGAAAGAGGTCTTGAGCCGGTTAATCCCTGTTCAATTTGAGAAAACCTTTTTGCCTTTCCACAGAAAATGTAATTCAGAAAGCTGAATGTGAAAAAGAAGCAAACATTGTATGCATATATTTAAAGTTTTGTTAGAACACATTGTCTTCCCACAAAAATATAAAATTCAGCTGGTTGAGTAAGACAATATTGGATACATGGTACACAAATGTTTAGAAGTTTTGTTAGCCAAAATCTATCCTCTATCCTTTATCAGAATCTGTAATTATGCTAGCTGAATATGGCAATAAGGCATATATTGTACAAAATTATTTAAAAGTTTAGTTGAAAAACACCTAATCTTTCACAGAATATGCAATTCAGCTAGCTGAGTAGGTTAATATTGTGTATATTCCATTTGATAACACACAAATAGTGGTACCTACTTTAACAATCCGGACTCTATGTTTTGTACTTATAAGAAACATAAAATTTGGCATTTAGAAAACGATTAAATATTATTAAAAAATGAAATCAGTTGTTCTCGCCAGACCTAACGGAGTATTTCTGTGGAAATATGCAATTCAGCTAGCCGAGCAGTTGAAATTCTTTTAATACCTTAGCTCACACACTTTAAGCCTATTGTGTTTTAATAGATTTGCTTTAAACAATGCTGTATAAACTTACCTAACTTATCTACCGGGACCTAACAAAGATTTAGTGTGGAAATATGCAATTCAGCTATCCGTGCAGTCGAAATTCTTGTAATACCTTAGCTCAAACCCTTTTAACTAGTTTTGTTTAATTTGATTTGCTTTTAATAATTTTGTATAAACTAAGCATTTCAAAAAAAAATGCTTAAATAGTTTCACGTAAAGTGCAAGTTAGCTGAATAGGTGTGATTGAAGTGTTCACGACTATCATGCCAGGCAACCCAGGTTCAACACTGGTTAAGAAGGCCAGACAAGTTTTTTAGCGGCGGTTTTCCTCCGCTATCTTTACGAGATATTTAACCCTAAGCCCTGTAAAAAATACTCTATAAAATGCATTAGTTATTCGGGGCCGGCTTTTAACAGCAGGTCGGTGAGTATAAGAATAAACCTTGCACAGCTCACTGATTGGAGAGAAGTTCGCCCTTGTTCTTCAATGGGATGTTGTGGGATCTAAGTAAGTAATAAAACACTATTTTACTTCCCAACATTAACGATTCTGACCATTTTTAAAGCTTATATTTAATTACTCTACAATTACTGACTTATATTGGTGTTTATGTTAATTAAAAAAAATATAATTCAGCTAGCTGAATACAACATATAAACCATTAAACTTTAAAATATATTGACAAGGATTGCACAATCATTATTGTACAACAGTACAAAAACCACTAGTCAGATAGCAGAATATTTATGAGTATTTGATGATTACACTAGCGTACAGACATTTTGGTCCAGAGTAGTAAATATTTTTCCCCATAGATTTAGACCTCCTTAACACAAATGAATTTTATAAAATGTTCTTCTGTTTAGTTTTCAAGATTCGAGTTCTTTGAATTTATTTACATTTTTTTATGAGATGTCTCAGCTTTTAGGGCCCTAACTCCCAAAAACTATTACCATTTGCAAATAAAAGGAAATTAGCTTTTCTAAACTTTTTCATACAAAATATCAATATCAGTTCAATAGTTTTGACTTAAGAGGCATTTAAAATTTAAAAAATTGTATTTTTGTGCAAAAATTAAGATTAAAATTGAAAAAAATATATATACACAATATTATAAAAATATATAAATAGATTGAGCATAAAGTTTGGACTTTATCAAATCGGTAATAGCGTTTAGGAGTTATGGTCCAAAAAGCTTAGACATCTCATAAAAAAATCGTAAATAAATTACTAAAATTCTATCTTGAAAACTAATCAGCCATTACAAAATCGCAGTAGATAGTTTTCTCTTAAAAACTCGCAATTCAGCAAGCTAAATAGACGACATTTTCATATTTATCTTTGGTTGCCACATATTAAAATAATATTCAGTTAGCTGAATAAGTCATAATGCTTTTCTACCGATAAATCAATTTCAATAGCTGATTATTTGATTTGCCGCATTTCAAACATAACTGAAGCCAGCTGAATAGTTAATATATTTTTACCAAAGCAGCAATTCAGCGATTTGAATAGTTAATTTTGAATAATAGTTAAATTTTTTAATAATGGGTGATCCAAGTAGAGATACTTTTCCAATAGCCTTTTTTGACAGATCATGTGTGAATCGTGTCATGCTGTCATGTTATTTTTGTTTACTATTGTTTGGCATTTCATCATGGAAAGACTTGCGCCCGAACAACGTTTACAAATCGTTCAACTTTATAACGAAAATTCACGTTCTGTGTGGAATGTGTTTCGTGCACTTCGTTCAACGTATGGTCATCATAATCGGCCTACTGAGCGTACTTTTCGCAACACCATCGCCCATCTTAAGACCCAGCATTCATTATTGGATAATATTCGACCGAATAGATCGCGTCCAACACGCAGTGAAGAAAATGTAGCGGCCGTAGCTGAGAGTAGTGTACACCAAGACCGTGAGAGTCGATTCGGCGCCGATCGCAGCAACTCGGACTGACGTATGGAACGACTTGGCGCATTTTACGTCGAGATCTTAAATTGAAAGCGTACAAACTACACCTTGTGCAAGAACTGAAGCCGCCCGACGTTCCCAAGCGACATCGCTTCGCTCTATGGGCTCTTGAAAAGTTCCAAGAAGATCCAAGGTTTTGCAGCCAAATTTTGTTCAGCGATGAGGCCCATTCCTGGCTCAATTGGTATTTAAACAAGCAAAATTGCCGCATTTGGAATGAAGAGCAACCAGAAGATGTTCAAGAGCTGCCACTTCATCCAGCGGCATCAAAAATGATGCCGGTGAGAACGTAGCCTTCAATGGCGACCGTTATCGTGCCATGATAACCGACTCTTTGATGGCTGAAATTGAAGCTCGTGATCTCGGCGACATTTGGTTCCAACAAGACGGCGCCACTTTCCACACATCGCATCAACCAATGGATTTATTGAGAGAACACTTCGGTGAGCAGATAATTTCACGTTTTGGGGAGGTCGATTGGCCACCAAGATCGTGTAATATCACACCGTTAGACTTTTTCCTGTGAGGATATGTAAAGTCTAAAGTTTATGCGGACAAACCCGGTTCGATTCAGGCCTTGGAGCAAAACATCACGCGTGTAATTCACCAGTTACCAGTCGAAATGCTCGAACGAGTCATCGAAAAATGGACTCAACGGATAGACCATCTGAGACGTAGCCGCGGCCAACATTTGATAGACATAATCGTAAAAAATAAAGGCCAAAGAATGTTCTTTCAAATGATAATAAACATTCCTTTATTTGTTTTTTTTTTCTTTAAAAAAGTAGGGAACCTCCAAATGGATCACGCATTAGTTAATTTTTGAATATTTATTTTTTTTTGCATTCCTTCCAAATTTTCTGTACAAACTAAATATTTAACAAATTTTGAAATGCTTATAATTCAGCTAGCTGAATAGGGCCTTACTATTTTTTTAACATGCTTAACATTTAAAATGTTCACCTTATCAGCGATTCAAAGTTTATAAAACAGTTTTTTACCCCCAAATCATTCGTATATTTCGTGCATCAGTTCATGTTTGTGTTTAAAGTAAACAATTCAGCTAGCTAAATAAATAATATATGCCAAATACGCTTTTCCGCAAACAAATGTTAGTTGCCAGTTCCTGACTCTGCTCATGTTTGAGCGAAAAAATACACAATTTACTTTACGTGTGGCAAGCATAGGTGGTTTATATAGTAATTGTAGCTGTTATTTGGCTTATTTTTTTCTCTCCATATTTCTGTGCAAACTTAATACCATATTCAATGCAATTTTGTGTTCAACATTACTTGGGTTATTTGGTATGCATTTGAAATGGTTTGTATTATACTCGTACGTAGGTAAGCATGCTCTGTACTCTATGGTATAATAGCTGACTTCGTTGCTTCAGCTGGATTAGCGTAAGCATGATGGTACGTACACACGAGTACATTATGAAAGTTACATTACTTGCATTTGAAAATATTTTGTAAAGTCAGCTGAATATAAAGAAGAAAGAGAGAGCAAGAGAGAGAGAGAGAGTGAAGGCAAAATAAATGCATAAAATATAAACCAAATGCATGTAGCCATACACGTACGATACATTCAGCTAACACGATGTTCTAACAAACAAAAAAACCAAAAGAACTATAACATAACGAGAGTCTAACGAGAACACAGAAAAACAAAACTTCGAAGAAAATTCCAAATGGCCGACCGTTGCAGCTGCAGCGGTCTGCCTGGCCGTTCGTTGGGAAGATCATAGCATGCCTAGGGGGATTAAGCAACTAGAATGGTATATATTTTATACGATTCAGCAAACTAAAAGAGTTCCGAGATTAAAGTAGTAAGAGCAAATTGAGAAGGAGAAAAATGATATGGTCATCCATTTAGGCCGCTTTTGCCAGTTCTCCATGGGTTTCGATGGTCTGCTTTTCCTCTCCTTGCCACATATTTCTGTTATTTTTGTGTTTGTAGTAAAAAACATAGAAACATAGCATAATGTGCAAAAAAACAGACAACAGAATAACGTTAAAAATGCCTAGCAGAAAAAAATAAATACACTCGAAACAAAAAAACACACAACTATGTACGTGCCATGAAATAAAAGAATGTAACTGATTGTAGTTTGTAACAAAAAACATACTTCGCAAGAATAAGTACTTTTATGAGTACGTGGGATATGACTATGGTCGGTTTTTGCTTAAGTTGATGCAAAAGCTACAAGCTGAATGACAAGCAAGAGGTTGGTGTGGCGCCCTAAATGGCTGGTATTTTCTTTTTAGGTGTAAAAAATCACAAAAGTATCACTAGTTTTATGGGTTTGAGCTTAATTGAAGTGTGTATTTTCTCGTTACGTCTTATATTCTAATCAAACTAAGCATTTTTCATATATTTTTTGCGTTAAAGATTAAATTCAGCTGGCTGAATGGGCATTTTACTTATTTTTCGTGCATAAATCATATTCAGCTAGCTGAATAGCAATTTTAGACTTGTTTCAAGTACACAACATGCTGATAAACATAAAATTGTCTTTAGAAAGCTTGGAAGTGATACATTTTACTCATTAGTTACAATTATCACATTTGTAGCTATTCAGCTACGATGCAATAAAATCAGCTGTGCTGAATTTTTTTATAAATACTTTGTTTGACTAGTTTTATAGGTTTTTGCCTAATTAAAGTGTTTATTTTCTCATTAAGTTTTTTATTATAATCAAATTAAGTATCTTAAGTATATTTTTCGAGTAATCAATCAAATTCAGCTGTCTAAGTGGGCATTTTATACTTAATTTTCGTGCATAAATCATATTCAGCTAGCTGAATAGAAATTTTACACATGCTTTAAGTACTCGTCATGCTGATAAACATACAATATTCTTTAGAAAGCTTGAAAGTGATACAATTTACTCATTAGTAACATTATCACATTAAAAATTAATCAGCTACGATCTGGGAAAAACAAAACCAAAATGAAACAAGTTTAACTCTAACAGGTGATCAATATAGAGGTATTTTTTTCAATAGGGATTTTTTTCACATATGACGCATAAGTTGTGTTAAACTTAATGGTTTTTTCTTTTCAGTATTGTTTGCCATTACCAGAAATTAAAGCCTAACAATTTTTCTGCGTGTCGCCGTTTCAGTGATTGGGCTCTTCAAAGTGTAGGAGAAGATCCTCTGTTTTGACCAAAATTTTGGTAAGTAATGAGAACCATTTCTGGCTCAACGGCAACGTCAATAAACAACATTGCCGCATTTGGGCTGAAGAGCAACCAGAAGAGGTTCAAGAGCAGCCATTATACCCAGAGAAAACCCTGGTGCGGTTTATGGTGTAACATCGGTCCATATTTTTTCAAAAATGATGATGGCCGGAACGTTATCGTGAATGGTGGCTCGCTATTGCGCCATGATACCAGACTTTTAGCTATCAGAAATTTAAGCCCAAAATCTTGACGACATTTGGTTCCACTTCCCTACAGCTGCTCAAACAATGAATTTATTAAGAGGTCATTTCGAAGAACAGCTAATTGCTCGTTTTGTACGGGAAGTTGGCCGCCTAGATCGTGTGATATCACACCTTTAGACTTTTTTCTTTAGGGCTACATAAAGTCCAAATTCTATGCTGAAAAACAAGTTACCGATTCGGGTTTTGGACGCCAACATTATGCGTGTCATTTACGCCGTACCGTCGAAATGTTCAAACGAGTCATCCAAAATTGGACCCACAGAATGGACACCCTGAGGAGTAGTTGCGGCCATAATTTGAGGAAATTATATTCAAAAAATAAATGGCAGCAAATGTCCTTGCAAATGAGCACAAAAAATGCACACTTAATTTGAATTATTGTATTTTTTAGTTTTGAAAAAAGTACCTCTAAATTGATCACCCTATATAGTTTTCCTTTCAACAATTGCTGCGAAGCTTTCTGATGAAGGTCTTCACTGAAATGAAATCTCGATAAAAGCAATGTGCAGTTACAAAAATCAATGGCACTTTGCTATTTTGTAAAAAAAAAACCTGTCTTCTATTAAAATGTAGATTAGAGTGGAGTGAAAACATGCTTTTTTTATAATTTGAAAAAGTTAACCTCGGAAAGAGATGTAGTCTGGGGTCCTAAAGAGGGGAAAAATAAAGAAAAAAATTTAAAAAAATTTTTAGGGGTCGCGCCTCTCCCTAGCAATTTGGAAATTATCGCTATTTTGGCGTTGATTTTAGAAAAATCCTAAAAATTAACGACTTAACTTATTCGAAATTTAAAAGTTTGAGCTTGTTTAGTGCCCAAACAAAAGTATTTGAGGCAAATATGAGGATAATCGACTAATATTTGTAGCTTTGGTGGCGATTTCATTGTTCAGTCAATTTTCTGAAGAAGGGACGATTTGACTTATTTTACTTTTTGAAATTTTTGAACAATGAGAAAATTTTTTTTAAATTTTTTCATGCCCTTATTTCATTGTTTACGCTATTGCAAACATTTATTGACATAAAACTTTTAAGGATTTTTCTAAAATCAACGCCAAAATAGCGATAATTTCCAAATTTCGAGGGAGTGGCGCGACCCCTAAAAATTTTTTTAAATTTTTTTCTTTATTTTTCCCCTCTTTAGGACCCCAGACTACATCTCTTTCCGAGGTTAACTTTTTTTTTTTTGAATTTCACTCCACCCTAATGTAGATGCCTCGATCCGGTTTATTCCGTTTCAATTCAGTTAATATTAAACAATATCAGCAAACACTTCTTGTCAAAAAAATTTAAATTAACTTATTTAGCTAAAATTATTCAGCTAACTTATTCAGATGGGGTGACTATAGAAAATTCTAAATAAATTTCCTTTTTTGTAGTACAAACATCTTGAAATTACTACGTAAAAAGAAATTGGTGAAATGCATTTGTTATGGTTGCCAGGCAGACTGTACAGCTGTTTCTAAACCCGACAAGGTTTTTCTTTAGCAGTCTTTAGCAACGATTACTTCGACAACAAACCAAATGGCTTATACGGGAGACTCATTTTTATTAATGAGAACTATTTTTTGCGTATAGTCTTCGAACTGTGCGTAGAGCAATCTTCAACGCGCAATATCATTTCCACCAATTCCGTTTCGCATGGGTCTTCGTTGAAAATAAATTTATCAATATTAAAAATCTAAAAAACTAAACAAATTTGGTCAATATTTCCAATAAACATACAGATGTTTCATTTTGGTATGCCAATTAAGCAAACATTTTATAAATTAAGCAAACTCATTTTACAAACTCATAATTTATACTTATTCATCAAAGTTTGACGTGATTCAGCTGAGCTGAATAGACCAAGAATATTTAAAATATTAAAAGTAATATACTCAGCTAAAAAGTTGGTGAATAATTTATATAAACCTTCACATGTTCCTTATAGGTATGACAATTCAGCAAACCTTTGACAAATATAAAACCTCTTTTGTTGCAAACATAAAATGTATACCAATTTATATTAATGATGAATGAAATTCAGCTGAATGCATTTAATTCTATATTTTTTCATTTGTAGGAAAACAAATAGGAAATTATTCAAAAAGGTCTGAGGAACGTATTCAGCTACTACAATTTTTCATTTATAGGATAAAATTCAGAAAACTATTCGTATACTTTCAAAAGAAGCTTATTCAGCATACGAATTTGGTCAGTACATTACATATACTTGCAAAATTGTCATTTTAGGGGGCACATAATAATTTAAAACATATTTTGATAAATTCAGCAAGCTGAATTTTTGCATTTATTAATATATGATATGGATGAGTAAATTCAGCTAGCTGAATGACGTTAATTTTCAGATATATTAATAATTCTTAGAAATTATTCAGTATATTAGAAGGTAAAGTATTCTTAAAACAATTGTTATAGCAGAGAGCCTCCAGAGAGCCCTGTGGCAATTGTGTAAGCTTATATGCAACCCGCTGTCCTAGGTCATAGCTCTTTCTCATTTTTAGCTTCTCTCAAGAATAATTAGAACAACACTGCACTATTCCTTCTCGGCCCGGGCACAACTAACTTATTTTTTTGAGTGCGTTTGGTCACTCTTAGCAAGATTTAAGTGTGCACATCGTTTTTTTTCAAACTAGACACGCTATTTTGTTTGTCTCTCCAAAAGCGGTGATGTCTGTGGTTTGCATGAGAGCAATTTTGGAGCAGTTCCGATTGAATGGTTAGTAACACAACAACCAACCGTGCTGATGTTGTTTGTTGTTTAGGGCTGGGTGTATTTGAAAACGTTGGAATGTCGTGTTTCATGTTGCAAAAACACCACAACAACAAAATCACGAAAACTAACCTTAAGAGATCATGTTGCTTGCTCAGATCTTAGCTGCTGTCGCGGTAGAGGAGCGGAGGCGGCTTTTGGTTTTCAGACCGTGATATGGCATCACAACAACAACAACAAAACTTATCTATAATTTTTACACTAACAAAAATGTAGAATTAATTTGTGAATGAAACCATTTTTTGCGTTGTTCTCTTCAACCAAATGATTTCATGGATATTTAGCAAATGTTTTTCGCTTCAAAATGAGTTCGTAATTCCCATACACAGACAGTTCCAACGAAAGTTTAAGGCAACATTATTAATAACTTTATAAAAAGCACATGAAAGCAACAACTTATGTCTTATTTATCATGTTTCTTCCCGTGCGGAATAGAAAGAAGAAATGTTTGTGAAAATTGACACAAAATTCAAAGTAAAGCTAAAATTTATGGAATTGCTTAGTTTCTGTTAGCTGAATAAAATTTATTTAGCTTTAGTATGTAATGAAATTCAAATATAATACGCTTGTCGTTTGAATTTATAAAATGTAAGCTGAATTGTTCGCATATTTTAAAAGCACGTATTGTTTAAAATATATTATATTAACATAATTTCACTTAACGACTGCAAATTTGTCAGAAGAAGAGGGGGGGGGGGGGGGCAAACACAAATCGTTTGCATTCAAGATACTGCATATGTAAAATTAAAGCTGTTAAAGTTTTAGTTTCGTAGCTGAATGCGGTATTAATCTTACTATCATAAACAAATTTTAAGCTTTTGTAGACGTTTATCTGCACAAGTAAATAAAAAAACATGTTTAAAATATCTCTCAAAATAAATTTCAGTTTCTCTTCTTAGTTGAGATGAAAGCTTCAAGCATTTTTATGCAAAAAATATCTCATGATATGGTTTCTACGAACATAAAAACATCTGCTGAATACATTAAATGTCTGCTGAATTGTCATTTGTTTCACATGTTCAGATGCTAAAGTATAAATGAAAAAAAAAATTCTCTGGAAAAACCCGGCAATGTCGCTTCAAACAGTAATAAAATTCTCATTGTTAACAAAATCCCACATTAATAGTTGTAATACATACAAGGGAATTCATATTTTGTCAGCTGAATAGGTATTTTAAGTATGGACTTGAAATATAAAAAACTATTTTTCACGTTGCTAGCGTGCTAAATTTATTTTGCTACTAGCGATAAACTAATTTAATAAAATGAAATATTTTATGCCATAAAAAAGCGAAGACACTGATAAATCTTGCAGTAATAGATAAAAAGTGGAAGATATAGGTTTAAATTATAAAGCTGAATTGAATTTTAACGCCAAATCCGAACGGCTAATGTATTTCATTGAGAAGTTTTTACAGATATAAATCTCCTACTCGTGAAGTCGACGGCATTTAAGAGGTGAAAACCCACCGCTGAAAAATGGTTAGATACCCGGATTTAAACCTGGGTTAACTGGCATGATTGTTGTGCACACTTCTATCACACCACAGCGGCACAGTTTATATACTGAATTTGTGTATTTGAAGCTTATTCAGCTAAGAAATATCAAAATAAGTTACTTTTAAATATGTATTATATAGTTCAATCAGAAATTTTTTAGCTGAATAAGCTACAATTTCAGTACAAATCAAATAATTAATGTTATTTACCCTAATAAAAGCTTATCTGAATTAGATATTTCTGAGCTGAATGAGCCTCAAACACACTAAATTCATATAAAATCAAATGGTTTAGACTTTAGTAAAGTTAGCTGAACTAGACTTTTTAGTTAATTTAAACGAAAACTAAGGAAATTTTTTGGTAAATGTTAAAAAATCAGCATACAATTTAAATTAATCTTGCTGGAATTAATTTTTCGCAGCTTTTTAACTAAGAAAGTATATATTTTAGATTGTTTTCTTAAATGAAATGTCAGCTGAATTAATGTTATGACAGCTGAATGATTTTTGGTTGATTTTGAAAAAGAAACAACAAAAGGTATCGAACCAGAATAAAAACTGTTCAAGTCATAATAAAGATAAAAGACCGAAAACATAAGGATTGGTACGCCCTAATGTGCAACGCATGTACGCACAAAAAAACAGGCACACTTTGTGCTTTTGCATCTGTGTTTTTTAATGAAAGCCCATGCGAAACGGAATTGGAAATGATATTGCGCTATGAAGATTGCTCTGCGCACAGTTCGAAAATGATATACAAAGGGTAATTCTCATTAATTCAAATGAGACCCCCGTATAAGCCATTTGATTTGTAGCCGCAGTAATCGATGCCAAAGACTGCTGAAGAAAAACCTTGGCGGGTTAAGAAATAGGTCCACAGTCTGCCAGGCCAGGTCAATACCTTTCACCAATTTATAACGTTGATTCTGATAAAGAAACCACAAAGGTTTCGAACCAGAATAAAAACTATTCAAGTCATACTTATTATTTTTACCAAATAATTGTAATGAAATTAAATCTTTTAATAGCAAAAACAACTTTTAAACTTTTATGCATTTTTTAAATTTTATTTAAATTTAAGAATTTATGTGTCTGGATTACATTTAAGACAGCTCAATGTCAATTTAACACAAATTTAGGTGAATCCTTGTATAAATGGGGTGGGCCATTTAAAATTTTTAATTTGAATCGGCTGTAAAAGTAGTACTGATAGGATTTTTTTAATTTGGCTGTAAAAGTAGTACTGATACGATTTTTTTTAACTTTCTGGTTTTATTGGAAAGGTTGAACTTTTTCATTTAAACTTTATGTCAAGTTATTTTTTTTAACTGTAAGCTGAACTAATTTTATTTAAGCTGAATTATCTTGTTAACTACATTTTGGAAAACATCAAAGAACTACCAAAATGTACGTAATAAATTATACCTTTTAAAAATATGTGAAATAAAAGAACGTTTTTCAGTTAATTTTTTATAAAACTAAAGGTTAAAGCTACATTATACAGCTGAATTAGGTTTTTTTGAGCTGAATATTAATTTCAAACATTAATAGCAGAACATTTTTTTTTTATTTTTGAATATACAGGGTGACCCAAATAAGACCAGCTGATGTGAAACACAAATAACATTTTTATTTTTTAACATAATTTATTTTTTCTTTTTGCAGATTATAACTGAACTCTTGGAAATTTAAAATGAATACGTACAGTCCACAACAACGCATTAAAATTGTCGATTTTTATTATTCTTCTCAACGATCAATTGTTCTGACGCAGCGAAATTATCGCCTTTTTTTAACGTAAAATCAGCGCCCACATCTTCCATGATTTCAAGTTTAGTTCGCCGTTTTGAGGAACTGGGTTCAGTTGCCGACCGTCCAGGAAGAGGTGCTCATCGAAATATTCGTACTGAAGAGAATGTGGAAGCAGTGCACCAGAGTGTTGCAAATGATCCATCTGTCTCAACTCGTCGCAGTTCCGCCCAATTGGGTATACCCAGAACATCTACAACAGAGAATCTTAAAGTGGGATCTTAAGATGTATCCATACAAAGTTCAAATTGTGCAACAAGATGGAGCCACTGCGCATACAGCTAGGCAAACTATGCACATGCTGCGTGAAATTTTTGGTGAACGCATAATTTCAAAAAATTCAGATTTCCCTTGGCCTCCTCGTTCACCAGATTTAACTGCGCCCGATTTTTTTATGGGGATATTTAAAAGACAAAGTGCATGTTAACAAACTACAGACACTTGGACAGCTCAAGCAGGATATTCGAGACGAAATACGGCGCCTGCAACCAGAAACATTACGCCGTGTAATGCAAAATGCGCTAAAAAGAGCCAATGCCTGTATCGAGCAAAATGGTGGTCATTTGTCTGATGTCATATTTCACACATAGTCACGTTAAATTTCCATAAAATGTATTTAACATATAAAAATAAATCATTTAAAAAACCGTTATTACAAGAGTTATACGTGTTTAACATCACTAGGTCTGATTTGGGCCACCCGTTATAATGAAATTAAATGTTTGCTGAAATAATTTCTTGTTAGCTGAATATTTGAATTGATAACTTTTTTAGCAATTAAGAATTAACACTAGGTAAATTCAATGCATATAAGCCATACAATTGAAAATCTTCTAGCTGTTGGTGAAAAACGCAGTCAGAATTTATGTTGTTGACCAGCTGAATATTGCAAGTATATTTGTTTAGCTCGTTTGTTTTATTTCGGTCTTTCGCTTTTACACATTGGACAGGGAATAACCGGCTCAAGAACTCTTGTATCTGTATTTATATAGAAGACAAGTTTTTAACAAAATAGCAAAGTGAAATTGATTTTCGTGGCTGCACACTGCTTTTATCGCGATTTCAGGTCCGTGACAACCCTCTTTAAAAAGTTTCGCAGCAATTGTTGAAAGAAAAACCGAACTCTTTAAGGCCAGGCTCCCCTCAAACGAATGAGAACTACTGTTGTGAATCTTACTTTTCAAGTTTTCTTCACACAACTGCCCACGAAAATACAACTCACCCACCTTTACAGCGACTCCTCATTCAGAGCCATCTATACATTTTCTTTTACAACGTGTATGTGTGTTGTGAAAAGAGTTTTGTTGGCTATGCCAACTGTTATTTAAATCTTGGAATTGATATTTCATATATCGCTTTAAATTTATAATCCTAGTTGAATTTATTGTGTGGAATTGAAACTAATCACTTTTATATACAGTATTTATGCAGAGAACATAAAGTTACTTTTTTTACCTCAGCTGAATAGCATATTGTATGTAATGTATATCCTCTATTGTATCTCATGCTAGCTGTAATTTACTAATTATAGTTTCACTTTGTTTCATATTACAATTTTGTTTGATATCAACTTTGCTGTTGAGAGACAAATTTATTTGGTTGCCATTCATACCTATCGACTATTTTTCCATGAGTGTATAGTAGACTAAATGACTTTTGACGTTTAAAGTCTTTAAAGAATCAAAAACTCATTTTTAGGAAACTTACTTTTCAAGTTAAATGATGACTTTAGAACAATAACACAAAACTTAAGCAACTGACTAATGATACGCTGAGTTCGGTGTATTTAATTTGTAGTTGTGTTGTATGGATTCCATATGGAAATGGCACAATTTGATGAACACATTTTTGGCTTCACACAATGAAAGATAATTAATAGGTAAGTTGAAGAAGTCAGTTGTCATTGACAAGTCATTGTCGTTCAGCATAAATTTACCGAGATTACTAGCTGGGTAGGAACATCTAACATATATTTTCTACGTCGGGACTTTTCGACTCATAAATGCCGTTGACTTAACCTGAGATTTATTTCTAATTCGGAATAAAATCCATTATAGTCGCCTTGAATTAAACACACCTCATGGCTTTATGAAAAGTTCCCTTAACACTTTCTGGGCCTCGCACTACAATCAATAATAGGAGCTGACCATAATAACAACCGGCACTACTAATGTAAGAATATCTCCTACAATCAATAGCATAGGTTATATCCTAAATTTTTAAATTTCTCTCTTCTATGCTGTTTATTTTTGTATCCTTAATCGACGAACTATCGAAAAACAAGTAATTAAAAAAACTCACCTTTTTAGGTTGGGTAAGAAGTTTAGTAGGAAATAATTCTCATTTAATTCACAACAAAATGAAAGGTTTTGCAACAAAACTGAATGTTTTCTTCGGTGGCTGTAGGGCGTTTAATAAATATCCCAATATAGTGTTAATTTCATCCACCTCTATTAAATTTGAGTGTCAACGACAACTTTTGGCTCCCAGTGAGGTTGACAAATTTTCGAAGTAAAGTAATTCTCATTTGGTTTACAGAAAACTTATTTTTTTAATGAAAATTCCTTTTTTTTTGCAGAATTTTCTTTATTTAAAGAAAATTTCTTTCTTTTTCGACAACAACTTTTATATATTTGTTTGATAAAATCTTTTTGTATAATTCTTTTAGGTAGTTTAGTTTTCACTTCGTAATGGTTGCGGTTATATTAAAGTAGGTTTTATTTTAAAGGGATTAATCCTCATTTGATTTAGAAAAAATATATTTTTGTTGTTATAGCTTTTTTGTTTGGATATATTTTTCACTTAGAAAATTATTTTTTGGCAATAACTTCTTTAACTTGATTCTAGTATGCCGTTGTTATATAAACAAATTATCATTGGTTTACACGGATTACTCGTATCATTATTTAAGATGTCCTTGTTTTTTAAGAATATAAGGTGTGCTTTTAAGTAAAAAATACATTTAATATACTTTACATGATAATTTTTTTTTAAATTATACCAGATTTAATTGTTTATTTTTGTACTTGATCAATTCTTATTACTTTTTTGCTTAGGAATATTAAAAATTTTCATGCGCTGTTTTTGGTAGATTCATTTAGTCTATACATGCATAATGTAATTCTCATTTGATTGAGAGAAAAAATCTTTATTGGAATATTTGCTTGCGGTGCGGTTTGATGTAGATTCTGTGTTTAATGTTAGTTTGCAATAATTCTCATTTGATTTAGGAAAAAACACAAGTTTGCTTTTTTTTAATTTTTTTTTAAAAAGTTAGACTTTAACAATTTTTCCAGAACATCTTTTAATAATTTCCGTTACCTGACTAATCTCTTGTAAGTCAAAAAATAAGGATAAATATGTAAAAAGACTTTGCTTTGACAAACGAGTAAAAAAAATCTAAAGTGGGACGGCGCCGGGCATACGATGATACCCTACAGTACTGTGGTGTACAGAAGATTCACTGCTTTTGTACGTAAGCTAACAAATATCTGATCTAAAAATAAGCAAGAGGTTCTCCAGTCTAGAGAAATTTTTTTGTGGGGCTATATGAAAACATTAGACGAATATGGTCCCATTTCACTAGGGGGAATTTTACGGTACAAGATGTACATTAATTAAGATGTGACTTAAGCCGGGGGGCAACATTATAGTCAATTTTCACTAGGGTTGGTTATAGATTATTATATACGACCTCTAAAACATTATGTTTACGTAAAATAATGTTGGACCGCCACTCGTTCTGCTGTACGCAAGTTTATGCAAAAAGTTGGAGAAACAACAACTCGCGGGCCCTTTGTCGTATAGAGCGCTTTGGAGAGAAACGCAATTTCAGTTGACGGTGAGCACAACATAGGCATGATAAATTAATTGTTGTGGCCGGAGATGGAAGACATAGTCTTGGACAATCCTTCAGAAGTGATGGTGCGCCATGTTCCACAAGCACAGCGCACGCCACAAACGATCTTTAGGTTGCCAAGTATGGTAATCGTGTTATCAGCCGTCTCGGCTATGTTAATTGGCCATCTTTGAGCAGCATTATGAAGTAGTTACGACTCATTGTCATATAATACCGATGAGGAAGCTTTTCAACGTTTCAGGTCCTTGAGACGCAAAAATCGAGAGCCATTCGTGAGATAACCAGAAATCTCATGAAGGTCTTGGGAACTGCTTTGAAAGGATGCGCTACTGCAAAGCCAGTTAAGGCACCTATAGGATTTGTGTCTTAGACCAAACCTTAACATTCTGCGAATTTGTGTCAAGATCGGTTTATTTTTGCGAGCTGCAGTTTGATTATAACAATAGACGGACGGATGGACGGTCGAACGTAAGCACAATAGTGATTCTGAATCGATCGTTTTACTAAACATCTTCTATCTTATTTGGTTTCTGGTGTTACAAACATTAGCACACAGTCACCTTATTGTAGTGTTGAGTGTTAAAAACAATCACAGATATTTAGGTAAATTTTTTTTTGTGTTTTTTTTTCAACTCATTTTTATTTATTTTAGCTTAATTTTTATTTGTAAACCTACATTTAATTCGATTTGCTAGTGTGAAGTGTTTTTAGATCTTCTTTTCTTTATTTTTTTTAAAAATTAATTAACACAACGATTTTAAAAAAATTGTTTTCAAGCAATTTTTCTATTTTTAAATATTAATTAAACTGACCTTAAGAGTTTAACAACAAATTCAATTTTTATTCTTAACGATTTTTAATCGCTTTTTATTAGAACTTTTGTATATTTTCTAAATTTTATTCTTTATTTTTTTTATTTTTTCTTGGAATTTCTTCACTTTTTTATTCGTGTGCAAATCTGGTTTTCTTTTCTTTACTTTTGTGGCTGACTTCGTTTGCCACCACCTTTGTGTAACGTTTCACCTCGATTTTTATTGATTTTCTTTGTTTAGCCTTATAGCTTATGGGTGGAATTCTTTTCTCTCAATAAATAATTAACAGAATTTCCATAATTTGAACTTTATTAATCAACTTTTTTACTCCATTCTTTCATTTGCTTTTTTCTTTTCTTTAATTTCTGCCTTTTTGTATGTGGAATATGGATTTTTTTGTTCACTTCCTCACTGTATGTGGTATGTTGGATTTGGTTAACAAAAACAGGTCGCGCATGCTCGTTTTGGATACGTATCGACAGAAAAAGGGGCAGAAGAACAAGAAGAAGAAGCAGCAGAAACCCGTATTTGGTAGAATATCTCGGGGGTATTTTCACCCAAAAAGCAAAAAGTGAAGTACGTTTATCCACGTAGTGACTTCAAATATTAAAATTTCTCTCGAATTCAAACGCGTTTAGATACAATTTTTTTCAATTAATTAAATAATGCATAACATTTTCTTTGAATTTTATTAATATGCGATATACTTGTTGTCTTTATAAACCCGCGCGCGCGCTCGTTTTAGCCGTAAAACGACAACAGACTACACACCTTTGGGTAGAGAGTAACGTGAGAAACGCGCGAAACGCGTTCAGACTGAGCTGCTGTAGCCAAAGACTAAACGCCAAAGTCGCCAGCGTGTATACGTTGGCCCGTTGCGGTTTGTTGGCAGTTGAATTGGTGCTGTTGCGGCGTAGCTGTGAGTTTTTCTCGAGTCATGAGTCGTGCTGGAGAACCTGTATATGGCTGGCTGCTGCCGCCGCTGCAGCTTATCGTCTGTTTTGTTTAAATCGCGCCCTCTTTGTGGCTCTTCGTTCTCTTCTCTGCTTACAATCTTAGGCGTATTTCTTTTTGTTCTGTTTTTGTTTGGGGATTTTGAAAGCAATTAGCCCCAACTTGTTGTCTGTATGTGTGTGTGTGTGAGTCGTCGTCGTAATTATTGTATGAGTGTGTATGGATTCCATAGTGGGTCTAATCAATTCCGTTTTGTGTTTATCTTTAACGTTGAATTTGCTTTATCTCTTTGGGTTTCTTGTTTTCTCCTTTGGCGGAGCTTATAACAACACTTGTTAATTAGCCTCTATTTACATTGGTGGATAAAAAAAGAGTACTTGTTTTTTTTTCTGTCTGTTTACATTTGATCTTTTGTGTCATTATCTTCAATTCTACAAGAATTTGTTGGTATCAGTGTTGCTAGAGCTGTATGGGTTTCCCTTGGTGTATATGGGACCCTAGCAGTTATCTCCAGTGTACTATTGTCTCCATTTTCGCTCTCTCGACTTTATCTAAAGAATGTGAGATATCGTTTACCAATCCTCTCAGTTGAACAGGTAAATCAAAACAGAATTACACACACAACGAGAGAATCTTTAATTGGTGCTGCTTCTCTCTCTCTCTCTCTTAGCTTAACAACACTATATGTGCTCTTTTTATCAAAAGATTGAGAGCTTCTACCAGTAATGGAATTTGAAAACTTTTAGTTGTACCAAATAGTCCAGAAAATAGTACCCAAACAATTCATTATATATGAAACATGTCGTATACATTAAAAAATGTTTAAAAAAAAATCAGAATATTTTATAGTTTAAGGGATTTCTGAACTTAATTAAAAACTATCGTAATATTTATGAAACATTTCATGCAAATTATGAAATGTGGAATACATGAAATGTTTTGCAAATCAAATGAAGTTATTTTTTTGAATAAAAATCAATGATCTATTTAAAACATTAAAAAAATATTGAACAGGGATTAAACCGGCTCAAGACCGGTTTAATCCCTGGCCGGCAAGGTCGCTTTGAATGTGACCAAACAGTCACTAGATGCTTTACCAGATTTTTAAAAGCTTCAGTCAGAAAACCTACTTTGCTACTACCTCTCTGGCAACGTTACCAAGCAGAATTGTCGCATTTGGGGAGCAGAGAATCAAACGCGCCAACAAGTGATTGTAAGGGCCGGCTTTTGCGCAGCAACCATCATTGGATTATTTCTATACCCTCCACCGAAGAGGGGATGGTATATTAAATTTTTCATTTCGTTTGCAACACCACAAAAAATTGATCGGAGGCCTCATAAAGTATATAAATTAAACGTCGTAAAATAAGAGGAGATCTAGTCAGTCTGAATTTCTGTTTAAAGCACCAAAGCGGTCAAGTGAATCAACCCAGGATCCAGAAATTTAGCATGATGATGGCGTATGGTCATAAGCTGTTTGGGATTGTAAATGGGCGAAATCAGCGCAGGGGGAAACAAAGTTACCTCGGTAAAATAAACACTTTTTTGAGTATTTGAGTAAAATCGGCCCAGTTGGAAAATTCTCCCTTTAAGGACTAAAGGTATCTCGATAAAATAAACAAATACTTGAGTCTTTGCTAAAACGTCACAATATTTTGTGGGCAGACAATAGTTGAAATGAGTACAATTACTTGGTACGCATTTAGTAATTAAAAAAGGGCAGTTACTGGATTTCTTGCTTCATGTGGCCCAAAAAACGTCCCGCTTGGTCAAAACGCGCAATTTGTAGTCAATTCAATTTTTACTGCCAATCCAAATAAAGAGTAATTTTGAAGTTTTGCTTAAATAAGTGACGGGCTCATGGGCCGAAAGGGCCCAAAAGAGTACCATTTTTTGAGGTTTAGTAGCGGAAGGTGGAGTAAAACTATAACAGGCCACACTTTACGAGGTTTTTAGTTGTTCTGTTAGATTGTTTGAACTTCTGATTTTTTCAAAGCCGAGATAATAAAGTTAGTACTAAAATATGACGAGAGATAGAGTTGGCGAATAGATGCTACTTTGGGCTTAGCATTTAGCTAAATAACTGAGTCCTCTCGATGAACGATTATAAAGGAAGCTATAAAACTTACAAAGTTATAGAACATCAATGGCTCAAAATAATCCTAAAGTCCTTTGCTACAATCTTTCATTTTACAGAACTCACAAATGTTTACTAAATAAGGAGCTATATACTTAGATTCTAGACTACTATGAGTTGGACAATGTTCTTAGAATGTTACACTGGTTAGGAGTTTCGTGGGTTCCTTTTTTAGATCGACCAATATTTTTTAAGCGAAGTTTGTTCAAGCGGTAAACCACAATATCGGAGTGCCAAAATTAATGAATAATATCCTTAAAGCTTTAAGGTAGGTTAGCTGGCTAACCTATTATTTTTTGACATGATCGTTTGAGTCAACTACCGCTAACAAGTTTCGGCTCCAGAGTATAAAAGATATTTTAAAAACTATTTAATCACGCTTCCGCAACTAATGAATAAATGATGAGTTTCCCTGAAATTAGTTCGTGTTGACAAATAGATGCTACTTTGGGCTAAGCGTGTTAGTGTGGTCATCTCTAATGTAATGGATGATACAAGCTGAATTTTGCCGTTTTATTTGACTAATTTTAAGGTACTAATCTTTGGCCACTTTGGTTATATAAGGTTTATTTCAAATCCCATCACTGTTTGTCATTATTGTTCTGGTTGGTTCTCGTAATGGAGACCAACTTTATATAGACGAGAATTGAATTTTTCGCTTTCTCTTTTAAATGTAGCCTTACTCTCTTTCAGTCACTCTGTCTCTTTTGACTCAAATTGTTTTGAAATTCTCTTTGAATTGGTATAAACTTTTATTCGGTACTGCTTTTCTACTTTCAATCATAAAACAATCATTAGAAACAAAAAAACAAAACTTTCAATCATAAAACAATCATTAGAAACAAAAGTTTCCAGCCTGAACAAATATTTTGAAGCCGTTACTAGGGATCTGGACCGGAGTGAATGTTTTTGGTAGTGGTGGTTGTCTGTTGAAGGTATTTGTTCACTTTGATTCGATTTAGGTTATTTTTAATACCAAACAATTTAGAATTATATCAGAAAATTAGTTTAAAGTTGCGAAAAGGGATCTGCAAAAAGTTTTCGTGTGATATAAAAAATTTCGAATTTTGTAAAAAAAAAAACTAAAGCAACATCTAACATCGCATAAACAAGCCTTTTATTTCCTTTTATATTAAAGTATGAAAATGTAATGTTCGGTGTACGAGATCCTTAAACTCGTGAAACTCGAAGAAAAAACTTCCTACAGCTTTTTCTGTATGAAGTTTTTTCTTTAGTTTAGGTTTAGTTCCCATAGGTGGCGCTGCCCTATTTATGGTACGATTTGAATCGAATTCACAATATAAATTTCTCAATTTTATACAAATTTGTTTGAAAAATTATGTCTGAAAAATTAAAAACAAATCCCATCAAGGGCAACAAAAAAATTAGTTATCAGAGAATGTTCTACGCTGCCCACCTGTACTTTAATAAATATTTGGTTGAAACACACACAAAACGACAGCCTAATCTGTTTCGTAAAACACATACAAACGCCCTAGTTTCTGTATAACCCACTGCCGTCCAATTCTCCATGGCCCCCTCCACCCCTTCCGGTCTCCAATAGCTTTTGTGAGTTCTAATTACAATCGCAACTGCATTTTTCAAAAGGGGGTGTATTCATCATGCCCGATAAGCCTATTACTCCCGAACAACACACGCCACCAACAACACGAGCAGCAGCAGCCCGTCGAGCATTCTTTTGTACCAATTCATCTCATTATCAGTGAACCGTAATGTATTGCCGTCATTATTAGTCATTAATCAATTGAATTTTGATTACAAAACGATTTTGACTAAGCAAACGTTCAAACCGCGCGCTGTCAGCCAGATCGACAAACGACGACACACAATGTGTGCGAAGGCTCACACAGCTGAGCATGTGTACGGGCAGAGCAGGTCTGGCATTGTGGCGTTTGTTTCTTGCTATTGGAACATATCACAATCCATTTGCCCATAAACAAGCATTTACATAATTCGGTGATTAATTAAAATCGATTAAACTTTTTTCTCCGCCAGTTTTGATTCAAAATCTAAACATTGTTGTGATGACCGGTTTTTGAGAGGTGAATGAGAGTAAAAAAAGAAGAAAAGGTTAATAACTTCATAATCTAGGCTAGTTTCTTCTTACTTAGTAAGTAAAGATAAAAGTTCGAAAATACTGGGAAATACTGGTTTTTATAAAACCTGTATTTTGGATTTTTTCGTTAAATGAATTACGAATAAACTTTAAATAGGATAAACCCACTAAAAGATAAAAATTCGAAAACACTGGGAAATACTGGTTTTTATAAAAATCTGTATTTTAGATTTTTTCGATAAATGAACTAGGAATAAACTTTAAATAAGATTAAAGCCCACTAAAAGGCTAGTTCTTACAGTACAGGGCTAGTTCTGTCATTGATATAAAGTGGTTTTACAAAATTTGTTCTAAAATTTGCTGTAAAAAAGTTATGGGTGCAAAAAGATCAATTAGTAAAAATACAAAGGAAATTTCAAAGGCTTCATAGAAGGATTTGGTAGTTTTATATAATTGTTTATAAGTGTCTTTAAAAAAACTTATGCCTTGAAAGAGATGAGTGGCGTGTCTTGGATTTGATTCCCACCTCAAAACGTAGGTACAATAGCATTCGATGCAATATTAGACAGCAATGAAAGGTCATACCTTCGATGAGGCTAATTAAAGTAGAAAATAGACATTAATTAATGATTGATCGATTAAAACCGATTACAAAAAGTGACCCTGTTTCAGTCTTAAATTCAAAAATTCTTATGATAACCGAATTTCTAGAGGTAAATAGGAACTACAAACGAGAAGAATAGCTTAAAATTTTTGATATTCCGGACTATTTTCTTCTAATGTGAGTAAAGATAAAAATCATAAATACTGGGTTTTGTAAAAACCAGTATTTTCATATAAATGATAATAACTTTAATAACGTCATAATCTATTGAATTATTCTTTTAGCCTAGATAATGGAGTCAAGAATTTTTAAAAACTGTGGAATACAGGGCTTTAAGAAGCTAGTATTTCTTAATTTTATTTGATAAGCGTTCTAAAAGTCTAGCTAAGTTATGAGAAAAATTAATACAAGGTTAATTTTAACAAAAATTAGCGGTTTAACGAAATCGTTCTAGCGTTTCCTCTAAGGGCCTTTGTTTTTAAAAAGGGTAATTCTTTCAAATATTAGGAAAATAAAGATTAATAAACGTTTCGTAATTGAATGTTAAGGGAATTTGTGCTGCAATTACCAGATGGTACGAGCAATACTCTTGAAAATTTCTTTCAACGTTCCATAAGATAATAGCTTTGATGTAATTATGGTACAAATTACCAACTAGTCATTTATCTACTAATAAAATGAAGTGTAAACAATCGATTGTAAGAACCGCCTGTTGTGGCAACTAATAGTTTTGTTCGAAGCAACAATCGTTTACACCAACCAGCAGTTTCGTTTTAACAACCATCTGGTACTGCTGATCACAACATAAAAACCAGAACAAAATTTAGTCGGGGAGGTATTTTATGATTTCCATGCGTACTGCCTATTTGAAAGGAATCAAAAAAACGCAACGTTCCAATAGGGACAAGGGGAAACTTTTCTCAAATCAGTGAGCTGTGCACGATTCAATTCTTATACTCACTGACTGGGACCTACTTATACAGTTTAACGCCGTTCTCTAAGGAACAATGCCTTTTTTAGAGAAGTTTTTACATGGCTAAGAGATAAATCTCCTACTCGTAAAGTCGCCGGCCTTTTAGAGGTGGAAAACCTGCCGCTCTAAAAACTGTTAGATGTTCTTACCCGGGGTTGAACCCGGGTTTACTGGCATGATATCCGTGCACACTACAACCACACCACGGCGTCACCCGCTTAGAAGTTGTAATAATTCTACTTAGGCTTAAGACTTCGTAATTGCCCTATATGTTCCTTTTAAAAATACTCTAAATTAACAAAAATGCGAACCGAATGTAGCGCCATCTAAATCTAACTTCGGCAGCCCACAACCTAAAAATACTAAAACCAAAAAATGTAATTTTGATATTGATTGGACTTTAAAATTACTTGTCTTAGCTTAGACAATTTATTTTATGTCTGACGTACCAAGTACTGAAATTCCAGCGCACAAACTAACATTCGTTTGAGCTGGTAAAATAGTTTGGGTATACGCAACCTCAATCATTCGATTAATTACAAAATCGGTTGTGACTTTGGTGGAAATCCAGTTGTTTCCAAACAAATCTCATGATATAAATTCTCTTTAATAGCCACTTGTACACCGAGCAACGTCGTTGCATACTTCAACTGCAGCGCCATCTACATGTCGCTGTAATTTAAAACGATTGAATCCATATTAGATACTGGCCTGTTTTGGTTGACTTTCATAGATTAAGGAATGGTTCATCCGGAAAGTAGAACAGTAATCAGATATCCGCTGTAGAGGGGAAAAGGTTATTGTAACATTGCAATGTTTTGATATGTAGATGACGCACTGGTTGAAGTCCGCCTCTTCGATGCTTAGGGCCTATTTCTTGAGATTGTCAAGGAACAATCTAAAGTTATTGAGATTTACACCCTAGAAGAGAATTAGTGCTCCTGTCTGACCTGAGTCATGTTGGAAATGCCATAAAATAATCGAAATGACATATAGGTGGCGCTATAAACGAGGAATATCGATACAAAGACATCGATGTGTAGGGCCTATTTATTGAAATTGTTCCTTGATACCAAAGTTATTGACGGTCACCCTAGAAGAGGATAAGTGCTTCTGTCTGACTTGTCAGCGCTGGAAGTACAAGCAACCTCAATCATTCTGTTCGCAATAAAATCGGTTGTGACTTAGGTGAGTGTGAATCCAGTTACTTCAAAACAAATATCTTTTTTTAGGGAAGAGATACGTGTAATTGTTGTTGATGTACCTTCAACACGTGTAATTTTTAGCTTGTTCTCTTAACCTTCGACATAAAATTAGCTATTCGCAGAACAAAGCGCCCCACTCATTTTGTGCTATAAAAAGATTAAAACGCAAAACTGCAATTTTTTTCCATTTTCGAATATAACACCTACAAATTACCACAAAATCGTATGCATGCCGACATTATCATGTGTTCAACTGCGACGCAGTGTCAGCCACTTGCATGTACAACCTGATGAAAATAGATTTACAGCTTTTTTACATAAATCATTGATGCATAAAAAAGAACACAAAAAAATTACACCGACAACAGCAAAACACGCCCGTATCGTACGTATCGTGAGTATGAAATCGAATTGAACTGGCGGGGAGAATATCTTATGGAACACACCCTCAAAATCAAACATTAAACCAAATGACCCTGAGACAACGAAAGCGACAACGACAATGTGGACCCAACGTCGACGATTACGAACTATGCTGGTCATGTGTATGGCTACTGGATTTGCCAGTGCGGACGGACGAACGGACGCACCACCATCAAACATCAGCTAAGAGGACGGAGGGATTTGTTTGGTAACTCTTTGTTGCATGTTCTTTGGCATTTCCTCCAAAACAAACAAACGCAACAAACGAATTGATTTTAAATGATGTGTTTTGGTTTTGTTCTCTGCTGAAGCCAAACAAACGACGACGCACAACCCCATCGATAAAGGCCGGCGTGCACCAACCACCGACGTCTCACGTCTCATTCACAGTTGATTAATGAATGGTGGGTTCATTTTGTGAACACTTTCAACCGGGGCATTAACGTAGAGTATGTGTGCCTTCCATCAGATCTTGGCAATTAGCAGGCTTTTTGCTCCATATCCACATACAATAGGCCCCTTCCTCCATCTAGCCCCAATCCACAATTGTTGTTGTTGACAAATGAATAGTGGCAGAACCCCCCCTGACAAATCAGCCGTAGTTTTCGGTGGTAGCCACAACTTTCAAACTTTGACGTACACAGAACAAGTGTACGTAACGCACTTGTGCCAAAAGCGAAAAAACTATACCAAGCGAGTGGTTTGTTTGCCCCCACCAAAAAGCAAAAAGCGCTCGGAACACACACACACACAATGCAGTGAGCGAGAGGTGGTTGGTGGTGATGGCAGCTGTACAGTTTAAATGTCGACTTCCGTTTGTGCCAAGTGGAAATTCCACTAAAGCATGGTCGAGCATCAATAATATTTCCGCTTCAAAAGTACCTACATGAAAAACAGAAAGTGAAAGAGAGAGTGAGAGAGACGGGGTATATTGTTTTGTATGGCTGAATGAGTGTGTATCTGTGTTGTATTTAATGGTGCAACGACGAGTGGCAGATTGGCATTAACCCACTCTGGGTTAATTTGGGTTAACAAATGAATTAGGCACGAATTAGCCAGAGAGGCAAAGCACTTGTATTTTTTGTGAAATATCCTGAGTTTACTCAAGATTCAGCTTAAGTTCCCAGCACTTAAACTTTAAATTTTTAGCAGAGAGCAGTTTTCTAATAGATAATAAGGATATTTCTAATTGAGAGAAAGAAGTTTTCTAAAAGAGAGAAGTTTTCTAATAGAGAGAAGTTTTCTAATAGAAAAAAATTATCTAATAGAGAAATGTACCATTAAAACAAACTCGTGTTATGGTGTGGTGTATTAAAGCTTTCTTTCTTCCAAAGCTAAACAATCAAAATGTTTGAGCTTTTACCTTCATACGCCACGCCATAAAACCAGACCTTTTAAATGGTACATCTCTCTATGATATAAATTCTCTTTTTATAGCCACGTGTACACCGAGCAACATTGTTGCATCCTCCTACTGTAGCGCCATCTACATGTCGCTGTATTTAAAAACGATTGAATCGATGTTTAACACTGAGCTTGTGTAGTTGACTTTTTTGGCTTAAGGAATTGTTCATTGGTAAAAGTAGTACAATAATCAGATATCTGCTGTAGAAGGGGAATAGTTATTGTAACATTGCAATGTAATGACAAGTAGATGGCGCTCTAGTTGAAGTCCGTCTCCTTGATGTTTACCGCCTATTTATTCAGATTGTCAAGGGATACCAAAGTTGTTAAGGGTCACCCTAAAAGAGAATTGGTGCTCCTGTCCGACCACAGAGTTATGATGGAAATGCTCTTAGATAAGCGAAATGACATGTAGGTGGCGCGAAATGACATGTAGGCGGCGCTGTTAACGATAAATGTAGATGCAAAGACTTGTCTTAGTAACAGTAAATACAGAATCGGTAAGAAGTCGTAAGTAAGAACAAAGGCTTTGTTATTGATGATGGTTGAATCACATTCGTTGCTGGGGTCTGGAGATGGTAAAGTAGCGTTCACCGTTAACGTCACACCTGCTTGCAACTAAGTCTCTTCCACTGCCTTTTGACGAACCTTTGGTTTTTCTTTGAACAAATGTTCTGTAAACTGTTAATAAACAAAGCTTTTTTTAAATGAAATGACATATAGATGACTCTGTTGTTGATGTTCAAATGAAACATTGTCTATAATCTGACTATGAACGAAATATTTTTTAAAAGTAAAATGACTGTTGTTGATGGTTTTATGTATCTTAAACAAATGCATATTATTAGTATTGCCTTACCAAACCTAAAAGTTTGGTAAGGTTTGGTAAGTTTGCCCCGACAAACTACAGTGGTATTGGCTCACATGAAATATAGCTGGAGTAGTCGCTTCAATCTGTGCTGGACCAGCCCGATAGTCAGAATTTGGACAGTTTTACGTTTGAAATGAATCAATCGTGTTTAACTTTTACGAGTGAAACAGGGCGAGAAAGCATGTAGGTTGGAGGGTTACATAGAAGGTAAATGATATTGTCTTACCTAGCCACAACGAGATGTTCAAAGAATCCTGCCATTGATAGAACATGTAGCGCTCTACATAATTCGTCTAATTTGTTTTCTTTTTTGCCGATATTGTGAAAAAAAATTCGTAGAATAAAATCAAATAAATGAAGCTTAGATCTGATGCTTTTAGAGAAGAGCAGTCATTTTCATAAACCAGCTAAAATGACATGTAGATGGCTCTGTAGATGAATTGTATCTGATCTATATTCAATATGAATTTATTGTTTATATTGCTTTTTTCTAGATTCAGCAGGAGAAAAAATTTAAGTTGCAAATGTTGCTTAAAAACACGGTGTTGTCATGACTAAACAATAGGAGATGCAGATGGCGCCGTAGCAGAAGGTGGTGTGTATAAAGACTTTGATAACCCAGAAGATAATGCTTACGATTGAGGCAAACTAGTTTCCAAAAGAATTATTACAGCTACTTAGGCTTGAGCACTAGTATTAAACTCCTAATATATCAATAAATAATAACACCTTTTCAAAGAGTTGTTAGGTTATTTGAGAAGCCAATCAGCAAAACATTTGTGATTTAGAAGAGAATATCAAAATCCAATGTGACCATAAATTATTAAAGTGAGATATAGATGGCGCTGCAATTTTAGAAAGCCCTCACAAATTCGCAGAGTACGGAATACGATGCCCAAGAATTATAACCAATGAGTAGAATTGAAGGATATGATCAACATAGAGTTTAGGTTTTAGGAAACGAAATCTAAGGGATCCAATATTGCCAGAGTAGGTACTTCCTACTCTGGGAATATTGGATCCCTTAGGTGTTTTCATGCTTAAGAAAAATAAGATGATTGCAATATACTCAAATGATTGCAAAAGGATACATTTCGAATACCTAGAATTTTAACAAAAGCTTAGGCTTAAAAAATATGGTGATTCGTTAAGTGGATAAACATTAAAATTTAGGATCTTTTCGTATTAAATGTAGACCTACAAAGCATCAAAACATTTTGTGTTTAAATTGTTATGAATAATTAAAGTGAGATAAAGATGGCGCTGCAGTTATAGCAAGGTCTCACAAATTCGCAGAGAGTAAGGATCGCGATGCCCAAAAATTATAACAAATGATTAGGTTGGAGAATATGCTCAACATTGAATTTAGTATTTGGGAAACGAAATTAAAGGTATCCGATATTGCCAGTAGGACAGTAGTATTCTAATGTTTAAGCGAAATTAAATGCGGATGGTGCTGTAGTCAGCTCACATGCTTGCAAATGGAATATAGAGACCAACATTTTTAACAAAAAAAGCATAAGCTTGAGAAGGTTTTCTGATGATACGATTATTCGTGAAGGGGATCGTCATAAAATGTAGGTTATTTCTATACGTAGATCTACAAGGATTAATATCAATACAATTTAAGTTAAGTGATATATTTCATTTATAGACAAATGCAGATGAGTGGCTCAATAAGGAAATTTGATACAATATTTTATTTGACTATCAGAATACGAAAGGTACATCAGTTAAGTTAAAAGTTTGAAATTTATTGATTTGCAGACTGGTTTAATATACTTGAATATTTTCCAAAACATTGTCTTAGACATAATTTTTAAAGAAAAGTTTCCGTCAGTTATTTGAATGGATGTCAGTCTAATGTACATGTAATGTATTTTTATATTATCCCGATTCTGGTGGCGTTGAAGCTAATGTGTGTATACTTGGATACACTTACACCGCATAGGATGTCGTGGCTATTTCTGCAAACCCAAATTTGCTCTGGCTTACTATCATAGTTTCCAAATGGAATTCAACTTGTTCTAGGTCGTCTATATGCAGCTACGAATCTGACCATTCAATGGATTACGATTCAGTACAACAGTTCGATGTTACAACTTTTGACCCACTCACTCACATAGACGGACAGGCATTACCCGAAACATACAACTTTGGTGGAATTGAATGGAGCATCTCATTTTCGGTTTACTGTCGATTACAGTCTAAAAGGGAAAGGTATCATGTACAACCACACACGCACACACACACACGAAGGACCTGTAAGGACTGTCAGAAGTGTCTGTGAAATAGACTATGTATGTGTGTATGGTACACAGTGAGTGTTTGTCAGATTTAACAGGTGGCATTGGGTGTTGATGTTACTTCCATCAGGGTGTGAGTGTCGACAGTATGTGCAAGTAGGTTAGTGTACTGGTATTGGTGGTATTTAGTTTAAAATTCCTCACGTTTTCTCCCTTTTGGCTTTTGTTGTTGTTGTTATTCACTGATGATGGCTTTTAAAAACCGCAAAAATGCCAGCGTAACTTAAGTTTGCAAATATTTCTTGCACAGCAGTGACATTTGTCTAAGGACCCTAACGACGAGCTGGCTGTATGGCCAGGATAACAGCAACCACTAGCGTCACTGGCATGTGTAGCAACAACAACAACAGCAGCACTAGCAGCTACAATGAAATTGGACCTTGACTGCCATGGTTTGACTGGTGCTTTGGTTTCATTTTGTGGTTGTGAATTCTTACGAGATTTTCACACAAAATATTTATTCAATCGTCCAACTGTCTGTCTGTCTCGATAGTCTTTCCTCCCGCCTGTCATTCTTTCGCTCTACCTCCCAGTCTGTCCCGGTCTTGTTACCAGGTTTGTTTCTGTTTATGTCCGATACGAATGTTTAAATAGTTTTTGGCATTGCAGCCAATTTTCCAACAACGAGAGCAAAAAGAATTGTTGATCATAATTAATGAAGGTAATTTATCAGAAAAATAAAACAAGAAAAACGCCAACAACAAGTCAAGCGCCAAGTTTTGCAGTTTCGACGACGGGGGGTACGCAGTGCGACGGAGTTTGAGGGAAAAGTTTAAGGAATTGTCATTTGCGACTGACAAATATTAAATTAGCAAATGTCACTGCTAGCAAAAAAAATGGGTCAAGGAGAGTTTTGATTAACATTTCAAGGATTTTCAAAAGTTTTGAAGGTATGTATTAAATAATTTATGTGATTTTTATTTGTGAAGTGGAAATGCCACTTAAACAACAGGAGAAATACAAAGACAAACAAGCGGCGCACAGTGAATTCTTTTAGGAATTGTAAAGAATATATCGTTTTAAAAGCTTTATTTATGAATTATTAAATCTGCTTCTAGAGTCTAATAATAACTTAAAAAAAACTTAAAACCTAATACGAGTATAAATTAAGTTTGTGTTTTTGAAGAATTTGTACTTTTTACGGAATTTTGTTGTTGCTCGAATACATGAAATTATAGAGAAGTTAGGCTCCGTCAGAATAGTGCCTTCAGGGACACTCTGTGTTAAAGGGAACTAAATTTTACTACCTACAAATTTTTAAAACAATTCTGGGAAGAATTCGATTTTTATTATTTATTTTTTAACATGACGGAGACCAAAAATTGGTATAAAGACGACAAATTGGAAAAACACAACGCAGTTTTCTAAAATGTATGCCGCATAAACTTTCAATACCAAAGAATTTTGCGAAAAGGCCAGATTAAAAAGAGAACATCAATACCGTTTATGTCATTATAAGTCATTACTGTTTGCTTCGAATTCATTGTGAAAGTAATGAGATTCCATTACCTGGTAATTCCTTCTAAAGGTGGTAAATAAACTTGTCAACACCAACCAATGTTGTCACCATCAACTACAAGAAATATAGTTTGTAATTTAAAGATGCTAGATCTTTTCCTTTGGACCCATTACAACTAACTAAGAATTCATGCTGAGGGTAAGGGGTTGTCATTAAGCAGAAAAGCAAGTGGCAATGTATTGTACTTAACAAGTTTTTGCTGAAAAATTCTTAAAAAAGTTTATGTTAAATACCAGCCATTCTACAACATATCTTGTTTGAACTAAGTACTTTCAACTTAGGATTCAAGCTGTCGGTAATAAGATATTATTAGCTGATAATCAAACGGTAATGTGGTCTAGTTTTTTGCACTTTATTTTTTAGAGTGGAAATGATGCAAAAAAAATTGTCAATACCAGCCATTCTACAACTGCAAGAAACATATCTAGTAATTTAAAAGGAGCTAGATGTTTCGAATGGCCTCATTACTTTTGCTTAGAATTCATGCCGTTGGTAATGGAATATCATTACCCGGCAATGCAAATGATAACTGTTAATTTGCAAAATCGTTAAAAAATTGATTGAATAAAATTCAATACTAGCCATTCTGCAAGTAAAAGTTGCACTTTTTGCCAATAATTCCAGCTGACGGTAATGGGATGGCATTACCTGGTAGTGAAAATTGGTATGGCTTGTATTTTTAAAGGTTTTCTGGGTAATTTAAAAGGTGCTTGGTCTTTTAATTGGACTCACTACAATTAACATAGAATGATGAGGGTAATCTGATGTCATTACTCAGCAACGCAAATGACAATGTATTGCACTTTACAGGTTTTTGCTTGAAAAACTCTTAAAAAATATAATGTTCAATACCAGCCATTCTACAACATATCTTGTTTGGACTCAGTACTTTAGTTACGAAGTTTTTGCACCATATTTTAGAGTGGAAAAGCCTCAAAAAAAGTTGTCAATACCAGCTATTCTACATCTACAGAAATAAATATTGTAATTTGAAAGAAGCTAGATTTTTCGTATGGACTCATTACTTTTAGCTTAGAGTTCATGCTGTCGGTAATGAGACATCATTACCCGGTAATGCAAATGGTAATGTAATGTATACCTAACAAGTTTTTGTCCTTTAAAAAGTTGAAAAATATATGTTCAATATCAGCAATTCTAAAGGTAACACTTTTTGATAATAATTCCATGATAACATTACCTGGTAGTGTAAATGGTAATGGCTTGAACTTATAAAGGTTTTCTGGGAAACAGAGTGGAGTAAAGAAGTAAACTTTTTCAGTCGAAGTTTTAATCCTTTTAAGTGTTACTTTTATACCTTCTGTCGATTAATTACATTTTTAAAACCAGTCAGTTTAAAAAACATGTCCTGCAAGTTTAAATATGATAGATGTTTTCGTTAGGACTCGTTACACTTTGGTAATAATTCATGCAGGAGTAATGAGGTTTTCTGGGAAATAGAGTGGAGTAAAGAAGTAAACTTTGTCAGTCTAAGTTTTAATCCTTTTAAGTGTTACTTTTATACCTTCTGTAGGTTGATTAAATTTTTAAAACTAGTCAGTTTAAAAAACATGTCCTGCAAGTTTAAATATGATAGCTGTTTTCGTTAGAACTCATTAAACTTTGGTTATAACTCATGCAGGAGTATTGAGATGTCATAACCTGGTAAATCAAATGAAATTATATATTAGTAAATATATTTTTAGAGTGGAAAACTTTATAAATGTTTAGTTTTTAGTAGAAGTTTAAGTTTCGCCAGACTTGATCCATTCTTAATAATATCCCTGCTAACAGTCAGAGTGTATAGAACTTAAAAGAGAATAAATAAAGTTGCAAAGAAACCAACGAAACGTTGGAAAAATATGAAATAGGTTAGTTATATTTAATTCACAATAAAAAGCTGACCATTAACCCATTCGAAACGACACAAATAAATAAAAATCAACATTTGGTCAAAAGTATAACAGAAGTAGTAATGTTCGACGAGATCTGATAGGAATCGGTAATATACGAGTTGTACCGTGGGTAAGCAGATTTGTTTAACTAGCCTAGTCAATTGCAAACGGACCTTCATGGAGTTTTGCAGTAGCTGTGCTGTTACTTAACAAGGTAAAGTTTTAACTTAACTTGGATTTGCGTATCAACCGGATGCTACCATACATAAGAAGGGGTGAAGGATGGTCGCCCATCACCTAAGCAAAATGTATTTTGAATTAATAACACATTTTGTACGATCGCTCTACAGAATTTATTTTAATTGTTTTAAGTTTGCTTTTATTTAATTCAGAAAAATATACAGCATTATTGATAAACCTGCCATCCTCTACATCAAACTATTGAGTTTGTCTTACATATGACATTACCAGGTAATGGGTGTTATTTCTAGGTATTTAATCCTCTCTCTATACCTTCGAAGATTTTTTTTAAAACTACTATTTTTAAATCAGCAAAATGAATGCGAAACTTAGTATATGTACCTCAAACTATTGAGTTTTGCTTACATATGACATTACCGGGTAATGGGGGTTAGAGCTATATACATTATATACATTTATATAAATTAAAAGAATACATTTAAATTATTTAGAATTGCTGTTGTTTAAATCATTAAAGATTGGATCATAAACCTAGTATGTATATGAACCTCTAACTATTGAGTTTTGCTTACATATGACATTACCGGGTAATGGGGTATTTGCTAGCTTCATTGTAACTTCTTTTACTCCTTTACAAACTGTATTTTATTTGTTTAATAATTGTTAACTTATCAAAACATAAAACACATGGACAGCACACCTGACATTGTGAATCCTAAACAATTGAGTTTGGCTTACTTTAAACATTACGGTGTAATGAGTTTTTATTGGCTTCATTTACAACGATTATCTGGTAAGAAAAGTTGATTTGATTTCTACAATTTCTCCACATACTTCATTAGAGATTTTTCAGGTATTGGTAAAAGCTGACATTAAATAACTCAGTCTACCGAATTTGGATTACAATTAACATTACTGGGTAGTAGGGGTTTTTTCTGGGAAGACCATGATGATGTTGTATTGTTTGAATTCCTTAAATATTTTTTTTCAGTGAATTAATCACCTTTTAATTAAAAACCTATCAAATGGTAAATTCTGTCATCCTGCACCTTATTTTTGTTAATGTCTCTCCTCTCCTTTTGTCAATATCCATAAATTACAAATCAATTGATGTTCATGTTTAGAAGATGTAAAATTATTTTGACTTTGTTAATGGCAACGACGTTTGTTTTTACGACTGTCCCCTTCCCTATTTCAGAAGGACTGTAATACTCTCCCTTTTTTATAACCATCTTTTCGCCAGTCCTTTTTATATCCTTCATGCCAGCTTCGTCTAGTTCAACTTTCTTATCTCTCCATCCTGCCAACTGACTTTATTAAAACCTATTCATCACTGTGCTTCCGCATAGCCTCCCTTTAAAATGCCTAAATAAATATTCATTCGTATCCCTTGCAAATTATACGAATTATTTGCCCAATAAAACTACAATATTTATGGTACTTACCCAGTCGGGAATCATTCTTCTTTCGGACCCGTAAACATATCGTACACGATTTGATGCACTGCAAAGAGACACGCCACACGGAGGCATTAAAAAGAAATTCAAATTAAATATGGAAACGAATAAGGGCCAGGCAGGCATACTTACATCGTGTATGTGACGTATAACCTCCGTCCGGGAAATGTTATCCAATGTTAAGCCATTAACTTCGAGTATCTCATCGCCCACTTCCAAATTATCACGATCGGGTGGTGAGCCGTATAATTTAATTTTGCCATCAACATTTTCAACCAAAATAATGACATAACCAGATAACTCAACGACTTGTTGCTGGAAAAGAGGAAAAGATAAACAACACACCAGGATAAGACACGGCCAGGCCAGAGATGAGGGCGATGATGAAAGGATAAGTATGACATTTTATCTGTAGGTACCAGCATAAAGGCGATATTAAATTATAGTGACTTTAAAGGACAACATTTTAATTGAATTTTATTTTTAAAATGTATTGTGATGAAAGTAATAAAGCATGAAATTCAATTACAAGAGTTTTAATGAATGTGGGCTGTGCCCTTTTTCAAAAAGGCAGACCGAGTGAAACCCTGAGTCTTTTAGGCTGAGCCAAATAGATGATATCCTTTTCTTGCGGTTTATAAATAATTATAATTATGTATTGCCTATTACAGCGCATGTATTGGAATAATACACAAAACAGAACTGGTTCGGATAAAGTACAAGGAATGACAGGCAGGAAAGAATTAATTGATGATATCGCCTGTCTAACCACAGGTTGTGGGGGAGAGTGCCAAGATGTACTCCAGAGGGTACTCTCGGAGCTTGTAACTGATGTTTTTAAACGAATAACAATACAAAAGTAAAATTTTATTCTAATTTTGGATTCCCGGAGGATTTGCGTGACTTAGGCAGACTAGGCCCTTGAGTATAAATCGAACCCAAGACTCTCACAGTAGTAACCCCTGCGCGTAATATTGACGGTACTCTAAAATGTACACAAGGTCCAAAATGATATATTTTTCCATTTTGTGTTATGCTGATGTTGGGTAACAGCCTTCTAGCAACACCACAAAGTCAACCCTAAACTGAGTTTAAAAACATCTTGAATAAATGTTGGGTAATTATTCAATTTTGGGGCACCCTTTTTAACAGAAGCCTTAGATAGGAGAACAAACCGTAAAAAGCTCTGATATTGCAGTGACAAAAAAAGAGAAATATTTTACTTTACTCATAGCAAATTATTAAACTTTGGCGAGCAACTCCATTAGAAGCTCATAGAGACAAAAACTTTACTCTGTAAACCAGCTGTTTTGTTTAGGCTTTTTTTGCCTTGTGATAAACGTTCCAAAAAATTTCAAATCTTGCATAATTTTGGGACACCCTTTTTAACAAAAGCAGTGACGCAAAAAAGAAAATGTTTTACTTTACTAATAGCAAAAAGTTAAACTACGAAGAGCAGCTCCATTAAAACCTCATAAAGATAAAAAAAAATATTCTGTAAACTAGCTGTTCTGTTTAAGCTTTTGCCTTGTGATAAACGCTACAAAAATAAATCAAATCTTGCATGAATTTTGAGACACCCGTTTCAACAGAAGCCTAAGATAGGAGGAAATACCGTAAAAAGCTCTGATGTTATGCAGTGACGCAAAAAAGAAAATGATTTACTTTACATCAAAAATAAACTACGGAGATCAACTCCATTAAAAGCTCTTTTTTGATGTGACTCATAAAGGCAAAAGCTTTATTCAGTAAACCAATTGTTTTTTTGAGCTTTTGTCCTGTAATAAAACCAAGGCTTTTTAATTACCTTCTCTTTATAATTTTATTTCTCTGTACATATTACACGAATTGTTATTTTTAAGCTTTTACCTTAAAGTGGCCACATAGAAATTAAATAAGGGAAAGAAGGTACTTGAAAAGCTCTGGTTTTATACAGTGTCACAAAGCTACAAAATATTAATTGGTTAGTTGTCGTTAGGACAGTGACAAGTCATAAGATCAAAGCTTTTTTATGCACCTTCTAGACCAAAAAGGACCGCCATAAGACCAAAGCATGTCGGTGGTACTTCTCGTAGAAATATTGCACCTCTGGTAGAAGACAAGAATTTTAGACAACGCTGGCAGAATAACAGTTTAAAAGTTGTTTAAAGATAAAACGTGTGTCCTTCTCACAACGAATGTTCTCATACCTTTGGCATCAGTACTGCTAATTTTTGAAGTCCACGTTTCGGAGAAGGTTACATGACAAAAATAGGCTTATGGAAACTAAATCTACCATGTTTAAATATTTAATATGGAACAATAAAGTTGGCTAAGCGGCTCTGCCAACATTAAGAGAATACTACAAAGTTGAAACCCTATCAAGCAAGGCTGATAACCAGGTTTCATCGTAGGGATGGTTAAAAGAGGATTATACAAAAATTATAAGGAAATATCTGAAATGTTGCGACTGGTGCAGGGCTAAGGTAGGTTTTTGATTATAAAAAAGTTTTAAATCCTTTATGCAGAGAAGAATACAACTATTTTAGAATGTGCTGCTGAAGTCTTAAGCCTTAATCCTAAAACTTATTTTAGGCCATTGAAGGTGTTCTTCATATCTAAGAATGCTTAAATGTTCAAATCTTTGAGACGCGCCTTCCCTGTATCCCGGTGATAAGATCTATCGTCGGTGTAGGTAATTTAAACCTCAGTTCATATTTGTCTTTAAGCAGCTCTCCTTAAGGCGCACAAATGTTTTAAGGTATAATGAATTGAGGTCCAGTGAAATTATATGTCATTAAAGTCATTCATGTAAATTCTAAGTGAGCCTAACGTCACAACTGTAGCCTTTAAAGGTCCAAAAGTTCGTTCCTCAGAATTGTTAAGTTCAAAGTTGTAACGCAATCAGATAAGTCTATCCATATAATATCACAATGTCCTACTAATAGCCGGGGCTTTTAATCAAAGAAAATGGTTTGGTGTTACAGCAATTGACGTTGGGCGCCACTTGACGTGAAAGTTACGAGTATTAAGTACTAGAGTATGTACAATTATTAATACCGTTATTTCTTCCGTACGAATTAGTGATCTTAGATAAAAACAAAAGCTTCATTTGACGTTGGGCGCCATTTTGGATAAGAACGAAAACAACAATTGACGTTGGTCGCCATTTTACAAAGAAAACTATTGGTAGTCTTCGTCATTGATATTAACTACTTATATATCTTAAAATTTCATATTATTGAATCCTCTATTTTTGAGATCGTTTAAGTCTGGGTTGGAAGTAATTAGCTGAAATTAAAGAAAAGGCGGCGTAACATGTCGTCGGTCTTAGCTAGGAACCCTGTACTTATTCCTGCTTTAAAAAACAAACTGCGAATGGGTCGGAACCACTGACAATTTGGTCTCAGGGAAATGCTCATTCCTGTTGTCCAGGCATCTAAAGATCTCCTTTGTACTTTGGACGACATTTTACAAAAAAAAAAATAGAAGGTTATAGTTTCTGTTTCCAGGCTGCTATAGACCTCCTTTGGCCGTCTCCATATTCACTAAAACTTCCTTTATTCCTTTGCTTAAAATCTTCACCAACCACACCGATTTACAAATCGGGGTTTCTTTTGGTGTTGTTTTCCTCCTTTTCTTTTACATATAATCCATTAACTCTCTTGTTGTGCTGTTATGTTGTTTCTGTGACATTTGTCATTAAATTAAACATAACAACTATTAACTTAATTAGTGGGAATAGCATAAAAACAACATATCCCTTGTCATTAACATTAGCCAACATACTACAGCCTCTGTCACCAGTACTACCGACACCAGTACCTCCCCTCCACCACTACTGCAGACAGCCTGTCTTCCAAGGCTGTCCTGTATGTTAAGTATCTGCTGGTATGCGAAGCCAACGCCTCAGTGGCTGGTGTATCTGTGGGTGTTTTGTAGCCGTGTGTAATTGGGGCACTGGTGCGAGTGAAAGTTCAAGCATCAAAAACCGTAAAGTGAAGGCGGCCCACAGGCAGCAGTTTTCTGTCCGTCCAAACCATTCGCACTCCAAAAATAATGAAAAATCACATAAAATTCTAGGCTTAAATTAACACCAAAGTCATAAAATGTCATTTAAATATAATGGTCTACCATCACCAGCCGAGCCAGGCCAGGCCAGCCAACCCAGCCAGTGTTTCCCCGCCCATCCATCACCTAACCACCACGGCCGACTGTCCGTCCACCCGCCATCAACGGCGCAAACATGGTCATTTAAAGGACAAATGTGGCACAAATGGTTGGTGACACCAACAAAAGCAGTAAAAAAAACCTTTGGCAACTAGTTGTAGACTTTTTTGTGGGCCATAAAATGTCGACAGACATTTTAAAAATTTAAAGAGGTCATACAAATATGGAGCTATGGCAGAAGTCTTGAAAAAAACTTGACCAAAATCTTTAAAGAAAATGAAAAATATCAAAAACTTTGTTTCTATATTGAATAAAACAAACAAGGAAGTTGGGTTAAAATTGACCATTTGGTTTTAAATTCTTTAAGATTAAAAAAGTCGATTCTAAAGGAGAAAACGCTAGCCCCAGGTGACTAATCAGCACCAGTAATTCGTTTACATTTCTTAAATAAATTCAATTAAATGAAATTGAATTAAATTAAATTAGCTAATCTTTTACAAGTATAGAAAATAAATTGGCGTTGGGCGCCATTTAATACGAAACTATGCCTAATCAGTAGGAAACAATTATAAATTTTATACAAACTTTTAAATACAAACTTGTAAATGCTCGTTCAGTGGTTTCTGTAGCAATAACTTGTCAGTGTCAGTGATCTTATATTGACAGCAGTAGCAGAATTTTATGTTGGGCGCCATTTTTCTTAGAAATGATTTAGACAGTATCATAAATTATTTTACATTGCTTAAAAGTTTCGAATCCAAATAGCTTGAGCTGGTTTAAATAAACTAAATCTTTTTAGATACAGCTGGTGTTAGCTATTGTTTTCTTACCAGTTTAAGCGGTAGTTAAAGTTGTGTTCCATTTTGGAAAAAAACAGTTTCATACATAGGATGTATTCATAAGCGGCCGCGAAACCGCTTTAAAACTTTGGAGTTCGTGATCACATTATACAGCTTAAGGAGTAGTTTACGTTTTTAAAGAGCTTAAAAACATAAACATCGAATTATATAAGATCCTTTTCTTGTGCGTGATCCTATATTAAAGTATAAACTGCAAATAAGTGGTCATAAGTGGTTTAAAAAACCCTAAACAATATCGATTTCAATTAAGATTCGAAAAGATTTAAATCCGATAAAACTCTGGACGATAATAATGCGATGACTAAGTTTTTAACAATTCTTGAAACATTATTTTTACCACACTCGTCATCAATTCAGCACTAGTCATTATAATTTGTTCTTTACACTTCTTTCATAAGCTTCGATTGGGGTTGGACGCTTATCAATCGTGTCCCTCAGCAAAAGCAGTCACTCGTGGCCCTATTTTAAAAACTGCAATCCTGGAAATACTAAAGGACCCCCAAATTATTAACGAATTTTCCACAGGCGCCAACGGATTTAAATCAACATCGGTTTTTTTTATTATTAAAATAATTGTCCAACAAAGTCAAATGTATTTTTTACCGTCAAGAGGGTTTTTGACCAACTCATATAAATCTCGGTGAAGATTATTGCTGTGGCGCTCAACGTAGTTTGTGTTTCTTAATTCGCTTCGTTAGGTCGACACAATCTGATATCAACACAAATTTTTCCAAGTAAAAGGACCATTGAGCTAATCTTTAATCGTTTAAGTTAACGATTTTTCCACTGAGCCCAAAGGCTTCATAAAAATGAAATATTTTTTTTTAAATTGTCCTACAATTTTCAAGAAGTTTTCAAAAGACGCAAACTTTTTATTTTGGACGCTACATAAAAAACTTTCGTCGTTTTAAAATATATGTTTATCTCATTTTTTATTATAAAATAAATTAATGTCATTATCAGTGGCGCCCAACGAGTTTAATTTTTAAATTTCATTTTATACTGAATTTTTTAAAAAGCGAGTGGCGCTTACTTCTTTTTCGAGGTAAGGGCTTGATATTTCGGCGACGAAGCTCGTTGTAGTTGCGCCCAACGTATGTTACGACTTTTATTGCATTTCATTAAATGGTCTGAGTTAAACGCAAATACTAAATACTAAAACGGTCCATAAAACAATATTTTACAGTCTAACTTAAGACTGTTTCGCTAGCGCCCAGCGGCTGTACTTATTATAAATTTCGTTTTTTCTACTTCCAAAAGTTTGCGCTACAAATTTAAAAGAAGTTAAAAAATATAAAACTTCTTGTGGCGCCCAACTTACAGAGAATTATAATTTTAGATTGATAATTGTTGATATTGCAGTGGCGCCCAGTGTTCTGTGTCTCATATTTCATAAATCAACGGAAATCATGGCATTCCAGGTGGGCGCCATGGGAAATTTCTTGTTTAAAAGGATTTTTAACCATAACAAGTAAACATATTGTTAAGTTTAGCTGGCCCGAATCGTGTAGACCCTCCACCGTTGAGGAATTACTTGCACAATTGTAGTTTTTCTGAGGTTAGTTTAGCCTTTTAAAGGGAAACTTTTTTCCCACAGGCCAACTTTTGCCTATCCTAAGCAGCTTGTAACTCTAAGCCACCATCGTGCAAAATTTCAGGATCCTTTGCTTAATTCGTGCTTTCAACCCATCTATTTACATACTTTAGAGGGTCTCCACTCAATATTTCGAGATGTTGCCATTCTTTTCCACTAAATGGTTTAAAAAGCACACCAGGTATACTGTGAAATAACCTCTTTAATGTCTCTATAGAACATTTCATCTAACATGTTAATCCCCTTTTACGAGCTAGGACAGCCTTCAACCAAAAACGTATTTAACTTTCAAATTTCACCTGGCATTGTCGACCATAGTCACAATCATTCCTGCCCCTTGTTGCTATTCACCCGTATTGTTTCCAAACAATATGACTAATTGTTGCCACAATACAGGGTCACACAAACAATCTCCAGCCCGGTAAGACTTTCTCACTCCTACAAGTATCACGGCAATAGAGGCAGTAACAATATGAAAATCAAAGCTCTTGACATCAATAGATTTTGACAAAAGTATTCAAGTGCTTATTGTTGTCGTCATTAAGTTGACGCACACCCGCACCGCACCCCCTTTCGCCGAGGGAATTCAATCCCTCTAAAGAGCACGACCAACTGCAGTGCAGTTGAGAAAGGCATGACAAAAAGCGCCCCACCGCAGCACTGGCTACAACTGGAGCCAGAATCGCAGCTATGTCAGCAACATGATATGTTCAAATAAAGCATAAAGTAGGAGAACGGAAAGGATGCGAAGAGGAGAGAAAACTTTAAATGGGCTATAAGAAGATATCCACTTGAATATTTCTGAATACTGATGAAAGCCCCGCTGCAAGCATCGTCAGCATTGAGAGACGAGACAGTCAACCAGCGCCACCGACACAATGCCACCAGAACAGCAACAATCGCAGCCACCAGCATTCATCAGCACCTCGGGCTAAGGGAGTCACGCAGGAGGCACACAAGGCTCTCTTCCCTGCCTACATTGAGAGCACTGACAAATCTAGGTGAACTTAGACACCCGTGTTCTACTTACAACCACCTTCATTGGCTCCGGTACCACCCCGCCCGCCTTCCCCGCCTTATCAGGAAATTCAACACCAGGTTGGTTGCCTTGTTCTTCACTGGCACACTGGCAACCATTTAACATAGGCGCCAATGGTAAATGTTGCACTTTGGCACGATGCCAACAAAAGTTTTTATGCTTGATTTTTTCCAGGCTTTTTTTGTGTTCGCCACCCAACAACATCAACAACAATAACACGAATTAAACTATAAAAAAGTGAAGAAGAGAGTTTGCCTTTTTTGGCGGGCCGCTTGTCGGGCTTTCATCAAGAGTTTTTCTTACTTCGGGCGGTTTATGTTGCAATGGAAAAGGTAAAAAAAATACGGTGAGGTATGTCCTTTTGTTATTGTTACCGGGAAAAGCTGGTTGCTGCGAGGCGAGGGACTTCAAATGTTTAATAGCGAACAAGGGACATTGTCTCAACAACTTTGGATGGTTGTTACTTTACGCTAAACAGTTGTCAGAATGCAGTTTGATGAACTCCTGTTTAATCGAAATGTACTTGAAAGCATAATACGAGAAGCAGGGGACAAAACGGAAGACTACCCATGGGTATCCTTAACAAAGGTGGATAAAAACAAGCTTTCATATCCTGCAGAAAAGCTATAATGCCCTCGCGAAGTAGTTTTTGTAATGGGGTAAAAATTCCAAAGTTGATAAGTGAACTTAAGAGTTTTTTCTTTCGCTTCGAGATTATTGGTCCTTCGAGATGACCAGAAAATATGCAAATGATCGTTTAAAAGAGCAAGCTGAGTTTCTTTTTAATGATTTTCGATTTTTTAAATTGCAACAGACCCTGTAAATGCCGCTGACTTTACAAAAAAGATATTACTCGACAAAGCCATGTAAATCAGAGGTACCTAATCAGGAAACGTAATATTTATAACGCCGTTCGAAGCCGCGTAGGTTCGATTCACTAATTTCAATGAATTTTTATGCTTTTTTCCACCATAAGAGGCAAGCAATGTCTGGCTAGTAAGACAAACGTACATGTGATAGCAAAAAAATGGTCCTTCGAGACGGTAAACAATTCTTTCGACTAAGAAATTGAAGGTTTCGTCGTTCGTTGCGGCTTCCCATTTTGAAGAATGTTCCTGGTTCTTCTGCAATAGGAGGTGGAGACAAGTTGTGCCAAGTTAATGTATGAAAAGCACATGTAATCGCAAAAAATGGTCCTTCGCGACGGTAAAAAACTTTACGAGTAATACTTTAATGTTATATTGCAGTCTGTATACATCTTTACCTGGGCCCTAAGTAGAATTTCTTGAATTTATCTTTTTCAATGAGAGTTAGGAGCAAGTATTGTCATACAATCATACATGTACTAGAAAACGGTTTTTCGAGACGGTGAAAAAAACTGTTTTATTTACAAAAAGTAATTCAACTGATTTCTTAAGCACCACACCTATTTTCTGGCTAGATTTCTATGTGCCCGATTGACCCGATGCAGCTATCTTCGGCCACGGGCTGTCACCCCGGCACTACGTGTGCCGCTACAACAACAGCAAGAACTTACAAATCATGGTCCTTCGAGACCATCAACTTATGTATAGCGTGATCCATCTAGAGGTATTTTTTCAGAACAAAAAAATATAAAAATTCAAACCAAGTGTGGAATCTGTATTGGTAATTTGAAAGGACATTTTATGGCATTTATTTTTTGAAAAAAAATTACCTTCAAATGTTGGCAACTCTATTATGGAAATGAGCGTTCGGTGAGAAACGGGAAGATTCGCTGTTTTCTACCAAAATTTTGTTTAGTGATGAGGACCATTTCTGACTCAACGGCAAAGCCAATTAACAAAATTGTTGCGTTTGAGCTGAAAAGCCACAAGAAGAATTTCAAGAGGTGCAATTATACCCGGAGAAAATCACGGTTTGGTGCGGTTTAAAAGCTGGTGGAATCATCGGTGCATATTTTTTCAAAAACGATGATGGCCGGAACGTAACCGTGAATGGTGCTCGCTATTGCGCCATTATATCGATCTTTATGCTACTTGAAATTAAAGCCCGTAATCTTGACGACACTTGGTTTCAACAGGACGGTGCCACTTGCCATACAGCTGCTTAAACAATGGATCTATTGAGAGGTCATTTCGAAAAGCAGCTAATTTCACGTTTTGGACAGGTGAGTTGGCCGCCTAGATCAAGTGATATCACACCTTTAGACATTTTTCTTTTGGGTTACGTAAAGTCCAAAGTCTATGCTGACAAACCAGCTACGATTCAGGTTTTGGAAGCCAACATTACGCGTGTCATTAAAACCAGTCAAAAGCTCGAGGATAACTTTACGTTTGCATACCAGGAAAAACCCTACTTAGGCTTCAAGATTCTTTTTAATTTATCCAAGAACTTCAAGAGCTTAAAAGCCGCCTAGCAAGTACACAACGAACGACCCTTTAGACATGCCAGAGAAATTCTCGCTTCTTTTATCGTTGGCCGTAACTTAAGATATTTATCGCATTTAATTTATTTCGCATCTAATTTCGAGCTCCTTATCTCGAAGGCGAAAAACGAGCTAGAACACACTCACCGACACAAAACATATCTTAAACAAAAGCAAATAAAACTTAAATCAAAGCCCCGAGCAAAAAATTGAAGAGAGTAGGACAAAAACCGGCCGAGCGAGTGAAAAAAAGCGTAAAGCAAAAAAAAGTTCATGTAAAACATCAAAAACAATGACAACAATAAAAAAGGGACTAAACAGAAAAACAAAAGGCAACACAAGCACGGATGACAAAAACGAATTAAAAATAAAAACAATGACAATGACAAGTCAACAGAACAAACGCAAACGAAAAAAAGGAACTGCCTCTCTCTCATACAGGGATACTTACACGCACACATGCATATGTATGACTGTTTGTACTTACTTTGTGGCACAAAGGACTAAAGTAGACAAGAAAGGCACATAAACTCTGAGCAAATGTAACAAACAAGGCGAACACATACAGACAACAACCGCAACGCAACACACAGACATTCAAATCTACCGAGTAACTCCCGTCTCATTAGACACAATCAAAAAGCCAACTCATACATTCAAACGTACACAAACATGCACAGCAGAAAATCAGTAAAAGAAAAGTTGGGCATTAGAAATGTCTACACAAAGGCAACATGAACTCCAGACCACTTCCAATACAGTAGAAGTCAAAAGTACTTGTCTAACAGACCGATTTTGAAATAAGACCAGAATCAGTATTCTAAAAAGCGCTATTTTTAAGCAAAAGTTATATTTTCAACCCCCTCCCCCTTTTCACTCAAATCTTAACTCTAAAGCTCGTTTTAGTTTCTATATAAATTGAAATTTTAACCAACACAATTTACATAGAGAAACGTAAGCCTTCCGAGAAACGAGTTTCTTTCTCCAACAATTTTCTTTACATATGAAACATACTCATGTACATATGTAAATAATACATAGAATAATTTTAAATTTTAAATAATGTATGAATGTATAGCAGACATGGGCATACTGCAGTAAATAATTACTGCAGTAAAAAAGCAGTAAGCAGTAAAATTTTACTGCTTACTGAAAAAATTTGCAGTACTCAGTAAAATTTTACTGCTTATTGAAAAAATTTGCAGTATTCAGTAAAATTTTACTGAATACTGAAAAAAAAGCAGTAACCAGTAAATTTTTACTGAAGTTAAATTTTTTTACAGTATTTTACTGATAATGAAATTTTGTTGCAGTATTTTACTGATAATGAATTTTTTTTGCAGTATTTTACTGATAATGAAATTTTGTTGCAGTATTTTACTGGTTACTGAAAACAATAGCAGTATTCAGTAAATGTTTAAATTCTGTAGCGTGACTATTAAAGACTCTATAATATGCAGTTATTATAAGTCGAAGCAACCAACTCCAAAAATACACGCTTTGCTTAAATAACTGCATATTATAGAGTCTTTAATAGTCACGCTACAGAATTTAAACATTTACTGAATACTGCTATTGTTTTCAGTAACCAGTAAAATACTGCAACAAAATTTCATTATCAGTAAAATACTGCAACAAAATTTCATTATCAGTAAAATACTGTAAAAAAATTTAACTTCAGTAAAAATTTACTGGTTACTGCTTTTTTTTCAGTATACAGTAAAATTTTACTGAATACTGCAAATTTTTTCAGTAAGCAGTAAAATTTTACTGAATACTGCAAATTTTTCCAGTAAGCAGTAAAATTTTACTGAATACTGCAAATTTTTTCAGTAACCAGTAAAAACGGATTTTTTACTGCAGTAATTATTTACTGCAGTATGCCCATGTCTGATGTATAGAAGCTATGCTTGGGAGCCCGTTTATGGGACTGTGTATATAAGTATGTTTAAATGCCTACTTATGTTTATTTATAGTCTAATCATCTAAATTTAAATAAAAATAAACGTAAAAAAATGGTCTGATCTTAGAGCAAGGCTTTAAACATAGAAAATATCTCTAGGAAATTTAAAGCTTTTGCCAGCTTTAAGCTTTGGCTTTATAGAAAAAAAAATAAAAAGCTCAGTCATCAAAATCCTAGAGTTTTTTAATGGATTAGTACTATACCAAAGCCAAAAGCTTTTTAATTGATTTTTTTGTCAAGAATTGTCACTGCTTTTAAGCTTTTGTCTTTAGACACCACACCAAAATCCTGAAGATTTGGATTTTTCTTTCAGTAATACATTTTCAAAGCTTTTATATTTTTGCCTTTATGCAATCCACCAAAAGCCTAGAGCTTTGTAATGGATTTCCCTGTCATTAACTAATTTTCACTGTTTTTGCCTTTATGTAACACACCGAAAGCCTAGAGCTTTTAAGTTCTTGCCTTTATTCACCAAACCATAAGCCTAGAGCTCTATAACGGATTTTTTTTGTCAAAAATAAACTTTAACTGCTTTTAAAAGTTTGCTTAATGTAACACACCGAAATCCCAGAGTATTTTAATGTAGATTTCTGGTAATAATTTATTTTCAATGCTTTTAAGCTACACCAAAAGCCTAGAAGCTTAATAATGGATTTTTCTGTCAATAATTAATTTAAACAGATTTTAAGCTTTTGATTTTATGTACCACACCAAAAGCCTAGACTTTTTAATGGAGTTTCTGTAAATATATAATTGGTATTGCTTTCAAGAGTTTTCCTTTATGTACGACATCCAAAGCCTAAAGCTTTTAAATGTATATTTCTGGCGCTAACTTATTTTAAATGCTTTAAAGCTTCTGCCTTTAGGTATCACACCAAAAGCCAATAGCTTTTTTAATTGTTTTTTTTTGTCTACAGTCAGAATGTATCTTAATAAAAGCCTTCAGCTTTTAAAGGTTTTTTTTCAATCAATAAATTGCCAATGATTTTTAGCTTTAGCTTTATGTAACAAACCTAGTCTTTTTAGTGGATTTTTTGTCAGTAATTAATTGTCAATGCTTTTAGACCTTTTCCTTTGTCTAAAACAAATACGAAAAATTTTAGAAGTTGAACGAAATGAGCTTTTGCGAGAATTTAAGAAACACAACAATCATTTTTGGGGAGCTGTTTTTTGTATTTAAAGTGTGAAAATTTAATGTTTTCTGTGTTTTTTGTGTTTCAATTTAGCTTTTTTCAATTCTAACGATTGTGATCAAACGAAAGTGGATAACAAAATCGGAAATTTGTCCGTTACTGAGTACTATATTTCTACATTATTGCTAAGAAGAAACACATCGCCCATCTTGTACAATGTACCTTCTTTGATGTAAAACACCCAAAGCCTAGAGCGTTTTAATAGATTTTGAATCAATAATTTGTTTTCTCTGCTCTAGTTAAATGTGTTGCAGTTTTCAACGTCTCCAAGTTAAACTGGAACCACCGTAAATTTAGCCTAGAGTCGATAACCAAATATTTTTCCGAATCAGCACCATATCTAACTAATCAAATTATAGAGAAAATACCCTTTAGAAAAGCTTTGGTCAAATATGGTAGCATTTTAAGGCAAGGGTTTTATTTACTTCACAGTAAATATATTTGAAGTTTCGCCGTTTTAAGCCTCGGAAAAACAGGCCATAAGTTACGCCGATTTCGTGACAGCCGGTTCTATGCATCAAATCGATACGAAGCAGTAACTCTTCGGCCAAGGCTGTCACCCGGCACTAAGAGCCAATTCAACAACACTATAAGTTACGCCATATGAAACGTTTTTTTTTTTTTTAAATAATTGAGCCACTTCATACGACCAGAGTATGGTTTAATAAAGAAGGTAGTGTCATGCTATTTTCCTCGTTTATAGTCAAATTTGAAATTTTATATGTTTGGTTCCGTGGAGACAGTTGTTGAAAATGTTTCCAAGGTGACAGCCGTTAAAGTTTATATTGTTTATCAAAAATGCACAATGATCATTTGACATTCACAATAATCACTCAACATTCACAATAATCATTTAACATTTATAGAACAATATTTTTAACATTTTCTTATTTCGGCAGTAAAGATAACCCACTGCTGAAACCAGACGGTTTTATGGACTTGGTCCCACGACAACCAGTTCTATGGACCAAATTTACCCAAAGAGCAATTCTTCGACTAAGGGTAGTCCCCCGGTACACATTTGCCGCTACAACAACCAGTGTTGTATTTATTTGTTGCTTAGCTGGTGACTATACCTTGTTTATTGTTCCATACACCTGGGCTTTTAAATACACTTTCTATAGCACATTTAATTTCTCTGATTTTGTGAGGAGCATATACAAAACTACAGGTTGTTGTTGTTTCTTGTAGCGGTACATAGTGCCGGGGTGACAGCCCTTGGACGAAGAATAAAGCCGGCTGTCGAGGGATACAGGTGGCGACTACTAGTGTCCTTCACTGTTCAGACTTAGAATAGGAAAATTTTACATTCTGTCTATGAAATTTAATCATAGCGAGAACATTCATAAGAAAGTTTCTGATCTTATGGCGTGGTATATGAAAACAAAAAAGCTTTATACTATCCAAAGTAAACGAATTCGAACTTCTGCCTTAATGAGACATGCCAAAAATACAGAGCTTTCTATCTCCAGTACTTGACTTTAGTTTGTGCTATGGCCTTTATCACTACTTATATATAAGACCTGAGCTTTCTTGCTCTCTTTCAAATACTCTCTCTGATACTGTGATTGTAACATAGCGAAGGATTATCTAAAACTACAACAACAGACTAATTTTGGCCTCCACTGTACCCGACATTCAGACTCAAAAAGACAATTGGAAAAGGAAAATTTACCGTAACAGACATAAAATTGAAACAATTCATAAAAACCGTTATAATTATACAAATGGCAGGATGTTGTTGTCGTTGTTACCGTAGCTGCTGCCATTGTTTTTGTCGTTATGTGACTCGACAATGCCATGTAGCAGTATCCATATCTAACAGTCTGTGTATGTGTGTATGAGTATTTATGTCAATGTTAGGTATGTACATATACGAGTATATATATGTAAATGTGAGAGTGCTTGTGTGGTATTCGAAGCTGTGATATAAAACCAGATAACAACGATTTGAAAAACTCTATCTCCCCTTCTCTTTCTGCTTCTCCACTACCACCGAAATGAACCACACAAACACCAGCACCAACACCTGGAAAAATGTTACAAAGCAGGATATTAAAGTGAAGGAGGGAATGTGTATGAGCATCAAGGTGTACTTATATGAGTATGTGTGAGAGTGTTTGAATGAATCAAACATTTGTTGTTGCTGTTGTAACACACTGACTTAAAAACCCCGTAACACTTAAAACACAAGAAACAGCATGTAAGTCTGCCTGCCACTCTTCGGAGATATGGTGGCGCATGCATGTGTATGACGACGCGTGTGAGTGTGTGTCAATGAGCTCTGATATAGGACACATAGTACCTACAACAACAACTAGAGCAACATTTACATACCGTTCTCGGGGTACCGAGTTAACATTGAAGGCATTATTTTGAGCATGTGTTTTTTTTAACGCCAGACAACGCGACCCACAGCTGTGCGAGAGTAAAGAGTTACATGTTGTGTTTTGGATTTCTTTTATTTTGCCAAGGTACAGGCAGAACAACCGACAACCTTCACAACAACAAGTGGAACACAGAGCAGTCGGTAGAGACGACTTTGGAGTAGGCTTTTTCAAGCAGCTAAATTCGTAGCCCTATAAATGGTGACCATTTAGTAATGATAGTTTTTGTTATTGTTATATGTCAAAAGCTAGCCAAGCTAGCAGTGACAAACAACTGCCAAAATATTTTTTGAGGTTAGCCATTTCATTGTAGCATTGTTTTACTTCAAGCAAATAAAGAGAAATCAATAAAATATATTGTCTGAATGCAACGAAAGACCAGATAATTACACTGGTCAACAAAATTCGAAAAAAAAAATCTGCGGCAGAAGGTTGGTTACTCCACTGTAGTTCATTTGGGGATGTTGATAACGAATCTGGCCTCCAGATTCTAGGTAAGGAGATATCACATAAACCGTTATTTTCAGGTTTTTCAAATAAAATGACCCCTAACTGCGATTTTCAAAAACTTGAGGGCGGTATTTACATTAGAAATTGACCTTTTAACAAGTCATTTTTTGAAAAATGTAATAAAAGGCACCTGCCAAATGACCGTAGCTCCAAGGTCTCAAGTTTTGTAGACCGTATACAAAAAGCCTATTTTACCTATTTTGAATAATGCCTTTGCCCCTTTAAAGTGTTCCTAATGAATGCATAACTTCCGCTTCGAACCCAGCAATTAAAGGAAAATCGGGGTTATGGCAACAACACACAGCACACAGGTTCAACAGCAAAAGTTGCCACCCCTCCGCAACATAAACAACATTGAACTTTTTGCCACAAACAGGAGGGCAACCCAAAATACTGGCAGAAACTCAAACATACTGTAGCACACACACACAGGCACTCTCTCTATACATCGTCAGTTACACACACACTCACACACCCAGGCCACTTGTAGTTACGTTTATGCTGTGTGCGTAGAGACAGTACAAAGCTTGCTTTAGTTGACAATTATATGCTGAACCAAACTTGGAGTTGTTTCTTCTTTTAGCTCTCATTTCCCTTTTGCTTTCCACGTTTCCCCAACGTGTTGTTGCTGTTGTTTTTGGAGAAGGAATTTGTTGCAACATAAAAAGTTTAAGTTTAAATGAATTTTTGATTAAGTTGAAACATGTGCTCTGGCTGTGGCTGTTGTAAGACTTGGTGTGTGTGTGTGTGTGCGGAGGGGAGAGCCTCTCCTATGACTATGCAAAATTGTTGTTATGCTTCTACGGCGTATGAGTGATATTGTTTTGGTGGTAACACAATTAGGAGGCATTACTCATACGCCGCCCCTGCAAGTGTCGACTCAAGTGCAAATGAGTGAGTGCCTGTGCGTGTGTGTGGGTGACATTTAATTTAATCAATTCTCTGAGAATAACAATAAATGTACATACACGCACCCACTCACATATGTCTTGTTTGTGTCGGCGAGGGGGGCACAAAGTATTGCATTTTTAAACGAGTAGTGGGTAATTTTAAGTGCTAGGAAATTTTTCATAAATGACATAAACATTTAAAGGTCAAAACTGAGCTAGTTCAAACTTCAATTAAAGGGTAGTGCACGATGTTAATTATGAGTCAGACCTTAAGGTCAAGTTTTTTACGCAACCTTATTTGTCATTTCTTCGTTTTAGAGTTTGGCACATTCAACCATAAGGAGATACACAATTGAGCCGCGCGATAAGATTGTTAAAGCCCTTTACGAAACGAAATTCAAATCGAAATGCATTTCGTGATTTTTAATGTCAGCATAATCGACGAAATGTGTCTACAACTGGGAGAATTGTGAGCAAATTTCAGCAAACCGGCTCTGTAAGAAATGTGAAAACACTTGTGAATGCTTGACCGGTTCGTTCTGCGGAAAACAGTGATGTAGTTCGCGATAGTGTAGCAGAAGAGCCGTCAACCTCGACTCGTCGTCGTGAATCTGACGACCATCACTGATGCAAATTTTAAATAAAGATTTGAATTTACTCGCTTACAAGGTTCAATTGGCTCAAGAGCTGAAACCTACTGACCATTTCAAGCGTCGTCAATACGCCGAATAGTTGGTTGAACAGGCAGAGTGAGTGGTGACCTTACAAATAGAATCTTCTTCAGCGACGAGGCACGCTTTCACCTCAGTGGATTCGTTAACAAGCAGAATTGCTGCATTTGGGCACATGAGAATCCAGGAGTGATTGTTGAAAAGCCGATGCATTCACATAGAGTGACTGTTCTGTGCGGTTTATGAGCTGGCTTTTTCATCTGGCCGTACTTTTTCGAAAATGCGGCCGGCCAAGTAGTTACCCTGGACCAAGACAATATGTGGTTCCAACGGGATGGTGTCACTTATCACACAGCCAACGAAACAATGGCTAGAAATTCAATGGCCGTGTTATCTTACGTCGTCGCTATGTTAATTGGCCACTTCGATCATGTGATTTGACACCGTTGGACTTCTTTCTTTAGGGATACTTAAAAGAAAAAGTGTACACCAGTTTTAGAGCTAAGGGATGAGATAGTTCCGCACATTAACTTTATTGAACCTCCATTACGTCCCAGGGTCATTGAAAATATGAACTATCAGATAGAGGTAGGCCACTGAAGCCGTGGCGAGCATTAAGGGCTCGCATTTGTGAGGGTGACAGAGGCGGACATTTATCTGATATTGAAAACATTTATCAATATAAGATCCATTCTCTTTCATTTAACCAACATTATAAACAAAGTAGTATACCTTCCGGACGGACACCCTGTTTCAACAAGACAAATCACACAATGTTAGTGTAATAACATGTCCTGCAAAATTCCCAGATCTGAATGCTATAGACTATTTTTAGAAATAGTCAAGGAATAATGACATGAGGGAAAACATTCAACACGCATGCACACAGAGAACAGATTCGTTGCCACAACTAATTTGTTTCGCCAACCGAATGATTGAGTGTGAATGCACCTCGAGTATTCCATCAGTACAACCGAACGTTAGTTGGTGCTCTAAAACGGTTAGTAATTGTAACTAAGGTATCGGTAGAAATTACGGTAGAACATGCAGAAAAGACTTTTTGGATCTAAAAGATCACTGGGCGCCCTTGTTTAAAGAAATAATTTAAAATTCAATTAGAAGCAAAACCAGTTACCTAATATTCTTAAAGTACTCTTAAACAACGGGAGGGTTAGGTCGAGGAAAAAGAGTAAAAAATGTTGGAGGATTTGTACTTTATAAACTAGATTAAACGATTTGGCGAAAGCAGTAATAATAGATTTTTTCGCTTTTGGTTATGATGAAAGTTTAGATATCATCACCAATATTTGGTAACAAGAACTAAATATTGGCTAAACTATTGGTTGCCAGAACCACAAGTTATGGCAACGAAATTTTAGAAGTTCTAACCGAATTCCAACTGAATTTTTCTTTGTCTGTGGTATTCTATTCCGAAAGCGAGTAACACGGATAAATAAAATAAACAATAAAATAACAAACATTTGATTCTAAAAAAATTAGCTTTTCTCGTTTCTTTCAAATTTAAGTAAATATCATAACAAATCCAAAAAATTTTAGAATTTGACTGATATAGGGGCTCTCCCTTACATTCGTTAGCCCAAAAACAGCACAAAACAGGCCATCAAAGTATATATGGACATATGGCTACACAAATGAAAGCAAATTTCATTACGAATCAAATATGTATGTACTTAATTTCTATGATTTGTCTTAGACTAGATTTTAGATTTATGGACCAAACGAAAGTTGTTCCCAAGTATAATTGTTATTTCTTCCGTTGCAATAGCAAGTCTCTGCGGGTTAATAAGACTCGGCCGAACTTTTTGCCGTTTTCAATTGTTCTGCATTGTTCTGGTAAAACTAAAACATTAACAAATAAATTTTGGCCCAAATAAAAGGACTTCTTTTGACCAAAAAAAAAAACGTTATCAACCTCCACCACCGCCTGCCTGCCTCCACCCACAATTTACCAAAAATGAAGAGTATTAAATCTGAAGAGAGACACAAGCAGAGAGAGAGAATAAGTATATGTGTCACAAATGGCTGTTTGTGTTCCGATTACGATAAATATAAGGTCACTGTTAAACCACGTATCCTCCATGTACACACATACGTATGTTCGTAACTAACGTGGCATCAGCTGTCAAATGTTATACATTTTTTTGCTGCTGCCTCTTGTATTTTTTTTTCTTGAAAAAAACCGACAAATCTTTGCATGGCTGTCGTCGTTTTCGCAGCTTTGTGTGCAGTTTGGCTGCTGCCGAAGCAAAACAACAGTTTAAGCCGCAATTTGTAACGACAACAACACCGCTGAATGCCTACAGCAGGCAACCCTCGTGTTGGCCCGCCGCACAAGTCTCCATTTGGCATGGAGAACCTGCGCTCTCCACTTACGGTCCACGTTAGTAAATGAGATGAGACAGCTGAGAAGCACACTCTCCCTTATGTTTCGCAAATGAGAAGGCCCAAGTGGGTGAGAGTGTGTGTCTGTGTGTTTTAATGCGATTTAACATTGAAGCTCAATGAAAATCGTTGTGTATGCGTGCTTGTGTGTGCCGTTGTTGTGTTGTTTTGTTCCTTTACTACACTTGAAATTCCTTCACAGAGTCTGTCCTTCGCTGAGTATGCGGGTGGCTGTGTGCTCAATGTTGGATGCTGTGTTGTGGGTTTTTTCCTATTTTTTGTGTGTGTTTTGTTTTTTGCAAAGCCTTCTCGCTCCGTACAACAACCATTCAATCACAGTGTGTTCATATGTTCAGGGGTACGTATGAGTGTGTGAGTGAGTGTTTATTAAGTATTCACACCCATATGCAAACACGACGGCACTCACTTGCAAACTCTCCTCCCTGGCATATTCGCAACTAGACCGTGAATGGTATGTACGGTGGATTCTTTTTCTTATTCTTCATGGTGTTTTCTTTTTTTGCTACGTCGAAGGCAAAGTTTATGTGCACTGTCATTATTTTTTATCATTCTTTGCCATTCATAAAATTTTCGGACCAACAACGAAACCAGAAAGTCTGAACTTTAAGTGGGTGTTTTGTTGCCGTTGTTGTTATTATTATAGAGGGAGTTGACCCTCCCGGGTGTATTTATTACGCAGAAAATTATGGTGGAAAAGTTTACTGAAATTGTGAAAACTTTTGATCTATCGTATCATTGTTATCTGCCCTAGATCCCGTAGGCCAGTGGGTCTTAATTTGTTGTACACCGTCAATGGAGGGCATTAGAATTCGTATATAAACTCTCCAGGGGAGCGCTGGTAGTGTTTGATTAATGTTGATTTACTAGGGGATACAAAAATAAGACTAGGTCGTTGGTCACCATTCCGTAAGGTGGGATTAGAAAGAGTGGTGTAATAAAGCGCCTGAACTGGGAGATTCATTGTGATTCCTTTGATAGACAGATAAGGTTAAACTAAAGGCTGATAATCTAGTAATGATAGTTTTTTCAATTATTAGACGTGTTCATTTGCTAGCTTAATCACTTGGTTAGTTTGCAATGCGGTAATCTGCCACTATTGAACAAAATTGCGAGTAATATGGCAACATTGTTTTTCTTTGCCTACACCAAAGAGAATTGAAAAACAAGAGGGTTCATCGGCCAATTAGTCAAAAGAAGACAATAAAAAACTATAATAAAATTATAATAAAGTAATCAATGAAAAATAATATATCATTTAATTGCTGCACTTTTGCTTGGTTAAGGAAAAATATTTTTAAAAAAAATAATTTGTTGTAGCCCTTAGTACTTAGCCCGGATAGTTACCCAGACAACAACAAATTGCTTTTACTACTTTCCTATTTTAGTTTTCAAGAGTCTAATACTTTTAGGCCTTTAAACAGGAACAAAATTGGCACTTTTTGTTTGAAGTGACTTAACTATAGCAGTTTTTTTATCCAGTCTTATTTATCGAGGCTTAACCTAAAATATTACTATGGTTTAACTTATCCCAACTCGTGCAGATTCGCCGATGAGACCTCTTTCCGTTTGATAATTTTTCAGTATGCATAACAAAAAACATATTTTTCATACAATAGGGTGTGTCATGTTTGATTTTTTGTAGGAAAAATAAGTGTGGTAACTCTAACTCGATCCTTAAGCGAATTGAGGCTAACTCGCTTGCTTACCGAGTAACTTTTTTACAAATGCAAATGCTAGCTTATTAACCTGAAAAGAATTCATTCTTCCCAGTTAGCAGTCAAAAAATTTAGTAAGGCCTAGCGATGTGAAAATTATTGAAAAATATAATCGAAATTCTTTTACAGTTGAAAATACGCAAAACTGGTTTCATGATGTTGGTTGCGGTCAAAGCAAAAGTTGGAGTCCGAGTCAAAGATTTAGCCCCCAAACAAAAAGATATTAGAGCACAATAAAGAAATCATAGCCGAGGAAGGCTTAGAAATGTCGTTTCGCCGCCGATCAGCTTATTTTTTCTCCTTGCGACTGGCAACCAGACCGATTATGCGGTTTGATTTTGGCTACGTTCCTATCATAGTGTGGCGACGAAAGAAATTACGTCGCAGTGTTGGCCGGAGGTACGTATTTTGACTAAAAAATAAACATTTTGGAAGAAGTCTTTTTTTGTACATGTTCTATGTCAACAAGTGTTAGTTCCAGAATGACTGCAAAGAGTGACTATGTGATGCCGTTTAAGGCATATTAACATCGTCAGACTTTATTTCTTTCGTAATGACGAAAGAGACATGCTTACCGCCTATGGTACCCGTCAACATCGTCGGACTTTTTTCTTTCGTAATGGCCAAGGAGACATCCTTACCGCCAATGGTACCCGTCAAGCTAAGAGCCCGATAACATTATTAAATCCAAACGATGGTGCCAACAAGATGGTGCTATAGAAAAAAAAGTACTCGTATTTTATCTGCGTAGCCTACGCGAACAAGGCAACCTCTGCAGACAAGCCGAATTCGTGATGCCACTGCCCAGAGGAGGCCATTTGAATCATGCAGCCAGCATTCCATTACAAATTGGACTTATTCACACGTCTATACTTAAAAGTGAATGGCGCTACTGTCGAAAACCAGTTCGAAAAGGGTTAACCAGAACACAAACTGAGAGCAGCGACATTGGTTCGCACTTTTATGTTTAAAAGTGAAGGCTCACAGAGATGGAGCTATTGTTCAAACTCAGCTGATCCTAGACATACTAAAGACTAGCCACAAAGGCTTTACGGGGTTAACGGCAGCTGAACTTTTATGATTAAAGTTAATACAACGAGAGATGGCGCTGCTGTGCAGGACTATCGCAATAGCTTTTCGGTGATAATAGAAGCAATGGGTCAGAGACGGACTGATGCCAGGCGTTTATAAATCTTTGTTTGTATTGTGTTATTTATGTTCGTCGAACGAGGACTCTGTTTTCTAGCTAGTTAATAAGCCCAAAGTAGTACCTTTTCCCCAGCACAAGCCCGCTTTTATTTGTTTGTTTATTCTTCTCTTTAATGGCGTAGCCCTAGTAAATCCTTAAAAATTCCTTTTTCCCTCTGTCATTATGTTTAGTTGAGCAGTTAGTTTTGTTCCATTTCACATTAAGATCAATTTTCGTATATTACTCCCGCATTCCTGAAACATCAGTTGCTACTTCAAGCTTTATCTTTCCCCCAATGTTGCTGTCTGCCTCTTGCGCGAAAAAAAACATGCCTTTGAAATTCTTATGTGCCTTTTTTAATGAAAATTTCTTCTAAACTCCGAAATTTTCTATAGACTTTTGTGAGACATCATTTCTACTCTGGCGAAAATCCCCTCAAATCATTTAAATCCCCCAAATGATCTACTACAAATTGATTTCAGCTGGCTTAACGTGCGAACTAGCTCGCATTAACAGGTTTATTTTGCCAAAGGAAGGGAAGAAAGACCCCGTTCCTCTTCCAAAAACCAGCAATTATATCCTAGGTAAGCTTCAACTATTCACCCAATTCTCTGACCACAAGGTCCTTTTGCTACATTTCAGACTCAACGTCAACGGGGTGGCGCTGGGCTGAAACTGAAATTGCACCTTGCCGTATCAAAGGTTCACAACAGATGTCAAAGAAAATTGAAATTTTGTCCATTTGTATAAAAAAAGGAAAAACATGACATTTTTTGTCATTATTTTCAATACTACAGCAACAACAGCGCCAACGAAATATCCACTCACTCACCGCCTAAATAAACATAACAATACCCCAACGATGAGTTGAGTCCAGCGTGAAAGAAAGACCAAGGAGCGGAAGGAAGGAGGTTGGCTGTTGGTTGGGTTGGCGGCCATGCTAGGGGAAGGAGGAATAAATGAAAATGAATTCAAAAGTTAAAATTCACTATGACAGTTTTTCTTTTATTCGTTCGGGCGGATGGGCAACAACGACAGCTAAGTTGGAACAACAAAAAAACAGACGAAACGAAACAAAAATCCGGCCTTAGGACATCATAAATAGAATTGTGACACATAACCTTCATGTCACTCCGAAAATTCACACACACACACTCGCACAAAAGAGATGTGAATTGTGCAAAGGGAAATATCTAGAAAGCCAACAACAATAACTGACCAAAAAACACAACAACAACGAGAAAATAGAAAACACAGCAGCACGACCACAAGAAGTGAATATGAAGTGAAAAGGAGACACATTTCACAGTAAAGAACAACAACGACTTGGACAAGTATGACTATGAAATGATAAAGGACACTTGATTCACTCATCCAACTAATATGAGGACCACAACGGCAACTTTGCACAGTGTTAAGAAACCACAAAAAGAAAATGGAAAAATACAAATTGCCAAAGCTTAAAAGAAGTTTCATAGAGTAAACATATGTACTCAGCAAAGTTCACAGGGCCCCTAAAATCTACTAAGGTAAACTCGTGAGCTCCTCTGCAAGCTTAATTTACATTTCGGATAATCCTTCTCTATGTTTGTGGGTAGCATGGAAAGAATGATTGGTCTAGATATTGACGCTACCAAGAAGAAAGTGCCCGACTCAAACTGAAACTAGTCAGGTGCTAGGTTCGGGTCGGACCAAAGAGAAAAGCCTGGCAAAGCAAATGGTCAAAAGCCCATAGATCTATTGTTTTAGCCTAACCTACTGGAAATGGTTCGTCGGAGATATCCGCTGTGGCTGTGGATCGCCGGCATGGAGTTGCTCAACTGGGTGCTACGACTAATTTAGAAGCGGAGGCTAAAATAGCCCTAAACCCCTGACCAAGAGGTAAATAACGCCTGCACAACTGATCTTACGGATCACTGGAAACCTTCAGTATACCTGAGTGGCGTTCTAGCTCACTCCAGTGCTATGGAGCACCATGATTGTGGTCATAAAGGTGAGAATCACGTTAAACCGGCTCAAATCTGCACTTTGACAATATTTCAGCTTGGCTATTGAGCTACGCATTCTCCTTTATATCGCACTCAAGGGCAAACAGGGACATTATCTCCAAATTACTTAGGTAAGTATTTTGTTTGGGCTCAGTGGTTAGGCAATATCAGGTACAGATTTACAACGTAATAACTCCCCCTGTAGTGTGTTTGCTTTACTATCCGGAGAGCTCTTTTAATGTTTAAATTCTGTGTAGTAGACACCTTGCAATTACTAAACAAGTGGATAAATTAAATTCGCCTGGTCTGAAGCTTATGTACCATCCACTATGGATTACGGTCCAATTTGAAAATGTTGTCAAGAAGGATTGGCCTCTTTTCTATCAGAATGTGTTTCCTATATACCTACTATTATCGTCATATCGGTGTTATTTCCCGAAATAGATTTTGCAATTTCAGGGTTGTAAGGGCGGGGCCACGCTCTTTTGTTCAATTTTAACACTATAGAGTCTATAAAAATATGTTAGTTATTGATTTCATTCTGTTAAAATTGTATAAGGAACGGTCAATTTCTCTGGCCATACACGCGATTTTTAAAAATGGCTTGGCACCGCCCACTTTTTCTCCATCTGTTTTGATCCATGCCAACATCATATGTTCCGAATATCATCGTCATATCTTTAATAGTTCATGAGATGTTGTCATTTTAAATTCAGGCTAGAGTGGGCGGTGCCACGCCCCTTTTGCATTCGACTATAATATAGTCTACAATAATATGATAATCACTGATTTCATTCTGTATCATTTTAAAACGATCGGATTGTTAGGCCTTATATGATTTTATAAGGGGCGTAGCACCGCCCACTTTTCCTTCAGGATGTGTTTTGATGTACTTCATCATATGTTCCAAATATCATCATCATATCTCTAATATTTCATGAGATATTGACTTCTTAAATCCAGGCTGGAGTGGGCGTTGCCACGCCCCCTTTTGTACTTGACTATAATATAGTCTATTACATGATAATCACTGATTTAACACTATCATTTTAAAACGACCGGATAGTTTGGCCTTATATGACTTTTAAAGTGGAGTGGCACCGCCCACTTTTCCTATATTAGTGTTTTGGTCTATATCAACATTATATGTTCCCAATGTCATCGTCATATCTGCAATAGTTCATGAGATATTGTGTTTTTAGGTTCAGAACTGTTGATTTTTCCAGAGATTGACTCAGTCCTTGAGTGGGGTAAATTTTTACCTCTAGACCGATCTGACCCATTTTCAATACCAACCGTTGCAGTCTATCAACACATGTTTCTGAAAATTTCAGCCACCTAACTTCAACTGTACGGCAAGTAGTTTGCTTTTAACAGACAGACAGACAGGCAGACATGGCTAGACCATAGAGCTTTACGATGATTCAAAATACTATACTTAAATATACTGGTCTCCGACCAGTATTTCGAAGTGTTATTAAATGGGGTCTCCGACCAGTATTTCGAGGTGTTATTTAATGGGGTCTCCGACCAGTATTTCGAGGTCTTGCAAACGAAATGACAAAGTGCTTACATCCTCTATCCTTTGATCGAGTGTATAAATTAGGGTCATGACTAAGAAAAAAAAAACAGGACTCGGGTTAACCATGACACGCTAGTTGTGTTTTTTTTCTTCCTTTCATTTTTAGTTCTTCAACAAAAACAGCAGTTACATCTCGCTTTATCGCTCCTTGGACATTATCTTCTGCTTACGCGAATAAATATATGTGCAGATTTTTAACCACAATCACACAAAATAGCTCATGACCAAGAACAAAAACACAATTTGGCTTCACAGGATACGCTGCTAGTTACAATCATTAGTTTTGACTAGTTCGAGTGCACCTTAAAAACCATTATCGTTGTTTCTTTTTAAATTCTTGAAAGAGCAGCAGTTACTTCTTACACAAACATTTCCATTATCTTCCGCATACGCAAAAGAATATTCACACAATCACTAACAATAGTCCATGACCAAGAAAATGCTAAAGGATATTAAACCGACTAAAATGGCTATGATGAAAGATGGAAATACTTGAAAAGCATCCCTACCCATTTAGAAATTATGCCAGGTATTATTTGACCCACAGAAATAATTGCGCTTTTTCAGTTGAAAAACACTGTGTGCCCATGCCTCTGCCATGTCCTGCGAAACTTATGTCTGTCACAGAGTCTATGAACGAACGAACGAATGCTCGCATATCCTGCCAACATTGACAGACGTTACAAATAGGAAACGAATCGATTAGAACAAAAAAAGGCATACTTCAACTCACACAAACACACTCACTCTCGCGCACACACACACGCACACAATGGATGAAACTAACATTTGAAAATGAAATGAATTTTCAATAATAACACTTAGCCACACACACGCACACACAAACATACATCAGCCTCTCTATCGCTCTAGCTCTCCCACTCTTCCCCTGACCAACGGCGAAGCAAAAGTGAAACGAGCTCGAGAGCGCCCGAATGAAAGAAAGCAAGAAGGACCATTTTGACTCTATGATGGCAATGCTGATGAAGTTGGTAATGAAATTGATATGTAGTCCTTCTTCTTCTTCTTCTGCTGCTGCTGCTATGCCATGGCATGATATGTTGACAGTTCATATCTTCCTCCCACGTACTCATATTGAGATGTGGGTAGTGTCACTTTGAGAAATGTCGGCATCATCGTGAAACGTTGTCACACAGACACACACAGAAAAGTTTAAAAACTGATAACAGGAAATTTGTGTATTAAAACAGGCATACGCACACATACAAAGTCGTCGTTGTCGTCGTCGTAGGCATGTCGAAAGGAGCAACCATCATCGCAGCTCTTTGTCATGTGCTCATCATGGGAGCCGAAATGACCAATGGAAACTGCTAGGTGGAAGCGGAGCACGGAGGCGAGTGTGGGCGGGCATAAGAAAGATGATGGCGTTAGAAGCTCGTTAATGTCATCAAAGCGAACGAAAATTTAATTGAGAAAATAGAGTTATAAAAAACGTCAAAACTTGCAGGTTCTTTCGTCCTTACAAAAAGGGAATGGAAATGTAACACACAAAACAAATTTCAACTAAAGTAGTTTCTCCACTAAAGAATATTAGCCAAATCTTGGTTTTGCTGAGTTCTTTAACATTTTCATCAAATTCCCCATGTATCGACAAATAGCTTACAACTCAAACTAATGAATATACAATATCAAAATTGGTTATCATTTTATGATAAATCTTTTATTCAAAATGTTTAATAATTTGCTATTTGTGTACTCTGCAGCATTTATACGAGGGTTGCTATATATATTTCTGGCCACTAAGTGTTGCTGGCGCCATCTGACATTTCCATTGGAAAGTTTGACATTTTTTACCATAAACGTACTCAGAACGTTTTGACGTACGACCATCATTTGTGTTGTTTACAGTGACTTGAAAAAATCAATTTAAGAAAAACATGGAATTAACCCGTGAACAATTTCGTGCGATCATTTCTACAACTTTCAATGTGGATTATCACGACAAGAGTGCCTCCAAAAAATTTAAATCGTTGTATGGCGATGAAGCACCATCCTATAGCACTGTGAAAAACTGGTTTAATGAATTCAATCGTGGCCGACGCTCGCTCAAAGATGAAGGTCGCCCAAAAACGGCCGTTGTGCAAGAGAACATTAATGTCATGAGATAGTGGCATCCTTGGGCATTTCTTCCACCAGAATACATTCTATATTGCATGAACACCTGGCCGTAAAAAGGTTTGTTTTTTGATGAATCCCGCAAAATTTGACAATAGTGTCGATTGGTGCAAAGAAAGTTTGAAAAAATACGATCGCGGTGCTTCAACGACGTTTATAAGATCGTCACAGGTGACGAATCATGGATTTATGCGTATGAGCCCGAAACAAAACAGCAGTCGACCGTATGGGTCTTCGAAGACGAGCCAAACCCAACGAAAGTTGTTCGTGGAAGAAGCATTTCGAAGCAAATGGTCGCCTGTTTCTTCGGCACAAATGGTCATGTGGCGACTGTTCCGCTTGATCAACGTAGGACGGGGTCAATTCTGAGTGGTACACCAAAATTTGTTTGCCTAAAGTCTTCGGAGAAATTCGAAAAACGAACAAGAGAAGACGAATAATTGTGCACCATGACAATGCGAGCTCTCACACATCGACTCAAACCAGCGCCTTTTGAGCGGCCATAACACGAATTGATGGGTCATAAGCCGTACTGACTTCTTTTTATTCCCGCACATAAAGAAAAAAATGCGTGGTCAACGATTTTCAACGCCAGAATATGCTGTTAAAGCATTCAAACCCCATGTTTTGGAGGTGTCTCAATCGGAGTGGAAAATGTGCTTCGACAATTGGTTTGAGCGCATGCAAAAGTGTATAAATCATGCTGGAGAATACTTTAAAAACAATAAAACCATTTTAATGATAAATATTCGCATTTTCACTATTAGCCAGAAATATATATAGCAGCCCTCGTACACTCTAAGTAGGGTACGTTCTTATTTTCTGCGTATATGTCAAGATTTTCTTGAGAGCCATAAAATTCGACCACTTTCGGATCATTGGAAAGTACTGGAGTAATGGACCGCGGAAGGGGATGTTTTGCATTCGGGCCTCGCCAATACTATAGTCGATTGACCAAAATCGGTACTCATATACAAAGTGACCCGGTAAGACCGATAGGAAATGCAATAAATTGCATACCCTGTGGCACTATTTTAAGAGTTCGAATGAATTCGATTGGGTTTTCTTTCTTTTGAATACTTGTAACAAAATTCCCTTGTCTTAAAGGAGAGGCAGGTTTCTAAAGGGTGTTTAAATTTTAATGGCCCATGTTGTATGTGAACCAAACCTAATCGTCAAGTTTTTTTCTGAAAATCATTTGATATTTCTCCAAAAAAAAAACAATGCACCCACTGTTTTGTGCGGTTTATGGGCTGGCGGCATCATCGGGCCGTATTTTTTTCCAAAATGAGGCCGGTTAGGCAGTTACTGTGAATGGTGTTCGCTATCGTGAGATGATAACGAACTTTATATGGCCCGAATTGGAACATATGGATGTGGACGATATGTGGTTTCAACAAGACGGTGCCACTTGCCACACAGCTAACGAAACAATGGCTCTTTTGCGCGACAAATTCAATGGCCGCGTTATTTCACATCGTGGCGATGTTAATTGGCCGCCAAGATTATGTGATTTGACAGCGTTGGACTTCTTTCTTTGGGGTTATTTGAAAGAAAATGTGTACGTTGATAAGCCAGCCACAATTCAAGAGTTAAAGGATGAGATAGTTCGGCACATTACCGTCATAGAAACTCAATTAGGCCTTAGCGTCATCGAAAATTTAAACCATCGGATGGAGGCCGAGGTCGGCGGTCATTTGGCTACACATAATTGATATGGATACCACTATTATCATAATTATAAAAAATTACAACAGCTTCCTAAATAATTTGTGTTTCATTCAAAATCAACATCGGCCCTTAAAATTTAACCACCCTTTACTTATTAGATAAATTTTCCTATCTCTTTTTAACTCTCTCCACAACCCCTACATACTCTCACTCTTTATTATAAAATGAAATAAGCTACAATAAATAAAATAATTGTGACCCTCTTAAAAACGTCCTTTTTCTATTTCAATAATTTTGGTTTTCTTTTTTTGTAGTCATTGTTAAACCCTACAAATGAACGTTACAAATTTTCTCTGCTCTCCCGTAACCTCATCAATAGTAGCATAAAGAGTGGACCTGAACGAACTCCTTAACAAAATTCATTAACGTTCATCAAATAACAGCTGTCCATTTACTGTGATCATAAGTCAGCCGAAAGGAGAAAACAAAAATCAACAACAACTGGAACCACAAGGACCCCGACAATGAAAAAATAACTTCTCCCCCTCCCTCTCACACAAAAAAAGGAACGAATGCCACAAACTGAAATTGAATGCAGAATGTTTGTGCTGAAGAGCCAGGACCCGGGAAATAAAGAGGAAGAGGGGAGAGTATACCTTTTTTTGTGTAAACTGCCAGTGGAGATTGTGGTCCTTTTGTCAATATACACAACAACAACAACAACAACAAGTACGAAGAGTGGCAACAACACACACAGACTCCCACATTGAAGCAGCAGAAAACGGTAGATTTGTTCGTTCTCATTGTTTGTAATGCCACTTTGTAACCATTTTTGGTCACAAACACATAAATTCTCTCTCTCTCTCTCAAACTCACACACAATACAATGGGAGAAAGCATAGCAAGTTGAAACTGAGTATGTTGTGACCGGTGCAGGGAGGACGTGGGAGGAAGCAGTGCTGATGAAAAGATTAGGTGCCTTTTTTCCTTAAACTCTCCTACAGTTTCTCACTATCATCATTGTCTGAATGACAGGCCGGCATGCTTTGGCTTGGGGTTGGCTGTCTTTAATTGTAACTAAAGCCAAAAGTGCCACAATGCTTTCACTTTTTTTCTTGGTCTCCACTGCTAGCAGTTTTGTTGTTTTTTTCCTTTTCCTGTTAGTTGAGACAGAGAGTGCGTATGAGTGTCGGTGTAAGTGTGTATGTGTTGCTACACTAGTATGTGTTAGAAAATGTCTGCACTTTTAAGTTTTGTGCCAGTGGGGAAAATGAAATGTCTTCAATTTTCAATTGTTTTCTTCAGAATGTTGTATTGTTGTTGCAAAGTGTGCTTTGTTTGTTGCTCTTTGGCACTCGGCATTGTTGTTGTTCGAGTAACGACTGTAGATGTGTTTGTTCGCCTCCTTGTTTGTGTCGGTCATTGTTTTGTTGTGGTTGTTGTCTGAGTATTTCTGAAGAGTCATTTTTTGTCGTTGTCGACGACGTTTTGTGCGTTCATCAAAGTATGGTTGGCAGTTAATAAACCTACCCGAGCTTATGTTCTTTCATTTAAGTTTTTGTTTCAGTATTTCTGTGTGAGCGTGTATGCGTGTGTGTCCTTTTCTCGGCATCTTCTCTTACTTCCGCTTGGATTTTTTGTTTCGTTGTTGTTTGTAGTCATTTTTAACGGAAACGGAAATATTGTTTCACTTTGACACTTTCTTTTCCTTAATGTATGTTCTTTCAGAACTAAATTGTAAATTATCTCAAAAGGAATGTTGTCACTTGTTCAAGTTAATTTCAAAAGCCGTTTATTATAACAAAACCAAAGCAGAAAAAAAGAAATTGTCACTCACATTGGAAACAAGAAAAGTTGACTGGTTTTGCAAACAGCTGGCAAAAGCCGAAAACATTTTCCAAAAACAAAATGATGGCAGTGCTTAAAAAAACAATGTAAGCTATTTCAAAGACATTAACAACATAGAAATTTATAAAATCTTCAAGAAAATATTGGTCTCAAATAAAATGTATTGTATCAGTGACAAATTTTTTCTGTAAAAAATTGGTCGCTGACAAATTTTTTCTGTAAAAAATTGGTCGCTGACAAATTTTTTCTGTAAAAAATTGGTCGCTGACAAATTTTTTCTGTAAAAAATTGGTCGCTGACAAATTTTTTCTGTAAAAAATTGGTCGCTGACAAATTTTTTCTGTAAAAAATTGGTCGCTGGCAAATTTTTTCTGTAAAAAATTGGTCGCTGACAAATTTTTTCTGTAAAAAATTGGTCGCTGACAAATTTTTTCTGTAAAAAATTGGTCGCTGACAAATTTTTTCTGTAAAAAATTGGTCGCTGACAAATTTTTTCTGTAAAAAATTGGTCGCTGACAAATTTTTTCTGTAAAAAATTGGTCGCTGACAAATTTTTTCTGTAAAAAATTGGTCGCTGACAAATTTTTTCTGTAAAAAATTGGTCGCTGACAAATTTTTTCTGTAAAAAATTGGTCGCTGACAAATTTTTTCTGTAAAAAATTGGTCGCTGACAAATTTTTTCTGTAAAAAATTGGTCGCTGACAAATTTTTTCTGTAAAAAATTGGTCGCTGACAAATTTTTTCTGTAAAAAATTGGTCGCTGACAAATTTTTTCTGTAAAAAATTGGTCGCTGACAAATTTTTTCTGTAAAAAATTGGTCGCTGACAAATTTTTTCTGTAAAAAATTGGTCGCTGACAAATTTTTTCTGTAAAAAATTGGTCGCTGACAAATTTTTTCTGTAAAAAATTTGTCGCTGACAAATTTTTTCTGTAAAAAATTGGTCGCTGACAAATTTTTTCTGTAAAAAATTGGTCGCTGACGAATTTTTTCTGTAAAAAATTGGTCGCTGACGAATTTTTTCTGTAAAAAATTGGTCGCTGACAAATTTTTTCTGTAAAAAATTGGTCTGATGATTACTGTACCCTACATAAATAATTGCTTAACGTAAAATATTCCAAACGAACCGAAGGACTATCTATTAATCATAACAGCTGAAGTCCAAAATAGCTACCAAGTCCACCTAACCCTTCTGGTGGAGCATGCCTTCACACTAAACCCCCTACTGGCGCAATAAAGTACAACTCAGAGTTCATACTCCCTCTCATTTGCACCTCATCATGACAACAGTTGCACATTACACGACGAGTGAAGTACGCGTAGAACGTGCTGGGGAACCCACGCACCGCGCTTCTAGCTGGGATGCAACAGTCTTCCTTGCTGACACGATACGATGGCAGCTACCCGATGTGCTTTGGTGAAGAGCACAGAAGCACGGATGCCTCATAAAGGAAGTCATATATTTGAGACGACATTATGACTTTAATGAGAAACGGAGATTTTTATTATGCGTTCGCAGTAGAGCAGCAGAACGTAAACGCGAGCACACTTTCACGTTTGCATGCTTCCATTTCGTTTTGTTTGCATTTGGAAACCCCAACTGGAAATTTGATAGGTGAGACATTGGGTGAAGGGGCAACGGAACATGCCACTAATGACATTCTTGCGAGGAAGTTCGTGTGTTGGAAAATGTATCAAATCGGAAATTGAAATTAATAAGGTGGCGGAAGTCATAAGCGAAACTGTTATACGGACGAATGAAATCCTTCGGCTACTGTTATACTCTTTTTCTCGTCTAATGACTTGTCCTGCTGCCTGCTCATTTACCATGGGGTTCTACTTGCCATGCGGGCAAACGAAGTCTATGAACTTTTGTTTTATTTTACGATTCATCCCACTCCCACGCCCAGCGGAGCGCGGGAAGATGGAGGACGTGTGTAAATAAGCATCATGTAACCGAGACAACGGAAAGTAAAATTAATGTTGAGAAAAAGAAATATAATTAAGATGAATATGAATAGTACCCGATACTATGATCAGCAGGGGTTTTTCTTTTCCATGTTGCCCCTTTAAGAACTCCATAAAATATGATTGGAGGCAAAGAAAGAAGGAGGAGAAATGAAAACTAAACAAAAATTAAGACAGAACAATCAACTATCCTGACCCGGACCAAGCGGACCATAGCAAAAGCCAACGCCAACGTCGGAACCAAATGATAGAGACATAAAATCCAAGCAAAAAGACATAAATCCTTCTTAAACATAAAATAAGTAAAAGTGTCAAATAAAGAAGTTATAAAATAAAATTCATAGAAAATTTCACATTGTGCAAATATTTTTATAGAAAACTTTACACTGTGTCAATATTTTCAAACTATATTTGTCAGCTAGCAATTTTTTATAGAAAAAATTTGTCAGATAGAAATTTTTTATAGAAAAAAATTGTCAGCTAGCAATTTTTTTATAGAAAAAATTTGTCAGCGACCAATTTTTTATAGAAAAAATTTGTCAGCGACCAATTTTTTATAGAAAAAATTTGTCAGCGACCAATTTTTTATAGAAAAAATTTGTCAGCGACCAATTTTTTATAGAAAAAATTTGTCAGCGACCAATTTTTTATAGAAAAAATTTGTCAGCGACCAATTTTTTATAGAAAAAATTTGTCAGCGACCAATTTTTTATAGAAAAAATTTGTCAGCGACCAATTTTTTATAGAAAAAATTTGTCAGCGACCAATTTTTTATAGAAAAAATTTGTCAGCGACCAATTTTTTATAGAAAAAATTTGTCAGCGACCAATTTTTTATAGAAAAAATTTGTCAGCGACCAATTTTTTATAGAAAAAATTTGTCAGCGACCAATTTTTTATAGAAAAAATTTGTCAGCGACCAATTTTTTATAGAAAAAATTTGTCAGCGACCAATTTTTTATAGAAAAAATTTGTCAGCGACCAATTTTTTATAGAAAAAATTTGTCAGCGACCAATTTTTTATAGAAAAAATTTGTCAGCGACCAATTTTTTATAGAAAAAATTTGTCAGCGACCAATTTTTTATAGAAAAAAATTTGTCAGCGACCAATTTTTTATAGAAAAAATTTGTCAGCGACCAATTTTTTATAGAAAAAATTTGTCAGCGACCAATTTTTTATAGAAAAAATTTGTCAGCGACCAATTTTTTATAGAAAAAATTTGTCAGCGACCAATTTTTTATAGAAAAAATTTGTCAGCGACCAATTTTTTATAGAAAAAATTTGTCAGCGACCAATTTTTTATAGAAAAAATTTGTCAGCGACCAATTTTTTATAGAAAAAATTTGTCAGCGACCAATTTTTTATAGAAAAAATTTGTCAGCGACCAATTTTTTATAGAAAAAATTTGTCAGCGACCAATTTTTTATAGAAAAAATTTGTCAGCAACCAAGTTTTTATAGAAAAAATTTGTCAGCGACCAAGTTTTTATAGAAAAAATTTGTCAGCGACCAAGTTTTTATAGAAAAAATTTGTCAGCGACCAAGTTTTTATAGAAAAAATTTGTCAGCGACCAAGTTTTTATAGAAAAAATTTGTCAGCGACCAAGTTTTTATAGAAAAAATTTGTCAGCGACCAAGTTTTTATAGAAAAAATTTGTCAGCGACCAAGTTTTTATAGAAAAAATTTGTCAGCGACCAAGTTTTTATAGAAAAAATTTGTCAGCGACCAAGTTTTTATAGAAAAAATTTGTCAGCGACCAAGTTTTTATAGAAAAAATTTGTTACCGACAATTTTTTAAAGAAAAAATTTGTTAACGACCAATTTTTTATAGAAAAAATTTGTTACCGACAAATTTTTTATAGAAAAAATTTGTTAACGACCAATTTTTTATAGAAAAAAATTGTTAGCGACCAATTTTTTATAGAAAAAATTTGTCAAAAAATTAAAAAAAAAAACAGTAGTATCAATGTTCAATTTTCTGTAGCAAAATATACTTAGAAATAAAATTGTCTGGCAAACAGAGTTCTTCGAAAAGTGTCTAAAACTCCTTTTCTCACAAATTCCCTTTAAGGAAATTTATTTGCTTTTTTTTGTGTATCGATGCTATTTCACTTACCTTTCCAGATGATGATATTGTTGAAGCCGATGGTGTTCCCGATGATTGTGCACTCAGCGTAGCACGACTGGTGTTCGATTGCATTGCGCAAAAAAGCCAAAGAGAAGCCCGTAGAATGTTAACGAGAAAACAAACTTGGAACGTAAACTTCTAATGGTACAATAAAGAAGGAAAATACACGGAAAAGTTTTGCAATAGTAGTGGTGGTGTTACGATGCTATGTTATGAAGGACGCAACGCGTACTACACGATACACACATTCCGGGCACGCCGCCCGCATACACACTTGCGAACGCCCACGCTGGCACGCATGCAGGCTTTCAGGAAAGAACTACGCCGTCGTAAGCGAAATGTGGTACGCGCTGTGTGTTGTGGGGCAGGATGGGACGGACGAGGCGAGGCGGAGCAAAAAACCGACCGATAGCGTTAATACCCGTAAGATTTCAACGATACATTTTTAACTTGGTTTTTTCGCAGAACTTTGCTCTTTTCTGACGCAGTATCCGAGACTGAGGGGGCTGGAGTAGTAATCAGCGTAACGCACAAGAAGTAAGGCGATGAATTCCTGTGAAAGGAAATTTTTTATTAGATTTTTCTGTAACACTTTTAAATCATTTTGTTTGTTTTCAACAAATACTTTTCATAAATATTTCACTCTATAAAAAAACGAACGAAAGGAAAAGCAAAGAGAACTTTTGTTATTTTTTTTCTTTTTGTATGCTTCTGCTGAAACAACAAATACAATAAAAATTAACCGGAAATTCATTATGGTTCAGTGTTGCGAATCACTGCCAATGGATGGATGAATGTGCATATGAATGGAGCGGTTTGCGCTGGCGAAAGCACAGTGGAGTGGTTTTCAAAGAAAACCATTTTTTAAGAAAAAAGGCGATTTCTGACTTGTTGAAGAGATTTGAATGCAGATATTTTAGAAATATCAGATTAAAAACCCGGGCACACTGAAGCTTTTTATTCTTTTTATTGCGTATTTTCCTACCTTCGGTAGTCTACATACACTCCATTTAACCCCAAAATCTTTTTCAAATTGCCAAAAAAAATTCAATTATCTAGTAGTAAAGTATCTTTCTCTAATAACACAAGGCTAAAAGATTTTATTTATATTCTTATATTGATCACAATAACAAATTATTGCCTTCGTATGGATATCTGCTAAGGAATAAATATTGTAAAAAAACATATATATTTTTGTGATTCCTGTTATTTTTTAATATTTAAATTTTTATTAAAATTAAGTTAAAATGAAGAGTAGAGAATAATATCTGCTATATGCAAATTAGTAAATATATTAATTTTGTTCAAAATTTAAAAATGTTCGGTTTAGCCGAAAAATTTAATGTTTTTATTTTTTTCTCTACTATTTTTAAAGTAAACTAGAGTAACAACAAGAAAGTAGGTTATGCAGCATTTTTGCTTTCTATATTGTCTTTTTAATAAGTATATGAAAGAATAAATAACTTAAAAACGGGAGTTACACCCAAATATAAACAATTGCCCACAAATTCTTTCAAAGCTAGGAAAAAATTTAACTTTAAAATTGTGGGTGATAATTTCCATTTTTTCCACATAGTAATTGCCTACAAAAATAAGCTTTTGAATTGTTTTTAGTCACTGCTATACGTGAATTATTTTTAAATTATGCTTTATTCTCCTTAATTATGTGATTTTAAATTTTTTGTCTGATCGCAAAAAAAAACTTTTTTCTATATTTTTGCTGAATTATTTTATTAGAGAAACTGTATTTTTTTTCAATAGGGGTTTTTACGCAGATTACACGTGAGTTGTGTAAAACTTGATTTGTTTTTCTTTTCGGTATTGTTTGTCATTTTATCATGGAAAGACTTACACCGTTGCCGATTTAGTGTTTGGGCTCTTCAGAAGCTCGAAGAAGATCCGATGTTTTCGACCAAAATGTTGTTCAGTGATGAGGCTCCTATTAGGCTCAACGGCAAAGTCAATAAACAAAATTGTCGCATTTGGGCTGAAGAGCAACCAGAAGAGGTTCAAGATGTGTCATTATACCCAGAGAAAACCGCGGTTTGATGCGATTTATAAGCTGGTGAAATCATCTGTGCATATTTTTTCAAAAATTATGATGGCCGGAACGTAACCGTGAATGGTGCTTCGTATCGCGCCATGGTATCGGACTTTTTGTTACCTGAAATAGAAGCTTGCTGTCTTGACGACATTGGGCTTCAATAGGACGGTGCCACTTGCCATACAGCCGCTCAAACAATGGATCTATTAAGAGGTCATTTCAAAGAGCAGCTAATTTCACGTTTTGGACCGGTGAGTTGGCCGCCTAGATCGTGTGATATTACACCCTTGGACCTTCTTCCTTGGGGCTACGTAAAGTCCAAAGTCTATGCTGACAAACCAGCTACGGTTTTGGAAGTCAATACGACGCTTGTCATTAACGCCATACCGAACGATATGATCGGGCGAGTCAGCCTAAATTGGACCCTCAATGAACACCACGAGGAACAGTTAGGGTCAACATTTAAAGGAAATTAGTTGACAGTGATAATCAGACGGACAACATTGTTTTGTTAATTGAAAACCTCTGAAGATGATTGACGAAGTCAATCGAAATTTTGGGATAAATAAAAATTAAACAACACATAGAACAACGAGTTTAAATAAATGAACTCAAGCCGAAAAATAATTTTATAAAAGGATAATATATTAAAAAAATAAATGCCATAAAATGTCCTTTCGAATGAACAATAAAGATTCCACACTTGATTTGAATTTTTGTATTTATTTTTTATTTTGAAAAAAATACCTCTAGATGGATCACCCTATATAATGCTTACTTCGTCTATTGTAGAAGTCCGACTTCATAAACCATTTTTTTGGGATAAAGGTAACAATACTTCCACCTGCGAATTTAGTTTCAGTTACTCAAACTTCCACTACTCAAAATAATAGTCGGTTGTAGTAATTGAATGTAGGATATTACATGCAACTGCCATCATTCGGTTGGAAAAAAATCTGCTCTGCTAATCTGCTCAATGTGTGCACAGCTCAAGCCACAGACGATATTTTAGGCATTCAAGTTCAGTAATTATGTTAACAGGTGTCTCCGCGATGTCAATTGGCCATATGGACCATCATGGACCATGGCGGCGATTTGGACCATCATGGACCATGGAACAAATTAGCAACTATTGATCAAAATCTATTACAATTTGTATGGCAACTCTATTAAAGTCCGAAACGAAATCCGTTTGTAAGGGATTTTGTTCGTTAAAGCAAACTGCAGTCTCATGGCATACATATTCAACAAAAGTAAACATACAAAATAATCGCCCACTGTGCGCCATAAGGTACATAATGCTGTAGGATTTTTGTGTATTTTGCATTTTTTTCGGTTAAAAATTTAAATAAAAGCGCGAAAAAATCGGAAGAAGCCCAGGCATGAGGCACACACATGCATATGCCCCATACACACTTACTGTGGCAATTCTCATACAGTCACATAAAAGTCACACGTGTATCGAAACACTCACACGCTTCACATTGTGTTAGCGTGTGTCAGTATTTTCATGGGGTTTTCGTTGCGGAGCATTAGAAATTTAAAACTCGTGTTGCACGTTCAGCAAATAACTGCTATTGTTTGTATGTATGTGTGGTTTGGCATGTACACGTGTGTGTGTGATTCTGTCTCACATATGTGCATACACTCTCGCATTAAGTGTTTTTTTTTTTGCTTCAACGTAAGCGTGACGAAAGTTAGTAACAAAAAAAAAAGCTGTTCCAATGTAAAATAACATCAACATCACCAACTAGTGTTTCAAAAGAAGTGAAAAATAAACAGTTTTTGAGTAAACAAAAATGTAGCATCAACATCCGGAAAATCCTGCTTCGTTTCCGGTGTGTATACGTTTTTACGTAACTGTAGAAAATGATTTAAAAAGAAAGTTTAATAGGGGAAACCCCTGGTCGGGGTTAAGAGAGTCATACTCTCCGTACTCCAAGATTTGTTCTGTGGATTCTCCAAATGGAATACGGATTTCTTGAGAAAACATAGAAGAAAACCTAACCATTCTCGGCTGGAGAATAGTAGACCCTTATTGCATAATTAACTTGATAGTGATAGGAGCCTGGTTTGGGATTTTCAGCGCACACTCTTTTGAACCCTTTGTTAAGAACTAGAGGAAGATTCTTGCAAAGTTTAGACAACAAAACCGCCAACATCAAGAAATGCCCAGTATATTGCTTCAAGACCACTCTGCTTAATAGGGTAACACCAGAGAGTCATGCCGGCTTATTGTTCAGTTGGATTAGGGCCTACAACTAGACCAAGAGTTGAAGCCGCAAGATTAAAGACAACGCGGTGAGTTGTCGAACAAAACCGCCAATATCAAAAATAGCCCAGTATACTTATATATTGGTTTAAACCACTCCGGTCAATAGGCCATCTCCAGATTTAAGCTGGAGTTTTTTATGTTGAATTTAGACTTACATGTGGGCCTAAAATTGAAGCCGGATGTTTAAAGACAACGCGGTGAGTTAGCGAACATAACCGCCAGTATCAAGGAAGGCCCAGAAATTGGTTTGGGACCATTTCCGGCCAATAGGGCTTCGCCAGAGAGTATAGATGGCTTATGTTTCAGTGGGATTTGGGCCTACATCTGGGCCTAGAATTAAAGCCGTAAGATTAAAGGCAACGCTGTAGGTAAGCGAAGATTTGGACCTAGAATTGAAGCCGGAAGTTTAAAGGCAAAGCTGAGAGTCGGCGAACATAACCGCCAATATCAAAAATAGCCCAGTATAGTGGTTTGAACCACAGAAGATATTTTCGGTCAATAGGTCATCTCCAGGGTAAAGCTGGCGTATTTTTCAGTTGAATTTCCAAATTACATCTGGGCCTAGAATTGAAGCCGAAAGATTAAAGGCTACGCTGTAGGTAAGCAAAGATTTGGGCCTACATGTGGGCCTAGAATTGAAGTCGGAAGTTTAACGGCAAGGCTGTGAGTTGGCGAACATAACTGCCATTATCAAAAATATCCCAGAATTTTGTTTTGGGACCATTCCGGTCGATGGGGCATCGCCAGAATCAAGCTATTTATTTTTCACTTGAATTTGGACCTACATCTGGGCCTAGAATTGAAGGCGAAAGATTTAAGGCAACGCTTATATCAAAGAAAGCCCAGAAATATCGCTTTGGCATCAAGAAGCTTAGTTGGGCATTGCCAAAGAGTTAAGCCGGCGTATTTTTATGAAGGACTTGGGCGTGCATGTGTATAATATTGTGCTGAGACAAGATTTAATGCCCGAAGGCTATAGAAAACAAAACGTCTTAATTTCGCGAAATGTCGGGATATAAAAATGTTAGCCGAAATATCAACTTTTCGGACACGGACTATTTATAGCTTAGGAAACATAATGCGTTAGCATTCGTACAAGCTTTACTGTTGACTAGATTAAAAGTCATAGACTTTCTGGCCGCTAAAAATTGATTCTGGTACTGAAAGCCGCCGCCATCATTGCGACTTAACGCACCGCGATTATAATCTGAGGCTCCATTAACTCCTTAGTCGATTTGATCGGAATACGCACTTTTGGTCCAATTTATCAGAACCAAATAAAAACTTCGTTTAATTCGGTCAGCCCGAATCGCATATACCCTCCTTTTAATACTAAAGCCCTAAAAAAGCGGTTCTTTTTTTAATCCCCGCCAAAACTTTAAAATTAATCTGTATTTCGGAACGTAGCAAAATTTGCTTCAATTTTAGTATTTAATATGAACATGTAGACTATTGATCATCCCTTCGTGCCATGCGGTCCGTTTTTTGGGAAATATGAGCCAAAAACTCCAGCAAGTGAGCCCGTGAGGTATAAGGGGTGTCTCAACTTTTGCTTGTCCTCAAAAAATATAAATAAAATACGCAAAAATTTACTTTTTTCTGATGTACCTTTAGTCCCTTAAAGGGAAACTTTTTCCCCTTGGGCCTATTTCGCCGATTTATAATCCCAAACAGCTTGTGACCATAAGTCAACAACTTGTTAAATTTCGGGATTGTGTTTTCAACAGACACACGGACGGACAGGCGGACGGACATGGCTCTATGGCATCGTCGTAGAATTTTTATTTTATAGGTTCTCCGATGAATATTTCCTATTCATCGGAACCATCCGCTCTTCTGTGGACTGACAGCTTGGAGCACAGTCTTCTTAATACGAGCTTTTTTTAATTGGCCAACGTGGACATAAGAACAGGGTTTAACCGGCTCAAGACCTCTTGCATCTATATTAAAATAGAAGACAAAGTTTTAACAAAATGGCAAAGTAACATTGATTTTCGTGGCTGCACACTGCTTTTATCATGATTTTGGGTCCGTGACAACCCTCTACAGAAAGCTTTGCAGCAAATGTTGAAAGTAAACCGAACTCTTTAAAACCAGGCTCTCCCCAAACAAATGAGAACTACTGTTGTAAATCTTACTTTTCAATTGCGCAAAAAAACACAACTCACTCTTGCCACCTCCAAATTGAGAGCCATCAAGACTTGAACGCCCCGACAACTTTCGCTGAGACTACACAACTCCTTAGTTTATTCACAAAGTGACTGCCAAAAAACCGTTTTTATTAGACTTAGAAGCACTGCAATGGCAGGGCAATAGTTCATCAATTGGCTGGCGCTTTGCTGTGCCCTGACTCATCTCGATTATTTTCTTTGAGTCCGCTTTAACTCCTATTCAAAGCATTATTTCTGGAAGCCGCACTTATTTGATCGGGTCAATTAAAAGTGGCTTTGAACTGCTTGAAGCTTTGACAGTGAAGCTAAAGCGATCATTTGAAGGAACTGCTCTTCCACATAATGACATAAATTAAGCTTCAAAATAAAGCCTTTCGATCGAATGGCAATAGCATGCAATAGCTTCATTGTTGCGTAATTAAAGTTAATTTTTTTAATTGCACTTTTATTTAAAATAATACAAAAAAATTGCGTAAACTTTAGGACATCTCCTACTATTGAGAGACTACTGACTACCAAACCACACAGCACTTTCTTCTTAAAAGCCAACTGACTCGGTAAAGTATCACTGCAATGGTTAGGCCATTTAGAGGCTTATGCTTCCAAAGACCTTTTGGAGATAGTCATTGCCATTGCGAGAGCACAGAGGACACCACCACATGGTGGCTTAACTCGTTAATTTTGGCCCGAACGAAAGGCAAACCTTTTATTGTCCATTTTGTGGCTAAACTACGGGCCAACTTTATTTAACTACAATGCCACACATTCCATAATAGAGAAATACGTCTACTCCTCCAGCTCCTGCCGCGAACGAACCAAAGAAAAAACAAAGCGAAAAAGCAAACAAGAAAGAAGCAAAACTTTCTAACCGAAAAAAGTAAACATTTTATGGCCATTTTTATGACTTTTTCGATTATTACATTTTGTTTGAATTTTGTACGGGAAAGGATCTTAAAATTCCAGTATTTACATATGTATACACAGACATACATACATACATACTCGTATATGCATACTTTATGTTTGTACATACTCGTATATGTAAAAATACAGCAATATTTCACACATGTTTGCGCAAAGTATTTGTGCATATTTCCTGTGTGTGAGCTTTGGACCGATGATGAATGGCCCATTTGTCAGTTGGAGCGGACATATAGCCTGAGCAAGAAGAAAACGAATTGACGACGTCCAGAATATTGAGAAATAAAATGAAATATAAAGAAATTTATAGGCTCGTGTACGAGTATGTAATAAAAACCACTACAGCCACACATGTAGCGCTCGGTTCGAAAAAGAATGTCACAAGTCGAAAAATATCTATTGGAGAAGAAGGAGTCTAAAGTCTATTTCAAAATGAATAAAAAAAACTTATTGTTGTTGTAACAACAATATATTTATTTTGAAGTCTTGTTCGTCTCTGGTTGATCTGCTTCGATATCCAGGTGGAGAAAACGCGCCATTTGAACTGGATGCCTCCACAGAGACCTGGGGGTCAGCTGAGTGGGCTTGGCCGGACAATTGAAGAGGTGCAGCACATCATGTGGTCCCTGATGGCAGGCGGGACAGATGTCCGGAACGTAAGCATCAATTCGTGCCCAGTAAGAATTGAGGCGGCTGTACCATCCAGATCTCAGTTGCGCCAGAACCACGCGCGTCTGCCGAGGTAGTACCTTCTCCACAGGTAAAATCTCCGGGGGATGTTCCCCTAGCACTACATTCACACGGTATCTGGACACTGCTGCTGCGACATCATCAGCGTGAATGTTGTTTAGACCTGCCTGATAGTTTCGCTTGAAGAAAAAGCTAGTGTCAGGCGTGGCTGCCTTTAATATACCCTGCACTTCTGGATGTTCAGAAAAGCCAACTGAAAATAGATTTTTGGACCCCCTTGGACGAGTTCTTCATTAACTTTGATTGTACAACTAATGTGATATTTGAATATGTAAGTAAATTCCGTTGGTTTTGGTAAAATCGTATATACAGGGTGTCCGCCGGGAAGGTATACTACTTATACTACTTTGTGTTGCCGCCATTTTGGTAAACATTCGTCTTGACAGTTCATATTTGGCAGTCGTAAAGTAGAGACGTGGCTAATTAATTTGGAAAAATGTTCGTGAAACATTTTATCAAAATAAATCATCGATTACTGTCACGATGAGAAAGTTACGTGAAAATTTTGGGAGAAACAACCTGTCAATAAAACGCACTATTTATCGTGTAGTGAATGATTTCGAAGAAAGAGGGTCTGTAGCTGATAGGCCCCAGCATGGACCACAACGTACTGCAAGATCGTCTGAAAACATTACTGCTGCTCAAGAAAGTGTTCAAAACAAGCCATCAACCTCAATTCGACGCCGCGCTGAATGTAATGAAAAATGTGCTAAAAAGAGCTCGCATTTGTGAGGCTAACAGAGGTGGACATTTATCTGATATTGTATTCCATACATAATTACCGACATAAAATAAAACATTTATCAATATAAGATCTTTATCTTTCATTTAATCAAAAGCTATAAACAAAGTAGTATACCTTCTCGACGGACACCCTGTATATGTGGCAGCTGTATCTTAGTCTGAACCGATTTTCTTTAATTCCAACAGCGTTCGTTCTTGCCATAAGGAACTAACTTTTGCCAAATTTCATGTGGCTTCTAGAGCTAAAAACATAGAATCGGATGAATATATGTGTGAAAGGTTTATCTAAATCTGAGCCGATTTCCTTTAAAATCCTTAACTTCGGTGCTGGGGCTAAAAAACGTACTTGTGGGAAATTCCAACGTCAAACTTGAAATCGAATAAACATAGGTGTGGGGGAGCTATATGTACATCTGAACCGATGTTCTTTAATGCCAATAACGTCATTCCTTGACCGAAAAAACACACTCGTGCCAATGTCATCAAAATTGGATCTAATGTGGCTTCTAGAGCTAAAAACAAAATCGAATTAAACTATGTGTGTAAGGTACAGGTATATCTAAATCTGAGCCGATTTTCTTCAATATCCTTAACTTCGGCTCTAGGACCAACCATTTGACTTATGCTAAATTTTAACAAGATTGGATGCAATCTGAGGCTCCTAGAACTTAAAACTTAAAATCGGATGAGCAGATGTGTGTGGGAGCCATATATAAATCTGAACTGATTTTCTTCAATTTAAATAACGTTCTCCCTACTAGATTGGATGTAAATTGTGGCTTCTTAAACTAAAAACAGAAAAATCGAATAAACATAAATGTGGAAGCAATATCTTAATCTGAACCGTTTTTTTTTAATTTAAGTAGCGTCCGTCTTTGATCCAAAAAAACTTACTTTTGCCAAATTTCATATAAATTGGACACCTATTGCGACCTGCAGTCTGATTACAAGACGAAGTCCCCAATTACACGAGGCATTTTACTTGCCGCAACTCTCACTTTGTAGGAGAGAATGGAAAGGAAAAAAAATTGCGCGTACAGTCCATTCCTTTTGTGTTTTTCGTAGTGTGAAGTTGGCCGCAGATTATTTTAGTTGTTTTTCACCCAAAAATCAGAACGAATAAATCACAGAATATCAGAAAACCCAACAACAAGAATTGCGGTAACCGAATTGCCTAGTGCAAACACAAGAGGCAAGTTCAAAAGGGAATCATAAAAATTGACGCTAGTAAAGTTGCCTCGTGTAAATGGGGACTTGGATGGACGGTCAGACACATATCGTAAAATCTAATCAGCTGGTGATACTGAGTCGATCGGTACACATAAAGGTGGATCTAGCTCAAATATTTTTGAGAGCAACAAACATTTGCAATGAAACTTACATTTAATACCCTGTTCCACAGAGTAGTGCAGGGTAAAAATCCCCTTGCTGTTGGCTAATTTGCCTAGAATCAGCTGAAAGATTCTTGATTGGGAAAGTTTCCCCCATATTTAAAAGTTATTTTGACTTGTAATAGTCTTGCCTGAAATGAACGTAATGCAGACTTTGCTTATCACTCTCTATCTCTCTCTCTTTTGTCCACTTACATTTTCCACTGGTGGAGCAGTTGCTACGTTAGTAATGTGCAGTGTCGCCAACTGTTCCGAGGTAAAAATCTCTACGGAGGATATGGGCAAAAAACCGCTACAAATCGCTACAGAACTTGATGAAAAAATAGCAAAACATTGGCCACGAAACAAATTCAAAAAAAAAAAATGTCTAAAAATTTTCAAAAATATTTTGGTTCGAGTAAAGATAAAAAAATGTCAACACCTGTTTCAAGCGTCTGCAAACAAATTTTCAAAAATCCTGATATATTTCTGAAATTACAGTTCTTTTTAATGGTGTGACATTTTATTATTTTAAAAACGCCAAGGACAAATCATAGCTTAAACGAAATAAGAGATCTTTAAGTGAAAATCGCTACAGGCGCTACACCAAAGTAAATATTTTAAATTTTTTTTTAAAAAAATCGCCACTTTTCCAAATGAATATTTTTTGGTGATGAAAAATCCCCACATGTAGTGGTAAAAACCACTAAGTTGGCGATGCTGGTAATGTGTATTGTAGTCGTATGTCCAGCACACACTGACACATATGTGTGTGAGGCACACTCACACAACATCAGGTATCAAGAAAAAGACCTTGTATTGATACAAGAAAACTCACACACACACATATACAAATAAGCACTCACACGACGAAATAGCAAAACTAGGAAACGGAAATAGTAACGTCAAAGAAACAACAGTCTACGAAGGGGGACGGTAAACAAAACAACAAACACAAAAGCCCAACAACAACAACGCCAACAACAGCAACCGAATGGAACACACCACAAGTGTCTTCGTTCGAGAGTTTAGGCAAAGCAATTGCTTATAACAGCAACACCATTTCCAGAGAAACCGGAAACCCACCGGAATATTAACAACTACAAATGCTGTTAATTGTAGCTAACACGTGGACTCGGTACGTGTGTACGGAATTTCCGCAAAATTCCTTTACAGAGCAAACTGGGACTTTTCTCAAATTTTGAGGCTACGACGATATAAATTCTAAATATACGAGACCTACTGGTTTAAAACCTGCTTAAAATTTCAAATGAATAGATTTTTTATCGGAAACAGGGGGGCTAGTCGATTGAAGTGTTATCAACTTTAAGTTGGCAATACAGAAAAAATACTGAAAACTGAAAATATTTCAGCAAAGCATCCGGCAATTGTTCAAAATCAGTTCAAGGTAAAGCTATCAAGTTTATCGGGCCTGGTGTCAGCATTAATGCTAGTTATTATCAGGAACATGGTATGGGAACTGCTTTAGAGCTGTGGGCATGCAACAATTTCGGTCGTGGGTCATGGAAGTTCCAATAAGACTCGATGGACCATTTCGTCAGGCCATGTTTTGAGAGCATGGTGAGCACTAAACAAGTAAAAACGTCGTAAAGTTAGGTCAGGCCGCACCTTATATACCCTCCAACGTCCCACCACATGCAAACTCAGTTTTATCCGTGTGAACGTCATGGGCAAGGCAAAAGGTAGACAAATCGAGCTAATTAAAATGAATTATGAAATTTTGATTGTGTAATTTAAAGTAATAATGGTCGTTTTAATAGGTAACACTTCAATCGCCTAGCCCTGTATAAAGACCCTCCTATTGCCCGAATCACAATCCCTGACAAACTTAAAAGTAAATCAAAATTTTAATTGGTAGTGAAATTGTATATGCCTGTATTAACTATTGTTAGCAGGTTTGAATTTAAGAATAGCATTTTTGGCCAACAGATATCATTCATCTGAGACCCAACCTTAGTGGAATCATAATAAAATAAACCACTTTTCGATTTGTTTCGGAACCAAAAGGTTTATATGTCCTAGTCCCACTTTTGGTAAAATTGTTAAAATAAATCCACACTTGGATGAATAAAAAAACTGAATTTTACTTAATATATATAAGTGGACACTTGTATTATTGATCGCTTGTTTTGACAGTGAGGCCTGTTTCTTGGGCCCCTTGCTTCTTATTTCAAGCAGTCAAGCATATTGAGAGCCAAATCGAAATTTGTAAACTTTGGGGGAACCAAATGTTTCATGATTGAGACGGAAGTCTACACGGCTTTTACGCCAGTAAACCCATGTTCAAACCCGGATAAGAACATCTAACAATTTTTCAGCGGCAGGTTTTTCACCTCATAAACGCCGGCGACTTTACGAGTAGGAGATTTATCGCTCAAACATGTAAAAACTTCTCTATAAAATGCTTTAGCCTTTTGAAGCCAGTGTTAAACAGCAGGTTCCGGTCAGTGAGTATGAGAATTGAATCGAGCACAGCTCACAGATTTGAGAAATATAATATATATGTGTCCTTAATAAGATCTTGCGGGACGTTAGTAAGTAAATGTTCATATTTATTGGTAAACGTTTAGTAGATCAAGGGCCTGTTGTTCCAACAAACATGCCCTTTGTGTTAAATGCGTCTTCACGATCACAATGATGCCAATTTAAGCCAGGCCTTGTCTAGAAATAATGAAAGTATATTGAGCAAATATTCAAAAGATGTATTTTTGTGAGAGATACTTGTAATTTTAGTACCTAAAAGAAAAATTAGTTTCGCTCTAGACCAATTGCATGCATTTTTAATACCAGGCTGAGTATGTGCAAAATTTCGGGGTCCAAACTTATTTCGACTGATTGCCATGTTTACTATGACAATCAGGTGGAGAGAGATAGCTAGATTATAAAGGTTGCAAAGAGTTTTGAACAAATATGTTTATGGGATCAACATTTCCATTTAGGAAAGTTTAGTTGCCTTTTTATGGTGGAGGGTATAAAGAAGTGTATCGGGTATGAAATTTTCATTTCTTGAAGCCAAAAAATATGTACCTCTCTGCCTCGTATAAAAAGCCTATAAACCTACAGGATATGGTGTAAATTAGGAGTTTTTCAATCACACATAGGTACACGCACACACATGCATCAAACAAGAAAGTTTGCAAACGGCTGGGGGAGCGAGATACGAGTGTGTGTGTGTGTGTGCCAGCACATGTACGTGCTGAAAGCCACATATGACTGTTCCAGAGATGATATATTATGGTATCATTTGTTGTAGCCATTCATATTAGACCCACATCCTCCTGCCATCCTGCGTCCATCACCTACTTATATGTATATACAAACCTACATATGTATATTTATTAGATGGAGGCAGAGGGCCAGAAAAGGCCATAACGAAAAAATGACAAACACACACAAAAAAAATTAGGGATAGGTCATCATCATTGCCAGTGAAAGCTGTCGCAACGGTCATCTAGCAAATGGAGCTCACAGGCAGCTGCACAACTTTCGAAGGACAACGACAACAGCAGCAGCTACAACGACATAGCCATGCCTGGCCAACCGAATACTAATGGTGAATCCAATGCGTACAATAGCCATCCATCCATCCACCAAAAGTAAACCAAACAATAATTGAACGCACATGTTGAGGAACGTGTACTCGCATGTGTGTGTGTGTGGCCAACCAACACACTCATGATACTCTCCATATGTATGTGTGGCAGAGGAAAATTACGAAAAAGCCCCATTAAGTGACTTCTTCCTACATGCACTCACACTTCGTAGGTAAGATAAATGATGTACACATACACAAGATTGTAAGTATAAAAAAACGGCTGAGAATCCCATAAGAAAAATTTAATGTAGAAATTACGTTGTATCAATGACACATTTTCATGGCAACAATGAAAAATATTCATTACATCAATTAAATCGCTGGAATGTCACAAAATCTATTTAAATCAATTTGTTAATCAATCAACATCCTTTAAGGACTGCATATTGATATAAAAGGGGAAAGATATCTGGGCACCCATATGTATACGAGTATTTACAATTATTGCTATGCTTTGTCCATAGGGTCAATTGGTCCGAGCCACGACCTCACAACCAAATACTCAAAATATTTTCGTATTCGGATTTGTAGTTAAAGAATGGCTAAGAACAAACCTAAAGTAGAAAATTCGTTAACTCAATAAAAGATTTCCATGGCAACAATGAAAAATATTCATTACATCATTTAAAAGCCTAGAGATGTCGTTGTGCTCGAAACGTTGGTACATTTTTAAACCTTAAAATATTCTGACTCGGCTTTCTTTCCTCTCAAAATCTAGACTGCATAGACCTTTTAAGTCCCATGCGAACTAGGTGTAAAATGACAAAAAAAATCCACGTGCACGTATGAACTTTATCGTCAGCATTACTGCAAACATGTAAAGCTTCTTAAAAAGTATCTTGACCAGCCGCCCAAATACCCCACACATATACGTTCGAATGCACAACTCCCTGCCGGCATGACGTTGAAGAGCTCACAAAGTAAAACGACTGTTTTAACAACGCTTAAGGAGATCGTAAAAAAATACAACTGAAAACGTGTTTGAATTTCATTTATGAGCCGCGGACATTCGAATTCACAAGAAGAAAGCAGGAAAAGAAAGAAAAATACTGCATACCAGCAAATTCGAGCGAGTTGATATTGGCAACGGAAAGGGAAGGGGAAGGACGACAACGATAAGACTGCCAAGGCAAATGTAATAAAGGACGGTGTGATGTTGTTGCTGTAAGGAAGTTGCAGCTTAATGCAATCCTTAAATGATACTCTTTATGCCCTGTGGCCCAGAAGGTGTACAAGTGCAAATTACGAAATAAGGGGAGATGAAGAGGTGAAAATCATAAGAAATACGACATCATCCAGTATTCATATTCGTATGTTGGTTTACGCTTAATAATGTTTGAAGTTCATTTACAGGGTGGCTGATGAAAGCCGCTACCAAAAAAAATTTAATAACTTTTTTCCTATTAAATGAAGCTGGTTAATTTTGTTCTATTTTGCAGAGTGATTTCTAGATTAAACAAAAATGCACAATGAAACAAGAATTTGAATTGTCCTTTCAGCTCAAAGAGAGTATAGGCGCACTTTAGGCGGCAATGCTCCAAGCAGATGAACCATAATGAGACTTGTTAACCATTTTGCCGAGCATGGGACAGTCAACAAAATACCTTACCATTGAAACTCTTCAGATCAGACGGAGGAAACAATCGCTGCTGCCACACAAAACAATCCAAAAGTATCGATAAAAAGCTTATCTGCTCAAATGGGTATAATCAGACAGTCTTGCAGTCAATTATGCACAACGATTTGGACTTATTCCCATATAAAATTCAAATGGCCAACAAACTGAATGCAGCAAACTTCCCGATTCGCTTAGAATTTTGCCAGAAGATACTTTAAATGGTGGAAAAGGACGAAAACATGTTGAACATGTCTGACGAGGCCCATTTCGATTTAAACGGCAACATAAACAAACAAAATTGTCGAATACGGAGTGCTTCCAACCCACAGATACGAGGGCTGCTATATATATTTCTGGCCTAATAATGAAAATGCGAATACTTATCATCAAAAATGGTTTTAATGTTTTTCAAAGTATTCTCCAGCATGATTTATACATGCGCTCAAACCAATTGTCGAAGCACTTTGTCCACTCCGATTGAGACACCTCCAAAACATGGTTTTTGAACGCTTCGACAGCATCTTCTGGCGACGAAAATCGTTGACCACGCATTTTTTTCTTGGTGTGCAGAAATAAAAAGAAGTCTTTGGGTGCCAAGTCAGGGCTGTACGGCGGATGACCCATCAATTCGGAGATTTTGGCGGTCGAAAAGGCGCTGGTTTGAGCCGATGCAATGATTCGTCTTCTCTTGTTCGTTTTTCGATTTTCTTCAGGCAAACCAATTGTGGTGTACCACTCACAATTGTCGCCACATGACCAGTTTTGCCGAAGAAACAGGCGACCATTTGCTTCGAAGTGCTTCTTCCACGAACAACTTTCGTTGGATTTGGCTCGTCTTCGAAGACCCACACGGTCGATTACTGTTTTGTGTCGGGCTTATACGCATAGATCCATGATTCGTCACCTGTGACACGAGCCTTTTTTTTTGAGCAATTGTCAAATTGTGCGGAATCCAACAAGAACAAAAATCTTTTACGGCCAGGTGTTCATGCAATATAGAATGTATGCTGGTGGAAGAAATGCCCAAGGATGCCTCTTTCCCACGGTATGTCACATGACAATCTTGCATTAGCAGCACGGCATCAATGTCCTCTGGCACAACGGCCGTTTTTGGACGACCTTCACGGCCTTCGTCTTTGAGCGAGCGTCGACCATGATTGAATTCATTAAACCAGTTTTTCACAGTGCTATTGGGTGGTGCTTTATCGCTATACAAAGACTTAAATTCATCGCTGCACTCTAGTCGTGATAATCCACGTCGAAAGTTTGGAAAATTCACGAGTTAATTCCATTTCTTTGCCAAATTGATTTTTTCAAGTAACTGTAAACAACACAAATGATGGTCGTACGTCAAAGCGTTCTGAGTACTTAGTGTTGCCTAGGCCAGAAATATATATAGCAATCCTCGTACTTCATGAGACGGAATTGCATCCACTTCGTGTCACAGTATGGTGTGCAGTTTCATCACGCTGCATTGTTGGGCTCTACCTCTTCGAAGAAAGCGGTCGAACCGTTACGGTTTCTTTCAACTCTGTGTGATTTCAGCGGGATAGTGCGACTCCTCGCATAGCCCGGTCTGTTATGATAGAACTGCGATGAAAAATTCCCAATAAGCTGATATCCAGAAACTTCACATTCCGTTGGCCTCCCGGGTCGCCTGACCATACTGCACCTGACCTATTCTTGTGGGGTGATTGCAAACAGAAAGTCTACAAAGCAAAACCAACAAATTTGAATGAACTAAAGCAATCCATTCGAGAAACAATTACAGCTTTTCCTGTCCCAACTCTCCAGGCAGTAATGAACAACTTTTTGGTAAGATGCCGCACATGCATCAACGAGCAGGTGGGGCATTCCATTATTTAAAACTAATTAAGCTGTATTTAATAATATTGAATGAGCTTTAACATGAATACAAAAAAATTAATTTCATACACTGAAAAAAAAGTTATTTTAGTTTCCTAATGTAGCAATATTCATCATAACCCTAATCAGTCGCTCGTAAATTCTTCACTAGGTCTCAATAGCACTTCTTATTTAATTGAAAATCGATAAAAAAAAAATCATCGCGAACTAATCATGACAGCCGATTCTATGTACCGGATTGACCCGAAGCAGCAATTTTGCGGCCATGAACTGTCACCCCGGCATACATGTGGCCGTTATAAAACAACTAAACATTTAAAAAATATTTTTGAAAGAGTGTATAACTCCACAAGCTAATTAGAACGGATTTTTTATCATATAGGGAAGGAAAAGTAAGTCAGCGACAATTTTTTTTAATTTTTTGTAAGGAAACGACAGAGCTATCTCAATTAAACCCTTATCAAAATCTTCTATTCTTTGGCAAAAAAAAAATTAAAACCTGACCTAATACTGAATACTTCAAAAGCATCTCAAACTAACAGTTTGTTTATGCCTCTATAGGAAAATTTTAATTTTTAAGTTAATATCGTGTTGTTGAACACGTGCAATATGCCTGCAGACAAGTTTGTAATCCCGGTTTCTTGCTTTTCTCTGCTGCCGCCGGAGAAGATCTATTGTCTTGTTCCTCTCGACTACTTAACCTGCTTTTTATTAACAATCTTATCCTGAGGAGTAGAAACTCGTGCGTTCTTTGAAGTGAAGCCTGGAAGTGGGTAAATGTTAGCTGGAAGATTTCTTTTTTTTTCTTCCTTATTTGTTTTATAGGAAAAGATAAAATGTGAACTATAAAATGAAATGTAGAAAAGTTCTTAAAGAATTGGACGAGGATGAGTCTAGTTTGTTGCATGGCGAAGAACAACGCACGCAATGCTGCGCCGTAAAAACAACAACAATAACCCAAGTCACAAAGGTAGATATTAAAATAAAAAACAACAACAAAATTAAACTGTCAATCGTTCCTGCTTGGCTTTAGAACACAAGAGAATCTGGATCTGTGAATACCTTAACTCTCTCTTTCGCTTCCCACTTCAAGCTCTTACCTCCCCCACCCACCATTGAGGAATAAAATAAAAACACACAAAAAATGCCGAAGACCAAACGACGACCACCACGACTACCAACCGCACAATCAACGCCAACACTACCGTTATATTAGACATACTAGATGCGAGTACTCTGCTAACACAGCAGCAGCAGTAGCTGCTTGCCTTACCCCCATCTCCAACCCACAACTGTCACAGAGTCGGAGTCAGAGTCTTAGCCATTCCCACCCAGCTCATTACTTTGCGATAATTCCCTTACTTTCATCTCTTCCCTTATATTCAAAGGGGCGCTTTGGGAAAGCGACGACGACAGACGACACAACGACATCAGACGTTACGTATGCACAGACACACACACGCGCTCACAAACACTAACACATTCCAACATTCCTGAGCAAATTGCGAAAACTATTTTTGTCAACAATTAAGCCTCAGCATCAAACTCTCATTTAAAAACAGCAGCAGCAACAACAACACGAGAAAAATCCTCATTACGGTGGTAATTAATTATGGTAAGATGCAAAATAGGGATGCCGATACCAATATTTTGAATCCATAAGAAATAGAGGAGATTTTTTCTAGGACCATAAAACATTTAATCATATTTTGAATTTTGAACTAAACTAGTCTCGACCATACTATGTGGAGGAAGACTAAGGTGGGCATATGTGAGGCATAAGGATTATAATTAACCTGTAACAACTTGTTCGGAAAACACATTGGGGCAACTATGGACCGACCGAAGACTCTCCCAACCATCTGTAGGGATAAATCCAACCAGACAGCCCTGATGATCTGTTCGTTTTCATGATCTGTTCGTTTTCATAAAAGGTTCACTCGCCTTCAAAGAATACATCATGGCACAAAAACGAAGGTTGCTATATATATTTCTGGCCTAGGCAACACGAAGTTTTGCCTGGCGCCATCTGACATTTCCATTGGAAAGTTTGACATTTTTTAACATAAACGTAGTCAGAATGTTTTGACGTACGACCATCATTTGTGTTGTTTACAGTGACTTGAAAAAATCAATTTGGCAAAAAAAAAATGGATTTAACTCGTGAACATTTTCGTGCGATCATTTTTCACAACTTGCGACGTGGATTATCACGACAAGGGTGCATTGATGAACTTAAATCTTTGTGTGGCGATGAAGCACCATCCTATAGCACTGTGAAAAACTGGTTTAACGAATTCAATCGTGGCCGACGCTTGCTCAAAGACGAAGGTCGTGAAGAGAACATTGATGCCGTGCGTAAACTGATAATGCAATTTCGTCATGTGACATCCCGTGAGATAGAGGCGTCCTTGGGCATTTCTTCCACCAGCATACATTCCATATTACATGAACACCTGGCCGTAAAAAAGGTTTGTTCTCGTTGGATCCCGTACAATTTAACAATCGCTAAAAAAAAAAGGTTCGTGTCGATTGGTGCAAATAAATTTTTAAAAAATGCAATCGCGGTGCTTTAAAAGACGTTTATAAGATCGTCACAGGTGACGAATCATGAATCTATGCGTATAAGCCCGAAACAAAACAGCAATCGACCGAGTGGGTCTTCGAAGACGAGCCAATCCAACGAAAGTTGTTTGTGGAAGAAGCACTTCGAAGCAAATGGTCGCCCGTTTCTTCGGCAAAACTGGTCATGTGGCGACTGTTCCGCTTAAGCAACGTAGGAGGTCAATTCTGAGTGGTACGCCACAATTTGTTTGCCTAAAGTCTTCGGAGAAATTCGAAAAACGAACAAGAGAAGACGAATCATTGTGCACCATGACAATGCGAGCTCTCACCGGCCAAAACGTCGAATTGATGGGTCATCCGCCGTACAGCCCTGACTTGGCACCCCATGACTTCTTTTTATTCCCGCACATCAAGAAAAAATATGCGTGGTCAACGATTTTCGTCGCCAGAAGATGCTGTCGAAGCGTTCAAAAACCATGGTGTCTCAATCGGAGTGGAAATAAATCTTCGACAATTGGTTTGAGCGCATGCAAAAGTGTATAAATCATGCTGGAGAATACTTTGAAAAACAATAAAACCAGTTTTGATGATAAATATTTGCATTTTCATTATTAGGCCAGAAATATATAAAGCAGGCCTAGTATGTTTTTATATAGCGAAAATTCATGTGGGAGATTAACATATTTGTTCATAGACTTTTTAACTTACTTAAGTCCATTAAGAAACAAAGGTGAACTTCACTCAAGACTTTGAAAAGTGGATTCAAAAGTAGAAACGCCTTATCCACCTGTCACAGAATCAAAATCTGTCTTTACCCCATATCATGTCAAACACTATTACAGTTTGTACAGAAATTACCATTCGTTACACGATGCAAACGAAATCTGCTAAATATGTGAATGATTGAAACATAACGGGATTTTTTGACTAAAAAGCCCGGTGTCTTTCTTTCGAAACCCCTTTCTCTAATGACATCCCTGAGAGTAAGATTCTGTGCGTTGTTTAGTTTGGCGGGTGGGTGTTTAGTTTGCCTGTCTATTGCTTGCTGGTTGTGTTAATTCATATGCGTCCGCAGAGGAAGCAGAATTTAGCAAATCCCCTAGAAGTATTTAAATCAAGAAACATTAAGTTCCATCCACTCTTCAACAATGAAAATATGGCCCATTTTTAGCTTAGCCGACGCGCTAAACTAAACCCGTGAATTTCTAATGGTTAATTATTAATATAAACCATTTAATGGTACTTTTGGAGCCAAGCCGCTGTCAAAAAATGTTTTGTGGCCTATAGCTCCAACCTAATACACACCTACGACATGTGTAGGGGCAGGACCGCCGCCGACCGCCAATTGTCATAACGAGCCAAGAAGATAACAGATAAACAGCAAAAAAAAGGAGAAGAAGAAAAACAATAGAACTCTGCCCCAAGAAAATAGTGTCAAGGCAATTTTCTTCCATACACCACAAGCAAACAAAAAAAAGCTGTTGTCTTTGCTTGTAAAAAAAACCCTCCAGAACCGACACAACAACAACAACTACGAGGCAACTTTGTTTAAAAGTTGTTCGTTGCGTTGTCTATGATTAAGTAATCGTTTTGCTTAGCAAAATAAAAAGGCAAATATGTTTAAACAAAATCTAAAAACATCATCTTCACTTGATGCCTTCGCCAGTCAGTCAGTCCGCCTGCCTGCCAGCCAGCCAGCATTTGGAAATTAAACCTGGCTGACTGGTATTTCGTACAAACGCAAAAAACGGTCGTGAAATACACATTTGGGAGGTTTCGTTTCGGGTGTTTTTCCCTTTTGAGCTGAACCATAATGAACCGAATGGAAAAACACAGTCTTCTAAACGTGATTTCTATTTTTTTACATGTTTCTTCTTCTTTTTTTCTTTTAAGACACCCACACTTTTCATCAATGGCCAGAATAATTTTCTGCTTTTTTCTGGGCTTACAATTTTATTTCACTTGTTTTTTGTTGGTAACACTTTCTGCACTTGTTTTATATTTTCGTTATTTAAAAAAATGTCGAAGAGATTTAAAAAAATTGTTTACTAATTTCTTGTTTGAAATATCTTTTCCATATTCCATCGAATTAAAAAAAACACTTTTTGCTTGTAAAAATCCTTATTTTTACTTTATTTTTTGAAATTTTGCCTATTTTTTACAAGAAGCCCCACAAACGACGGCGACAGCGACGACGAAACACGTTTAATCCAAAAGTCTGCGCGTAACTGAAAGAAGATTTCTTTCACTTCGTTTCATATGTTCCAGAGGAGATAGATGTGCCTGCTCGCTCAGGATATGCTGTTATGTACATGTGTATCCCGTTAGAGAAAGCTAAACACAGAACAACAACAAAATTAGCAACGGAGGCAGCAGCCTCATGTACTCACATACGGGCAGTAAGTAACGGTGGCTGTGGCCAAAGGATGCGAGGAGAGAGATGCTGCGCAATACCTCACAATACAATAACCCAAAACAGTGTGGCCAAGACAGAGAAACTAAAAGACCATTTTCGAAAAAGCGTTTTTAAAGGAAAGAATAAGTAAAAAAAAGTCGAGAAGTTCGGTCAGGCTGTATCATATAATAACCATGGATTGGTTGAAGAATATTAAAAAATAACACTGGCCAACACTAAATTTGCGTTAGAAGGTTTGAAAGTCCACTTAGATTGATTTGAGGCTGCTGATTAAGAATCTGGCCTCCATTTTGCCAGATTCGCTCTAGTTTAGGAGATATTCACTTAAACCGCTATTTTCGGTTTTTTCCAATAAAAGGAAATACAATTTTTTAGTTAATGTTAAATTGTTTGAAATAAAAATAAATTTAAATTTATTAGGTGAGATTTTAATTTTATAATTTTTTGTATAAATTTGTTTAAGCTTGAAAATTGTAACTGCTTTATTTGTGAGCCGATTTTCAACCGCGGTGTTTAGATAAGAGAAATAAGATGAAGATGTAGGCAAAATTCTGCAGAAACTCGTTACAAAAACTACTCGATTATAACGTATTTTTTTTAAATCGGTTCACAAATAAAGCAGCTGAGTGTTCTTTTATTCAAAAAATAAACAAAATTACTTAAGTTAATATCTCCTAAACTAGAGCGGAGGCCAGATTCGTTATCAGCAGTCCCAAATCAACTGATGTTGACTATCAAACCATCTGCCGCAGATATTTATTCAAATTGTGTTGCCCAGTGTAATTAGTATGCATGGCTGACTTCCTAAACGTATATTTACAATGTATCAATACAGAATTAAAACTAAGTTGATACATTGTGTAGTTACTTTTTTAATACGTTGCATAACGCCTTGTATCATTCATACTAACAAATAAGAAAAAATGTTTACTTATCTTCCTGCATCGTTATTGTGTCATGTGTTGAATCCGCTTTGCATCTACATTTTTCTGGATGCCTTTGTCGCTTTTCCTTGCGTATTAACTGAAACAGTGTTTCAAAATAGACCAAAATACATTGTCAAAATTTTCAGGGTTGCGTTTTCGAACAGCCTGCAATGTATTACTACAAAGCAAAATGCGTTTAGGAAGTGAGCCTATATCATATAATAATGTATTCAATGAAGATAACAGCCGTTTATTGAATTCCAATCTCAGTTTAATCTTAAAAATTCATATTAGGCTTTAGTTCCCCAAAGTCATATTGACAATACGTGGCTTGGTTTGAAAATAACGTTGCTTTTTTGGGCCCCAAGGGACCATGAGTCTAAGCCCATATCTCAGTGAAATCCTAATGTCCAGTTGTACTTATCATACAAGTGTATGGTTGTTTGGAAAGGTCGACCAACTAAAGGAATACACAGAGAAAGTGACGTCTGTGCTTGTCCCCTAAACGAGATGCAGTAAAAAGGAATTTTTCTGTATTTCAGAATTAGCCTGTGTGAGGGTCCACGCTAGGTATGCTGGGGACTATGGCGATAAGCAGTAGGGTACTTTGGATTTTGAGTGCATTAGATGTATGTGCAAGCCTTATGTTCCCTTCATTGTATGTATGCATTTTCCTTCAGTATGTATATGTAATTTAAGTAAAGTAAGATAATTTGTAGTAAATAAAATGAGTTCGTTCAAAGCCATTGAAGTGTTTGGTTGTCTGATCTCGGTTCCATATGTGGAGTGCGGTGTGAGTAATTACTAACTCCTTAAATTAATTCATATTTAGATTCTTTGTAAAATTTCTTTAATTTGGATAACCATATGTGACGCGCAAAATAGAAAGGGACCTAAGGTTAAAAACCAGTTTTGTTGAGGAGAGCCATTTTAAAAATTAGGCCCTTTCTATTTGCGCTTAGAATCGTCGACTTTACTTTCGTAAAACGCGCATATCTCTGAGAGGGAACACTATTGGGGCATGGGATCGGTCTCATTCGATGCTCAGATATTGTCCACATCAAAAAAAAGTGAAAAGTTGATGAAAAGTTTTGTTCAGGAGAGCCATTTTAAAGATTAGGTTCCTTTCTATTTGCGCTTAGAATCGTCTTCACTTTCATAAAACACGCATATCTCTGGGAGGGAACACTTTTGGGGCATGGGATCGGTCTCATTCGATGCTCAGATGTTGTCCACATCAAAAAAAAAGAAGAAAAAAAATGAAAATTATTTTTTTACACTTAGGTCCCTTTTTCTATGCGCAGTCACATAAGTCCCTATTGCTTAATTTTACAGTGACGGCCTGTTTGTGAGCCCCCATGGTTCAAGCGTCGCAGTACGAACTATAAGCAGATAAGCAGAAAATGGATTTATCACAACGAAATTGTAATATCTTCGAATCACCATATGTGCCAGTTTATTAATAAACGATTGCGTGCGTTAGGACCAAAGAAACTTTTTTTGAGCCGTTAGATACAATATATATAAGTATAGGCACAAAAACCTTTCCGAAATTGGCAATAGTTCTTAACTAATGATCTTTTAAAATATAATGGGCAGCGTCACAAACTTTTAATCAAAAAGAACATATTTCAAATCGTTCTGTTAAAAATTTATGACAATCGGTCCAATAAAACGATTTGTCCAAAGAGACGAGGATTGCACACTTGTTCACCGCTGTGTGTTTCTTTTCATACCAACATCATATGTACTGCAACTTGATCTTTCCAAGTTCAGAGAAGTTAGGGCCAATGACATTCTTAGTGGACAATAATAATACAAAAGCGAAAAAACTAAAAATACAAACAGTGTATACCAAGTGCATAGTAGTTTGGTCTGGTGCCTCGCTCCCTTGTTCAACCCCAACGTAATGTACACTCGGGCAATACAGTTTTAAAAACAATCTTAGTGGACAGTAATAATACAAAAGCGAGAACTATAAATACAAACAATATTTTAATTTTTCCTAAGAACCAATTAATCCTTGTGTAGGGAAACTGTTTAACTCTTAACCGGCCAAACCTATTTTTACTGGCAGCCATTTCAAGGCAATAGCACATACCTGAGTCAAATATTTAAAATTTCTAGGTCCAATTTCACGACCTCCATGCTGTGGACAAATATATGTATGTGCCTATGTCGCATTAGATTTCTGAGACGACCAAGAATATATTTGCGATCAAGAATAGTGCCTTCTTTTAATTGTGTAATGGATAGCAAAGGGAATGAGAGGGTGAATATATAAGTATACTCAATCCATGTGTAGGAAAAATGTTTAACTCTCAACCGATCAAACCAATTTTTATTGGCAACTATTTCAGTGCATTGGCACAAATGTACCTCTGAGGAATATTCAAAACACCTAGATCCACGTATGTGACCTCCACGCTCTCTAGACAGATATATGAAAGTTCCTATATCATCTGTGATTTCTGAGACTATCAAGAATATATCTGCGATCAAGAAAGGTGTCTTCATTCAATTGTTCGATGTATTGCAAAGGGAATTAGAGGGTGAATATATACCCAGTCCGATGATGGAGGAATTAAAAAGCAAATACATAAAGCGAATGGTTGTAGAATACATGACAAGTTCTGCTGAAGTCTTATTAGAGGACCTCTTTTAAACGATTCTGCCCATATTTTTAAAAAATACGCCATTGTTAGATCCCGTCTACACTGGATGTAATGGTCGCAATACCAACATAACAAATACTTTCATAAATTTCTAATATTGGCGATCGCTTACCTCGTTATTTACACTGATGTTAATGCTGTTGTTGTTGGTGGTGTTGTTGTTGCTGGTGTTGTTGTTGCTGGTGTTCTTGTAGCGGCACACTTAGTGCCGGGGTGACAGCCCTTGGCTGATGAATTACTGCTTCGTGTCAATCCTATGCATACTGATGTTGTTTTATAGATAAAACAAAAAAATAGTATCTTCATTCTTCGCATTTTTTCTTCATCCATTTTCAGTATTATCGACTGAGGTATATGCATGTGCCTTTGCGAAAGGTCAAGGTTTGATGCGCATTCCTTCCTCTTCTTTTTTTTACCCAATTTTAGTTTTTGTATGTGCGCCTGTGCAGAAATTTCAGTGTACGATCTTCAAACAGATTGAACTGTGTACGACCCTTCTGTCAAAAACCTCAAGGATCATTATGTGGCAGCTATCTTTTAAGCGGAAGGTATGCAATGACCAACATTTTAAAGCTTTTCAATTTGTCCCATAGAGTCCAAAGAATCTGCAAACAAAATAAAAAATACAACTTTCAGACCAATTATACCATAAATACTTACCTTTAAGCCGCATGCTTTTGACTAGTCCACAGCTGTGATCTTGTTTTTCTTGAAATCACCGCTTTACGTTGCTTTCAAAATAAGGCCGGCCATTTCGATAATGGCGAGCGCTGCCGCTCCAGCATGAAAAGGAATTTCTGTTGCCTGCAATTAATGCACGTGATGTCAAAATTAATTAATTCCGCCAGGACGATTAAAATAAATGTTACGGGATAAAATAAAATGTTTGCCACGAATATAAGGTTGAGATCTCCTACCATAACATATAAATTGTACAAAAAACAATGGCATTTTTATTAAAATTAATTTATTTAACACCGCAAATAAAATGTACAATGACGAGAAAATATTTTTCACAAAGAACCGTTACTTCATTGCGTTAGTGCTGACAAAAATCTCCGATAATTATCGATAACCAAGAATATTGCAGAGTTGTTTTTCCAAACCAAGTAAAAAAATAGTACTTTTTAAAGAAATTGTTTTTTTTTTTTTTTTTGACATACAAAATGTATTTGGTAACAAGTAAACCTATGTAGTTTTAAAAACAACTGCAAAAGGCGTTTTCCACCTATTAAAAACTAAAATCATTGTTTCGAATAAAAATAGTTGACATTGAAATACCTAATTTTTATAAAGCAATAAATAAATGCAATTTTCTATCTGTTCAAAAAAAAAAGGTTGCCCTTATATGGCTTTCTTTCAAACTTGTGGAACTAGTTTTCGACATATCTTTGACTATATTAGCATTAGTAATTATTATCGTTATTGTGAGCTTCAAAGTTACCAGTGTCTTTCTGTGAATAATTCAATCACAAAGGAACTACTTTTCCAAAGTTGACCAACATGCAAAACATTCCATAGCACCAACCATAGCTGCAAAAATTCACAACCGAAGGCAACTCCCAACAATAAATAAATGCAATTTTCTATCTGCTCGAAAAAAAGTTTGCCCTTATATGGCTTTCTTTCAAAATTGTGGAACTAGTTTTCGACATATCTTTGACTATATTAGCATTAGAAATTATTATCGTTATTGTGAGCTTCAAAGTTACCAGTGTCTTTCTGTGAATAACTCAATCACAAAGGAACTATTTTTCCAAAGTTGACCAACATGCAAAACATTCCATAGCACCAGCTATAGCTGCAAAAATTCACAGTCGAGGGCAACTACCAACGGTGTTCTCCGTTTGTGATAACAATTTTTTTGTTGATATATAAGAATTACAAAACGTTTTTTTTTCGATTGTTAAAAAATGAATTAATGTCAAAGGTAGTGAGAAGTTATATAGTATTCGTAAGTATTATAAAAACCTAGTATGTTTCAATTGAAATGCACAACCTCTTTTCAAAAATATTTTTTTTATAATAAGTTAAAATTAATAAAAACAAATGTGTCAGAATTTTGAAAGCCGACAGCAAGCGAATGTTCATAAACCCTAATATTTGTCTGCATCATAAGTTTTTCAAGTACATAAATTCTAATGGGATGACAATTTACTTTCACAAACATTACAAGGACAATGATTTCTAAAAAAGAAATAATAGTTTTTAAGTGAAAAATAAGTTTCATTGAAATCATGAATTTCCTAATCGCATGTTAAAGAATTCCTTATTGATTTTAAAGATATATGAAACAACTATTGTTAGTAATTTTCAACTACCGTAACAATAGCAACGTGTTTGTATGTAAAAGCTCGAAAAAACCACTCAAAACAAAAAATTTGTTTAAAAAAACATCTACGGAACTAAACAATGAAATTGATAGAGAACTAAAATGCAAATCGAAGATATTGCAGATAATTGGCATTGCTGCAGATCTAAAGGGGGAGTTTTGTGCATTAGTGTCGATATAGTGTGCTAACTTAGTACGTTTGTTCATTTCTAATTCCAACTTAGCATTTCGCACAGAGAGAGAACCGCGTGGATACATTTTCTGGAATTTCTGCAGATATCGTACAATACAAAATTGTTTATTAACGTATTTGATTTATGTTGTTATCGGGAAATTAAGATTAATACTTAAATCCTTCATCTGTTAAAGCGTTTAATTGTTAAAGCGTTTAATTATATTTGTATTTCGACTATACGTGTAGTTTTTATTGACTGTTAATCGATATGCTACTATAGATAAAGTTGATTTACAAATGTTTTTCAGAAACTATTGACAATTGAATAACCTATAGTTTAGGAAGTGCTATTTCACCTAAGAGACAGTAGATGCAATTTTAGCTGCAATCAATTAAGATTTTTTTTGGTGAAGGTTTATGAGTTTCTTTTAAACTTTACTTTTAAAACCAAAAATGGATAATCCTTGAGTTATCAGCAACGTTTTAGACTCAACAATTGCACATGTGTTATTTTACCAAGGAAAAGGTTGACTTCTAAGAATTTCCTAATGATTTTTAGACAGTTTTCAATATATTTCTGAAAAAATGTCACAATCTTAACTGCAAGCTAATAATGGCGTTAAGGTGCTTTTAAAATATAAGTATATCTGAAAAAATTTCACAATCCTCTTCGCACCCTTTTAATGATTTTGAAGTGTTGGCACTTTATGCATTAATTGAATGGTACCCGAAATCGAAAAATACGCAGCATAAGGTTTGGGCACACCAAATGTTTTCATTTAGTTGCTGCACAGCTGATATCGCTTTTTGTTTTTTTCGTTTTTGTGTTTATGCTTCTATACGAATCTGTGTCTTCAAAATATTTATTTTTGTTGTTAACGTCTAATCTCTGTTCAAATCCAATTGCTTAAGCCGTTGAAGAACATCATTTTTTCTAAAATATCTCTGGCTAATTTTCCCTTTGCTTATATTGGACTTACAAAACCGATTTTATTAGTGTTGATTAACGATAAATATCTAGTTTCCATAGCAGTATTGCCAGCATAGCATTTTTGTTGCTCCATTGACAGTTGACAGAGTAGTTCATTCACAATAGCCAAAGAGACGGGAGAAAAAAATAGTACGATTAAAATTTACCAACCAAAAAGCAAATCGCAAATGTAATTGCACTAAAAACGCGATAAATACGAAAAGAAATTAATAAATTTAAACATATAAACAACAACGAACGAATAAATAAATTGCAATTGCTGGAATACACAAGAAAAACGAAACATAAATAAACGAAAAAGTTGCTGAAAATTAACAAGTAAAAAACTCGAACATTCGGACATACATACACACACACGCGTACGTACATACATATGGATGTGGTTCTTTGGACGGATGGATTAAATGGTCGGAATAAGGCATAAATTTCGTGCGCTCTCTTTTTTCTTCTTGTATTCGTATGTTAACATGTTTATGGGTCTGCCTCAGCCTGCTCTGCTCTGCGCTCTGTCTGTATATGTATGCATTTATGGTGTGTGAGAGGTGCCAGAGTGTTTGTGCGAGATATGTAAGGTGTTAAAAAAGATATAAATTGTGTGCAGCTGCAAAAATACTAAGGAAAAAACACACCAAATCAATTGAAAACAAATGAAAATAAACAGCAGTTGCAAATAATTGAAGATTACAAACAAAAAGCCACCAAGTTCGCTGATAATAGAAGTGATAAATAATCAATTAAACAAAAAAAATTGTAGTTCGCAAAAAATGAAGAAGAAAATATACGACGCGGTGATCGATTTAAGTTCGATTAAGAAGGATATGGCGAAATATCGATAAACGTAGGCGTGTCATGGCTGGCGGATAAAAACAAATTGGAAAAAATCTTTAAATAGAGCTACTAGTTTTTGGTATTTACATTAAAATGTGGTTAAGTGTTTCTCACATCAGAAAAAAATGAAATAGAAAAACTACCCCACCCGCTGCTTTGCACCACAAAAACACAGCAATCCAATTTCGATTTACTTCTCACTCCCTTCACCCTCCACCGACCGTCAGCACTCTGCACTCAGCCAACAAAGTATCCATGAAGTTCAACATCGAATAGTATCGAGCGAGACGACAACTACAGCGGCGACGTTGTTGTTTTGTTTTTCTCAATCTCTTTCGTTGGCTCGTCTGTATGCTTCTTCTTGTTATTCTCTCATTCTGCTGTTTCTGCTTCTTCTTCATAGTGTTATTGTTCTTTTTTTTTGTTTTTGTTTGCTTCTTGTTACTGCATTCTGGACCATCCATATCCATGCAGATCCCATTTCCAAATCCAGCCAGTAGCCATGCCATCCGTTCGTCGATCATTGAACATTTTGAAATGTTATTTTGTTTATTTGTTTCTGTTTTTTATGCTGAGTACTAAGACCGAAGGAGAGTGGAGAGAATATGTGTGTGTGTGTGTGCCCTGGCAAATGTGTGCGTTCTTGCTGCAATTTCAAGCTGATTACATTGTTTTTGTTATTAATGTTCATTGTTGTTGGTGTTTCAGTGATGGGGGTTTCCCTTTAATGTTTTCCTTTTGATATTTTCTTGTTTGCTTCTCATTTCCATCATTGTTTTTATTTGTAACATTCTTATTGGGAATGGTTGGACTGCTATAGGCAACTATGTCTGGAAACAAGAGAGATACTTTTGTCCTGGCCGATCGGTTTTTATTAAATAGTTGTTGGGTTATTCAAGTCAAAGTTTAAACAGGGCATTAAATCTAGAGATTGAGCGGTCTGCTTTATCGAGCATTTGTGGGAAATACTCGTATGTATTAAGGCCACTACAAAGACTTTTCGAAGACGATTTCAGAATGGACAAATCTTGAAAAACTCCGTCGTGGGTCTGCCATTAAATTGAAAAGTAGCAATTCCACTAGTTTAGAGCCATTTTGTCCCTAAATAATTTTTTCCTGTAGATTTTGGCATCCTAAACATTTTAAAGAATTTTACTCTGATTACTTTTCAAGATAGAATTTCTGGAATTTTTTTATGAGATGTCTCAGCATTTTGGACCATTTGATTTGAAAGTTGTCGAAAATGAAAGGAAAGCTGATTTCCTTCATTTCTCAGGTACTCGTATTAAAATCAGATCGATAGTTTTGACGTTAGAGGCATTTAAAATTTAAAATATTGAATTTTTTATGCAAAAATCAGTGTTAAACAACCACTATAACATAAAACTATATAAATAAATTGGCCATGGTTTTTTGAAATTAGATGAGAAATGGTAGAGCTACACGTTGTTTAGTGGGTGAAGAAGTACAGTGGGACGTGAGAATACTTAGTAGGGACATAAATACTGTTACACACGTTTTATGCTGTAAAATAAAAAGTACTGAATGTTTTTGGACCAAATATTTTTTTATATATTTATTGATGTACATATATTGTATCCAAAAAGAATCTACTTTTTCGAAATGTCCGCCTTTTGCCTTTACACACGCCTTAAGCCGCACTGGCTAATCGTCAATAGCTGCACGAACCTCGTCCATTGGAAAATTGCTCAAACCAAAGCAGTCTTAAGAGATCCAATGTTGGGGTATCTTTTGTGACAAACCTTGTCCTAAACCGTCCACAATTTGTAATCAGTGGGTTCAAATCTGGACTGCCTGAGGGCCATTCTTCAGAGGAAATGAACGCTGGCAAATTGTTTCGAAGCCAGGCCTGGGACGTTTTAGCCTTATGGGCCGGCGCAGAATCCTGCTGGAAAGTCCATGGCTGGGTTTGGAACCGGGAATTGTTAAGAGGCTTCACAACAGCTTCCAAAACGGTTCTTGGTAAACTTTGGCCGATGTTTTGATTCCTTGTTCGCAGAAATGCAGGTCAGTGACCCCATCGTAAGAGACACCCCACCAAACCATGACTGAAGCTGGGTGATGATCCTTTTCCACCCTTGGGAACAGTTCAGATGCTTCCTTAGATGACCGCGCATAAACTGTATCATTTTGCTTGAACGGTAAAAAAAAATTATCGTTGAACAAAATTTTTCTGTGCAAGTTATCAGCGTGCTTCACTAAAAGACGTTTGCATTTTTCAATCCTATGTTTTTAAAGCTGCAGTCAATAAATGTCCGGTTCGTCGTTTGAAAGCCCCAAGTCCCAAGTCTTTTTTAATGATTCGACTCATGGACTTTTGCGTTTCTCATCAACTCACGGGCCATGATTTTCTGTTTTCGGAGCGGATTTCTTTGAATTCTTGATTTAACGGCTTTAATGACATGCGGTGTTCGAACAGAGCGTGGGCGGCCCGACCGGTGGCGGTCTTTACATCTCCAGTCTCCTCGAACAGTTTTATGCATCGGTAGACGAACGTGCGGCTAATCCCTAGTGGCCGGAGCGTTTTGAAAATATCGCTTTTTTCATTTCATACTTGAAAAGCGCTATTGCAGCGATACGGTTCTCATTATCTGACCACTCCATGATGAAATTTGAAACAATTTTAAAATCCCGTTACAGACTAACGCTATTGAGGTTAGCTTTCAAAGTCCATATGTCATTAACGGGGTATGTTCAGTTCTACTATTGAAATGGGTGTGTTCAATGTTGTAACAGTATTTATGTCCTACTACGAGTATTTATGTCCCTACAAAAAACAATAGACCGTAGGACCCCTGCTACGGCTTATCTTAGGTCAGTAAATAAGTAACTAAAATGCTGAAAATCTAAAAATTTACCAAGACGTGTTACGCTACCATTTGTTGCTAAATTTCAACAAACCATGACTTGTTTTGCTCAAGAAAGTCCAAACATTTTGTTCAATTTATTTATATATTTTTATAATATTGTTGATATATTTTTTTCAATTTTTAATCGCGATTTTTGCACAAAAAATGTAATTTTTTATATTTTAAATGCCTTTAATGTCAATACTATTGAAATGATTGTAAATACCTTGTATGAACAAGTTTAAGAAAAGCTAATTTCCCTTCATTGCTTTCACCACTATTGATCACCAATTTAAATTTATCCATTACTGAGTTCGTAGTGAAATGTGGCTAAAAAAAAGTGTCCATAGAGCTGCGATAAAAACTAGCATTAAGTCCGTGTTATATACTTATACTTGATCCTTAAAACAGTCAACGCGAAAAACCTACAAAACCCAAATTACATCGTCCACTCTGCTATTCTAGAGTTATCCGTTATACATACATAACTAGAGTTCTTCACTTTACATAATATCGCGAACACTCTGTAAATGAATGTAGGGGTCCTCTGGACCTTTATCACGAGGTTTAAGCCAAACCAGGTTTAAAATTCTCAGACATGTGATCCATACCAGCTATATACTATTTTGACCAAATTAATTAAAATTCCTGCCAATTAGCAGAGATCCACATTACAAGAAATCCATACTAGGATTCATTATTGAATTATACTTAAGATTCGTATACCTCTTGTTAGACTCCTTTGGAGCAGATTCAATAATTCAAATAAAGCTTATATAAAAAAAAATATACTTATTAACATGAACTTGTAACAACTATTTTAGAAAAATGGTTGTAATAGATTACAATTATGGTGATGTGACTGATCCGCTGACTTCCGTCCCGGGATTTTAGAAATTTACATTTCTTGGTTTCCGGCGAATTTTCTGTCAGGATGCCGGCAATTTTTATAAAATCCTACACGTGATTTATTCAAAAATTCTTAGAGGAAGAACATAAAATTAATTGAATTCTATATTAGATATTGTAATTCGCCGGAATTTGACTTTAAGTGATAACCGATGGACAATTTTCGACTTTTTAAAAAATTATACAAAAAGGTTTTGTTAAAAATAAATCAAACTAAACATTTAAATAAATTTTGATCTCAATTCCAGTCTCAAACTTCCCAAAGTATAAGTAATCCAAAAAGTAATAATCGAAATATGTTTAAGGATGACCCACTTAAAGCCATTATACAGCTAAATTTAAAATAATTTCTAAAACTTAATGGTTTCTTGATAAACCGAAGCTAATTAAATTTCTTTGAATTAAATACAAATCACATAAACTAACAAAGTATTCAAACTGTGTGAGTTTAGTAGACGAATTGTCATGCCCCCATATCCTTTATAGGATCCAACAATCGTATATCTCCTTATGTAACAGCACATAGAGAAAGGGACCTAAGGGTAAAAAAATCAATTTTTATTTTTTTCTTTTTTTTTGATGTGGACAACATCTGAGCATCGAATGAGACCGATCCCATGCCCCAAAAGTGTTCCCTCCCAGAGATATGCTCGTTTTATGAAAGTGAAGTCGACGATTCTAAGCGCAAATAGAAAGGGACCTAATCTTTAAAATGGCTCTCCTGAACAAAACTGGTTTTTAAACTTGGTCCCTTTCTATTTTGCGCGTCACTTATGTGTTTTGCGGGTGCAGTTTAGCAGATAAAGTAAACACCGTTTAATATTAAAACCAGTAAGAATAGTCGTAATTTGGGCGTGTTCGACTAAATTATACCCTTACCACACGCTGTATACTCTATAGTCCTAATATATGTTTTCGGTAATTTGAGCAAGGCCGACTACATGATACCCTCAACACATGCTTTAAACTTCATAGTCCTTATATGCGGGTATGTTTTCCGTACTTTGGGCGAGTCCGACTACATGATACCCTCACCACACGTTTTAGACTTTACAGTCCTATTGTATGCTTTCCTCTATTCAAAATAAAGCCACAAACCAAATTTCGATTAAATCTGATGAATTTTTCCTTCAATTACCGTTAGACACCGAATTAGGAAGAACATTTAAATATCACGATTTGGACCGATCTGGTCGATTTGAGTAATCTGTTTGCAGTATGCAAAATAAAGCCACAAATCGAATTTCGTTGAAATCTAATGAAATTCACCACTGTTAGGTCGGCTAGACCCAAAATCGGAAGGTACCCACAAAACTATAAATCAACTTAAACCAATTTATCTCTCTTGAGTCGCTAACGCAGAATCTCTCTTGAGTCGCTAACGCGAGTGCGATACTTTTAAAAATATTTGCAAAAAGCTAAAGGATATGGGCTTAAGGCGTTTTGTTTTATAATGTTGTATGCTCCTATTTTTAAAATGAGTGTTTACTTGCTATATGGCTAGTAGTCTCTACTTTTTCTAGTTAAAAATGGTTCAGCGTCAAGCCAATTTATTTTTTATATACATTTCCCGACCTGGATATACCGTTTTTTAAGTTTTGCACTTTAAGGGATAACAAAAAAGACTACAAAAAATTCTAATTAAACTTTTCTGCTATATTTATATGGTCTTATAGATAACATAGCAACAATATTGTAAATATGAATATAAAATTTAGACAGTAAAAATAGCACAATTAGTACCATAAAATGGTACTAATTGAAAGAAATTTATTAATAATCCACTATTGGCATTGGAGACATCGGAACTAGAGATTCAGTGGAACATTTTAATAAGCGAAGTCAACTGTTTTGGCTCTTTTTACTAGATGTCCACGCTAGAACAATTGGAGAGGATATTTTTCACATCACTTTTTTCTCAAAATTTAATTTTCTACGGCCCTAAAAAAGTAAACAAAAAATCGGAGCTGTATCCGTGAACTATATCTAACCCCTTCCGATACAATGTGTAATATCAAAGGCAAAATAAAAAGTATAGACGCTTCGTTGACAATGTCAACAAAAAGTCAACCAATATAGTAGACTAAAGTGTTCACTCCTACTGGGTTGTATATCAGATATTCACAATAGTAGCAAAACATTCGCTAAAATTTATTTTTGGCATTCTCTTTCTAGTGACTGATAGTTAAGCGGACTATTTATTTTTTGTTGGGCTAGTTGATATACCTGGTTTATTGTACCATGCGTCAGCCCAATAATATTTAATTGGGTTTCGGGTATGGTGACTGTGCCGGAATCGCCAGTGTCAACCCGGCATATTTTATTGTTAGGTTTCGGCGTACATCTTTATCCATGTTAGATGACATAAAAATTAAAGATAGGCGACCATCGCAAGAAATGTTAACAGAATTTTAGACAAAATCTAGAACGCTGCTCATTTTTAGCTAAGCGACTACGGAAAGAATCAAAATTTCGTTTTGAAAGCGAACACATTGCAGATCATGTGGGTTCCACTTGACCTTGTGCCTTATTTTAGTTTTATCTACTCCCGCTTTTATCAGAATGATCAAATTTTGAGCTGCTATCAAATTTAATTTGTAAAATATCTTTTAAATAAACAAAACTTTTAGAAATGTTATAAAACCAAACAATGAAATTTGTTTAGTTTTGATTTAAGCATATCCAAACATATAAACTCTACTAGCACCCCTTTTGCCCACATTTCTCTCACTTCTATGCATATAGTCTATGACTCGCTTTGAGGGCGTGTAATAACCCTTAATTCGACACCTATTTATGGCCAACACGTTAGCTGACATTAATTGTATTTTAAACAAATAAACAAAGTTTTAAAATCTTTTGTTGTTTTTTTGTTACAGATTTAAACAAAAAAGAACGAAAAGAGAACACTGGAGCGAACATTTATTACAACAACTAATAGAAACCCGGCCGCAACAACAAACAGTACCGAACACCGATAGCAACTAAACCGCGACTAGAGTCAGAGAGACGGGGACAATCGAAGAAGAAGAAACAATAATAAACGATTTGAAATACGTACGCATGGCTCATAAAAGTGTCAACAACTTTAAATTGCAACAACAACAACAAAGACATAAGCAACTACGCCAACAACAACATCAAGAGTTCTTCAACAATAACAACGCAAATTACAATCAAGTGCTGAAGTAACAACAAAGAGTCTACAAAAGCGAACAACTCTTAACTCTTCCACAGCAGCGGCAACACAAACCCCCTCCGAAAGTTGTTTGGCCAAAACAGAAGACGACAACATCGATAGCATCGTTGTCAACCACAATTGTTTTTCTTGTCTGCGCTGCTCACAGGTCACAAGTGTTCTTCGGAGCAAAACAAACAAACAATAGCGGCCAGCTATTGTTCTTTCCGACGTTTCTTGCTGGGGCTTTAAGTTGTGTCTGTCTTGAGGATTTCGAATGGTTTTATGTATTGTTTGTTGTTATTGAGTTTTGGTCTGAGATCGGTCAGCATCACCATTTATGCCTGCACGTCATTACAACAACGTCACACAAATGATCGCTATTAGCGAAGAACAGCAGACAGACAAATTAAAACCTTACAATGGTTTTAGCCATCCTCACACGGGAGTTCCTGCAGAAATGATGGCTCCATTAAATGGTGCTGGCGGTGCCGGTGGCGGCAACACAAATGGCAACACACAAAAAATGGTAGCCACCACCACCACCAACACACAGATTGATTCGACCACAATAACAACTACCACACAAAGTTGCGGTGGGGCTGACATGCTTCCCGAAGGTAGTCTTTGGACAGCCCTCTACAACTATGATGCTCAAGGTGAGGATGAATTAACCCTGGAAAGGGGTCAAGTGGTATTGGTTCTGTCTATGGATCCCAATATATCCGGCGATGAAGGGTGGTGGACGGGCAGAATTGGCGATAAGGTAAGAACTGTTTAAGGGCAGTATAAATATTTAGGAACTCTTTAGTTCCTGAAGCAATTTTTCTATAAAAAATGCCTCAGTTTCGAAGTAAATTTTTCTATAAAAAATGCCTCAGTTTCGGACGCAATTTTTCTTTAAAAAATGCCTCAGTTTCGGAGGCGATTTTTCTATTAAAAATGCCTCAGTTTCGAAGGCAACTTTTCTATAAAAATGTCTCAGTTTCGGAGGCAATTTTTCTATTAAAAATGCCTCAGTTTCGGAGGCAATTTTTCTATAAAAAATGCCTTAGTTTCGGAGGCAATTTTTCTATAAAAAATGCCTCAGTTTCAGAGGCAATTTTTCTATAAAAAATGCCTCAGTTTCAGAGGCAATTTTTCTATAAAAAATGCCTCAGTTTCGGAGGCAATTTTTCTATAAAAAATGCCTCAGTTTCGGAGGCAATTTTTCTATAAAAAAATGCCTTAGTTTCGGAGGCAATTTTTCTATAAAAAATGCCTCAGTTTCGGAGGCAATTTTTGTATAAAAAATGCCTCAGTTTCGGAGGCAATTTTTCTATAAAAAATGCCTCAGTTTCGGAGGCAATTTTTCTATAAAAAATGCCTCAGTTTCGGAGGCAATTTTTCTATAAAAAATGCCTCAGTTTCGGAGGCAATTTTTCTATAAAAAATGCCTCAGTTTCGGAGGCAATTTTTCTATAAAAAATGCCTCAGTTTCGGAGGCAATTTTTCTATAAAAAATGCCTCAGTTTCGGAGGCAATTTTTCTATAAAAAAATGCCTCAGTTTCGGAGGCAATTTTTCTATAAAAAATGCCTCAGTTTCGGAGGCAATTTTTCTATAAAAAAAAGGCTTAGTTTCGGAGGCAATTTTTCTATAAAAAAAGGCTTAGTTTCGGAGGCAATTTTTCTATAAAAATTGCCTCAGTTTCCGAGGGAATTTTTCTATAAAAAAATGTCTCAGTTTCGGAGAAAATTTTTCAATAAAATGCCTCAGTTTCGGAGGCAATTTTCTATAAAAAAAATGCTTCAGTTTCGGAGGCAATTTTTCTATAAAAAATGCCTCAGTTGCTGCCTTAGAAATTCAATGGTGCAATTTTCAAAATTTAAAGAGATATTGCGTTAAAATTCTAATACAATTTAAATAGAACAGCTTTATTATCTTACGGTTTTTACTTTCCTTTGCAGGTGGGCATCTTCCCCAGTAACTTTGTTACCAACCACGATCCTATGATGATAAATGTGCCTTCAGCTATTGGCGATATTCAGCCACATGAAATAGAATACGAGGAACTGGATATCGAAGAGGTTATTGGCGTGGGTGGTTTTTGTAAAGTTCATCGTGGCTACTATCGCAACGAAGAGGTGGCCATCAAGGCGGCCCGTCAAACGGCCGATGAAGATATGGACACTATGCGTGACAGTGTACTGCAGGAAGCCAAACTGTTTTGGGCCTTGAAACATGAGAACATCGTGTCGTTGAGGGGTGTTTGTCTGAAACCACCCAAGCTGTGTTTAGTCATGGAATATGCACGTGGTGGAAGTTTGAATCGTGTATTGGCCGGTCGAAAGATACCACCAGACGTCCTAGTGAATTGGGCCATACAAATTGCCAAGGGCATGAATTATTTGCACAATGAAGCGCCCATATCGTTGATACACCGAGACTTGAAGAGTTCCAATGGTAAGAATAGTAATGGATTTTCTGAATTTGTTTTTCAATTACAAGGTTTTCATATTTATTTCCAAATTAGTACTCATTTTTGAAGCTATTGAAGGCGATAATTTGCACAAGAAAACGTTGAAAATAACCGATTTCGGTTTGGCGCGAGAGCTTTATAATACCACGCGCATGTCGGCGGCCGGTACCTATGCCTGGATGCCTCCAGAAGTTATAAGTGGTGGCACATACTCCAAGTATTTGGCTTTAATTGTCTTAATGTAGCTAATTTTTTTATGAAAAATGTATCTTTTAATATTTTAGATCGTCCGATGTTTGGAGTTATGGTGTTTTATTGTGGGAACTTATAACTGGAGAAACGCCCTACAAAGGTTTCGATTCGTTGTCAGTGGCCTATGGCGTTGCCGTTAAAACCTTGACATTGCCTATACCAAAAACATGTCCAGAAGCTTGGGGAAAACTCATGAAAAGTCAGTAATTTGAATGGTTATTAAAGACATGTACATAATATTTTCATATGTATTCCAACTTTACAGGCTGTTGGGCGAGTGATCCTCACAATCGTCCAGGTTTCAAGGATGTCCTAATGAAACTAGAGGATATTTCACGTTCCGGTTTTACTTCCACGCCCCAAGAATCGTTTCACACAATGCAAGATGGTTGGAAAAAGGAGATTGCCGAAGTTCTTCATGAATTGCGTTTAAAAGAAAAGGTAAGCCCAGATTTTCACGACGCGCATGCTTTTTTACAAGTTCTTGTGTTTAGAGTGTAATGTTGTGGAACCCGTAGTTTAAAAAAACGTTTTTTTATTGATTGGTTCATTCATTTAAGAAATGATTTTAACAACTCATTCTGATCATATTTAAAATTCTTCTTTTCTTTTGCTTTATTCTACTCCTTTCGATATACCCATCCAACTTTCCCTTTTAACAAACGAATCACAAATAATTGGGACTCAAAATTAATTTGTAAATATATTTTCTATTGAAACCCTAAACAAACATTCAAAACAAAACAAATTTAAATCGTTTTGTTATAGCGCTTTCAATCTATCGAAGAGGTAAGATTTTTCTCCATAATTCATACGTTCTTTTTTTCTTTTTGGCTTTATTTTCCCTGTTTTGTTTGATGGAAAAAATCTTTTATTGGCTGTTTGATTGAACGTCCGTTTTTTTATTTTGTAGCTATTTTTAGTTTTATGTAGAAAATTGCGGTAACTTTTAAAGATCTTGAGGTTGATTTGACGCGCTTTAATGAGTAAGCTTTATTAATACCATTGGTTGGTTCTTCTAGAATGAAGCCAGCGTGAAGACCTTGCCCTGTCATCTGTGTTCATTTGAAACGAGTGTAGAATGCTGCAAGCATGTCTTGTAACTCCTCCAAGGATTTCCTGCGGGGGGACTACATTTTATATATACACACAAATGTAATATGTGGTCTAGACGAATGGGCCAAGACGAACGTAGGGTCTGCACCAAATTTTGTATAAAGGATTCCAGATTCGTTAATCATAACAGTTGTAGTGTTATCCAGACGTAGATACGAGCTATAGACAAATCGGCATATATTCTGTGGTAGGTTAGACTATCAAATAACACAATATACAATCACACGACAGCCGGTTCTATGCACCGGATTGACCCGAAGATTAATTCTTAGGCCAAGGGCTGTCACCCCGACATATTGTTGCCGCTACAACAACAACAACTATCAAACAACATAAGATTATCGCTTCTATGTAGATAGTAGGAAGCTTTGGCGAAGAGTTTTTAGAAGTCACTTAGCACCTTGACAAACCGATCTATAAGACTCTGTTGGGTTTCGGAACGCTGTAATGTTGAATAAAACGAAATAGCAGATCAACTCTCCTGGCTTGTCTATGTTTAATTGACAGCCGTCCAACACAAAGCTCACAGGAGTGTTACGTTTTGATTCCGTATTCTCGCCGCAAATAATTTTTCCAATGCTACCTGGCCACAGCTTTTTTATCCTTAAGCTTGCCTGTTGCCATGATAAAGGAGTGGATCTTTCCTAAATCATCATTAGAAAGACAGGTTGTGTTTGTTACTATCTGTAGTCCAGTACAGTTTTCGCCTTAAGTCCACAGAATCCGGGCTGTTGCAGAGAAGATCTTATGTTGCCTTCTCCTCCTCTTCATTGTTGTTAAGCCCACAGAAGTTCTTGTATGAAAGACGCAGTCTAATAGTTTTAACGCCCACAGACCATTGGCAGGTGATGACCGCAATAAGGTTTCTTTGATGGATCCTCGTTAATCGCGGTCCGCGTTATCTTTTCAATCATACTAGGCCAGATATTTTTGGTCTCCATGCAGGTGGTTCCTTTTCCCATTTATTCTTGGCAATAAGGAACAGTTTTTTTTGATATAAGAAGTTTACTTCTCGCAAAAAAAAGGCCAATATCACCACTACATTCTCTAGTCTCTTTGACCAACAGTGCCGCCACAGCCAGCAGTGCAAAAAAACAAATTACCGCGGTCCACCCTGTATTTGTGTTGTTGTTGTAACAACAATATATTTATTTTGAAGTCTTGTTCGTCTATGGGGGATTTGCTTCGATATCCAGGTGGAGGAAACGCTCCATTTGAACTGGATGCGTCCACAGAGACCTGGGGGTCAGCTGAGTGGGCTGTATTTATGTAAAAATAGTTGCTGTTTTTCACTTCATATTCAAAACTAGACGTTTGAAATCTGATATTGGCGGCAAATAATTTCTATCGATGTCAATCGCATATCGGATAGACCTTTTTTTTGCTTTGGCACATTAAAAGAAAATTGTTTTTCGGGAAGCTTTAAGAAAGAAACTTGTTCTGGAAAGTTGGGCAGAGTTTTCGTTTTTGGGCCAAAATTGGTAATTACTTTGTGTATTGGTGAATGGTAGGTTAAATCGTTTGTTGGTAGGTCTGACCGAATACATTGTATGTAAGTATAGACATCGAGTCCTTTTCAATACAAGAAGCGCATTGGCTGGCAGAATAATACCTATGGTAGGACTATCGACTAAAAATATGAATAAATTAAACTTGAGCACTCACTCAAAAAACACTAAATTCACAATATAGTCGTCGATTCTATTTGGTCACTTAGTTTTCTCACCCGTTTTCTCGATTTTTCCTGCAATATGCATGCTTTCTCGAGTCGTAGCCACATCATGGACTGGTCACTCTCTTTCAGAGACCCCTAATTGCTTTGAAAAGTTTTCTTTTAAAACAGAAAAAAGAAAACACGCAGCTTGGAACCTACTACTAAAACTCTCTATTTTACAATAATAAAATGTAGGAGATATTCGCTAGTTTTATTTTTTATGTCTACTGTTTTTCTTTGTTCAAGAATGTTCTGTGTTTCTCTATTTGTTTTATCCAAACCAATATCTGTTTTCACACCTTTATTTCTATCTACACTTTCAGGAATTGCGCAACAAAGAAGAACAACTGCGTTTGATACAAATGCAACAGCATGAGCAGGCCAACAATCTCAAGATATTCGAACAGCGATTGCGGGCGCGTGAGCTGGAACTAATGGGACGTGAACTGATAATATTGCAGACAATTCCGAAACCAAATAAACGGCGCAACAAAATAAAGTTTAAACCGAAAAAGGATCCGGTGCAAATATCATTGCCGACGGGATTTCGCCATAAGATAACGACAATACGAGACCAGACATGCGGAGTGCCAACACCGCCGGGATCACCGGCCATATCTGGTTTAAGAATAGTGGCACGTAAGTACAATGAACAATGAAAACTGACAAAAAAGTGTAATTAAAATTCTCAAGATTGAAGTCTAGCAGACATGGGCCTAATTCTTTGCAAAAAAATTAATGTTAAAACTACTTTCCTCAGTAAAAATAGTGAAGAAAGATTATACCTTATAAAATCCTTATGCTTAAAATATTTTTTAAACTTGAATCCTTTTTGGAACATACGATTTTTTCGCAGCCACGTTACTTTTTATGGGTAAACTTGGCTAAACTTCGGAGTTTCTTCTTTATTCTCGAATCTTCTTGATTTTTATAACCTACCCCGCGCAAAGGCACATGGCACGAGCATTTTAACTTAGTGCTGATGTTAGCAACGCCAAAACACGATAAAATATAGGCCCCATGTATACTTAACCAATCTACTTTTAAAAGCCATCTCGTTCTAAAGAGCCATGACCGTAGGTAGGTTAAGTAAGTAGGTAGTAGGCTTGGTGCGAACCCTGTTAAAATTGGTCCATGTTTTGATACAATAAAAACGTCATTCAAAATTACAGGCTTCCCACGACAGCCGGTTTTATGGACCGGATTGACCCGAAGAGCAATTCTATGGCCAAGGGCTGTCAGCCCGGCACACAGTTGCCGCTACAACATAGGCTGCATAGGTCCATATCGGTCCTTGTTTTAATATAATGATTCGAAGGTCCTTTACAATTACAGACTGCTTAGGGTGCTTAGAAAACTACACTGAGGTCCCTCCTCATAGCATGTGTAGCTGCCGCTCTGTCCATAGGTGAAGAAAAACATCCTTCCTTTTGTCTTGGCAGGTCTGGCGTTTGAAGCCTGTTCGAGTCTAACCACAAAAGGAGTACTGTCTTGGCGCTCCTTTAAAAGAAATACCTTCCAATTGCTTACTGTCAAATGTGTGTTTTGCTAGCTAAGTATTTGGACTACATAATTCGTCGTGTTTGAGCTGTCCAAAGCCTTTATGAAGAACGTCGCTTTAGAACGGGATAGAATTGCGCCTTTCTTCACTAGGCCGAGTTTAGCTTTTGGCAAGGGATTTGGCAGGCTTTGAAAGACCTCCCAATTGCTTACTGTCAAATGTTTGTTGTGCTTTCTAAGCATTTGCATCACATACTTCGTCGTGTTTGAGCTGCCGCTATCCTCTATGAAGAACGTCGGCTTTCTTTACTAGGCCGAGCTTAGCTTTTTCCCAGGGAATCGGCAGACTTTCCACCAGGCCTTTAGGGAAAGCTTTTACCATATTTTTTGGAAGGTTTGTTCGCTTCCATCTCATCCGGAGATAGCAACCTTACCCCAGTTTCGTAGAGGTTTTATCTTCCTCATTAGCGGGTTGGCCTTGCGCAGATGTGGCCTTTCTTGCGGCTTTTCGTCCCTGCGTCCCGGACCATCTCTGGCGTTCCGTTTACAGCTTCGCGATGCTGTTTTTCACTTAACTTCATCGACCAGCTTGTCAACACCAGAGAGTTAAGCTGGGACTTCGCGACCGTGATCATGTGTAGGGAATGAGATAGATTAGAATTCGAGTCATCTTTTACAGGCATTGGTAGCTGAGGCTTAAACGCATTTCTGAATTGTGCATCGACTCACAAAATTACATTTTTCCTCTGTAAAGGACAAATTTTTATTACCAAATACAAAATTATGAATTTAAATCAAAAGCAGTGAGTCCCAGTCCCCAAATTTTTAATACCAAATACAGAATCATGAATTTAAATCAAAAGCAGTGAATCCCAGTCCCCGTGCGACTCATTGCCGATTTTTTGCTTAACTATTTGCGAGATTTATATCAACGATTTAAAATTGTATTTATGATTAACTCCCAAAGGACTATTATGGAATTTTGTTTAATTTTTAAAAATTTGCTTTTTAGACTCCCTTTGCTTCTTTTTCTTGTTTATATACTCATATGTATGTCTTGTATTTATCCTTTTGTTTTATTAATTTTTTGTTTTTCTTTTATTTTATGTTTTTTTTTGTTTTTAATTACATTTTTATGTTTATCTCCCTCCAAAGTGAGTCCTGATGGTTTTAAAGGTAAAACCTGGGGTCCTTCCACCGTACATCAGCGGGAACGCACTCATTTAAATACCACACTTCAGGCCACTGAATGGCATGCCAATGTTACCACGCACTCGTCGATTAGCAAGAGTGCACCGAATCTTGATAAGAAAACCATACGACAGCAACGGGAATTGGCAGCGGCGGCGGCAGCGTCCTCGACGCCTTCATCGCCAACCAGCATAAATGGCTTTAACAATAATTGTAGCATTACAACTGCAGGTATCATATCCTCCAATAGCGTTGTTTCATCACCCACATCCTGTTGTTCTTCTACTTCATCGGCCATGGTTTCTCCCACTACCATTCATCCAGCTTTTGTTACATTAATCAACAACAACAATAATATTAATAGTAATAACAACAACAACAATAGCCACAGCAATCATATTAATAATAGTAATATGCATTCTAATACTACATTATCATCACCTACCAATGGTGGCCCCTCATTGGCCTACCATAACCATTACAAGGGTGGCCAGCCCAGTTGTTCCTCTTCTCATTCAAGTTCTAGTACTTTAACCTACACAAAAGCTAACGAAGCACGCGGCGGCGTCAATTCAAAGAAATCCTCCAAAAAGAAACAGGTCCTGACCAAGTCTCATGATCGCGGTTTGGACTCGTTAACGTCGGCCAGACCGCCGGTGCCGTTGACGTTCGAATTGCCGCTGAATGATTTTGATTCGGACAAGGACTCGGCCACACCAACTGTGGTGGGTTGTTTTCCCTTCCGCCGTAATACGTCGCAACAGCCTCTGCCGCACGATAAGAGTCCTATTCACGATTTAAAACAGTCCAGTAGTCTGGGCAATAGCCCAGCCATAGGTAGAAAGAAATTTTCCTTAGATAGCCGCCTGTCGCCCTTGGCACGTAGACAACAGTTGTCGTACATATCGCCGGATATTTCACCGTTGGTGGGTGAAAATCCCTTTCTTAAGTCTTGTTCTACACAGAGCTCCCTCATGTTAGTCAATTCTCATCCGGACAATCCTACCTACGATCGTTTATTTTATACATCATTGCAAAAGTCTTTGGATGAAATATTTTCGTCGAACTCGACGCAAAAGCCGTCACCGAAGAATGCCAGTTTCCAAAGTGCCACCTATTGGCAGAAGTCCGAACCGGTTAGTTCCAAGTCCAGTGTTAACCTTACTATGTACTCTTCCACCTCGCAGTTAGCGGAAGACTTTGTCGAGGAAGACCCAGAGTCGCCCTACTATCGCTTTCAACGCAACGGTTCCGGTTCACAATTTCCGCGCCATTGTTTCTTTCGCAAACCTTCCAATGCCTATGAGAAGACGGCTATAGCTCAGAACTATCGTAAGCCTTCGATTGTAAACGAAAGAAATTCTTCGTTTGGATCCTATCACTCTACGGAGGAGCGATTCAATTCGTCCATGAATTCTATAGAATCTTCGTCACGAGACAATTCTATGAACTCTCAGCAAACATCACGTAAATCGTCGACGGTCACTTTCCATCTGAACAACAGTTCGAACAATAGTTCGCACAACAATTCCTCGCACCTGAGCTCGTTCGATGAAGGTGTTAGCAGCGATGTGACCACCAACTCGGCCAGTCTGCACAATCACTCGATCAGTTTCGCCACCTATTGTTCCGATAACGAAAATACGTCGCATACACGACCGCACATTAACGATGATCAGTTTTCGACTCTGTTCATAAATGAGAATTCAATATTTGCCACACGGAAGTTGCAAGATGTACAGCCCGACCCGGAGGTTATAAAAATGAAGGAGCAACTGTTGCGGCAAGAAAACAAACAACAGCAGAAGCAGCTGGCCCTAAAGCAGTCCAAAGACAAGACGAAAAAGTCGAAAACAAAACAGACCGCAAGTTCGCAGCAGCATATAACGGCGGACAGTGATGGCGATGGCGGCGGTGGTTCAAATCAAAATCATTCCTACAGTTCGGCTAAATTTAAATCGTTAATGAATTTCTTTAATTTTGGCTCGTTGAGCCGGTCGAAGAAAAAATATCAGAAATCCAAAAGTTCGTACAAATTGTTTGAAAATTCCCATGACCCGAACCGAGACTCAATAAGACTTTCGCCTCAGCGTACCAAATCCTGCGATCAATTGGAAACGGTTTAAAATTTAAAACAGCAGAGAATTGCAACTTACCAACGACCTGTCGACTTTTTTATTAGCTAGAAAACTAATAACGATTTCTGAACGGAAGTCAACAAAATATGGTTGGCTAATGCCTTAATAATATCCAAACTGTATAGTTTTGTTTTTTTTTGGCAACGGGACAACGCCTAGACCTAAGGGGTCTTGTAGAGTGGTTTGTCCTTTCTTTATAATCTTTTGTTAAGATTGTGTATCTATCTCTAGGTAATGGTTAGTTTTTAAATAAGTTTTTTTTACGCAAAAAAAAACAAATTTTGTACCTAAGATTGCCGTAAGTGGAAGATAGCGAGAGGATTAATTCAATCGCTCTAAAGCATTTTCAAGCCGTTATTTAAGCCATTAAGACTTTTCTTACAATTTTCACTATACATAATTATTGTGTACGAAACAACAAAGTGCCGTTTGTTTAATATTCAATTAAATATCGATTGCATTTAGTTCTAAGTTTGTTTAGTAACAATTTTTTACGATTGCATTTTTTACATTACTTCATATTCTCGTACATGCATTAATTGTAGAGTTCTTCGTTACTCGCGAAACATTTATACTTTTTGAGTTTTTATTTTTTTTTATAGCAGTTTGATACAAAATTAATTTGAATTTGTTAATTTATATGGAGTTTTCTAGAAGATGTCATAAGAGAGTTTCGAGATTTTTAAATTTTTTTTTAAAATAATTTGAAATAAAAATGAAAATTTTTTATTTAAAATGACAACAGATGCTTGGGACAATTGGTAGAAATTAAAGCTAATGGTACAATTAACAAGGTATAGTCATTAGCAACAACAAAAATAGTTCGCTAGATTGTCAGTCACTTGAAAGAGAATGTCAAAAATAATTTTTTGTGAATGTTGGATAAAGAATTTTTCCTTTACAAACTTCAACAAGCGCCATTGCCATGTTTCCAAATTGACAATTTAAATTACTACGAGAAAAAATTTAAAATTAGCTGTAAGCATAACTCTATCCTTTTATTGTAGCATGGGACAATCGGTACAAATTCACGCAATGAAAGAGAATTCAGATGCCGAAATGTCCACAGTTTTAAAATAAAATTAATACTTGTCATTTTTACTCAGATTCACTTGTCGAAACGCTGCGGTGAAATCGTTTTCATTGAGTTTTAATTTATGCTTGCAATGAAAAACAAATCAGATTACATAAAGTTGTCGGTTATAACAAAAACTTATAACTTTCATAGGATAATGGAAACTGTATTCCGAGAATAAATTGTTGACAGATACGATCACTGAGGAAATCCGTTTTAAAAAAACAGCTCGCATTACAAAAGGATTGAGATTTCGGAAAAAGTTTATTGAATTCTGGCCAGAACAGAAAAATATATACGATTGGATTATTGTCGTTATCAGAAACAATCTGACTAAAAAACTATACGCATTCATTTAAACAGTTATATTTACAAGCTTCTTCTTTGAGTACATTTACCATAGACCTTTCAAAAAAGCACTACGAATATTTCCAATATATGTTTTTATCGATTTTGACTTTTTCTTTAAACTTCTTAACATTTGAACTCATTTCAAAAATATTTGAACTTATAAGAATTCAATTCAAACGAAAACGTACACAATTTAAAAACCTTTTTGAATTTTAAAATGCAAATTAAACTTTGTATATAAACACACAATCAAATCCATGTGTAAGTTTAAGAAATTTCGTATTCAAAATCCAAAAAGAAAATATTTGACATTTCGAAAATTCATTCTTTTACCAGCATAAACTAAAACTATTCAAATAACCAATTTAAAACTCGATTTTCACCTTGTTTCAATCGATTTCGATAATCGTAATAAAAACTATCGACATTTCAAACGAAATGTGATTTTTGGTGGTCATTCCACTAACCTCTTTATCTATACCGATACGAAATCAAGGTCCACGACCATGTCATCCATCAATGTGAGGACATTTGCGGCCTAACAAGCACGACACACAAACCTGCTTATGCCACAGCCGTTAGTCTGGATACTTTCTAAGCCCTGATATACTAGTCCTTCTTTAATTATGAGCCTTTATTACGAATATCAAATGTGGGCCGGCGTGGTAAGATGGAAGTGTACACGACTATCATGCCAGTAAACCCAGGTTTAAGCCCGGGTAAGAACATCTTACAATTTTTTAGTAGCGGGTTTTCCACCTCGTAAATGCCTACCTTAGGAGTAGAAGATTTATCTCTTAGATATGTAAAACCCTAAGCCGTTCGGAGCCAGCGTTAAACTGTAGGTCCCAGTCAGTGACTATATGAATTGAATCGTGAACAGCTCACTGATTTGAAAGAAGTTTCCCCTTGTTCCTTAATGGTAAATTGCGGGACTTTAGTAAATAATTAATATTAAATTTTAAGATGAATAGAGTATCGGGCAAAGTTGACTGAGATATGTATCAGCGTAATGAAATATCATCAAAGGTAAAGAATCGACCGAAACCTTGACATAATATGCTTCGACCTTTCATCTAATACTTTGAGTTTAGCTTTTAGACCATTTGAATGAGAATTTTGTTTAATAAAATAGCTGCTTAGGCGGATTTATTGTTCAATGTCCCATATCATCAGCTACTGTTAAGATTTTTTAACCAATTGACAAGGACTTGATATTGTCTTTTTTCCAAAGATTTTTTGTTTGTTTTGAAACCCTGTACTACCGCTTGCTTTTATGGCAAAATTGTGACAATCTCCAAAAGAATCATAAAAATTAACAAATTCAAATTTAATTTTTACAGCTTTTTTAATTTAAAGCGTATGTTTGTAAAAAAGCTCTGCCTGAAGTTGTGTGTTTTACATATTTCGTCTGTGCATCGTATATCAATTGACCACTATTATTATTATTATTTACTTCAAAAGTTATTATTTTATTTGAATCTTATTATTTATTATTTTGTTTTTAACAAAAGTAAAAAAATCTGTATTATTTTGTTTTATTTGATCAACAATAATCACCATTGATGGCAATTATGAATTCTTAAATTCTAAACTTAATTTGCAATGCCGTTTTCTGTTTTTTTTGGTTTGTTCCACCTTTTGTATGATTTTCTGTTAAAAAAATATACTGTGATTTATGAAAAAAAATGTTTTAATTTTTTGTATTATGTTTCTTCTATTATTTTTGTATTTGTTTCAGAAAACAACAACAGAAATTTGTAAACATCTTGTAAGAGTGCTCTTGATTTTATATATTTTTCCCCCGTTTTATTTTTTTCATTTTGTAGCATATTTTTTAAAAACGTTTACTTTTTTAGTTTATTTAGTTTTATTTATTAAGTAAATTTATTTAGATTTAATTTAAAATTAATCTAGTTTAAACAAATATTCCATATTTAACGAAAATTTCAACAACATAAAAACCAACGAATATGCAAAATCGACAACAAAAAAAAACGAACTTTTTAAAAAAAAAATCTACAAAAAATCTTGAAAAAACACGAAAAACTACTAAAAAAAACAACAAAAAATAAAAACTTAAAATAAAAAAGTAACAAAATGACCAACTAGTTTTATTTACCAAACAACAACAACATTAGAAATACCAAAAATATATATTTTTACACAAAACAAAAACTTGGTAAAGGCCACAATAAAAAATACCATCCCCCTTCAAGGCAAGTTTTTCTAATAAATAACATTTTTTTTATCTTTTTCATTTTTTTTTTGCTACATGCTTTCCCTTATTTCCACTCGAACTAGGCTACAGTTCCAAGGATGATTGGTGTTCGCCCATTAACACTCTGCCCGGCGGTGGTCCAAATCTTCCCATTATGTCTCCGAATCCTTATTTACTAAGTCGCTTCACTTCCAATATTCCCATGCCTACGCTGTACGCTGGCGATGCGGTACGCAAACCCAAGCTGTCGGTCATAGAGGTTTTGCTGTATAATATGGCCTCTTTGTTGGCTGGTGTGGCCGCCGGCTATGACGTACGCATGTCAAATGTTTCGCCATTTCATCCCACGCTGTTGAGTGATGTACCCGCCTTGAAAGCTCCCATGGAAATGGAATTACCCAAAGTCGCTGCGGATGATCGAAGATTTGCGGCGAATACTTATCATGGCACTGGCAATCGTAATAGGTAAGTTTTCCAAAATATTAAAAATAAAACAAAGATGTCATTCATTATTAAACAATCCACCAATTTTTTTTATTTTCCCTTTATATCCAGAACGGCCCTGAGTTCATTAACCTACGAGCCCTCAGAAACTCCCGGCTCTCCAAGACGAACCGGCACAACCGCTACCGACTCACCTTTAGCACAACAAAAGCAAACACACAATGCAATGGACTCTCCAACGCCCTATCACAAATACAATCCGCCACCCTTAGGACTGTCCTCGCATGCCATGTCGGCCACACCGCCGCCACAACAGCATCAGCACCACCATCATCATCATGGCAAAAGTGTTACCCAACCTCCTACGCCACAACATTATGCGCAACAGCTGCAGCAAATTCGTAAGATGCCCTCGACAATATCCTCCACCACTACGAGTGGCTTGGGATCGAATTTAACCAACAACACATCGGGCATATTGTCTTCCTCGTTGGGTAGTCACACACAACCGCCAACTCCGTCGCCGCGTAGAAAAGTTAGCACTTCTTCGTTTACGGAAAACTTGGAATATTCCGAGCAGGAGGACAATTTGCCTATAGAAAAGTCATTTAGAGGTTTCCATTTGGGCGGTCAAGTGAATATATCCGGTGGAGGCAACCAGCAATCAATGTTTACACACAAGGATTTTTTGCGAAATGGTCCAAGTTTTTCCAACGATGGCGGGGCCTATGGGGCAGGCGCACATCGAGCTGGCTATTTAGGTGAGTAGTATTGCTAGGGTCAAAATAAAAATATTTTAAACTAATCTCTTATATATTCCATTGAAGGTTCCAACTATTTCCCTTATCGTCCCGAACATCAACTGAACTATGAACGAGATTGTAAATCCTATCCGGACTACTCGTACGACTATAATCATCGTTTGCCCAACTATTATGACTACAACTATGATTCCCAACCGCCACCGCCTCCAGCTCCGCAACAGCATCATGCCACGCCGCCGGTGGTGAGAACCCCTCCACCAAGAGTACCACAAATGGGAGTTACAGCGGCTGGTCACCGGCGAACGCCTTCCACTATATCGAACAATTCCAATTACAATCAAGGTTTTGCTATAGATTACGATGATGCCACCACGCATCCCTATGAATACAACAATATGGCCTTGCCACATGGGGACTATGGACCCTATAGAGATCCTGCGCTGCCCACGGGGGTAGTACCTCCTCCGACCAAACAGGAACTGTATAAAAGTTCGCCAAAACCCTCTAATCGATTTATGACAAATCGCAATGACGTTTCTTCGCTCAATCGCATGAGGGACTACGAAAATCTTCCATTAAATGCAAGTCCACTGCACAAACCGTTGTACCAGTACCGAGACAGTGGCGGCTCCTCATTGCATCACACACCGCAGCGCACAATTTATACGAGATCAAGGTCTACGCCCATGTCACCCATCAATATGAAGACATCTCCACCCTCGCCAGCGCCCTCTGTACCACACAAACCTGCTCATTCCACAGCTCCGCGCCTAATACCTGAAAGACCTGACAGTCTGCCCTTCGACCAGAACAATCTGGCATTCATTGCGGGTGTGGGCACAAAATTACGTTCCTCTTTGAAAAAGTACAATAATTACAAGACACCCAACGGTGCACCCCTAAACGGTTCTGGAATGCCAACAAACAATAGTGCGGGCGGTACGGCCGGTAGTACGCCCACAAATCCCACACCCCCGGATTCGCTGACAAGTGATGACAGTTCGTATTTAAGTGCCAAAGAAGGTTCCCTATCGTCACACAGTCGTGTGCGTTTCAGTCCCGATGCCTATGCAGATGCTAGTCCCGGAGCTAATGCCACCAGTGCGAGTCACAAGTCATTAGCGCTCTATGCGAGACGTTTGTCGCGACGCAACACGGCAGATATTTCCGGCTCGTCGACATCACCATCATCCTAGCAGGGTTTTGTCAACCTGAGAGTACAATTGGCCCGCAGCCCCGGTGCCCGTTCTAGTACATGGTCACTGAACACCTTAAACATCCAAAGCCATGGCCAACCGGGACTTACGTCGCCGTCTTCAGCAGCGGCAAATAATTCACAACTACCCTATCGTTGGTATTCGGGTGCAAGACGTTCACGATCAGCCCAATACGAGTATCACATGTAAAAACCAAAAAAACTAACCTAATGTATATAGTAAGTAATGTTAGCAACTACAGTCTATGTGGCGCTACCGCTCAGAACCTCTTTCGAATCTCTCCATACTCAAACACTATCAGGTTTCGTAGAGAATACAGTATTTAAAATTCAATGGAGTTGAAAACAATGAAATCAAGAAAAAATTGAGTGAAAAATAGAAAGAACAAATACACAAATGACTAAGGATAATTTTGATTAGTAAAACACTGGGCAACAAATTTAGCTGCCGGGATAAAACGAATTGGGCCTAATAGATTTCGAGTGTTGTGAGTCAAAATATGTTAGCGACTAAATTATGGGGAAATTAGCTATTGCAAATCCAAAATTCTATTTAAAAACTCTTTTTGAAAATCGCTTCTAATCAAAATCAACTTGTAAACTTTTCAGTGAGCTTTACTTGAGAGTTATAACCAGCTGCTGTGGTCTAATAATGAAGTATGTGTGACTGTCACACAATAAATTCAGGTTAAAATCTGGCTTTGTAGATCCTGCGTTTTTTTTTCAGAGGCGGCTTTTTTGCGCGTCGACTTTAAGGGTGTCAGATAAATCTTTAAGTCATGTAAGCTTACTAAGCTGACTCTAGTTAACACATGTTAAGGTTCTAGAAGCAACTACTTATTAAAAAATGTCCAGTTTCCCAAATCTTCTGAGCATTTGCGGTACCATAGATTTTCGCATCTTCCTTCCCGGAGACTCGGTCCTGCTTGTCCGCGGTTCTTGTAGTTAAGTAATTATCTAATGCCTCTTACGCTTGCCTTCTTAGGTGACTCTAGTAAACGCATGTTGTATGTTCTAGAAACAGCTATTAAATGATTTCCAGTTGCCCAGATCTTGTAGGCGTATGCGATACTAAGAATTTTTGTATTATGCTTCGGAGATTCAGTCTTATTTGTCAGCGATTCCCGTAGTTCAGTTAGCAACTAATGTCTTTTACTTGGAGCCTTCGTATTTGTTTATACGGCTCATACTACTCACGGTGCGCTTAAGCTGAACTCCTTACCCAAGACCGTGTTCTAGTTCTATAATATCACACCATTGTACAAGAATATAAAAATGATTTTGTTTACAGAAAACAATAGACAATTTGTATTAAAACCCGTTAATTTCAAATAATTAAAATTTTTGTAAAAAGAAATGTAAGAGTTCAAGAATAACCTTAAGCGAGCTCGGTTATTACTCGCTTGTAGTATTTCTTTTATAAATTTTATTATATATAAAGCCAATCAGTTCTTGCATTCAAAGAAATTTCTAAAATCATTCGTAAAGATTTCAAGTTAATGCCTTAGCGACCACTCGTTTAAAAAGCGAGTACCACTAGAACACGCCTTATATAGTCCATTGTGTTACCACGGATACTAGCAAAAAATCTGTAGTTCCTACCGTTGAACCATTGTGATCGCATTTTAAAGCTCTTAAATTGGCCAATGCCAATATTAGACAGTTCAGATAGATCCCTATAGAAGTACAAACAGAGTGTACAAAGAGATATCCGTCTGATCGCAAGAGCGGGCGGAGAAGTGTTTAAAGATATTCTTCCTCATCCTCAAAGCAGAAGGAGGAACATTAAGTGTTTATAATGCCAGCAGTGTGCGAGAGCGTTTCATATCCAGTTAAGCTACATAAGTCTGGATTGAACGTAGCGTGTTTCGATTTGATTCTTCTATATTTCCAATACAGGTTAGTTTGGTTTACAAATTATAATTCCTTGATATATATAGTTTTTCTAGCATACTAATGTGTTTATATAGAATTTATAAATCATGTTTTATATTTAATGACCTAAGGCCAGCCCATTTAAGATTTAAATAATTAATTTGCAAATGTCACATTTTGGTTTATATTCCCGAAAAAATTGTGACTGCAGCCTATCTTTATTAGCTTACCTCATTTTGATGCGGCATGGCTACGGAGTCCGTAAGGAATTGCCGATTCCTACCAACTCATCTGCTGCACAGTTCCTTGGTATGTCTCTGTGACATACCCTGGAGTCTGTAAGGTAGTGCCGAGTCGTACCAACTCATCTGCTTTACAGTTTTCTGGTATGCCTTTGTGACATACCCTGGAGTCCATAAGGTAGTACCGAGTCTTACCAACTCATCTGCTTTACAGTTCTCTGGTATGTCTTTGTGACGCGTCACTTAAAAACTGGTGAATATTGAACTTCTAAGCCAACTCCTAAAGAGATTTGCGGCAGTTATGGGCTGATTTTGAGTTCAGGACAGTCTGTCGAAAAAATATTTTACCCCATTGTGGTAAGAATATTATTTCTTAGCCATTCCATTGGCAACTTCCTTCCTTCCTTGACACAACATTAATCAGGTAGTCGACATATGTCCTTTTTTGCGGGGTTCGGCAGTTCCATGCGTCCCTGTCTGGTATAAGTGTTCCGGCCGGAGTGTAATCAACGATTGCCAGGGTATCAGGCATGATATTTAGAATTACACTGTGGCCGTAACCTTTTATCGACTATTGTAAAAGCTCTCTCAATCTTACGTTATTATTGTAGCGAAAATTGTGTATCGGAGTGTCTGCCCTTGGCCGATAAATTGCTGCTTCGGGGTAATCCGGTACAACGAACTGGCAATCGTGGGATTGCTCTAAATTTTACTGCAGTGTTGGCCGCAGTTTGCTGTATTATGATGTCCAGGGGTAGCCTATGCAATATTAAATTTAGTGTTTTAGAGGGTGTGGTACGCAAGGCACCCGCGATGCACGGACTGGTTAATTCTTGGGACCTACTCGTAGATAGAGTCTTTTAGCATGTGAACTTTCGAAGAGTTTTTCACCGGACGATAACCCCATGTAACGCTTTATCGGTCTGCAGTATACATCTTGTGCACATTGCAAGGCTTTAGGTCCAATTGCTTACCTGTTGCTTTCTTGCTAGCATATAATGGCACTGTTGCCTTTTTCATTCTTTCTACGATGTTGAAATTCAACTTCCTGTCCTAAATAACAGCGAGATAATTTGCACTGTCAGTAAAGGCAATTTCAGTACTCCGCAAGGAGATAGGTCCCATATTTGGGATCTTCAACCTTGTGGTAAACAAAGCCAGTTCGGTCTTGGTTGGTTTTTCCCCGAAACCGCTTTCGGCTGCCCACTTTTTTTCAAAAAAATTAAAAAATCAGATGAATGATAAATGGCATAGATCACTGATTTGAGAAAAGTTCCTCGTTCTTTTCTTACTGGGACTTTGAGGTCTGTATAAAGGGCAGTGCCTTTTTTAAAAAAACTAAAAAATCACTTGTAAGTGGACTTAAAAAAAGTGCGAACAAAAATTCTGGTTCTTCAACCGCAAAATTCTTTAAAAAATGTGACATTCGAGACCAATTTTGTTTTAAGAGCTCCAATTCTAAATTTACTCCAGGTAGAAATTTTTTGTTAGACAGTGTAATCAAAGTTTAAAGAAAACAAATGCTTAATGTTTTTTCTTTATAAAAAAATTATGTAACTTACAATAATTTAAACTTTTGTGTATAACGAAACGAAATGATTAAAAAAGAAATATTTCAAAGAAAAAATACAAGAGGTTTGAGACGACTGAAAATGGTATGTTGCGACTATTATAGGGTTTAGACGACTGAAAATGGTTCGATTCTAATGGAAAATGAAATACTTCAAATTAATAAGAGAAGTTGAGAGTTAAGTCACGTTTTCAGTATGAAAATAAGCATTAGACATTAATTTACATACAAATATAATAATAAGATTCCTTATTCTTTCTATTCATCATTCATCGTAGCATACTTATACACCTGATACTCAATGAACGGCTTTAAACAAAACAGTTTACGTTTTAAAGGACTCAAGAAAAAACATAATTTTTTAAAAAAAAAAGTAATGTAGCTCCTCTCCAACGCATCCTTAAATTGTTTTATAATAAACTAGCATCCTTGATGGTGTCTGTTTGTAGAGTGTCAACGTCATGTGTGTATCCTAATCCTCATTCTCCATTTACGCCAAACTAGTTTTTTATTGATTTTGTACATACAGTTCGTATTCGTTTCTTAGTTATAGGCCAATTAATACTCACTACATTTTGGATGATAAAATTGAAACAATGTTTAAAAAAAAAAAACAAAATTTAAACGTTTTATAAGATTTGAAAATTTTGCATACATGTAAAAATGCCTTACAAAAAAATATGTATTTTTTTGTTTAAAGAGAAAAACATAAAATGTAAAACAAACGAGAGATATGAAACAAAACAAAATGAAGGTGGAAAGGAACTAAAATATAATCCTAAAAGAAAACTTCTTATTCAAATTATATTTAGAACAACAACCAACAAAATAAACAATGAACAATATTTATTACCCTAAGTTAAAGTGAATATATATAAAGAAAAAAGTATTATAAAGGGTGGCCCAAATATGACTGAAGGGTAAAAAATATTTTTATCTTTTCTGTTCATATTTTTTTCTATCTTGCAGGTTATATAGCTTTTTATGGAGTTATAGGATGGCTTCAGCAACTCCTCAAAATTTTTGAATTTTATTATTCTTCTGGCAAGTCTATTAACTCAACTTAACGAAATTATCGCCGTCATTTTAATGTCAGAACAGCACCCAGTAACAACATAATTAGGAACTTAGCCTCCCGTTTTGTTGAACAGGGATGAGTGTCAGAATCCTACAGTAATACATCAGCGTCAATGGTACTGTTTGATGCGTTGTTATGGTTGAGAAAGTTTCGTTCCATATTTTTTTGGAAATGAGAAGGGTCAACCAGAAAATTGTTAGTGTCCGCAAATTAAAAAAAAATTTTAACATATGGTTTCAGCAAGATGGAGCCACTGCGGTACAGCTAGATCCACTATGGAACTTCTTCGTTACCTTTTTTATGAACCCTTCAGTCTTATTTAGGGCCACCCAGTATTAATGAATAATTGAGAAAAGATAAGAATATAAAGCCACATACAAAAATGTTTTAATTGAAAATTGTTCGCTTACATTTGACACCGCCCAGCCTATAAAAGTATTAAACACCGAGAGTGGAATTTCGTTCACAATCTGTTAGTTTTCTTGCTAACCAAAGGTAAAATTTTTGAATGTAGAAAATTTTCCTGGTAACATTTTGTTAAGGTCCAAAAACACTGAAGCCATTTTTCATACGATGTCTACTTTTGTACACCAGATTTCAATGGAAACCAATGAAAAAAATATTTAACCAGGCTTGAATGAAGTGGGGTATATCATTGGATATCTCAATCCGGCCCAAAGCTACTGTACGAGTAACAATTTTTGCCCTCACTCCGCCTGGGTAAATATTTACAGACACTTTGGCATACATACAAAAAAACGAAAGTCTTCATTCTTTCACAACTTTTAATTCGAAAATAGTCGTGTTTTATTTCGCTTCAAAACGGCTAAAGCGATAATTTCAAACCATGTAAAAAAAAATTATTAAAACCAAAAGTTGTTTATTAAAACCAAAAGTTTTTTATTAAAACCAAAAGATTTATAAAAACCTAAAGTTTTTTATTAAAATCGGAAGTTTTTTATTAAAACCAAAAGTTTTTTATGAAAACAAAAAGATTTTTATTAAAACCAAAAGTTTTTTATTAATCAAAAATGTTTTGTACTTACACGTCAACATTCTTTTGAAATATTTTATTTTTAAGGAAAAAAAATTATTAAATTTTTACTTTAAGCGGGATCGCTTACATCGATTAAATCCGTTGAAGCCCGCTTAATACATTTTCCTCAATAATTTGTTTTTCTATAAATCAAAATGTTTCAGCACAGACGATTTTTGATGAATATCACTCATATTTTTAATATATACAGAAAGTTTTTTATTTGAAATTATGGCTTTTACGGGGTTTTTCGCTTTTTTAGAACACGCCTAATATTTAAAGGATTTTGTTTAAAGAGTAGATTGAAGTTCATATTATGAGCCAAGTGTTTACTCAAAGTTATCGTGAAAAAGGTTAATAAGATTTCACTGAAAATTGTTTTATAGCACTAGCTTGAACATAGAACATCGGTTCATGGCTTGATGTAGCGGCCATATAAACGTACCCTCCGATTTAAGGTCTCTCTGGCCTAAAAGCAGCAAATTTAATCTTGTTTCAAAGAAATTTGGTATGTGGCATAAATATGTATCGGTACTGGCGGCAGCCACTTGACGGATACTATCTTTCCCTATTAAACGAAAATATGTAATGTCCAAATAAAGATTTCCATCACTCCAAATCATTTTTTCTTATTCAGAAAAAAAGCAATTCAAAAACAAAATTGGATGATTAATGATGGTTTATTTTGCTCCAACTAAAACCTTCCGATTTATAACCGCTCTAAGAGTGAAAAATGTTGTCAGTTTTTGAATCTTGGTCATATTACCATTTTTTAAGTTGGCTGGACTTTATACTTTCTTTACTTAGAGTTTTTTTTATAATTTTTCATGCTTGATTCTCGCTACATGGAAAGAACTGAAATTTTTATGATACTTTTATTCCTGACTTTTTTAATTCATGATCAGTTTGGTTGGACCAGATGCACACTAGCCCTACGAGCTGTTGATAACCTTTTAATAAAATTTTTTTTCGAAACACATTGAACAGGGATTAACCGGCTCAAGACCTCTTGCATCCATGTTTAAATAGAAGACAAGTTCGACACTGAGGTTCAAAACTGTGAAAAAGATCTACATTAAAATACAACCGAGTTTTAAACCGCCGTGGTTTGCTAGTATGTGTGCACGCCTATAACACAAGTAATATCCGGTTGAAATACGGGTAAGAATATTGAAAAGTTTTTAAGGACAAGAACTTCACAAGTAAGAGATTGAATTCTAAGCTATGCAAAAGCTTCTCTTGAAAACGACTTATTTTTCAGAGCCGGTAATAAACAGTAGTAGTGAGTACAAGAATTGTGTAGAACACAGCTCACTGATTCGAGCAAAAGTCCCTAGTTGTTCCTTAATAGGACGTTAAATGTACTTTCCGTTATTGAAACTTACCAAGTTAATCTTTTTTTAAAAAATATCTTCTATGTTGCTATTACAACCGTCGTCTATTTTGAATCTGCTCGCGGCCGTCACCTATTTTGAATTTGCTCAATTGCTCTTAACGCACTGAAACACGAGCAGTCGCTGAACTGTTTCAAATGTGTCTAACTTTAGCCCTTTTCTTTATAAAATACTTAATATTTCGCATGGCTTAGGTTTGTCCGTATATTTTGAAACAAGTTCTACGACTGGTACTACAAAAACCGATCTAACACATGCTCAGTGAGACAAGTCCACTTCCGAGTTTTTTTTCTCAGCAACGCGATAGGAAAGAAGGACTTGTAGCGGTGTCTAACCTTGAAAAGTAGCAGTTGCATCCACTCGGTGACCCATAATCGTGATTACTTTTCGTTAAGCTCTATGCATGAGGTTTGTGTACAGCCGTCGGACTAGAAACCAAGGTATTATTTTCATCGTTTTCGAGAGTTTAAAAACAAACTCAGAAATTAATAATATAGTTTTGAGTTTTTTCTCTGGAAATTCCTATACTTTTCAATTTAAGAAACCGAGTTTATGGTTTTTTAAAGGCTGACATTAAAACTTTTGTTAAAAAAATGAACAGAAAGTAAACGAAACAACTCATTAATACCAATAACACAATAAAATTATGAAAAAAACACAAGTATTAACACCAAATATAACAATTTAAGATCATATACGAGTAATTATTATTATTAACAAAATTATAATTACAATTATGTATTATTACAAAGCAAACAAAAAAGAAAACACAGACTTGATTATTATTGTATATTTAAAAAGGCTTCTTGAATTTATTAAACCGACATGAACAAATTGCCTACAGCAACCGGATGCCATTTAGACCAAACATGAAGAACGGAACTCAATAAGAAGCTTATTTAGTCTAAATGGGTTCGAATCTTAAATATATTGTAATACAAACAAACATTTACTTTTTAAGGCTATTTAAAGTTTAAAATAATACATTTTAGCTTTTTTGGTAATACATTAATTATGTTTGATTAGTTTAGTTTAGCTTAAGCTTGTTCTTCTTAACAAAAAGCAACCGGATGATGTGCTCGATACTTTGTTTTTTTATTTTCTTGTTTAGTCAAATTGTTGATGTTTTTATTGAAATCAAAAAAAAATATATGAAAGAAAGAAAGCAATATATATAAAATATATACATACATCCATGCCATTTATAACCCGATGTTTGTTGTAATCAGCTACCCCCTGTTTTTCAAACTCTTAACCATAATACCTAATAAGACAAAAAGCTATACCCTCGAAATTATAGACCAATATATAAACTGAACGCAAGATAAAAGAAAAAATATTAAACTCCAAGAATAATACCGAAGAAAAACAAAAAAAACATTTATAGCTAATATAAAAATGACGTTACAAAATAGTTTATTTGAACAAAAAGAACACATATTTATACAAATGATACAAATTAAAAAAGCAAGAAGAATATAAATCTATATTTATCAAGAATTAAATAATATTATAGATTTGTCTGTAATAGCCCTAAATATCGATTACAAGCAACACCCATAATATTATAAAGTTCTTTACAAACGCAAAGTCCTTAAGTTTGAGTCTGACATTGTCGATATTACATACGAGTATTTTAACAACTTCAAGTTCAAATTTCGAAAAAGAACAAAATTGATACTCGTATATATCAGCCGAATAGTGACAGAGAAAGAATATCCTAGTTGATTATACTAATATTATCCCGATATTCTTTTATTAAGAATTATATAAAAGTTACCTCAGCAAACACCACCTGACACGGTTTAAGGTAAAACATATCGAGCTGGTTTAACAAAAGTGTAATCGTATCAACAGAACATGTTATTTTAGTTTAATTTGGTTTGGAGACTTGATGTACTCTAAAATAATAAAGGAGTTATACACATTCATTGTCCAACGCTACAACTGCTACGGGGATCAGACCATCATCCTAGTAGAATTCCATAATATCCATATTATTCTAGAATTCCATAATATCCATATTCTAGTTTCGTTTTAAATAATATCTAAAAAAATCATGCTACGCCTTGAAGCTTAAATTTCGACCAAATTCTTTAATACCAAATTTGATGATTATCAGTCCTGTCGCAGAATTCGATCGAAATGGTTTTATTTCCGTAGTTTCCATTCAGATTAGTATTATCTTTTTCGTATTCCGATCGAATTAAATAATTTCGAAAGCAGTGTGCAGCCACGAATATCAATGTAACTATGCAGAGGGAGGTCTCGAACCGGTTAATCCCTGTTAAATTTCGAAAATTTTAAAAAATCCTGATTATTTTAATGTCTCTCTGTACTAAAAAAATAAAAAAAACATATATTTTAAGAAAACTAAATAAATAAACTAGGTTAACAACAATTAAAAAAGTCGTTGACTTCGAGCCGACCGAACCTTACATACCCTCCATCGCTACGCACCTAAAGCGCAAAAAGCCCCTTCACCCCATGCGTCCGACTCTTGCCTCAGCCATAACTTCAAAATATATTTGGTTTCCAAGCAAATATTCCATTAATTTCCATAATAACTAACACTTGATCGCCCGTTTTAGCTAAGTGGGCCGTTGTTTGACCCACCTGAGCCAAAAAGTCCAGCAAATATGTATTTTTTGCGAGGTTCCTTTAGTCCCTTCAAGGAAAACTCTTTTTCCCCTGGGCCAATTTCCCCTATTTAAAATCCAAAAGAGCTTTTGACCATATGCAATCATCTTGCAAATTTTCAGGATTCTAGGTTATTTTATTCGGTCGCTGCCGTGATTCATCTGACGCTCGGGCGGACCCTATGTCCATAATTACTATGGATCGCCCATTTTAACTATGTGGGCCGCTGTTTAAGCCACCTGAGCCAAAAAGTGCGGCAAATATAGAGTTTTTGAGAGGTATCTCTAGTCCCTTCAAGGAAAATTTTTCCCCCTTAGCCAATTTAGAATCGCAAATAGTTTATGACCATAAGCCATTATCTTGCAAATTATTGGGATTCTAGGTTAATTCTTTCGGTCGCTGTCGTTTTATAAGACGAACGTGTGTACATGGCTAGATCGTCTTCGACCAATATATCGAGATGTTGCAATGGAATGACAAATTATTATAAATTTATTATTATCTTCATATTTGTATAGTTGACCCTTTTTTGGTTTATTTTTCAGTTATTGTTAGGCTTAAGGTCATAAGCTAAAAATAGATATTTATGTTTTAATATTTTATTTAATTTTATAAAACCCTATAGTTCGAACTGATTTCGTCGTTCATCAGGGGTAATCCATTTAAAAAACTGTTTGCTTCTGTCTTGGTGTACTTCTAATAATCAACCTGTCCTGCTGTACTTGTTATACTCGTATTCCACCTGTCCTATTGTACTCCTAATATTTAAATCTTCATTTACAAAAACTACTTTAGTCAAGGTTTTTGTTGCTTTAGAAACTTAATTTATCAATTCCGGTAATAAAATTAAAAGTGTTTTCATTCCGATCAAAGCTTTTGTTCGAATTCGTTTTCCGAACAAGCAAAATACGGAATTGAAACCACATTCGATTGGAATTTAAATTTCCTGATAATGTTTCAAATCAAAAACTGCTAGAAAGACAATGCCAGACTCAAAATATGGACCCAAGTTTATGACAGTCAACAAATGTAAACCCAAAATGTTAAACGCAGGCAGATGTATTGTTTAATTATACAAACAAATTTATTAATAATTTGCCATAATTTACGTTTCTTCAATTTTTATTCTTTTGTATAACGACAAGGGCAAGGTTTGAGGTAACAGCCTTTTCAAAGATACAAGTATTTAAATACAAGTATTTAAACTAAAAGGTCCTCTAGATTTGACATTCTATGGTATTTTTATAACAAAACAAACAATGTTTAATATCATTCTGATATTGTGAAAGTTTTTAAGCTTCTTTCATTGACAGACAAATAATTCTGAACAACATAAATCTAGGATATACACATTGCTTGAAATTTCCTTAACTTCAATATCTCAAAATGATCATTTTCATTAGAATTTAAATTTTAAATCTAAAGTAATTTTTTAAAGACGTCAATAAATTTTTAAAAATCTAAGACCATCTTAAGTATCTTTCAGGCATTGCGTTAACAAAAATTTTTAATATTCCTAATGAACTTTTCCAAACAATTTGTAGGATGCTAACAACAGTGATAATTCATTTAAAATCTTTTTGTATCATAATTTATATTCTGAACGTTAATGTAAAAAAGTAATGAATTTTTGCAATTTCTGATTGAAAAATCGAATGCCGAATGTAAAATTTGCCTTTACTCTTGATAAGTACTTAATCGCTCGTATTATTAAAAATATTTCACAGGAGATTTAAAGTCATTACATAAGCGAATTACTAAACAGCGTAGCAAATTGCACCTGGCATGTTTTCGAATAACCGGCCCTTGTTGGACTATCCTAATTAAAATTTCATATTTTAAATTTTTCCATTAACAAAAAAGTATTTATTAATTTTTTGTTAACGCCCCCCATCATCTAGTCTCTTATTTTTATTTGCCAATACATATGAGAATTTGTAATTTATACATACAAAGTTGTTTGTTATTAATTTCTATTATTATTTAATTAAAGTTTCTTTCATTTTGGAAATTTTTATTTACAAATGTACAAAAATTTGCAAAATTTATATAAATAAATAATTATTATTCTTAATTTAAGTTACCCAAAAATTGCAAATGGAAAAAGATAAAATAATTATAGTACATAATTATAAATTTCAATAAAAAAACAAAGAGTTATTTTTTATACAAAAAAAAAACTAAAGAAGGTTGTTTTATATTCATTTCGAAAGGCGAAATTTTCTAAAAAAAAAAAACAAATTAAAGTAGCTTTAAGACCAACGCGATTCAAAGACGACAGTCGTGTCGTTACGAAGGCTCAAGATTGTCACAATGAATGCGACTCGATTTTCAAATGGGACTCGAAAATCGCTTAGCCTGTGAGCAGCTTTAGAAAACAAAATTTGTAGGTGATAATACAATATAAAATAATAATAATATTTTAGTAGCTTTTCCCGTGTTAAAAAAAATCAAAAATTAAAGCGAGTGTTTCACTTATTTGTTATGGCCAATTTATTACTCTATTGGCAAAATCAACAATTGGGGAGGTTGTGCCACTTTATAAGTAGGTTTTGAAGTGCACCCAAAACACAATCCCACGAAATAGGATATAACTGTGTTCACTTTGATTGCTTCAAATAAATGCGTTTGGTCTAATTAGTAAAGTTTTACTTGCATTATTAATTGTGCTAGGAAATTTAGACTTAATTGTTGTTTTCAAAAGTTTGAATTTATGTATATTGTAAAATAAGAAAGCACTACACCCTGGGTGTTAGGAATGTGTGAAACGATGGAGGGCAATCACTAAACCAATGCTTATGCGCCTCTAGGCATATTTTCTATTCAACGAACAGTGAGCATTAGGGCGTAGTAAACTAGAAGATAGTTGTGATTAAGTAATAGGAAAATTGGATTGGAAAATATTTTCTTTACATTTAGCTCGATGGTATTTTATTTCGAGGTTTAATTTAACAAATTAAACAGGAATTATTATTAGCATGAGACCTCCTCTTGCAAGTTATTATGCCATTTGGTAAATAAACAGCTTCTGTTATAATAATAATGATGATGAAGGGTTCGATATGATAATAAAAAGTATATAATATAATTATTTGATATTAAAGTGAACTAAAACATTGAAACTAAATATTAATAAATTTAAAAGTGGAGAGAGTAGGTTTTTTGTGAGATACCAAAACTCAATTTCCCCAACCAATAAATACGACATCCAGAGGTTTAAACCAAATCTTAATAAAAATTACTACCTCTTTTCCCTGTACAGAAACCTATTTCCCATGTATAAAGGACATTCCCTGAGAGTTGGTCTTATAAAAAAAATAGAAATGTGCCATTCGCATTGGAGATACGAAGAGGGGATGGATTTAAAATTTCCCGTCGTCTTGTTTAACTCATACTCATTTTTCTAACACCTTAAGGGGACAGGCTAGCCTCCCCCATCTTACACAAATGCGAATCTGAGATGTCAATATAACTGAACGCAAATCTCTTACTCGTAAAGTCACCGGCATTTACGAGGTGGAAACCCGCCACTAAAAACTTGTAAGTTTTTCTTACCCGGGTTGAACCTGGGTTAGTGTACTGACATAAACACACCACGGCGGCCCAAAAACCAAATATTAATTATATCATTTGGGGAAATGTTTCTGGTTAGAATGTCAACTTATTCGTTCCCTAGTTCAGATATATAATGTATTTCTATATCACATTTATTTTATTTTACAGATGGATAACACCTTTTGGAGTTAAAAACAGCGTTCTTCAGCTCGCATAGCTTCTGCCCCATAGCCATATTTAGAATCAACTTAATTCTTCGCCTAGTCTTACGTTCTATCTACGAGTATGTTTTTAAGCTGGGAAAATTTCACGTTTACAATTATGTTCATTGTTTTCAAATTAATAAAGGGAAAGTTGTAATTTCTCACACCACGTATACGTTGTCTTTTAATTGCCTCAATTGGACTTTTTGCATTTTTAATACTGTGAAAAAATTAAATAAAAACTTTTTTAATTGTTCTTCGCTTATTTTAAACATCACAAAACATTTAAATTTATACACCGTGAATATTGTTTAAGTATATTCTGGATTATGACAGCATCGAAATCGTTTTTGTAGATGCCATCTATAGCCTTTTAAAATATAATTAAAAGAAGGGCGGCCAAAACCACTTTGCTAAAGAATAAATATAACGTGGGTCAACTTTAAATATCAGTATGTTTTACAGACAATATGAATGCCTTCATCGTAGAAGAAAACTCATTTGCCTTCTTCTGGAAAACAATGTCCGTGAGTTAGACTATCTGTTCTTTAGATAGGCTTCACCTTTGTTCTGCTATCGATCACTTTCAGTGTAACTTTTCAAATCCTATTTTTTGCAAAAGAAGGATCGTGTTGGGAAATATATTGTTTTTTTGGGCTAACCCAATTGCTTAAAAACGAAGCCTTTTCTCATCTAAAAAAAACCATTTGTATTTATAGGAAGTTAAAAAAAATAAAGATTTTGGGGAAGACGGATTAACATCTTTGGATATTAAGAAAACAAATACTTTGTGAAAGAAAATCTATAGATGGCGCTGGATGTAGAGTCTCTGTAGAGGTGGTAAAGGTGAATTGTATTCTCGTGAGCAATTGTTTGAAGAAAACTTGAAAAGTGAGATGTACCATAGTAGTTCTCATACGTTTGGCAAGAACTTGGTCTTACAGAGTTCGGATTTCCTTTCAACAATTTCTGCGAAGCTTTTTGATGAAGGTCGTCACGGCCCCGAAATCGCGATAAAAGCAGTGTGCAGCCACTAAAAGTAATGTCACTTTGCTATTTTGTAAAAAACTTGTCATCTATTAAAATTTAAATTCAAGAGGTATTGAACCGTTTAATCCCTGATCAATGTGTAACAGCAAAAGACCGAAATTCAAAAAAATCATTAAGGTGGAAAACTAGTAATCATTTAATAGGAGCACCCTTTTTTATTGGTCCGCCGTGGACAAATACGCTACATAAATTGTTTTCCGCATTGAATACCTCGACCTTATATATATTAGATGACGTATTAACAACTTCGGATTTAAATAAATCCGTATTTTTCGAATGATTTTATTTCCATTGTTACAGTTTCTAAAATTCAACAAAATCAGTAAGGTGGACAACTTCATCTAGTAATCATTTAATATTAGCAGCCTTCTCTATTGGTCCGCAATGGACAAAATTATTACATATATTGTTTTCCGCGTTGAATATCTCTACTTGATATGTTAGCTAATTGTCTAACTAATCTAATATACATACAATGGCCCGGAAAAACATAATAGTGGTGTTTTAGGTTAAGCCTCGACAACTTAGACTGGATAGCAAAATAGTAAAAGTAAGGTCATTTGTTATTAAGTAATTGTTATAAAAGTACTAGACTTTTCAAAAAAGTTAGAAAAGTACCAATAGTAATTTTTTGTACCCATTTTAGTACATAGCCTGTCTAACTTTCGAGTATAAGCACCTATTCAGACTAAGTACTAATGAGGCTACAACAAATTGTTTTTCTTTTTTAAGAATCGAGTACAGAACTTGAAATTTGAAATTTTTTGTTAACAAACGACTTAACTATTGCGGCTTTTCTATCCTAACTTAATCATCGAAGATGAACCTAAAACAACACTAATATAATGTTGATAATTTTGATTTGTATTTCTTATATTCAATCGCTTTTGTAAAACTTTTAATCACCGGTTTTTTTTATCAACGGCCAACGGTTGTGAACTGTAAAAAAAAATATTTATCAAATTAATTTTTTTTTATTATTACGTTATTAATAAAATTACGTAACGATTAAAAAAAGTAATTAAATACAAAAGCGTAATGAAATCCTGTCTGTAAAAGAGCTTTTAAAATTTTATATGCAAATATTTACGATATTTATTTTGTCAAATTTCCTATTAAACTAATTAATTAATCGAATGGAAAACATTAGAATCTAATCTTTTTTTCATTAGAAATCAGTGATACAGGCTTCTTAAGGGTGGTTAAATTTTAAGGGCCGATGTTGAATGTGAACCACACCTAAACGTCAAGTTTTTTTCTGCATTTCATTTGATATTTCTCAATTTCAGACTAACTCAATTTGAACCATAGAAAGATACACAAGCGAGCAACGCGTTAAAGTTATTCAGGCTTGATGAGGCACATTTTCACCTCAGTGGATTCGTCAATAAGCAGAATTTCCGCATTTGGGCGAATGATAATCCAAGAGTGATTGTCGAAAAAACAATGCACCCACAAAGAGTGACTGTTTGGTGAGGTTTATGGGCTGGCAGCATCACCGGGCCGTATTTTTTTTTTCAAAATTAGGCCGGTCAGGCGGTTACTGTGAATGGTGTTCGCTATCGTGAGTTGATAACGAACTTTGCATGGCCCGAATTGGAAGATATGGAAGTGGAGGATATGTGGTTTCAACATGACGGTGGCACTTGCCACACAGCTACCGAAACAATGGCTCTTTTGCGCGATCAATTCAATGGCCGTGTTATCTCACGTCGTGGCGATGTTAATTGGCCGCTAAGATCATGAGATTTGACACCGTTGGACTTCTTTCTTTGAGGTTATAGAAAGAAAAGGTGTACGTCGATAAGCCAGCAACAATTCAAGAGCTAAAGGGTGAGATAATTCGGCACATTAACGGCCGAGGTCGCGGCGGCCATTTGGCCGATATTTTGTTCCATACATAATTGAACCATACCAATATTATCATAATAAAAAGAAATGACAATAATTTTCTAAATAATTTGTGTTTCATTCAAAATCAACATCGGCCCTTAAAATTTAACCACACTTTATTTCAAACACAATATATTATGTACATAATCGCATGTCCATAATATTTTAAACTCAAAATTTCTTTGCTACATTTTGAGCATTTCTCTCTGTGTACAAACTCAAATCTTTTCACATATTATAAAAGTAAAATGCATAAAGCACAAAAGTTATTATGAATTTAAATATTAAGAATTCTCCAAATATTCCAACGTATAAAAGGACATACAAAGTTGACCATGTCGTTAGAAGAAAGTAACTTCTTCAAGGAACAGCGAAGACCATGGCAAACAAAAATCGCTCGGAGCAAATTGTTGTACTGCCTCAACAAGTAGAAGTGCAGCCAATCAATCGGCAAGCCTCAAAGGATTTAAATTCCCTATTAAAAGATATCCAAAGTATAACAAATAAAAAAATCACTTCGTTACATGAGTCTTAATCTTAATTTCCAACGACATTTCTTTTAGCTAGAGCCGATGAAGTTGTGGAAACTCGCCAAGGCCTACGCTATCTCTACAATGGCTTTCGTTTTTTAGGCGTTTACTTTCCAAAGGACCACAAATTTCTCTATGTCCTGTGGTCCCTCATAATAAACATCGCTGTTACCATTTATTTGCCTACTGCATTCGTTATGGGTATCTTGCAAGTGTCCGATGAAGAAATGCAAATTGGTGACTTCTTGACCTCGCTTCAAGTGGCCATTAATGTTATAGGGTGTTCCATTAAGATTATTCTAATGTTTTTTCTACTCCCCCAGTTATTGGAGTGTGAACAAATTTTTAAAAAGTTGGATAAACGCTGCACCTCTGTCGAAGAGCGTGCGGTGGTGCGGCAATTTATCGACCAGGGCAATCGTTTCGTTGTACTTTTTGCCATGGCTTATTGGAGTTATTCGACCAGTACGTGTATAAGTGCCGTTATATTTGGACGTTTGCCTTACAACCTTTACAATCCGTTCGTTAATCCGCAAGAATCTATGACTAGCTTTGTTATAGCGGTTCTTATGGAAATTCTACCCATGGATGTGGCCTGTTTCCAGCAAGTGGTCGACGATTCATATGCCGTGATCTATGTGAATATTTTGCGAACCCATATGCATGCCCTGTTATTGAGAATAGAACGCATGAATGGTGATGAAGAGAACCAAAACGCGGAAGAGAATTTGGAAAATCTAAAGATGTGCATTATTGATCATAAGAATATTATTGAGTAAGTAGTGGCGAGTGATGTTTGTCTAACAGATAAAGTGGAAAATTCCCAACAAACCCGTTTGCCCTTTCAGACTCTATAACCGCGTTGCACCTGTTATATCAATTACCATCTTCGTGCAGTTCACCATAAGTGCCAGCCTGTTGGGCTCTACTTTAATTAACATTTTATTGTTTGCCACCAATGTGGCTTCTATGGTAGCCTCTTGTTTTTACGTATTGGCTGTGGTCGTGGAAATATTCCCTCTTTGCTATTACGCTCAATGTTTAATGGACGAAAACAATCGTTTGGCTGAGGTCATTTTCCATTCGAATTGGACCAACCAGGATATACGTTATCGCAAAATGTTGATCTTCTTTATACAACGTTCACAAAAGACCATTGAGTTTTCGGCGGGCAAAATTTTTCCCATAACGTTGAGCAGCTTTCTTAGTGTAAGTATGGTACAGGCGAGATAATTGATATGGACACCAGTTTTGAACACCGTTTGGTTGTTTTTCTTTTACAGATTGCAAAATTTTCCTTTTCATTGTACACTCTGATCAAAGAAATGGATCTCAAAGAACGTTATGGTTTGAAGTAATTACACATAAGGACAGGTTCAAATCACGGGAAATAATAAACGACACTTATTGATTTAAAACAACTGAATTTTAATGCTTTATTAATTAAAACGGAATAATGTTATTCAATTGGTTTACTAGTAGCAATAGTCATTTTGATAAAAAAAAAAAAACTTATTGTAAGACGATAGTTTAATAAAATAATCTCTCTTTTCCTGCATTAATCCGATGTAAGAGTGCAGACAATTATCGTTTTATTTCTACATAATACCTATATAATTTAATATTCTCAAATTAAAAAAAACAATTTTGCCGATAAGATTTAATTTTATAGTGGTCGGATCGGATTTAAGATGCGATTTCTAGAACTGAAGATTTAGAAATTTTAAATGACCCCTGTGTTATATACGAGTATATCAAAACAAATACCGATATGGCAATCTGTAAAGTTTCGTCAAAGTCTGTTCATAATCGCGACCTGTACTTTGACTACATCGAGAGATAGACAAGCGGGCGGATATCGCTTAATTGAATCAGGTGGTGATTCCACATTAATCGGAATTAACAAATTAGCGGCACATTTTCCTTTGAGATGTTGAAACAAAAGTCCACTTAATATAACTTCAAAACTCTATAAGTGTCCACTTTCATAATATTTCGCAAAGTCTCGTAATCTCTAAAGTTCTTTGAGTACTCATTCTTTTAGAAATTCCAAAAGGATGCAAAATATTGAAACAATTTCAGTCGCGGTTCCAGATGCCCCGAAGATCTCTTGATATGTTTATCAAATTTATCTAGATGGCGTGTGAATAAAGCGTACTCATGACATCAGCACATGTTGAAAAATCCAATAGATTAATATAGAATAATAGCTCCAATGGCATTTAATCGCATGAACAATGTGACCATTCGACCAGACCATTTTTCGAGATAACACGTTCACCGAATTAACCTTTCAGTTAATCGATTGTAACGCGTGCTGTGTGGCTAGTGGCACCGTCTTGTTGAAACCACATATCGGCGATGTCAAGCTTTTCCAACTTTGGTCAAAAATAATTTTCTAACATAGCACGATAGCGCTCTCCATTGACGGTAACATGACAATTGTTTTCATCGACGAAAAAAAGACCCAATCACACCTTCGGCATGAAAACCACGCCACGCAGTAATTTTATGCGGATGCAATTGAGTTTCTTAAATCCGATTTGGGTTTCTTGCTGTCCAATAACGCATATTTTGTTTATTGACAAAACCACTCAGCCAGAAATGAGCTACATTGCTAAAGATGATTTATCGATGAAATTCTGGATATTCGTGAAATTTGCCAGAGCCCAATTAGACAAATATCGGAAGATGTCCAATTCCTGAGAAAGACTTAGAATCGACTGATTTGGCTCATTTTGAACGGAAACACTTACGGCTGCGATATTTTCGTCGCTTCGAGCGTTACGGCGTCTCTTTGGCGCCGGAACAACCAAAAGTGAAAATTTGGATCTAAATTCATCCACTATAGCACGCACAGCCTGTCGGGTGGGACAATTATTACTGCCGAATATTGGGTTATGAGCTCTTAAAGTTGCGACCACCGACTCAGAATTTTGGGTAGAAATCTTTAATGATTTCCAGACGTTGCTCGTAAGTGAACTTTACCATGATGAAAATGCTGACTTCGACTAACGTTTTGACATGGAATGATCATTAAAAATGTTTGAGGGTGCGTTGACATAAAGATACGAAACTGTTATTTCCCTTTTGGAAAACACATACAAGAAAAAAAGATTGTAAACCTCGTGATGTGTTTGTAAATTTGAATTATCACTTCCACGCGGTAATCCCAGGCAAATTAAGAGGTAGCAACATAATTTTTTTAGAATACCAAAAAGGCTTCAAAACTATTGTGGGCTTTTAAAAACATGGATATGAGTAACAAGAGAGATATAAGGCGGCTTGTAGTAGAGAAAGATCTAGAAAATTACTGGTAAGAAAAGTCTAGTTTCCCTTTGTAAAATGATAAGGAGGGCAATGATAATATGAAGCGTGGCAAATTAACGTATTTTCTAAAATCCGGTGTAGTTAGGTTAGAAATGGAGGTGCAAATATGAGTGATCCATAGAATCCATTGTAATTCCCCTCGACACATAAATAAATATATACATATAAGATTAATATAGTTGAAAAATCTAAGAAATATATAAAAAATAGAGGGAAAAAATTATAATGGATATCTAAAAATGTTATTTAGTTGTATTATTGTTGTAAGAGACATTTTGGTAAATGAAACTACAAATAGATCTACTAGGTCTACTAACCAAGAGAATGTACTTTGCGTCAAAACACAATTTTGGAACCGATATAAGTTCTTTCAGAGTAAACTAACCTAAACCTTATTCATCAACATCATGAAAAAAGGGAAATTTATTTCAACCGGAGAGTTAGTTTTCCTCTTTTTACTTTTTTTTATTTTTTGCTCCTCAAATTCGGTTAACATGGCTAAAAAAAGGTCTTCAAAATTAATTCATAATAGGAGTAATTATATTTTATGGAACATATTTTTATTCTGTAATTTCAACAAGTCGTTTTGTCGTCACCATTCAGGTTAGCCCCTCATCATATGTTCGCAAATGTTCCCTCTGACAACTTGGCATCACTGCGACATTTGTAAACAAACTTAGAACTCATACAAAATAAACATATCAACACAATAAACAAAATACAAAATGCTAAAAACTTGTTTTCTATCCTTACCTCACAAGGAGGATACGAATAGAACATGCGGTGAAATCATTTGCCAGTCCGAAACTTCGTTTTTCATAGTGTGTAAACTCTGTGATATTAAGATTTTTGAATATGCAGAATTTATTGAACATTTTCGTGCGCAACACTGGTGTGCAGTGCTAGTGGAAACTTCGGAGGAAGTGCATCATGAAAATGTGGTTTGTTCAGATGCAGATGGCGAGGAGAATGAGCAGGAAGTAGAGAAAGAAACAATTGACGATAGCGATGGTGAAGAGTCTAATGACTCGACGACTCCTCTATCTATTTTGAAAAAGGTAGGCATTTAAGCCAGTAATATTTTTACCATTTTCATAATTTTCAAAATTTAAACTTTTTTAGTCTAGAAAAAGAAAGGATAAACATTTTGAATGTGGGTTTTGCAATCGAAAATTTACCACCAAGTTTTATCTGCGCTTCCACATACGACAGCAGCATGAGCCCAAAGAATTTCGTTGCGACAAATGTGACAAATCCTTTGTGGAAGAGCGCTATCTTAAACTGCATCAACGAGCTCATTCCGGGTATACGTGCAGGACTTGTGGAAAGTCATTTGAAAAATACGAAAGCCTGCGATATCACAAAGAAAGTCACATTGAAACGCGAAACTTCAAATGCGATTACGAGAACTGCGGTAAACTGTTCCCCAACAATCGGCGCCTGAGTGCCCATAAAAGGACACATTTTGCCCAGCCATCCTACGTTTGTGAAATATGTGGCTCTCGCCAGCGCAGTAAGGAGTTTCTTACGGTTCACATTCGCACCCATACTGGAGAGAAACCTTATGCCTGTACATTATGTGATCGGAAATTTGCGTCCAAACATTTTCTGACAGACCATAGGGCCGTACATGCTACTGAAAGACCACATGTGTGTGACGTTTGCGGAAAATCCTTTGCCGGACGCAAATCCCTTTATCATCATCGTCACCTGCATTCCGCCACTAAGAATTTTGTATGCAAAATATGCAATAGTGCATACTCGCAGGCAGCGGGATTGTCGGCCCATATGCGTAAACATAAACAAGAAAGTGGTTTATTGGAAAAGAATGCCCTTCACGATATTAACAAAACCAATGAGAAGTATTTGATTTTGTAGGCAGGACTAGAGTGCAATAACAGGCATCTTTAATGTCTCTTTTGAGGTCTGGAACTTAGTTTAATTTAAGAAGGCGTGTATTTTGGTATACTCACTGGCTTAGAGTGAAGTATTTTTGTTTGTTCACAAAAACAATTTTGAATTGATAAGCCTGGTACTAAGTTCGTTCACGGAACCATTATTCGACTTCAAAACTTGTATATGACCACCGGAAATTTAAAAAGTTTTCTGAATTGCAACAGCTTTTAATCAAAAACAATTTTTGTTATGGATTTTCATTTAGAGTTTGACACATTTTCACATGAAAATGAGATTTTAGTACCGGGCTTTAAGAGAAAGTAAAGATCTATTTGACGCATATTGGTCTATTTTTAATGATATTATGAATTATGATATGTTTTATAGTAAAAAATAGAAAAATTTAGCTAAAATTACGGGAACGGATCAATAATTTAACTTATTTTAACGGACATTTTCGCTTCCATGTCTAGAACTTCCTAGTTATGACGATGTGATTTTAATTATTTGTGCAATAAGTAATTTTTTAGAATGTTTGCCAGTGCTAATGAAACAGGTTTAAATCCCATCAACGTGACAAACAAATTAATGGCAAAATAGAAAATAATTCGCTAAGACTCAGTTTATGGGATTGTTGCAAAGATGTTGTTGTTGTAGCGGCACACACAGTGCCGAGGAGACAGCCCTTGGCCGAAGAATTGCTGCTTCGGGTCAATCCGGTGCATAGAACCGACTGTCGTGGGATTGGTTGCAAAGATGTAATGGTTGCTGCTGTTTTTTCTACACTGAGATTGACTGAAAACAATAAATTTATTGTGGAGAATTTGAGGAACGAAATGATCTGCACTGATGAACATTTCTCAATTGGCTTTCGATCTACCAGAAATTATGCGAGAAAGGAAAACCTAAAGCCGCAGGTTCCCACTTAAAGGGCAATAAAAGTATTCTCTAGGGGACATATTATTTAACGAAAAAGAGTCGCAATTAAAAATTACGCAAAAAACTAAACGGCGTCAAATTCACCAGGCCGATGCTTGCAAACCATGCACTGTAAAGAAATTTACTTACGGCCTATATGGTCTAAGGCTTTGAGCCCAACCAACGGCTGCCTGCTCCAATTTAAATGAATTTGGTTATATATTTACTATAATTCGCCATTTTTGACCAAAAAGATCAACTTAATTACTCTAGGGTTCATGAGGCCGAGACCCAATTCCAGAAAGATTTTACGCTTGGTTTGTTTATAAACGCCGTTTATTTGGAACTCGATGATTCATGAGTCCAATTAAATTAAATACATATTGAATTTCGTAATAAGAAATTAAGACTATAAAGCAAAATTGCAATAATTTAGACTTTTGTTAACAAAAAGTTGCAATTCAATCAATCAAGTGATCAAGTTTTTAGAAAAAATCAGTATGTTGTAGCCTTTTTGTTCTTAGCCTGGTAAGATGCTAATACTTGATAGTTATCCAGGCTAAGTACTAAAAAGGATACAAAAAAATGTCTTCTAATATTTTGTTGTTGAAGACTCTAGTACAGCTAAACTTTTCCCAAAAGCCTGATTTAAATTTGCAGCTTTTAGCTAACAAATGACCTAATTAATGTGGTTTTGCTAGCCTGTCTAAGTTATTGAAGCTTAACCTAAAACACCACTAATATTTTGGGCCAAATCTCAGGCAAATTTTCAAAATAATTCTATATTGGAAGTTGTAGTGGATTTGTTTTAATTTGGGTTCGCTTTTTCATTTCATTTCTTTATTGACATGTAACTCGAAGCCCATTGGGGCCTATTAAACTCAATATGCATCAAAATGGTAAATAGAACATCATAAACTACTAGAAACTACAATTTACTATTAGGAGCTTGTTTTAACCGTGAGGGCCTTTAGATGTCACAAGTCCGAGCTCCCAACCATTCAATATAAACTAGAATTCGTAGTAAAATTTCTTTTAATTTAAATACCCAAATATTCATAGTTACTATTATCTGCATGTTTTTACCATAAGGACACTTGTGAGGACAATAGGATCCATGAGTGCAAGCAACAATTTCGGACAAGTTTTTAAAGGAAGTCTATAGATGTGTTCTAATGACAACTCGCTCGGAGGTCGCTAATGCCATAACTTTACACCATTGTACAAGCTTATAACAATTTTTGGTTTGCAGAAAACTATAGATATATTGCATTAAATCCAGTTTGTTTAAGTTAATTAAATTTTTTGAAAATAATGGTTTTTAAGAGAAACCTCAAGCTTGCTTAAAGTATATTTTAAAAACATTTTCTACAAATTACAAGTTTTAAAATTAAATGGTTTATGACGCATAAAGCCATGCAGTTAACGTATACAATAAAATTTCAAAAAATACTCCTAACGTTATTAATTTCAGACACATTTTTAAACAAAGTCTATAGACGTGTTATATTGGCAATGGCAAGGTCGCTAACGTCGCAACTTAACACCATTGTACAAGCATATACAAATATTTTTTGTTTGCAGAAAACTGTTGACAATTTACGTTAAATCCTATTTGTTTTAATTAATTACAATTTTTGGGATGTAAGTTATTTAAGAAAAACCTCTAGCAAGTTTGAGTGAGCTCGCTTATAGTAATTTTTATTAACTTTTTTTCTACAAATTACAAGTTTTTAAATCAAATGGTTTATGAAGCATAACGCCTTTCAGTTCTTGTATACAAAAAAGTTTAAAAAATGTCTCGTAAAGCTTTGAAGTTATCGCCATAGCGACCACTTACTAACATGTGTATTTTCCATTGGTTGTTTGATTTTAAATCAATTATCTTAGCGTCGATGAGTCGTAACCCAGATTCCAGGCAGATAATTCAAATCCGTGTGTCCATGTTAGTTAGTCAACGTTAGTTAGGGCCATATTTCACACTATCAATTTTGGAAGTTTAAGTGCCTTTTCACTTAGAAAAACCAATGAATATAAAATACTGAACAAAATGCTATTTTCTCAGAAGTTTCAGTCCCCTTAAAGAATAGTTTTCCCTTTGGCCTATTAACAATCGGCTAAAACCACTCGTGGAAAAAGTTTCGTAAGAAAAGCTGCTAAATCCAGAACAGTATTAAATAAACCAACTATATTTTTGGTCCCTCTCAAGCTGCGAATATTAAATACAAGAAAATTTTTGTGTCCCCTGTAAAATGTGCTAAAGGAAGTTAGCAGTTAAGCCGACGATATATACTTTATAGATTTACATATCTATATTACGGAATATAGAGTAGGATCGTATGATGTAGGGTATACAGTTTTTGTATTTCTAATGAAATAACTTTGTTTTTTGAGGCAAATCTCTTTTTCTGTATATCAATGATACGAAATGATCGCCTTTACTGATTGACTCTCGTTAGGTAAGCGAATTGCGAAAATACGCTTATAGCTATAAGTATTTATTCATTTCCGCTCACTTTTTTTAAATGAAATTGCTTAGATCGATCTAATCCTAAACTCTATTTAAAGAAACATACCCAAAAAATGTTGGCAGAGATGACGATTTCGCAAATAACTCGACAGTTTTGTTAAGTTTCTATAATACGTAAATACAATTTTAAATACTCCTATTTAATAAACACTTTCATTAAGTATTAACTACTAACTTATACTACCAATAAAAGTTCCTTCGATTGTAAATTTCTTTTTAGTTGTATTGTGCACCTTTATTTAAGCGTTTACAATAAATTACATTTATTTCTAATCTAAATATCATAACATTTTACAACAAAACTAACTTTTTTGTTTTATTTACGCACGAAACATCTCAGAGTACATAGAGTTTAAATAGATTTTGGTTTGTAATTCTGGACCAACTTAAGCCCAGACACGTATGGTATAATCCCAGCTTCCAGTAGAAAGAGCTGTTCCATCTGGAGACACTTGGACACAAGACACCTTATTCTCATGGCCATAAAGCAAGCAAATGCGTTCCGATTTAAGAGTATCCCACAGATTGACTGTGTAATCATTGTAGCCAGCAAACAAAAGTCGGCCACTGACGGAAAAGTCAACCGAGTTGACTCCGAATATAATACTTTCCTTCGAGAAAACGGCCACTTCGCGATCGGCTCGCATATCGAATAAGCGGCAACTGCTATCATCCGACCCAGTGGCAATGGCGTCTCCACTGGGATGAAACTTAACACTGTTAACATCCGATTGATGACCCTCGAATGATTGCACCACTTGCCCGGAGCGCATATCCCAAATGAAAGCCATTCGATCGCAACTGCCCGAAACAAAAGTATTTCCAGTTTCATTGGGTGCCAAATCAATGGCCATCACATCGCCAGAGTGACCGTGGAAACTTTGTAAAAGCTGCCCTGACTCAACATCCCACAGGGCACAAGTCGAATCACCACTTCCCGTGAGTATTTGCTGGTCCGAGTTGGGATAGATACAGCAAGACATATAGCTGGTGTGAGTGCCCACCGTACGTTTCTTAGCAGCCATTTCCTCATCGGATGTTATGGGATAGACGGTTACCTTATTATCCAAGCCACCACATGCTACATAATTACCAGAGGGAGCATAGGCACAAGCCATTATCCAGGTGGTGGGCATAGTGACAGCATGTTCCTTGTTGGTGGTAAAAGCATCCCATATAATCAAACGGCCATCCTGTGAGGACGATATTATGTGGCGCTTGTCAGGACTCCAATCGGTGCAAAGCACCTTGGCCTGATGACCTTTTAAAACCTTCCTAGGTTTTATATTAACGAAGGCGATTGGTTCCAATCGTTTTTCCGCAATGGATGACAAACTCACGTCATTGAGTTTTTGGCGTTCTTCCTCCAGTTTGCCTTTCAAATTTTCGGCCTCCTTCAACAAACTGGCCATCTTATCATTGACATTTGTGTGGACCTGAGTTTCAGTCATATTTTTTCCCCCACAAACTTGTCTGCTGAACTTTTGTTAATTTTTCTTAGTCGGTATTGGAAATATTTGCACAAAACAATCAATGCACGAAAAAAAAAACAAAGGTGTATACTGAATTTTTATTTTATTTTGGGATACAGAACAATTCAAAGGGTGATGCCATTTAAAATAAGTGCTGCTTAAACTTGGCACTACTTTGGAAAAGGCGTTACAAAATATACCGTTAGCAACTCTACCAAATTTAAAGCGATAAGTACGTGTGTGTCAAGTTACACAAGCAGACAAAGGCCTTGTTTGATATGCAGCTCATTTTAGAGGTCGCTAATGCGATAAATTCACACCGTTGCAGAAAAATACGTGTATGAAAATGGTTTTGTTTGTTGGAAACAAATAATAATTTGCTTTACATACAGTTTGTTTTAAAAACTTTAAGTTTTTAGAGTTTAGTTTTAAGAAATACTATAAGCAGGTAGTATTTCTTAAATAAGAAATACTGGCGCTGTTCTATTGGCTACTCGCATAGGAGGTCGCTAATACGATAACTTCACACCATTGTACAAGAATATTAAAATGACTTTGTTTACATAAAACTATAGGCAATTTGCGTTAACCCCTTTTGTTTTAAATAATTAAAATTTTCGGTAAGAAAGTTATTTTAGAATAACCTTTGGCGAGTTTAATCGAGCTCGGTTTTTTCTCGCTTATTTATCATTATTTCAATAACTTTTTTCTATCAAACATTTCTTGTATACAAATAAATCTCTAAAATTCTCCTAAAGCTTTGAAGATATCGCATGGAGCTTTTTCGCATGGAAAGACTTTATATAAAGGGTGGTCCAACCATAATGCACGATGTTAAATGTGAGTCACGATGTTAATTGAGAAAAAGTTCACGTCAATAAGCCAAGAACAATTCAAGAGCTAAAGGATGAGATAATTCGGCACATTGAAGAACATTGAACCTCCATTATGTCGTAGAGTTATTGTAAATATGGACCATCGGATAGAGGTATGTTAACGTAGCCGTGGCGAGCAGTTGGCCAATATTTTGTTTCGCACAAAATTGTCATAGATCCTTCTATCATATAGTATATATAACATAATTCTTTGTAAACTTATTGTTTTATTTACAATTAACAACATGCGTTTTAGTTAGACCACCCTTATTATTTAAGAGGCAAATAATATTTTCAAATATAAAAACATAACTACAAAATTAGGCAATAATACAATTGTGAAAAAGTTCATACCTGTTTTCAGACGCTGCTTCTGCATACCGTTGCTCGGAATAATTAGCCCCAATTTAGGCTTGAGGCTGTACTCACCTCATAGTAGAGGGGATTATCACTTCTTTAAATTGAAAATAGTCTGTATTGCAGTTTAGAATTGCATCGTAGAGCAAGTTAACATGCACATGACACTTTCTTTTCTAAACCTAAAAATTAAATAAGTTTTAATACATTTATTATTTTAATGCTTTTTTAAATTATGCTACTTCTTTGGAAATAGATAGATTGTAGTTATATGTATACTTACCATTTATTTGTAGTATATGTGTATACTTTTTCTCCAACAATAGATCATTTATTACGTTTATATATTTGCAAACTGCCCAAGCACATTGAAAAATTTGATTTGTTAAAGTTCAGAACAGGTACTTACGAGTATATACCAATAGATACAAGAGCATTTGATTCGACCACTACCGTTTTACATCTCGAAATGTCGAATTACGGGTTTTTTTATTTTATCTGCTTTAATTAAAAATTTCAAAATGTCTTGTGTTACCATTTTAAAGCCAAAGACTCAAGCTATATTTTCAGGTCAGTTGCGCCGTTTTAAACTGTAAAATGCAGAGATAAAGGTTTTGAAATTTAGTTTAATTATCACAGTATTGGTTATTTTAAAAGAAAGGGAAGGGCCCTTACAGGAAGGACCCATACTAAGGTAAGTGTTTGCCAATTTCCTATCGTTAAAAACGTATATCATCTACAAATCTTTTGATCCTCGTCCAATATATCACCCTAATGTACTGTAGGTTTGCCACTAGAATGTTTAAAACCGAACACCGACATCGAAACCCAACAGTCGGTTTTTTGAAAACGGCTAAAACCAGACATGTCGTTTTATCCAGTATTTTGCTATCGAGTTTCCGGTTTTTTGACTGACGTATTAAAAAGTAAAGAAAATACATATTTTTCCTGTACGGAATACCACGGACCTGTGTTTAACGAACCATCTGTAACCAGCTCAGATAAAAAGGTAAATGGGTTCTTCCGATTTTACCTACAACCGCTCTAAAACATCCATTTCAATTCCGATTTTATTCAAATTTGGTACAGTGTATTACAATACAATACAACATATCTTGAAATAATTTGGACTATATGGGCCCCATTTTTTGATATAGTTCACACAGTCTATAAATGGGGTCAATTACTTCCTTCTGATTAGGAAAACATTTTTTCACCCCTAGGTAAAAGGGTATAACCGGAATGTCGATAAATGCCGGTTTTTTCTTAAAGCTAACACCGACAGTAGGTTTTTTTAAAACACGGTTCTGAAATCGACAGTTTTCTTGGAGATTCACACTAGCCAAAAGATGTTGTAATCTCGATCTTTCGTAAGCTGGGTTTATACAAAGAAAATCCTCAATCATGGGCCTTGCACATGTTTGAATCCACTCTTTGCTTTTGGAACAGATGTGCCTTAAGAAGTAAGTCGGTAAGAACCTTATATTTTTAAATTTAGTTTTTTAAGATTTAAAAACTGCTTTGTCCTTTTTTTATCAGGGTTTCCCAAAGAATTTTGCCGCCCGCAGTTTTAGCTTGCTAGAATGTGTCATTTCTAAATTACCTTTTCGTGGACAAGTTCAAAACTTTCAAAATAGGTGGCCATCCGCTGCTCATGGCCAAATGTTTCTAAGTTCAATTATAAAACTTTTTACCCTAAAGGGCTTAATTGAGAAAAAAAAACATTATTCAGTGGCCAATAAGTACTTGGTCGCTTAAAGCGTGCTATGCAAACTTGGGAGAGGTATAGGACCACTGTTGGTAACAGGTCGCTAATAGCGTACAGTGCCTTAGCTAAAAGATCGGGTTTATGCGTTGCATCAACCAGCAATTGATTTACAAATCAGGGGGATGTTTTTATGACTTAGACCACTATTAGTTCTACATTTTAAAATGTTTATTCCAAAACTGCTTAATACTCTTATGCTAAGTTTATTTTGGAGTGAATGACTTCACAAGCTAATACTCGTGAGATCAAGTTCGTTTGTGTTTGTCAAATGGGGGGGGGGGGAAGTAAGTTAATGAAGATTAAGCGAACACCGTCCGGTAGACGCACGTTTCGTCGTTGATGAAAAACGTGGCTTTGATCTTGCATATGAGAAGTCGAAGTGTGAGGTCAAGACGATCCATTGAAGCAGTTCCGACATCACAAGCCACGAAGAGATATATATGTGGCCAAATCTATATGAGCCAAATCAAATTTAGAAAGTCTTTCTAGGACCCTAAAAACTAAATAACCTTTTCCTTTCAAGATGTGAGTACTAAGCGAATAAATTTGCTTATTTTTCAACTGACTTATTTTCTATTACCGCAGATACTTATAGGTCTATCAGTTTCATTATCACTTCAATGGTTAAAATATTTTTTTTACCAAATATTATTGGATGGGACAGTTCTTCTGTTCTTAAACCCTTTATGGCCTTCTTCTGTTCTTAATACCAAGCTCAAATCCGGGTAAATAAACAACTCCAATTTGTTAGCGGCATATTTGTACCACTTTGTAAAAGCCTGACTATTGAAGGGTATGAGTTAACTTCATGTGTTTGCCGTTTAGAGTCAGTATTTATCAGTAGATCCTAGCGGGTACACCAATTACTTCGTGTGCAGATCACCGATTCTATAGACGTTGCTTTGTTTGTTCCCTGATGGTTTGTAGAGGTAAATAAGTAAAGGCATTCAACGATAGCGTAAAAGCTGGTGTTCTTTCTACTTGAATGTGTTTGATCACTGTTATCGGTGAATACCACGACAGCCGGTTCTATGGACCAGATTAATACAAAGAACAAGTCTTCAGCCAAGGTTTCAAATAAACAGGGTACAAGGAGCTCCCGCTCTACCTTAAGATTCGGGTCAACACTATATGGGTTAACCAAGAAAAAGGACAAACCTCATAAAAGAACTTGGGACTTTGAGCCCCCTCTGAGTATGATCACTGTTACCGGTCAATCCCACGACAGCCGGTTCTATGGACGGGATTGACCCGAAGAGCCATTCTTCGCCTAAGGGCTGTCACCGCAGCACACAGTTGCCACTTCAACAACAACTGCTGTTATCGGTTTTTTGAGGTTAAATATATACGGGGTACAAGGAGCTGCATCGAAACACTCTCGCAATTCTTAGCCCATATTTTGCATATTCATGCTATAGTTTAAGACGGCATTGTAGAATTTGGGACGCATATATCCCTAGGAATCAAGGCTGGCATATTTAGACGGGCAAAGAGCTGTTCTTTTCAGCCTTTACTCCAGTTGCGATCATGCACACACCTGTTGCAACTTGGAAAACAAGCCGCGAAAACAAATCTCCGAGTTTGGCGAGTTAAGATGGCGCAAACTATACCCAAAAAAAGACAGCGCTGTTAGCTCTAATTAGTTACATCAACTACTTGATTTTTTTAAACTTGAAGATATCTATTTTTATTTATAATACTTGATCACTCACGTTCAATTGAATCCCCGTTTTCACTATTTTTTAACATGTATTTCTTTGCCAAATGTCGTTCCGAATCCGCGAGAATATATGAAAGTTTAGAGTTGCCACTACTATTTAATATTTAACGGCAGCGTAGTTTGTGCCGTATGTCAAACATAATGTGGGCGATTTACGAAATCAAAAGAAAAACAATTAATCTACGATATAGAACGAACAAACTTTTTGATATAAAACGTTGTTTCTGCCTCCAAGTATAATTATAATAATAATAAAAAAAATAACTATAATTTTTCTCAACAAAAACAAAAAGTGGTATTACATGTAATATGACCGTCCTGTTGTGTTTAATCACTCAGCGTACGATAAGCGCCTCGGTATATTATCGACGCGCAAAAACGGTTTTGACAATAAGGTGTGTTATCGGTTACAACAAAACATGCCAAAATCGATTTGCCTCCAAATCGAAATCGACTCACCAATCACTACATACAGACAAATGCAAAATACCAAAATTCACAAAATTAAACAACTTTCATTTATAAATATAAATACTATCTTTGTTAATAAGTTCAGTTTATTTTATATTTGTGGTGTTTATCGACTAAAGATAAATTTAATGGAAAACGCTTTCGACTAACGAAAATGAAATGCACTGACGCAGCCTCCAGTCAATTCACTGGAAAGCACCACAAACTTGACACTTAAACATTGAAATTTGTGTATAGGCAAAACAGAAAACAATCAACGAAAAACTACATTCTACGCAATGACTGATCAGTATTTAAAGGAAATCTTACGTGTTGCTGTGGCACAAATTTGCCAAACCATTGGATACAATGCAACCCAAACTGCACCCCTCGAACTGCTGCAAGATGTTCTGGACAAGTTTATGCGGGAATTCACTCGTGATCTTCGACGACAAGTCGATCATTGTAAGTTGATTGACCTATATCTCGTGATTGGCTGTATTGCATATCAGGTATAATTACGTGGGTATCCTATATTTTTAGATAATCGCACCGAGGCAAATTTGGACGACATAACATTGACATTGAATAGCATAAATGTTAACGTGAATGAACTGCTAGACTATGTCAATAACGTGGAGCCGGTACCTTTCGCAATGGAGGTGCCGAAATTCCCAGCACGTAAAAATTCGTACTTGAATTTCCTGAAGCCGGGCAGTAAGGAAGTTCTGACGAGGCCTGTACATGTCCATGACCACCTGCCGCCTATGCTGCCACCAGAGATCACTCACACTCCCGATCCCGCCTTACCCTCAACTTCTAACGGTTTGTCGGACATCACACCGCTCACAGATAATTATACTAGCGTCGGTGGCGACCATCCCAGTGGAAATGGTTAGTTTAGATATAAATTAATAGGTTTCATTAATTTTTATATATCTGCACTTTAGATGCCGCAACAGGAACGGTGGTATCCTCAGGTTTGGACAAAACAACACTGCAATCCTTATTTAAGCCTAGCTCTAATTTGGAAGATGGCGACAGACCAACAAGAGAAGTGAGCAGCGTTGTCATGACAACTGGAGGTTATATATCACCTGCTGTAGAAGGAAAGATGCCAGAAGCCATCGTCCCGGATATCATTGGTAAAATCAGTCGAACCAGAAACGTAGTTTTATTATATTTTGTAAATATTTCGTTTTCCAGATAAATTACTAGGTTTGGATGCTCCGCCCCCACCACCTCCACCTCCGCCACCTACTCCGGTGCCCATATCAAGACCAGCGTCCCGTTCCGCTACATCTACTCCGGCTCCTATGATTGATTTAGCCTCGACGACGGCGGACGAGCCGGATAAGGATAAAAACGTCGTGGGACCCCCATCTAACAAAGAATCGAAAAAATCACTGAACACCAAATCGTTAGACTCCAATGTAACGAGCAAAAAGTCGGATGTCACTGAAATGACAGATAAAAAGAATAAAGTATTCAATTCATTAGCAGCAATTTCGACTGACCCTACAAAGCCAAAAAAATTCAACAAAAAGAAACAATCTGCCTTGATGCAGCACAATTCAGCAGGACATAGCAATCAGACAAATTACGCCAATATGTTATTAAAAAAAGCAAAAAAGCAGAAGGCTCCTCTTATGCCTGGTCAGCCGTCTATGGAGAAAAGCATACCGGAGAAGCCTGTTAAACTGGATCCAGCGGAGAAAACCCAGAGAAAATATGTGAAAATGTTACAAAAGATGGCTAAGCAAGGGAAAATTCCGCCAGAATTGCTTAACACCATTATGGGATCGGACAAAAAGTCGAAAATCTTAAATCCGGCCATTTTGGCAAGCTTGCCTCCGGGACCCGAAAAAATCCAACTTGAAAAACTGCTTAAGAAACATGTCAAACAAAGGCAGAAGCAAATCAAACAACAAATTATGCAAGAATCACAAAAGCACAAGAAAAATCAAAATCTACCGCCTCCTTTAGTACCACTGTTTACGCCCGTACCTCTTAAGGACAATCTAAGTAAGCCGCTGACCATAGATTTGGAAGATCAAAAACCCAAACCGGAACCAAAAGATTTAAGTGCGACATCACCCATGAAACCCGTTTTTACACCTAACCTGATTCAGTCACCAGGCCGCCAGCCTCAGCTAGCTGACGCATTCATGAGTAAAAATCTTAAAACTCCTGTAAAAACGGAGACTCTTGCTCCGGGGGACACAGTGACACCAGTGCAGCCAATGCTGACCGGCGATGGAAAGGAGCTTAAGTTGTCAAATGAACCCGATCGCACTAAATTGAATATTTTCAAAAAAATATCGAAGCAGAAAACGCCAAAGTCGTCCTCGCCCACACCTATACGACTGCCGGGCATGACCGACACTCCGATCATAAACTTACCTTCCGGCACAACCATAACACCTACTCAGGGTCCTGGTGGTCCCCCAATGACGTCTACAGGCCGAACACTATTTCCTCCTCTGCCAGAAAGTGCCCCCAACAATATAATCAATTTAGACGATATTAAAGATAATCCCCCGGCGGGAATAAATCTTTCAAACAATCCACCAACAGCAGACTTAAGCCTCTTAAATAGAGTGTTTGGTGAAAAACCTCCGGGAGGAGAAGCGGCTGACTTAGTTAATAAACCTAAAAAGAGGGGTCGCAAACCAGGCAGTAAAAATAGTCCGAAAATTCCTGGCGCTCTGCCGGCGACCAATGTCAATTTGTTGAAGAAAAACAAAAAACTAAAAATGGATCCAAAATTGTTTGCTCCACAATTGCCCCAAATGGCGATACCACCCGAATTTGCAGCAGCCGCTGCGACAGGAAATCTAAGCTTTGACAATGTGGCGCAATTATTCGGCAATCCGAATTGCAATCCCATGGAATGGGCACAAAACAAACAGTTACACCAGCAAATGTTGATAATGGCCGCAGCTAAAGAGAGAAAAGAACAGAAGAAGAAAAATAAAATGAATAAACAAGACATTCTTATAACGAATGAGAAGAATATGATGATTCCAACAAATCTCTCAATGGGTATGGGTGTTCCCACCAATGAGGAAGTCCAGAATATAAACAAGAAACTCATGCGTATGGACACCATACTAAAACCGGCTCCATCGGCAACAGGCAATGATTTATCGGTGGACACAAGTTTAATAACGGGCAAGAAGTTACCATCTCCCTCCATATTCCCACCGTCGTCGAGATCGCCACTTAAGTCGCCCGGAGTAAATGCAGCTTCGAAACGGATGATGCAGAATACGGAAGGTCTCGCAGCCGTAGCTGCGGCTTGCATGGGTCAGCCATTTATGCTTCCCAATCGCCCAGCTTTTCCAAATTTACCCAGCAACATGTTGTCGATGTTGGCATTTCCATTCAACGCTCGTCCTGGTTTGATACCGACGCCGGGACTATTCCCAACTCCTGGCCTAGGTGCATTCCAAACCAATCCAAAGAATCCTCTAATACCGGGTATGTTTCCATTTCCGACTCTTAAACAACCATCAGCGGGAGAGATGAACCCTCAAGGTAGGTTTTACCAATTTGCACTTGTACATTTTAACATTACCATTTGTATTTTCATTGCAGAAACTGAAGATTTGTCCATCGCGAAGAAGAAAACAGAATTGATTGAGCGAAGCTATTGTAATGTAGCGCCACTGGTACCGGAATTCCTAAAAGCAAATACTCCCGAAACAATGAAGTCTTCGGACCATCACAGCGAAAATGATTTGCCCAAAACCCCCAAGCCCAGAAACTCTCACAGTTCAATGCCGCAGGAAAACTTACTTAAGAAAATTGCCGATGCCCACACTCCGGAAAGTGCTAGTGGCAGTTCCAAATCCATACCAACAACGCCGGGAGGTATGTCGTTAAATACCTTCGAGCAGCTAATGAAAAAGAATGATAGTCCCATTGAGTTGGTACCCCTGAATAAATCTACAAAAGGACTCCATACACCGTCACAAGAAACTGGTCTAGATTTCTCTATGAACAAAAAGCATACAACGCCGCCCGGTTTGGGTATGAAGCCGCCAATTACTTTGAATAATGAACCCATCGAAGTGTCCGATGATTCAGACGAAATGAGTCAACCACCACCTCCACCGCCACCAACTCCAAAATCCCAACCTCCTGCGCCGGCAACATTGCCGGCAATGACACCGATACCACAGCCGAATTTTAACATGGATGAAATGTTCATAGCAAACACTGGAGGTGGCGGCAAACCGCCGTCTACATTTGAGTCGGATTTGTCTTCCAAAGAGCTGAAGAAACTGAAAAAACAAGTCAAGAAGACATCCTCCGCAAGCATTACAACTTCACTCATAAATCCAGAAAAGTCCGATGGTGTCAGCAAATTGGCCGGCGGTGCTGATTTAATACCACTTACGTCTACGGGCTTGGCTTATTCGGCGAAAAATATTCCTTTTAATAGCTTGACTGCTAATGCCAATCCAACATTCAATTCGCATAAGTCGGACTTCAATCCACCGTCGAGCAGTGTTTTTGATAACGTAACCATTACTGCCGCCATTCCATCAACAACTTCGTCGTCGTCCACAAATGTATTCGATTTGCAAAAGAAAAGAAAGGAGCACAAAAAGCTAAAGAAACTAAAAGAGTTGAAAGAGGGAAAGATCAAAAAGAAAAAGGACAAAAAGGATAAATCGAAAGGCAAAGAGAAGGCCGAAAAATATTCACTCTCCCAGCAAACATCGCCGTCCAAAGATAAAGTAGAGCCGCTAGAAATACCTGTCGTCCCGACTGCCAGCAGCAGTGGAAGCGGCAGTTGTATTATGGACAAGCCGAAAGAAAAGGATTTAATGAAGAAGCTCAGAAAGGAAAAGAAAAAGGAGAAACGTTCTGGTTTGGAAGAAACGACTACGGCGATACCACTGGCTACATCGTCCCATGTATCAGCGGTTAAAGATGCGCCCTCCTCGACGGCGGAAGTGGAAAAGAAACAAAAATCATCTCCATTGTCAGTAACTTCTTCCTCCGGCACTGAACAGGAACCAGCGCCTAACACTGCAATTTCAAATGCTTCCCTCGTGCCGAAATTAACATTAAAACTGGGATCCACACAATCGCCGACTCCCATGGATGACTTACATAAAAACACGAGCAGCAGTACGGCTGTGGCAACAACATCACATGCAGCAGTATCACCAGTACGAGAGCCTCAGCGAGAGCCCTCGCCAGAATTGGCTAGAATATCGCCGCTGGTAACAAGGCCGCCCAAACATAAAGTTAATCCAGGTTAATAGTTTGCTTTTTTTCTTCTTTTAATTGAACCCCAATGTTTTTGCCTTATGGAAGTTGATTGTACTCAAATTGTTTGCTTGCTTTTCAAAGAGTTTCGTTCTTCCTATCTCATGTGACCACTGCTATTTCCAATCCCAACAGGTGATTTAACATCTAGCAGTTCTGCTGCCCACAGTATAGCTAATAGTAGTGCCGGGGCTGGTGCATTGGAAAGTTTTGGAGATATCAGCAAAAATAGTTCGACATCTAATGTTAGTATGGTGGTACCACCTCCCAGTCCGTGGCTTTCGGGTGGTACGATATCGGCAAGTTCGGTGCTATTGCCGCACCAACTGTTGCAAACCACAAAACACGAGACGATGACAGCTACAGCAACAGGTTCAAGTCAGAGCAGCACAGAGAATACGAAGACTCATCATACATCGACCGATAGACAAAGTCCATTAACCTTAATAACTGAGACCAGTAGACCCTCATCATATATCGTAAGTACAGAGAGTGACTTTAGGAGCGAAAAACCTGTATGTATGTATGTGTATTTGGTGTTGTAGGATGCTGAGGGAAATCGTGTTTGGATATGCCCGGCTTGTGGTAAAGTTGACGACGGCTCACCCATGATTGGCTGCGACGGTTGTGACGCCTGGTATCATTGGTATGTTTACTTGTTGTTGAAAGTTGAATAAAGACTCAAATATTTGCAAACTTTTCCAGGGTCTGCGTTGGTATTTTTGTGGCGCCCAAAGACAACGAAGACTGGTTTTGCCGCGTTTGTATAACACGGAAGAAAGGTTTGCATGGCTCCGATAAAAAGCGTAAACGTAATAAGAAAAAATAGTTTATAACACTTTGACAAAATTTAGTTTGTAATTTGAAAAAGTTCTAAAATAACATTGTATTCGTCAACATACAATATTATATATAGAGTTTAGATTATATAGACCCCAATAGATTTGTATTATATATCGAACCCCCCCCCCCCCCCTCCTTTCTCAAAATACAAAACAATAAATTGTTGTAAAATAAAAGAAACAAAAGTTAAATTTGTTTGATGTGTGAAGAAAAGTGTGTAAATTGCAACAGCTAGACTACAAAATTGTATCAAGATGGACGTTATTCAGAAACTTGCTGCCTTTGTTATGGCGGGCCAATTAGAGGAACTACGCAGGCAGATCTAGACATAATCCTACATTTGAAACCAGATGCATATATTGCACCAGGGGTTCTTTGAGAATCAGAGGGGTTGCAGCTTTTCTTGTTAAAGCAGCTGAGAATGAAAATGCGCTTTGTTGGAAAATAGGATTTTTCGAGCAAAATCATTGTTTAGGCCAGTAAAAGCCAGAACTGAAGCGAAATTTAAAACTGTTGGTTGTAATGACGAGTCGAAGTTAAAGGACTAAGTCGCACACTCTCGTCTACAGCAGCCACATTCATGACAGTGGGCTCCGCCTTTTGGCGGATACCTTGAGTCGCGTCCACTAGCCTGTCACTGCGTACAGTAGACGCAAAAGCTGATGTCGTCCCCTGCCCAAAAGACGTTGTAGTTTCTTGGAGGAAGACTTTTAGGAAAGCGCAATCCTCTTGCCAAGTCGTGCATCTACTGAGTATTGTTAACGATCAGTTCTGGCCCAGGTGGGGTTTCCCGCTAAACTTTCAAGAGTATTTTACAGTACTCACCGAATATATGTACAGCGTTTCACGGATACTAAGTCCTAATCTAACCTAATCTAATTGTATCAAGTTTACTATTTTGCCAACGCCCTCATCGATGACTGATACTCAAAACCTTAGGATAAGATCAAGCACACATGATTAATTTTTAAGCTAATGTTATAACAATTGCAACGATCGGATCCCTTTGATCTAAAGGCGTGTATTACGTCTTTACTTCCCTTGCCATTACTAAGTACCCTGGTGGTCGCAGTCTTCAGCTCTAAAGGATTTAGGATCTGGGGCTGCGCTGTGGGATATGCAAACCCACGCTAAAAATCGTGTATCTACAACTTAATAGAAGTCAAGTTTTTAACAAAATGGCAAAGTGACATTGACTTTTTATTCGCGATTTCAGGTCCGTGACGACCCTCTTCAGAAAGCTTCGCTTCAATTGTTGAAAGAAAAAACGAACTCTTTGAAACCAGGCTCTCACCACACGAATGAGAACTACTGTTGTAAATCTCACTTTTCAAGTCAGATTTACTCACGAAAGTATAATTCACTCTGGCCACCTCTACAGAGACTCCACATTGAGAGCCATCTCAGGTAGGTTCTGATAATTTCAGTGGGAATTACAATTTTCTGAGAAAAGTTTCCCCTTGTTTGTTAAAGGGATGTTTTAAGACTTAAGTAAGTTCAGTGGACCACCGTGGTGAGATGGTTAGTGTGTAGGACAATTAAGCCAGGTTCAACTGCAAGTAGGAGTACCTAACAATTTATCAGCAGCGGGGGGTTCCACCACGTAACTGCCGGAGACTTAACGAGTATGAGATTTATCTCTAAGCCATGTAAAAACTTCTCTATAAAAATGCATTAGCCGCTCGGATCCGGTGATAAACAGTAGGTTTCGATCAGTAAAGGAAGTCTCCAAATTTCATCAAGACTGGATGTTTTTTGTGACTTCTGAAGCTACAAAATCGGTTGATTTTCAATTGTAATAACATCCATCCTTGTCTACAGAACTTGATTCTGCAAAATTTCATCAATATTAGTTGTAATATGTAACTTCTACGGCTAAAACCATAAAATCGGTTCAGTTTATGTGTGGAAGCTATTTCTAAATCTGAACCGATTTCCTTCAATTTTAATAATTTCGGTCCTTGGTCTAAAAAACTGACTTCTGATAAACTTCATCAAGTTTATACGTGTGAATATGTGGCTCCTGGAGCTTTAAGCAGGATAAGCATATATGTTTAAGAGCTATATCTAAATCTGAAACGATTTTTTATCAATATTTATAACGTATTTTCTTGGTCTAAAAACCTTACGTTTGCATTATTTCATCAAGATTGAATGTAACATGAGGCTTCTATATCTTAACAGAGTTTTTTTTATAAGCAGCTCCTAGAGCTAAAAACATAAAATCGGCTGAACATAACTATATGTGTGGGACCTACATATATCTAAATCTAAAACGATTTCTTCACTTACAATAGCGTTCATCCTTGGTCCGAAGAACTGACTTGTGACAAATTTCATTTCATCCTGGAGCTTAAAACCTAAAATAGGATAAGCATATATGTGTAAGAGCTATATATAAATCTGAAACGATTTTTTATCAATATCTATAATGTCCTTCCTTTACAAAATACCTACTTGTGCCATATTTCATAAAGGTTTAATGAAACATGAGGCTTCCTGATCTAAACCGAGTTTCATCAGTTTTTTAACGTCATTTCATTAAGTTTGGATGAAATATGTTGAGCATAAAATCGGTTGAGCATAACTATGCGTGTGGGACCTATATCTAAATCTAAAAAGATTTTCTTCACTTTCAATAGCGTTCGTACTTGGTCCAAAAAACTGACTTTTGCCAAATTTCATCAAGATTGGATGTGTGGCTCCTGGAGCTTTAAACTTAAAATAGGATGAGGGTGTGGGTGCTTTATCTAATCTGAACCGAGTTTTATCAGTTTTTATAACGTCCTTCATTAAGACTGGATGTAATATGTGGCTCGTCGAGCTAATAACATCAAAACAGTTAAACATTTGGGTGTAGAAGTTAAATTTAAAACGATTTTCTTCACTTTCTTCTTCACGGACATTAATAGCAACCTGACTTTTGATTGCAAAGTTTAGATGGACGGACATACATCGATACATAGAATCAACAGGTGAGTATACATCCATCAGTGTATTTAAAGGTGCTCTTGCTCATATGTTCATGGTAGATTCAAACATCTGCCATTAAACTAACTTATAATACCCTGTTCCAAAGAGTGGTGCAGGTTATAAAAACTACACCGATCAAATATCTCCAGCAGGGAGTAGATATAAATAAAATTGTGCTACTCCCCCTGCCAACATCATTTCGTGATCTATTAAATCGAAATTATTAATGCTCTATGACGATGAATTAATCCACAACTACACTGGGTGTCAAGGAACTTGAAACCCCTAGCCCCGATAAAAATATCTCCAGCAGAGTAGGAATGGATAAAACGGCGCTACTCTCTGATTCCTAAACTAATACTCTAGCTGCTCGTACGAGTACATGTCTCCCATGTTGCGAGAAATGCTGCCAACATTATTCAGAGATCTATACTACCGACATAATTGATGCTCCATGTCTATTAATTAAGCCACGGACAATTGACTACAGAATTATTCTAACAGATCATCGTAAATATATTTGTGGAATTCTTAGTGGAGCGATGCACACATAGCTTTCGCCTTTGTCGGTTATGTTCTAACCTTCATTTTATCCGCAGTACTTCGAGTCCGGCCTTTGGGCGGGCTTTAAGACCTTTATCTATGGACAGACCTAGTGTAGGCACTCAAACTGTAAGCCCTTAGCCGACCAATCATGTTTAATTATAAAGAAAAAATTACGATGTGGCATTTGCTTTGACTTCGCTGAAGAACTTTTGCTACCCCCATTTAAGAAACAAGTGGTGGAGTACTTCATGCCTTCAAAATGTGTACCGTTTTTTAATACCACCTCCGGCGCTTAAGGGGTTAATGCTCTAAATAAGGTTATGTCTATGGGTTTAAGTTCAAGTTTTTCCTATCAAAAAAAAAGGCTTAGCAATTAACCGCTGTGTAATTTTATTAAACAAAGGCGAAAATGTGTACATTGGATAAATAACTACATTTTACACGTTTATATATATATTTGTTGATAAATGCCATATAAATATATTACGCCTTATTCTTCCACATCATCGTCGTCGTCGTCCAATCCAGAGTACTTATTCGTAGACACCAGTGCAGGTTCTTGCTGCTTTGGCGAATATTTGGGAAGGGGTTGTTCAGCTTTGACTTCACGTTTTCCCTTGCTAACGTCCTTGGGCTTTGCATCGCCGCCTCGTGTTTCGTTCGATTGGTCATATCTGTCCGATTTTTCCGGATACTTACGTCGATTGTCCCTATCTCTGTAAGCGTCGCGGCGGTTGTCCGGTCCATCGTTTTGTTTAGTACCTTGCTCACTGCTGTCAGGTTTTCGCCAGTTGTTTTCCACCAGAGGTTCCTTGGCCGCACTTTGTATGTGTATATCGTTTATTTTACTCGTGGAGCCCTCTACTTCTTGTCGTAAGCTCTCCTGTTTACGGCTTTCCAACAAACGTTGTTCGATTGCCAAGTCCCTCGCCGTGGTGTCAACAGGTTTTGCTGAACCAAAAACCTTTTCAGCTGATACTCCGGCAGATTTATTGGCAACATCCGGAGCTGGCTTGTCTTCCACTATGGGTTCCTTTTCGGGCAAGGGAATATCTTGTTCTGGAATTGGCAGTGTGCGCGGTTTCAAATTCAACTTTGGACGTTCTTGTTGATTGGCATCACTCTTATATTCGCTGTAAGAAGATCCATATTTTCTTCCCTCGCCGCCTCCGCCGCCACCACCATCGGTACCGTACGACCGATTACGTGATCGCCAGGAACCTGGAGTGCCGTCTGAGTAAGCCGATTTTTGATCTGAACGTTCATAGTCGTCATTTCTTGAATCATTTTTATAATTATCTCGTCTCCAATTAGTGGATTCCCTATTTTCTGAATTGCTCGAGTCATAGCCTCTTCTATTGCCTCGGTTTCTAGAATTTTGATCACTCTCGTTGGACAATTCGATCCGTATACGTCGGCCTTTTATGGATGGATCTGGCAAGCCCAAAGCATATACTAAATCGTCTCTTGTCTCAAATTCCACATACCCAAAGCCACGAACCCGTCCACTTTCACCATCTTCCCGCGGAAGACGAACAGAAACAATATTGTTGTTATTGAAAAACGTGTATATGTCTTCCTCATGTATGTCAAAGGGTAAATTCGTAACGTATGCAATAAAGGGACCTTTATGTGGAACATGATTTTCGTCGAAAACTCTATTCGCTCGCGGTGCAGTAGGAAGTTGGCACACCACGGTATGCACATTTTCTCCGTCGTCGCTATCATCTCCATCTATATTTCTTACGTTTTTCGCAACCTGGGTGGTGCCTAATGGTGTCGTATCTCCATTGGACAAAAAAGTTTGCAACGAAATTACGGTTCCTTTGGGTTTTCTCCCTTTTTTTCCTGAAGCCTGAGCCATGCTTTACTACCACTTAATATAAAACACCTTTTTTCCGAATAAAAAATAAATTGGAATTGCCAACCACATGTACAGTTCGTACGACCTGAAAAAAATACTAGTTTTCGTCAGTCTGATTCACCCCCGCCAGAGTCACCCACGTGCAAGAAATATTTTGAGCATCGAGCGTTTTTGATGTCCCATTCGCATACACGAATGAAATCCACTTGATCTCATTTTTGTCATATTTCAATATTTGCGTGTAGCAAAGCAGACGGAATTTGCAACTATTACAGGGATGTTTAAAAGAGCAGTGCAGACTTTTTCCACTATCTGCAAACGAAAATTAATGTTATGATAATTGATTGAAAAGGAATTTTTAGAATTGCAAAAAAAATAACAAATGTTGTAGTCATTTTATGAATGAATTTGATTAAAATAATTTATTTGAAAATGAATAACAGCTGCTCATTCTACACTGCTCTACACTACAGTTTTTCCTTGTAGAGGTAAATGTAAAACTCTTAACCGAAAATTTGTGCTTGGTTGGCAGCTCATTTTTTTAGTCTGAATAGGCTGTTAAACTTTTGTAAGTCTGAATAGGCTGTTAATTTTTTTTCGACTAAGCTAGCAGATTTCGTGCTCTTTTTTTCCACACAAATCCGAAAAACGATCAGGAAAACTACTAAGGAAATGGGCGGCCGAAATCCGAAAAAAAATTAAATTCGGTAGATTTCGTTTGATATGAAGTATTAAGCAGAATTAAGCTATGCTGACATTAAACGTTATTCTTGAATATCATTCTCTTGTGATTAAAAAAATCAGAGAAATATACTAGAAACTTTCAAACAATTAAATTTTTTATGTGACCACAACCCTTATGTACTTAATATGTTTGTGTTGAGTAGAAGTTAAAAAAAATTTGCGCAATAACGAAACACCTATGCATTTTGAAACAATTTTTTTTCGTAAATTCGTCTAAAAATCTATTACAAATGAGGAAAAATTAACATATGAAGTGAGAGTTGGGTATAGTATAAAGACACCATATATCTTCTTAACGGTTTTCGTCTATCAATTTCCCTACCAATTCTGATAGATTTCTATACGTAATCAGCTAAATTTCATTGGTAATGCGAATGAGACATGAATTCCAAGTTAATTGGATTTCTTCTCGAAATATACTACAATTTGTATGGAAATCGATAGCCGAATTGGGATGAAAAGGAAACGCAGAGGATTTTGTTTGTATATACTTAATACGTCTTTTTTTCAAGTGAACCCTGTGTCAAACTGTACTTAAAGAAATCTGTTAAATAGCTGCGAAAACTATTTTTGATCAATATCTGGCACATTGATCACAAAAATATAGAAACTTTAATTCCTCTAGGAGATAATTAAGAAACCTATTTGTCAAAAATTTGGAAAAAAAAAGCGCATTTAGAATGTTTAGGGAAACTAGCTGGCGAATTTTATTTTACTAATGTCATTTAAAATATTGGAAGCAAATTGGCATATCCTCTTTTATTGCCTTTCACATTACGGCTGGTCTCAAAGACCTGTGTGTAAACGCTTTTCGTGCGAGATATTTGTCGCAGAAGTTTGGAATGACAATCGCAACAAATCACCAAATCAAAACAGCTGTGTACTTTGTTATCAGGTGACATTATTTCCATAATCATAAACAGCGCTTTTACTATTCTGTAAAAATCATGTAAAAAGTGAAGTATACATATGACATTTCTCACATTTTTTATTTGATATCTGTGTGAAATGAAAACTTTTTGAAGTTGTGGTCGTAGTGAGTTTCTTGCAATAATTTTCTTTAGCTATTGAGTTACAGCAAATAATAACAAATGAAATCTTATTTATTATTTAGAACAACAACGTTTCAGTAGATGCATTTGTTAATATTTTTGTTCCCGTTTCAAAAGGCAGACCAAAAAATTATTAATTAAAATTATATTTTTCACAAACTGTGAAATTTTAATCAAGTTTAAAAAGGGTCTTTTTTTGTCACTCATCTGTTTGTTTAAATTTTTTTTGGCAAAAAATGGTTCGACAAATGGCAAAAACTCTGCTGGCACCGTTGTTTATTTTGTCGCTGCACAGCCACGGTCGATTTTTTGCTGTGTCGCTTTGGTATTAATACAGTCGCGCCGGTCTGAGCACACTTAAAGAATTTGTTAAATGTATCGTATAAACGTAGTAAGATTAGAGTACAGTACGTGTTGTAAACATCGAGAAAAATTTTCATTTTTGTACACTCACATTATTTTGGTACACTTTTCTGGTCACCTTGTTACTTCATTAATTAGAAAATCCCAGCGCTGGCAATCAGCAGTTTTAAATAAATAGCAGCAAATTGCAAAAATGCTAGAATTAGACAGTTATAACTCTTTTCACAATTTTAAGTGTGGCGAAATCTATTGTACATCACCTGAGGTTTTCAATGTTACCTGCTTGTTGTGTCCTCGGAAAATGCTGCTACAGCAATTCTCAAGTCATTTTGTTGTTGAGCATCTGACTTTGGCTGAAAAGGTCATTAACTTTAAGGACTTGGAAAGGAAGCGCAAATCAAAATTAGCGAAGGATGTCGCTTTATTGTTGGACAATATGACAACCAAAGACGAAGATCCTGAAGAAGACCCCATCAGGCAAGAGGATGGTTTGATGAGTCGCATACTAACTGATAATGAGGACCAAGATGAGGAGGATAAATGTTTACAACAATTAATAAATGAAAATTCTAAGCATAATGAATTTGTAGAAAAGCATAAGTATGAGATTGAGATTAATGAAAAATTGTGTTTTGCAACAAGTTCGTTTTCCAGAAACACGGTGAAAATCCAGGAGGACGACTCCAAGAAGGATGCAACGGAGATGGAAACGTTGTTGCTGGCTGAATATATTGAAACGACTGAGGGCGGTCTTATTGTAGATGCGGATGCCGATGGTTTAAATAAAGATGACCTGTGTAATGAAGGCGAAGAACACAGTCGAGGAAGTGATTCCGATGATGACTGGACGTATAAAGGAGAAAACAGTAATGTAAGTAAGTTACAACAAAATATCATACTTTTTTTTAATTTTCATCATAGAACAGGAATGAGATCATTTTTCTCCACATATAACATTTTGAGCGTGTGGTTTTTCCAGCTCGTAAATGCCGGTGACTACGAGTTAGGTAGGTTGGTTTATAAGGAGCCTCAACTAGTGTTATGCAAACCGTTTTGACTAGTGTCACTCAGAATACCGTCGTCTGTGTCTATGTTAATTTTGTGTTTTTGTTTATTTCTCATTAAGATAAGTCTTCAAGAAATCTAGATCCCCGGCTATCGGGACGTCGGTATGTCAATGTAGTGCAATCACAGACGAAGTGTTCACCTCTCTCTTTTTCCTTCTCCTCACAGATGCCTCAGCTGCGACAGTGGTCGTTAAAAGGTACATTGTATTGTCGGGCGTGATCTTCCATCGGCCATAGTACAGTCAGACCTGCTATCATTCTTAAAATGTCTTGCTTTGGCTAATGAGAGATTTTGCTTTCTTACTTTCTACAATTCTGGCTCATTTTCATAAAGGTTCTTTTGTCCTGAAATCCACATAAGTCACAAAGGACATAATACTAGTGATGATGTGGTGGTGCAGAATTAAAAAGCCAAGAGAGCCGCCAGGCTCTCAACGCAAATACATACGTATGCGATCCGTTGGCAATACAGAACCCGCCCCTTTTTTATAGCGAAAATATCCGCCTGGAAAACTCTGGATTCCTTAGAAATGGAGTAGTGGTGCCGTAAATGTGCGTTATCAGAGAATGCACACGCTCCAACTCCACATGTTATTTTCGATGTCGTATTTCTGTAACAGGCTATTTTCTTTCCTTTACTTCTGGGAGGGACTTTTATTCCGTCTCCCGTCAAAGCTAAATCTTGGTAAGCAATAGTCTTACAATGACCTTAATCCAACCGAGAGCATATCTTTTGTACCAGATACTTTGCGCGATTTGACAGTTAGATCTCATTTCCGCGGAGGCTAGGGAGGTTGTAATTCGGACTCCTTTTTCCTTCGTTAGCAACACTAGCTCTGTTTTGCTCGGATTCACGCCAAGCCACAGCTGATGACCTAGGAGTAATAAAAAGTAATAACCTAGACTCCTGCCCTTTAGCGTGGTGCAATCATTTGCGTATGATTCCTTTTACGTCAAATCATAGTATATAGCCTGTATGGTGACATTATTGAAAGCTCTATCTATTAGATATTGTTTATACCGCGGGTGTAAACTGCTTGTGTCCAACGGTTCCTTCAATAACTCTGACTACTTCGTGCAGTGCGTTTCGATTGTACGACCCTTGTGATATGCATGCTGGCTTCTTAATAATTGGGCTGAACAAGCCAGTCTAGTGCGAATCTGTGCATTCAGGAGCCTTTTTAGTGTTATCCACATTAAATATGATGGACTTATTGGTGTAGTCTTTTACCCTTTCCTGTTTGTGCATTTCCACCTTGGGAATGAACACCACCTTAGCTTTTCTCCAACTGTTCGGAATGTAGTTAAGAGAGAGAGACACAGGATGTATATCTTCAGCAGCCACGCTGTGTTTATATACTCCTAGATCAGCACATAAGAAAGATACCATCTAGTACCGGAGATTTGTAAGCCTAGAATAGATTGACCTTGCCGATGATGTCATGCACTTTGCAACGATCAACCACATTAGATAATGTGCGTGTTCCCGTATTGGGAAGCAAAGAACAATCAGGAAAGTAAGTGTTGAGTAGAATCTGAAGAGATTCATCTTAGCATTCCGTCCATCTATCGCGGTCCCTCCATATATAGGATGAATTGGAGTGTCCCTTTACCAAAATCTTTCTTAGTCCCACTGAATCTTTTGTGTTCCCAATTGGCCACGGAATTCCATCAGGATTCTTTCTTGGTCTTTTTATTCGATGTACGTTTTTGCGGTATGGCTACCAGGATTTGTAACTGTAGCAGCTCTTCAAGTAAGAGAATGGTCCTTGTAAAAGCTTTTACATAAAACGCATTAGGCAGTAAGTCCCGGTCAGTGGGTATAAACATGATATCAATAGCGTTATTAGACTATACCAGTAGCAATAATTTGGCAGTAGTCTGATTGACAAAAGTATTTCCAGTTGTCCTCCATGGAAGCTCTTAGATCCGCTCTAGAGCAATTTTCCCCAAATTTCATATTCCAGGTGAAGAATTCAATATTCTGAATTTTTTTTCAGACAAACGGCCTTATAGCGTTATTAGAGTATACCAGTAGCAATAATTTGGCAGTAGTCTGATTGACAAAAGTATTTCCAGTTGTCCTCCATGGACGCACTTAGATCCGCTCTAGAGCAATTTTCCCCAAATTTCATATTTCAGGTGAAGAATTCAATATTCTGAAAACTATTTCAGACAAACGGCCTTATAGCGTTAAGGGAGTATACTAGTAGCAATAATTTGGCAGTAGTCGGATTGACGAAAGTATTTCCAGTTGTCCTCCATGGACGCACTTAGATCCGCTATAAAGCAAATCATGCAATTCTGTCTTGCTATATGAAGTAAAATTCGAATTTAACTTCACTAGGCAACACTGCTATCTCGTCAAATAGTGAAGATAAATTCATATTTAACTTTTTAACCCACTGGGGACTGCGTTTTTGAAAATTAAATTCGAATTTATCTTCACTCGCATTTTTTAGTTAACTGTCAGCAAAATGTCCTTTGTAAAAGATGAGATAAAATATACTTCTAGCGTCTAATAATTGTAAAAGTAGATGGGCCCAGTGTTTATTATACCGATTGATCCGAAGAACGTACAAATCACAAAAATATGCAGCGATCTCGAAGGTTTCTTTGTATTGCATTGTATGTGACCTAAGAGTCTAATGCTTTACCATGCCTTTGTAGTGCTCACTGGCAACCGAAATGGCGTTTTCAGCAGCATTTTCAAAGAAAATCTGAGACTATGGAGCCACCGCTCCAAAATCAAAAATGTTCTCTCTGGGGTGCAATTGGCTTCTGGGTGATGCTTCATTTTTACTTGTTGTTGTAGCGGCAACTGTGTGCCGGGGTGACAGCTCTTGGCCGATGAACAGCTCTCCGGGTTAACCCGGCAGAGGACCAGCTGTCGTTGTAACAACAATATATTATATTTTAAAGTCCTGTTCGTCTATAAGGGATCTGCTTCGATATCCAGGTTGAGGAAACGCGCCATTTCAACTGGATGCGTCCACAGAGATCTGTTGGTAAGCTGAGTGGGCTTGGTCGGACAATTGAAGAGGTGCAGCACGTCATGTGGTCCCTGATGGCAGGCAGGACAGATGGTTCAATAAAGCGGCTGCTCCATTCAGATCTTAGCTGAGCTAGAACCACGCACGTCTGCCGAGGTAGTACCTTCTCCTCAGGTGAAATCTCCGGGGCATGTTCCGCTAACACTACATTCACACTGTACGTCATGTGGTCCCTGATGGCAGGCGGGATAGATGGCATCCATTTGTGCCCAATAAGATTTGAGGCGGCTGCACCATCCAGATCTCAGCTGAGCTAGAACCACGCACGCTTGCCGTGGTAAACTCTCCGGGTGATGTTCCCCTAGCAATTCATTCACTCTGTAGCTGTATACTGCTGCTGCACCTTCATCGGAGTGAATATTGTTCAGACCATCTGTCGTAAGACTTTTTGGTCAAATCGTTCTCCATTTTTTACTGCTCCAATACCCAAACTGAGAATTTCGGAGTCTATTTGAGTCTATTGGATCTTGCAAGCGAATTATGCGAGGTCTTTGTGCAAAATTCGCATTCGACTGGTGAATAAAATGTTGAGTTGTTGAGATCGACAACAAGTCAATGTTCCAAGACTTACTACGGCAGCCACATTTTCGTCCGTACGGTACTTGGGTACAGTAAGCTTGGAGGGTATATGATTTCGTCCAAAACTTCTATGTTCCGTTTGGACACTACAGCATTGAGTTTGGAAATAGGATTGCATTATTTCCCAACGTTTTTTAAGCATAAAGCAAAGATTTTAAGCCGAACAGATTCAAGGATAGAAAAAGAAACCACTGATGGACCACCCGTTTCGATTTTAGAACATGCAGCTCAAGAAGTCACATCATATCCGATTTTGCGCAAATTTGGACCAATGACCAATACTTAACTCTTCTGTTTTCAAACCCCTACACAAACCGGTTTAGGATTCTTGCGCTCTAGAAACAACATTTTGAATAAAATTTAAACAAAATTCAGCGTAGAAAAGTAGGTCCTACTTCCGTCACTGGCATGTCCTGCTTATATCCAGGCTCTTTCAATACTTAAACAAGAGCCTACATCTTTCTGAAACTCTTAAGCTCTCTACAGTCTGACGCAAATACTGCTATTACAAAATTCTCACAATTTCCTTACTTTACATCAAGGGCTGCGTTTTAAGCCTGATACTAAGGCAGCCTTTTTATCTGGAAAAGTGTCAAACTCAATATAAAAAGTATTTTTGTGAAATTGCTGCGAAAAATTTTTAGTATTTCACATGAAAAAATCTTTCCAAAATCTCATTTATGAGTAATTTTTTAGTGAACCAGGCTTTAAGGTAAAATGACAAGGTTTAAAAATTGTCATACTGTCTCCAAGATCGAGTTGCGCTGTTTCTTATTAAAAATGTTGTTAAATACTTTTATTTAATTAAAAATCCCAAAGTCATCTCCATGAATTAAAGTTTTTCGTCTCTTATTTTTCAGACAGACACCGATAAGAATACCAAAGATGAACTTCCATTCTCATGTCCGATCTGCAAGCGTTCGTATAGAACCAAACACGGCCTGCAAAAGCACAATCATAGCGTTCACAATCCCAATAAACCGCCTCGTATAGTGGAAAAACCAAAACTGAAGCACAAGTGCGATGAATGTAATCATGTATTTCGTTCGGCCCGTCAACTTGAGGGACACAAACTGAAGCACCAGGGCATAGTATGTGATGTTTGTGGCAAAAGCTTTACACTGATCGGTTCTTTGGTACGCCATAAAATTCGCCATACCGGCATAAAGTCTCATAAATGTAAAGAATGTTCTAAGGATTTCTTTACGACTAAAGAACTGCAATCGCATATGCTATGCCACACCGGCTCAATGCCGTATATCTGTGAAATTTGCGGGAAAAAGTGCAGACATAGTGGTGTTCTGAAAGCCCACATGCGTCGTCATACCGGCGAGAGGCCGGCTAAGTGTGACGTGTGCGGGAAGAACTTCTTCTGCGTCCACGACTTAAACGTACATGCAGTCACGCACAGCAGCGAACGGCCATTCGAATGTGATGTATGCGGTTCAACCTTTCAGCGCAAGAAGGCTTTGCGGATACACAAACGCATACACTCCAAAGATCGCAAACATGTTTGTAAAATCTGTGGCAAAGGATTTGCCCAATCGAGTGGCTTAAATTCCCATATGCGTTCACATAATGCCGCTGTAGAGAAATCAACAGCCGCACTAGGTTGCGTTTATTTGCCAACCGCTACCTTCGAACATCCAAATACAGATAAAGAAAAACAAATATCTGCGGCAAGTACGGCTAGCACAGCGGAGATTGTAGTCAACAGAGTTGCAGGGGAGGATGTTCACATAGTTGGCGAATATGATTAGTTGGATGTCTTCTATTACTCTAGTAACAAATCTAACAAGCGGATCACACGGTAAGCTAATTTAATATTATTATAAAATTTGTTTAAAAATAATTCATATAACCTCATGTGTTTGTAAATAAAAAAAACCAAGCCGATATGGACAGTTTTAAGCAAAGCACTAAATCATCCTGGGCCATTAAGACAAGTTGAAATCGGGACAGACATTACCAACGATTCAAATTAGCTTTAAGTTACAATATGTTAAAGTTTATTAGTAAACATGTGCTAGGAACATTCACATTTCGCAGGCGTTAATGTCATCTTCACCAGTGATCCTAAGTTGAGCCATGGTTCATCAGCAAAAATGGAGATACGTTGAAAAAATAATAGAAAAGTGATCTTGTACTTGTAGCCCCTTAAAAGAAAACATTTCTCTCTCCGTGACATTGTCCATTCACATTTCCGTGAAGCGTCTGACAATTTGCTAACATCGTGTAAAAATTCGTACACCATTTTGATTGGTCGCAGTTGAATTTTTCCCAACAGACACCCAGACGGACGGATATGTTTTAGTTATCTTGTACCGTTGTAAAACCTAAAAAATTTGACACTCGGTGACCTACAGAGGGTCTATTGTAATTGTCCTTTGTATATCAATATGATCCATATAGAGTCCATAGTGTTTGTCTTTAAAACTCTTCCCGATCTTCAAGCAAGTACTTCCCCAGGTCACTAAGAACGGGAATCTTTACAAAAGGTACTTCACTGTCTACATCTAATCCATATTTCAAGGACCAATGTCGGATTTTTGCACCTATTCGCAATTGTTTCCCAACAGACACGCTGAAGGACGGATATGTTCTAATTATCTTGTACCGTTGTATAACCTCAAAAATTTGACACTCGGTGACCTTTAGAAGTTCCATTGAAATTGTCCTAACATCGTGAGCCACGACAAAGAGTTTATTAAACTCAGCAGATTTATCATCTTACAAGAGAATAAATCTTTTGGATCTTTAAGGAAGAACTTTCCCAGGCTACTACGCTGTCTTTTTCGCAGAGACGGGCATCTACACAAGAGGGCTCAGGGCCAACGTCGGATTTTTGCTCCTAGTTAAAGCCAATTGCTTTTTGAGAAGATTGATCTCTCTTCATTGAAATTGTCTTAACATCGTGAGCCACGACAAAGAGTTTATTAAACTCAGCAGGTTTATCATCTTACAAGAGGATAAATCTTCCAGATATTTAAGAAAGTACTTTCCCAGGCTACTACGCTGTCTTTTCCGCAGAGACGGGCATCTACACAAGAGGGCTCAGGGCCAACTTCGGATTTTTGCTCCTAGTTAAAGCCAACTGCTTTTTGAGTAGATTAATCTCTTTTCATAAAATGCACCTACCGCTTAGAGGCGGCATTAAAGAGGAGGTACAGCCTAGTGGGCCTGATAATTATATTGAATTTTATCGTTTGTCCTTAACAGTAGGTCGAAGTAAGTTATTACTAACTTAGTGAGGCTGACTCCACAACTTTATGTTTTCCCGAGCCTGCTCAATAAAGGATTTTAAAACTTCGGTCTGGGTCGTGCTTCCTCATGTTTCTAATACCAACAATTGTCGTATCTTCCTCCACTTGGTCTTTACTCCGAAGTCTTGGTCTTCCCTGTCGGTGCTATTCATGGAAGTTTTCGTCTATCGCTTTTCTGGCTTGAGCCTATGTATTTATGAGCAACATGTCCAAGCCAGCGCAATCGGGATCGCAAACTACATTCAGCTTCGAGGCATGTATCCTTCGTCTACGCAGCTGCGGCCGTAAATTTTACGAAATATTCCCAATATGATAAAGAAATTCAGTCAAGGGCGTGCTCCCTCAAGTTTCTAATACAAACCAACAATTGTCTTTTTCCTCGACTGGGTCTCTACATCGGAGACTCTGTCTTCCCTGTCGGCACTATTCATGATAGTTGTCGTCTAACGCTTTTTTGGCTAGAGCCTATGTCGATTCGACCAACATGTCCAAGCCAGCGCAATCGGGATCGTAAACTACATTCAGCTCCGAGGCATGTATTCTTCGTCTACGAGTACGAAGCTGTGGCCGTCAATTTTACGGAATATTCCCGATACTCGTACTAATACTACATCCACCTTTGGTTGCACCAATGTTTCATCGCCATATACTTATAGAAGCACGGACAGAGTAAGTGTTTCATAAAGTCATCTTAACTAAATAAGGAGCAGCGAACCTGTTGTCTAGGTATCAGCGAAACCAAATGCACAAGGGCAATGGAAGTAATACTAAACATAAACCCGATTGATATTTATATCAGGTACGTGGCGGCCATCAGAGTAGTAGGCGAATGGATCACGGGATACCGGAAATCCCACCACCGGAATTTCCAGAAAACATCAAGGGCCCTCGATACACTACAGCGAGTTACAGACCAAATTCCGGTAAGGACTAGTTTCCTACCCTTAACATGAATCCCAAGCAGGGAGTCTGGTCAGATGAGTCCCTTTTATTAAATAAACATAGCATCTGCACTGTTATACCGAAGGCAAGACATTTGAGAACAAAACTGGAGCTGGGTTCTTTATAGACAACCTTTGTATCGAAAGAAATTTCCGTTTATCGGGCCACATTACGACATTCCAAACAGAGATTTAGCCCATCACGGAATGTGTACAATGGCTGAATTCAAATAGCAAATATAACAAGGTAAAAATATTCACAGACATCCAGCAGTGATCCAGGCACACACTGTCCTCATCGACAATTAAGTCAGGAACGCTTCTGTAGTGTACAGAAGAGATATACAATTAAGAATGAAGTGGCATCCTAGAAATCATATGGGTCCCTGGACATTTCAACATCGACGGTAACGAAATAGCTGATGAACTTGCAAGGAAAGGCTCTGCTAAAAAGGCAGTTGACATGGAAAACACCATTCCTTTTGAAGCAATATAAGCTGAAAATAAATCTTGAGTCCTGGTCGCTTACAAAACGCTATGAAACGGCGTAGGAGGTGGCAAAACGCTAGCAAAAGCACAGATCTGACGGCCAGATCTATGGACCGGATTGAGCCGAAGCAGCAATTCTTCGGCCAGGGGCTGTCACCCTGGCACACAGTTGCCGCTACAACAACAGCAACCAAAATGCTTTGGAACGACCCAGAAGAAGATGATCCTTCTTATTGTACACTTTTTCCTTAAGGCACATATCTTCCACATGGAAAGAGTGGTATTAAACATGCGAGGACATCGCAACGATTGAGCACTTTTTCTACCAATGCCCAGCTTTCGCGAGATCGAGACTACAACATCTTTTAGTCAGTGTGGCAAACCTAGAGCTCGTACGGCGACTGTGTTGGATGAGGATCTCAAGTTTTGTAGACGACACAGAACGACTTTCATGCTCACGAGAGCACAACAAGCCGTTTACTGGCTTAGGTTTATACGCCTAGGGTACAAGTCCCTCTATTTTAAACCATCTCTAATCGATATGTAATCTTTATCTTTCGAGGAAGGGAAAGTAAATTGCAAATGGGATTTTAGTATACCCCTCATCCCATGGCGGGGAATATACACGTATTTATAGTTTATATAAAATATGCCGATTATACTTCATATACAACCCTCCTTCCTTACCAAATACACATGGCTCGCATATGTCGTTGGTGGCCTTGATATTTTTTCCTTCTTTCTTCGGCAATTTTTCTAGGACGTGACATTTGTCCTGAAGTCCCTATCTTACATGATGCAGCTATAGCATTTATTTTATTATCTACCATAGTTGGATAAATGGACATTTTACTTGTACAACGTTCCTTTTGCTTGACGATGTCCTCTCTACACGATTGGATCATTTACATGAGTATTTATTTTCTGAAGGTTTAAATTTACTTGAGGCAAATCTATTGTGTGTGACCAGTACAGAGGAAATGATTCCTGATACACCCGGAACGTACCCTTTATTCTTTCTTATTGACTCAAGATATAACTTTTACCGTACCTTTACCAAGAGCCTTTAAAGTTTCTCTGCCTGTCGCCTGTATTAAATGTGGATCACTAAATGGTTAAAATTGTACAAAACACTCTGGTGTATTTGTGACATGCCTTGTGGAACCATTTTCCAGATAATTTTAGGTTTGTCTCGCTTGAAACTGAATAAAGAGCTACTTTTAAATGATTAGTATGCGTGTGACTTATCTTTTCGTCCGCAATCCATTTCCGACATTCATTTGTACAATGGCCTTTCTTTTTGCCAAATTGACAGGTATCTTCCTCTTTACAATGTACTTTCTTGCTATTGGTTTTTTTTTTTGATTAACCACTAAAGCTTTCTGTCACTAGGTCTATCCTTTAGTTCGTACATACAAAGTTGCATTTACAACTCATCTACTGTAGGCTGCCTTGGTGTAATAAAAGTATGTACGATTATCATGCCTTTATACTCTGGCTCAACTCCTTGTAAGTAAATCTAACAATCTTTCAGCGGCGGGTTTTTACCTCGTAAATGCCGGCGACTTTACGAGTAGGAGATTTATCTCTAAGCGTTTGCAAAAACTTCTCTACGAGTGTAAAATGCATTAGCCATTCGAAGCCATTGTTAAACAGTAGGTCCCGCTCAGTGAGTATAAGAATTGAATCGAGCACAGCTTACTGATCTGAGAGAAGTTGCCCCTTGTTTCTTAATGGGACTTAAGTTAATATTCATCCCCCGGTTTGTCTTTAACTCGTGTCATCGAACTAGACTTAATGATTTCCTACAATTTGAGCAACACGTAAAGAATATTGCAAATGAGTAACATTTCTGGCAATCTCTGTTCACCTATCATTTGCAAACTATTATTGATGTGAGTCCACAGACCCCTAAATTGCGATACCTATGTAGAAACGTTACAATCCGGAGTCTAATCAAATGAAAACAGTTCAGTAGACATCTTGATTGCTGATCTTTTGAAGTTTCTTCAAATTGCTGAAGTAATGCTTCCCACGCGTCATATGCACATTCATTGTCCATTAATTTCAGGAATATCTCGTCGAATATTGTGCATGTAATAAGACTCTGTAAAACTGTTAGTCTTTCTGTAGAATTCACAAAATTTTTTATGTTATTTCATTTCAGTCTCCGCTGAGCCTTCTTTAATGTGTTTCGGTTCTGTAATCCTCTTTTCGATCACATCTAGGGGTCCTTCATAGAAATTATAAAAATCTCTTACCTTTCGTTCAGTCTGAATCACCAGCGGTTTTATTGTCTTGTATAACTTTTTTCTCCTGCCTTTTTCTTGAATTCTTGCCTTGGAATCTTCTTTTCTTTAATTCTTGCCTTGAAATCTTCCTTTTTTCTTTAATTCTTGCCTCGAAATCTTCCTTTTTTCTTTAATTCTTGCCTTGAAATCTTCCTTTTTTCTTTAATTCTTGCCTTGACATCTTCTTTTCTTTAATTCTTGCCTTGAAATCTTCTTTTCTTTAATTCTTGCCTTGAAAGCTTCATTTCTTCTTGTATTCGAATTTGCCCATCTATAAATCAATAAAAATTAATTGAGAATTTTTTTATTATTAAAAATGTTTGAATATTTTTTGTTCAAAAATTCGTTTTTAGAATTTTTTTTTCAAAACTACATTGGTTATGTTTTCAAAATGCACTTTATATCGGTTGAAAAGAATTAGTCGTTATCGAGATAAAAATATATCAAGAAGAGGTCTACTAACGCAACTGGACAATAGAGGGATCCTCTCGACATTCTAGGACAATCTAGCTATAAAATTCTCCACAGTCTAGCATTTTGATATTGCGATTACAAGTTCATCTACGTAAACGTAAATAAAATAGAGACTTTTATTGTTAATTGATTAAGTCAAGCTCGTGATGTATTTTAAACAACAAAGCAGACTCTGCGCTTGTCTTCATTAACTAACACCATTTGAACTAATTTGTCACATTAACAGAAAGTATTGATAAAAAGAACTATTTTTTTACGTTTTGCGATGTTTTTCACAATAGCCGTATTCGTATTCGTTTGAGATAACTAAGTTTCCTAGTTAGTTGGCAACATTGAATAAAATTGAGAGTAATATGGCTACATTGTTTCTCTTTGTGTACACCAAAGATTATTGAATAGCATGAGGGTTCATCGGCGGATTCGTCAAAAGCAGACAATAAAAAACTATAAATTGCAAAAAAATTATAAATAAAATACGAGTATAATAAACTAACTTCTACACTTTTGCTTGGTAAAAATCTGTTAAATCACTTTCAACCATCAATTCATGAAACCACACGCTGAAAAAAACACATTACTTTCAAAATGTGGGACGGCTCTTCGGTACCATAATATTATTTTTAAGAAAAAACTTATTTTTTTACTTTAGAGCAATAAAAGCCCAAAACCTATTGTAGTTCGATTAGTTTATAAAAGAGAAGTTTTCAATCTGATTAAAATATAAAATATTTCTGGCCTAGGCAACACTAAGTGTTGTCTGGCGCCATCTGACATTTCCATTGGAAAGTTGGACATTTTTTGGCATAAACGTACTCAGAACGTTTTGAAGTACGACCATCATTTGTGTTGTTTACAGTGACTTGAAAAAATCAATTTGACAAAAAAAAGGAATTAATTCGTGAACATTTTCGACGTGGATTAACACGACAAGAGTGCATCGATGAACTTAAATCTTTGTATGGCGATGAAGCACCATCATATAGCACTGTGAAAAACTGGTTTAATGAATTCGATCGTAACCCACGCTCGCTCAAAAACGAAGGTCGTCCAAAAACGGCCGTTGTGCCAGAGAACATTGATGCCGTGCGTGAACTGATAATGCAAGATCGTCATGTGACATACCGTGAGATAGAGGCATCCTTGGTCATTTCTTCCACCAACATTTATTCGATATTGCATGAACACCTGATCGTAAAAAAAGGTTTGTTCTTGTTGGACCCCGCACAATTTGACAATCGCTCAAAAATAAGGCTCGTGTCGATTGGTGCAAAGAAATTTTGAAAAAATACGATCGCGGTGCTTCAAAAGACGTTTAAAAGATCGTCACAGGTGACGAATCATGGATCTATGCGTATAAGACCGAAACTAAACAGCAATCGACCGTGTGGGTCTTCGAAGACGAGCCAAATCCAACGAAAGTTGTTCGTGGATGAAGCACTTCGAAGCAAATGGTCGCCTGTTTTTTAGGCAAAACTGGTCATGTGGCGACTGTTCCGCTTGAGCAATAAGGACGGTCAATTCTGAGTGGTACACCACAATTTGTTTGCCTGAAGTCGTCGGAGAAACTCGAAAATCGAACAAGGAAAGACGAATTATTGTACACCATGACAATGCGAGCTCTCACACATCGGCTTAAACCAGCGCCGGCCAAAACGTCGAATTGATGAGTCATCCGCCGTACAGCCCTGACTTGGCACCCAATGACTTCTTTTTATTCCCGCACATCAAGAAAAAATGCGTGGCCAACGATTTTCGTCGCCAGATGATGATGTTGAAGCGTTCAAAAACAATGTTTTGGAGGTGTCTCAATCGGAGTGGAAAAAGTGCTTTGACAATTGGTTTGAGCACAGGCAAAAGTATATAAATCATGCTGGAGAATACTTTAAGAAACAATAAAACCATTTTTGATGATAAATATTCGCATTTTCATTATTAGACCCAAAATTTATATAGCAGCCCTTGTATAAAAGAATTATCTCAACTCATTCTAAAATTCAAATATAAATAGGACAAGTACATATTAATTCCTTAAGCCGTATTTCAACATAGAAAGACATGATTCTAGGCGCTTGGACACATTTAGATATGCCAGTGAGTATAAAAATATTTCTATCGTGCATTTCCGTGACAAACGCAATAAACGGTTTTAAATTCCTGTTCGAAAATTCAAATTTATTTTTTAAATTTGGTATTAACTTCCTACTGGAAACTTTCTATTTTTGCCACTCTAGTGTAAATTGTGCATCCAACCCACCTAATTACCCTTTCCGACGACGCCACAGTAATAACTTTTTTATCTTTTATGTTAATCCCCTTGACAAGCCAAACGATTTGGAGAAATGTTTAATATTTGTACCCCCTTAGGGATTATTAACTCATTTGCGATAGATAGGAACGCCTAACAACAATTCATAAAAAACAACACACGATTTGTACTGGTTATAGGGGTCGTTTCATATCGATATATTTAGCGTTTCGTATAAAAATATTTTTAATTAACAATAAGAAAAAAATAGTATATATATATATATTTGTTTGTATATTTGTATTTTGACTGATTTGAGCATATGTCTGCGACAAACACAATGCCTGGTCATAGTTACAATAATTTAAATCAACGTATATTACATTAAATTGGGGGGTTATTTTCTATCCAACACGTACGATAGCTGTTCGTATGGGTTTTACACGATTTTAGAATTTTATACACAAAAGTACAAAGTAAAGTTATTTGAAATCGATCTTTGCATTCACAGTTGCTAGTTATTTCTTCGTTTGATTTAGTCTTATAAATAGTAATAATAATAATAAACAGATGAAAGTGTGATGTATACGAACGACTTAGTCAATAAACAAAATTGTTGTCTAAAAAAAAACACAGATTTGTTAAACAAAAGTTAGCTCAATTCAAAAAGAAAAACTTTGTTAAATAAACCAAAAAAAGAACCAAAGTTTAAGGAATATTTTTCTCCCAACTATTCTACAACAACTATACATGTAAGACACACGTATATAACAAAAAAAAGTCCAGAGTTGTATTATCATTTAAACCGAAAGGTTTGATTTGTATCAGTATGAAAACAAGACACGCCTGGACGTGTCTATTTAGTCTATATTTTTTGTAATTCCGCCACATCTTCCATTTTTTTACCTTTAACAATTATGGGCGTTATGTAGCCCACATCCTCTCCGGCGAGCAGAGCATCTTCATTGGGTTCCATTTTGACACTGCCAGAGCGCAAAAATATTCGGGACAACAGTGATGTACTGGAGTGCCTGCGTGGCAAGTCTTCCAAACCACGGTGCAAGGACAATTGATCGGGTTCACGTTCTTTGGAGGAGGCCACATAATGCAAGTATTCGGCAGTGCGTAATTTGGCGGCTGTAGGTTTGCGATAGCATTTCAAGAGCAATGAGGAACATACCACTGACACCGAACTGGCTGCCATTGCAACGGATGCCATCCAGGGCTGTAGTGTAATGCCGAAGGGAGCGAAGATACCCGAAGCCAGCGGTATACCCAACAGGTTGTACATGCTGGCAAAAAGGAAGTTGTAACGTATGCGTTTCACGGTCTTACGAGACAAATCGAGACATGCCACCACATCGAGGAGATCATTACGCATGAGCACCACATCGGCGGCTTCGGCGGCTACATCGGTGCCGGCCGCAATAGCAATGCCCACATCGGCCTGGGCCAAGGCAGGACTGTCGTTAACACCATCACCCACCATGGCTACCCGATTGCCCGCCTCTTGTATACGTTGAATTTTTGCTACTTTGTGGGAGGGTAGGACTTCGGCAAAGACACGAGTGATGCCCACCTACAGGGAATAAAGCAAATTAATAGAATTGACAAAAATATATATGTATCATTAATTACTATCCAAATAGTTAAGAATGTTCTAAAAATATAATCGAAATAAGCTTACCAAATAAATCAAGTCAGTAATTAAAAGTCGGTTGAAGTGAATCACATATCGCACTGGTTATTACGATAGAACTCTTTTGATCCACACGATAATAAAAGACGACTTGAAGTTTCTTTTTTTATCTCTAATAAACATTAGAAGTTTGTGAGTTAAAACACTTTTGTTAAACAACGCCACAACCCAATTTAAAAAATCATAAAAAGTTTATTTTTACGGGGCTTGAGATATATACGTAAGTCCCAAAATATCCTTTTAAGGAACTTCTCGCCAATCAGTAAGCTGTGCACGATATAATTCCTATATTCACTGATCGAGACCTTCTGCTTAACGCAGGCTCCAAACGGCTAATGTTTGTTTTTACATGGTTTAGAGATTAATCTCTTACTCGGAAAATCGCCGGCATTTACAAAGTAAAAAACCTGCCGCAGTAAATTTTGTGTTGAAACTGGGTTTACTTGCATGATAGTCGTGCACACTAACCATCAAGCTACGGCGGCCCACTAACTTTGCTTAATAAATGGCATAATTTGATCTTTTGGGAGGCAGATCATGGCTAGGTTTCCAGTTTGCTATCTTCGATTTAATCTACAAAAACTCTTAATATTCAATCACACGACAGCCGGTTCAATGGACCGGATTGTCCCGGAAAACAATTCATCGACCAAGGACTGTCAACCTGACATACAGTTGCCGCTTCAACAACAATAACTAATAATATGACTTGAACAGTTTTAATTCTGGTTCGAGACCTTTTTGTTGTTTCTTTTTCAGAATCAACGTAATAAAATGGTGAAGTGTATTGGCTTGGTTGACTGTCAGACTGTACAGATGTTTCTAAACCCGCCAAGGTTTTTCTTCAGCAGTCTTTGGCAACGATTATTTCGGCAACAAATCAAATGACTTATACGGGAGACTCATTTGAACTACTGAGAATTACCCTTTGCGTATAGTCTTCGAACTGTGCGTTGAGCAATCTTCAAAGCGCAATATCATTTGCACCAGTTCTTAATAATCTTTCTTACAACCCATTTTCACTAAGGTTAACATAAGCGCATTGAAGTTATGACACAAAGTATTGTGTGGGAAGAGTGCGTCGTCTACCGTAATGGAGGTACAGAAAGGCAATCCATTACAGTTTCCAGTAAGTGAATCCTTAAAAAGCTTCATGGGGTTTAGTATAATCACGTAAAGGAGCGTGCCAACCAAATCCGCCATATATAAAGAAGTAATAAAGTAGGGTACTGCTATAACGTACACCTGTGTAAACAAACTTGTCTATAATGAACACTTTTTCAGGAACCCTGATTTTTGCTTTTACTTTTCACCTTTATATATTTATCCGGTTATAGCGAAAATTGGTTATACTAATCTTTTTTTATAGCAAACTTTATTTGTGGCCGGTTTTCGAATTTTCATTTATATTTCTATACGGTTTAAGCTAACAACTTGAGTATGGGATAGTCTGTATATTATGAAATATTACACTATGTATAAGTATACTGAATGGAAACTTCAGTAGTAAGACTAGTAAAATAATGCTATATGGGACTATAGCCTGGTGGCATGCTCTTTAAAAGTCTATATATTGCAAGACTCTAGATTGAGCCAAAGAATGGCCAGTCGACCAATGCGTACCGCATCCTTTGAAGCCCTTATTCTAATATAACATTTGCCGCCCCTGGCAAAGGGAAACTGCGACAACCACAGCAATAGGATTTAGAGCAATTCCACAATTGCCAGTCCATTGCTACGGATTGCTCCGAAGCAGCAATTTTTCGGCCAAGGGCTGTCACTCCGGTACACAGTTTCCGCTACAATAACAACATACGATGGAGAGAGCTGGCACAATGAACGGTTACGGCCACAGAATAGGATGCCCGACATCCTGGGGCATCGTTGATTCGAGTCTGACCGAACTGCTTTTCGACAAGAAGTCTACTACAATCTATGGAACAGCCGAACTCCAGGTAAAAGGATTTATGTCGACTTCTACACGGACAACTCTTAGCTAAATAAAAGGAAGTCTTTTAAGTTGAAAGGTGTCTTTTCAAAGAACCGAGTTGTAGAGATAGCTGGAAAACTACCTAAACACTGTAGTGTCTACCAAGCGGAAGTAGCCGAAAGGCTAAGAAATAATATTCTCACACAGTGTGTTTTCTTCGACAGTCAGGCTGCCATCTGGAATCCGTCTTCCTGAACTCAAAATAGCCTAAAGGAAAGAAAATAAGTAGGCTTTAGACATAGGCTGCGTTTAACACAGACAAATGTGGCCCGACTGCATATGAAACGCTCTTGTTCTTCCGTCGATGAACGGTTACGGCCACAGTGAAAGCCGGACCAGGATGTCCGGCCTCATATTCAGGTTAAACCGCTTTACGACAGGAACTGTCGAAGTCTGGGTAAAAGGACTTATGTCGACTTCTGCACAGGCGGCTCTAAGCTAAAGAAACAAGAAGGTTTCATTGTCTTTTTTAAAGAAACGAAGACTAAAGATAGCTAACAGATTACCTGATCACTGTTGTGCTGCTAAGAAATACTATTCTCAAGTGGAGATAAATCCGACAGACAGGCTGCGCTGGCGTCATCAAGATCTGAAAGTCGCAACTAACGACTACTGCAGAAGCTGTGAGGATGAGGAGAAATCCACCCAAAACCTTCTTGATAAGACGATCACAATGGTTCAACGGGAGAGACTAGAGATCTTTCCGCTAGTTTTCGTAGTATAACAATGGACTTTGTAGTCTAAGTTATGACACTTTTACCTAAATGTACATAACCTCGGATATAACGAACTAGTTTGGCCAGTGCGGGAGTTCGTTACAATCGTACTCTACTATAAGTATTGCTAAATGCTCAGGTTTAGCAAAAGAAAATCATATGTGTTGAATAATTCTCAGATTGAATCAATTGTATAAGAGGTATCAGAGTTTTATTCTGCAAGTACTATTTTTCAGCAATATCTTATATTTAGTTCGAAACTGACTCGAACATTTTTTCATTAATTTTTTTTCTTCATTTTTTCTTTACAGATCACTTCTTTTGCTGGAAAGCTTTGGTTTATTTCTATTCGGTACTGTTGGACAATTCGTCATAGAAAGTCTCACGTGCTTTTATTTCTGCCATTTGGGCACTACAACAGCTCAATGAAGAATTTGGATTAGTGACGGGGCACTTTTCTGGCTCAATGGATAGGATATTAAATAAAATTTCCTCATCAGTTTAAGCTGTTTTATGGATAAATTCCACCTGCCTATACTTCTGAAGATAACGATGGAAGCCCGAGATTTAGCTTCAACAAAACAAAGCTAAGGAACACACAGAGCCCGCTACAATGCCTTTATTGAGGAAATCAAATTTGGTCCACCTGTGCATTGTCCACCTAAATGTAATATCACATCTCTGAATTTGTTTCAGCTTCAGTCTTCTTTTATAATTCAGCTCCGATTCAAGACTTGGAAGTCAAAGTAATTCGCGAAAAAACACCTACGTGATAGTCGCGGCCAGCATTTATGCATGAAATTATGATTTAAAAATAAAGGTCGGAGTTTTATCGGCTTATAATAAAAATTCAAACATCGAAAACATTTTGAAGTGCTTGTGTTTCAATTAAAAAAATGATAAAAGTAAATCGCCCTTTCGAAAAAGAGGGAATTTACAAGGCCTTCCTCACTTTTATAAAATGTATTCTGCAATCTTGGTTTTATGAGATATATTAGTTTAATTTAATTATTCAAATACCTTTTTTGTAAATTAAGAACATCAAAAAGCTACTAAAATTCTAATGGAAAATTACAATGGACTCAAACAGTATCGACAGTCGGTTCTATGGATTGGATTCGCCCGAAGAGCAATTCTTCGGCCAAGGGCTGTCATCCTGACACACAGTTGCCGCTACAGCATCCAACGTTATTCAGAATAAAGTTTTTGGTAACCCAATAAAAGTCAAACTAAAATTTCAGTTATTTTCAGCCTAAGCCAAGAAAGGCTACCTGATCTCTGTAGTGTCTGTCAAGCGGGGATCTTAGCAATATGGAGGTAGCAGAAGGGCTAAAAATAATATTCTAAAACAGAGGGTATATATTTTTTTTTCGAAAAGACAGGCTGGCGTAAAATTTCTGGAAACTGCCTTTTCTTAACTGTAGCAGTCCAATATTCGTCTAATTTTTGTGACAGGGCACAGGGACATACCGGGGAACTGTAGACCAGATGAGTTAGCAAGACTCGGTACTATCTTACGGACTTCAAGGGTGTTTGAATCCGTAGACATGCCCCTTGCCACCTGCAAACTCTAGAAAACCAAATAATAAGTGGACTTCAGACACAGGCTGTGTGCAACCCAGACAAATGTGCGCCGACTGGATATGTGCTCTCGCACACTGCTGGCGTCATCAAGACCTAAAAGTCGCAACTAACGACTACTGCAGAAGCTGCAAAGATGAGGAGGAATCCAATCAACACCTTTTTAAAACGATCACAATGGTTCAACGGGTATCACAATGGACTATATATTCTAAGGGTGTCTGCTTGTACAGACTGTCACTGCTACCTGAACCTCGGATATAACGAACTAGATTTAACCATTAATCAATTCCACTGTTCATATTATTTATTCGCTTATAAAAACCTTACTATTAAATGACGGACAGACTAAAACGATAACGTTTCTTAGATGATTTCCTAAATATTCATCGTATGAAAACTCCAGAAGACAGATAGATTTCAACACAAAATACACTTTAATAAAAATAAATTTGTACATACCTCTCTTGCTATACTTGCTGCCGTATTCTTATTATCTCCCGTCAAAAGTATAACCTCTATTCCCATTTTCTTCAGCGTGTACACAGCTAAGTGAGCTTCCGGCTTAACCATATCGGAGACAGCAAACATGCATATCAATTGGCCATTTAAAGCGCACAGAACCGCAGTGCGTCCCTTAGATTCATCTTCGGTCATGGCCTTATTGACTTCCGCCGAGACATGTATTGCATTTCGCAACATCCATTCCCGATTACCGATAAGTACATTAATTTCATTGGACAGTACAGAGCTGACGTCAGCAACAACTTCTTCACTGGGTGCCACAACTTGATCATCGAGTTGTAGCAGTTGCAAGTGTTGTTGCTGTTGGGCTGCCTGTAAGCGCTGAGTTTCGTTTTGGGATGGTATCAATTCCGTTATGGAGACACCATTTTCCAATTGGACGGGGGCTTTTTGGATATTGTTGCCATGTGAGCGATAACTGTTTTCAAAATTAATAATTTTTTCCGCATTACAGGCCTGACGTAGGGCAGTTTCATAGTGCGATACGGTGACTTTAATGCCACAGCCAGGTACAGCTTGGAAGTTTTCGGTTTTTCCTAAGGATTCTTGGTCGAGCATTTCTTTGGCAAAGCGCACTATGGCCGAAGCTATGGGATGTTCACTGTTCGACTCAGCTGCACCGATAATGGTAAGAGCTCGAGCCAGACTGCAAATAGCGGGTTTGACAAACATGATGACCTTGGACGTCATGGGTGTTCCATGTGTGATTGTGCCGGTTTTGTCGAAGACAACAGTTTTAACCTAAAAATGAAGGAAAGATGGTAAAAATATGTACATAAAAATGAAACCAGCCTTACCTTATGAGCATTTTCCAATGCCGTGGCTCCCTTTACCAAAACACCGTTAATAGCACCGGTACCAGTGGCCACCATTACAGCGGTTGGTGTAGCTAGGCCCAAAGCACAGGGACAAGCTATGGCCAATACGCTCAAGGCACATTTGAATGCATAACTAACCACAATGGTATTGGTATCCATGTGTGCCTTGTGCTCCATGGACACTGGCACCAGAGTTGGATCTATGAAACCCGCTATTATCCAGCCAATCAGAGTCACACTGGAGACCACTACAACGAACGGCACAAAATAGCCCGCTATACGATCAGCCAATTGTTGGATGGGCGCTTTCGAGGTTTGAGCCTCTTCCACCAAACGGACTATTTGCGCCAATGTAGTATTCTCGCCCGTGTGTGTGGCCGATATCAATAAAACGCCGTTTTGGTTAATGGAACCGCCAATTACAACAGCTCCTTTACGTTTTGCCACCGGCATAGATTCGCCTGTAATCAAAGATTCATCGCATGTCGAGTGACCATACAGAACTTTACCGTCGACGGGTACCTTAGCGCCAGGTATAACTTTCAGAACGTCACCTCGTTGCACATAGTCCACCGATATGACCTTCTCCGATGTGATTTCAAAGTCTTCCGAGATTTCCACCAGCACAGCTTCGGCGGCCTTCAAAGACAACAATTTCGAAAGGGCCTCTGAAGTCTTGCCCTTGGCTATGTGCTCCAACCATCGGCCCAGTGATATGAATATCAAAAGCATTGGCGGTGTATCGAAGAATGTCAGCGGCGATGAGTTTTGTTCCATTAATACGGCGGCTATAACCACAGCTACCGAGTACAAATACGAAATTGTGGTAACCATCGATATAAGGACGTCCATATTGGTGGTTCCATGTTTTATGGCTCTGTACGACTGGACGTAGAAATGCCAGCCGCCGAAAAATTGGACGGGTGTGGAGAGCAGGAACATTACCAAATTCTCCATGGACAAGCCGGGAACTAGACAACACATGGCCGCATGTCCTTTATTGCCCATTTCGGCCATAAAATAGATCATGGCAATCATGCAGGGCCCACCGAACAGCAGTGAGATTAGAAATGCCGTACGCCATTTGCGTATTTCTTCTTTGTGCTCCAAATAACTGTGCGCCATTTTGTCCTTGCCGGAGAGGAGGCGGGCCTGGAAGCCCAGTTGTTCGATAGTTTCACATATGTTGCGTGGTCCAGTCAGTTCGGTGTTGAAGCGGAATTTGCCTAAGACATAAGAAAGAAGAAAAAAAAGAGAAGAAAAGTAAATTAAATTAAAAAAAATGTTGGTATTAAGTGGCTCTTAAAAGTATTCAATAATTTATGGTTTTTATATATGTTTCCCGGCATCGAATTCTTTCTTCTAAATTAATCCTACATTTCCGTACTAAATATGTTAGGCTCATTTGCCATAAGTCACACATAATTATATCGTGTCCCCGTGAATAAGTCACACTTCTGGTTGAGATTTGTTTCAAAATTTTTATAGATTCGACTCGGCTTTTATTTAAGGCATATGTGACATTTCATTTTTGTTTTGATGTGGACAACATCTGAGCATCGAATGAGACCGATCCCATGCCCCAAATGTGTTCCCTCCCAGAGATATGCGCGTTTTATGAAAGTGAAGTGGACGATTCTAAGCGCAAATAGAAAGGGACCTATCTTTAAAATGGCTCTCCTTAAAAAAACTGTTTTTAACCTTAGGTCCCTTTCTATTTTGCGCGTCACATATACAATATGATTGAACTGGAGTACAGTAGAACCTGGATAAGTGCGAATCCTCTATAAGTGGGACAGTTTTGGCGGTCGCTGCAACAAAACAATTAAACAAAACTCTTTATGCAGGAGTTTGAACCTCTTTAAGCGGGGCTTAATTTTTTAGAATAGACCTCTACAAGTGGGCATTTATATGCTGTACCGCTAAATATACGATTTTTGTCTATTTTTTTCTTTTCTCCTTCATTAGAAGGATGTTTTACTATAGTCCAATCTTTAAGGAAAAGTATAACAAGGGCGATATATATTCCTTCTTTTAAAACAGCCCAAAATGCACAACTTTGATCCGTTTAATATTTTCCTGTATTAAAGACCAAAAAGATAAATGGGAAGAGCATGGAAACGAAGTTTAATTTGACATAAGGATTGCTTTTGTTTTTACTACAAAAATGTCCACCATTTAAACATTTCTAGATTAGCATGTTTTGAAGTGAGTTCCCATAGTATTTTACTAGCTGAAAATGTTTTATATATCCCTTTAAAATGTTTTCTTTTCCATTGAAAATACAGCATATAATAATTTAAATTTGGTTTCAATTCCATTAACACCATAGGCACTTATACAGATTAAGAATGAAATCATTACACGGTTTTGATAGCAAAAACATAATTATTCAACATATGGAATTTTGGTATACATATATTATGCATATAAAGAACTACAAAAAAACAGATGTTGCAAAAACAATACCACATGAATACAATAAATTAATAAAGAACAATCTTTGATAAAGCGCGAATTTTAACAAAGGAGCAATATTCATATACATGTTGGCAGAATACGAGGGCGGTTCGGAAACTTCTTAGCCTAGCACAAAAAGCGCGGTATAAACAGAAAAAAGTTAAGTGTTTTGGATCTCTGCTATGGACACATGTTAAATTTTGTTTCGATCTGGCAACTCCTTCATATAGAAACAGGTGTTCACAAAAGACGCATCCGCGATTTTTTTACAATGGAAAAATTAGAAATGCGTGGTGTCATTAAATATTTACATAAAAAAGGTTTATCGGGACAAGACATTCGTAATGATATGGTAAATGTGTTAGATGAAAGTGTTCCTTCATATGCAACAGTAAAAAATTGGGTTGTTGAATTTAAACGTGGTCGTACAAGCATTGAAGATGAACCACGTAGTGGACGTCCAAAAACAGCAACAACAACAGAAATTGTAGCCAAAGTGCATGATATGATATTAAATGATCGACGAATAAAAGTGCGTGAAATAGCTAATATCATGGGCATCTCAAATGATCCGAGTCCATTTAATTTTGCATGAAGAACTACAGATGAAAAAGCTTTCTGCAAGATGGGTGCCGCACTTGTTAACAGTCGACCAAAAGCGCATAAGAATGAACATTTCTCAAGCTTGTTTGGATCGTTTTCAGCGAAATAAAATGGATTTTAAGCGTCGTTTCATAACTGTTGATGAGACATGGATCCACCACTATACTCCAGAGACAAAAGAACAATCCAAACAATGGACTGAAGCTGGAGGAAGTGCCCCAAAGAAGGCAAAAACAATTCAATCGGCTGGTAAGGTTATGGCAACGGTTTTTTGGGACTTCAAAGGTATTTTTTTGATTGACTATCTGCAAAAGGGTAAAACAATAAATTCAGAGTACTATTGCAACCTTTTAGATCAATTAAATATAAAAATTCGAGAAAAACGTCCTGGCTTACAACACAAAAAAATAATTTTTCATCAAGACAACGCACCAGCGCACAAGTGTTTTAACAATGGCTAAAATCAACGATTTAAATTACGAGTTGCTTGACCACCAACCTTATTCTCCTGATTTAGCTCCCAGTGACTTTTACCTGTTCCCAAATCTAAAAAAAATCCTTGCTGGCAAGCGTTTTACCTCAAATGAAGATGCAATTACAGTTGTAAACCACTATTATGAAGACCTTGGGGAAAACTATTTTAATCAAGGAATAGAATTGCTAGATAAGCGTTGGACTAAGTGTATTGAAGTTTCAGGAGATTATATTGCAAACTAAAAATATTTTTGAAAAACTAAATATTCTCTTTCATTGATAGGCTAAGAACTTTCCGAACCGCCCTCGTACATTATATTCAGCTGGAGCGAGTATTTCCCTAAATAATATAGGCCATATTTGTGTTTTTAATTATTATTTAGAAAATAAAATATTAAGGAAAACTTAAATTTACTTATAGAGATGAAATCATTCTACATATCCAGAAGATATGGTAAATGGGTCGAGTAATATCGAATGTTTTCAAGCGTGTCTATTCTTCACCTTCTAAAATGATTCGCCCTTTACTATATCTACCATAAATGATGGGGTCCGCTAGGTTCAACTACGTGTAGTACGTGCTTCTATGCATTAACTTTCATTTGAGAAACTGGGAAGGAATTTACAATTATAAGTCGGCTCCAAACGTCAATGAATTTATAGGAACGTATTTACCCGAAATGCAACCCGCATTACGAGGTAAACTGCCACTCAAAAATTTCAGAGCTTCTTACAGGTTTTGAAACTGCTTTTTTGCGTCCATGGAATTACATGTTTTTTTTGGCAGTTTTAAGAATTTAAGTAAATGACATGTTTAAATTCTTTTTCCGTATTGGAACTTTTTAGTGCTCAAGTTGACCCACTTTTTAGCAAATTTTAATTATTGGGAATATAAAATAAAGTAAAGTATTTCTACCTTTTTAGAATGATTTTAATGATGCGCTTATGCATATTTGATCGAGACACAATAGCTAAGATAACTACTAAGCCGTATAGTATCTGAGTATTCATTAAAAGTTTAAATGCTATACTTAGAGTAACACGGAATGCTAGTTGCTAATTAGACGCATAAATCGTACGCATGTAAACCCAATCATCTGTCTAGTAATGTTAGGGCTTTCATCTTCTAAATAAAAGTCTAGAATGAAATACCATCCTACGACCTGCGTTAATAGACAAAATCAATCTCATCACGTCTAGCAAAAATATCAAGTGTAGGAAGAGTCCGGCTAGTAGGTTCGGTCATCAGGGCTTAAGTTTGCATTTACAGCTAGGGACCTTCCGAAGCTTAATGCATAAAACGATCCAGACATAAGTTCATATTGATCTCACAAATATCTGATCAAATATTGCTTCAATTTAAAAGCATAAGAAAAGTCTAGAAGTTTTTGATTTCGTATACTGCTAAACATCATTAGCATAGAAAATAAATAAAAGATGATCTAATACAAATCCTTATGATACAGCAGAATGAAACCATATTCAACACCATTTCAAACAAAAACGGTGTTCACAAAACAAAATGAGGTGTTGGAAATCGCATTAAATTTGAATTGTTTTAAGAGAAAATCTTCACGTGCGCAAAAAATAAAAAGACCGCAGCAAAAGAAATAACAATCCTTGACAAAAGAGAATGAAGAGTATTTCTTAAAGTGAACAAGATGCAGTAAAACCTAGAGGTCTAGTTAAGACTTTACAAAATAACAGTTTTGTTCGCTTTTCATGAATTTAAGGACAGGCGTACGAGTGTATGACTTCCACCGACTAAAATGACCTTAATAAAAAAACTTTGTCCTGGCTCAATAATATTTTGTCTATTCTTCAAATAAACTTCTTTTATAGCACATTTCTTTTAAAGAACATTTAATTTTAACTTTGTTTTTAAAACAGATAAGTAGAAATAAAAAAAAGAAATCGACCATTCCGTCAAAACCAGGGTTCTAACACATGTTCGCATTTGCCACACATCAAATATTATTAAAATCTGATAAAATAGTGCGATCCTAGTTCGGTTGCAACACAAAATGGATGTACATTTGTATGAGGTCATATCAAATCATGTTCCGATTAGAGTGTCCACAACCGACATACCGGTTTTTCAAAAATAACTTAAAGCCGACTTGTCGGTTTATCCGGTTTATTGCTGTCGGGTTTTTTGTTGTTGAATGTAAAATCGAAGAAAATTCATAATTTCATCTACGTAACCAGTATTTTAGCAAGACCCAATTTAAAGGAAGCCTATCTACTCAGACTTATCAGTTGATGCGATTTTGCGATATACGAATATGTCTGTGGCTGCCTATCTAAAGCTTGTTATCGATCTGTAAGTCGCAATTGTTGCCCGATCTTTCTGAAATTTAGCAAAAGTAAGTTCTTAAGACCAAGAAAGACTAAGAAATTTTGAAAGAAAATCGGTTAATATTTAGATATATCTTTAACACATACGAGTATGTTCAGCTGGTTTTATGTTTTTCTAAAGCTGCCTTATTTGGGCAAGGATGGGAGCTTTGAAATTTGAGAAAATTGGTTTAGATATTGCTCTGTTTAAACTTAATAAAATTTGACAGAATTAAGTTTTTTAGACTAATCAACAGTCATGATTTAAAAAAACGGTTAAAATTTCGATTAGCTGCCAAAACTATTTTCAACCGATTTTGGCTTTAAAAAATCTATGAAAATTCTCTCATTAAGCCCAAAATAGAATCATGATTGCAGTTCTACTAAATTTGGACGTCGGACCCTAAGCTCATTTAAACACAGACACTTTAAATGGGTTCCAAAACAATGAAATTTTCTGACAATTTCATATATGACTATTATTTAAATTTGGGTAACTTAAGAAAGGGTTCAAACAGGTTTTTGAAATAGCTTTTCTGCACAATCAGAAGTGAAGGATATAATAAAGTCGGCCAGAACAAACTGCTCAAAATGATTTACAAGCTTCCATAGCACTATTCTACCCAAAGACTGCACAATCTTTTAGGATTCGAACTTGTTCAGGATAGAGTTTACAGACTAGCACAAAATTTCAAGAGAACATGCCAGTACTAACATTATGTCCATAATTATGAGTTTATACAATGACAAGCATATTTTTACTTATAAACCTAGAATTAATTTAAAGTTAATATAAATATTTTTAAAAAGGTTTTTCACTACTTTTTTCCTGTCATTTAAATATTAAATAAATTTACATAATATGTTACTATTATCCAAATAATTCAAATTTAAGTAGAAAAGGAAAGTAAATTTCTGAACTATTACTACTTTGATATTATATGTATTGAAGAATTAAATTGAATTTTTAAATAAAAAACAGACCCCTACTCGCAGCAAGTGATTTTGTTGCCTTTTAGCGTCTAGAAATAGAGACAACGCATAGCTAAATGGACTTTACAAATATTTCTGTGTATATTTCACTATTCGCATTTGCATTATCAAAAATTTATATTTCAATATTCGCTTCCGCAATGTATTTCAGTATCTGCTTTCGTTACATTCCTAGCCGTAGGTACCTTAAAATTATGAGCAAAATTGAGGAAAACCTTTAAAATTGCTGAGGATGTCATACAGACCTATAATACAGATATAATGAACTACGGTTATAGCGAAATGAATTGCTCTGCTCCCACGAGTTCGATTCAACCGTGCATGACTGTAATTTCTTCCTATCAAGAAAATGCCTTTTAAGGGCGTTGGCCCATGATAAACATCTAAGAATTGCTAATTAATATTTTCTACTTTCAATTTGTGTGTGATTTTTTCAAAATAAAAAAAAAATATTTTGTACGTTTCAAAATTAAACTTCTCATTGTATTGTGTTTTCTAAAGTAATAAGAATACATACTAATAATAGGCTGAAAATATCTAAATGGAAGAATAATACTTTTGCAGAATGGTTCAAAATGGTACTTTACTTTTATGGCGGTAAGTCCCCAGAATACCAAAACCAACAAGTGCGGTATTTTCTTTATTTTCAATTGAAATATAAAATACCCTCATCTTCCCTGCCCTATTTATCATATCTAAACATAAATAAAATCCACTACTTAGCAAATAAGAGTTACAATTTATGATAATTCACGCTTGTCTACATACTCGTACGAGTATTTAAAACGCCATTCAATTATTTGTTATTTAAATGCCGTCACTGACGAACACACATTAGCTAAAGTCTGGTATAGAATTTTTATTTGAACGAATGCAAATAGAAATTTTGTTCATCGTGTGTTAACTTTATCTTTTGGAGTAGAGCGCTCTTTGTTTTTCCCAACGGAAGAAAGACATCTTTGATAGCAGTTTTAGACACGATGTACGTTCTCTATACGAATTGCTATTGGAAAATCTTTCAAAACAGATAGAATGTTTTTAATATTCAAAAAGTAACAATGAATTGCCGTGTGAGATAAGAAGAATATGGCATTTTTTAATAATTTTTTAATTACAAATTTATCTTGCACAATTTGCTAGAATGATTTACTGTGTGCCTGGTGGAGACATAGACCAATTTGCCTTTAAATAAAACAAAACAAAGGCATCAGGCCAATGAACCAATGCCAAATATACGAACTGACTGGGTTAATAATTTACAATTGCAAATACATGTTCAATAAAAATTGCAGACTTTTTGAGGCTAACAGCAGAAGTACTTATATACTTCAGGATAGCAATGTTTCAGCAAGACACCTAAAGCAGAATACGATTTGAAACTTCTTTCATCTGAAAGCTTTTATTGTTTTAACAGCTCACATTATTGTGGGAATTATTTATTAAAAGGTGATTTACCTTTTATTATTATTTGTGATACTAAGAAAGCATTTGCATGTGAAAATGTGTCAAACTCCATATAACAAAATTCAGGATATCTGGCACACTGCACCCAACATAACATACATTTTTGAATTACCAGCGAAATAATGTACATGTCTATAATTGCACATTAAAAATATTGCCAAATCAAATTAATGAGTCATTTTAAAGACGAATATGCGGTTTTACGTGAACGAATTTAGTAGCAGGCTAAAAAAGCTTAGTAATCACAAACGAAGTCGATGCAAAACGTAGAAGAACTCCGGATGTACATCCCTAGTGAGCAATTACCTATCGGCGTAGGATGTCTATAATAATTGTAGGATGTCTATAACAATTGTAGGATGTCTATTCTATAAATATTGTTTTATACAGGGGGGAGGGGGTGATTTAATAATTTAAATTTGAATCGGCTGTAAAATAAAGTACTGATAATTTTATGCCTTTATTCGAAAGGTTAAACTTTGTCATTTAATAAGGGAACACAATATTATTCGTATGACTACCACAACTGGCTCGGCAGTACCGATCAACCCAATTTTCAGTACATTTTCGATTGTTTCGAGTCGAATCTCTTCGATGCAACTTTGATATGTTTCAACGCTTCAAATGTCTCTGGAGAATGCTTTTGTAAAATGTATGTATGTATAAAAGTGGGTCCCCACAGATAAATCCAAAGGGATTAAATCACAGCTCCGAGGCGGCCAATTAACATCACAATTTCGGCTGATTATTCGATTTTTTTTAAAATAGTGCGTAAAATATCGATGGTTGCGTTGGCTATGTGACTTGTTGAAACCAAATGTCGTCCAGGTCATTTTCTTGAATTCCCGGAAACAAAAATTTGTTGATCATGGCGCGGTAACGATCATCGTTGACGGTAACAATGGCTCCATGCACATTTTCGAAGCAAAATGGCCCAATGATGCCGCCAGCCCAAAATCCACACCAAACTGTGACTAGTTGTGGATGTATTGGCTTCTCAATAGACACATGTGGGTTCTCTGGCCCCATTTGGGTTCTCTGGCAACTTTGCTTACTGACATAGCCACCGAGAAGAAAATCAGTTTCATCTGAAAACACGATTTTTTCGGTAAAATTCTTCATCTCCTGTCACACAATTTTCAGCCCATTGGGCGAAGCGAAAAGACAGTGGATGGTATTCCATTATTAAATGACAAAGTGCAACCTTAAAACCAGACATTATAAAAAATATCAGTACGTTTTTTTACAGCCGATTCAAATTAAAAATTAAAAACAGACGACCTAATACAAGGCACATAAGGCCCACATTGTAAGCTTTTTTTATTGGTAACTGAAAATACAACTTTCGTAATTAATCATTTATTTTAATTGCAGCTGCACCAATGATGCGGATAGTATACAAATATTTGACAATGGCGGGTAGGACCATAAAACGTCAGAATAAAAAGTACTCTACTAAGAATGATGTTGCTAATATAAGTAAAGTCCCCACTCCCACTAGCAATTTTACTTGCCGCAACTCTCAGTTTTTTTGTGAGAGAGGTAAAGGTAATGTAAGGGGAAAAAACTTGTTTGTAATGGCAATTCCTTTTATGCTTTTCGTAGTGTGAAGTTGGCTGAAGATTATTTAGACATTTTGTTTTAAAAACTTTTAAAAAATTATAATTAACTGAAAAAACGATTTTTTCCTACTTATTTTTCATGGGAATATTTTTTCATTCGTTCTTAATATCATAAAGGCAATAATGAAACAAAAATTGCCGAAAGAGAATTGCCTTTTATAAACACAAGGGAAAAGGGAATCATAAAAATTGGCGCTAATAAAATTGCTAGTGTAAATGAGACAAATATAATAATGAAATAAAAAAAAGCTTATTTACAAAAATAAATTTGTCGAGTTTTCTAAAATTTAAATGAATTTTACACAACTGAAAATTCGTTAACGAACCATTGAAAATTAATTGTTTGAATTACTTATTAAGTTTGTACGCCGTATACAGTATATATTAATGAATCCATTGCCTACAATGACAAGCTAATGCTACAATCAAGTTTCGCGAGTCAAATCAGTCGTGATCAAGTCAATTCAGCAGAATTCCCCAATTTAACACTTCTTTGTTATAGATTATTTTTGTAAACCAGGAAAGTCAACTGTTAGATTGTTACTAGCTGTGTTCTTTTCTGGTTTCTAAACTAGCATTTGTATAGAAGATTTTCGGTTAGCACGAGTTACCATACTTATTTTTTCAACAAAAAACTAAACTTGACACACCCTGCTGTATAAAATCATATGTTTTTTGTTATGTATACCAAAAAATAATCAAACAGGTAGAGGTGCCATCGGCTAATTCGTATTGGGTTCATAAGCAAGATAAAGAATAAGTGAAACTAAAAATCCACTTAAATTGATAGTTGAAAGTAATTAAACACATGTTTACAAGGCAAAAGTGTAGAAGTTAATTTATTTATTATATTTCATTTATTATTTTATTGCAATTAATTGTTTGCTTTTGACGAATCCGCCAATTTACCGCCTTGCTATTCAATTATCTTTGGTGTATACAAAGAGAAACAATGTAGCCTTAGTACTGGCAATTTTGTTAAAATTTTCAAATGACCATATTGCAAACTAACTAGGTAACAAAGCTAGTTACCTTAAAAGAACACGGCTATTGTAAAAACCACCGCAAAACGTAAAATATAGTTCTTAATATCAATATGTTGTGTTAATGCGACAAATTATTTCAAATGTTGTTAATTAATCAACAGAAGCGCAGAGTCTACTTTGTTATTTAAAATATATCACGAGCTTGACTTAATTAATTAACAATAAAATTCTATATTTTATTTACGTATGGGTAGATGAACTTGTAATCGCAATAGCAATTTGCTAGACTGTTGAGAATTGCATACGTAGATTGTCTTAGAGGATTCCGCTATTGTACAGTTGCATAAGTAAACCTATTCTTGGGACATTTTCCATGTAAGACTTAATATCTGCTTACAAATTTTGAGAAAAATACTACAATTCAAAAAGTTTTTTTTTCTAATATTCTATCCGCATTAAATTCTATCAAATGCTTACTTATAGCCAATATACATACTTATACTTGTACATAATCGTTCTAATATAGGCTGATCAATCTAAAAGTATTTTTTACAGATGACGCGTGAGTTGTGTCAAACTTTATTTTATTTATTTTCATTAATGTTTGCCACTCCTGCGCATTCTTCCTGTGCATTCTTCCTCAATCTAAAAGTATTTTTTTACAGATGACGCGTGAGTTGTGTCAAACTTTATTTTATTTATTTTCATTAATGTTTGCACTCCTGCGCATTCTTCCTGTGCATCGCCATTTTAGCTTTTGGGCTGTTGACAAGCTCGAAGAAGATCCTCTGTTTTCGACCAACATTTTGTTCAGTAGTAAGGCTTATTTCTGGTTCAACGGCAACGTCAATAAACAAAATTGCCGCATTTGGGCTGAAACGCAACCAGATGAGGTTCAAGAGGTGTTATTATACCCAGAGAAAAAAAAGGTTGGGTGCGGTTTATGGGCTGGCGGAATCATCGGTCCATATTTTTTCAAAAATGATGATGCCCGGAAGGTAACTGTGGATGATGCTCGCTATTGCGCCATTATATCGGACTTTTTGCTATCTGAAATTGAAGCCCGTAATCTTGACGACATTTGGTTTAACAGGGCGGTGCCACTTGCCATACAGCTGCTCAAACAATGGATCTATTGAGAGGTCATTTCGAAGAGCAGCTAATTTTACCTTTTGAACCGGTGAGTTGGCCGCCTAGATCTTGTGACATCACACCTTAAGACTTTTTTCTTTGGCGATGCGTATACTCGAAAGTCTATGCTGACAAACCAGCTACGATTTAGGTTTTGGAAGCCAACATTACGCGTTTGTGGAAGAAGCACTTCGAAGCAAATGGTCGCCTGTTTCTTCGGCAAAACTGGTCAGACATGTGGCGACAGTTCCGCTTGAGCAACGCAGGACGGTCAATTCTGAGTGGTAAACCACAAAAACGAACAAGAGATGACGAACCATTGGCCACCATTACAATGCGAGCTCTCACACATCGGCTCAAACCAGCGCCTTTTTGACCGGCCAAAACGTCGAATTGATGGGTCATCTACCGTACAGCCCTGACTTGGCACCCAATGACTTCTTTTTATTCCCGCACATCAAGAAAAAATGCGTGCTCAACGATTTTCGTCGCCAGAAGATGCTGTTGAAGCGTTCAAAAAACCATGTTTTGGAGGTGTCTCGATCGGAGTGGAAAAAGTGCTTTGACAGTTGGTTTGAGCGCATGCAAAAGTGTATAAATCATGCTGGAGAATACTTTGAAAAACAATAAAACGATTTTTGATATTAAATATTTGCATTTTCATTATTAGGCCAGAAATATGTATAGCAGCCCTAATTGAACAACTTTAAAGAGTTTGGAAATAATTTTTCCCTGCTATGACTCGTATGAGTATGACAGTTGTCTATAGCTCATTACCGCCTAGACGCACACTTTGTGAAACTCGGCTAGGATTTTTTTCAACATTCTTACCGTTGTGGTCAAGTTGTATCTAGTATTCGATAGGCCTTATTGTACGGCCTAACAATATTTTAATGTCATTTGGAAAACACTCCAACAATCGTACAAGTATAACAGAATTGGTTTTCCATTTAGCTAGCATTTGTATCTGTGTACCCTGTATTGATTGACATTACCATGATCACCTTGTCCAATCTTGAGTTTTGTCTAAAATCAGCTCATTGAATTCAATACTTTTTAAACCGGAAAGAAACATTGTGAAATAAATGGTGTGAATTTAATTTCAACAAAAACTATTTAATTTGCTTGTAGAGTAATTTACTCTTTCAAAATAAAAGCTAAAACATTCGATAGTTATTTATGTGTGTTAATACAATCTAAACACACGTTTTAATTAACCAAAAATTAACAAAAGAAAATCAGAGAATTGTAGTGAAGTGAAAGATATTTGACCTATAAAAACACACACATTTTTATATAAAGACCGCCCGTTTACTTTTGTACGAGTATGTTTTACCCGGCGATGGCAGATAAGCTGATACAGTTCGTCGGCGTATGAACAAACGAGTATTTGATAATATGTATTAAGGTTTTTTTTACATTTTTGATAAGAAACTGCTACTTTTGCAATACTTTAACAATATCAAGCGTACAAAAAACTGTCTAGCACTAACAATAATTGAGTCGTAAAGATTGAAAAAAAGAAGAAAATGTTTTGAATATACGTATACCTATGACTAGGCGTTTAAGACAAAGGAAACATTGGCTAATAGCAACAGTGAGAAAAACTAAAAGGCTTTTAGAAAGGCTGAAGCTCAAGAGAATGTATAACACCCTACCTCAACTTTTAACTTGTTTGCTCTTGAAATACGAGTATTGGTAACAGTAGTAAGTGGAATTTATTATTACAGGGTATCAAATGTGATATTGAATTCTTATCATATTTTATTCTATCGCAGATATATTGTAAATCTATTTTAATCAAATTTATAAGTGCGTTGAAAACTAAACAAAAAACAGTATGTACAAGAAATACATAAAGGCAAAGCAACCGTGAAAACACAAAGGTCAATCCCATGACAGCCGGTTTTATGGGTCAAATTGAGAGAAGAGCAATTCTTCGGCCAAGGGGCTGTGACCGCGGCACACAGTTGTCGCTACAACAACAATACCTAAGGGTGGCGATCCTACCGCATCCGGTTCTCAATCTCAAGAGGTTGCCACATCAGGGTGGTTCAATAAGTAGACAATCTAAAAAAGGTGGCTCAAATGACAACAAAATGTAACTCAGTTGATTTAAATATAAATTGTTACAAAAATCGTCAGATGCAAGTACGTGAAATGGCTGACATCATAACATTATCGACAGGTAGTTCGGATAACATTTTATTAAAAAATAATACATTGAAAAAACTGTGGGAAAATAGCTGCCGCGTTTTTTTGAAAACCCATTAAAAACCCGATCAACTAGGTGTTTAAACGTGTGACCATGTTCGAACGTTATCCAAATGCATTTACACTTTAATTCATGGCCATTTCTTGTAGGAGGCACTATCAAAAGTTTTACAGGGAGAAAGATCGTCTGTTTGTTAGAAGTTTAGGAAATATGCGATTAAGCCAGAATATGTTTTAAATAGGTGAAACCCTCAGCAAAAGACTCACACACAACTTTGTGTGAAGAAGCAAATATGAATCTGGTAACAGAAACGCATCATGAGGTGGGAATTTGGATACAGTAAACCTTTTAAGACGATCAACTCTACAAGAACAACTCCGATATGGGTTAGAATATTTATCACGTACCTACAATTTTTTTTTCTCGAAAAGTTAATAAGATGATTATTTATAATCGTAAAAATGGCTGGTTTTTTATTTTGTTTTTTTTTCTTTATAAATTTTGCTATATTTTGCAAATACTTCTTTTTAAAATGTTATACATTTATACATATTTTAATAAATTTGAAAAAATAATAAAGTTTTATTATTAAAAGAAATTTATATTTTTTTTGCGTTTTTCAATATTTTTTGCATTATTTGTGATGTGGGCTAAATATTTATTCAGACATGGGTCTAAATATTTATTCAGACCCATATCGCAAACGACAGAAAAAAGTAAAAACGTCGTTAAGTTTGGACAAGCCGTTCCTACACAATTAAGCGGGGGGGAAATGTTACTATTTTTGGTCTCTTTCAGCCCATGTCTCCGTTCCTAATCTCAGCCAAAACTTTAAAATTACTCTATATTTGGATTCGTAGCAAAATTTGCTTTTACAGGAGTACCCATATGTCCATATTAAATATAGAGCGCCAGTTTTTACCATGCGGGTCCCAAACCGTCCAGAAATTATGACCTTTTTAAAGGTATCACAAATAACAGTACCCGTTTTAAGCATTTTCCGTCCACAAAAAATTATGACGGACATCACTAAATCGTCACGGGCATTTTTATAGATATTCTGACCCATATCGCATATAATGGAACGACAAAAACCAGGTGCTTCGTCCAAAGAATAGACCCAGAGAAAACTGCTAAATTTTCAAACTTTGAAAAGAATTTGACGCAGATGGGTTTTAAGATTTCGAGGACAAGACAAAACTTATACTTGTAACTGCTAAATATAAGATGTTAGCACCAAAATTAAAAGAAGGATATGCTGGCAAAATTAATGATACTTTGGGCTAAGTAAAAAATCGATCGTGTTATATTAAACATTTAGTCTTTCTCTTGGTGGTTATTAGTCTTCGACGATATGACTTCGATGCACGATTTGGCAGCTAACATTAGTCGCAAAGTTCGATTATTACCGGTGGAATAGCTGAAAAAAGTGATCGAAAGTTGGGTCTTCCTTCAAAAGCCAATTTGGAAAAGTAAAAGCGTTCACCATTTGGGGGTCCAATTTTGATATGCAATTCGACAAAGTCGTCCTTTTTACGGAATATAAAAAGATTTATGGTTGGGTAAGAATATCTAAAATTTTTCAACGTCGGGTTTCCACTTCGCAAATACCGGAGATTTTTTGAGTAAGAGATTTATCTCTAAGCCATGTTAAAAGTTCTCTATAAAGTGCATTAGCATTTCGGAGCCGGCGTTAAACATTGGGTACCGGTCAGTGGGTTTGAGAATTATAAAAAGCACAGCTCGATTATTTGAGAGATCTTTTGCATTGTTCCTATGTGGGATGTTGTGGGAATTAAGTAAGTAAAATGTTTAGAAGACCAAAAGTTATAGGAATTGATTCTCGATTCTCACTGTAGGTGGCTTAATAAACACAAATATCTATCGTAATAGGCTACTCCACTTTGAGGGCAGACCGATAGATGCAGCGTATACTAAACATGTTTGAATTTTAATTCAGCGATATCAGACACGCAGCGACCCAAAACAAGATGATGTCGTATAAATATCGTTGACATACATTTTGTTTATTTATTTTCGTAATTCTCTTTCTCTGCGGGAAAACAACAACAAAAGACTTAAAAACAAAGATTTTAAACGCCGATAATCGCAATGAAATCGAAAACGAAAAATTAAAAGTAAAATACGGACCATAAAGAAATGAAAGTGCAAACGAGTACATGTTTTACCAGCCTTTATAAAAAGGGTGATTCATTTAGATTTTTCCAACTTTAAACAAAAACCCAATAATGAAACTCAGATTAATTTATAAATATAAGTTAATTCATATAATGGGCTCGATCACGTCGTTGGTATACATTTTGTAATGTACATCTTTCGATCACTCTTTCATCTTATCGTTTTGGATGCCTATTTACCTTGAACTAGCGGACCTGTTCAAATATCAAGATAAAGGGTAATGCCATAGTCTGAAATGTTGTGATTTTTTAAGACTCACATGGTCAATGCAAAAGGCGGATATAAAATTGGTGATATAATATTATTTTTTGACTTGCATATTCATATTCTATTTGAATTGTGTCCTGAAAAAACAGTTTTTCGCATATATTATCATCTCTCATTTCTTTCGATTTTCCTTCAACCTATTAAATTTCCCTTCGATTTAAATTTACTTTGCCTTTAGAGATTTCTTCTATTTGAAAGTACTCTTTCTGTAAAATGCATCTTTAATGCAAGCAGAAACGATTTTTATCTGCAAAAGTACCAATACTTCCATTAAATATATTTTACTCCACTCAATGCAGAAGGGAAAGCCAACGTCATTCAAAAGTAAGGTGTGGTGTGCGTTCGACATCACTTAATTAAATTGTTATATTATTCAATAATGAAACAAGTAATATTGTACTGACTGTCTGAATCCAATGCAAAATCTCAGAAGAAAAGCCACACAAAAAACACAGAAAGTAATAATAATAAACAATATCAAGGTTTAAAGTTTTTTCCAAAAAAATAACAAAAATTTAAACTTAACCGACCAAAAATGCATAGCCAATAATAAAGCCACAAGTGTACGAAGTTTAAACAATAAATGAATGAATAATAACAAGCATTCGAGAAATAGCAACAATAACAACAACAGCAGCAGCTCCATCAGCCAGCGAAAGGCAACGAAACCCATTGTTATAAAATCATTAACAATTGGGAGCCGCATGAATGTATACATTAGGGATATCGAACGGGATATCCGGGATTTTCGCAAGTCCGGTCCAAACATTTTTAAGCTTTAACTAGGACTAGTTTTTTATTATGCATCGGTAGACTATAACAACTGTTATGCTTATTTTAGTTTAAATTAACTTTGACATTTTGGTCGGTTTTGGAGTAAATTTTGACAGTAGAATAGGTTTGCTTCCCTTTAAATATACCACAAATTTGTCTAGTTTTGATTTATGAACCTCCTTTTACTATCTCTAAGACATGAAATATAATCTTTCAAAGTTCATAGTTGTAAAGGCGATCCACGCTCCTCGCCAATTCTAGTACCCTGTCAATATTTGCTGTTCAAACGAAGCTTAGTATAAAAACTTTAAAACGATAAACTAATTGTTTAATATAATTGATTTTGCCGTTATATGGTTAAAATGTTTATCTTTTAATTGATCAGTCTCCTATTAGAACATTTACATAAACTTTGGCACTTTTATAGACTCCTAGGTTTAATATTGTGATCTGTAGTTTACTTTTAGCAGTCAGGCGTTCATTGCTAGATAGTTTTAGATATGTATGAATACTGATTAAATATAAATCTAAGTCAACGCATTAAAACCTCTCGCGATTAAATGCTATAACTTCTGAACCATAACTATTACACTTTGATAAATATTGCTAATATATTTTTAGAAGAAAAAAAGTTACAAACAAAAATTTAATTATATTTGGAAGCTCTTTTTTAAATATTGTTTAAAACTTTTTTATAAAGAAAATTTGGACGCATACGTGAGTCTAACTTGGGGAATAATAAGATCCATAAAAACATACCCACTTAAGTCGACTTAAGATGTTTTAATTAAGAGAAATATTTCCTAGTTCCTTAATGTGCTGCTGTGGGAATAAAATAAATAAGTTCGATGATAAACTAACCCTATATATGAAGAATAATATCCACCCTCACGTTTTTAAATCACTCTTAGCTAAAATGATTAAACAATTTTCACCGCACATCGTTCTATATACTGATGGATTCTTTCAAGACAGGAAGACGACATACTCTGTCGTTAGGACAACTCATTCAGAACTATACATCAGAGTCGACTAGCTATTAACTCCGGAATATTTTTGGCTGAACTTGTAGCCATAAGTTTTGCATTGGACTATGCCGCTGGCTTGAATCGTAAGTCCTTAATTTGCACGGTCAGTCTCAGTGCTTTGGAAGCATTACAGAAACAAAATATTAGTTTTAAATCGAACATTATTTCTAAATGACCAGAGTGTCTCATTTGGAATAATGTGGATTCCATCTCACATCGGCATACCGGGCAATGAACTTGCAGATCAGGCAGCTAAAGACGCTATCCACCTACACGATGTTATCAAAAATCAAAAACCAGTTCAGAGCTGCAGAACTTGGCTCAATCGCGAAAGATTGGCATCAATCTACTTCATTCTTAGACAATACAGCCCAAATCACTGCAGGCAGAAATATAATAATACGTTTTCCAGAAAACATTGCATCACTCTAGCACGATTAAGAGTTGGAAAGACAATTTTTAATACTCTATCAAGTTCATCCAAATGTGCCTTCTGTCGCGTCACTTTATCAATCACCCATATTCTAACTGAATGTGTTCATTCTAAACTGGATAAACCTCTTGAAAATATATTGGACTGCACTACCAACCTGATGCTGTCAAAGATCAACAATAATCTTAATATCCACAATATCGATGAGGTCTAGACTGAAGTGCATCATATTAACCAGATTGATTATCAAGTACATATCCTGATAACTTAGTTTAAGAAAATAAGTGTGTTCGTTTACTTGCAAATTTGTGCAAATTTTTACTAGATCGTGTTCGTTTACACTAAGTCCAGTAAATGAGAGCCAGAGAGAGAAAATGTTGACATTTCGATGTTAGAGAGTTTGCAAATTTTGGTTGGAGGAATTTTAGCTAACCAAAATATGCAAGATAGAACAGATGTTTGAAACCAGCTGTTTTATGTAAACAAATAAAAGCAAAAATAAATTTACAACAGAATAGGTAAGTAAAATTTGGAACATTATTTTATTTAATATATATGTTAATCACTGAAATTAGAAAGAAAAAAAATTTTCTTTTGCTCATTTTTTATTACAAATCTTAACACTTTAAAATTCAAAATAAAACGTAATGCGAACAGTAAACAAAATCAGCTGTTTCATTCCAAATTTTTACTGAAAGCTGTTCGTTTAATTTTCTTGCAAATTTTAACAAAGAGAGTAAAATTGACCTTGCGCTCTCAAAAGTAGAAACTTGCAAATTTTTACTGGGAAAGTAAACGAACAAACTTAATATAGTTTAATATTTATATGGTCCTTGTAACCCCGCTCCTCTAAAAATATATATTTTATTCATTTATTTAAAAAATATATCTAAGTAAATAAGTAAAAATCTTGGATCGCTCCTTTGCGAGCAATGGATTACTCCTCAAAACTCCAAGCCTCATGCATTTTATACCCCTTTTTAACACAGCATGTCCGCAAAAGCGAGCACTTCTTGTATGCTCCTTATGGAGTACAAAATAAGTATTCCTTTTGAGCTCGGAAAGGAGGACTAGGGGAGTTATGAATGACGAAACATCAGTTAAACAACATTTATGTTATTCAAAAACGAAAAGGCATTAAGGCATCCCTTATTGATTCATTTGGGGTATTAAGCGAAATTATAACATATTAAGCGGATTTTGCAACACAAAATAAAAAAAATAAACTAAAAATTGAAGTTCAGCTACGTGTACGTGACGAAAATTTTAAACAAATAATTCGAAAAATTCGAAAAACAAAATTTCCAAATATGAATCCTTGTTTTTTGACCCCACATTGGGATAATTCTAACAAAATATTTAAGACATCTGCACGTATGTAAGTATTTTCACTTGAGCGGCTAAATGGGTCTGACTAAAAGTGAAATGAATACAAAATATGACGCGGCGGGCGAGCTCAAAACGAAAACGTGCAAAATTCGGTGTTAATGCTTGTTTGTTGCTCTTTCTTAATGATCTTTAATCAACAAACAAAAGTGCAAATGTGGAATGTGAATGTACGGGTAGGTAAACAATACGCTTGCAAAGAAGACAAGCGACTAAGAAAGAAAAAAAACTCACCTCGTTTTGTAAGTAAAGTTACGGAGGCTTCTGAGACGCCTTTCAATTTGCGAACATGTGTTTCAATTTTATTCACACATGACGCACAGGTCATGCCCAAAATCTCCACATCGACCTCGGCCTCTCCGCTGTCGTCATCGATGACCTCTGATGGAAATCCCAGCTCCGTAATGGACTTTGCTATACTTTCGGGCGTGATAACGCCGGCATTATACTTAACTTCCGCCTTTGCCGCCAGCAGAGCCACCAAAACACTATCAATTCCGTAAATTTTCCGGCAATGTCTTTCTATTGTAGCGACGCAACTGGCACAGGTCATGCCGCGTACATGCAGAAAACATTTGGATAAGAGTTCATTTTCCACTGGTATAGACGTGACCTTACCATTGGCCGTTGGCTTAGATGGGGTGGTGGTAACCTGTTGCTTTTGTTCGTTTTTTGAGGGGGAGGGAGATTTTTTCGTGGGCGATGCATGTGGCGTTGTTGCTGGTGTCGTTGTTGTTTCCAAGGAAGATGCCTCGAAACCCATGTCGTCTATCATTTCGGCTATAACATCTGGTGTGAGTTTGGAGCCGTCATATTCCACCTCTGCCTGCTTGTCCCCCAAACTGACCTTGATACTCTTGATGCCCTCTTTGGTGCCTATATTCCCCTCAATGTTGCGCACACAACTTTGGCAGGTCATGCCTATAACACGTATCACACATTTATGGAATTCAGTAGTTTTGCTCTTCACATCAGCACCATCTGCATCAAAGGAACACTCAAAGCCCACGTCGTCTATGTCATTGGCAATCTGTGTGGGGTTTGTGATGCTACTGTCGTAGGTGAAATAGCCAGCGTTTTCTTCGAGTTCCACTCTACATTTTATTATTCCGACATTTTTACCTATGTTGCCCTCTATATTGCGGACACAACTCTGACAAGTCATGCCCACTATGGGAAGACGCACTTCTTTGTAGGAATCATTTGTCGTGTTCCCCGTCAATTCAATTTCCACCAGGTTTCGGCTGTCGTCAGGCGAAGTGAAAGGTATTTTCTGTTCCATGGTCGATGGTTGCGACAAATTCACTTGTTGTTGCTTTTAACTAATCACTAATCTACTTTGTTCAATGGGCAGTGGCAGTGCTGCTTTTACGTATGGTACAAAGATATCATTGCTGCTGCTGCGGCAGCAATACTTTTTTTTCTATATTTCTTGCTTGTTTGGCCCTTTCATCAATTTTATTCGTATCGATCACTTGAAATTTGCTTAAAATATTTTATATTTGTACCAACATTTGTATTTACTTTCTTAATTTCTTTGTTTAAATTACATTTCAAAAATTATTGTAATATTTGACAGCGGCATACCACAGCACTTACTAAATATCAACTACAACCAACACCATCATCCTCGTCCTCCATCCAGTGTTCGGTGCCAATGTGAATTTAACGACGGCGCTGGCTAAATGAATTATATGTGGAACGGCGGCGGCACAAACAACGGCTCGTTCTTATTAGCCGTGTTCGTTTGGGCCTAAAGGTCCAATTAGTCTTGACGGCTGAAGGTTGATTCAGCAACCTGCAGAAGTCGAATTGTAGTTATCTCCCTCTAACACATGCAAACCCAACTTAAACATCTGATTGCCTACCGTCAACCGTTAAGACTAATTGGACCTTAATATGTAATATTAAAGGTGATGTTATTGTTGTTATGGGCGTGATTTAACACATAAAAAAACATCGGCTTAAACTTAAAAGGCTTTTTCAATATAACTACCGTTGCACAATTACTTGAATTACAGCAGAAACGGTATTGGCGCTCTTCCGATTTTGAACGAAGTAGTCGACCCCTTATTACAACGCCGGTGCTAACATAACTGGCTTTAAATTTTTTGCTCTGTGGTAAATGCGGAATAGACACACGAAATTTATGAGCGAAGTAGTATTTGGTACAACCAGCATAACAAACTGGGGATGCATTCTTACAACTTCAGAATCGCATATTATAAAATAATTTTTGTTATAAAAGGACGAAGTCCCATAAAAAAACCAAATATATTTTTTTTGTTTTATTCGTAAACTCTTCAAAACAAAGCAAAACGATAATACTTCAAGCTTTTGTCATTCAATGTCATTTAATCCATATTTTCAAGAAAGGAAAAAAGTAAACATTGATCCGCTACACGCAGTGGGTCATATAAATAAAAATGGCCCGCTTGTAAAAAAACATTTAAAAGTGCCAAATCTAAGAATTCTATATGAAATTCAAAAGTAGAGATGTAATCATTAAGATATTGGATTTAAATATTAGCTACATAAAAAGAGGGTGACCGGACATAGCGTCCACGGACAAAAGGCCCAAAAAAAAATTTGGGCGTTATGACCGCCCCTACCCCGGCCGCAACGCCCAAAATGTGCTTAGGCGTTCTGACCGCCTCAAAGGAGGACATAAGACCCAAATAAGAGGCGGTCACAAAGCCCAACTTTTTTTTGGGCGCTAAGACCTCTCCTAGTGTGGACATAAGGCCCAAAATTTTTTGGGCATTGTGACCGCCCCAGGCGCGGTCGTAAACCCCGAATAGTAAACGGTCATAACACCCAAAACAAAAAAAAATTGGGCGTTATGACCTCATACAGGGCGGACATAACGCCCAAAAAAATGTTTCCAGCTGATTTTAATTAAGTTGTAATATATCATATTTTTGAGTAAATAGAAGAATTCCTCTAAACAACCGTTTTTTTAACAAAACTTCAATCTGGTTTCTTCATGATTCTCTAGTAATTCGTATTTCATTAATAGTTTCGTTATCCAGTTGAAAACATTGTAACATGAATGGAGATATTGAATTTATTTTTGTGCCAGGTGCACGACAAAATTGTAAATTATTGTATATTCCCAATGAGAAACAACTTTATAAGTTTAAATCACAATATAAAAATAAAAAAACTGAAAACATAAAAAGATATTTGTGCTACATAAAAAACTGTAAAGCTGGTGTTCAATTAACTAATGACGAAATATGTCGGAGAATTGGTCATGATACACACTTAGAGCACTTGGATCAGGAAAAAGCTATGAAGGAGTTCCAACTGAAAGCTTCTATTAGAAGCGAAGTTGCAAAGCCGACTTTACAAGTTAATACAGTCCGTACAGTATTTAATGCTGAGTGCAGGAAAAATAAGGATTTAGCCCAACTTGTGGTATACAAGAAAATGCAGAGGCACCTGCGCCGAATAAAAGCAGCGGCTATGCCAAGGGCCCCAAAAAATCCACAAGATTTCATTGAGACCTTTAAAGAGGATACCTTCCTTCAAGAATATGGAATGTGCGAGAGTGTTCCTGAAGAAAAGTTTTACCAAACGACGGTCATAGAGTCGGACTTCGCATATACTCTGTTCTTCTCTTTGCCCATTGGAAATATAATAAAGAGCATAGAAGCCGAAAATCGCCACTATCTCCTCGATGCTACATTTTCGGTGGTCCCGTCCTGTGGCTACAAACAGCTGCTGATCCTGTATTTTGCACACGAGCGACACGTAAGTATTTGAAATCTAATATGAATTAGCAGTATGGAAAGAAACAGAGCTGTTGCAAAAGTAAAAATTTAATGAAGCGCGCGCGAATTTTATTTTTACTTTTGCAACAGCTCTGTTTCTTTCCATACTGCTAATTCATATTAGATTTCAAATACTTACGTGTCGCTCGTGTGCAAAATACAGGATCAGCAGCTGTTTGTAGCCACAGGACGGCTACAAACAGTTAGTGTTGGAAAATAACATTTTGCAACACTAACATTAAGCTAGTTACAAGAAAAATTCGTGTCACGTGAAAATGGTCCACAACACAAATCATCGAATAGTAAAAAGCATATTCATATTCTTTTTTGTTGTTAAATTTTTTTTAACAAAATTGGTTAACATCAACTCCTAATGTTTTTTTATTAAACAAATTTAGGATTGGACGCCTAATTACAATAGAGTACAAAATAATAGGAAATTATATAGAGATATCTTGAAAATTGTTAAGTAAAATCTCACAGTAGTTAAGAATATTATTAACCGGCTTAGAAATGAATGTTGAGTTATAAATATTCTGAAAATTAGTCAAAACAAGCAATTCTGCGAAAGGGAATATGGTTATTAAGGCAGTGTTCAAAATTTAAAGTTTTGCTGGAGAAACACATCAATAAATGCCAATGCCAAGACATTTCTGAGAGTCCTTCAAAAGAAAAGAACTAAATGAAAAGTATGCACCTAATAAGCCATCTGTAATGAACCTGTTATTCGCAGATGCGAAGTTACATTATTAATTTTTTTGTGGCAAAAACCTATTAGGGCACAAACCTTAAGCCTTTAATATGATGTCGGGGCTGTGATGGCCGTTAAAGAAGCGAAACATCAATATCAATTTATTCAAAATTATCATTTCTTTACATATAGCGTGTTTGCAAATAGGCAAAACAACTTGAGATTTTGATTGCTTATTTTAGAATAACCATTCTTTATGTAAGCCTAACCGATTGAGATACTCCCCTAGAAATTGCAGTTATCCAATGATATACTTAGACTGAAGTCAAAGTAGGTAAATTCTCTCTCTATCATAGCATTATACGACGCACAAATTCCCCTTTAAAATTCTTTTTATCCTGAAGTTATCACACATTAACTGAGGAAATAAATCGGACAAATGTGCATTAACAGCCAGATAGATATAAAAATAATTTTTTAAAACTATAGTTATAAAAGCTTCAAGCCAACCTTCGACCTTATTGAGAACAAAAATCCACGGTTCATCTTGCATCAATTTTCCCCTTCCACTTCAATGAATACACTTCTCATTATCGTTCGTTTTTCAACTTTAACAATTGTTTTTTCATTCCTTTTAAATAATACAAAAAAAAATTCTTTTAGAAAATCATAAAAATCAAAACCAATTGCTAAAGATTGCCATATTTATAATACAAAATTGATACTCGTTTGTTTCTCCCTAAATCTCGTTAAAATCACAAATGCCTGTTCAAATCATCCAATTTCTATACAACTTTCTAAAGGACAGCAGCGTTGGCCACAACACTGGGATTGTTAACCACTTCACCCAGAGAATCCAATACTTCCTTGCGGTAGTCATCAAATTCGCCATCGATTTCATTGATGGTTTGTTCCTCGATAACGTATAAAGTACAGCCGGTTTCACGGATCAAACGTTCGTCGTGAGATACGATTATAACTCCGCCCTCATATTCGTTGATGGCTTCAGCCAAGGCATCAATAGACTCGATATCCAAGTTGTTGGTAGGTTCATCAAGAATAAGGACATCTGGGGCGCTTAGACAGAGTTCCGCCATTGCAACACGTGCTTTTTGACCACCAGAAAGATCTTTCATTTTAATTGTGTGCGCATGACTGACCAAACCAAAGGAGCCTAAAGCTTTACGGGCTTTTTCGTGAGGCAAATTGAACAGACGTTGCAAATATTCAGCAGCAGACTCTTCGGCAGTCAAGTGTTCACCGGAGTGCTGATCAAAACGACCAACACGCAAGCGATGATTTTTCCTTTGTTCGCCCTGTTGAGGTTCCAGCTCTCCTAGCAAAAGTTTAAGGAATGTGGATTTGCCCACACCGTTTGGTCCCACAATAGCCACACGACTAGTCAGATCTATACCGAAATCAGCATTGATGAACAATGGTTTTTGACCCTCGAAAGCAAACGAAATATTGTGCACACCCAGGATGGGAGGTTGCAGCTGCGATGGTTCCGGAAAGCGGAATTTAACAATATATTCTTTGGGCCTTTCCAATAGCTCTGTTGGTCCTTCCTCATCATCTTGTTGTCGTTGCTGTTTAGATTTATTCTTTTCTTGTTTTCGTGTGAGCACTTCCTTCTGTTTCTTCTCGGCCGCCTTCTTCGACTGGCCATGAGCTTTTAATTCCCTTATTCTTTTCTCTTGTTTCTCATACTCTTTGATCATTTCACGGCGCTTTTGCACGTACATTTTCTTGAACATCGAATAGTTTCCTTTGTAGTAATGCAACTTTTTCTGATCCAGATGTATGATTTCGTTACACACATTATCCAAGAAACTTTGATCGTGAGAAACTATCAAGAGTGTCTTCTTCCAGCCTTGTAAGTAGTTATCCAACCAAATAACAGCGTTTAAATCCAAGTGATTGGTAGGTTCATCCAACATCAGCAGTGTAGGTTCCAAATACAAAGCTCTCGCCAAAGAGACACGCATACGCCAACCGCCGGAGAATTTATTGGTGGCACGATTTTGCATTTCTTCACTAAAACCGAGACCAGCCAAAATACGACGGGCTCTTGCCTCAGCTGAGTATGCACCAATGGCTTTCAGCTCGGCGAAAGTATCATTCAATTCTTCTTGCACACTCATATCACCGGACGAAAATTGGTCCTCAAGCTCTTTGCATTTGGCTAAGAGTTTAATACGCTTCGTGTCTGCTTCCAAAATAGTTTCAACGGCAGTTTTGTCCGTGGCTACAACTTCCTGTTCGCATAGAAGCACATCGATGTTAGGGGGTATGGCAAAGGCACGTGTGGCTATGTGGCGCAGCAGAGTGGTCTTACCATGACCGTTAGGACCTACCAGGCCATAACGGCGACCATGGGCAATCAGTAGGTTCGCATTGACAAACAGATCATTACCTTTGAGAGAAAATGATTTAAGAATGAAGAATAACATATAACAAGATATACTCACCCTTTGCTGAGATTGTGAAATTTTCAATTTTAATATCAACTGCATGTTCAAGAGCCGCCTTTTGACCCGCGGACTTTTGAACCTGCGACATGGTGAAATTGCTATCTAAGTCGGAGTGGCCGAGACCACCCTTTTTAGTCATCAACTCCATTTGACGTTCATATTCTTCTTGTTTTTTCAGCTTTTTCTTTTCCTTATGAGTTAATTTCTTTTCTTTGTTCTTATCGCCTTCCTCACCAGGAGCAGGCGTAGTCTCCTTTTCTTCTTCATCATCAGCGGGTTGAGCATCTTCAGAAGCTGCCTCAGTCGCATTTTCGATTTTAAGATTCTCTAATTTCTCTTCCAAAATTTTTTCAGGCTCAGGTTCTTTGGGAGGTTCAACCTTCTGTTCAACTGGGCTGGGCTCAGGTTCAGGTGTGACTTCAGGTTCTGACTCAATTTCCTCGGGCACATCATCTTCCTCGTCCTCACTTATTTCAAATTTGCTTTTCTTTTGTTTTTTATTCGATTTTTTTACCGGTTTAGCTACAGCCACCGGCTCCTCTGCCTCATCATCGTCGTCGTCGTCTTCTTCTTCGACCTGTTTTAATAGATCAATCTCTTCGTCGTCATCATCAGAGAAGTCATCCTTTTTCTTGTTCTTTTTGGACTTTTTCTGTTGTTGCTTCTTATTGGCCGGCTTGGGCACACTATCCTCTTCCTGTTGATTATCCTCATCGTCATCACTAACATCATCCTTCTTGTTGCCTTTCTTTGCACCCTTTTTGTTACTCTTTTTGGCCGGCGCCGCTACGGGCTCAACATCATTCACCTCCTCTTCACTATCGTCTTGCCGTTTTTTGTTGTTTTTCTTTTTTGTTGCAGCTGGCGGTGGTGCAACTTCGTCTTCCTCATCACTCCAGCCGTCTTTACCCTTTTTGCCTTTTTTACCTTTGTTCGATTGTTGTGTTTGCAGGGAAGAGGTCTTACTGTTGGCCGACTGCAGGCTTTCCAAGTCATCATTTACATTTATATCATCGTCGGAGTCATCGCCCCTCTTTCCTTTTTTGCCTTTCTTCTGAGATTTTTTGACGGCAATGTTGGGCTGTTCGTTCATGTCATCGTCATCCTCGAATTGATTCTTCTTGTTCTTTCCCTTGTTTTTGGACATACTTCTTGCTCGGTAATGAAGCTCAAATTATTTACTAGCTATGGACGTTTGGAAAAGGGAGTCGATCGATTGTAGAAATTTCAAAAAATATGGAAATTTCACGTGGAACGTATGCAATTTCTTACACACACGCACACACACTAGGAGAAAATGACACTTTAAGTTTGACATCCATAAAATAGAGAAGGTTGCCAGATCTTGACTTTATTTAAACGAGATTTGGGGAAAGAAAAATGTCAGAATAGCCCGGGTTTTTTCTTGCTGTCACTCGCTTTTCAGACGACGGTGGAATTAAAAACGGTTCCTAGTACTATAGTTTATGTAAAATTATATGTAAGTATACAGAAACCGTTTATATTTCTAGTGTCTTAAATTTCCAGATCCTCATTCATATGATTTCGGGTCGAAATCTATGACAAATGGTGTTGAAATTGATCAGAAATTCTTTCTATATTTTATAAAAATTATTTTTTACAATATGTTTTTGATAGAGATCATTTATTAAAACTCGATGCTGCTTTTTGAGCATTATAGATGTTCCAGTATTTCGATTGACTTCGTCAATCATCCACCACATTGAAGGAACACTCTGTTACTCACTGTCAAACAAATCAAATTATATTTTAAAATGTTAACAAAAATTGATGGCCCATATTTATAGTAGAATTAGGTTCGTAGTTAAAGAAATACCAAACTAATTTAAAAATAATGTTTGTCTTTTTTTACAATCATTATACCGTCAAAATTATTGCCTTTTGGGTTACGGATGTGGTCAGGAACTTTTATTTTATATCCTTCACTTTCCAAACCATTTCAATGCAGTAGGTTCTTTTAAGAAATGTTATTTTTTGTTCCTACCATATGCCGGTCGCTCTGCAATAATAAATGCAATTTTGCTTAATTTAAAAAAAATTTGGAAAATTTTAAATTTTATTTTGAAGAAACACCAATTTCTTTGTTTTTGTTGACGCCTTAAGTTACGAAAAGTTACTAAAATTAAAATACAATTTATGTTGATGATGGTAATATTCTTATAAAATTATGTATCGCTTTTCCACAATTTTATGGTTTTGTCATTTTCCAATGCCGCTGATGCAATAATATTCTCCGTTGGGTGGCAAGCCGTGCACAAAACCGTATCGGTGTGGCCTTGGAGCTTTTGAACCACCTCCTTTGACTGCAAATTCCAAATGTAGACCATATTGTCTTCACTGCCCGAAACAATCCACTGTAAATTAGAAATTGTGATAAACAAATGTCACAAATACACATTTTCTTTTATATTGAAAACTAGTTACCTTTCCTCCCGTGACAGAAAAATTGGCGAAAATGCAATATTTTTCGTTTTTGTGTCCCGTATAGGTTTTCAAGCACTTGCCCTTTGAGTAGTCCCACAATTTCAGCGTGTTGTCTAGGGTAGCGGCCAATATGTACTTTCCGTTCGGAGAGAATTTGACGAAACTCACCGGAGGATTATCATCGTCTATCAACGTCTTCAAGCATTGGCCACTGGCTGTATCCCAAATACGGCATAGACCATCGTAGCTGGAACTAACAATCAACGAACCGTCACGATTGAAGTGCACCGCCGACACCGGATCCGAATGAGCCGGCAATGTTTTTAAACATTTGCCGGTTCGTACATCCCAGATGCGTACCGATTCATCAAAACTTCCAGATACAATGAGATTGGATTGCGGGTTGAAATTACAACAGAATACATAATTGCTGTGACCCTTCAAAGTCTTCAGACACTTTCCAGAACTCAGCTCCCACACCTTAAGAGTTTTGTCGTCACTGCCACTTACCAATAGACGGGAATCGGAAGACCAGGCTACATCAGAAATGCCCAACTTGTGGCCGGAAATGGTTTTTTCAAATTTGCCATCATATGCACCCCAAATTTTTATTAGTTTGTCCGCCGCTACAAAGGAAGATACGAAAATTACAGCCACTGCCGTCAAGAATCTTCAACGTTGTAACTTACATGAACTGGCCAACCATTCACCGTTGGGAGAGAATTTCACTGCGGAAACAGCCTTAGTATGGCCAGCCAAAGTGAATTTCAGCGTATAATTGGGCTTGATAGACAATGAGGATTTATTCGAAGCCGATGTATTGCCAGCTGACTGCGAAGAAGACTGTAATGTGTTGGGGCCACTCGGTGCTGCGGGAATGGGCTGAGGAGCATGGACTCCCGGGTGACCACCATGTACAGGTCCAATAGGTACCATTTTCTCCTCTCTATATATTTACTATTTCTTCAATTTTCCAAGACAGATTCTCTCGATTTCAAAACACCAACACTTCTCTTCTCTATACAATCCGATTTTTTGTTGTCAAAAAACCTCGTGCTTTTTGTTGTTGCTTGTTTTGTAGTGCTACTGCATATGGTTTTGATCGATGTGACGTTTGGACGCATGCAATTTGTTTTTTTTTACAAACTCGTCGCAACAAATATATATTTCGTTGCAGACATACTGAAATATGTTGTGATTTCTTAAAATGTAATACCCCCGAACTGATTGTTGTTGTTTTCTTCTTCAATTGCGAATTTTCTAAATAATTTATCTTTATTTCATGCTTTTGCAGAAATAACGCGGAGAGTGTGAAGCCGATTCGACATTATCGACGGCGACGGCTAAACAATTTGGCTATCGGCGTTTGCGTTGCGCCGGCTGAAATCGAACAAGGTTTACAAGTTGGCGTCTAAAATTCAGTACCCAAGCGTCTGACTGTGATTATAGAGTTGACAATGTTTGCTGTAACGTGATTGCAGTGAATGTAATTATTGGTAACCAGACCAAAAGTTAAAAAGTTTTATTATCGGTAACCACAATATAATGTACAGTCTGCTATAAAGTAATCTGGCAACATTAAACAAAACTGTCAATGCAATATGACAGTTTTGTATAAATCAATGTAAACGCCAGGTATTTTTAGAGAATTCACATAGCAAAAGCATACAATAATTATTTTTTTTATTTAAATGTCTTTTAACTCTCGGTTTAAGTTGATTTATATTTTTACTTATTTTATCTAATGCACATAAACCAAATACGTATTCGCCGATAAGACATCTTCTTGCTTTTTTTAAACAAAAAACATGTTTTAATACACCATTATCGTATACGATGAAAATCCTTTGGATTTCATTTCTACTGGACTTCGTCTGTCAATTTGCATACGAGTTGCAGTAGATCTTAAAACGAAATACTATTAATTTGGATTTCAATTGCATGTATATGCGAATGAGGCATTGGCTCTGTTTCAGTATATACTACTTTTTACTACTTTTACCCCAAAAAGCTTTCCCGTAGTCCGAAAACAAGTAAAAGTTGCAAGCAACCTTTAGAGAAGAGAGAAAATTATGTCGTAAAGTAATTGTTTTAATCTAGAATGGAAAGCATAACTTAAATTCGATAAATTTTGAATTAACAAATAGTTTTCATTTAATACTTTTAACATATCCTCATGTACTAAAGAAAAGATAAGGAACTGACCTATAATAAAGCAGGGTGTGTCATGTTGTATCTTTGTTAGAAAAATAATTGTGGTAACTCTTGCTCATTTCTTAAGCGACTTGCAGCGAACTCTATTTTTAACTGGGTAACTTCCCTAATTTAATAACCTCAAAAGAACTCAGCTCGTATGGGACTTGTAAATGATTATGAAATCCGGTGAAAGTGCATGTCCTTCGTATATGCGATTTTTTTTAAAGAATATAATGGCGTTTGCCTTTAGCGATATTAATTCAATATCAGAAACTCTATGTTATATTAGAAATTAAATACGGATACCTTTTTAATGAGGATATGTATCTCGGAAATAGATTTGCTTTTTTATAACGTTAAAATTGCTACGTCAATAATCCGGATTGCAATTCGAATGTAAATAAAAGACTATTTTTCTGATGTACACTATTTAAAATGAATTTGCGGTTTAAGTTATTTGGTCCACAAATCTTTTACAATTTTTATGGAAATTGAGCTTTAGGCATTTATGCCAACGAAATAACATAGTTTCGTATGCCAATTCCGATGGTGTGATAATTAGTCTGCCATCTGCCATCATACAAGAAGACCCAAATTCAACTCCGGGAAACCCATTAAACAATTATTTATTGGTGGGTTTCCACCACGTAAATGTTAGTGACTTTATAAGTTAGTGATCTATCTCTAAGGGAATTATGTGAGTTATTAAGTTACTAGGTACTATTATCTTCCTTTCATGTAAAAATGTGTCAAATTCCCTCTTCTCCTTTTTATTTGCCCATCCCATATAAGGATATAAGCTATCATACATTGATATTACATTACAAAAATACATATTTCTTTAGGATTGAAGATTTAAAATTGAATTACAGATTTAAGAGTTCTCTATTCAGTAGATTCCGTTCGTCATGATAACCAGTCCAATCTTGGATGTTCTTTAACGATGAAAGTTCTTTTCTAACTCTTGCGGATCTCCCTCAATTTATCCATATAAAATAAAATTCTGTAAAATTTCAGTAACAATTTTTTCACTTCAATGGTACGAGTATCTAATGTACAAGTCTATTAGTTCACACAAATAAATCTTAAACAATCCGCAGTCTTAAGTTAATTTGTGAGCGTTTAACGTTTTTCACGTGAACGATCTTAATACGAGATTTAACAGCAAAAAAGTTATTTTTTATATACATACTCGTATGTTAGTATATAATATATTTTGCCAAAGAACTTTTTATTGGCCGCGGAATCCAACAATTTAGCACGGATAACTAAATATATTTTTGAAAACAGGCTTTTAAAAATGTTTGATTGTTTTGTACCAGGCTTTAAAAAATGATTGATTGTTTCAAGCTACCATTGTTCTGTAACAGCATCTTCTGGCGACGAAAATCATTGACCACACATTTTTTTCTTGATGTGCGGGAAGGAAAAGAAACCATTGGGTGCCAAGTTAGAGCTGTACGGCGGATGACCAACGTTTTGGCCGGTTAAAAAGGCGCTGGTTAAGGCCGATGTGTGAGAGCTCGCATTGTCATGGTGAACAATGATTCGTCTTCTCTTGTTCGTTTTTCGAATTACTCCGAAGGCTCCAGGCAGACAAATTGTGGTGTACCACTCAGAATTGACCGTCATACGTTGCTCAAGCGGAACATTCGTCACATGACCAGTTTTGCCGAAGAAACAGGCGACCATTTGCTTCGAAGTGCTATTTCCACGAACAACTTTCATTGGTTTTGGCTCGTCTTCGAAGACCCACACGGTCGATTGCTGTTTTGTTTCGGGCTCATACGCATAGATCCATGATTCGTCACCTGTGTCGATCTTATAAAACTCTTTTGAGGCACCGCGATCGTATTTTTTCAAAATTTCTTTGCACCAATCGACACGAGCCTTTTTTAGAGCGATTGTCAAATTGTGCGGGATCCAACGAGAACAAACCTTTTTACGGCCAGGTGTTCATGCAATGTCGAATGTATGCTGGTGGAAGAAATGTCCAGGGATGCCCCTATCTCACGGTATGTCACATGACGATCTTGCATCATCAGTACACACACGGCATCAATGTTCTCTGGCACAACGGCCGTTTTTGGACGACCTTCGTCTTTGAGCGAGCGTCGGCCACGATTGAATTCATTAAACCAGTTTTTCACAGTGCTATAGGATGGTGCTTCATCGCCAAACAACGATTTAAGTTCATTGATGCACTCTTGTCGTGATAATCCACGTCGAAAGTTGTGACAAATGATCGCACGAAAATGATCACGAGTTAATTTCACTTTTTTTTTCGCCAAATTGACTTTTTCTAGTCACTGTAAACAACACAAATGATGGTCGTACGTCAAAACGTTCTGAGACGTTTATGCTAAACAATGTCAAACTTTCCAATGGAAATGTCAGATGGCGCCAGACAAAACTTAGTGTTACCTGGATAGAAGCTTATATTCGAAAGTTATACAGTCTTAGTACTAAAATGGCTAGAAAAATAATTTTACTACTTTTAAAATAAAATTAAAAATATTTGGTAACAATAATATCCAGTCTAATTAATCTATCTTAAGTATGATATTTATTCTTAAGAACAAACTAACGCTGTTGCAACGAATTTTAATGAGCAGAATTGATTTCCAACCAATTGTTTGCCTCTGTGCAGTGCTGATACGAGTTTTAAAAATCGACTCGGAATGAATCCGATTGAAATTGTTTTTAATTTTCCCCTTCAACAAATCTACAAATAACGTAAATACCTACGTATGCTAGTACATAAGCGAATTTGAACATGGGAGTCAATGACTTTGCAAGACCAGGAACAAAGAAAATCCACCATATACATTGTATTTTTTGTGCCTCTGAGTGTTTTCGCTTTAACCCAAGTTTTTCTTTTAGCACGACTAACATATCACCAAATTATACGTATGTATGGGCTTGTGTCACATCATTTGAGCTATTAACACCGTCAATGTGGTGCTACATGTATATGTATATAAGTAGCTATTAGCCGGAGGTACGTACTTGCAGGTTCGTAAACAATCGAATATGTTGCAATAGCAGCTAAGAGTGATTTTGTATCAGTGATGGAAGCGTGAATAAATTTGCAGTCACTCCCATTCACGGACCAATCAAGAAAACATTGGGACCAATTTTAAATCCTCCACCGGATGGTATATTAAGTTTGTCATTCCGTTTGCAACCCAACGAAATATTTATCTGAGACCCTATAAAGTATATATATATTATTGATCGTCGTAAAATTCGAAGACGATCTAGTCATGTTCGTCCGTCCGGTCGAACGAAACAACCTAGGATCCTGAAATTTTGCATGATGATGTGGAATATAAATGGGCGAAATCGGCCCAGTGGGGAAAAATATCCCCTTTTAAGGGACTAAAGGTACCTCCGTGAAAATTATACTTTTTTGAGTATTTGCTTAATAGATCACATTGTTTTGTGAACAGACAATGGTAAAAATGTGTTCTGTTAGTGATTAAGCACTAAATATGTACCTGAAAAAAGGGCATAGTTACTGGACTTTTTGGCTCATGTGGCACTAAAAACGTTCTGCATGGTCAAACGGGCAATTAGCAGTCAATATGGCTACTAATCCAAATATAAAGTAAAGGCCCGGACATACTGAAGCTTTTTTCCTACGCTTTTTTTAAACTTTTGCACGTTTTAAGGCCCAAAAAAGTACCATTTTTTGCGCTTTAGTTGCGTTGTGTAGGTGGAGGGCCACGACGAACGTACTACGTTTTTACTTGTTTCAGTTAGTAAGGTCCCGCAGTTTTTTAAAAAGCGCCCGGAATTTTTAAAAAGTGCACTTCTTTGTTATTATAATAAATGATTCCATTAATTGCATTATTGCTTATTCTTGACTTCATTTATTTACCTTTTTATTTCACTCACAGTAGAGAGCTGAGCGGAATAAAATTTTTAATGGAAACATAACCTTAATGTTCTCATCAGCGGCTAAAATTTAACGTCACATTTGGCGCAAATTTTGTACTTAATTGTAATTTCACTTACCTAATTTTCTTTAAGCTAGCAAAAGATTGCCACAAAAAATGCGGCCCAAAAAAAAGAGCACCCTCTTACAACGCGAATCCTAAACTAAACAATATCATGCGCTCTTCTGAATGGCCCCTTAGCATAGGTGCTATTAAAAGCGGATGAAGTTGTATCTATTAAAAACACCACTATTATCTAATTGATATTACGATAAAGTGACAAGTGAATCAAACTAATCACGCGCCCATCTTTATTTTATGTAGCAGTCTTCCGACCATTAGAGTACAGGTTGGAACAGCATACTGGGCTTTACTGTGTGTGTGTACCATCGTGTCGGTCATTTGGTTTCTATTTTTGTGTACCTTTAAAGCTTAAGTTGGTTTCAAAATGTTTTGTCTTAACAGCAGCGCCACAACTTGCAGGAAAAATAATTGCACAAAGATTGTATTTGTACGTGAAAAATGATTGGAAACAATTTTTTGCTAAGCTGTAATTACGACAAGTACCGTGTACTTCGGATAAATGAAGCAATTGTTATGAAAATTGTTTGAAAAAATTTTGCAAGATATACTGAAAGAAAATGGATTAAAAGTCTTGCCAACAGCAAACGAACATTGTCAGAAAATTGGACTTATAAAGATATATTCAATGATCAATAAAAAAATGCCATTAATACAGGGTGTCCGCCGGGAAGGTATACTGTTGTTGTAGTAACAAACCGTACCGGGGTGACATACCGTACCGGGGTAACATTCGCAAGTTACCAGTCGAAATGCTCGAACGAGTCATCGAAAATTGGACTCAACGGATGGACCATCTGAGACGTAGCCGCGGCCAACATTAGATAGACGTAATTTTCAAAAAATAAATGCCAGAGAATGTTCTTCCAAATGATAATAAACATTCCCTATTCAATTTGAATTTTCTGTGTTTTTTCTTTAAAAAAGTAGGGAACCTCGAAATGGATCACGCGTTATATAAGTATACTGAAACTGCGATAGAGGCTTCAATTTCACAAGTTCCGTCACACTTTGTGAATTTCAACGATAAATTCGATAACAAATTGTACTACAATCTTAAGCTTAAATTTTTAAAATAAATATATAAAAAGATATAGCAAATTCAAATGTATCGGAATTCTTCAGATGAATAAGACAAGAAACAAAAAACCCACTCCTGTAAAATTTTCTTTTTGGCGTTTACGTGTTTTTTCGCGGTTAGGGCACGATATCTGTTTACATTAATGTCAACGGAGATTTATGACACTGGAGAAAGTGGCAGAAATCTCAAAATTGGAGAAAGTGGCAGAAATCTCAAAATTATTCCACTATAAGATGAGATTTCAAAGTATTTAATAAGGAGATTTCCTCTGAAGCCTTTTGACTGTACTTAACAATAATTGTTTGAATAACTCTAATTTTCATCCCAAATTAACAATTGATTAAATACTCCCTATACTGAAAAGAAGAAATTTTAATGCGATTAACAACTTGAAGCCAACATCTCTATTGCCCTATTTGGAAAATATATTTGAGAAGGTTTTAAGACTAAAAATGTATTTATCATTGGATCAAAAGTACATTCCACAATTTCAGTTTGTTTAGGAAAATATATTCGACATTACAAAGGTAGGGCGATGTAGTAAAAAAATTAAAATATAAAGTGTACTATAGCGATATCATTGGAAGTAGAAAATAGTTCATGGGACTTACCGCAATAGAATTATTTTGTGTTCAAGTCAGAAAAAAATTGTCATTCCAGAACCAGTGATTCGCGGAGTTCCCCAGGGATCCATTTTGGCTCCGCATCTTTTAAGTATTTATTTAGTGTATGACTTTCCTGATGATAATGAAGATTCCTTGGGTGTTTTGTATACGAATGACTGTCGTCTGTACGCTTATGCAGAATAGCTCGCGGAACGTGAATGAGGCTGCCATCGCTCTTAACTTTCCACACACAAGCCTGACTCAAATTTTCCTCAAGTTGACCCAGCAATTGAAGATACACGACCATTAGCTTCTTTATCGCATCTCTGTTTGAGCCTTGGGACAGCATGAAATAGAAAATGCGATTCGTCAGATCATCTCGTCGGCTATGTTAAGAAGCAAAACTATCGCATCTGGGGATTGAAAATCCCGCATGTGAACGACGAGAAGCCAATAGATCATCAGAGAGTGAAAGTTTGGACCATCCATGTTTCCATTTTTATTTGAAAAATTATGCTGCTGGTTAACAGTCAGCACTACTGTGATATGATAAATCCTTTTGTCTTTTAGAGTTGAACAATCTTTGGTTTCAGCTGTTCACTGTCATGTCACCAGCATAGTGTTATTAGCCGTCACGGCTATATTAGTTGGCCAAATAATGGGAATGTTTGCTCTTTTGACCATACCAATAATGTGCTGAAAACAAAAATAAATTTAGTTATTTTTTTTTTAGAAATTTACAAACAAAAACCTGTATTTGGATTTCCTTTTATTTCATAGAGAAGCTAAAAATAAACAATTTAACTTGGATTTAGATCATCTTTTATTTTTTAGAGAAGCTTAATATCAGGATCACCTCTTCTTTACAGAGAAGCTAAAAATGCTAGGCTTAAATTTTGTTTAAGTTCAACTCTTGGATCTGCAAATTGCTACCATCGATAAAAATTTGTATTTGGAACTAATAAAAAATATTTTTTTTTATATTTTTCGAGTTAGGGGCCCGCAAAGCTATACAGTAAGTATATTTGTTGTTGTTGCATCTTTCTCAATTCTTATCGGATTAGGACAATATGGGTATCATTAGAATGCTTATAATAATACTTTTTAAAAAAGAACCCAATATGTCAAGTTATTAACAAATAATTTTTCGCTCGAGGTAAGCTGAAATAATTTTATTATAATGACCGTGTTCGATTGACGCCTCGCTTAGGAGGTCTCGCTAACGCGATAATTGTACACCATTGTGTAAGAATATAAAATTTAATTTTTTTTTTTTTACAGAAAACTAGGGACAATTGCGTTAATACTTGTTTGTTTTAAATAATTAAAACTTTTATAAAAAAGTAATTCTAGAATCACCTTACTTATATACTTATAATATTTATAGTAGGTTATATTATTTCTTGAATAACTTTTTTTCTTTAAATTTTCAAATCAAACTCAAAAATAACCTTAAGAGAGTCTAAGCGAGCTCGGTTATTACTTATATTATAGCTTACAGTTTTATTAAATACCTTTTTTTAGTTTACAAAAATGCCTGTTTAAAAGCTAAACAGTTCTTGTATACAAAGAAATTTCAAAAAGGTGTCATAGTTTCATACTAGTGTAATAAGCGAGTGGCAATCAAACACGCTTAGTATTAATATTTTTCCCTGCGGCGCTGTTTCTTTACAAACTATTGTAATAACCGAAACTCTAATGACAGTGAGCAATAAGAAAAGGCTGTAAAGTCCTAAGGCACTATATTAGGCCTGAAATTTCACAAATTTCTCATAGTTTTAAATTTATTGCCTAAGCGACCACTTACTCGTTGTAGAAGCCAATCAAACGCTTATTACAGTAGACGTTCAAAAATTAGAACTTCCAGAAATTAGAACCAGCATTTTGATGCATTGACAGTTCGCAAAACTAGAACCAAAAGTTCTAATTTCCCAACCATTCTTTATTTTTTGTTTTCTTTTTGAAGCGTTGGAATTTGAAACAGATCATCAAAGGGCAAAAACAAAAAAATATATTTCCTTTTTTGTTTGTTTATTATTTATTATTGAATTATTTTAAGTTTGAAACATTAATGTGATATTATTTGACTGAAATGTTATTTAATATTTTTTTCAATTTCAATTCTCTTTATTGCCAATAATAATCCAACAAGTAATACAATAATCTTAATATAATTTGGAAAAGAGATTAGCCCACTCAGGCTTAACTACTTAAACATACAACAAAGAAGTATTCTGAATATCTTAATATGGCATTAATAAATTTAAGAAAATTTTTCAAATAACCTTACACAAAATTTTATTTAAGTTTTTGTTTTTCTTAATAAAATACTCAAAATTGGATAAAAATAGTGTATTCGCCTTTTTTTTGTAAACATAAAAAACGTCCAGAAATTAGAGAACTTTTCGAAAATTAGAACCACCCGAAAAACAAAGTGGTTCTAATTTGTGAGCGTCTACTGTATTCGTATTTTTTTTTCCTTCAGCGTTTTTCTTTTACAAACAAACTATTGTCATAACCGAAACTCCAATGACAGTCATCAATAGCAAAAGGCTTTAAAGCCCTGAGTCCCTAAATTAGGACTGTCTATAGCTGTAAGTCTTTAAGCCCGGTCGATGTCCTGCCACACAAACAGAAATTTTAATTAGAAAAAATTGGCCATGTATTCTTAAAACTATTATTATTAGTAGATGGATAGTTTAAAAATGTGAGTACGTACCATCAAATCAGTTTTATAGGGTGGGCGATTAAACATTTTAAATTAAGATCGGCTGTAAAAAAGTACTGATAATTTTTTTAAATTTCTTGTTTTAATGGAACACCATCCGATACGTTATCGCTTCGCCCAACGGGCTGTATATTGTTTGGCAGCAGTAGAAGAATCATACTGAAAAATCGTGTTTTCAGATGAAGCTCATTTTTATTTTGGTGGCTATGTCAATAAGCAAAAAAGCCGCATATGGGGTTTAGAGAACCCACGCATGACTAATAAGAGGCCTATAAATCCACGACTCATTGTTCGGCTTAGATTTAAGGTTGGCAGCATCATTGGGCTAGTTTTCTTCGAAAATAAGCAAAGGGCCGCCGTTACTTCCACGGTGAGCGTTACCGTGCCTTGCTCAAAGAATTATTGTTTCAAAAAATGCAAAGGAATGATATGGACGACAGTTGGTTTCAACAAGACGGGGCTACATGTAACACAGCCAACGCAACCATCGATATTTTACGCAAGGTTTTTGAAAATCGAATAATCATCCGAAATTGTGATGTCAATTGGCCCCTTAGGAGCTGTGAAACATGAAATTGAAGTTGCCATTGAAGAGATTTGACCTGAAACAATCGAAAATGTACTAAAAAAAATTAGGTTGATGGTTTAATGACAAAGTTACATTTTTCCAATAAAACCTGAAATTTGAAAAAAATTATTAGTACTTTTTTTTTACAGCCAATTAAAATTTTTAATGGCCCACCCTATATAATTAGTTATGACATATTTTCACAAACACTTCATTCCAAAAGTGAAAAATACTCCACCGATTCGCAACGGGTTTTTACCCATCGACAAGTTTGTATTCCATTTTAAAGACATTTAAAAAAAAGGTAAATAATTCTGGTGTTTAATGGGTTAGAACGTTAAATGTGGTCTTAAATAAAAGCTACAAGAACCGACTACTACGAGTATTCAACATGACAAAATACAAATCGGTGATATTTTAAGTTTAGACACATTTCCCCCAAAAATTCCCCCGCCACCGCATGGTAATGGGTCAATGGATCAAAAATATTTATACTCCATTTTGAAGGTATTTCAATATAGTTTCAAACGACACCTATATTGTTTATTTATTCATATAGTACAGGGCCAAATAATAAGTTTTCTAGTGTGAGATAAGTCTAATTGCTTATTTAAACATTGGGGCCTTGAAATTATGGGAATTATGATCTTGTTTAAAATTATGTACTCCATACACTGATATTTTTTAATGATATTGTACCTAAACTAGATTTCATTCAAAAGCTAGGCGTTGATATCTGCATTTGAACCAGGGTTAACTTCTATAATAGTCGTGCACAGTAACCGTGACACCATGGCGGTCACATCTGCATCCCTTCTCTTCTAATGATGCCCAAATATGTTCTTTGCATATAATTATTTTCGGTGTATATTAAAACTTAATTCAGGTTCAAGTTAATATTAGGTTTAAAGCTAGAAATTATCCATTTGAGTGTCAGCTGGTTACTGTGCTATGTTATGTTTTTGGAACAATATTTTAGGCTCTGCCCAAAGATAGCATTTTAAGTACAAATATTGCCGAAAGCTTTCAGTGTACTTACAAATGTATGAACGTCGTAGGTACGTCACATATATTGATCTTGTGTTCCTTTTTCGCTTTTGTTTTACAAGCTAAAGCTATAAACTTTATACATGATATGCAATGGTCGCGTAGTTGTGTCTTGGATTATCTATATTTTAAACTCAAATATACAAATCACGTTTTCAGTTGAAAACGCGACTTAAAACGTTAAGGTCGGTGTCGGTTTGTTTCCCCAGACAAGTTTAAGTGAATTAACAAATTGAAAGAACTTCAATATTAATCAACATTAATCAAGAAAATGCTTGAGAGCCCGGATATGGAAGAACAAGTTGCAGAAGTGGAGAAATGGTTGAAAACTAAACCTCAACTGCCACAAAATATAGGTAAACTCCCACTGCACCCTGATGAACACAGTGACATTAAATAAAAAACATTTTGAATATGTGAATATATATATTAAGTTTACGCGTGAACAAAATGTTTAATTTTTTTAATAAATTAAATACTTTCGAATTTAAAACAATTACCTTTACTTATATAATGGGTATTTGTTTTAAATTCAAATAATAACACTGTGGAACATTTTTGGGGTTATTGTCTGGGGGGTGAGAAATTCCAAGTCAGGGTGATGGTACTAGGTCAGTATATTAAAACCCTCAAAGGGTTTTGCGTAGTACCATCACCCTGACTTGGAATTTCTCACCCCCCAGATTGGCTGTTGTACTGTGTAATCAACAAATAAATCGTTATTGAAAATGATTGCACGATCAGAAGGTTTATTTGCATAATTTTGTTATTAACATGTGTATTAATTTAAAATAATTTATATACAACAGATAAATCGGTTCTGAAACGTTTCGTGTATTCTATGTATGGCGATCTAAAAGGAACACAGAATTTAATTAAACTACACTACAAAATGCGCAACAAATACGATCACATATTTCTGAAAAGGGATCCAGCGGATAAGGGATCACAAAAGATGCTGAAAGTTGCGTAAGTATAAAAGCACAGTACTTAAAGTCGTATAAGCTTTATAATCCGAAACTACCGGTCGGTCTATTTATCTAGAGATTTTATACCCTTGCCTGGAAAAACAACCGAAAACTACAAATTGATCCTATATCGTTTAAATGACCACGACGTAGAACAGGTAAATCCACTATCTTATGTTAAATTGTAAGTTTATTTATTTTAACTTTCTTCGTTTAGTACATCTTTAACGAAGGTGTCAAAGTATTTTTTATGATGGCCGATTGCCGATTTGCCGTCGATGATGAGAATGCCAGTGGAGAGGTACCCATTTTTGATATGACCGGGTTTTCGCTGAGACATATCACACGAACTACTTTAAGTTCTTTGCGAATTTATATGAAGTTTGTCCAGGAAGCACATCCTGTACGTATAAAGCAGATACATATTTTAAATGTACCTCCATATTTGGATAAAGTTATGGGTGTTATAAAACCCTTTATAAATGCTGAGCTTTTTAAATTGGTAAGACGTTAGGAAGGTTATTGAATTTTTCCACAATAAATGCTTGGATTTCTTGCAGTTACATTTTCATTTGCCGAATTCGGATACACCGTATGAATATTTCCCTCGCGATATGTTACCCGAAGAATACGGCGGAAAGGCTGGCAAATTGTCGGACTTGAGGGAATATTGGCTGACAAAGTTAAAGGAAAAGAGGTGAGGTTATATATGTTTATGCACGGTTTACATTGCAAATTAAGTTTACATAAGTAATTGACAGCAATAATCACGACTATAAGATTTTATGAAAATATAATCTAATAATGCATTCTCATATACAAGCAAATTATGTCCATACAAATTATAACAGATTTTGACACGAAATCTGATTAAAGTGGATTTCAATTGTATATACGAATAAGACGTAAATCCTTTAACACAAAATCCTTTTAATATGCATTTTAATTGTAATGCAAACATTGTTTTAAGATTTAAAGACAGTGTTTAAAAAATGAATTCCTTTAAGAATAATAGACGAAAGGAGAATAAACATATTCAAAATTCCTTTGGCATAAAGAATTTTTTCCCGTATTTCGTATCGAAATCTTTTGCAAACTATTGCAAAATTTACAGTTTTTGTGTAAACATAAGCCGTGTTCATTTGAGGTAACTAGCAGAGTTACCAAGTAAGTTGGCCATATATAAGTAGAGTAATATGACAACATTGTTTTTAAATAAAAAATTGAAATTAAATAAACAATGTACAATTAATCAATTAATTGCTACACGTTTGCTTTAAAAAATATGTAATTTATCTTTGAATTTCCAGTTTAATTGATTAAAATTTTCACATATCCCATCTTGTGCAGGTGAACCAAATTTGACTTCGCCGATGAGACCTCTTCTTGTTTGATTATTTTTTGTAAACACACAAAAAGAAATATGTGTTTCCTGCTTTATGTAATGTTTCATTTTTGTTAGGAAAATAAGTGTGGCAACTCTTACTCATTTGTTTAGCGACTGGAGAAATCGCCTGCTAACCGTGTAACTTTCAAACAAATGCTAGTTTTGTAACCTAAAAACAACACTACCATAGTAAACATAGCCTTGGGATAACATTAACATTAAAAACTTTAATCGCGATTATTGCAGTCAGATTGACAGTTTCTAGTATATTTTAAGATTAATCTATCCCAACTGAGAGATAAACTGGAATAAATTTCCAATGTAAACAAAAATACCCGTAGTTTTGTAGTCGTTCCGATTTTCCAGATTCTTATTTCCCATTTTTTGCATTATATTTCAGAGATTATATCATGGATGAATCAAAGTGGAAAATGGGCAAAAGTAAAAAGGCACCATCACATCCGGAACTAATACAGAGTATTGAAAATTTGGAAATTGATTAAACGGGTTTATAGAGTGATAAATGTTATAGTATTTAGGCTCAGTTTCTCAATAAAAATTATATTTTTTTTAAAATGAATTTTGTAACTTTCAGTTTGCACTTTAAGACTAGCACTGAGTAAAGCGTTAAATTTCACGCTTTTTTTATGAAATACACATACTAGTGTATGTATGACAACCAAATACGAATATTTTATTTGGAAGTTTTTTGACTGTGAAAAATCGTTAGCCTAGCAATGAGTTCACCTTTTAGGTGCATAAACTGTCAAAATACAAATAAACAAAATGTGATGCAAACTAATGTCGGATATATTATATAAAAAAATATAAACATTTTAAACAACAAAATTAAATTAAAACACTGATTTAGTTCGGAAACATTCCGCAACAGAATAACTGATTATTCATAAAAAAATTTTGTTCTTGTAAAAACTGAATACGCAGATAAAAGCGTTCGCTTTAAAGCCAATAGAAAATTCGTTCTGTTTTTTTACGTACTTGCTTTTACCAGATAATGTGAATACGGTCGTTGTTATCAGAATAAAAATTATATTGAAAGGCAGCAAAGTCTCGGGAGGAAGGGCGTTCATTCTTCTATTAGATTAACTTATTATTCACTATTCATTTACAAACAAGAGACACGGTGCCGTTTTTAATTCGTTATTTTTTATTATACATTTTAGTCGTTAGTAATTTCGTGTTTATAGATTTAGTAAATATCTGATGTTTTAAAAAATTAGGCTCAATAAATTAAAACTAAAATATATAATATAAAAAGAAAATTAATTTTTTTTTAATAAAGCGAAAACAATTCTAAATAAGCCTCATTCGAATATTCCAAATGAAATCCTCAGCATCGAATTTCGTGAACAAAGTCTATATGGAAATTAACAGCCGAAATACAATTAAAATGAGATCCAGTGGATTTGGTTCAAATATGCGAATTTTTTATAAGAAAATTACAAAACAAAAATAACGTAAAAACAGGTCGTAGTTTTAAACTTCTGGTAGACTGAAAACCATTAAAATGAATGTTGAAAATGTACGTACAATGTAATGTATGCGGAGCTTTTTGATGCCGACACAACATTATCATGCATTTTAATTTAATTTATTTTATCCAGACTTGTAACTCAATGCTTTGAAAAGCCAACTTAAAGCAAATTACAAAAACTTCAAATAAAACAACTTTTCTAGTAAACTAAAAAACTACTCAAATTTAATTTTCCAAAGTCCAAAATAATCAGCATAGAAAAAAACACTTCTGTGGAGGAACCTTAACTTTTTAAAATATCTCTAAAGTTCATTGAACAAGGATTAACCGGCTCGAGACCTCTTGCATCTACATTCTTTAGTTGTTGTAATAAAATAATAGCTAAAATTAAAAAAAAAATCAGAAAACATTTGACTTTTTTAAAACTTTTTACATCTCTACAAGATTTCAAAATATTTATTGCCCACTGGATACTTTCCTACAAAGATAAAGGTAAGTTTAAAAGGAAGACACAAAAATTCTGTCACACTTATTAAATGCTAACGAATGACATTTAAGGGGACTAGTATGACAGCTCTTTCGCAAACATGACAGATCGTTGAGCCGCTAATAGCAAACACAAGTTATGCACTAGGACACATTATCGATACTTTTCAATGTGTAATTCGATAACAAGACCTTAACTATAGTAAGTAAAAGTTTTTTAAAAACTGAATTCGATTTGTGTACTTTTCCAGTTATATGTAATTTTAAAGATGCAGGGTGTTATTATTATTATTACTGCTGCCATTTGATGAAATTGTAAGGCTACTGCGTAAACCATTTGTATTTAATCGGTTTAAAGTATTTACTCGTCAAAAAAGGACTTGTCGCATAACCTTTAAATTTCCATAAATGCACAAATTCAGACACATACACATACATATGCAAACAGTTTAGACGCCATCGTGAATGTGCTTGATGCTGTCGTTGTCGTATGGCAGCCCCTTAGATTTTATTTATACATACATCGTTTTTAGTAAAATCCTTTATGTAAAGTCAGTCGTCTAAGCTCGTGAACCTGTATGAGTACATATACGAGGTCCATTACGAAATGGCAAGTGTACTTTATGAAGGAAAAAATATATTCTAGTGGTTACGAATTCAGAAAAAACGATTCGTTAGTTTATCTATCTATACAGTTAAGATAATAGCTTATCATTACCGTAACTCTCGTTTTCAGCAAGCGAAATTAACCTCAAATCAGAGCCCACCAACCAGTGTTGCCACCGACAAAGTAATTTTCCTACAAATTTTATTTAAGAATCCTACAAAATTCAATTATGACTTAGCAAAAATTGTGGAACCATTTAGCAAATTTAACAGGGTGTAACGGAAAATTATCAGCTGGTTTCATGACAGATGTTTGTAACTACCAAAAGTATTAGAGCTTTGAGTATGCCAATCGACACAGAATGATCAGCTAATTGGACTAAAGGATGTCTATCAGCCCGTCTGTCTACGGCCCTTTTAAAGATTTTAATCAAACTACAGGTAGAAATAGTCGACCGACTTATAGTAAATTTTTCGAACTGCCGCTGTTGAAGTTTAACAAAATCGGTTTAGATATAGCTTCCAAACGTATGTTCATTCGATTTAGGTCTTTTGCTCAAGAAGCCACAAATCACAAACAATATAAATGAAATTTGGAAATATTGTGAACGATCGATCAGGAACCTCCTCAGATGATAATGAGTTCTATCGGTTGACTGCTATAGAACACCTGTACATAATTTTTTATTTCGATCTATTTTGGTATAGTATATTACGAAGGACCAACAACCAGTCCTGGACTAAGTTGTCTCATATAGGACATAATTCCAGTCCCTTCAAACATACATGCAAATTTTTCAAGAATACAAATTTATTTATATTTATTTGGCTTAATTTGATGCTTACCCTGGAGGCGATTTTTATAACGATTTTTATAAAAGGTTCGTATCTCTCTATAGAGATTAAAATTACTCTATCATGTACTTGACGTAAGCACCATTAAAAATGTTTTACTTGATTTGCATCACAGAACTTCCAAAAGTAAACCATTGACAACAGATGCAATTTTACTCAAGTATTCGCCAATTTATTTTAAGATTAAGTTTAAATTTACAATTTAATCTAGATAATTCCTTATTCACTTATAAATTTTACCTCGGAATAAAACTCGGAATAAGCTAATTTGCAATAGTAACAAATAATATTAACTCTATAGCGAATAAAATTGTCGCGACAGTATCTTGTTTTTAACGTAAGCACAATTTAAAACGTTTTATATAATTTAAAACGCAGAACTTCCAAAAGTTAACCATTACTCAAGTATTCGCCAGTTAATTTTTAGATTAAGTTTAAATTTACAATTTAATCTAAATTATTTCTCAATTACCATTCAATTTATTTCGGAATAACACTTGCAACTGTCAAAGTGAATCCGATAAAACAGCTTTCGACCTACGGTGGTTTATAATAGAAAAAAATATTTTAACTATCAAACTGACAGCGATAATCGCGGTAACAGCCTTAGGTAATGCACTAGCAATGAGCAAACTAGGACCAATAAACGTTATAATGATTTTTAATGCAAACTTAAACCGTGATCTTTTGGGCTACTTGCTTAGTTACCTTGTTTGTTTCAAACATTAAAAAAATGTAGTTATATGGTTTCTCTTTGCATACATCAAATTGAATTCATCCACAAGTGGTTTTATTGGCAAATCACTAAAAGCAGCCCATACTTTAAATTGTAATAAATAAAGCAATATAATATATTTAATCGAATTATTGAAAAAATGTTTAAAATATCTTTCAACTATCAATTTGAGTTAATTTGAAAATTTACTTAAGGGTTAATTTAATACAAATTCGCCGATAAGACATCTTGTTATTTTTGTAGAACAAATAACAGAAAACTTATGTTTTTTATATAGCAGGGTGTGTCATATTTGACTTTTTAATGGAAAAATAAGTCTGGCAACTTTAACTCGTTTCTTTAGCGTATTGAAGGAAGAGAAATTGATTGAAGTTCTAGGTTAGCAAGTGAGTTGAGCTTGCTTAGCTGGTAACTTCCATCCAAATGGCACATCGGGTATAGGGATTATGAGAGTTTCTATCCATGGTTACAACATACATCGTACATCTCTCGTACGATTTAAGCAGACAAAAGGGGATTTAGCATGAACACACAAATAAACACCATTGTACATTTATGAATGCACATGCATATGCATGCATACTTTTTTTTTATGGGCGCATACGGTAGGGGGAAATCCCAACCCAACGAGTTTCCGCTCGCATTCAAAAGAATGATTACACATGTTTGGCTGTGTTCGTGTTTTTGCGCGCGACTTTTTTTTAAACTTCAAACAGGAAGTGAGCGCCCTTGTTCATAAAAGGCGATTTGCATTGTTTGAACCACAACGACGATAGCAACAGCGAAACGAGGATAATAAACGACGGTGATGCGAGTCGGAGGTGAGCGTGATAATTTGCATTTAACAACCACCCCGGTCTCCCACATAGTCCCATCCATCGATTTCTTTTTGTTTGTCTTGTTTCTAAAGCAGTGCGTACATTCTAAGAGACGATTTAATTTATAATGGGCGTCATTTATTTTTCACTGGCATTTTCAACATTTATTTGGTGTCCTAGGGCTGAAGGACATAAGTGAGGAGTACCTTTAACTATATTCAGTGAACATTGTTCAAAAGAGGTGGTTGGAAAAGGATGCGTTCAGCAATGACTTCATTAAACGTGGCAAATAAAAGCTTTAACAAATACTAATGATGTGAATACTTAGAATATTTAGAAATAGAAGTATTCCCCGATCAAAAGAGTCGACCTAGGATAAAATAATCAAGACATTCTGTGGTTGATTTCCAAACTGTGAGTTTTTATAAGGCTTAGCTTAGCTTTTTTGTTAAATAACTTTTTTCCTTTTAAATTTAAAATGTTCAAAACAAACAATTTTTGAAGCATACTTAGTTGGGACATAAATACTGTTACACCATTGAACACACCCATTTTAATAGTAGAACTGAACATACCCCGTTAATGTCATATGTGTTTTGAAAGCTAACCTCAATAGCGTTAGTCTGTAACGGGATTTTAAAATTGTTTCAACTTTCATCATGGAGTGGTCAGATAATGAGAACCGTATCACTGTAATAGCGCTTTTTAAGTGTGAAATGAAAAAAAAAAAACGATATTTTCAAAACGCTCCGGCCACTAGGGATTAGCCTCATGTTCGTCTACCGATGCATAAAACTGTTTTAAGGGGTCCATGAGTCGAATCATTAAAAAAGACTTGGAACTTGGAACTTTCAAACGACGTACCGGACATTTATTGACTGCAGCTTTAAAAAAATAGGATTGAAAAATGCAAACGTCTTTGGTGAAGCACAGAAAAGTTTTGTTCACCGATGAAAAAATTTTTACCGTTCAGGAAAAATTTAACAAGCAAAATGATAGTGTATGCGCGGTCATCTTAGGAAGCATTTGAACTGATCCCAAGGGTGAAAAAGGGTCATGACCCAGCTTCAGTCATGGTTTGGTGGGGTGTCTCTTACGATGGGGTCACTGACCTGCATTTCTGCGAACAAGGAGTCAAAACATCGGCCAAAGTTTACCAATAAATCGTTTTGAAGCTGTCGTGAAGCCTCTTAACAATTACCTGTTCCAAAACCAGCCATGGACTCCAGCAGGATTCTGCGCCGGCCCATAAGGCTAAAACGTCCCAGGCCTGGCTTCGAAACAATTTTCCAGCGTTAATTTCCTCTGAAGAATGGCCTCAGGCAGTCCAGATTTAAACCCATTGGATTGCAAATTGTGGACGGTTTTAGAGGACAAGGTTTGTCACAAAACAAACCTCAACATTGGATCTCCTAAGACTTCTACGTTTTTAACCAATTGTCTAAATGTTATAGGAAGGCGGGCTGATAAACAATTAGTTTTTGTCAGACATATACATCTGAGATCGTGGTCTGCTAATAAAACATCGAGTTATTAATGTAGGAAGACGGGCTGACAAAAAACTAGTTTCCGTCAGTCATAAACTAATTTTAGATTGGAAATTTTAATCACGATTATTGCTGTCAGTTGCCAGTGTCCTTTCGATTTCAATTTAATCCCAAATAAGCTGATTTAAATTTAAAATGTAAACGTAGCCTTAATAAGCCTTTATCTGTTTATATCGCAAATATGACCCCACTTGGGTCATATTTGCGATATAAACATTAAACAGGTTAAGTACATGCCTGATATTGGCTCTATCCAGTACACAGTCCAACCAACTCTATCCACCAACAATCCACCATATATTCTGGGAACCCAGACCTTCCTCCTGCCACCGTCAAACCTCAATTAGTCTATCGAACTTAGAACATGCTCGAACACAATAAAATTCAATACTAGACGCGAATAAAAATATACCAATATGAAGCAATGGCATATCTTCATTGTGTTGAGCGCGCTATGGTAAAAGTTGCCCTTAGCCAAGTTAGTTCATACATAAATGTCGTTCAATGTGGTTCAAATACGCCAAAAAAGAAATGAAATTGAAAAGAAACTCAGAAAACCTCACGATAAAACGCATATTTGTTGTTAAGCAAATGTGCAAAACAATAGAATAGAGATACAGAAAGAGAACGTCGTCTACAAGTTAAAATGACTCTGAATTGTAAAATTAATGTAAATAAAGAAAATTTTAAGAAAAGATTGATAAAAGAAATAAATTGCATCTCCAAGAAATGTTAACAAAAGTGATAAATTGAAAAACGCCTTAAAGTATGCAATGCAATTTAGCGTTAAACCAATTTTAAATGTCTTCATGTGTGCGCCAGTGTAAATGCGTGTTTGCGCGTAAGTGTGTTTAACGCCAGTCGGTGCTTACAATTCAAAATCGTATTTTTGTTTATGGTGAATATATTTAATTTATGCCCTGTTCGATTTTACCTGAAAGAAGTGAAGAAAAAACAAAAGCGAAACCACAACAAATGGGATTATAAAATTACGTAAGCTTCGTCAATACTTGCAGCCAACAGTCAAAGAAATGTTGTACATGAGTAATTTACCATTTTATTGTTGCCACAATTAATACAAGTGTGTGTTGTTTTCTTTTTTTCGTTCTCTATTCGTTTCATCATTTTGTAGTTTTTCGTTGCCCTCTTTCAGCATTTTGTCCACATTTTACTTTGGTAACTTTAACTAGTTACAGTTAGTTAGCCAACCAACTCCCCCATAACCCCCTAGCACCAGCATTGTCCTGTCACTCGATGTCGACCCGCTTGCCGACGATTCATTACTTGGTTTGTCGTAATGTTTATTATAAACATCCCCTGTCGGTGCGAACGGAGGTGGGTGGGTGGATGGATGGTTGGTGGAGTCCCCACGGCACCCGGCTACCTATAAGACTGACTGGTCTCGCACTCTTTTCCTCTGGCGTTGTAGTCGTTGCTGTCATAGACAAAATTGTACAAATTTATGTACATTAGACTGGGTCACTTTAGTGGCAAACAAAAATTTCACTCAGTCGTATGCTGAGAGTTAACTTTTGCCCATTTCTTACCATTCAAAAACGAAAAACTTCAAAGAACACAGCATTTACATGATGCTTATCTCATTGTCGTATGATAAAATGTGGTCCTTAATGGTGAAGTTATTTCAGTTTTATTATCTTAAAAATTATATAAGTACAAAAACCATCACTCATAAGTAGGAATTGGAGTTCTATGCAAATGCATATTTGTTGTCGTCAGTCTAAAAGTAACTTTGAGTTAATATCTTTGCAAATAAATTATTTTGCAACAAAATAATTTGTTTAAGCATATTAAACAATTTTTTCAGGAGGGATTTTATCCTTTAGCCATGGATGTTCAAATTAAAATTTAGGCCACAATTTTGGATTCCAGAAGATTGTGCAAATTGCAGATGTTCTGGATGGTAGTTTGGGCGCGAAGATATAAAAACCTGTGCTAAGACGATCTTGCTTCTTTTTAAAGTACTTCTTCTTTCCGTCGGCGCTGGACTTAAGTTCAAAACGTGTACAATTTTCAGAAAAAATAATTACGGCTGAATTATAAAAATTCACTTATTTTTTTTAGTTTAAGTTTTTCGATAAGGAATCAATTTATCAATGAGCCTAAAATAATATTCATTTAATAGTTCTTGTATTGAAAATTACTAAAACCCCTTTTCGTTGAGTTTTAAATTATAATTTAACTCCAACAAAATAATTTGTGTCCATATTTTTTATTGTTACTGCTCAATTTTAATTTTTTGCGAAAATTTTCTTTTTTTACTGAGTATTTTTAAATTTTGTTGTTGTTTTTTTTTGTGCATATAATTCCGATCCCTATTTATAAGGAACTTGCATGTTGTAAGTATGTACATACAAATAAAATATATCGAATTTAATTTTAATCGGATCCCTAAAAAATTGTAATAGATTTTGAAAGGAAATCTGGTAAATGTGGCCCTTGTTTACAAATACAAGTTAATAAAGTTTCTTACAGTCTAAACTAATAGTATTAGTTCTCAAGTTGCAAATTATTTGCCGGATTTGTAAAGTTCTTGTTACGTCTTGTGAATGCAAATTAATTTTGTAAACGGAAATTTCATTCCTATATACTGAACTGTGGTTTATCTCTTAAATATAGTAGTACTGAGTTTGAAAATAATTAAAAATGTTCAGCAACAGCCATTTATGCGATTGTGAAACCAAATCAATGTTGCAATATTATATTAAACAAATGTTGGCGCGTTTTCTGAAATCAAAAATTGTCAATTTTATGTAAATTAATTCATTTGTTACGAAACAATAACTGTGTTCTTTTAAGACTTCTAAGCTACCATTTATATGGAAGTTACTCGGTGAAAGCGAGTTGGCCTCAGCTCGCTAAAGAACCGAGTAAGAGTTACCACACATATTTTTCCAACAAAAAGGGAAACATGACAAACTCTGTTATTTAAAATCATATGTTTTTTGTTATGTATTCTAAAAATCAAAAGTTTATAAGTACGATATGGGATAAGTGCAAATATAAAATCTGCTTAGAACTGATAGTTCTAACCCAAGTGTAGCAATTAACTGATTTATAATACTTTATTGATAATTTCATTACAATTTATAATTTTTATTGTCTGCTGTTGACGAATTCGCCGATGAAACCTACACTTTTACGATTTTCTTTGTTGTATACAAAAAGAAACAATGTTGTCATACCCCTCTGAATTTTCTTCAATGTTACCAGAATGCAAACTATCTAGGTAACTAACCTCAGTAGGAACCCCTATGTTACTAGCAATATTTGGTAGACATTTCATTAAGCAAACCCGGTACTTTGGTAAAAATTTTCCAACGTCAGTTCACACTACATTATTTTATGTATTTTGACAGTTGTTCGTTCACCTGAAATGACGATCTCAGTACTTGGCTTAAGGCTATATTTATATAAGTATTTAAAATATAATCACGATTAAATTGTGATTTAAGTAAGCACGGAAAAACAATATAAACTGTCCAGCTGACAGTGATATTCGCCATTATAAAAATGTCTAGAAACCCATATAATCTTGATATCAAATACAGTTTTTTTTCCTCTGAAGCTGTTTAATCGACTAATGCATTTTATACACATCATAGAGATTAATCTCGTACTCTTAAAGTCGTAAGAGGATCTTATCTGGCAGAAATAATTACAGCAAACTGAATTGATGGAAGTTTTCCTCTTGTTACTTAATGGAATGTTACCCGGCATTCACATATTCCAACGAAATTCTCTAAATTTTAATTTTCATTGGATTTTGGCTGTAAACTTTTATACAAATTGTAATAGATTTCGAGACGAAATCCAATCAAATTGGATTTTAGTTGTATATATGCGAATCAGGCATTAAGAAAAGTGTCATAAGTCAAGGACTGGGATAATGCTACGTTTGCATTAGACAATTGCTTGAAATTATCCGGAAAATACACTAGTAGCTGTCAAACTGATAGCAAAATCGGGGATTATAATTTCTAACATAGCCCTAAAATCGCTTTTTTAACTTTGATTATAAGCCACTGTGTTTAGATAACTAAGCTCGCAAACGTTATAAGGCTATGTTTACATTCGAAACTATAATTTAATTTATAGTAGGGAGATAATCACTTGCTACAGTATTTATTAGTTCTTTATTGTATAATCAGAATATATTTATAAGCTGCCAGTTTGACATATCCTAACTTAAAGCATAGATCGTGTTTCAATCACAATTAAAAAATTAACAGGAATAAATTTAATTTTTGAAACAGAGCCTTACACAACTCAAGTATAATTTTGGTGGCGAAAGGGCCTTTTAAAATTTTTTCTCGACCCCCTTTAATGTACAAAGGATACTTTAGGGTGCTGTTGTTGGATGTGCTGTTTTTTTCGTTTGTTGTACGTCGAGGTTTCGTTTTGCTGTTTTTTTTTTAAATAAAAGAAGCAAAATGTCTTGTTATTGTTATTATTTTTTTCGTTTTCGCTGTTGTTGTCTCTGTGTGCACATTTATTTAGATGTGCTTATATATATATTATACAGGAGTATGTATGTCTTTTACTAGAGTATGTATTCTAAGTAAAGTTGTACATTTTGCTATTTTTCTATTCCTTTGTAGTTGTTGCCCTGTTGGGGTTTTTTATCTGTACCATGTCTGCTGACAAACAGTGTCGCGAAATTATTAACTCCACAAATTCAGAAGTTCTACAAAATCAAATATTATCGACACCTATTTTAAAGCACCTTTTCCATGTGAATTCTTTGTTCTGGACAGCTTGGTCAGCTCCAAATTTTGATATGTGCTACTTTTCTTCATTTTGGAAAAGCTTAGGACTTATTTAGACTGACGAAAACTAGGCGTTACTACTAACCGACAGCTGGTGTGCAATTCCGTAAGGCTTACGCCTTGGTTGTGTATAAAGAAAACCTGGGTTCCACACAATTTGTAATAATTCCATTGTAAAATGCGACAAGTATTGCTACCATTTGTGAAAATTACAATTTATAAATTATATTAATAACTTTTTTTGGCATTCCATTATCATGAAGTTTATAATAGCCTTTTTAGACAAACAAAACTAGCAGGCTTCTTGTTTGTCTTCGTTTTAAGTTGCCAAACATATGACGGATTTAAATCGGAAAACAACCTCGAAAACCACTAGCTTTATAAGTATAAGTCTGAATGAGTCCTACAAGAAGCGAGCTTTATTCATTCAAAGTATCCATTAATGTTAAATCATAAATACCGGAACATACCTCAAATGTGAATCTCCAATGGAACACTGTGCCCCTGTTGGTTCTAAGATAGCATTCTGAGGTTCTGTGTTAGTGGTTGTGATAATACTGTTCAGCCGGTTGGCATGTTAACCTCAAAAAATACATTTGCTGTTGTTGCTACTTTTGTTGGTGTTTTTGCTGCTGCCTGCTTATGCTGCTGTTGTTGTCGTCGTCGTTATTGTGTTTGGCATACAAAACAAGAAAATTGCAAGTCTATCAAAAAGAAAACGAAGAGAAGAAAAAAAACAAAAGAAGCAGAAGAAAAAAAACATTATCATAATGAAAATTTCTGCTAGGTTTTGTAAAACAAAGTATATCCATACGTACATACATATATAAGCATGTATATAACACGTACGCCCGACCCTCTCGACTCAGTCCGTGTATACGAAGAGTGTAGGGAGTAGAGCGGGCTCCACACAGAAACATTCTCTCCCCAAAAACACTACACTTGCACACGCGTTGCCCCATTTGCCATAACAACAAAATCGTTAGCTGTAAAGAATTGTTGTTATTGTCGTTGTTCGAACATGTTTGAGAACCGGCTTTTCCGGCTGAGAGACTTGTTGTTGTCGAACCAAAACACAACAATACTACAAACACACAAATGTACATGAATGAATGAGTAGGTTAGGGAGACTGGCTAGGTGGTTGAGGTAGTAGGTGGTGTTGCACGAAGGTTTTCTCATAAGTTAGCCAGTCGTTTAGGTCAGTCTTCTGTACTTCGTTCGATATTCGAACCTTCCCTACCATATCAGTGCCTCACTTGTCTCAGTACAAAGTAGCAAATTAGTTGGAGGGCTTTCGCCGTCTATTTACACCACCACACATTAGTAAATAGTTTCGGTCATGTGCATTGGATATGTTTGCTGGTGAGGCCACAAGTTGCCTAGCGGATGGTCAGGGCGCTTCTTTTTTTTCGGGTGCACACCGTGGCCTCCGCTCACTGTGGGGTCTGACGGCGGGGCTGTTTGCTGCATTTGAAATTACCTTAAATGTTGTAAAATGTTATTGAATTGTAAATAGAAATTGTCTTAAGTTTTAGTTTTTTTACTAACGTTCGTAGTCGGTTTCTGTGTGTAACCGTTCAAAGGTTACAAAACTTTATGCAACTTAGCGAAAGTTTAACATAAAAAAGCGGAAACTTTTCAAACGGAAAACTAGTCAAGGCAGAGCAACTGGAAAAGTCAGCCAGGGCATATGAATGTGCGTGTGGCTGTGTGTATATAAGTATAACAAAAGGTTGCCATGGTGGTCTGCAAAAAAAGAAAATAATTCTTTATTTATGAAAATTTCAAATAAATGTATACACAATTGTACATACACACCAGAGCCATGGAGACTTTTCTTTTGAAAGCTTATACTTGATCTTGGCATAATCTTCTCATTTTCTTGGTGTAATTCCCAAAAAATTACATTGTTCCTTCGATGATTTACAAACATACATATGTATACCATGGTCTGTCTGTTTGTTTATTCAAATGTTACTGAACTTAAAGATTTTAAATAATATGTACCCCCCTCCCTAAAATAAAACCTGGCTGACATGATGGCGTCGCGGTAACTGAAAATGGAGTGCTGGCTTCTTGGCAAGTTTTTAGCTGTAGCCTACCGCCCTTCTTACTATCTATTTCTCTCTACAGTACTTACAGTTTTTGAAACAATTCTTCTCGAGTCGCAGTAGATATTGCTGCGCCTCTTTAAGGTCATTGTATTCCAGTTGTAGTAGCCTATTTGGTGTTATAGCCACTGGCTTGCCAAATAGTTTCTTGCCACTACATATGTGCTTTGACAATAACATTTAAAGCCATTGATTTATACTTTAGTTCAGTTAACAAGATTTCTTAGCCGCCAAACTTTTCGTCGTTAGAATGCTACAACGAGCGGTTGTTAATAATTTATGACTTTCATGAAGTTTTACTGGCTCATATATGTATGTTGACTACAAAAATTCTGCTTTAAAATAAATTCCAGTTGAGGGTCTATATATGGACATAAAATAATTGTTGGTATGTCTTCCAGTTAAGAAAACTTTTATCTTAATGTTGGCTGGCTTCTTAAAGGAAAATCTAATAAACCGAAAGGGTGTTATCATAGAAGGACCAAAATTTAAAACAAATTCAAATTCGCAATGGGGTATTTACAAGTTCATGCTAAAGGGGTTTTTGATTTAAAAAAACGATTTAAATCGATTTTAGATTTAAAACAAACTCAAATTTGCAATGGGATATGTACAAGTTCATGTCAAAGGTGTATGGTGTATGTATTTCTAGGGTGTTTTTTAATCTGCATGTAAAACTATCGATATCGATAACTTTGGTTTGACAGCTGATAATGTCTAACTGTGCTGACATTTCTGTGCAGTAAGGTTTAACAAGTCATCTTAAATCGTTTAAAGCCAGAACAAACTTTTCAACTTGTGAAAATTTAATTTGATTGCTCATAGAAAGTTTCTATCAAAGAATTGTGTTTAGCGATGAAGCTAAATTCTGGTCGAATGAATACGTAGAAGAAAAATTACCGTATTTGAAGCGAAGCCAATCTTCAAGCCGTAAAAAAGTTAGGATTACACCCATTAAAGTTGACTGTCTAGTGTGGATTACATGCTGGCGTTATTATCGCTAAATATTAACGACATTTGGTTCCAGCCTGTCATTAAGCGCACTTAGCAGTCAATTTTTTGCAAACAACTTTATTTCTAAAAGTGGACCTGTTAACTGGTCCCCTGGTTTATGCGTTTTAAGGCCTCTTGATTACTTTTCAGGGGGCTTGGTTAAGTTATTGGTTTACGCCGATATACCTGCAATGTTTGAAGCATGAAAGCCAATATTCAAGGCCACAATGACGCCAAAAGGCTAGATTTTTTGAAAAAAATTGGAAAGATGTAATGGAATTGGAATGATGTAATGAACTATGTCGTTGTAGCGGCACACCGTACTGGGGTGACAGCCCTTGGCCGAGAAATTGCTGCTTCAGATTGATCCGCTGCATAGAACCGGCTTGACCATGTAACTTATAGCCGCAAAGAATTGTATGAAGAAAACTCAAAAGGGAGATTTACGACAGCAGTTCTCATACGTTTGGTAGAACCTGGTCTTAGAGTTAGTTCAGTCGTCCTGTTAACAGTTGCTGCAAAGGTTTCTGATGTTGGTCGTCACGGACCTGAAATCGCAACAAAAGCAGTGAGCAGCAACGAAAATACATGTCACTTTTCCATTTTGTAAAAAACTTGTATTCTATTAAAAAGTAGATACAAGAGGTATCGAGCTAAATTCCTGTTAAATGTGAAAAATCATAAAATTTAACAATAATAGTTTGTTTTTTGAGATTAATGAGTTCTTTAGTGACCGAACACATTAGAATTTCTATTACTAACATAAATATAACATTAGCAACAACATATTTATTTACTAGAATCATATCAAATGAGGCCCTGTCTACAAATCTGTTTTTGAAGCCAAAATCGCGACAAAGAGCCAAGTCAATAAAATACTTGTAACTATATTTTGTAAAAACTTGCCTTCTATTACAAGAGGCAGGTGTTTGATCTCAAAGACTGTTTAATTAGTTCCTACGCCTAGTGATTGAATAATCACGCACTCACTTAGTGAACCCTTGCGAGGTATGTTCTAAAGCCACTAGAGTAAATGCTTTAAATAATCTTTGGAGGATTAGGTTGCATATTCACTACGCGAATTTTGTAGACAGCACGTTTTACACTTTGAGGTGTTACGTACAGCACATACTGACACTGTACATTATAATAGAACAGATTTAATAGGTACTCGCATTAGGTCCAACGACCATTAATATTTATTGCCGTGAGATAATTCTACTTTATCAGTGGGTACTAAAATGTTAACATTAATAACAGTCGAATCATACATTACTTATATATACGTGAATAAAATACCTATGGTACTTGTTCGACAACGGGAACCTTCTTTTAAATTTCCTCTTGTAAATGCCAACTAAAATGTTTCCCCTTGTTCCTTAGTGGGATGTTGTGGGACTTAAATTAGTACTTGTTCAGCAAAACATTTCGAATATTCCTCAAAGGCAAATAATGATTCCATAAGACACTTCAAGTTGTGTAAAATATTGGGAGGACTTTTTTGAAAAAAGAATTAAGAAAAAGATGGAAACGTTTTCTTACTTAAACTTTAAACATTTAAAAATTTGTAGTGAATTTATAATAAACAAGAATTTCAACGGGGTTAACCTAGACATTACAGCGCTTTTCTCTAAAAGGTTACCTAAACTTTCATACGCTCATTTCCCAACAGAATGCATGCTTTTCATTGCCTTCCTCGAAGGAATGACGACGAAAGGCTCTGATACAAAAATCTCTCCACCGAAAATGAGCACTCGCGTTTTCCTCCCCTCCCAAAGGACACTTAAACAATGCTTTACGATGTAAATACCCATAAAGTACAATAGCAGACTTTTAGCAAGGCCTCCGCTCCTTCGTGCTACTCCTACTGTGGTCACCAGACACATTTAATTATTTTCTTCACCTTTGCCTTCGCCTTGGTGTCGTTTTGTACTATGGCTCCACCATCAGCTTGGTGTGGTCTAGCTACCACCTTCTGTTGCGGTTCATCGTCATTGTTGTTGTTGCCTGCTGCTTTCAGTGCCACTGACTGCTATTATGCTTAACATAGCGTGAAATATTAAAGTACTCGTCGGTCGGCCTCATAGACTTTTGCTACCATTTAACCCCCAACCCACACTCCTTTTGGCCTGTGATTGAAATGCAAACGCTCGTTACAAAACCAACAACTGGCATTTAAAGCAAATAACTGCGAATAAAAGCAAAATGGCAGAAGAGAATTAAAGCAATATTTAAAACAGAAAAACTGTTTTGTTTCTTGTGTCCAAAATGAAACGAGGAGAACACGCGATGTTGGGTAATTTCCTTTGGGATTTTGTTTTGTTTCGTGCAGTAGTTAAACGAAAAAAGGTGTGCTTCTTAAGTCACTTCTGCAATCATGCCATAACATGAGTTGCACCTTTTCTTTTCTACTCCATAAAAAAGGATATATAAAGATTATATATATGAGGTCCTTGCTTTTTAGAAACGTGGTTTTCCTAAGACCAACTAGCCAAATCCAATAAAAACTTGCTTACTTTTGGAAGTGTACAAAAGACGACTAAAATAATATTTGAAAAGTCGTTCAATTTAATTGAAATTTACTCAACTCCCGTTTAGGAACAGTAGGGCAGTGGGTTGTGCCGACAGCGAACGGCTAATGCCTTTTATACAAAAGTTTTCATGTCGATGAGGTGGCACTTTACGTTCTGAATTTTCGTGGTTGTAAATGGGCGAAATCGGCCCAGAGGGAAAAAGGTTTTCGTTTAAGGGACTTAAGGTACCTCGGAAAAAAGTACACTTTTATGGTAATACCTCAATAAAGAGCATAGTTGCTGGACGTTTTGGCCCAAAAAAAAGTACCGCAAAAACTAGAATCTAAAATTAAAGCAAATTTTGCTATGAATCCAAAAATACAGGGCTGTCATAGAAACCATGTCGGTTTTGCTAAATGTCGTTTTTGCAAACCAATGTTGGTTTCATAAGGTGTCATGAAACCAAGTTGGTTTTTTCTATTGTCGAATGTAACTAAAACCAATGTTCTTATCTGCTGTTGCTGATAAAACCGATAACCTTGGTTTTCTTGACACCAAACCCTTTTTTCTTATCGTTTTCAAAACCAATAGTGACAACATTGGTTTCTATGACAGCCCTGATAGAGTAATTTTTGAAGTTTTGCTTATATTGGGGATGATGGATGGGCAGAATAGGTCCAAAGGCGGACCTTTTCGCGCTTCATTAGCGTAAGGACGGTGAAGGGTATATAAGGGTTGACGTTGGTCGACGTAAACTTGTTCTGGGTGCTGCCACTTCGTTTGATGACTAGATTTAATTGTCGAACCAATTGACCACAGAAGGAAGATTAGCATCGCTCTATACCAAGGAACATTGACGATAACAGGGTCTTCTTTCTCAATTTTAAAGAAAACTAATCCAATGATGCCGCCTTAGTCACACTCTAGTGTATTGTTTTCGCCATAACAATGGCAATTTTACTTTTTGACACAGCCGCTGAGCCAAAAATGCATTTAGGCCGAGAAAATTATTTCATGGGGTAAATCCGAACCTTCTGCCAACATTTTCAAAGACCAAATATTAAACGCACGAGTACACTAGAGTCAATCTGCTTTAAAACTTGATTCAGCCAAGGATTATACGGATGGAACACAAATCAAACTCTAAAATAAACCGCTTTGACCCATTGTCGATGTCCAAAAAGGCGGATAGACGCTTAATCAAAATTTATGGGCCTTTTTCAATACTGACCTCTTTGACTACTATGTTTTGTTTCGCTACACTCCATTCTCATTCTGGTTGTTGGATAAACATTTAAAAAAAGTGTAAAAATGCTCAAACTTCTCCAGGGCGCGAGGAATTGTCGGCGCCGACCGTTCTCAAGACAAAATTCGTTTTCAAATGAGCCAGAATTTAGATATTTTTTTGAAAAATTCCATACGTTCGGCAATACAATTGTCAAAATATCTAGTATTTAAGTATAATTGTCAAAATACTAAATATTTTGACAATTGTATGGCATTGGTAACTTTGACAGCTTCTGAAATATAATAGAAAAACTATTATTCATAGTACAATAAACAAGGTATAGTCATTAGCCCAACAACAACTAAAATAGTTCGCTAGATTGTCAAAGAAAGAGAATACAAAAAATACATATTTGTGAATGTTTGATGATGATTGTGAATGTTGGATAAAGAATTTTTCCTTTAAAAACTTCAACAAACGCCATTGTAAAATTTCAAAATTGAGAATTTAACTACTACGAGAAAAAAATTTAAAATCAGCATTAGCATAACTCTACCTTCTTATTGTACCATGCTATTAATGTATTCTGATCACCTGTAAATGCCTATATCGAAACTTTATGACAATTGATTAACATTGGGTAACAATAAGCTGATATTTACCAGCGAACGTTTAATAGGGGAAAGGGCCCATAGGTCCACCACAAAAGCTCGTTTTGGAGATGTTAAGTGCGTCTAAATCAACTATTGCTTAGTTAAGCCGTGGCTTGTCTACAAGTTTTGGAGTTATATTGAGATTGACTTTAACAGGAATTAATTTAGTCCCTTAAAATTACATTTTATTCCGTCTAGGCCAATTTCGTCCATTTACAAACAAAACTACAGAGTCCTAACTCATTTGGTTTAAATGCTATTGCTCTTTCAATAGGCACACAAATGGGATGACGTTCAGGTATGATCGTCTTAGTATTTTCGGATTACAAAGCAGACATCGCTTAATTCCAAAAAATATCATTCACCGACTGGAGAGATCCCTAATGGAATGTTGAGGAAATTAATTTATAGCAATCTCAACTACGGCTGCCACTTTATGTCAAATAAAAAGGAAAATTTAAAAATTATAATTATAAACTAAAAATTATTTATAACTCAAAATCCTGGTTTCCAACAAAAAATATGAAAAAGAATTGACTCAAATAAAAATATATGTGACAGCGCATAGAGAAAGGGACTTAAGGGTAAAAAAATCAATTTTCATTTTTTTTTCTTTTTTTGATGTGGACAACATCTGAGCATCGAATGAGACCGATCCCATGCCCCAAAAGTGTTCCCTCCGTTTTATGAAAGTGAAGTCGACGATTCTAAGCGAAAATAGAAAGGGACCTAATTTTTAAAATGGCTCTCCTGAACAAAACTGGGTTTTAACCTTAGGTCCCTTTTTATTTTGCGCGTCACATATGTGCAAACCCAGCAAACCAAACGTTCAGAATTTGGTCGGAATTCTATACGACAATCGGCAAAATGTTCCGATTTCGGATCAGAATTCTTACCGTGTTCGTAACGAAAACATATAAGAGGGTTGACACGAATTCTGAACTACTTCTCTAAAAAAACAATCCTCACCCAACCGAACTTAATTCGTATCGTTTTCGGTAAAAACTCTCGATAGCGTTCAGATATTGTTCAGAATAATCTGATATCAGACATTGTTGGCAAATTTTGTTTACTGGGAATATATGCAGTTGTACCGGCACATAGTGCCTTTAGCAGCCCATGACCAAAGAATTGCTCTTCCGGTGCATAGAACAAGTTATTTATTTTTTACCGTGAGCCACTGTGCACAAAGGTTGAGTAGCCCTGCTCGCCCAGACGCATGAGTAATGTCGGTAATTCCTTATCACTCATACGTTACGTTGAGCAAACATTAAAGTTCTTGGAGGATTCAAGGCGAAGGCACCAGCGTCGTTTACACCGTAAACTTCCGTATACACCGTCTTCCAAGCACACCGACATTCGTAAACAAGCCCACTCTCATGCAGACACCAATACAACGTTTTGCCAAAAAAAAACAAAAACAAACAAAACAAAAGACATGTTTATGACTCTTTCGTCGTCTTCTAGTCTCCAAATGTTATATATTTAACATTCTCTGTTTGCGCTGTTGTTGTCGTTTAGGGGTTTTACGGCTACCAACTAAACGAAAACAAACAACGAAAAAAACACCGAAACGCAACGTAACGTAAGAAAAACCAAACAGTAGCTACGACAAAAAACACAAACAATACAAAAACCTGGCCAGAGAGGCCAATAAACTTAAACAAACTATTCACAGTGCCCGGAGCAATAAAAAATGCTGAAAAAATCGCATGAGAAGGCGACAAGGACAGCAATTATTTAGTACACGAATGTGTACGAATGTTTACGAACATGGGCGAGTTGGCATGTGTGTTGCGAGTGTTTATGTCGGGCCGAACAAGAGTCATTTGGGATCTTAACGGAGACGACGTTTTTTTCGGTTTGTGTGTGCTGTCTTATCAGACGTAGCGGAAGGCAAGGACGAGCCTGTTTATGTGTATGTGAATTGCAGTTCATATGCGAAGCCGGAAGTGGTTTATTCGGGGCCTTGTGAAGGACATTGGCCACAGCAACTGATGTCATGTTAAGATGGAAAAAATGAGGGTTTTTAAGGATATTATTATCTGAGTTTTAGATCAAAGAGATCTATGTTTGGCTTGTGCTTTCAGGGTTCGTAAAGTATTAAAAAGGAAATATCGATAAATATTGACATAATCGTAAGTTGTGATTTCGTTTGGCTGGCCTAATCGGATTTGAAGACAAAGACATATTGAACTTGTTCGAAAATAATAATACTTATTTAATCCCCTCAAATTCCCTTTAGGAAGAAACGGGGAGCTTTACTTTAATCAGTGCCTTATGTAATTCTTGCACTTACTGACCGGGACCTATCGCCGGTTCTATATGGCCAATAAATTTTATAAAGAAGCTTTTAATTATAAATTTCTAGTAGAGGCAACAAATTGATTTTCTAAACACTGGTTGGTAAAGTATGTAGAAAAAACATTGACGATTTTTACAAAGGAGAGAATGCATTGGTCGTTTAAAGCCAGTGTTGAAATGACAATGCATTGGTCGTTAAAAGCCAGCGTTGACAATAGGTCACGATCATTGGGAATAAGAAGCATATCGTGCACATCTCCCTAGTTTAAGCGACGCAGACCATTTTTTTCTTTAATAGTATTTTAAATGGAAGATGTAAGTGATAGCAAGCACTCGGTCTAATAATCATGGAATTTACCTCCCTATTAAACGGTGTTTTTTGTTTGTGAAAGGATAGCTTACTATTTAACACCTGTGTGGTCTTACACAGAATAACTACCTAGAACTACTTTAATAATACTTTGGGGTTTGTTCTACCATGGTACAATAAAGAAGGTCATTAGCCCAACAACAACAAGAATAGTTTGCTATATTGTCAGTCATTTGAAAGAGAATACCAAAAATACATATGTATTTGTGAATGTTTGATGATGATTGTGAATGTTGGAAAAAGAATTTTTCCTTTACAAACTTCAACAAACGCCATTGCCAAATTTCAAATTTGACAATTTTAATTATTACAAGAAAATATTTAAAATCAGCTGTTAGCAGAACTCTACCTTCTTTATTGTATCATGTGTTCTACTAAACCATAATACTTTTAGACTTTTTTGTTTAGTCTCAATATATAAGACTGCATGCCAAATCCTCAACAGTTTAGATATTTGTTAATAAAAAGTGTCAATTTTGTTCTTATAACTTTAAAAAATTTTTCGAAAACAAATTATTTTGCAGCAGTTTGAATTTTTGGCCGGGATTAATAAAGGGTGGTTAAATTTTAAGAGCCGATGTTGAATGTGAACCACACCTTAATCAAGTTTTTTTTGCATTTCATTTGGGGTTATTTGAAAGAAAAGGTTACGTCGATAAGCTAGCAACAATTCAAGTGCTAAGAATAAGATAATTCGGCACATTAATGGCATAGAACCTTAATTATGCCTCAGCGTCATCGAAAATGTGGACCATCGGATGGAGGTGTGCCGCCGAGGTCGTAGCAGCCATATACCTGATATTTTGTTCCATACATAATTAATCCAGTCCAATATTATCATAATAAAAAGATATAACAATAATTTCCTAAATAATTTGTGTTTTATCTAAAATTAGCATCGGCCCTTAAAATTTAACTACCCTTTACTAATAACACTGTGCTAGTTAAAAAACCGACAAGCGGGGCACCCGTTGGTTTAAACTAAATCCAAAATAATTCCAAAGTCCAATGCAATATACTCAAAAAAATATAAAAAAATATATTAAAATAAAAATTAAAGTTTTTCATCTGTTCAGCTGGTTTGTTTTATTTCGGTCGTTTGCTTTTACACATTGAACAGGGATTAAGCGGCTCGATACCTCTTGCAACTATATTTAAATAGAAGACAAGCTTTTATCAAAATGGCAAAGTATTATTGATTTTCGCTAATTTAAAAAAGGGGTACCCCGCTTGTCGCTTAAAACATTTCTCAAATAAAGCACTGTTATTAGCCTCGATCTAGACAAATAACTGAAATGGTAGCAAATTATATTTTTAAAAGTTTTTGTCAAGTACAGAAGGTGGTTTACTATAGAAATGAACGGCATTACAGTCCAGTCTATAGAGGTGTAACAGAAAACACCACTAATAAATATACTCTAACTACATGCTGGCAACGCTTGCTTGATTCCTTATTGACAACTTCTTATCATTTGTATGGCTTTATCTATCTGTAACCAATCTCACGCGGTCACCAGAGATCGTTTTTTTATCTAGTCCCTCTTGTAGCTTATGTAGATCTTTTGTATTATAACTCATATCCCTCCGATCTGAACATAGGAGAAATCAATGACCATCTGTAGTTCCTAATATGTTCACCTTCTTTAATGAAGAGTCTTATACGATATCACCCATTCGCTAAATCTACCGAGAAGAAAGGCTATCTGACGTACATTAATTCGACGATGAGGATTTTTCAACAGACTACATTTAGATCTTGTTCTACAAAAAGCAAAAAAGTACTTATATTCGATATATTACATAGTGACATCTAAGGCTTGCCAACTTACCAGCAATCCTTAGGTTGCGATTCCTTCTGATCGTCTAGCAAATGCTGCCGTTTGCAAAAATTGCAGCGACTGCTACTGATGCATCATCGGTGTATGGTGTACCAATCTGGTATCCAATATGGAAAATTTTCACACTACAATACGGAAACTTTGTACTGCAATCTGTACAACCATCAAAAATCTTACAGAAGTAGCTTTCTACATCATCCTTTGATTTGATTTCTTCTCATCTACAATTCCCACAGCTTTAAAGATTGCATTCACTGCATTGCATTTTATTTTAAACGAGGCCAACAGCTTTCCATTATTTTGATTTATGTACACATATGGGCTTCCAGACGATCCACCAGAATTAATTGGAAGTATATTTAAAATGGGGGTTGCATGGCTAGCCGCTTTTGCATACGGCGATTAATCTGCACTTTTGACGACATATTAATTTTTAGCATTAAATAAATTCGATCACTGCTTCGCCTCAACTGTGGGTATCTCTCTTCGGAAGAAGTTTCTATTTCAAATCAATTCTATACATTTTTCTTGTAGAACAACAAATTGGCTATTAAAAATGACCTTTATAATCAATGCTTTTTTTATATTAAACTTTTGGCGGCTATTTTCTATCGCATTATTGACGTTTATCGTTAATAATAAATAAACAACTCAGCTGTCAAAAAACAGTTACTGCGAACTAAACAATGGCGACGGCGTATACACAAACGTTTTTATGGCACGCAAATATTTAGTTTTCTTCTGCAGAAAACGGCAAATTAAAGTTGTGTTCAGACCAACGCGAAACTACAATTTTTTTAATTTGTATATTAAAATCCATACAAATTGTAGCAGATTTTCTACGAAATTGCGAACATGGCAATTTCGTCTGCATACGTGAACAGTGTTGCCGCTAATTGTTGTTTAGTAGCTATTTGCTATAAATAGTGTTGTTTTCGGCTAAGCCTCGATAAATAATACTGAATAGCAAAACCGCAATAGCTAAGTTGGATGTTAAGAAAATCCCAATTCTCTTAGTGTCTAAAGAAAAAGTCTAGAAGTAAAAGACTCTTCAAAAATAATAGAAAAGTAGTACAATTATGTTTTTGAAGCCTTATTAGTACTAAGCATTGATAACAATCAAGTATAAACCTCTATCCCGACTAAGTACTAATATAGCTAAAACAAATTATTTACCTTATTTCTTTCAGAATCGAGTAGACCAGTGCTCATTGTATAGCCATGCTTAAAAGAGCATATTTTGCTAACTATTCAGTCTTAGCAATCAATGCTTGACTAAAAAAGCCACTAATATATCAAAATGCGTGTTTTATTCTCCTGTTTTAAAACTTTTTTATTTACTAAATATATATTGGATATTTTCCTTCAAAAATCGTTTGTTTTTAAAAAATTTTGATTGATGGAAAAAGGTTGTTGAGAAACAGGCGTAAAGCTACACTCAACTGAATTAATCAGACTTAAGCGTAGCCTCTTAGAATGTTTGTTGTCTAACCTTTTAAGATTTTCAATACAAACTATTTATGACGCGTTTTTTTAATACATTTTGCGTAAATAAGAAACATTACGATTTTTCAATAAGAGTTCTTAATTACTATATTAGCGGTGTTTAAAGTGTAAATTTCACTTGTCAAATAAAGCAAGCCTAAGGACTATTTAAAGATTTGGTCGAGAACAGTCGATTTTCGGCAAATTTGGTCGGATTATTTGGTAAAACTTTGCTGGAAAAAATACTGTATGTGCATGTCACTTGACATAAATTCTTATGTAAACTTTAATACTAACGCGACACGACAAAAAACAACATCGGCTGTAAAGCTACAAAATCGAAAACGGTGCTAGCGGCTTTTATGCTTTTCGTCGCATCGGTTTTTGTGCTGTCAAATAATAAAGATCTTCAAATGACTTCTTTATTCCTTTTTTATAATTTTTTTTTATCAAAAGACATAAAACAATATAATGATTGTAGAAATGGTTGTTTGTGACATTATCTTACTAAAAAACTACATCGACAAAAAAAGCTTTGGTTTGAATATACCCACGACTACCGGGTTGCGGTTGCGTTTTGTCGGGTCGCGCCTTAAAATATCCGCAAAGAAATACGCCAGTAGGAGCACACAACACAGGTTAAACGCAGTAAATTACATTCTTGTCTTATTTCATATATTAAAATGTGAAAATTTGACATATATTAATTTCAACGAAGTTCCTAATATTTGTTCCAATATCTTTAATTTGAATTTAAATCAAAACTTGAAAACTACCAGTCCAGACTAAAAATACCTTGAAAATATAAATCTTAAATGCCACATGCAAATTTTTGTAATGTATGTCTATGCTGCACAACAAAATACGCGTTGGCATTTAAAAGATTTTGGCTCTCATAAGAAAAAGTATGTTATGCAGAAGCGTTTTAATTGAAAATGAGTTTAAGTGTGATCGGGCCTTACATTAGCGAATGCCATCGAAACCGCAATTTTTTTTATATTTTTAAAAAAAATCCTGTAGATATTTTGACGAAATTACGAAAATCGTTTTTTTACTTCTATTTGCATTTTTCATATTTGCTTAAGTGTGGTGGGGCCTTCAGACTTTTTATCTGCCTTTTCTGCTGTACGTAACTAAATATTTGCGGGCCATTAAAATGTTTGGATAAACGCCGTCGCCATTATTTAGTTCGCCGTTGGTGCTGTTTGACAACTCAGTTGTGTATATAAAATTGACGATAAATGTCAATACTGCAATAGCAAAGAACCGCCAAAAAGCGCATTGTCATAAATTATTTTCACTAGTCAATTTATTGTTCATTTAGAAAGTTGTGTAGAATATATTTAAAATAGGAATTTCTTCCGAAGAACGATGTCACAATTAAAAAAATATTTATCGAGGCGAAGCAGTGATCGAATTTATTCACTGCTGAAAATTAATGTTAAAAGCGCAGAAGAATCACTTACGGAAAAGTGGCTAGACCATGTACCGCCTATCATTCTAAAATATTTTCCAGTAAATTCACATGAATCCTCCTGAAGCCGATAAAAAACTTAAATGTTGTATGTTAGTCAAAGCAGTTGGTCTGGTTGAAAGAGATTGACAGTGAATTCCACTAAATTCTCGTAAATCATCCTGAAGCCGATATAAAATTAAATGGAATTTAGCCAAAGCTGTTGGTCTCGTTTCCATGAGATTGGAAGTGAATCCAATCTTCTATGTGGTAAGACATTAAAAATCAAAGAAAGTTGTAAAATTTTCCAATAAGATTCTTGCTAGTTATCTTAACGGCAGTACACAAGGTTCCATGTTGGAGTATAACAAGGTTCCTTATTGGGACCTATCCAATGGAACCAGTATAAATGCGTTAAAATGTTAAAGGTGCCAGATGGTAACTGGGCACAACGTGAAGTAGCAGTCGCTGCCATTTTTGCAAACGGCAATCTTTGCTATATGATAGAAAGGATTAAATGAAGGATTGCTGGTAAGTTTGCTTTTGAATAAAAAATTCTTTTAGCTTTTTAAAAAACTAGATGTACTCTGTTAAAAAATAGGCTCATAAAACTACATCACCTTAGAGAGTCTTTGGTCTCGGTAGGTTAAGCGAATGGGTGATATCATATAAGACTCCATTGAAGGCGGTGACAATATTAGTAACTACAGATGATCATTCAAGCCTTCAATGCTATGAATTCTAATTCAATAGATGTCTACGATATCTGTAACTTAAACTAAGTTCGACCTCATTTCTATTTATTCTTGTGATCCATCTAGAGGTATTTTTTTCAGAACAAAAAAATATATATATAATCATCGGTGCATATATTATGCACCGATGATTCCACCAGCTTATAAAACGCACCAAACCGTGGTTTTCTCTGGGTGTAATGGCACCTCTTGAATCTCTTCTTGTTGCTCTCCAGCCCAAATGCGTCAAGTTTTGTTTGTGAGCATTTATGCACAGGTCTGTCCCAATTTGAGATCATGAGGCTTTGTGAAACTACACAAACAAACCTATCTTTGACCCTTTTGAAATGGAGCTTATTAATGTTATCTAAAAACGTTCAGAAGACTGGTGTAGGTAGACTGAATCAAATTGTCCAAACATGCCCTGACCTTCCTTATTTGTTTTCACTGGGTACAACGTTTTGACCCTTTTTAAATGGAGCTTATTAATGTTATCTAAAGACATTCAAAAGACCGCCGTAGACTATCATATCATCTGGTATGCCCTGACCTTTTTTTATTTGTTTTCACCTGTTGCCTAACTTTTAAATTATGACTAACTTCCCATAAAATAATTCTGCAGTGGAACAAACGGAATTCTTCTCTCCAAAATTTGTTTAAATCCGTTGACCGAACCTGCTATTTTATGTCGGCTGTAGATTAATATTTACATGGCTTAAAATACTGTCGGCATTTTCCAGGTGAAACCGCAGCGAAAAATGGTGAAAGTTCTTACGCGAATTTAAACTTTGGATAATTTTCTGATTGTCAAGCACGCTACATCTTTTTTACTATGGCATGACTTCAAGATGCACTGCTGTAATTAAATTCAATTTTTGGATCTCTTATAAACTCTTCGGTTTATATCGTGTTTAGGCCTACTTATGTTTTGACCAAACCCGTTTCATGACTTAAAGTAATTTAAGCTATGTCCGTCTGCCGGCTGATTTGTACGAAAGAAGTCACCATATTTGTTTAAAGGTTATTTTAAAACCGCTATTGGGATTGCAAATAAGCCATAATGCCGAATCCCTTCTGGCTATGTCCGTCTGCCGGCTGATTTGTACAAAAGAAGTCACCAAATTTGTTTAAAGGTTATTTTAAAACCGCTATTGGGATTGCAAATAGGCCATAATGCCGAATCCCTTCTGGCTCCTTCCACAGAAAGGTACAGTTTCAACTTTTGCTATTCCTCCAATATCTTTAATAATATTTACCTAACCAAAAAGAATTTAGAAAGAAGGTAAACTTAGTTAAAAATTGTATACGTAGTCACACCCCTACTTGTACCTCCCACACTCCAGTGATAACTGGAATGAATAGCCGGTTCTATGCACCGGATCGACCCGAAGGAGCAATTCTTCCGCCAAGGGCTGTCACCCCGTCACTATATGCCGCTACAACAACAACGACCCTGTTTAATTGCAGATAAACCCCTATAAAACTTGTCTACAAGCGCATGATATGCCATACTTGCGTATGGAAATATTGGTTGACACGTCCCTTCCAAATGCTTCATTTCGCCCACTTTTGGTTTTCGCATTATATCTTCTATACTAATTATGCGATATGACTAAAAATTAGTACATAGCAATAGAACTATGAGGTAAATATGGTGACAAAAACATGGGGTCCTTGCTAAGAACATTCTGATACCTTCCAAACAAATGACCCTGTCCCAGTGCAGGTTAGAACCCACATAACTTGTAACCTTAATTATGAACTTGATTCATATTGTAAATTTAACAATTCTCAACAAATTTAAAAACCGAGGGCAAAACTAAAAATAAAACTAGGATCTCAAATTCATATCACTAATGCTGTCCGAAATGTTTAATTGCTGTGTACGACGGCGACTTAATGTTGTAGCAGCCCGGTTTACCCTGTGTTCAAATGACCTATACAAATGTCAAATCTTTCACCGACTCAGTTTTATTAAATTTCTGCTTTGGGAAACATAAATTTAACTATCGAAAATCGCATCTGTAGAAAATATTGTTGTACAAGGTGTCCGCTGGGAAGGTATACTACTTTGTTTTGCCGTAATTTTGGTAAACATTAGTCCTGACAGTTCATATTTGGCAGTCGTGAAGTAGAGACGTGGCAAATTTATTATGGAAAAATATTCGATAAACCAACGTGTTTTAAACGGATATCTGACAATTTTTATTTGCATAAAATGTTTAACATCCTCTTAACAAAGATCTGAGGAATTCGCGTTATAAAGAAAATTGCGAAATGTATGGTATAAACGTAGTATTACTCCAACTACCGTAACTAATATCCTTCTTTTCTTATTGTACCATGTACCAACTTGGTTATTCCTTGTTTCACTTCAATCTTTTTCTTTATTGCAGCATTGCTCTGTTAGCCGCACCGCACTGCCCGCTCTCCAATTTCAACTTCTTGACTTTATTGCTGGTATTGGTTGTTATTGGGTGTGGATGTGAAAGATGCAAAGTGGAATTTATTAATCATCTTCGTATCGTTGCTCATATGTGATGGATATACGCAAACAGAAACGTCTTGGCCCGGCGCCAATAGCTTCATTTGAGAAATCCTTTGAGGATTCTTCACCATTGACTGTAGCTTCTTCAACTACTCAAACAGAAAATGCTGATATTCGCAATAATGTTGGGGCAGCACAAGTAACCACCCAAGTGGCTGAGGATAATCATAGAAATGGTGCTGCTGATGGCTATGACTACGGCGATGTTGCTGACTATGTGCAGCAGCGGAAGGAAGAGGAGGTGGCCGTTACAAAAGAACGGGTAAGTTTTTTTTATTTCATTTTGTTGCATACAAATGTTTAAGCTGTTATAAAAAGTTGACCCCAAAAACGGGCAAGGAGAGGATGTGAGTGGTGGTTTGAACGATTTATTTTAAATGGGATTCACTAAAAAGGAAATCAGTTAAAGTATGGGAAATGTATGCATACATATTTTGATTTATATGTCCATTCAATTCAAAAGGAAAGAAAATAATTTTAATGGGATTATATTTTGATCGGGGCCAAAATAAATTGGACAAAAAGGCCCCCAGAGCCCTTCAAAACAAATTCACCAAATTCATTCCAGTTGTGAGTAATCACAGAGCCCACAGAACAAGGAGGTTTTATTAGGAGAAAAAAGTTTCTCCAAAGCGTGATGTAAGCCAGTTAAGACCATCTATTTTGTAATTTTACAGATCGTGTGTATATGGAGTCTAACAAAACAGTATCTAGTGGGTATTCCACATCAAATTTTAAAGATTATTCATTTCATTACACTCCACCGAAAGGGTCGATGGTGTACTAAATTTGTCATTCCGGTTGCAACAGCACGAAATATTGTTCGAAGACAATATACAGTACAAATATGGTTGATCGTTGTAAAATTCTAAGATGATCTAGCCATGTCCGTTCATCTGCGTGTCGGTTGAAACCACAATAGCGGTCAAATGGATTAACCTACGATTCTTAAATTGTTGCATGATTATGGCTTATGGTCAAACCCTGTGGGAATCGTCTCACGGAAAAAAAGTATCTCTTTAAGGGACTTTAGGTACCTAGGAAAAAAAATTACACTTTTTTGAGTATTTTCCTTAAAAGTTTTATTTTTTGTTAACGAACTATGGGTAAAATGGTTACTGTCAGTTGCGATGCACCAAACACTTTGAACAAAGGGCATTGTTGCTGAATGTTTGGGCAAGCGTCCCTTTCATCCTGAGAACGGCCGAAGAATAGCCTATATGGACTTGTTAAGGGCGGAGCGCGGTAATTTGCTTATTTGGGAATGAAATAAAAAAAATTATAAACCTTAGAAAAAATTATTTTATATTTTAGTTATGTTAAACAGTAAGGGAATTTTTAAATGACATTGTTTTAAATAGTGATCTGGTAAATGTCGACATTCGCTATGCACAAACTGCTGCATACGTTTTCCGAAGTTTTTATAAATTCTAACAAGCATGTCAAATGGTACTTTGCCAATTTCAACCTCAATATTGTTAATTAGGTCTTCCAAGGTGTTGGGACGGTTGATATACACCTTCTACTTCAGGCAACCCCAAAGGAAAAAATCGCATGGGGCTAAGTCTGGTGAGCGTGTCGGCCAGTTCACAAAAAAGTGCTTTGTCAGAAAAGAAGATTATTCGAGCAAAATCTTTGTCCATTGCGAGCTTTAAGGACTAAAGGACACGTAGAATAGATAATGAAGCGGATGACCATGTGCCTTCAATTGCTGAGTCAATTGGACCTTGTTCGCAAATAATATCAGGGTTCAGTGCAAAATTAGCATCAGCCAATATTGAGTTGTAGAAAATGATGGCGATTAGATGCTCCATACTCTCAGCTATTACAGCTACATTCTCGTCAATGAGCCCAGTACGACTACGAGGACCGTGAGTTTTGTCCTCTAGCATGCTAGCCTAACTTTTTGTACAAACTTCGTACAGCAGACACTGGCTTATTTTGGTAAAACATGATTTTTTAATGAACGGCCTTAAGTCTGCCTTCCTGTTTTTTTACTCGTATACTTATAATATTCCTTTTATTTAATTATACCCAGTACCACTCTGAAGAATATGGCATTACAAGAAGAATAGGATATTTCATGCAAAAGGTTTGTAACTACCAAAAATTTGTGAGCTGATTTGCGGCTGATTCCATTTAGCTTTTAGCTCTATTGGTAGAAGCCACATCTTACATTCAATCTTGATGAAACTAAGCAAGTTTTTAGGCCATAAAAGGGCGTTATTAAAATAAAAGTAAATCGGTTCAGGTTTGAAGTAGCTCCCATATATATAGGTTTATCCAATTTTATGTACTCAGCCCTTGAAGCCACATATTACATCCAATCTTGATGAAATTTGGCACACGTTAGTTTTTTGGGCCAAAAAATGAGTTATTCAAATAAAAGAAAATTGGTTCAGATTTAGATTTATAGTTCCTACATATATGTTCATCCGATTTTTCTGTTTTTAGCTCTAGAAGCCACATCTAACATCCAATCCTGATGAAATTTAGCCCGTGTTAGTTTTTTTAGCCTTAGAAGAAAGCAATTGAAATTGCTTCAATTTAGATAAAGCTTGTTTATCCGATGTTAAGTCTAAAAGTCACATATAACATCCAATTTTGGTGAAATTTGGCACACGTAAGTTATGTTTTTAGTTGCAGGAGCCACATATTGCTTCTAATCTCGATGAAATTTGGCACAAGTCAGTTATTTGGACCAAGCACCGAAGTTGTGGAAATTGAATGAAATCGGTTCAGTTTTATGTATAGCCCCCATAAATATGTTCATCCGATTTAACGTTTTTAGCTCTAGAAGCCACATATTACATGCAATCTTGATTTAATTTGGCAAAAGCAAGTTCCTTTTGCCAAGGACGGATGCTGTTGAGCTTAAAGAATATCGGCTCAGATTAAGATACGGTTTTCATATATGTGTTCAACCGAACCAAAAACAATAAAATTTCTCACAATTTCAAATATGACATTCGTTTTACTAGGGTTTTATTAGTTTTATTTCTGACCTAATAATGAAAATGCGAATATTTATGGATTTGGCTCGTCTTCGAAGACCCACACGGTCGATTGCTGTTTTGTTTCGGGCTCCTACGCATAGATCCATGATTCGTCACCTGTGATCGTATTTTTTCAAAATTTCTTTGCACCGATTGACACGAGCCTTTTTTTGAGCGATTGTTAAATTGTGCGGGATCCAACGAGAACAAACCTTTTTTACGGCCAGGTGTTCATGGAATACCGAATGTATGCTGGTGAAAGAAATGCCCAAGAATGCCTCTATCTCACGGTATGTCACATGACGATCTTGCATTAATGTTCTCAGGCACAACGGCCGTTTTTGGACGACCTCCACGACCTTCGTCTTTGAGCGAGCGTCGGCCACGATTGAATTCATACAAAGATTTAAGTCCATCGATGCACTCTTGTCGTGATAATCCACGTCGAAAGTTGTGAAAAATGATCGCACGAAAATGTTCACGAGTTAATTCAATTTTTTTATGTGAGTGAAGATAAATTCGAATTTAACTTTCAAAAACGCAAAAAATCCGCGACCCTCAGTGGGTTAAAGTTAAATTCGAATTTATCTTCACTCTTTGACGAGACAGCAGTGTGCGCAAAGTGAAGTTAAATTCGAATTTAACTTCACATAGCAAGACAGAATTGCATGATTTGCTTTAGAGCGGATCTAAATGCGTCCATGGAGGACAACTGAAAGTACTTTCGTCAATCAGACTACTGCCAGATTATTGCTACTGGTACTGGCTACTATCGCTAGAAGGCCGTTTGTCTGAAATAATTTTCAGAATATTGATTTCTTCACCTGGAATATGAAATTTGGGGAAAACTGCTCTAGAGCGGATCTAAGTGCGTCCATGGAGGACAACTGGAAGTACTTTCGTCAATCAGTACTGGCTACTATCGCTAGAAGGCCGTTTGTCTGAAATAATTTTCAGAATATTGAATTCTTCACCTGGAATATGAAATTTGGGGAAAATTGCTCTAGAGCGGATCTAAGTGCGTCCATGGAGGACAACTGGAAATTTTTTCGCCAATCAGACTACTGCCAGATTATTGCTACTGGCTACTATCGCTAGAAGGCCGTTTGTCTGAAATAATTTTCAGAATATTGAATTCTTCACCTGGAATATGAAATTTGGGGAAAATGGCCCTAGAGCCGATCTAAGTGCGTCCATGGAGGACAAGTGGAAATACTTTCGTCAATCAGACTACTGCCAGATTATTGCTACTGGTACTGGCCACTATCGCTAGAAGGCCGATTGTCTGAAATAATTTTCAGAATATTGAATTCTTCACCTGAAATATGAAATTTGGGAAAAATTGCACTAAAGCGGATCTAAGTGCGTCCAAATTCCAGGTGAAGAATTCAATATTCTGAAAATTATTTCAGACAAACGGCCTTCTAGCGATAGTAGCCAGTACCAGTAGCAATAATCTGACAGTAGTCTGATTGACGAAAGTATTTCCAGTTGTCCTCCATGGACGCACTTAGATCCGCTCTAGAGCAATTTTCCCCAAATTTCAAATTCCAGGTGAAGAATTCAATATTCTGAAAATTATTTCAGACAAACGGCCTTCTAGCGACAGTAGCCAGTACCAGTAGCAATAATCTGGCGGTAGTCTGATTGACGAAAGTACTTCCAGTTGTACTCCATGGACGCACTTAGATCCTCTCTAAAGCAAATCATGCAATTCTGTCTTGCTATGTGAAGTTAAATTCGAATTTAACTTCACTTTGCGCACACTGCTGTCTCGTCAAAGAGTGAAGATAAATTCGGAATTATTTCTTTTAACCCACTGGCGACCGGGGATTTTTGCGTTTTTGAAAGTTAAATTCGAATTTATCTTCAGTCACATATTTTTTTTTTTGCTAAATTGATTTTTCAAGTCACTGTAAACAACACAAATGATGGGCTTCTAGGGAGTATTTTAAAATCCCGAGGGTTACACGGATATTAAACCCTATTTAATTGCCGATTTTCGTTATCTGTGGGTAATTGTGAATGGGGCTGGTGTCCGATTTTCTATGGAGCTTTTGCTTTGTAATATGTTAGTCCTCCCAAGTTTTTTTCTACACTTCAGTAATTGTTGCCGTTTATTAATAATTGCCTTTAAGTACTGAGAGTTCGTAAGTTTGTCAGCCACTGTACACAAAAATTGTGCCAATTTCATTCACAATACATTGTCCCTGGTCGCCAGCACTGTTCTCTTCTCCTCGACGGTCTTGTCAAAAACTCATTACAATACAAATTGCCAAATAGGACAACAGCCAACAGTCAAACTTACTATTGTAAAACATAAACACACTCACGCATAAGCGCACACTTAAACTCAGAGGCAGAAAAACGGACGGACTGGCAGAGAGAGAGAGAGAGAGAGAGAGAGAGAGAGAGAGAGTGTGTAACTGAAAACTGTTAGAAGATAATCACCAATAGACATTAAAATTTACGATTTGACACTTTAAGCACTTATGCACGCATTTGACAAAAAGCCTCACGTACAATTAGAGCACAAATGCTCACACCTACTCGGAGAAGCACACACAACTCACGCATACATGCATACATTTACCTACTATCATCCAAACACTGGGTGGCCCAAATAAGACTGAAGGGCTTACCAAAAAAGGGTACGAAGAAGTTCCATTGTGGCTCTTGCTGTAAGCGCAATAGCTCCATATTGCTGGAACCTGGATTTTTCTGAACTTGCGGATGCAAAAAAATGTCAATCATAGGCCTGAATCTTCTCATTTCAATTCAGTTCAAAAGAAAATGTACCGACAACTTGATCAACCCTAGCTTGACAGCTCCTGGCCGAATATTGCTGCTTCAGGTCAATCCGGTACATAAAATCAGCTGTCGTCGGATTGTCTGGAGGGGTGTAATTGTCGCTGATTTGATACCCTAGGATTCTGACATGGGTCCATGTTCCTCAAAACGGGTTAAGTTCCTAATTACATTGTCTTACTGGGTGCTGGTCTGACATTAAAATGAAAGAAATGAATGATAATTTCGTTAACTTGAGATAATACAGGGTGGCGCAAAACTACCGTTGTGGTCTGAATGTTTAATAACTTTTTTTATTTATTGGTTAATTATAATTATTATTTTTTTGTTATGTGTAAGTAGTATATTAATGGGGAATATTTTTGGCTTAAGTATGAAAAATTATGTCGAGCAAGTTGTGGCCATTTTCGGCTGCGTACGTTCGTGCTCTTTCCGCGACAGCCCCAGTTGTGCCGAACGTTTTCTTGTTAATGTTTCTGGACTGTGGTCTACCGGTACATGGAAGGTGTCTTACTGTAATATGTTGTCGAAAATTTCCAACCAAGCGGTTTATTGTTGGTTCTGAAGGCCCAATTGACAATTGACTCTTGATTTTTAAAAAAATCAACAATTGCTGATCGTTGTTCTGTTGTGTAGTGTTCCATTTCAAATTCCCCCAGTTTGCTTTACAAAATTCTGAAATAAAAATAAAAATATAAATAAATTTAAACAGTTATTAAACATTCAAACCACAGCGGTAGTTTTGCGCCACCCTGAAGTTGCTGTATATTTTATGCAGGGCTGCCAATCAATAAATAATCGTCGTTTTTTTTAAATCGTCATTAAAAAAAAACTAAATCGTTGTAATATCTTCACACACAGTTTAGGCAATTTTACATAGAAAGTTTATATTATTTACTGAGATCCCCATTTAAGAAACAATACAGACTGTGATCATACAGCTTGAAAGCGATATAATCACACTTCTTGTTGTTTCTCAAATGGGGACTTCAATCAGCGAAAAACTTATATACCTACACAACACCTCTTCAAAGAAATGTTTTGTCCTGGTGAGAGCCGACCTTTCAATACCTATTTTGTGCTTATTATGCCGACCTGATCCACACTTATTTTCTGAGCTATAGCACATTTTTGCATTATTTTGAATATGAGTAAAAGAAAAAGTAACATAAAAACATCACATTAAAAAAAAGTAATATAAAAAAATCTTCTATTTTTCCTTTTCTTAATCTGGCTGAGATTTCAATCTTTGCCTTTATATTTTTGTCTTAATAAATTAATTTAAATCACGTTTAGCACTTACATTTTGTTACTACGACCTTATCGAATTGTAAGGTCATGCTAAACATTTGCAGAATTATAAATGAATAGCTTCCTCTTTATTTATTAAATACTTATTATGAGTTTTAAAAATCTTAATTTTCTGCGTTTTAAAACTGAAATGTCTTCAATCGCCATTTGGTCAAATTTTAGTTTAAAAATCGTCAAAAAGACGACAAACCGTCAATATTTGCAGCCCTGATCATTTGTAGCCTATCTATTTCCATAAAAAACTAAATAACCTGGAAAAGCGAGAAACAAATTTTAAACAAACAAAATTATGTTTATTTTTAAACCCTCAGTCTTATTTGGGTCACCCTGTAATTGCACAACAACAAGGCAGGCATACATTGATTTGTATTACACTGGGAACTTTACAAATACAATTATTTCAAGTAACACTAATACACAAATCTATGTACGTACATATGTATATGCTTTACAAGCAGCCGTACATACATACATATTTATGTATGTACATACATAAATAGTATAGATATATTTGCATACACATGTTTGTATGTAGATAAGAATATAGGTTTTGTATATACAGTAGATGACTTATAGAACATACATATATACACACACACATACGCAAGTAGAAAAAAAACAAAAAAAAATATCCATAGTCACGTGGCTTTTTAGGGAAAAAAATAGTTAACTGCTCTGCCATCCACCGCATTGTAGAGGAATGAAGGAATGTAAAACTACCGCATCACTAATAAATATTTCGCTATGTGTATGTATGTATGTATGTATGTACATACATACATAAACAGTTAGCGAGAGCTGCAGAGTGATAGAGAGCACAAGACACGAGCCAACAGCAGCAATAACAACACAAGTTAAAGTTATTGCAAGGATGTACAAAAAGGAAGAAAAAAACAGAACAACACAAGTATAAAAATTAACATGTGCGTGCACGTCAAAATAACTGTCAAAGTTTTTGGCTAAAGTTAAGTAAATAAAGGAGAAAACAAACAAAGATATTTTGCGTGTATAAAGAGAGCAGAAGATACGATACTCTCTATCCTTAACAACATTAAGAGGCAGAGCGCCCCCAAAACATATGTACACACTTGAAGAAAGCTTTCTTTTAGACCTGCTTTTTGAACCCACAAAGCTTTAAGCTTCTGGTTTGACAGATAAACAGCTGTTGAAAGCTCTCTCTTGCTCTCTTTAACTCCAACTGAACCCCTAACGGTATACTAACTGAAATACGAGAGCAAAAAGTTTCAATTCACGTTCTTTGGGGGTTAGAAGCTTTAGGAAAAATGTTTCTACTTTTAGTTTATAGTGGAGCTCACGCGTGATGATAACGTGAAATTGTTGCAATGTCATAGTTTGAACCGTACACACAAAAAGAGAGCACCAGCAGCAAATATAGCATACTTTTATGGGCTGCAAAGGGAAAAAAGTGGATTCCATGAAAACCAAAAGAAAAAAATGTGAAAATTTTCAATAAAATTCTGTGAAAGAAGTGGCAAAAGAAAAAATCCCAGAAGAAAGCAATAAAAGTTAATAAAAAACAAACACCTAAAAAAGATTGGAAAACAAAATTAAACAGCCAAGCCTATTTTAAGGCTAAAACGTGGAAAAGGTAATAAATAGCACCAGAAAATCACAGATAATTTTCATTAAAGATTAACCAACATTACCAATATATATCAAAGAAAAAGAAGAGAAGACAAATAAAAAAGGGCACTCTAAAGAAAAAACATTTTTCGGTATTTAGCAAGCGAACGAAAAAAGTAAACCACCTTTAGGACAAATAGCTTGATTCCTGAATGCCCTTCAAGGGGGGAAACGACCAAAAAATCAAACATAAAAGCAGTAAAAGTTAAAAATCATTAACGGAAATAAATTTTCTTGGGCACAGAGGAGGCTTTAAATGTGTGTACAAGAGAATCGCGAGACAATCATGCCAAAAGTTCAATAATTTGTTCGGAAAATTAATTATAATGCCCCCGAAATTGGGAGCGAAACCACAAAAAACTGGACTATTAAGTACGAGTAAGCATAATTTGAAGCAGACTTTGTGCCTCGAATGAAGACTAAAATGATACTGTTTAAAAGGACATTATGAAAAACCTTATAATTAATGAATGTTTAAAAATAAAAAAACAACTTAAGTCTTATATATAAGTACTTCCTCGAAATACTTATAAATAAAATTAAGGTTATGTATGGTGGCCTAATAACATGCCGGAGACAATAAAGGCAAATCGAGAACTGACAAAAATAAGTTTGATGGTAAGGGCGGACCATAGTGTGTAACATTTAAAAAGTTGATATATTTGAAGCATTACAAGAGTTCATGAAAATAAAATGAGCAATTAAGAAAATATAGAAAACAAAAAAAGAGGATTCTAAATTTTAAAACATTTCCAGGAAAGATGTAAGACAAAAGGGGATTGCAATTTCAAACAAAATTCAATTAGGGCTTGCTATTTTTATTTGGAACATATACTGAGCACACAGCATACTTTTAGGCCTTTAAAGGAAAAAGTTTCAAAGAACATACCATCAAAAAGAAAAATGTAGGACAATTAATTATAATGCGTTTGATTAATAACTTTTGAAATTTACTTGAATTCGTTGTCAAAAACTAAGAAAATATTTTAGTTTATAAATACATTATTATCTTTATTATTCGATTATTCTTCGAAACAGTTTTAAACATGTTTTTCTAATGCCTAGTTTGTATATGCAATTTAAATCCATGTTCAGCGATTTTCGTGCCGAAATCTATTAAAATTTGTAGGGCAAATGACAGCCGGAATCCTTTGAACATTAAAACTAATAGACTTCACTCATAAAGAAGTGCATGTCATAAACAAAAGAGTTGTGGTGGCATGTCATACCAAAGTCTGCCTGGTGCATAGAACTGGAATGTCGTAGGAATTGTGGCATTTCAAATTATAAAATTTTTTACGATGATTCTGAAAAAGAAACAACAAAAAGGTCTCAAAACAGAATAAAAACAGTTCAAGTCATTATAAAATAATTGTAGTCTTCGAATTTCTACAATCGCACTTTCAATAAAAGAGTATTAACTCAGAACTTTCAAAATTGTAAGTGAACACAAGTAAACTAATTGCCTACAAATATCAAATTAAAATATAAAAAGGATCTAGTCTTTTTCGGACCAAAGAGCAAAGATGTCGGTGGACGGAGTTTTACTTTACTAACTATGGTTGCAGGAGCTGACTGTATAGCAGTTTCTAAGCCAACCAGGGCTTTACTTCAGCAGTATTTTTGCTAATCACAGGTAATATAGTGTTTTTACAATTGCAATTATGGCCAATTTATTTCACCAATTTTTATACGCCGCAGATACCCTGTTCCCTGTTGTGGAAGTACATAGTGTCGGGCTGACAGCCTTTGGCCTAATAATTCGAATTTCAAATCGATCTGCGTCCATTTAAAGGTCAAAATTAAACTACAGGTTATAATTGTGGCCCAATTTTGTGACATATGGCGGAAGAAGGTTTGTTTTTAGACCGAGATTAAGATATAGCTACCACACATATGCTAAACCGATTTTATATCTTTAAGCATTGAGAATGATCAGTAACAAGCACTGATAAATATAAGTCGTATCGACCCGCGTAGTATCAAGGTCTCTAGATCACCAGTATTAATTCCGACTTCTATTAATATGGGTGGTCTAACAATCAATTCTGAACTAAATTGAACCATATTGGCCCCTTTTTGGATATAGTCTTCCAAAAAATAGAGTCATCCAAGGTCCAAAAAATAGAGTCATTTCAAAAGCACAATATAAAACAAAAATTATACATAAAAACTTCGCTTACATTAAGTGGTATATCCTTTAACTCGTAAAACTGTTTGCATCTTGTCATTAGGTACACCAAATACAGACCAGTCTGTTTCAGAATAGAATACCATGCAAATTTAATATAAAATATTCTATAGGATCTAGATCAGGGAATGGGATTTAGATCAGGGAATTCTGCTGAACATGGTATTCCTTTTTTTACAGATTATAGATGTCTCCCAATTTTGTCCAAGTATGGGACATTGTCATATTTTTATTTTTTTAATAACATTTTTGTTTGATTTTACCTATTTTGTAAGATATATTTAAAAAAGTTCTTTGGCAGTTTTATATTAGAACTTACAAAGCACTTTCGCGGCTTAAGTGTAAATTAATGACATTTACCGTAGACGCTTTTTTGTCCGGACCTGCGGTTGACATTTCTCATTTTAGACGATGTACCATATTGTCTTAAGTTGAAGGCGTTGCCAGATAATAAGTTAAGAAACTCTTCCCATTCACAATACTTTCAAACAAAATTGTTTAAAATTGCATTAAAAATTTGTTTAAAATTTTGAAAACTGTGTGTGGGTTATTAGTGACCCTATTTTTTATCCGTGACCGTAGGTGAATCAAATATGAAAAAAATTCTCGCGAAGCCAACAAATAAAATTAATTTTTTTGCTATTCGGGGTAATTAGCCCTTGTTTCGAAAATACGGGCCATTCAAACATGGGCATATGAGTAGCAAAAAGCAATAAAATTTTCTAGAAAATCAAAATATAATTATTTTTTATATCTTGGTAAATTTATAGGCCGTCCTTCCAAGCGGCCTGAAAACCTGCTTTCAGTTGCCTTCTCTGCGCATCCAGTATTGCGGGGTATAATACAGTCAGCCAGGCACGGTTTGGTTTTTTCTTCTAGATTTAATTAAATTGCAAAGTGTAGACACGCCTAACGACACCACTGAATACCCAGTATATATAGCCCACTCGGTTTTAACTAAATTTTCCTTCTTTTGCATGCGCCTAATGACAACATGTCTGATACAACTAGCCCACTCTGTTTCTAATCAATTTTTCCTTCTTCTAATAAAACTATGATTTTTATCTACATATTAATTTTCATTCATGTCTACATTCTACATGCATAACGTAACCCCATTAGAAAGATGGGATTCTTCTCATCTGCATTTGTTAGCATTTTCATAAAGTATTGATTTTTTCTATATGACAGTTGGTTGAATGTAGGTCGATCAATTTTCACTAAGCAAATAACACTTCTATTTTGATGTCAATGAATTGTGAAAGAAAAAACGACGCAAAGCTTTCCTTATTTTCCCATTCACATTTCCATATCGAAATGTATGCACTCATGCGATAAAAAATATGTTGTGTAAAGATTTCACAAAAATTCAACACAAGTCTGTCATTATATTGATATAAAACATGTACTACCCTTGATTAAACTTAAATTTGTGTGCCTCCCTAAACTAAAGTTGAGATTGGTCATTGATTAAATACAATTTTGTAACTACCGATCCAAAAGTATGCCATATTTTTTAATTCATACAATATTTAGTTGCCTATTCACTAATTTCAACCAACATCCCAATTCTACACTTGTTCCCAAAAGTATGCTTAATTTTTTACCCTAACCAGTGTAGGGTGCAATGACTTCAAATGGTGTTACGGGCCTCTCTTTTAAAGTCTATGCAGCATATTTTTATGTAAAATTTTTCATTTCCTATTGATGTCACTCATTCCACCTAAAAGTATGCTACACTTGTGTCTACTCTTTTGATACAAGAAAAGTAGGCTTATGTGCTATTCCATTTACCTTAATATCTTGTGATGTTCGAGTTTCTGTTATGTGTACACTTTTCTTTTTAATGCCAAATATCACCCTTTCCAGTTTATTGACACTGTTATATGTGTATTTGAGTGTTATGCCTAAAAGTATGCTGGCATTTTTGAGTGCAAGTTATGTCTTATAGTCTTGCTGTACCTGTGTAGACTGTGGCTGTAAATAGACCCGCAGGGCTATATGGAAATTCGACTGATAATATTTGAAATTCTTGTGCACTAGGTTTGATTGGTTTTTCCCACATTTTATCTTAAAAAGAGGCAACATATTTTTTGGTATAGGTTTTATTGCTATTTTTTAGGAATTTTTTTCTTTGGCTTAAAAAATGTTTGCTGTTTTGATGATCTGTGTTTGCGAGTAGGCAGCATCACACCCCTTCCAGCACATTTACGAGTCCTTTCAGGCAAAGGTACTCTAAGCATGAAAACCACCAACTCGAATGGATTGAACTTTGCGGATTATTTGAATAAATTAAAATCCTAGTTTGCTTTGATATTTTTTCTCCAAAACATTCCAAGTACTTACCTTCCCTCGGTGTTTATGAGATGCTTGGAATTTAAATGTAAGGTTTTCCATTAAGAATGTCTAAAACGCCTTAATTGCTGATTCAGGCACGCACAGAGAAGTCATCAGATCGAACTCGGTTCTAAGAACAAAAAATCGTGGAACAAAAACTTCTGGTGCAATTATCAAATGTTTATACATTATTGGTTATATATGAGAGCCTAGGATAATAATAAAGTACATTACACAAAAGTCGGCTTAATGTGGAAAAGTGTTTTACAATTAGCAAATTCAAGTTTATTTAACTTACTTAAGTCCCCCAACTTTCCGTTCAGGAACAAGGGAAACTCCTTCAAATCAGTGAGATGCGCACCACGTAATTCTTATACTCACTGAAAAAAACTTACTGTTTAACATTGGCTACCTATGGCTAATGAATTTTATAGAGAAGCTTTTAAATGACTTAGAGATTAAACTCTATCTCGTAAAATAGCCGGCATTAGCGAAGTGGAAACCCGCTGCTGAAAATTTGGTAGATGTTCTTACCCGCAGTTGAAGCTAAGTTTACTGGCAAGTATTGTCGTGCTCAATAATCATCACACAACGGTTCCTAAAATTTTATTCTATCCGCTAATTCAGTAGATTTCTAGAGCAGTTTTCAGCTAGCTTAGGAGTAGAATTTTATGCATTAAATGTCTTAATGGATTGTCTAAGGTGTCGATTGGCAATCTCTCGAGCTCTCTACCCCTGAACATAAATCCATTTCCACCACAGTTATGCTTGCCAGATAATACAAACTTTCTAATAAAATGTCGAGAAGCTAACATATAAAGAAGTGGCTAAATTCGAATCTCTTCAATATACATTGCGACCATTTCAGTCTATTTAATCTTCTGAAAACCTCCTTATTTAAAAGACCTAAAATTTAAAAAAAATCGGTTAAACAACATAATTTTTTGTAGCTTCTTTTACTAAGGTCAGCGTCAGAAAAGTAGTTTTCATTACCCTGGATCTTTGAATTAAAACAAATTATATTGGTCTCAGTATATAATTAATATAATTTTTAATTCATTTTCGACTTTTCTTTAATTAAATACCAACACAAAATTGTCGGGTGGACAAACTTTACTCTGAGTTGCATTTAATTTTCATACATCACTAAATTTTTGTCCGAGAAAACCAGATAAACTAAGACGCTATAGTACATACAATAGAGTGAAAAGCTGTTCCTCAATCATAGGAGCAAAGTAAAACCAAAACAAACACTTATATTCCCTTCAAGGATGGATGGTTTTGGGTTATTGGCAGAGATTAGGATCAAGCGCATGAAAAGGGCCCAAAAACTATTAACATTTTTTAAAATAATTGTGAAAGCTCTTCTGATGGCCCAATGGTTAACTATAAGCTTTATTATATGTGACTGGTTTCGACGTGTAGCAAATGAAAACATCTTTTAATAGTCTTTAAATCCTTAAGTAGTTTATATACACTTATATTTCATCTATGGTAACACTGTATTCTGTTTTCGGGACATTCATTTTAGACCTATGTAGCTATCTATAGCATCAACGACCAATTTCTGGTATACAATTTTATTATAAAATTATAAAAATTGATCACACTTCTGCCTTAAAATAACATTCACTGAACATTCATTTTAGACCTATGTAGCGATCTATAGCATCAACAACCAATTTCTGGTATACAATTTTATTATAAAATTATAAAAATTAATCACACTCCTGCCTTAAAATCACACCGCAATATCTTGTTTTGCATCGTTATTTTGTTCATACATACACTCAGAGAAAGGATATGGTTACTATATGGTCACGGCAACAATTGTATGTTCTCTGCAATAAAAGTATGGTCTTCGCAACCATAGTTTTGTTTTTTGGATTTAATTCTGAACATAGCGTGATTGCGGCAACATTAATATTGTTAAATTGTAGCAATAGTATAATTGCCAAACTTAAAAATATGGTTGTAGCTACAGTATAAATATGGTTCGTGCTACAAAAGTATTGTTTTTGGGTTTATGCTAACAATAATATGATTACGGCAATCAGACCGACAAAATCGTATTTTTTTAGTTTGACAATGTTACGAATCTTACGCAATATTACTTTTTATATGTAAATTACATTTTTCAAACTATGGTAGTATGTTAAACATACTATGGTTGTGAGGATAATAATATGGTTGCATCCTGAAAACAGGGTGTATTATGTAAGACTACTGTTGGAAAAAAATCTGCGTTTTAAAAGCGGCTTGAAGGCAACTTGTTTCTAACATACAACTCTTAGATCAGTTATCTCAATGGAACGGGGATATTGTCGCCTGTATAGAGATTAATTAGTCTTTTCAGCGTCTGAAATGTAGACTTTGGCGAAATGTGCCTAGGACAGCCAGCATTTTTTTTATCGCCATTCAAGGTCAATGGCGATTAACATTTAAATATAAGATTACTTTTCTTTTGTTTTAATATGTTTCTTCATTAGAATACTCAGTACAAAATAATCAATTTAATTGTTAACACAGGACTTTTTATTAACTTTTCATTCATTCATTGGAAAACAATTCCAAAGCCCCTTACTCGGACTACAACAACTAAGGAAAATAAAACAATTCAAAGTAAAAATATCTTCATATCAATAGCGATTCATTCATTCACCTTTTGAAAGCAAACAAAGCCCGCCCGTACACCTTCTTCTTGGCAAGGGGATGCCTAATGAAGGCTTCGATAAACGGGACAGCAGGGCAAGGAGCGCCGAGCTTGAGGTTTCCTGGTAGCACAACCATGGAAAGTAAAAAAAAAAACAAAAACACGTAAACGTGTTTGTTTAGTAAAAGCCAGGGCAACGACAACGACAAAATACATTTTAATGGAGAAAAGGCATAAACTGGAAGTCAACATGACAAATTTGAATTTATGACCACGAAAATAAAGCAAAAAAAAAGAAAAACAAAATGAGTGGAAAGTATAACAACAAACTAATTAAAACTTGACAACATAAAGCAAAACACAACAACCAGAGAGTCCAAAACAAGGCGAGCAAAAATGAGAAATAAAATGACCCCAGTCTATGGCGTCAAAAAATTGTGTTTGAGGAAACCCAAAACATTTTTCATCTCTGCGTGAACATACTCGTACATATGCATACATGGACAGACAGCCCATACGTACGTACTTACATTTCGACGTATTTATGTATTTGTACAGAGTTAAAAATGTATAAAGGACATTTTTATCCTTGCTGTTTGCCAATGTTGGGGCTCTGGCTGTTGTTGTCATTCATGTTTTTGTTGTTGTTGTTGTTGACGTTGGCTCCGAGCACATTAAAGTTAAAAACTCAACCACTCAACGAAACTTTTGTTGCTGTCGTTGTTCCCATCTTCAAGGTTTCCTTCCATGCACACACCGAGTTTAACAATACTTATGGGTCATGTTGCCGCTGTTTTTGTTGCTGTTGCTTTTGTGTATGTAACAATCAACAACAAAAAAGAAACAACGCTGCACACAGAGATATCAAACTCATACTCACACATCTTCTTGTACATCCTTCCATTCAGACACTAATACAGTTATACCCATACTCCCTCTCTCGCTCTTTGATATCCGTAAATGCATATGCTAGCTTGCGTGTACCCAGCAAACCAAAAGTTTGGAGTTCGGTCAGAAATCGACACGAAAGTCGGCAAATGCATTTGATTTTGGACTGACTTCGTTAGTCCTCATTTTCACTAGGCAATTTTACTTGAGCCAATTTTTATGATTCTCTTTTAAACTTGCCTCTTGGGTTCACACAAGGCAATTCGGTTTCGGCAATTTTAGTCTTCTTTATTGCATTTTGTGCTATTCTGCGATGTTTTGGGTTTGATTTTTGTGTGAAAAAATACAAGGGAATATAAACAAGTTGTTTACTCAATTAATTATAATTAAAGGGAGGTTCAACTAAAACGCACGATGTTAATTTTAAATAAAACAAGAAGATTTCAATATTTCAAGTTTCTTAATATTTTTTTATGATAGAAGTATCTATGAAGTCTATGTGTGAAACAAAATATAGGCCAAATGATCGCCACGCCTTTGACGGTATACCTCTATCCGGAAGTCTATAGTTTTTATGACTCTGAGATATACTCGTAATGGAGGTTCAATGAAGTTAATGCGCAGAAATATCTCATCCGTAAGCTCTTGAATTGTTCTTGTTTTATTGAAGCACACTTTTTCTTTTAAATATCCTTAATGAAAAAGTCCAACGATATCAATTCACATGATCGTGACGGACAATTTACATCTCCACGACGTTAGATATCACTGTCATTGAATTTTTCGCGCAAAAGAACCATGGTTTCGTTAGCTGTGTGGCAAGTGCCAGCATCCTGTTGGAACCATATATCGTTCAGGTCCATATCCTCAATTTCTGGTCACAAGAAGTCTCTTACCATCTCGCAAGAGTGAAAACCATTCTCGGTAACTGCTTGATCGACCTTATTTTCGAAGAAGTACGGTCCGAGTTTTTGTGCATGCATCGGCTTTTCAACAATCATTCGTGGATTATCATTTGCCCAAATGCGACAATTTTGCTTTTTAACGAATCAACTGTGGATTCATTTATGTCGACCAAAAAGTCATGAAATGCACGAAATCCATTTTGATTTGAACGCCCATTTTCGTCAAAGGCTTCAACAGTCTTAATGGGCTGCTCAATTGTTTACCTCTCCATGGTTGCATTTGTCAAACACTGAAGCAAAGAAATGCCAAATTATGTTGGGCAAAAAACTTGACGTTAAGGTGTGACTTAGAAATAACATTGTGCTTGGGCCATCCATTATAATTTAATATCATTATAAAAGTTATAAATACAACATGTCAAAATAATCTTCAGCCAACTTCACACTACGAAAAACAAAAAAGGAATTGCATTTTGTTAAACACTGAAGCAAAGAAATGCCAAATTATGTTGGGCAAAACACTTGACGTTAAGGTGTGACTCACAAATAACATCGTACATTATGGTTGGGCCACCCTTAATAATTTGTAATTATTATAAATGTTATTAAAACAACATGTCAAAATAATCTGCAGCCAACTTCACACTACGAAAAAGACAAACAGAATTGAGAGTACCAGCATTTTTTTCCTTTCCATTCCCCTTAACTCTGTCTTTACAAACTAAAAGTAGCGGCAAGTAAAATGCCTAGTGTAAAAGGGAAGTTACTAAAAACACATGGAGTGGTCAACGCGTTCTCTGTCCGAATCATCGGAGGGATATCTGATTTTTTTGCCGACACGTTGTACCGACTGCTGACCGATCTCTGAAATAATATCTTGGGAAAATCCTGACGAAATTCAAATGTCGTTTAGAACTCATCTGAACTGATGTCTTATGAAATTCGAATGGGTCTGCCGACTCGTCTTTCATAACTTTTCAGACACATAGTTCCGAATTCGTTTAGACCTTGTCTGAGCAATATATCCCTTGGAAAAGAGATCAGAATTTGTTCAGATCTGTCTGAACACAATCAAAAAATGTCCATCAAAGACGTAGTTCAGAAATCCATTAAGAATACGTTCAGATCTGTGGGAATAAAATAAACCTTACAATATTCGAACAGCATTCTGAACGAACTCGGTATAAACTGTCGGGAAAACTTCAGAGATTGTGCAGAAGTGTCCGATATTCGACATTAGGTTTACTGGGCTCATGCGCAGCTTTATCTGTGTGCTAGCATGTATTTTTTACATTCATGCATACGTGCAAGGTGCACACTAAGGTGGGTGGGAAAAGCTGCTCAGTTCTCAAAATTAATCTTGTTTATTCCTCAAACATTTAAGCAATATCGATTGGGAAACCTGATCTAGAGTAATTCTCGATGGCTTCAAGCATTTTTCCATTCTGAGCTAAGTCTCTACCACCTTCCGATGACTGAAAGCAAGCGACTACATTTTATACTTGATTTCGTGATGGTCCATTTCGGGTATTAAAAAATGTTCTTTGAGTCAGAATGATTGCATTTTATTTAGCAAAATATTAGGTTGGCCATTTAAAATTTTAAATTTGAATCGGCTGTAATAAAGTACTGAAATTTTTTTCAAATTTCGCCTTTAATTAGAAAGGTTGAATTTTGTTATTTAATAATGGAACATCATCCGATGCATTTTCGCTTCGCCCAATGGGCTAATAAAGATTGTTTGGCAGAAGATAAAGAATTTTACCAAAAAATCGTGTTTTCAGTTGAATCTTATTTTTATCTCAGTGGCTATGTCAATAAGCAAAATTGCTGCATATACAGGATTTTCCATTAAGGACATAATAATTTTATATACTAATAAAACACAGAATATTTAAGATAAAGAGTTTAAATGTTGTAGTGCAAATTTTACATTATATAAATTAAATTAGATTTCGGTCGTATTTCTCGAGATAACACGTTTACCGAATTTGCCTTTCAGTAAATCGATTGTAAGGCGTGCTGTGTGGCTAGTGGCACTATCTTGTGGAAACCACATATCGGTGATGTCAAGCTCATCCAATTCTGGCCAAAAATTATTTTCTAACATGGCACGATAGCGCGGCTAAGTCATGAGGTCACAAATGATTTTCTCCCATATATCATCCTCTTTAGGTCCTGACGCCAAAATTGTGCAAACGTCAGCGTACGACAAAATTTTCACGCCGTCTGGTGGTGCAGGAATTTTAGAAGTGTAGGGATTAAACAGTGCCGGAGATATCACGCTACCCTGGGGAACTCCCTGCTTAAAACGCCTAATGCAAATGAAAAATCGTTGAGAAGATCATACCCCTTAAATGCATATTCATCATGTCTCCTAAATCATTACGACGGACATACTTTGTGTTTGAAGCCACCCGTTTTTATTCCTCTTTACCAGCATCATACCGTTTTGGATGCTAATGGCGACCACCTTTTACTTTCAACATTTACGCAAACCGACCCGCTTCAGTGCTCCCATACTAGCGTTTTGTACATATTTAGCCATAACAAACATTTCAAATATTTTATGATTGTATCTTGATCATTCATTCACTGAATATATAGACGTACATAACATGCATATATACGATACACAACAGTGATGATCACAAGTGTAGCACACTCAGTATTTGGCGGTCACCGACAATTTTCAATGAAAATAAAATCACACAAATGTGGGAAGTCTTAAAGTATCATGCGAATTAAATTTTTGTCATTGGTTTGTTAAGAAAACAAGCTTAAGTCATTTTTCCTAAAATTAATCCAGTCTAATCTGTCTCAATCCTTTCCTCACTCTTATAAAAACGACAGCATTCCACTATTACTAGTTGACATAATCTGGACATTGTTCTAACTTTACAGTGTCATACTGGAACACCACGACCACCGTAACTTCACCATACATGGACGGCATTGCTTGAAAAAACTCGTTGAGGGCGCAGTAAGGATTTTTGCAGAATTGTTAGCATACCCGCTACTTCGTCCTGCGGGAATTCCAATAAATTGGACAGCCGTGTTTGTCATGTCCTTTAAATTACTTCTTGCATCTCTTAACCAGTATGCATTTACAGCTTCGCTGATTTTTCTGTCTGATGGTCTATGTGGATGTTCTGAAATTTTACTCAGACCTGTCAGGGTGGCACCTTTGCAAATTCCAGCAGTAATCTGTACTATCCGTTGAGAAAGCAACACTTTACATATTACCTAATATTCTAAGCAACCTAGAGAGTCCTTTCTTTATAAGTCTCATGGCCTTCCCTTTCATTTTCACAAATGTATAATCTGCAACAATCCCAATCGGCGTAAATCGGCTGTCCATTTGAACATCCGAAATCCGCTGTCCATTATAACATCCGAAATAGGCTGTCAATTTAAACATCCGAAATCGGCTTGAAATCGATAAGGGTTGTGACGAATATTCACATATGCCAGTGCGAATTATTCGCATCGTATTGTACATTCACTTTCGCACTGGCTAAAGCAAATTTTGGAATATTTGCTTTCGGAAAACCAATTTTAAAATATTCGCATTCGCAAAAACTAAATATTTTGTAAATTATTTTTGAAAAATGTTGGTTTTTCCTTAACACTTGTGCTAAATTGCCTTTTGTACATTGAAAACAATTGAATTTTTTGCAATTCCCCTGGAAAACAATGTTCAGTTCTATTATTTCACATCAAATAATTTCCAAAAACAAAAAAAAATATTCGCGTTTGCATTAGCAAAAAACAAATTTGGAATATTCGCTTTCGTGTATTCAAAAATGTATATTTCAATATTTTCTTTCGCAACAAAAAATTTTCAATATTTGCTTTTGCTAAACCCACTTTCGTTACATCCCTAATATATTGTCATCTCTAGGTGTCACTAAGTATGAAATTAAAAATATATGCTTGCTGGGTAGGAATAACTTTAAACACCATCTGGTGACAAATCCTCATATGACTTAGGCCGTTTGCCTTTTAAAGAGTCTTTGCATATGGCGAAATATCAATATTCTTGAAACCCACATATTTAAGCGATTCCCATTACTAAGCCTGTTGCCCTACAGCTGGACAATTAAGTGTCGGGCCTGTGCTATTTAATGGACGACAGCTGTTTATGTAATATGCATGTACACAAACATCTTTACATAAATGTGCACATACTTTAAATGTATTTATGTGTGTAAGCGGACATACAAACACTCTCACAGATACCGACACACGCACACATACAAATGACTACGAATATGTGCCACTTAGGATTTGACATTATTTTCTCTCCTTCATTCGATATTTCGTAAATTTTTTGCCAATTCATCCATTTTCTCTTTTGAAATATTAATTTATTGTGGATAATAACCATTCATACACACGCACACACTAGCATACACCTACACACACATAAACATTTAATTGAAAATAATTCCATTATCCTCCGAACCACTCTGTAGTGGTTTAACACAAATTCCATCTACGACAAATACCGATTGAAACTTGGAGCGGTTGGGCCACAGTTCATCGATATATCAACACATACACGATATTGCCTTATATGATTGTAAGTGTGTGTGTTCGTATGGATGTGTGTTGGCAGCTTGTGTGTGTGTGTAGATGTGTTGATAGCAACATGTACCTGGAAATTGTATTAATCAATACCTGTGGATTCTTTAATGGGTCCATTAAAGTTTCCTTTAATCTTGTGCCTCCGGCTAAGTGCACCAGCAACTTTGTGCAGTCGGGGGAGGGGACAGATAATTAAGTTTTCGACCTCTTTATTGCCGTACGCCTTAATGGTCATTCCTCCCTCTTTCCCATAAGGCTATAGTCGGTTAGTAAATGCTTACAAATATAAATATAACAAACCATAAATTGTTTTAATTTTCTGCATAGATTTTCTTTTATATGAGGTCATTTCTAACAAGTTTGGCTGGAGTTAAACGAAGGGGATTGTTGTCGGAGGTCATATTTTTACATTTAGAACAGCTCGGGCTACTAATCAACTGCTTCGACATGTTTCTTTTGTATAGGGATACGGCTAAAAACGATTAATCTTCATTAACCGATATTTCAAACAAACAAAACTCGTTTCCGAGTTGCCAACCATTTGTCTAAATTTAATGGCAAACTACAAAAGATAAAGGAATATAAGAAACCCAAGAAATACCATACGTTTCTTTCTTTTATGGGTTTTTGCGCAAAGTGGGCATTTCCGGGAAAGGTCCGCCGTGGCCCAAATATTTTGTTTATTTGAAAATTGCATTTAACTGTTCATGTCGGGCGGGTCAGACTATGGCATACCCAACATAGTCTGACCTACCTTTCTTTGGAGGCTATTGCAAATCATGGACCAATATGTCCAAATTTCACCAGAGCTAAGTGCTGATTGCTCGTAACGCTGTATGAAAAATTTGGTTAAAATGGGATGTATCATGTGACTGAGAGATAAAGTTTTTTTTTTTATTTTGGAAAGACTGCATGGCAGCTATACGAAAATAGAAACTTAAAAAATAGAAAATAGAATACTAAACCTTGCAATTGCACCGTGCTCGGGTTTAAATTGAAGCTTCTAGAGCTGCATGACGTCAGAGAGATCTACTCAGAAACATGGACCGATTGTCCAATTTTACCAAAGTAAGATGTTGCTTGCTGGTAAGGCTTTATGCAATATTTGGTCGGTATCAAGAGTAATATTTGGCTTTAAGAGCTTTAGGTCCAAATATAGAGCTACAGTAGATATAGGCCTTTAGCCTGATCGGGTTTACTTTTTGGCATAAAGACTGCAGGACCACAAATTCGGGAGGGACCTTAGTGGGCGAGCTTTTCGAAATCATGACCCGGTATGGCCAAATTTCGCTACAGAAAGGTGTTGGTTGCACGAAATGCTCTGTGCGAAATTTCTTCGGATGCTCAAAATTTCTTTGGAATTGGATGTAATATATGGCTTTAAAGCTGAAGGTTCTAAAATCGGTTGCTCGAAATTTCTTCGGAATCGGATGTAGTACGAGTATATGGCAGTAAGATCAGTAGGTTCTAAAATCGGTTGCTCCAAACGCTTTGTGCAAAATCGGTTGTAATATATGGCTTTAAGAGCTGTAGGTTCTAAAATCGGTTGCTCGAAATATCTGTGCGAAATTTCTTTGGAATCGAATGTAATATATGGCTTAAAGAGCTGTAGGTTCTGAAATCGAAAAAAACCTATGTTTGGTCCAAAACTGACCCAATGCCAAAAGTGTTCGTCCTTAATCCAAATTTATGTTGTATAAGTATTTGAGTTAAATAGTTTTTTTAAAACAATTTTAACTTCAAATTTCCCAACGAAAATGTATGTAAAGTCTCGCCACATGCAGAGAAAAAACATAGTTACTATATGGTCACGGCAACAATAACATGTTCTCCGCAATAAAAGTATGTTCGCAACCATAGTATTATTTACTGAATTTAATTTAGACAATAGTATGATTGCCTCAATATTAATATTGTTGAAATGTAACAATAGTATTATTGCCAAATTTAAAAATGAAAGTATGGTTAAATCAACAAAATAAATATGGTCGGTGCGACAAAAGTATTGTTATTTCCGTTAACAATAATATGATTACGGCAATAATACTGTATGATTGTAATTTTTCTTCATTTGAATATGCTTTTTAGAACAATGTTTTTGTTACGGATCTAATGTGATAATAGTACTCTTTATATGGAAATTTCAATATTTCAAACAAACTGCTTTGGTTTTGTTTAACTGAAATATTTTTGATAAAAACGCTTGCGTGTTTTTAAACTTTTTTTCTACTGATAATAAATCACTCTTATTATTTTCAAATTAATTTATTTTTAAATAATATTTATAATCCAAACCATTTGTTGACACCTTAACCCAATTCTAATAAATAATTTTGGGGATCATGTGTGTGTGTGATCATACTATGGTTGTAGGGATCATAACATACACAAATTCAAATCAAGTGTGGAATCTTTATTGTTCATTTGAAAGGAAATTTTATGCCATTTATTTTTTTTGAATATAATTTCCTTCAAATATTGGACTCACTACGCCTCAGGGTTTTTATTTTGATGTTCTAATTTTGGATGACTCGTTCAAGCATTTCGACCGGTTATGGCTTTAATGACACGCGTAATTTTGGCTTCCAAAACCTGAATCGTAGTTGGTTTGTCAGCATAGACTTTGGACTATACGTAGCCCCAAAGTACAAAAGTCAAAAGGTGTGATATCACATCATCTAGGCGGCCAACTCACAGGCCCAAAACGTGAAATTAGCTGCTCTTCGAAGTGGACTTCCTAATAGGTTCATTGTTTGAGCAACCAAATGTCGTCAAGATTACAGGCTTAAATCTTAGGTAGCAAAAAGTCAGAAATCATGGCGCGATAGCGAGCACCTTTCAGGGTTCGCCATCATTTCTGAAAAAATATAGACCGATGTCTTCGCCAGCCCATAAACCGTTCCAAATCCTGGTTTTCGTGATGTAAAATTTCCATTATGAAATAACAAACAATATTGAAAGGAAAAAAATAAACTTTAACAGAACTCACGCGTAATCTGTGAAACAAAACTATAGAAAAAAATACCTCTTGATTGATCACCCGTTATTAAGACAGACAAAACCAAGTAGTTTTAGCTCATTTTCTTATATGTGTCGCGCAAAACAGAAAGGGTAAAAACCAGTTTTGTTCAGGAGAGCCATTTTAAAGATTTAAATACGTGTATCTTTGGTTTAGAATCGTCGACTTCAATTTCATAAAACAAGCATATCTCTAGGAGGGAACACATTTGGGGCATGGGATCGGTCTATTTACCCTTAGGTCCCTTTCTCTATGCGCTGTCACATATGATGGGCGGACAACGATAACGACAACTTTTTGTTTTGTCAGCCTCAAAAGGCTATTGAGCCAACGATATAATTATTCAAAAAAGGGGAACGAACCAAAATAGCAATGGAACTTACTGGCTAAAACGAGCAGTCAGTCTTAAAACGCTTTTATGATTATTATTTGCACTGTAAATTAACATTAATCATATGCTACGTACAAATATCGATAGTTTTTTTTAAAGTTCCCAACAGAGTCACTTAAATCCTCTAAAACGCAACGGTGGGATATTTGTTAATCACGGACGTATGTATTATGCCAAACAACTTATATCCATTAAAATGTTAAAAGTATCTCGATAATATCCAAATACTCCAAAAAGCTTTTGCCTTCGCGTTCCTAAACACATGCAGTAGCTTGTCTGTCTGTCAGTCAGTCGCTGTTAAATGAGTTTCATGTATTTAATTTCATCATGTCAGACTCCTGTCGAAATGAATGCCAATGGACGGGACGGGAATAGCTTTTGACATCTGACATACAATTTGGGGGCATTGTTTTGCCTTTTTTCTCGTTTTTTTTGTTTGCGATGGACAGGTTTCATGTTTTCAAAATGTCTGTTCGCCTTTTTTGTTTTTGTAGTTTCCTTTTTTTGGTTATGGGATTTTTATCCCTTCCATGGGCAATTAGTGGCAAAAAGGTACAAGTACAGTGTGTTAGTAGAGGTCAATGTACTGCCGTGGCGCTGGTCACTAATGGACGTTTGGAAGGATGTCGGATAATGTGCATAAGAACCTCTGATGAAAACTAATGACGTAGAAACCAATACTTTGGCAGGGATACACAAAAAAAAAAAGGATTTTAAGTAAACGGTTCGTTGAAAAGTATGAAATAGAAACCATTCGATTGTTTTTTTAAAAAGGGTTAAAAGAGGCGGATTAATTTCTGTGTGCAAGATGTGGTCCAAAATATTAAATTAAATTGGGAATTTAAAGTACATTAAATGGCAAAATGTAATACGTAGTTTAAAAATCAAATTCAGGTTTCCTACGTTCTTAGAAATATTTAAATGATTGTATGCGTATGTTCAGTGAAAGTCAAGATCCTTTTGTGGTGTTACTGTTCAGTATGAATTGCGTTGGTCAAAAGGAATCAGTCTACAAGAGGTGTTATCATAGAATTTACGTCTTGCGGCGAATTTGAACCCGTCCCTATAAGACATGAAATCATTGAATGGAAATAAAATAAAAACCGGAATATATTTATCGCATACAAGCTAATAGTCTATTGTGGTACCCGAAAACCTCTGGTCAGGTTCCGTAACCAAAGTTACGTTGAGTTTCAAATAAATTACAAGGAAAACTCATATCTAATCTTAAATTCGGAAACTGTAGTGACGCTGATTACGAGGAATCCGGGAAACATCAGCTGCGTTACTTGACGAGCTCCAACAGGTTGTTAGCGTTCGCCACTTTGGACAATCACTGAAAAGACACACATCCCTTTCTTTTTACTTCATAAAGTTTCCGTTTCTTTCTGTTAATTTTTTTTCTTTAAATGGGTATCATAAGAGTCGTACCCATGACCTCTTAACTCACAAGCATTCCTCAGGTATCCCTTGTTTGTTTCATAAATATGCTTGTTTCCTAAGTGAATAACAACTCGAGTGTATAAGTACATTTTGGAACAATTGATTTTTTGTAATTTTGAACAAATTTTATGTACAGATTTTCGGTAAAATTCTTTAGCCCATTGGGCGACGCGAAGACTCATCAGATGGTGCTCCATTATTAAATGACAAAGTTAAACCTATCCAATAAAACCAGAAATTTAAAAAAATGATTAGTACTTTTTTTCGGCCGATTTAAATTTTAAATCGCCCATACACTACACTTCGGCAGACGTACACTTTAATGATCATAAGATAAGCTTTTTTTTCCGTGGAACTTATTCAGTGTTACCTAGTTTGCTTAATAAAGATTGAGGTTCTAAAATAAAGTTAGAGAAAACAGTATATATTTTAAATATTTGTATAGCTGACCAATTTTTTGTTCATACATAAGTAATTATGAAAACAGGTTCGTTATGGTTCGACAGATGTACGGACTTTCCATTCTTTACAACTTCGAGATTTATCCAGGGATTTATCTTCAAAGATACCTTGTTTGCTTTATAAAGTCGCAGGTTCTGAAATATAAGGAAAAAAAGAAAGACTATATTTTTGAACAATTTTTGTACAGACATAACAATTTTAAAAAAACTTTACGCTCGTTGAGACAGATGGACGAACTTTTAACTGAATTCACTTTCGAAGTATACCTATGGAAATTCTCCAAAGATACCTTGTATGCTTCATTAAGATGCTGGTTCTGAAATAAAAGAAAAAAATATTTGGTCTTAGATTTGTATTTTTGACAAATTGTTTTGTACGCTGGTTAGAAAAATGCTAAAAGGCATTTCGATTTGGTCTAGCTGACAGATTAACGGACATACAAATAATGATATATGTTGCAAAGTTATTCATTGAACTTATTCTACTTTTCCTTCTTTGCTTCATGAAGATTAATGTTCCATAAAAAATGTAGAACCGCTCATTTATTTTATTAGTTTTATGTCGTGACAATTTTTTATTAATTAGAAAAATATTCGGTCCTTTATAATATATCATTTAACTGCTGTCCTTGATGCCTGAGTTTTTGTGCTGATCAACTAAACTCTTTTTAAATCTTTTAATGCAATTTTTAAATTCAAATTCCGTGTTCGTTCTTTTTGTAATCTAATCTAGTGCCCGCTAACATGATTTTTTATTAAATCAATTAATAGTTTTAATCAAATTTATATGCATTTCATGCTTTCAACAAAGTTAAGGCCATAAAACAAATAGAGCAAACAACTTTATACACTGCACACATTTAATTTTATATATCCCAGTTTACGATACGTTGACATCAATAAAAATCCGTATGGAACGACCAAAAAGAAAAAAATGCTCACAAGTAATGTTTTGATTTAATTACTTTGCAGATGGATATAAATGATAGTGGAACAACATGTAAAAAGTCCATAACAACGAAGACAGCGGCGGCGACGGCGATGACGACGACAACATCCATTAAAATGGCAACGGCAGGAGCCACGCCAGTTGACCGCCATAATGCCATGACCACCACGACGACCAGTGCAGCCAACGCCATGGGAAGCTCAAAAATTAAACAGGATAACAACAGCAGAAATGCTACAAAAATACCACCAGCACCCCCTACGAGAGCGGCCACCACAGTCACCACGATGAAGGCCACCAACAACACGGCGGCGGCACACACCCTGACCACCAGCGGCGGCATGGTTAGAGGGGCCGCCACTCTCTGCACGCCGTCAACGCCACGCATTGAATTGAGTCGTGCTTCATCATCGTCGCATCATGAGGAGGACAGTCGTGATAGCAGTCCCGAAAATGTCTTTGAACAGGTGATTTATGTTTAAAATGGCCAAAACGCAACTCGAATTCTCAACGCAAAGCATATTTATTATCATTTCGTTATGTTTCATTTTTCTTTTATTTTCTTATTCTCTATTTGGTTGTTGTTGGTTTTCTGTTAAGTGTATATATAGATGTGTATGTTTGTATGTAAGTGTGCGTTGTTTGTAGGTGTGTAGTATTCAACCCATGGGATATCTGAAGAACTGTAGAAGGGAAAGGATAATGACCGTGTTCGATTAGTTTTGTGAGTTCGAAATTTGTGGTAAATGTAAAGAGCAACCAGAAAACTCCAGTCCGAACCTATACCTATACCCTGCAACTTTTCAAGGATACTGAAGCGCATAAAATTGGTCCGTTTTTGGTCCCTTTCGGCCAACGTTTTTATTTCGAATCTCAGCCAAAACTTCAAAATGACTCCATCTTTGGATTCGTATCTAAATTTGCTTTAATTCGATTACCCTTTTATCCTCATTGAGTGATCACCGCCTGTTTGACAATACGGGCTGATTTTTGGGCCACATAAGCCAAATGTCCACCTCAATGCCCTTTTTTGTGCGTCCCAACTTACTCCACCAAATATGATTTCTTAAGCAAATACTCAAAAAAATTTATTTTTACCGAGCTACATTTAGTCCCTTCAAGGTCAACTTTTTCCTTCCTGGTCCGATTTTGGCTATTTACAACCCCAAACAGCTTAGGACCGTAAGCCATCATTGTGCATAATTTTAGGATCGCAGGTTGATTCGTTTAGCCGCTTCGTGCTTTTAATAGCCACAAATATGGACGGACATGGCGACGATTAATAATATAAATACTTTATAGTCTCTTATCAGTATTTGGTTATGTTGCAAACGGAATGACAAATTTAGTATACCATCCACTCTACGGTTAAGGGTATAAAAATAATAAGTGACATTTTTTCTATCATTTTGGATTATTTGCACGAGCAAACATTGCAACTGCACAGGTCAACACTAAATTTGGGAAGAAGGTTTGTTTGATACTGAAATAAAGTTTTTTGGTATACTGATCACCAATCTGGCCTTCGATAATTTAGGAGATATTTATATAAAACGTTATTTTCGGTTTTTTTAATGAAAGGACCCCTAACTGCTTTATTTGTGCACCGATTTCAAAAACTTGTGCGCGGTGTTTGGATTAGAAATTGACCTTTTTAACGATAGTGCTTTTATTTCGGATAAGAATTGTTAAAGATATAGGCAAAATTCTACAGAAATTTCAAATTTGAAATAAATAAGCTTATTTTCATCATCATAATTTGACCAAATAGCCCGACAAAATCAAATTTCAAATTTTAGTTACAAAAAATTACGAGCTGCCTACATTTTTTTGATTATTTACCAGTCTTGTATTTTTATAATAACACCATTATATCGTACTAAAATCCGAGTCAAACAAGCTATTACACTTTAGAATCGGATAAAATTTGACTAAGTAATTTAAGATTTAGTCAGAAATGAAAACAACTTTCCCCTTGATAACTCATAAACATGTGCGCATTCAAAATCGGTTTACAAATTATGCAGTTAGGGCTCTTTTTATTCCAAATAACCGAAAATAATAGTTTATGTTAATATCTCCTAAACTATCGAAGGCAAGATTCGTGATCAGCAGCCCCGAACTAAAGTTGACTATCAAACCTACTGCCTTAGATTTTTTTTTCAAATTTTGTTGCCCACTGTTAAGAATGTTACAAAGTTTCATTCATGTGGCTACCTCGGCTGACTTCGCGGTTGGCTATCCGCCCATCTAATTTTTCAAGCTCTTTAATATTCCCTTTAAGGGCCCAGAGATTGTTAGCATAACGTCAGGACTTAACGGCTAATTACACGTTTAGCGAACTTGGTACGCAGTTTGTGGCATAACGCGCCGTTCTGTGGAACCAAAGATCGCCCATGTCCAAACCTTCAATTTCCGGCCACAAAAAAAGTTGTATCATGCCTTTGAAGCGCTCATCAATGGGCCAATAGGCCACCCAGTCAATGGCCTAAAGATGGCTTACTTTTTCTCTGATACTCATACCTCGTCCAACATACCCACTAGAATGTGGTCGCTTAAAAAAACCCTGCAAATGTGAGTCAACCACATTCTCCCCACAACTGGCAAATCTTCTTTTGTAATATTTCAAAGTATTTCACAGATGGTTGCTACTGTTCACCAACGACCCGATTTAAAGACGTTGACGTCACTCGTCGCTCAGTTTCAATACTTTTGAGAATCCAATTCAGGGTATCTGTTTTACAGTTTTTCCTTTTCGTCATGTTTCGTTTTGTGTCTGCGTTTTCAACTGATTTCATTTCTCATGTTCCCTCTTAAATACATGTGATGTGCTCATGTAGAGACGCAAGTATGTTTTGGTGTGTGTGTGTGTTCGTGAGTATGTATGCGTAAGTTCGTCTGATGTTTGGAGCTATTAACACACATTTTATGTTTTTTTATCTAATGATTTATGTGGCTCAAATCAATTCTTCAGCACTTTTACTTTCTATTGTAGTTTTTTGCTTTTCTTTTACTCGTTTGGTTTTTTGCTCCGTCTCTCTCACTCGGTTTCAGTCTCTTTGTATGTCCTTCTCTGCCACTTGATTTGTCATTTCCAACACTTTTAACCCAGTTAATGCTGAAGAATACGCCAGTATTTAACTGCTTAGCACCAACGCCACCACACCTTCTGTGCCGCCCTCCCTCTAGTCAGACCTTAGGCTGTGCTAACGTACTGTTTACATAAGTCTATTTTGAAGGACGAGGTACAGGGTGGGGGTAGGGCTCGGGGTAATTTGCAGTTAGCCTAAATCCACACAGCTGTAGTTTTGTGTTATTACACCACCCTTTCCTACGCCTGAAAAGTGAAGACAAAGTGGAACGCAGAGCGAGAAGAAGGGTGCTTAGGTTCAATGACAAATAAATATCGGTTATTCTACTGTTGTGGCAGCTACTCAAACCAGCCTCTCGCGTTTGTAGTTTAAGAATAACCGCCTAGACAAAATAAGCCCATAATAACACTGATCAACACAAAAATCCTTTAAGGATAATGAAGAAGCGATTGGTGTTAAGCTTCGAAATCCAAAAAAAAATGCGTATCTGTCAGACGATTTTCGCGACGAAAAATTGTCATTAACGCAAACAGGGCGCAAACGATGCGAAAAGAAATTGAAAGTTATTGACAGTGTCGAGAGACATCAAATTTATTCTGTCTTTACACAGTCCAAGGAGGTTTAACTATGATTAGTTCTCGGTAGCGGTGAGAGATATCAAATAATTTCAGTCTTGGTCCGGATCTGGCTTATTCCAAGGAGGTTGAACTAAGATTCCGGCTTACGTTACATGTCCCAATCGAATGTGTAGTGTTTTAATTTCCTAATAAAAACCCCATTGTTGCAAAAAAATTCCTAGTAAAGGGTGGTTAAATTTAAAGGGCCGATGTTGGTTTTAGCCGCGCAAAAGAGCCATTGTTTCATTAGCTGTGTGGCAAGTGGCACCGTCCCGTTGAAACCACATCGTCCACATCCATATCTTCCAATTCGGGCCATAAAAAGTTACGATAGCGAACACCATTCACAGTAACTGCCTGACCGGCCTTATTTTGGAAAAAATACGTCCCGATGATGCGCCAGCCCATAAACCGCACCAACCAGTCACTCTTTGTGGGTGCATTGTTTTTTCGGCAATCACTCTTGGATTATCATTCGCCCAAATGCGGCAATTCTGCTTATTGACGAATCCACTGAGGTGAAAATGTACCTTATCACTGAAGCTGATTTTCTTCGAAAATGGATTTTCATTTTCATAATAAGCCTGAATAAATTTAACGCGTTGCTCGCTTGTGTATCTTTCCATGGTTCAAATTGAGTTAGTCTGAAATTGAGAAATATTAAATGAAATGCAGAAAAAAACTTGACGTTTAGGTGTAGTTTACATTCAACATCGGCCCTTAAAATTTAACCATCCTTTATTATGGGATAAAGCCATTTAACAGTTAAAGGCGCCAACGCACCAAAGTATTTTTACTCTTTGAAAGCAGAGGCCAAGTTTTTATGCCATAAAAAGTTGTAAGCCGTCTCACGACTGTCGGCTGCGTGGTCGTTTTTTTTCATTATTTTTATTTCTAATTTTGACGGAGAGCCCTTACTTTTGTGTGTATTGGAAAGGGGTTTATTCATGTGTATGTCTGTATGTTTGTATATCTCTGTGTTCGTAGTTTGAGTGTGTAGTGGTGTTTTAATATTTATTAATATTTTCTCTTTTTTTTCGTTTGTTTTAAAACATTTTCATTCATTACACGGTTTGGTGAAATTTGTTTTAATATTAACTGTGTTTTTTCATATTCTTTGCCTTTTTATCTCTCTTCTCTGTTGTTGATTTTTTTTCGTTTTGTTGGTGATTTTAATTTTGGGTCGATGCGAAATTCATGTTCTTTTTTTTTGTCCTAACTTATCTTCGTTTTCCAAATTGCCTCCTTTTGATTTCCGGACACACAATTTCGTTCTCGCTTTTTCTTCCTGTTTGTTTGTGCACAACAAACATAATTATACTCCGCCCCCCCAATATTTGCCCCACCCCTTAATTGATGTTGTTAATTTTTTATGTATGACCGAAAACGCAAAATTGATATTAATATTGAACACAAAAAAAATACAAAACAAACAAACAAAACAAAATCGATACAAAACAAAAAATCCAAAACCAAACGAAACTAATCATAACAAGGTGGGCACTGGCACCCTACAGGAATCGCTGGATATGGGTTTTCGAGAGGAAGGTGCTTTGGAATTGCGCAGCTCAACGGAGGAATTGTATTTTATGGATCCGCTTCATAAAAAGGAAGAGGAAGCCAAATTGCAGCAATTGTTACAGCAGGTAAGTGAAGAAGAAACCATATATTTTATTAAAATTAAATAAAATGTAAAATACTATCTAAAACGTGGGAAGATGAATTGAAGATAGCAAACTATATTTAGACTTAAAATTGATGATAGTGAACATAAACACGAAGGCAAACGTTACAATTTCAAAGAATTATTAAATTTGAAGAAAAAAAATTTTCATTCTTGGCTTTAAAACTTACCCCTAAAATTTGGTAATGCCGAAAATAATGACTAGCATTTTCGTTCCTAAATGGGCACTAGTAATGCTGTTGTAAAGGCAACTGCGTGCCGGATTGACAGCCCTTGGCCCAAGGATTAATTTTCGGGTCAATCCGATTCATACAACCGGCTGTCGTGGGATTGTAGGTTACTATTAAAACTCATCGTAGTTCAATTCGTTTTTTTTGTTAACTAGTGTTGTTGTCTTTGCAAAATCTCTCCCCAAAGATCTGATGCCAAATTCGATGCATATCAAAGCCATACAAACATAAGTGGCCCATGAATGTCACGTCCATTCACCCACCTACGACGACCCCACTTTAGTCGAACCAATAAGATAGTCACAAGACCTTGAGCTACTCTATCTACCCCATGGATAATAATGAAAACCCCAGAAAGAATACCCTAACAAACTTAATTGAAAATTGTTTTATACGCTACAACAGCAGTAACAACAAGAACAACACTAATAATAAAACAAAAAAAGAGCTGCATCGCAAAAGCGCTGCAGAAAGAAAAGATAATCGCATTATAAGAGCCTACACTATTGTAGGCAACAACTGCAATGGAAGTTCTCATTGTGTGCGTGTGTATTGGAGAGGAGGGTGGCCGAGAGAGAGAGAGCGAAAACTAAGTGATGTATGAGAAGTGAAAATTCAAGCCATGCAAAGATACAATAAACGGATGATAGGCAGGATGTGATGCTCTATGGGGTCTGTTTTACTTGTACAAACATAGCCTCACACACACACACACAAAACGGGCATACATGTCAAACAATTCAGCCAATCCACCCATTCATCCATCCTTGCCAATCTATGAATAATTTAAACAACAACGAAAAAACGGAAATGTCGCTGTCTGTATGTGAGAAAGCCATGAACAGGAGAGTGCGCGAGAGTGAGCAGTGGGTGGAGGCTGCAGGCGTTAGATGAATGCGATTTTTGAATTGAAATTGTCAATAGTTTTTTAGTGTGGCCTGCATGTTGCCATTGATGATTATAACGTTGAGAATGACAGCGAGGGAAGTGTAAAAAATTGCCGGACAGATTCGCTGCCATTACCGTATTTTTTTTTGTCAACCGAATGATAGAGGTTGCATGCAATTCGAGTATTCCATCAGTACAAGCGAATGTTAGTTGGTACTTTTTTATTTTCAGTATTTGAAAATGAAGTATCGGTTAAACATACAAAGTATGTGAACCTCCAGAAAATAATTCTTGGATCTAAAAATCCTCAAACCGCAATTGTTCATCGAAAAATGTTAAAATTTTCATAAGAGGCAAACGATTGTTTGTTCGTTGTTATTACAAAACATGGGGAAAAAGTAAAAAAGAAGATGAAAGATTTTTACCGAAAAAAATGGATTAACCGATTTATTCAAAGTCCGTGATAATCGAATTATTTTAATGATGCATTTTCAAACCAAAGAAACAAAAAAAAACAATACCATTAAACAACCCAACGTTTTCAGCTATGACACAACTTTAGTTATCATCACCAATAATTGGAACAACAATTTTTTTTTGCAAAACTATTGGATGCCTCGATCAACAGTTATGTGAACTAAATAGGTTTTTCGCGTTTCATTGGTATGACGGATCAATTCAATACCAACTATACAATACTATGATCATATTTATCTCCGTGTGGTATAACGAACCGATTATAAACAATGATAAACATTTAATGATTGCAATCGCTATTCTGTTTTGCAACAAATTTTTTGTAGTTCCAACCGATTTCCAACAAATTTTTTCATCTGTTTGTAAAAAATTGCCGGACATACTTCCATAGAACATATTCGTTGCCACAACCGATTAATTGAGTTTGCATTAATAGATAATATTTTTAGCACTACAACCGAATATTTGCACCAAGCACCAACTCTGGAACTTAAGGTATCGCTAGAAGTGAAAAAGTATCGGAACCTACACAGTTTTTTCTGGACCATAATCTCCATATATCACACTTGTCATTTAGAAGTCAAACATACTATTTTCTTATATACTTTGAAAACAGTTAAACATTAAACGATCAGCTCGTTTTCTCGACGGAAGAGTGAAGAAAATAAGGAAAGATTTTTATAGAGAAATTTGAATTTCTCTGAAAATATAAATTTTTAGATTTTTGAGTTAATACCCTAATTATATAATTTGTTATTAACTCTACACTTATCGCCCTTACAAACATTAGCCAAAGAAATAAGACAGTCAGGATTTACTTTTATTGAAATCTACCCAGTTTGATAAAAAATAGTTTATTTAAAAAAATCTATATAAACGTGATATGATCAAATTTAACCATAGATGGCTGCAATTTGTAGCGTCAGCTTGGCATATTTTAATAACATTTTCGACTACATGCACTTTATTCAGATCGGCTTGAAGCTGAAAATATTTGAATACTTTATTTAAATAAGCCTACATTCGAACGAAAAAAGTTTTACCAACAAGCTGCCTTTATTTCGTTAATATTAATTATTAATTACGAGGGCTGCTATATATATTTCTGGCCTAAAAATGAAAATGCTAATATTTATCATCAAAAATGGTTTAATTGTTTAATTAAAAGTATTTTCCAGCATGATTTATACACTTTTGATGCGCTCAAACCAATTGTCGAAGTTGTTTTTCCACTCCGATTGAGACACCTCCAAAACATGGCTTTTGAACGCTTCAACAGCATCTTCTGTGCGGGAATAAAAAGAAGTCATTGGGTGCCAAGCCAGGGCTGTATGGCGAATGATCCATCAATTCGACGTTTTGGTCGGTCAAAAAGGGGCTGGTTTCAGCCGATGTGTGAGAGCTCGCATTGTCATGGTGCACAATAATTCGTCTTCTCTTGTTCGTTTTTCTAATTTCTCGACACTCTTAATTTGACTTTTCTATGGTTATCACGCCACCCTCGTTATCACTATATACGATATTGTAGGCTGCATATACATGAACTAGTGAATAGCTGAGAAAGCTGTTGCTGTTGTCAATACGCCCGACTATGGCTCCGTCGTCTCCGGCTGCATGTTGATGAGAATGCCATATTAAGTATTTAAATGCAGAATGTCGCAATGATATCCCTATGAACACGAACGGAATGACTGAATGGCAGACGGACAGTTTGATTGTCGCACTGACACTACGTTTTGTGCATGAGCACCAAGGCACACACGCACAGTTGCTTTTATGTAGGCATGTGTGCACGTACGTCTTGTACGTATATGTGAATGCAACATGTAAACCATGAGCCAAGTGTTCACGGCTGACGGTTGAAATTCGAATTGAAATATCATCATTATCAGTCAGCGTCGTCAAGTGTTTGCAATTAATTAATTTAACAACATTTACCGATTCATCTACACACCATAAGCGCATTACAATTTAAATTAATATTTATCGCTTTCCATTTAGATAAACTTACAACGCAGTCATCAGTAATGAAATAATGTTGGGCTCGCAGACATTGAAAACTATCAATCGATGTTGGTTTTGAGCTAGAGGCGGGCAATTTTTAATAGCGATGCTGAGGCATTGAGATGTGAAGGATGTTTTTACTTTTTCCAACTTAATGTTTTATGAATATTATGTTATGCTTGAATTTTTTCTCTTTGAAATTTTCTTACAACTTGAAGTGAAATGCATTTACAAGTTCTCCTTTCGAATTTTATGCACTTAACTTTTGTGTTTCATAAAAGTAACAACTTGGGCAAAGTATCTGATCAATTATGTGACAGCATGAATATAATCAAGTTAAGTAAACTTTTTCTTCTCTCAACACTAAAAAGAAAAATCACGGAAAATTTTAAAAATATTACGAAAGACTGACCTGAATATTTCTTAGTACTCGTAAACGTAGTATAAGTACGTGAAGACAAAAGTGAAAAAGAACGAAAATGGACCGTATTTGGAAAGTTGAAGCATTTTATGGCGTATGTGTGATATAAACCACAAAAGGAAAAGAAAAGCCAAGCAATATTTTAAAATGTACTTTGGCATTTTTGCTGGCCGGCATAAAATGTTATATTCCCACAAACTTACATGTTTTTATTTCTCTACTTTCCATTAAGACTCATTGGAATATTAAACCTTGTATCTGGTTTAAACTTTTTCATGGCGTACACCATGCAGTATGGGCAAAGTAGGTTTTACTTTTTTAGGTTTAACAAACATTAGATCAATGCTATGGTAACTGATGGTTTTACCACACACAGAAAAAAAAAAATCGGTTTGAAATCGGTCCAAATTACACAAACTTGGTTGGATTAACATACTTCGTAATGCAATTACCAATATTCGATAGTATTGATTGATATATACATGGTTAGACATATCGCAAGATGGTAGCTACAATATTATAACGGTTTAAACAGCCAATAAATCGGTTTTACCAACCGAATTATGTAAAACTATTGGTTGCCACAACTAACTGATGGCTATTGCAACCAACCAATTATGAAGTACCTGTTACTTTGGTACCAATAATTGGTGCTGACAACAGATAAGTTCTTTGTAGTAACGAAACCCCATGTATAGGGTCGGCCATTTAAAATTTTAAATTTGAATCAGCTGTAAAAAAAGTACTGATATTTTTTTTTTTAATTCTGGTTTTACTGGAAAGGTTGGACTTAGTCATTTAAAAATGGAATACCATCCGATACGTTTTCGCTTCGCCCAATTGGCTGAAGATTATTTGGCAGGAGATGAAAAATTTTACCGAAAGAGTCCTGTAATCAGATGAAGCTCATTTCATCTCGGTGGTTATGTCAATAAGCAAAATCACCGCATATGGGGTTCACAGAACCCACACGTGACTATTGAGAACCCAATGCATCCACAACGAGTCCCAGTTTGGTGTGGACTTTGATTAGGCGGCATCATTTCATTTTTTATTCGAAAATGAGCAAGGAGCCGCCGCTACGTTACATGCTCAACGAATTCTTGTTTCCAAACATTCAAGAGAATGACAAGGACGACGTTTGGTTTCAACAAGACGGGGCCACATGTCACACAGCCAACGCGCAACCATCGATATTTTACGCAATCGAATAATCGGCCGAAATTGTGATGTCAATTGGCCGCCTTAGGGCTGTGATATGAGCCCTTTGTATTATTTGCTGTGAGGAGCCATTTAAGGACAAATGTTACACAATGCATGCAGAGAAAATTAAAGCGATACCATTGAAGAGATTCAACCCGAAACAATCGAAAATGCACTGAAAAATTGGGTTGATCGGATTAGGTACTGCCGAGTCAGTTGTGGTAGTCAAATAAATGATATTGTGGTCCATTATTAAATGACAAAGTTCAACCTTTCCAATAAAAGCAGAAATTTTAAAAAGTTATCAGTAAAAAAAGTTCTCTGTTCAAGAAATAGTTATCAGTAATTTTTTAAAGCCGATTCAAATTTGAAATGTTATATCGCCCATCCTGTAAATCAACCTATAAACATATAAACTCCATTTTTAATGAAGTTAGGGTTTTCCTGAAATTGTGCTTCGTAAAAAAATGTATCTTTTTAATAAAGACAAATGTGCTATAAAGAATTATTCATAATTTATTTTACTGTACCCCAACGAACAAGAGCCATTTACTCTTCTAAAGAATTATTGGTTTTTGATGAAAAATACTTTTTTTTTAGTATCATTATTTATCTTTTCATCTTTCATTTTTTTACATTATTTATCTTTTCATCTAACCTTCGTGACGAAATATTCCCATTTTATGTGTACGTGTTTGCCATTTAACTTTAAATAATGTTAAATGGTTGGTTTTGTGATAAATTCCAACTTTTACAATTCGACCTTTAACCATTCTCCAGATAGCCAGAAAGCAATTTGTCGTAACCAATATCCCAAACACCTCTGTGAGATATTGTGGCTATTGGCCACAAATAGTTCCGTGTTTTTAAGTTTCTCTTTTTGTTGAAAATTGATTTTTTCACCCCCACCGTTTGCCTTTCTGCCACACATTTTGTCCATGTAACTGACCTATTTAAAAATGTGAATGTATACCGAAAACCACTACTACTATTTTGGCACGATACAGGCCATGAATACACTTCGACAAACGCACATGCCGAGACATGTTTAAGACTTGAGCTAAACATTTGCCGGAACGTTTATACGAGCATTTCAGACAGACCACACAAAGTACGAGTAAAAGACAAAACTATTGTTTGCTCTATTTTTAGGTTTATTCGAAATACAAACCTGCTACTAACCGAAAGGGGGAGGGAGAGCTTGTTTTGGTAGAGGAAATGTATTTATTCTTTTTTCAACCATTGAAAAAGCCTACCTTGCGGAAGAGGTATGCGCCGGCATTTCTTGTGCTATTTTTCAACTCAGTAAACATTATCACTGTCAGTCACTATGGACTGACGACATTAGAGATACCGAACTCAGTGCGAACCCTACTTGTTGCATAATTATCCACATGGAATTTTGAATTATTTTTCACAAGAAGGAAATGTGTGACACACGGTTTATAATCATTACTTGCCTTCTTCTTCGTCGTCTTGTCATTAGGACGACAATAGTTTTTTAGACAACAACGAACGGAAAATGCTGGCAGGGTTAATTAATTTTTTTGTAAATATTGCCTTAGAAACCCGAAAAAAATTAAAGCTCTGAAAGATTAGTAGACGTAATTAAAAGTTCAATTACTTTGGTGGCGTATACCTAATAAGAATTGTAAAACAGAATATTACTAATACGCTCCAGGGTTCTAACGTGGCTTCAAATCGCAGTGCTCCCCTTTTAAGAGATAAGCTTCCAATGGGGGCAAGTTGTTCATAGAGGGCGTGGATATCACAAAATAAACCCGAACCGAAATCACAATAAAAACATCTACAATTTCTCAGCGGCGGTTTTTCTTTCTTCAAAATGCAGATGACTTTAAGTGTACCCTCAATATTCATTTATATTCACAATTGGTTTACTGAATTATGGGTCATATTCATAGATTTTTGCGGAAGGTATTTCTATGATGTTCTTTTTTATAACCAATACTCAGGGGTGCAGTGTATTGCATTGGCGAGTGCAAAGTAAAGGATCGGAGGGAGAAATGATTGCCTTGAACTTGTGAATGTCGTAATTAGTGGGAAATACATTTGCCGGAAGTCGATTCCACATACGGACTGTACAAGCTAAAAACAAATTTGATCAGCAGTGAATAGTGCGGTCTACTATCAATCGATTACAAACGGGTGATATTCCTGCCGAACATTCTTACGTTAGAGATAAGACGACGGATGTCTGATGAAAGTAACGATAGACCAGCGCCACGCAACCCACATTTTGACGATGCTCAAGGAAAACAATAGAGTCGAATAACCTACTGTCGGCTATCAGCACCATTGCTCTCCTTTGAACACGGTCAAGTAGCTCGAAGGATGATTTTATAGAAGAAAAGTTTTGAATTTTAAACCCTTTGCAAATTGTCATAAATATGACCCTAAGAGATTAATCTCTAAGCCAAGCAAACTGAAAGATTCTCTACATGACAAGAATCTACAAGGTTTAAAGGCTAAATTTATTAGTTGCTTCTGATGGATGAATTAAAATAATTTGAGTACAGCTACAGATTTCAGAGAAGTTCCTGTATATTCCTGAATAACCTACTGTCGGCTATCAGCACCATTGCTCTCCTTTGAACACGGTCTAGTAACTCCAACGATGATTTTAAAGAAAAGTTTTGAATTGTAAACCCTTTGCAAATTGTCATGAATATGACCCTAAGAGTTGAATCTCTAAGCCAAGCAAACTTAAATATTCTCTACAAGACAAGAATCTACTAGCCGTAAAGGCTAAACTTATTAGTTGCTTCTGATGGATGAGTTAAAATAATAATTTGTGTACAGCTACAGATTTCAGAGAAGTTCTCCGTTTATTCCGTGTATTGAGAGTAAAATAAACATTTATTTCCAGATTAAATATATGTTCATGGGTTAATATTGTTATGATTTATATTTTTTAATTTTTTAATCATGGGTTAATATTATTATGATTTATATTTTTTAATTTTTGTTCTTCGAACTGTTTATTTTATATTTAAAAAATAAAACATTTTTCAATCTCGAGGTTTCGGTGTTTAATTTTATAATTTTATTCCCAATATTTCGCTACTTCCTTAAATTGCACCTTCAGGGGCTCACTATTTTTAATAGAAAACAACACGACAGCCGACATTAATTAAACTAGTGTAGCTTCACCACCATCGTCAGAGAGAAATAATGCAGTGCAATTGCGAAATATTGGGAATAAAATTATAATATAAAAAAACACCAAGACCTCGAGCTTGAAAAAGAGATTTAATGAGAAGACGAAGGTTTTCTCCGTGCGCTGCCACAATTTCTTGATGTCTATGCAGTATCTGCTTGGATGTCTTCGCGGAAGTCATTCCAACCACTTGGACAGGATGCCTCTGGCCAGTCAGATCAGGTACGATCTTCATGATCTATAGAGAGAGGTCCAGTGGTACAAGAGAGAGAGAGAGTCGATCCCACGACAGCCGGTTCTATGTACCGGATCGACCTGAAGCAGCAATTCTTCGGCCAAGGTCTGTCACCCCGGTACTGTGTGCCGTTACAACAACAGAGCCGGATCGACGTGAATTAGCAATTCTTCGGCCAAGAGCTGTCATCCCGGTACTGAGTGCTGCTACAACAGCTGAGCCGTTAGATCATCGAAACTATCAGGGGCAGGACTAAACTAAAATCACGCTGATAAAGTCACATCGGCAGTGTCCAGCTATAGCATGAATGTAGTACTAGGGGAACATCCCCCATATATTTCACCAGAGGAGAAGACGCTACCTTCCACGAAAGCCGCTTTTACGTACCGGATTGACCCGAAGCGTCACCCCGGCACTACTTGTGCCGTTAGAACAACAGCAATAACGCTACCTCGACAGACGCGCGTTTTTCTGGCTCAGCTCAAAACTGGATGGTGCAGCCGCCTTAATTCGTGTTGTGCGCGTATTGATGACAACGTTCCGGATGCTTTAATTCGTATTGTGCGCGAATTGATGACAACGTTCCGGATGTTTGTCCCGTCTGCCATTGTAGGCCACATGCCGTGCTGTATCTGTTCAATTATCCGACTAAATCCACTCAGACGCATCCAGTTCAAATGCTCATTTCGTACGCCTGGATAACAAAGCAGATCCTCTATAGATCAGCCGTTATTATCGGTATGCCTCGTAGAGTACTAACGCACTTCAAATTCTGCGAATTCCAGCTTTAGAAGAGACTTACGTAGATCTCCCATTAAGCCAGATGTACTGGGGGTTCTAATTTAAGGATCAACTGTGTCACCTGTATAGTACCTGCCTCCTTGAGTACTACCCCAATGTTGAGAATTTCGGCTTTAGAAGAGACTTACGAAGGTCTCCCATTAAGTAACTCTGCCAGATATACTGGAGGTTAACAATTTAAGGATTAGCTGTGTGATGAGGGTTTGAGGACTTTATTTGCCTCTCCTACTCTATAGGTGGTATCACCCGGCCGATCACTCACACATTTGCTGACAAATGGAACTCCACACACTCTGACTGGTAGCGTCAATGAGTACACCCGACAGCCGTTCAATGCCACCATCAAGCGTAAATTATGAATAGGACTACCCTAATGTAATATTATTTTGCAGATGAACTGTTGGACAGGTGCCCCCAATCGTCCCTGGGGCTCTGCCAGTGTGTAGTATAAAATCCCTGTGATAAACCCTACCCCAGCGAGCCATACCAGGCGGTGGAAACCTGCCATGAAAAAATACTGTTTAAGACATTTTTACCTAACTTAGAACTTTCGACAAAAGACCTGGCGAAGAAGGTGAAAATAACTTGTGCCAACACAGGCAAGTTATGTTGAAAGGTGGAATTATCTTTAATACGAAAAAACACACACACAACATAGCATATGCACATGAGAATATGTGGCACATGTTTAATATGACAAACAGGAAGATTTAACATAGAACTGAAAATGATTACATGGAAATGTAGGAAATGTGACACAAACACAAGTGAAGAATTTCATAGGGTGTTATTTTCATCCTCAACTTTGGCGTGTGAGATCTTTTTTCCCGTCGGTCCGAAACCATATTAATGATTTTTAAGTCATTTAGAAACAAAACTTTTGTTTTGTGGTTTTCAAATGGTGGAAAATTCTAAAGATTAAAATCATTAAGGTTTTAAGCTACAAAAAAGGGCCCTTGTTAATGGCATTTTCCAGGTGAACGAACGTAGGACAATTAAACACACATTTACCCGCTTACTTAAAAAATGAAATAGCGGAAAATTTAAAATTCAAATTTTCCTTAAAAATTTTTTTAAGCCCATTGTAAGCTTTTATAAGAGTTAACAAAGAAATTAGACAACTTTGTTCGAGACAGTTCGTTCTTATCGATCAATACGTATACGTAATATTAATTCAATTCACCTAATGGACCTAAAGGTACCTCCACGTGTATACTTGATATTGATAACATTAAGGTTAGTTTATAAAGTTCGTATCAACGAAATAACTTGACAAAAGGGTCTAAATGTAATTTTGCATCACCTCAAAGTATCAACCCCTTTAACCACATGGAACAATTTTCCTGTTGCATTTCAATTGTGTTGACTCAAATTTACTTTTTTTGCAAAACTCATGCCGTAGTTACACTACAACTCTAATTAAAACTCTTTACAATGGCATTACTGTGTATGTTTATAATTAAAAAAAATCCCTCAATCGCTCTTGGTAACAGGAACAGCTTTGACAGTTTATACAGGGTGGGCGATTTAACGCTTTAAATTTGAATCGGCTGTAAAAAAAAGTACTGATAATTTTTGGTTTTACCGGAAATGTTTAACTTTTTTATTTAATAATGGAACACCATCCGTTGCGTTTTTGCTTCGCCCTATTGGCTGGAGATTGCTCGGCAGAAGATGTTGACTTTTGCCGAAAAATCGTGTTTTTAGATTTAGATTTCATTTTCATCTTGGTGGCTATGTCAATAAGCAAAATTGCCCCAAACGGGGTTCACCCTTTCTTTCTTTAATGTCATGCGGTATCTAGCACAAATACTGGGATTTCCTTTATAAATTTCGACTTCTTTGTATGAAAATAAACAGTTAAGAACTTCAGTTATAAAAATTGTATTAAATAATTTTATTTAAAAGTTTTACAATTTTGACTGTGTCAACAAAAAAAACAAGCATAAAAGTTTTTCAGATAAAGTTTAATATACAGACAAAAAAGGAAAAGTAACAGGCAACAAATTACAACCTCTCGGTTTACGATAGTCACTACAAATATGAGGCGTGTTTTATTGGTACTCGCTTATTAAACGAGTAAGTGGTCGCTAAGGCGATAACTTCAAAGACTTTAGAAGAATTTTTTGAAATTTCTTTATATAGGGCCTTGTCGAAAATGCAGCACTGCCCGCTGATTTTACGCTGCTGATGCGCATCAGCCACAACTAACCATTACGCACTTACACATGTATTGCATAAGACATTTTTGTACTGCACGCCTGCGAGTTCTTTGTGCAACAGATGCTGATTTGATACTTTTTAGAACACCTGACTATTGCAGCCTGCCAGACGATGCATTTTCGAATGCGCTACGCATTACAAGCTGCGCAGTGCTGCGTTTTCGAAAACGCCTGTACAGGAACTGAGTGGCTTTTATGAATCATAAACCGTTTGATTTTAAAATTTGTACTTATAATTTGTAGAAAAAAGTTATTCCAGAAATACTATAGGCAAGTAATAACCAAGCTCGCTTAAACTCGCTAAATTCTTGAATAACTTTCGTCAAAAATTTTCATTTTTTAAAACAAATTGGGTTCAACACAAATTGTCTATAGTTTTCTGCAAACAAAATCAAAATCAACAAAAGCAACCTCCTAGGCGAGTTACCAATAGAACACGGCCAGCAACTGATATTCTTAGGAAGACGACTATCAAATAATTTTCCATTTGCTTTCACTAGTGTTTTTCTAAGTCTGGCAACTTCCTCTCTCTCTCTGATCTTTTAGAGCGAGTTCCGTTCTAATATTTTAGAGGATATAAGCATAACTCGATTCTTTTTTGGCAGATATTATTATCGTGGTCTGTTTCGGCTTTGGATCCTAGCTTTTTCCCACTGTCATTCTCTTGCTCTCAATTTCTCTAAGGGAATTTCTGGATTTTTGGAAGTTTCTACTGCCGTACCTGACGGGCGCATGCCCCTTTTTGGCTCTCCTTTACCTTTCCTTTCTGCGAACATGTGCCTGACTTTTTTCAATTTTCCCGATATTCACTATTCATCAAAACATTTCAAAACAAGAGTTTTTCTCAGGAAATCCCGGCGCTACTTTAGTAAAATAAGTTTCCCAATTTTTCCGGATTTTGGGATTATTTATAAACTTGAGATTTCATATGCGTTTCTGGCCTATTGGGTGTCTCTATAGCCGTACTTTTAGGGTCCTGTCCCTTTTCGGGCCAAATTTTGTACCTTTATGAACTAAAGTTTTTTTTTTCGGGAAATCTCGGAAGATATTTAGTATTTTTTTATTATCCGGGAATTTTCTTTCGGGATATCGGAAATTTAATAAATTGTCGATTTACTTCATAAACTCTCAGTGGAAGAAAATAAAGTTAAGTACATTTTTGAATGAGACTTTGATAAGGGAACTCGTTTCTGGCCTGGGAGTTTCTATAGCCGTACCTTTCCCTTTTTGCTTCTCCTTTACAGGTCCAAATTTCTGCGAATATCTGCCTGGTTGTTGCAATTTTCCCGACTTTCACTATTAAACAAAAAAATTTAAAACTAGGATTTTTCCCGGGAAATCCCAGGACGTATTAAGTAAATTACATTTTCCGGTAATAGAAAATTACGGAATTTTGGGAATTTTTATCAATTAAATAGAGCCGATTTACTTCGAAAACTCTTAGTGGAAGAAAATAAAAGTAAGTGTAGTTTTGAATTGGACTTTGATAAGTAATCGATGGAGAATTTTCAGTTATTAAGGATTGATACGAAAAGGTATTATTGATTTGTGAAAACGGAAAAATATTTTAATATTTTTTAAAGGGGTTGTTAATATTTTTGCGACATTCTTTAGGTCTTAACACAAGATTTTTTATTAGAAATCTACGTTTCTACATTCCCAAGTCGGAACTGCTCTTAAGTCGCAAACATCAGTAAATTATTTTAGATTCAATGTTCAAGATGTTAAAGTTTAAAAGGTTCGTAATTTTCCGGAGAAATCAATGGTGCTGAACAGAGTACTCCATAATTCTATTTTAATAATGAGTTTTCTTTCTTTTTGTATCAAAACAATTGTTGAACCTAAAGCACATTTAGATTTAACATTTCTCAGCCGGAATATCACAAAATTATAAAATTTTTCCCTCCTTCTTGCGAATTAAAAAGGAAATAAAAACTCTTTTTATCGCGTACTTTATTGTTAGTGGATCTTATCATCCTAATTTGGTCTATATGGACATGAAGGACATTATTGCGGCATTTAATGTTTTTTATTTTGGAGATTTGACTGAAATTATTGTCCGACTAATCCGACCTAAGATTCTTCAAAAAGTTTCACTTTTTTGTTACTTTTCTAAAGCGATGTCACCATAAAGTTCGCCTTGGCCGAACTTATTGACATTTTTACTTGTTTATACTGAAAATGGACCAAAGCAGATCCAAGTCGTTTTACTTTTAAAATCATTTTAATCATAGAATTACACATTTTGAGAATCATTTAAATTAACTGATTAAAACATTAACATTTCAGGCTTTCAACGAGGTGCGTAGACAAACCCACCCAAGCTACTGCCTTTCCTTTTAGAAACGATTTAGTAGTTGGACATTTTTAGTAAGATAAATTAGCATTTATGGCGGCAGAAAATTTTCAGGTTTAACCGCTCAACGTTGCTTTACAGCGTAAATTGACAAATCCCACTGTGGTAACCCTGAGATAAAGCAAGATTAACTCGTAATTTAAACGGGTTCAAGATGATTTTGATTTCTTTATTTATTTATTTGTTTTTAGATGAGTTATCGAAATGGATTTGGTTTATTTGGTTATGACGTAGTATACCGACCAAAACAAATACTCGTATATAGAAAAACCCATATTATAAAAGTAATCCATTATAGCTTTTGTTTTAATAAAAACCCAATTCTACATCCCATCCAACTTTTCCCAGCATCGACCACTAAAAAATCAACAAAAAAAGTATAACCACTAATCTCAACGTTTAAAAGCGAACTATTCTCACGCTACATTTATTTTCTCATAGTCTCTTTATTTCCTCTCTTGATCTAGGATTAGTCACCTCACTTAAATTTATATCAAAACTTTACCAACAAACTAACTCCTTTCTCTCTTTCTTTTTGTCCACCTCTCTCTGTTTTGATCTCTCTCTTTTGCAGGCGAAACGTTCATCTCCACACATGTTTAAAATTGAAGATCATCAAACCTATTTGCAACAACACCAACGCAAAGATTCAGCCAGCTCCGAAGTGGCCGCATTGCTTTGCATCTCCGGACGGACTAGTCGTATTTCCAGTGTCGGCAGTCAGGGATCCGCCGTAAGTCGTCTCTCTGCCGTCTCGGGCGTTTCGCGATCGCCATCGCCACACCGTATGCTCTTGGAGACGTCCTTCTGCGGACCGAAGCCGGTAGAGACCATTATCGGTGTCAGTAGTGTGGGCTCGGTGGCCGATCATCCGGCGGCTGCGCTGCTGGAACAAGTTCTCTTGGCACGCAACCAAGACACCACACAAGCTATATTAGCTGAGGGCATCCAGTTTGAGTCGTCGCCCAAACGAAGACCTCCCACATCGCTGACGAATGGCGATGCCAAGCTAACGGCTAAAATTAAAGCACAAAACAAGCCCGAAACGACGCATGATGTCAACGAAATCTCTGTCATGGGAGCTCAGCGCGCGTCCACAAAGAGCCCCGGCCAGATGATTGTGGGTAAGACCCCCAGTGGTACAGAATATATACGTATTAATCTTAAGCCAGACCATATGTACGAGGATCAAGGTATTGCGCCCCATGAAAAAGTAGTAGACGCTCCCGATACGCTTGTCCCAGTATATGCTCGTTCGCAAACAAAACCTGCCTCTCTGTGTTTAACACAAAAATCTAAAGGAGATAATCTTTTAACACCCACAGTGAGTCCCAAGCCTTCGCGAAAGTCCAAGGATCATGGTAGTCGCTCGCCTTCTCCTGCTACCGTATCGGTTTCAAGGAAATCCTCATTCAGTTCGTTATTCCGCTTCGGCGGTGGTGGTAAGGATTCGCCCGACTCGCCACGCGACCGAGCACGGCCTCGCAGCAAAAGCAAAGAACGGGGCCAGACGCCACAGTCGCAAAATCCCACACCGAACAAGCAAAAGTCCGTGCTGGCCATATTTAAGCCGGGCAAACGTGGCAGTTCCGCGGGAGCAGAAAGTGGCTCGAAGGCATCAAAGTCATCGTCGCCCATCGATTCCCACGAAATGCAACAACTACAGCCCAGAAGTAAGTCTCAAACGCCCGTAGTTTCGGCGAGCGGTTCGAGGCCCAACAGTCGCCTGCGCTACTATGACGACCCGGTTGATGGCTATATACACATACCGCTGCATACGCCGCCCGAAGAGAAGGAGGCCCGCAAGATATTCCAGAACATTCAAAGCCTAAATGCGACCGTCGTGGAACCGGTCAAACCTCAGGCGACCGCCATCACTATGAGCGACTTGCAGGCAGCTGTAAAAAACTTAAAACCCGTAGGCGCCCGAAAAAACTCGATATCGGGGGCACATGTGCCCCCGCCCCCTCCTCCTCCACCGCCGCCACCACCACCAAAGGTCGCAGCAACTCAACAACGTCCCCAGGCGCCTCTTAAGCACATAGAGAACCTAGATGCCATTCACAGTTTGCCCCAGGAAGACGACAGCAAGGAGCGCACTTGGAGTTTAGAAGTCAATCGCCACAGCTCGCAAGACTCCCAAGAGACAGTGGGCTCGGGCGAAAGTTATGCCAGTGCCATAAAGGTATCGACCCAGCGACCGCAACTAGCCGAAGTTAAGGAACACGTCGTCCAGGAAAACGGCGTGGAAGCAGAAATCCATCGCTTGCCTTCAGTGGAGAGTACAACCAGCGCCGCGGAAGTTAGAGTAGTAGAGACCAGAGCCACCATTAACAATGCCGCCATGCTGGAAGGTGACTCAGGCACCAAGGAGCGAAGGAAGATATTGTTCACAACACGTCTGGGATCTGGCAGCCAGGACCAAATATTCGCTACGCAGTTCAGTATATCCAAAACAGACAGTGTCTCCAGTCATATGTCGGAACATACCCAGGACACATTGTCGGCGGAATCAACCAACGACACCTTACGTCGACAAAATACGGTCATTAAGAAGTCGCCCGATGAAGTCAGCGATCGCCAGATAGATCGCAAGGACTCCTTTAAAATGGAACGCAAAGAGTCTTTCAAGTTGGCGCGAAAGGAGTCCTACAAATTGGACCGAACCGAAACGGTAAAGATCGAACGCAAGGAATCGTTTAAAATCGAAAGAAAGGAGTCCTTTAAGAAGTCGCCACAAGCAATAGCACAAATCGAGGAGCAGCGAGAAATATTGAAAAAATCCGAAACTAGAGAATCACTAAAAAAGCCAGACTCCCACGACAGACATGTGACAACACGCATGAAATCGGTATCCACCTCTGAAGATGAAAAGAAGCGGCCTACCTCGGCCGCTGGACCACCGGTGGTACTGAGACGCAAACCTTCTGCGGGTGAAGAGTACTCCGCCAAATCACATCAGTCCCGTTCTACTTCGGAGGATGACAACGAAGTTGCCTTGGCCAATCATCGTCATTCCAGATACTTGGAAAACTTTGATGTGCGCAAGAAATATCACGAGAATGTACAGGGACCGCCTGTGCCACGTAAGCCAAGACGACAAAGTGGAGGCCAAGATGTTAACCCACCTGAAACTATACAAACCTCCCAGGAACTAACTAAAGAGCAATATCAACGTAAACCACAACCACAGCTGCCTCAACCTCCGCCTCCCTCAACAGATCCTACCCCGCTACCATCGCCATCGTTCAGGGAGATGGAAACTACGCCCACACCAACACCCACACATCAGAAGAGTGAACCCCGATCACAGTCGCAATCGCCCGTAGACAAGGCCCGGCAAACTCCCCCAAAACCTCCCCGGACCTCGACTCCCACCAGGCGTTCGCAGGCCGGTTCTCCTACCAAAACCTCATCGTCGTCTGTTCCTACGTCGTCTACGGGACCCACTATGAAAAAGCCCTATGCACACATCGATAGACAATCAGTACATTCTACCGATGAACCCGTCGAGTCGTCGGAGTCCGAACGGGACTCTGAGCTGGCGGCAGCGGAATCAAAACGACGTCATCTCGCACTAAATGTCGGCTGTATAGAAGATCACGAAAGCACCGGCTTAGTCTCCCAAGAATCGTTTGACGATGAGCTTCCCTATATACCCACGAATTTGCCCGAGGAAAAAGCTCAAGTGGTCTCGCTCATACCAATGAAGGAGCGAGCCAACATGGAACTGAAAACCTGTCCCGTGGAGAGGCCACGCTCCACCACCCCCCTAAATCCTTCGCACTTGGAAGAGTATTGCGGCATAGTCAATACTCCCGATGCCACGCACGAATTCCCCGGTGTCGTGCCCGTTCGCGGCGAAAAGCTACGCATCAGTTTGCCGCGCAAGGATTCCAAGAAGGACATACAGAACAACAAGTCGCCACGACGAATTTCCAATGCCAGCGGCAAGACATGGTTCGAATTTGCCGAGGAGGGCCTGCGAGCGACGGCCCATTTAGAGCGTAAGGATTCCAACAAACAGCTGTTGCAGCAGAAGCCGCCCCCAGCACGAGAAGCACCGAAAAAACAAGAGGTAACAAAACCTAAAACTCCAACCACCAAACCTAGAACTCCGACACAAAGAAAACTCTCTGGTCATTGGATTGACTTTGAAAATATTCCAGAAAAACGAAAACCCCCCAAGAAAATAACCACCTTGCCTCGAGACAGTGTAAAAGCCTCCTCCACAGCCGCACAGCCACAAACACGTTCCACGCACGGGAAAACTCTGACAGGCGCAAGTGGCGGAAGCGCTGCCTTCAAGACACATCAAGCATTTTCCCCACATAAGCCCCAGCCGGATGTGACAAGCACTACAACAGCAACAGCGGCCGCAGCAGCAGCAGCGTCGACCAATCAATCAACTACAGATGGCGCTGGCGGCACAACCCACTACAACTATGTCAAACCGGAAGACTGTCAATGCGAATGTCATGAATCGAAAACGAAAGAAGCAGCGGGCTCCGCCACCTCGCCAACAACAACATCAGGCACGGGCACAGGCACTGGGACAATAACCAACAACAACAACAATATAAAAGCACAAGGTGTAGATCTATTACAGCAGGGTGAGGATATGCTACCGTTATTGAGTCAAGATTCACACGAGGGAATCGAACCGAGGTGAGTGTGCAAATGAAACGAAATGAAATTTCCATTCTTCATGTACAAGTCGACATGAAAAATATGTACTCTTCTAGCTAAATGTTGTTTAGGTGTTGATATTATTTGTATGTATGTGTGTGTGTCAATGTATATGTATGTAATATCGTAAATATGTTAGCGAAATTTACGGTATCGTGGAAAACAAAAAAAAAACTTGCAGCTTTTGTTTGAAGTGGCATTATCTTACGATACTTTTTTACTAATACACCCTTTTCGAGTTCAAGTCCGGTTAGAGCGAAACGTATTTTGTAAATTAAATATTTCAAAAAAAGGTTCGTTTTAACTTTGGCCTAACCAGACACTGCGAAATACTGGAGTTAATATCGTAAATTTAAAGGCTTCTCGTTTTATGAGTATGGGTCTTCTGATTAAGTTCAAGATTTGGTATGCGTGTGTATTACAGACCCTGGCGTTTGAATTGCGATCGAAAAGCAGGTGAGTCGCAATTAACTGTGATGGTCGTAAATCAAAGGCCAAACCAGTCGTATCCATGGAAAAGTTAAACATTTCTTCACAGAAGACCAAGCTCATAACTTTAAATCGTACGCCTTTACATGATCTTATAGAGGATATTTTTATAAACTTAAATATTGTCATTAATAATTATGTATAGTAGAATTATGGCACCTATCTTTTACATTTTTGGTTTTCTTCTTTGAAAATACAACTAATTTAACTTTTTCTTTTAGAATTTCGAAAAATTGTTATAATGCCGTAAATATTTAAGTAACCAAAAAGCAACTTACGATATTGCTTCAAGTGATTTTTTTACAAGGTATTTGTCTAAATCTGCCATGTATTATTCGTACTTTTCCAACTGAACTATACATTTTCTTCTTTAATAAACATCCTACTGCAATATCGTAACCATTGATCACAAAATATAATTAACATACGCTCACCTAATTTGTGTTATTAACAGTTGTGGTAATTCAAAATATAACTTTGTTTACGATATTTCCTTAAATTATGATAACTAATGAAATCAAGAGTATAAAAAAATGTTGTATTTGCGTTTAACCTTTAAATATTGTATCAAACACTGCCTATAACGTAAAGAAAATGACTTTAATGAAGTTAAACATACATGAGTATTTCAATTAGAATTGTTTTCGACTACTGTTTTGCTAACCTGGTTAAATATTTATTTGAATTCACAGTGTAATCTTATATATTTACGATATTTTCCTTTAACCGCATTATTAAAGTTCAAAATAATAATACATTATAATTGTTGCTAAATTATTAATGCAAAAAAAATACAAAAATTACGATATTATACTTGTAGCTTAAAATGTCCTGTTTTAGATTACTCTCTGTATCCCGTATTTGTTGAGACTAACATGTTTTAGTATTGTGGAGTTTGTATCTTAAAAAAAATAAAAAAAATACGATATTTAGCTCTGCTTATGATATTTTTGGGCTTTAGACTTGCATTGAAATCAAGTTTATCGTAAAACTATATAAAATAAAACTATTTCTCCTATCCTGTAAATATATTTACTAACAATGTAAATTGTACTTTGATCGTAAATATAAAAAAGTAACATTAGCTGCTTCCTTTTCGTCCCGTTTATACGTTATGCCATACAAATTCTTAACGCGAATGTTAACACCAAGCGTATATTCTATCCCAGTAACAAGTTTGCATCAAAATTATAAGGTCGGGAGTTCAAATCCCAGAAAGTTCCTTTTTAACTAATTTTTTTATTTTTGTAAACGTTTTAAGAACAATTGGTACATAACACAGTCCGATACTACAAATTACACTTGAATAATACGTCTGGAGCAGGGGGCCGAGTGTAGTAAGACTGCATTTACAGTTTTTCATTAAGTCATCAAGTTTCCTTTTTAAAGGACTTTGAAGTTTTAAAGGGTAACATTTTTTAAAAAATATTTGAAAATGCTTCTGTTTATCCTTTTTCAAATTGGTGTCATATGAAAGAGAAGACTCGGGCCTATTTTATGATATTTTTTTTGGTTTATCATTGCAAAGGAAAAATGATGCAAATAATATCCTTTCAAAAATATATCCTTCAATATCCATTAGAATTTTCATCTAAAATTTTTGAAAAAAGAAATATGTTACGACCTACATATTATGTACTTAACACAAGTTAAAATTTTCACAATTCTAGGTATATTTGTTAAATTAGAATAAATGAAATATACTCGTACAAGGTGATTCATTCACGACTGGACAAATTTCACCAGCGTATTCCTTGGCTCATTTCATGAAAATATGTCCATCTACGACCATGCCCGAAAATGCAAGGGGACGAAAAGGCAGCGGTTTGAAAATTTTCGGATTGGTGGTCGGAGGGTACTAGGGTAAATTTGCTAAGTTCTGAACCAGTGGTCGGATTTCTCTTAAAAGATAGCCCTACCTCTTACCTTTCCATAATTATATAAAGGAAGTCCTGAGGTCCATTTTCAAATTATGACTATTTAATTGAAATGAAATTTTTTTGGAAGCGAAATAAAGACGCTCTTTTATTAGTTTTTTTTTTAAATTAACACAAAAAATGTTTCCATTTCTGTCAAATAGTCATATCTTTGGACAGGTAGGACCTTTGGGCTTCGTTTAGTTAATTTTGGAAAGGTTAGAGGTAAGGCTATCTTTTAGGAGAAAAAACCACTGGTTTAGAACTTAGCAAATTTACCCTAGTACCCTCCGACCACCAATCTGAAAATCTGCCATTTCGCTCCCTCGCATTTTCGGGCATGGTCGTAGATGGACATATTTTCCTGAAATGAGCCAAGGAATACGCAGGTGAAATTTGTCCAGTCGTAGATGAGTCACCCTGTAGTTGACACTCTTTTAAAATGTGTTTTTAATTTGAAAATACTTCATATGAATTTTCACCGTGTTTTTTCTGTTTAGAAAAGAAAGTTACGCTCACTTTTCATTGTTGTTTGCGTGATCCAGCAGAGTCCCGACAAATTGACCAACAGTATTCCGCCTGCATAAGGGTGGTATTTTTTCCACGGTACCGTTTCGCCATTGTGACGATATCTTAATGAAACCTATCGCCATGTTCAACACTAAAATCCCCTAAATTTTAGGAAAATAAACTGAAATAGCTGTCCATGAAGTGTATTTGAAGCGACATGTTTCCACCCATTTTTCCACTTGATTTCGTACAATATTTTTATAGTTATCAGTTTTGGTATTCCCCAAGAAATTGTTAAGTACATCTTCGAAACTATTTCAAGCCACCTTTTGCACTGGCGTTAACAAATTGGGAAATTAATTACATTTCTTCTGCTGTGGTCCATTAAAAACACCTGAAAACTTATATTCCGAATTGAAACTACATGAGAACTGTTAGAACGTTAAGTTCAGCCTAGCCGGATGTAATATTCCCTCCGCCATAGATTGCGCACCAATGTATTGTAGTCGGCAACTCAATAAATGGACAGCAAGGGGTCGTCGCAAAGTTCCCTTCATAGATTGTGTTTTCTAAGTCAGACGGGATGCAATTTTGAGGTGTTACTTAATAGGTTACCAACATAAACCAACATAATTAATTTACAAAAGATTTTGGTAGAAATTCCAAAAAATATAAAAATAATAGATTTTCGAATAGGGCATTATAAAAATATTTGACTCCATATTTTAGCGGAATATTAATGGTCAAATTGTCGTGACTCTGCTGCTCTATAAAGCAAAATAATACAATATCCATAAGAACATCTTAATGAACAGAAAAACCCCATTTAAGTATTTTCAAATTCATATTATTTATTTTATGAAAACACATTTTTTGTAAGGATTGTAAAACATTAATTTTAATTGAAAAATTACAGCAAGGAATGTGAAATTTTGGTGTTTCTTACATAATATGTTTGTCTATTCGTTCTCGTTATAATTCTCTGGAAATCCTATAGTTTTCGTCAGTTCGAATAGGCCCTAACAAAAATAAATTAGCCCTATATAACTTTAAAATAAATTAGCCCTATATAACTTTAAAATAAATTAGCATATTATTACTAACAATACCTAATATTTAATGTTGATCGTAAAAATGTTGTTGTTAACATTTAATATATTTTGAATTAATAGTTTTCTTGAATTACTACTTGAATTTACCTAATTTAACAATATTGAAAAAACACATTGAACAGGCCAACGCCAACAGAACCATTTTCCAACACACGTTGTACTTAGTTGGGACATAAATACAGTTACACACGTTTTATGCTGTCGTCAATAGCTGCACGAACCGCGTCCATTGGAAAATTGGCCACAGCTCGAACCAAAGCAGTTACGAGTACGAGTATAAGAGATCCAATGTTGGGGTATCTTTTGTGACAAACCTTGTCCTCTAAAACCGTCCACAATTTATAATCCAATGGGTGCAAATCTGGACTGCCTGAGGGCCATTCTTCAGAGAAAATAAACGCTGGCAAATTGTTTCGAAGCCAGGCCTGGGACGTTTTAGCCTTATGGGCCGGCGCAGAATCCTGCTGAAATGTCCATGGCTGGTTTTGAACAGGGAATTGTTAAGAGGCTTCACAACAGCATTCAAAACGGTTTCTTGGTAAACTTTTTGACCCCTTGTTCGCAGAAATGCAGGTCAGTGACCCCATCGTAAGACACCCCACCAAACCTTGACTGAAGCTGGGTGATGACCCTTTTTCACCCTTGGCAACAGTTCAGATGCTTCCTTAGATGACCGCGCCTACACTATCATTTTGCTTGTTAAATTTTTCCTGAACGGTAAACATTTTTTCATCGGTGAACAAAATTTTTCTGTGCAAGTTATCAGCGTGCTTCAACAAAAGACGTTCGCATTTTTCAATCCTATTTTTTTTAAAGCTGCAGTCAATAAATGTCCGGTACGTCGTTTGAAAGCCCCAAGTCTTTTTTAATGATTCGACTAATGGACGGACTTCTGCGTGATATTCATCTCACCGGCCATGATTTTCTGTTTTCGAAGCGGATTTCTGTGAGTTCTTGATTTAACGGCTTTGATGACATGCGGTGTTCGAACAGAGCGTGGGCGGCCCGATCGGTGGCCAGTCTCCTCAAACAGTTTTATGCATCGGTAGACGAACGTGCGGCTAATCCCTAGTGGTCGGAGCGTTTTATAAATATCGATTTTTTTTTATTTCACACTTGAAAATCGCTATTACAGCGATACGGTTCTCATTATCTGACCACTCCATAATGAAATTTAAAACAATTTTAAAATCACAGGCTAACGCTATTGAGGTTAGCTTTCAAAACCCATATGACATTAACGGGGTATGTTCAGTTCTACTATTGAAATAGGTGTGTTCAATGTTGTGTAACAGTATTTATGTCCCTACTTAGTAAAAGAAAATCTATAGATGGCTCTGAATGTGGAGTCTCTGTATAGGTGGTAGAGGTGAATTGTATTGTATTGTATTTCAATGGTGAATTGTATTGTAATTGTAGTACTCACGCGGTTGGTAAAAACCGGTTTTAAAGAGTTCAGTTTCCCTTTTAACCAGTGCTGCAAAGCATTCTAAGAAAGATCGCCACGGACCCAAAATCGTGATTAAACCATTTCCATTGCCAATTTGTAAAACCTCTATCTTTTATTAAAATGTAGATGCAAGAGGTCTCGAGCCGGTTAATCCCTGTTCAATGTGTTTAAGCAAAATACCTATACAAACAAACGAGCGAAATATTAAAAAACAATAAAAAGAAAATATTTACCCTCGTATTCATAAAAACTTTGATTTAAATTGAAAAGCTTAATTAATTTTCTATTGAATTTTTTAAACCTCTTGCAAATTGTTTGTTGTGAATATGAGGCTTAAATTCTCTATTAAAATTTAAATCGCGATACACCTTGAGATGCAATATCGTAAATGTATATTACCATAGCTGCCTGTAATAGCCCATGGCATAGTCACACTTTTTCAGTCGCTTTGTTCATTTTAGACATTTTTTTTCTCGAAAATATCTTGAAAATTCGACTCGTAGTCACAAAATTCCTTTAAAATTGTAGACAGTTCACCTTTTCCTAATTATGTTGATAACATTTTGCAAAGCCTAGTTATTGATTAAACCCCCTTTTATATGTTTCAGTGACTCTTCACGCGAATTTAGCTGTTACACTGATGATGAAATGGATTTACCTACACGTAGTTCTGGTCGTTCAAAAAGTAGTTCTTCAAGGGTAAGTTGTTGAGCTTATAGAACAAATTAAATGTCTCTAATTCTTATGCAAAATTTCAATTTCAGATGGATGAATTCCCGCGTCGTGATGTCCCAGCTCACAATACTAGACATAAGAAATTTCCCGATAAATAGAAGTAAGTGGCGCCCTTCAAATCGCCAAGGAGAAATAAACAAAAACCCAAATGAAATGTTCCAGTTCTACAACTACTTTAAGTAGAATCTAACTATTTACTACGTGGTAATCTAAATTCGTTTAATTTTAACTTACTAGAAATTGTTGCATATTTTCTAGGATGAGTGTATGTTAAAATCGTATTAAGTAGTAGCGGATATTTTCTCAGTGTATGAGTAGGTATTTTAGGCATTAAGGGGTAGGAGGAAATCGCGTGTATTTCGGTTATAGTCGTCTAGAAATTCGAATGCTGATTTGAAATTTTGTTTCAAGTTCAATCAAATCTTCCCGACTGTATGCAATATAAGCCTCGGCTATAACCCAAAAACTGTATTAGGTAATTTTCTACTTGATTCTTGAAAAAAAACGTTATAGGCTATTCTTAAGATATATTTTGAGGACCTTTAAAAACCAACTTAGCAAAATATGTATATAGGAATCTTTAAACTTTTGAAAATACCATAATTTTGAAGATTTACTTTAGGAGACTGCCAGTTTGTGAGGTTCATCTGGGTTTTTTTTGGAAGTCCAGAGATGTTTCCATGTTTAACCATAAAAAATGATTTGATTCTAAAATAAAAGAAGAAAGCATGATTTTAGATATCTTCAAGTATAATTTACTTTAGGGGACTGCCAATTTGTAAGGTTCATTTGGGTTTTAGGAAACCCAGCAACGAAGTCCTGAAATGTTTCCATGTTTAACCATGAAAAATGATTTGATTCAAAAATAAAAAAGCATGATTTTAGATATCTTCAAGTATAACTGTAAGTCGCTACAATTGTTTATACTTAAAAATTCACAGATTTTTTCAAAAGTTTAATCATGATACAATAAAAAAGGTGTAGCCACTAGCCCAATAACAAGTAATTTGCTCGCTTTCCTGTCAAACGCAATTGAAAGATAAATTAATAAAAATAAATTTTTGTGAATAAATGATTATAATTGTGAATATTTGATATAGAATTTAAATTTTACAAGCTTAAACATTTGATTTTCTCAAATTTCAAATGTGAAAACTTAAATTACTTCCAAAAAAATTGTAAATCTGCTGATAGCATAACACTACCTTTTTTATTGTACCATAAGTTAAATGACACTTTCCAAATGTGAGGATTTTTTAAAGTACACCACTCATGTCACTTACTTTTCATATAGGACGAAAGATTTCAACCCGTTTCCGTTTAAAAAAAAACTTGGACAAACAGCCTCTTTTTATAAGACGAATAAGTCTAGGTCTTAGCGAACTTTCAGTAGACAAATGGAAATAATTAATAATTTTTCAAACCACACGAATTTGTTAGTCAAGACCATGGTACAATAAACAAGGTAGTGTTGTTCTATCAGCTGATCTACAATATTTTCTTGTTGTAATTTAAATTTTCAAATTTGAAATTTAACAAATACATTTTTGTTAAAAACTTGTTTTCTATTCAAGAGGTCTCGAGCCGGTTAATCAATGAAGTTTGTAAACTTAAAATTCTAACAAACACAAAAATATATTTTGACATTCTACTAATGCTGACAGTAAAGCGAACTATTTTATTTATTGTTAGGCTTTTGGCTAACCTTGTTTATTGTACCATGGTCAAGACATTCAAAACTATAAGTATATTATCAAATATATTCAATTTAAATTTTTTAAATTCTGCTAAGGTTAGAAAAACCAAAATGAAAAGGATAATGAAATATCGTTTGTTGTTTAAATGAAACGCATGAGACGTATGAGTCAATTTGGAACATTTGTAGAGAAAGTTATGTATACTTTGCAATTTATTAAAAACAAAAAACATATTCTGAAATTGACGAAAATAAGCACTTCAAACTAACATTAACTAAACAGGGAAGTGACCCATGAAATTATGACATAAGGCTTGTTACATGTCGCCATTAAGTAAGTTCATGTAAAGCCCTCAAGTTAATTTAGTGATGTTGATAAAAAAATCCAATTATGTCTGTTAACAGCGCTGAAGGCGAACCAATATTTGGATTTAAACAATTTTGCCGACATTTTTTAATAGTGCTGTGTCCATTTATTATTCTGATCAAACTCAAAAAAAACTTACTTAAATTATTCAGTAAAAAGTATTGTTTCATAAAATAAATAGAATCATTTTTTTTAAAATATTTAAAATTTAAAATATTTTTTTAATAGAAAAAGTACAACCATATAATTTATTCAGGAAAAGATAGCTTATACTGTTAAAAGAATACTTATAAAGTTTAAGGATGGAGTCTTGTTTACTTTTTTAAAAAACATGTAAGAACTATTTCAACAGTTTCGTAAAAATATATATAAGTTTTTATTAAAAAATAATTTTGTTTTAAAATATTTTTTTTAAATAAATTTTACATAGCCTATACTTTAATTTATTTACTTAGTACCGCAACAGAAGTATATGCTATTTGAAATTTAAACAATTTTTTTTAAAAAAAATTATTTTTAATTAAAAAAATTAACATTTTTTGAGAAACTATTTCTACTTTGTATTTGTTTTTTAAGAATGAAACGAGATTCCATCCTGAGACTTACTGGGTATTTTACTAACTGTATAGGTTATCTAAAAACAAAATATTAAAAAATTAAAGGTACATTTTTCTAAAAAAAAAAAAAATAAAAATTTAAAAATAATTTAAGCAGAAAATTTAAATTTTTTGTATTTGGCCTTTATTGAAATTTTACTTAATAATTTATCTTAATTTTTAAACATTTTATTGTGTTGACTTTAATCGGTGGAAACTCTCTTAATAGCAGGTTATCGTTTATTTAGAATCTGCCGGAACTTCAAAGTATAGCCATTGATCGTGGTTTATTCAAATTCGTTGCTTGGGGTTTGAAGATGGTGAAGTAGCGTTCACCGAAACTTAAGTCACCCTTGCTTACAACTAAAAGTATTTTCGACTGCCTTTTGCATAACTTTTTGTTTACTTTTTGAATAAAACGTTCATAAGAACATGGTCTTAAATCTGTCTATGAACTAAGCATAATATTTTTTATAGACCAACAATACATGCCGAAAAATAATTAAATAAAATAAAATTCCTTTTTTTATTTTATGAAACAACATTTCGACTGAACTATTTAAGTATAAATTTATGTCACATTCACTTTTGTTTACAAGAATATTGAAATTTATAATTGGACTCGGCGGTGTACATGAGCTGAAATATTGTTTATACCCTCCACCGAAGAGTGGATTATACCAAATTTTCATTCCGTTTGCAACACCAAAAAATACTGATAGGAGATCCTATAAAGTATATATATTATTGATCGTCGTAAAATTCTAAGACGATCTAGCCATGTCCGTTCGTGTGTCTGTATATTGAAATCACGAATCAATCTAGAATCCTGACATCTCGCATAATGATGGCTATTGGTCATATTTTGCTTGGGATTGTAAATGGGCGAAATTGGCACAGGGGGAACAAGTTTTCCTTTAAGGGACTAAACGTACTCGGTAAAAAGTTCCCTTTTTTAAGCACGAGTATTTCCTTTACAAATCATAATTTTTTGTGCACCGACACTTTAAAATGGGGACTGTTAGTTGAGACGCACTAAATGCCTCAAAAAAGACCAAAGTTACTAGACAATATAGGATCCTGAATTTTTTTTTTAGTATTGGCTTAACAAATCATAATTTTTTGTGGACCGACACTGGTTAAAATTGGTACAGTTAGTTGAGACGCACTCAATACCTCAAAATAGAGCAAAGTTGCTGGTCTTTTTGCCTCATGTGGGATTGAAAAGGGGCAAAATCGGCCCAGGAAGAAAAAGTTTCCCTTAATGGCCTAAGGTACATAAAAAGTACCCTTAAGGGCATATAGGTACATAAAAAGGAACCTTAAGTGTTTAAAGTTACATAAAAAGTACCCTTAAGGGCCTAAAGGTCCATAAAAAGTACCCTTAAGGGCCTAAAGGCACATAAAAAGTACACTTAAGGGCCCAAAGGTACATAAAAAGTACCATTGAGGGTCTAAAGGTATCATTAAAGGCCTAAAGGTACATAAAAATTCCCTTACGGGCCTAAAGGTACATAAAATGTACCCTTAAGGGCCTAAAGGTACATAAAAAGTACCGTTTTTTTAGTATTTTCCCAAACAAATAATAATTTTTTTGTAAACCGACACTGGAGACGCACTAAATACCTCAAAAAATAGCAAAGTTGCTGTACTTTTTGCCTCATGTGACTCAAAAAATGTTAGTAGCGTAGGGATGGTGGAGGCTATATAAGTTTCGGCCTGGTCAAACTTCCAGACGTTTTTTCTCCAAATCCAAAGAACCAGATAGTGATTCTGAATCGATCGCTGGGTAGATGGGCAGACGAAAATATATATAAATACAGGCATACATTTAAACAAACATTAATAATTAAAAATTTTCTATTCTACATCTAAAAGATGTTCAAAAGTGATTGATCTTGTTGAGTTTACCTTTTTAACTTGTTCTACTTTACCAAAATGTTGCTTGAAGATTTACAAAAGTTTTTGAATTCACCTACATCATGAAAGCTTATGTCTGAGTTTAAGATATAATGAGGGCGGCCTAGCTCACAAAGCAGGAAAAACTAGGTCCATAGGTATTATATCAACCTTCCGTCTGAAATAAATACCTTTGTCCAGTCCAATGATTATATTTTTGTTAGTATATATAATAACTTTAAGAATCTTGTGATTTAAAGCATTTAAAAAAAACTTGTATTCTATATACAATTTCCATGTCATGCATAGGGAGGGGGTATTTTTACTCCCTCAACATTCCCCCTTAGAAGAAATTTAATTAGACGAGTTTATATATCATCAGGGATTTTTAAATGATTTGTGGTTTTCTTTTGTGCAGTTTGGTTAGACGCATTTTGTTTTGGAATCTAGAGACCTTTCCCAACTGACAGAGTTATAGCAAGATTTTAAAGGCAAGCGGAAATGGGAAATAGGAAATGAGTTGTTATTTATTATGTCTCCATAGAAAAAAGAAAAAACAAATGCTTAAATGAGAATGATTTGAACAAAAGCAAAACTGCCATCATTATGGTACAATAAAATACAAACACACACACGCTCATTTATATATAAATACAGGCATACAATTGAACAAACATATGCAAAAGAATATACAGACAACCTTACATACTTTAAAATAAAGGCTACGTGCAAAACCAACATGCAGAGAAAAAGGAACTATAGCAATATATTAAAATAACACTAAGAAAACAATATATAAACAAACATATACATACACATACATACAAACTTATAAACAATTAGACTATAACCAATGCATACATATAAACTAATGATGATGATAATGATTCACGGTGTAAAAGAAATCCTTAATTCTAGTATAAATGTATTTTAAACCTTTTTGTAAGTGTGTTAAACCAATCCAAAATCCCTTTCCCCCCTTGCAAAAGGAACTCTCGATTTCTTGATATTTTCCATTTTGCAAGATATGTATCGATAAACAAACTACTTGAAATATTACAAGAGAAAAAAACCTAAACCAAAAAATGCTCATGCAAACGCCTCTAGATAGTAAAACCAACACAAAACCCAAGTGCAGCAGACATTCATAGAAGAATCAGATCCCTATAACCAACTTAAATGAAAATTATATATGAAAATAATAATATCGAAACACCAGCAAAAAGAAAATTCCCAATTTATATGAAAACTGCAAACATTTGAAAACAAACAACAAGAAAATCATGTTAAATTTTGATTATATTTAGTAAGCAAATGCAACTTTTTGCTAGAAATCGTCTCAGAAGACATCTAATAACAATAGTAATGATAACTAAAAACAAAACTTGTATTCATACAGAAATTGTATCTTAAATGTTTATAATAATTGAATGATCAGAAACCAAAAAGACAATTGTTGAGTCATTTTTTTGTTGTTGTTTAAAATTAAATTAGACTTTTTTGTTTCGTTTCTTAAAATTGGCAAGTGAATTGACTAATTAAGAATTAACATACAAACCCATTTAGATGAAGAGAAAACACAAAAATACCCAACTCGTTTTAATAATTAGAAAATGTACAATATGAAAACCAAATCTAAGTAGCAAATAGTCGACAGAGTCGAATTTGAAAATACCCTGCATTGGAAAGTTCACATTTATTCGGTAAACGTCAGCTTTGTTTTTAAAGATTCATTATTTTACTAAAGCTTAACAATGAGCAAAACATACAATTTAGATTCCCATACGAACTGTGTATAATAAATATTTATTTGAAATTTGTTTGTCGAAAGTACTTAGCAAAATGTAAACGAAACTTTCTGTAAACACAAGAAAATATCTTTTAGGGTGGGCCGATTTGTAAGGACAAAAATTTGTCGATATTGTGCCAATGATTTTTCGATAGCTTTTGGCATAAGGAAAAAAAGTTCCACTAAGACAAAACAAAAAAAAAACATTTCCAAGGCGCCCGAATTTAAATTTTTTGACATTTTCTCCACTTTTATTTTTAAAGTTTTTTTTAGTGGGTTATAAAAAAAATTATTTTTTCTAAATATTACCTTATTAAGGTGACATACATATATACATTGCCACATACAATATAACGTATGAGGGCGTGAAAATAGAAATACGACTGATATGATTCTCTCAGTAGTATTTCTATTCTGGATTTTTTTTCCTTATGCCAAAAGCTTAAGAAAAATCGATGGCACAAAATCGATTGTTATATCTACCCACCCTAATACTTATTATTGCCTGTTTTCGAAAATTTATATTTGTTGTAGGTACGTAGCTAAGTTAAAATTATTTTGAACTGCCCCTAAGAAATACAATTGTTTCTTTAAATGCTCGAGCACTAACGGTTTTTCAAGTCTGAAAACCTATGAAATTTAAATCTATAAAAAATTATAGTTGTTGTAATACTTGACCTTATTTCTTATATCCACAAGTCCTGATTCAATATTAAAAGCTTAAGTCTAGTTTTTTAGACCTCGTTATCTCTTTATTCCGTCTTGTACTCAAAATAAGTTATTCTAAATCTAAAAACTTCTTAAGAAGTTGAAAAAAGCTACAAATAAAGTACACAAATGGTGTCTGCTGCTGCACAGTGACTTGAAGTCAGACAAAAATTGTGCGTGTATTTTTTGTAACCTTTTTTCAATCCCTGAAAATGTTCTTATATTAAGAACGAAATATTGAGTGCATGAAGGAATAAACAAGCAAAGAGAAAACAATTTCTATAAAACTAAACTTCGTGATTAATTATTAAATCATGACTGTGAACAGTTTAGCCAAAAATATGCAGCGTTCGAAAAGAAGCTGCAGTGTGCCCAGGCCTTTAAGCTACGCTGCGCTTTTTAACTTCCAGTTGTCTGAAAACCATTGAAAATTTACATAAAGTTATTTATTGCATTGTCGACATAGAAAAGCCCTGCCATCAATTTTTTGTGCGGTTTGGTCGTTGATTCATTTGGTTTTAGACTGTCGGAATTTGAAAATACACAGCGTAAGAAATAAAGCTTCAGTGTGCCTGAGCCTTAAAGCTGTATTCAGATCGACATGACCCGATATAACACAATCAACACGACGTAGTTCCCTCACAATTTAAACAGGGGACACAAACATGGATTTTAAAAAAAAAATCAGTGATTTTTATTCGAACGTTTTAACGAAATCGGGTTGGCATGTTTAAAGTCCTAAGCCGCGCAAATGGCAATAAGTATTTTGAATAGGAAAAAGCAGATAGTATGCACAAGGACCCAGAAAACTTAAGACTGTTTTATTTGAGGTCGATTTCGATATGCGCACATCATAGATCAGTGTTGCCAATTTAGACAGTTTCCGGCTATATTTTTTGTCGGCATCAGCAGGAAAATAGGGTTAATTTCTATTACACGAAACTCCAGCTATTTTTAATTTTGGATTAAGCGGGTAGTATGCACAAGTACACCAAAAACTTAAACTTTTTTAGTTAATATCATTTCCCACATGCGTACTTTATGGACTAGCGGCTAAATTTAGCGGTTTTTTGTCGGCATCAGCCGGAAAGTTTGGTAAATTTTTATTAGCCGGAAATCTAGATATTTTTTATTTTAGCCATGTTTTATTTGGAATTAAGCATTTTTGCTTGTAAATGGTTTTCTCTATTATTTTCTTTTTTGTAATATAGGGGAATCCAAATAATCATTGCGTTATTTTGTATATGAGAATCATTATCGTCGATGAGCGAGGGCCAGACACACCCACTGAACCCTCCTTCAATGGAAAGACTGATCAACTGACTTATGTACACAACATGTTGATTTAGAGACTACAATTGATGCTGGGCTTTCCTTTTATTACATTCCATTGTGTACTGAAACTACTGAGCTAGGGGCAGATCTGGGCTTAACAGAACAAGCTTTTTTCAAAATCCGATATTTTTCGACTATGGAATATTTTTGTACTCGTTTTTAACTCATTCGAGTCTTTAAATTTTTGTCTGTTTGAGTAGAACTAAAGAAAATTAAATAAAATTTAAGTTTTTTTAAATTGGCAGAAGTATACGTATATAGGGTGGACCGGTTCAACAATTTAGGATTCTATAAACAACAAACAAACAGAGAAACAGAAATGCAATTTTTATATTTATAGGATGGGCGATTTAATATTTTAAATTTGAATCGGCTGTAAAAAAAAGTACTGATAAGTTTTTCAAATGTTTGGTATTATTGGAACGGTTGAAATTTGTCCGATGCGTTTTCGCTTCGAGCAATGGGCTGAAGATTGAAGAACTTCTTAACCGAAAAATCGCGTTTTTAGATAAAGCTTATTTTCATCTCGGGGGCTATGTCAATAAGCAAAATTGCCGCATTGAGAAGCCAATGCATCCACAACGAGTCACTGTTTGGTGTGTATTTTGGACTAGCGGCATTATTGGTGCATTTTTTCGAAAACGAGCAAGGAGTCGCCGATACCGTCAACGTTGAGCATTACCGCGCCATGCTCAACAAATTATTGTTTCCAACAATTCAAGAGAATGACATGGACGACATTTGGTTTTAACAAGATGGGGCCACATGTCACACAGCCATCGATATTTTACGGGCTGTTTTTGAAAATCGAATAATTAGCCGAAATTTTGAAGTCAATTTGCCGCCTCGGAGCTGTAATTTAAGCCCTTTGATTTATTTTCTGTGGGGATCCATTAAGGATAAATGCTACGCAAAGCATCCAGAGACAATTGAAGCGTTAAAACATGAAATCGAAGTTGCCATTGAGGAGATTCGACCTGAAACAATCGATAATGTACTGAAAAATTGGATTGATCGGATGAGGTGAAATTGATATTGTGTTTCATTATTAAATGTCAAAGTTAAACCTTTTCAATAAAGCCCAAAAATTACCAGTAAATTTTTTTTTTACATCCGATTTAACTTAAAATTTTAAATCGCCCACTCTGTAGTTGGGATATGCGAGAATTAAAAGGATATTATTTTCGAATCCAAATGAGGCTTAAAGAGATTCTTAGTAGAATCAAGAGAATAGTTTTCAATTTTACCAGACCAGAAAGTTTCCTTCAGAAGTAGATTCAAACAAACTCTTTTTACCAATCGACTGAGTAATCGTAGGGTTCAATTTCGTTGAGGGTTTAAAACGATAAGCTTTAAATGAAAATACACGTACCCTGTACCAATAAATGGTGTAGAGAACAAAAATAAATAGAAAACTCGATCAAGGTCGATGCCTATTTGGTACTTAAAATCAAAGAAGATAAACGAAAGAAAATTGACGAAATGAGCTTTTACGAAAAGTTGAAAAACATAAAATGAGCATCGAACATTTTGGAAATGCTGTTTTTTATAATTTAAGTGATTTAACTTCATATGCAATAAATTAATAAAGTTGGCGTTTTCACGTTATATTGAAAATAAATTCGTTTTAAATCGATTGCATTTGATTCCAAAACCATTTAGGTCATTTTCCATAAGTACGTATTCGATACTATTAGATTTTGGGATACTTGATTCTTTATACTTTCTTCCTAATATTTGTATAAGTAAAAGTGGCGATTTCTTTCTGGAAAAAATTACCATTACAAACTACTAAACTAACTTACCTTAATTTCTTCTTGATCACTATCCGACGCCTCCACTAATTTTACTTCGCCCTATTGTTGTTCATAACTCGTCATCAAAAATAGTCAACCTCTTCATTGGTTACCGATTTCATTCTTAATCATGAAGCTTGTACTTCCGATGCGTTATCATTGATAGTCGAAGGCATGATGATAGATTTTGAAATAAATTCCGCCGCTGGCAGATTTCGAGCTTGTTGTCCGGTTAATTCCAGTATCCAAAATTTGAAATGAGTTTACTCAGTACTGAAATTGTAAAAATAATTAACAAAAACTGCTGGCTTTACTGAATGAAAACAAAACTTACCTTTTTTTTCCAAAGTTTTTGATATTTTAGGGGTTGGCTCTATTTAACGTCTTAATTTAACCTTTTCCAAAGTTTAATCAACATCACTTTCTGATTAGCTTCCAAATTGCAATGTAGGGTATCTGAAAAAAAACATTAGAATTTTATTAATTTTCTCTTCAATAGTATTTGTAAAAAAATAGTTGTTGTTCTTTTTTATCTTTATATATCTTTAAATATGTTTTATTATAATTTTTAGTATTTTATTCTCAAACTCTCTGTTAGTCTCTTTTGTTTTTAAAAAAATTCTACGAATAAAATCCAAACCTTTGATGCCTCTTGAACGAAAAAAAACAAAAAAATCAGAGTACATACTTATAATGTATATTTAGTCCGATCTTTTTTTAAATTTTCTTAATACAATAAAACAGCATACATACACATTTATATTTAAAACTATTTCAGCTTTAGCTTAATTTCATTTACAACTAAATAATAAAAAAAAACTACATTAATAAATTGTTATTAAATCCCTTGATAAGAAAGTAAAGGAAACCCCATAATAAAATAAAATGTATTAAATCAAATATTATTAACAAAATATTTACATTAAAAATAAAAATAATAAATTGTATTAATAATAATGTGTTGTTAAATATTGCATTTAAAACCGAAAGAGAAAAAACTTTAAACAACAATTACTTTAAACCAAAACTAAATAAAAACTAAAAATATATTAATACAAATTGTTAAAACATTTTTATTTTGGTTTTTCGAAAATTAATAACGAACATTTGAAAAAAATTCTTTTTGAAAACAAAAAACCCATGAAAACACGATAATATAAAAAAAACATAAATCCGATGAAACGCTATTTAATTGATTACATTATTATTGGTAAAACAGTGAAACAGAAACTGAAATTTCGAAAGAAAACAAAAAAGAGAAATACAAACGAAAACTCAATAAATTTGCAAAATGAATTTCATGCACACTTTCATTATATAATGGAATTTATTATGTATATTTCGAAATAATTCCCCCTTCTAAACTAAAAAAAAAACAAAACGAACAGAAGAAACCCTCAGAATAAAACTAAAACTAATAAATGAAAATGTTTCATTAAAAAAATTGAAGTTTTAATAAAACAAAAAGTAAGAGAGTAAAGAGTAGTTCCAATGTCTTATCAGGTAATGTACATGGTAGCGGTATGGAAGGAACGATAGAATAAAAAAATAAATATCCAAGCTATATTTAGACATTTTCTATGGAATATCCCATTCAAATAGAAGCAGCTTCGCCGGGCATTGCTTAAGATTTGGACTTATACGTGGAGCTGGACAGACCTTATTAGATTTTAATTCTAATTTAAATACCTTCATAATTTTGCTGTTTACAATTTGAACCAAAGAGTATCAATTTTCAAAAATAGGTCCCATTCGTGTTCATTCTGTAACGAATTTCTTCAGTGTTCAAGCGCACGTGAAGTGGTTATCGGCAAATATAGGCAAAACAAACAAAATTAATATATAAGAACAATGTTGCAGCAAACATTTGCTACATTTCTGAAACTATCAGTTCAAGTCTTTTAAAGTATCCATCAATCCCAAGTTCAGCGCGTAACCCCTCTTTATGAAATTGAATCTATTCTATCTGAACTGATTGTCTGCAAAAAGATCTAAGGGTCAGCTGGGTGGACTTGGCCGGACATCATGTGATCTCTAATAACATGTGGGACATAAGTTCGGGGCGTTGCCATCAATTCGCGTCCAATATGAATGGCCAAAATATACATTTTTGGGGTTTGGTAAAACTCTTGCTGTTCTTAAACGGTGTGACCGATTTTTAAAAAAATATAAAATTGTTAAAATTTATATAAAATGGCAAAAAATAAATACAAAAATTTATAAAAAGAATATTTTTTTTTTTATTATTTTGTATTTTTTGTTTAAAAAAAGAAAATCTTTTTATTAAAAAAGGTTCAAGAGATGCCATTTAGCCCAGAGAAAACCAAGGTTTGGTGTGGTTCGTGGTCTGGTGGAATTATCGGTCTATATTTTTGCAAAATTATGATGGCAGGATCGTCACCGTGAATGGTGCTCGCTATCGCGCCATAATATTGGACTTATTGCTACCTACATTATGACCCAAATTTCGTACAAATCGGCCAAGACTTTTAATAAAGTCCAAAAATTAATATTTTGGCCTTTATGAGTTTTTCAAACCTCAAAAAAAAATATATAGTAGCAATTTATACGATCGTGTTATAATCTTTTTAACAAACAAAAACAATTATTACCTTTGAAAGAGGATTGTTGTTGTTTGTCACAGAGGGAAGGAAAAGGGAAAGAAAAGTTATGTTTAATCGTATATCTATAAATTTTTTTTAATATTCTGATCCATTTATATTGCAAATTCGTCGAAATCTCAACCAAGGGGTTAAGGGGTTGTAAGTCTCAACTATAATGTGCTGCTTATAGAACAACAATAATGGATAAGCAGAATTTTAAAATATATAAATTAGTAGCAGTCATACAAATTTGGACCAATTTTCAAAGCGTTGTCCAACCATCATGCACGATGTTAATTGGGGGTCACACCTTAACGTCAAGTATTTTGCCCAACTTAATTTGAATATCTTTGTTTCAGTGTTTGACAAATTTAACCATAAGGAGGTACATAATTGAGCAGCGCTTTAGGATTGTTAAAGCCATTTTCGAAAATTAGCAGCTAAATGAAAATGTATTTCGTGTAATTCGTGATTTTTTTAGTCAGCTTAATCGACCAAATTTATCAAAAACTGGAGAATTAGGCGAATGTTTTAGCAAACCAGGTCTATAGGCAATGTAAAAAAAACCTGTGAATGCTCGCCCAGTTCGTTCTGTCATCGGGCTGTACTTTTTTAAACATGAGGTCGGCCAGGCAGTTACCGTGAATGATGAAAAAGCTATCGCGAGATGATAACAGCAACTAGTAGCAAGAAATTAAAGATATGAACCTGGACGATATATGTTTCCAACAGGATGGTGACAACTGACACACAGCCAACGAAACAATGGCTCTTTAGCCAGAGAAGAAACTCAATGGCCGTGTTATCTCACGTCTAGGCGATGTTAATTGGCTGTCACGATTATGTGATTAAACACCGTTGGACTTCTTTCTTTTAGGGATATTCAAAAGAAAAGGCGTTTGTTTTATTTATTATCACCATCGTGCGTTTAAGTTGGACCGCCCTTTATGATGTCATATTTAAAAGATACTTACATAAAAGGATATTCACAACCTAAGCCGCATTAACAGTACAATTTGCACAATCTTCGGTTACACTAAGATCTCACAGAAAATCTTGCACTTCAACCCGGAACCTCGGTTGTCCCCACCGATTCTATGGATATGCACCAAAAAGTCACGCGTTACAGTTCGGCTTCTTTCATTTTCCGTGTCTCCCTCCATCCATACAAAGTCAGTGCAGACGTAATGAGATCTATTTTTATTTGTTTGTATTCTTCAACCGTATCATCATTTGTTTACAACATTTGCAATTAAATTTTGTCAACAAAAACAAGAGCACACAATAAAGTTAATGTGGATTTAACAAACAAATAAATAGACGTCAGTCGATTAATTTGCCAAAATCTAGAGGGAAATACAATATTCGGACACACACACATCGAAACCAAATGAATTCCCAAAACAATAACACGAACCGCACCGACCAGTCGCAGACTAATGAAATGACGAAAATACCACAGCGCCATCAAGCATCTCACATGCCGCCATCAGTACAACAGTAAGTAAGGACGTAGTAATTATTTCAGCGGGGGCTCGCTAAAGAGATCCTCCGCGAGTGAGACCAAAATCAAAAGAGAAACCCCCGTGGCAGCTACGCCACTACATTGACTTGAAAACAAGTATCACTCTCTTTAAAATTTCTCCACTTAACGTTTTTAAACTTGAGGCGGTTAGGCTGATAGGGTTGTCAGGTTATGTTGATAATTTGTCGGTTATTGGTTATTGAAAACGCCAAAATAACTAAAACTATTTTTTCAGCAACAGTAAGAAGAAACTTCTGTAAGCTGCTTGAATTATTCCATTTAATGGTCAAATATCTATTTAAGTTCTCTTAAATAGATATTTGACCATTAAATGGTCAAATATGGCATATTGAGAAAACTAATTTAAGGATATATTAACAGATTCTGTCATTGAAAATGTATTTCAATTAATCTGAACTTCTAATCGGTCCGACCTCCACAAATTCGGTTTGATAAACAGACATTATTTTGCAATCACCAACATTCCATGGTATTGATGGTTACATGGTTTGACATATTATGAGATGGTAGCTACAATAATATCACGGTACGCACAGCAGATAAATTGGTTATACTAACTGAGCTCTATTATGAAGTACTTGTTAATTTGGTATCAAAAATCGGTTCCGACAACCGATTAATTCTTTGTTGAAACCAAAACACATTTAGTTCACTGTTGTACCATATAACCGGTTATCCCAACAGCAGAATATATAAGTAGTCATAGAGACTAATGTATCGGTTCTAGTCACTTCAAAATCGCTGTTTAGAATGAAAACACATTTAAAAATCCCACATCAAAACGTATAGAAACAACAAAATATGCCCAATCTGTTTAAATGTCTTCTTGGCTCGGGAGTTTAAGTTACTTGAGTCAGACGTTTAATGCTTCGGATCAATACAGTCATATAAATAAATAAATATTTTCCAGAACATAGGCATTACTCAGACTTATTAAAATTTGTTCCTACAGTTAGTCCTTATTATTAAAAAAAAAATAAACATTTTTTTTTGTCGGCGAACCGTATTTCCTGATTAACAGTCCCACCAAGCTTGACTATAAATATTTTTATACCATTTTTAGTTCGTATCAAATTGGCAATGTTGGTACGGATTATTGGAGAGATTTCTAGAGAATAGTAGTTAAAGTAAACAGAATTAATATTTAAAATCGTTAAATATAAAAATTGAATAAAAAAAAACGTTTATTCCGGTCAGTTAACCGAAAACATAAAACTTAACCCTCAGCTATCTAATGCATTTTATAGAGAAGTATATGGCTTAAAAAAAAATTTCTTACTCGTAAGGTCGCCGTCATTTGCGAGGATACCCGCCGCTGAAAAATGTTTAGATGTTCTTACCCGGGGTTGAACCTGGCATGATAGGCGTGTACACTTCCATCACACGACGGCGGCCCACTGACAGTATCTGTGCAGTTCCAATAATCATCTTAATTGGTTAGAGTTACCGACACTTTGTCTCTGCAACCGATAGTTTCAGCTCCCTTTACTAAAACTTGACACGTACCCAATATATATTCCATTCTACCGATGGAAATCATGGATAATAATTAAAACCACAAACATTTGATTGCAAACAATTCGGTTGTGACAACAAAGCAGTTCTCTAAAAACTCGCATAGGAGTTAAACCCAATCGAATAAGCTGACAAAGAATTTTTATTAATTTAACTTTAGATAGAAATTGTCGATCGCCAAAACTAAATTAAAAAAAAACCGCGACATTTTTTTAGAAATTGTCACATATGACAGCCTTGCCGTGCAGACAGAGATTCATTATAGTGCCGACAACAACAAATTGTATAATAAATTAGTTTAGGACAAGCATAATACATGCATGTGCAATGTGCAACACACACAGTGTCGGACAAAACTAAAGCACGGAATTTGACTTTTTAGTATTTGTTTTAAAAGAGTGAGAGCTATTGTCAACAGTAAACGAAGACGGAACTCACAAATAACAATTTTACTATTCCCTGAAAATGAAAATGAAATATTGGAAAATTAAATTAATAATTATAAAAACATATAAAATTTAATTTTTTCCTGTTTTTTAAGGAAAGACCTAACAGCCAGAGGAACTTAATACAATTAACAACAAAAAGGTCTACACAACTCCAGTATTTACATAATTATTTAATTTTATTTAAGATTTACTATTGAATAGAACTAAGTGCTAAAAGGGACAACCGTGCTATATTTTTGCCCGACACTGTACATACATTGTATGCTGCGTATGCATGCCAATGTTGTCATGCGTCTCTTTGGGCACTTTATAATTTTCGTGTTATAGAAAAAATTAATTTAGGATGCAAACGAGAAAATTGCAATATTTGTCCAAACGAAATTATCGGAATTTAAAGACAAGCCAGTAGGCAAGTTATCTTATCACATATCAATTATCCATACATAGTAATCAGTCGTCGCGCCGCTCTCAGTAATTTTAAAATGCACGCATTGTTGAGTGCAATAATTTGTCTATACGTATAATATATGTATGAAGAAATTGGTAAGTGTTCTCAATCATATAACGCAGTGGCATGTTTATTTACATTTTTCTAAATACGAGTATACTCAAATTTGCTCTCAAATGTTTCTCTCTGAATACAAGTTCATCTCTCGAGTCAATTTACTTATATGGTGCGATTGAGTACCGGCAAATGAAACACGAGTCAAACTATATAGTTTATTAGGGTTGCCATATCTACAACAAAACTGTTGCAATTCTATGTGTTATTTTTAGTAATCCCACTGAAGATTAGGGGAAATCTAGCCGTTTTTAACGATGAGTATAACTACTATTATTAATTTTTTTTTTTGACCAACAATAAATATTTTTTTTTTATACTTCGTTAGGTTAGTTTTAAGGTTATAAAAAAATAAGTTTGTTGTTTTTATTTTTAATATTATAAGAATCGTGTAAAGCAGGACCTTTTCTAAAGATATGAAAAAATTTGACACTTTTAGTAAACAAATGACTTAATTATTGCGGTTTTGCTATCCAGTCTTTAGTTATCGAGGCTTAATCTAAAACACCTCTAATGTTAATATTGTAACGCAACAACAACCAACCTAGTTAAATCGCCTTTTACAATGTTAGCCAGTTGGCATCTACTAGATTTAGTATCTATAGAAGGATTAAAAACTTATCCAGTAAATTGAAATTCGTATCAGGTGTTTACCAAAACAATAACAAGTACAACCCTCCACTGTTGCAACTCCTTAATGGTATGAGTTGGCAACCCTTTTTGGAGAACTCCTCATTACAAAAATCTTACTCATTTCCCCTTCCTGAATGAGCTCTGGTAAATCACTCATTTATTTACTCCAACAAAGCGCTCTCTCTCTCATTCAATTTCTCTTTTTCTCTCTAAATAACAGAATTCTCTCCGCACCGAGTTTACACAAATTTGACCGTTATAAAATAAGACCACACCACCATGCGGCATTCATTCGTAGTTGAACTATTTAACGGTAAACAACGCTACAGGTGGAAGATTCATAACAAAACAAAAGAAGATCAAGAACAAAGAATAGATACACATAAAAAAAAGTAAACGACAAAGAAGCGAGAAATACAAAACTCGACTCGTTGAAAAAAGTAAATAAACAAAAAAAGTGCAGTGAAAAGATTGAACACAGATACCAAAAACTGATATAAAAAAGACCACACACCAAGTGAAATATAAGAAACCAGAAACCTTGTGCAGAGTCAACACAATTGAAGCGAGACAAGAACGTTCTGGAATAGCCTGCTCCAACAAGAGAATACAGCAGAAGCGAACTGAAAAAAAGTGGTTGTTTCCATAGAAAACCCTACCTAACAACACACACACAAAAGTGCCTTTTCGGATAAACGAAAGGAGAAGAAAAAAATACCCAACCGAACTGACGTTCCTCTTTACCAATTTTTCTATATTTTGTGTAAATTTTGAAGAAATCACCATGGCTTTCATGATGCCTGTTATGAAAAACAATTACGACATCTACAAGGATAGTCGTTCACGCAAAACATCCGAATGCTCCAATGGCGGTAATGGTGGCTCCACCTCTGCGGGCGCCACTTCCGTGGCCACCGTCATGGGTGTGAACAACTCGGCTATGGGGGGCCGGCGGCAACGCATGAAATCGGAAAGTTTTGCTTCCTCACCCAGTCACACGTACCGCATGCAAATGCAACGTTGCCAAAGTCAAAAGACCTTTCCCCGCAACTCTTCCCGCACATCAGGAATGGAATCAACATCCGGCGCTTTGTCGCCTACGCGCTCCTTTTGCCAGGCCTCCAACAGTCCACCAAAGAATAATACTTCCGCCAACAACAACTCAGGATCACAGCAAGATTTAACCAAGTTCCACTTGCGTTTGGTGGAGAAGTTGCGTAAGTCCTTTCGTAAGGACTCGGCCAAACGTTCCTGAAAGGCTAGCCTATCGCAAAGGGAAGAATGTAGTAATAATTATTGTCAACAAAAGGAAAGTAAAGCAGAAAACGAAACAATATCCAAGGGGAGCTGTCCAAATCCTCACGAGTCGACGACGACTACGGTGGAGGATAAACAACGATACACAGACAGCCACAACGACCATACGGACAGACCGAATGGTCCTAGGGACCCAACAACTCCTACAACACCACATGATGTACCCGCGAATTCCTTCAAAGAAATGCTGGCAACAGCAGGCCACGACAAAGATGTCTCTCCGGCGCCGCCGACCTTGGCCGCGCATTTTGGCCAGCGTTTAACGGCACCCCTGGCCAAATGTCACAAGAAATTGGCCAATTTACATATACACCACAGCGAAAAGAATGCCATGGCCTTACACTTGATAAGTTCCACATCGACCGTAGAGTTATGTAAACAGGAATCGGAGACTTCAAGTCTCTGTGCGTCCGAAAACAAAAAATTGGTGAAACCAACAACGGAGAGTAATAAAAAATCACCTGAAAAATCGTATGGCCAACTAAGAAATGCCCGGAGACGCAAACGTTTATCCTTTATGCGGCGCTGCACGAAAAGTGCGCCCGGCTAAATGTCACAACATGCAGTTGGGAGAAGGGGGGTAGCAAGACGTGCATGCACGCACTCACTCACCACCGGGAAGTTTTGGTTATGAAAACAATAGCTAGGGTTGTTATTCTAACGAAAACTAAAGAACAACAGAAACTGGTCAAGGTCGTTCAACGCCTTGCGCGCTGTGGCGCAAAGGTTTGTGGCAATTTTACATTGGTTGGGGACATGATCACTCATCACCCCATCAGCAGCAGCAGCACAGTGAGGAGCAGATAGAAAGCCCATGCTTCGGTTATTTTCAGCTGTAAACATTTTAAGTCGCATGTGAAAGAGTACGTATCGAACGTAATTTTAAGTTTATTTTTTCTGTTTGCCAAAGGAAAATTTTCACAAAACTATGCATGTTGACCACAATGGCCATGATATGGTGGTGGTGTGGTGGTGATGGTATGTGGGATATTTATATTTGGCATTGTGCCCTAATGTATTTTTCTGTTCTTGTTGTGGTTTCTATATGTACAAACGAGTATAAACCAAATGCTTGAGTAAATCATCATGCCGTAGATGCATTACAGGAATTCGAAGTAGATCCGCAAGAGCAAAATGCAAAATAGAGAGGAAATAAAATAAGCGAAACATACAATGTTTTCTGCAAAACACGTAAAAAATACTATAAAATATCAAAACAAAATATGAAAAAAAAAACATCAAATATTTAAAACATTTACATATGACTTGCAACTATGATGGATGTATGCTTAAGCGATTGTAGAAAGTGTTGAGAGTAAGGTCGACAACTGATGTTGAAATACCTTTCCCAATAAATCAACCATTTCTGGTCCGGTGGGAATTCAGTCTCGAGTTATGTGGAAGTATTTCAACAGCGTCAGATAGGGAAAGCCATCATGTTTCTTACATGCTTCAATCTCGTGTCTTTAAAACACTTGCAATGAATACGTCAATAGAGAAGCAATGACGCATATGAAATTTTAATTTAAATGCCGATGCGATTTGCTCAGATGGCACTCAATGCCCTGAGATAGAGGAAAGTAAACAAGAGATACGAGTTTCTAAGGATACTTTCACTTCTGTGCCAAGAGGAGTGCTTTGGCAGGAGTTCTGAATGATAACCTAACTCTAAGAAACGGGGCGGGAGTTTCATCCCCCAGCGTTTTCTCTTTTGAACAACTTTTTCTAATAAGTCAAATTGTATTTATTGACATACTTGCTACGCCTAGCAAACAATTTAAAGGCATGTTTCATTTTCTAAGTACTTCAGATTTTCAATGGTAAACATGTGACGACTTACCACAGATATTTCCGCCCTTTTACGTTCTAATCGTTAGAATTTGAGTGCCTTGTTACCGGCAAGTATTTCGGATTTATCTGAGCTAAAAAAGCAAATAATAATCTGAGCTAAAAAACCACAGACGCCGCAAACAAATACCCTCACAAAATATTAACTACTTGCTAAACTGTAAAAAAAACGCGGTAAATTATTCACTGGTTAAATAAAGCAAGGCACAGGCCGGTGCGTTTTATTTCTCCCTGCAGGCGATGAGGCAATCATTCCATGCTGCCGTACCGCCTGCAATAAAAAAACAACTTTGGTCTGTCAGCTACTAAAGTCTGCCAAACAATTAAATAGCGTTTGCCCATTTTTTATCAGGTCTTCCAAAGGGCGGCGCAAAAGAAACGAAGGTGTTTAAATGGCCTATAATTTTTATATTCTATTAAAGTTTTCTAATTACACACGTCCAAAAAACTTTTGTATGAAAATTGACATTCGAAATGAACTATACCATGCATGGTACAATAAAGAAGGTAGAGTTATGCTAACAGCTGATTTGAAATTTTCGTAGTTATTCAAATTGTCAATTTTGAAATTTGACAGTGGCGTTTGTTAAAGGTTGTAAGGGAAAAATTCTTTAGCAAACATTCACAAAAATGTATTTTTGGCATTCTCTCTCAAGTGACGAACTATTTTTGTTGTTGGGCTAATGACTATAGCTTGTTTATTGTACCATGAATTATACTTAATATTATGAGTTGGGCATTTCATATCAAATTGAAAAATAAATGAAATCCATTAAAATAATGAAGTTATAATATACCTTTCAATACACTTCAACATTTTTAAAATATTTTTAGACGTGTAAAATACTAAATAAATATCCAAATGGATTAAAAGCCCAATTTTAAATGCATCTTTAAACGGTTTCACAAGTTTTTTTTTTTCAAAATAATCAAAATCTTTCTAGTTAAGTAACAAAAAACACGCCTATTATGGAATATTTTAATATAACCGGAGATGGTTTCAAAAGAAGAAACTTGAAATATTTAATTTGTTAGTTGTGCGACATTAGTTAAACGAAATTTCATTAGCGGCACGAAATATCGTGGCACTAATATTGCCGTTTTAAATGAGGATGGCTCAAATTGTCTATAATAACGTTTTTAACAAATTTCTGTAGCACAGCACGCAATCGTTACACGCTACAATTGTCTATTACTTATGTGTTTATTCACATAGAAAAGAAAATCTTTTTCATATAAACTTTTATAGTATAAGGCTATAAGTGGTTCGCAATAAGCCTATATCTCTTCAACACTTTCTACAATTTCGCCTCAACGTTACACCATCGTTAAGAGCTGAAGACGACGAATTTTTCTTAAACATATTGGATAGACATATTATTTAAAAAAATAAACACATACATTTTGTATTTTACTTTAAGTATTATAAAGATACTTAAATTAGTTTTATTTAAACAAAAATCGTTTTTATATAAAGATTTAAAACAAAAATATATATAGTATAGATGTTTGCAAAGACTCAGGACCAACATAATTGGTGTTATTTAAGAGAAATATAAAAAAAATAAACTATTAGTTCAAAAACACACAAGAAAATGGTCTTTAAAAAGTTGTGATTTGAAGTTTTTATTTAAATTAAATTCAAATATAAACAAAAACTAAACAACAACGAGGGACTCTATAATCAGTAGCCCATTATGAATCTTAAAATTCATTAAATGTTTTCCCCCTTCTGCTGTTTAAATTTTCCCTTGTCCGAAAACATTTACTACTTATTAACTATTTCAAAAACAATATGCTTCCTTAGTTTTATGTAAAAATTTCAACAAAATACAAAAAACTGAAAACTGCCAGGAACTAATTTCGAAAACAACCTTGAATAAAAATCCCATTTTTGAATATGTGCTTAAACTTTGGTATAACACCGAAGTAGAAACCAAACAAAATACAATACAAACGTTGACTCAAGACCAAATCTAGTTGTTTTTTTTAAGTAAACATTGACTTTAAATGTTGTAATTATACTACCACTACTACTACTTTATATAAAATGTATCTAATACATTTATATTACATACTGTAAACATATGAATAAACGTATATAATGAAAATTGTATATTTTTTTACTTAATGATGGTTCAATAATTGAAAAACAATTAGCTTTGTATTAATTACCTTAAAGAAAACCAACATACAGATAGATATACACCATGAAAACTACATATAATCAATCAAAATTACTACTATGTTGTACTTATAAGATTTCAATTCAATTCTCAATTTGTATTCTATCCAACCTATACACTTTTCTTTTGTTGTCGAAATAATTAAAATCCAACAACTATAAATACGTACATATATCATTAACACGTTTTCTGCTTTGAATAATACCACAACATACATATAAACGGTATATATATCTATAATCCTTATACTTCTTATGCTTAGATCGTAATCTATATATACAATATATTTTTAAAGAATAATTTTTAATTTTAACTCTTAATTCAACATATTTTTAAGTTAACAATGAAAATGAATAAAAATTTAAAAAAATTGGAATCTTACTTAAATGAAGCCAGTGTTTTCAATACAGGGGAAGGGGTAGCAAGGGAATATTTTACAACGTGAGGTGATTAAAAGAAGTAACCAAACTTTTATGAAGCTTAGACAAAACATTATTTTTTGACCTTACAAATGCCGGCGACTTTGTGTGTAAATAATTAACTTTAGATCCATGTTAAAACTTGTCTACATAGCATAAACAGGCACTTTGGGTCATCGAGTATAAGAATGACATCGTGCGAACATTACTATTTTAAGATAATCTTTTTGTTTGGTCCATAGTCGGATGTTAAAGGATGAAAGTTAATAACTAGAGGAATATTCACCCTAATTGTGAATAAAAGGAGAACTTGAGTCAAGTACAAAGGCCGCCGCGGTATGATGGTAAGTGAGCACAACTATTACTTAACTCAGCCCAGATTCAAATGAGGGTAAGATCGTTTAAAAAAAATCGTTCAGCGACAGCTTATTTACAAATTAGAGCCGCCACAAATATTACATAACTAAACCAGATTCAACAAATGACAAGAACTTCTAAAAAAAATGTAAAGCGGCGGGTTATTTCCACCTCGTAAATGTCGGCGTCTAAATGGGCCCATAGTGGTGGGCTGGATGCTAATCCCCTAAAAACCGAAAAAGTACTGTTCATATGCAGATATTAATAAGACAATTTCAGAAAAAGCGTCCTTGTGGTAAGATTAATCGCATACTGCCTTTTGTGTGAAATTAAAGAGGATAACGAGAAGGTAAAGCAAGTGTTGTGTAGATACCATCCCTTTAGAAAATACGTCGTTGTTGCCGTGGGGAGTTCTTTCGTATAGATCCTGGAAGAGTTATGCTCCTGTAAATTGTAGATCTGCTAGGTTTTATAGTTGTACTTGTAATAATACAAATGAAAATCTCATTAGACACTGAATGGTAACAGTTTAAAGTTCGAGTGTATCAAATTTAAGCTTGACACGAATACAAGTCCTCCTAGTATAACCAAATCCGCAAAGTATGGTGGGAATACATAGCATTTATTTATCAACGAACATTTTAGTCACGATAGGTGGTTTTTAAACAAAAGAAAGTTAATTTACTCTACGTTAATTAGGGTTGATACGAATGTTTGCATATGCAAATTATTCGCATGCTAAAAACCGAATTAGTTATATTAATTATAATTTAAATTGTAATAAACTAAGTTAAAGGACTCTAGCATAGAAGGCTATCGGCCAAAATATATTAGTATTAGCATTCTAATTCGAAAAAAATAATAGTAAAAAAGCAGCGATGCTTCTTTTTGATAAAAATTTCAGTTTAACTTTACTAAACTTCGAATATGGAATATTCTATTAATGTACTACAAAAAATGTAAGTGTTTAGTTACCTTTCAACAATATTTCTGTTTTTCCTTCTGCCTGGTCTAAAGTAACATTTTTCATGTGAAAATGTGTCAAACTCCACAAAAAACACTGTAAGATTACGTTTAAAATTGTATTTGATCGATATGATCTGTCTAAAGACAAGAAACAATTGTAATTTTTTTTTTACAATTGTAAATAATAAACAATTTTGGAATATTCGCTTTTGCTAAAATCACTTTCGTTACATACCTAGTCTTAAAAAATAAAATAAATAAATATTAGATAATGGCAAAACGAGAAAACTAACTATTTGACCTCAATCAATCAATCGTTAGGTTCGATGATAACATTTTATTACCTCAACATACCGTTTTGTAAAAAAAAACTTCACTTCTAATAAAATGTAGAATCTAGAAGTCTCGAACCGGCTTTAATACCTGTTCCTTTTAATACTATGAAATACCGTGCACTTCTTTAATTTTTAAACCAGATAACGGCAGCGAATGTCATACAGCTATGCCATTTTGGTCGACGCTGTCCGTCTACAGTTCATATCACCTGCTTTAGAGAATGCATTTAAATATCGGTGCGATACTAAAACGATGTATCACTGTCAACCAGACGTTGAAGCATTCTGCGAGTAGGTAGAATTTATTAAAAGTGCATAGAAATCGGATAACGAGGAGAAGTATTTTGAAGAAAGGAAAATACCTATCTAAGAAGACAATGATCGATAGAAAAACAAATAGAGCCGTTGATGGAGACACAGGAATTCGAATTCAATATATTCTATTAAATAAATAACACAATTGTCAGCCAAATTTACAGAAAGTTTAAATATCAAATGTTCTGTATAGAGTTGTTCTTTAAAATAATTGTGAGTTTTTATGAGTTTCGGACTTAATAATAATAAAAAAATAATGGTTCGCTTTTTTGCATTCGCAAAAACCTAATTTGGAATATTTCGCATTAAATAAATTTCAGTATTCGCTTTCGCTAAACCGGGATTTCCCTACTGAAAACCAATACCCCTATATAAATCAATTTGATTATGGTCTGACAATAAGAATACTGAGACCAATGAGCGCAAATAAGAGCTCATAACAAGCCTTGTACTGTCTTAGGTGTATAACTTTAGGGTCCTTTCTGTTGGACCAATCTATTTCAAACCAACCAACCCTACTAAGATTTGGTTTGTGAAATAAATTTAATAGAGGGAGAATATTATTAAAACGAACCTGTCGATTCAGGTAGTCCCGTGTATTGATATTGCACCCAAACAAACGAACCTGCCGATTCGGGATCTAACCGTTTAAAGATTGGAAAACTTGATTAGATTTTAACAAATTGTGGAATTTTTGATTTGTGGCGGTCTCTTACTCAATAAGCTAGAATAACCTTAAATATGATATTTCTTACTAAATTAGTTAAACCAATTCCAAAATATATATGTGACGCGTAAAATAGAAAGGGACCTGAGGTTAAAAACCAGTTTTGTTCAGGAGCGCCATTTTAAAGATTTAAATACGTGTATCTTTGGTGTAAAATCGTCGACTTCACTTCATAAAACGCGCATATCTCTGGGAGGGAACACTTTTGGGGCATGGGATCGGTCTCATTCGATGCTCAGATGTTGTCCACATCAAAAAAAGAAAAAAAATTAAAATTGATTTTTTCACCCTTAGGTCCCTTTCTCTATGCGCTGTCACATATTGACATTAAAGGTCATATCATTTTAAAAGACTCAGTCTCTCTTAAATTTAGCCATACCTTTCTCTTTAAATAAGTATTTGAAAATATTTTTAAATATTAAATTTTCCGCCACGTATTCGCTTCATTTCTCATAAAAACTTAAATGACTTCAGTTTACTATCTGAGCCCAACCTCCGTTCTTGGCAATTTAATTAAAGACTCTGTCAATTCATTCGACAATTACGGATAGAATAAGGACAATTCATATATACTATGTGTCGTATATAGTACTTATATATTCTATGTGGGTGCAGCAACTCGTAGAAAGAGGAAGCTAAAAGGAAAACAGAAAATCAATTTTCACCTTAACAAATTTACTGCACTTTTTCCGCTTTTCCATTTTACTTTTTCTTTGTTTACAATGTTCACCTTTAATCACGTTCTTTGATTCATTTCCTTTTCCATCGCCAGCCTTCGTCCGCCAACCAACCCGCTTTAGCAACAGTCAGTGGCACGAACCTACATCCGTCCACACGTTGCACTGCAATCGCTGCTGTTGGTCCGAGGAATGGATTGAGATGTAGGAAATTAGCCTTGATTCTTGTTTTGTTGTATGCACAAAAGCCATGACTACGCCGCCATAGAAAATCAGCGGTTGTATAAATTGATGGCTTTATTTAATTTATGGTATTTCAATGTATAGCAACAACAAGAACAACGACATAGATTTGTGGTAGGGTCAGTTTCCATATTGATGAAGATAGTTTCCAATTTCAGATCAGACCGAAGCTAAGGCGACCGTAAATAAATGCGGTCAAGTTTTTTTCCATGCATAAAAGTTTGTTAGATTTGCGTATCTAGAACTTGTATACTTAAATCTAACAAACTTTCACAGTTTGTCAGTACAAATTTTAGAATAGGGTCAAAATATTTAAAAGGTACCGTAAAAAGTTCGTAAAAAAGTGCATTAGATACCGATCAACGACTGTGTTTTGCCCATTGGTTGGCTTGAAGTAGAGGGATAGACGCATAGCCTTACGGATTACACCTACGCCAGTACACAGCTAGCTGCGCGATCTTGTTCTTGATTGGTTCTTACCTTTTTTATGGTTATAGACGTTCTGTTATCAACGAAACTATTGATCCTCCTCCAACACATCTTTATGTGCTCTAGGTTTGTCACACTGGCCGAAAGATGTTGTAGCCTCGATCTCGCGAAAGCTGGGCATTGACACGAGAAAATGCTTAATAATGTCGATGTCCTCCTCGCATATGTTTTATCCCCGTCTTTCAATGTTTGACCCCGCTCTTTCAATACGAAAAAGATGTACCTTATGTGGTTTAAGTGATCATCTTGCTTAATCTAGTTTTTTTCAGGTTTAATAGTTTTGTTTGTTCTTTTATCAAAATCTCCCTAAAGTGTTTTAGTGATTTTGCCGCCCGCTGTGCCGTTCCATAGCGTTTTATGAGCGTCCTTGGCCATGAATTGCTTGAAATTGACATTGTGTATGTCAACTGCCTGTCTAGTTCTAGTTCGTTGCCGTCAATGTTAGAATTTACAGGTACCCGTATGATCTCCAGGGTGTCATTTCGTTCTAAATTGACTTTTTCTTCTCTACCTTCCAGAAGCGTTCGTTACTTGACTGTTGTTGGGAAAAGTGCCTTTGATCGCTGCTTGGCTGTATGTGAAAATTTTTAAAATTGTCGCATTGCAGTTTCTATATAAAACCCTGCTCCAGTTTGTGTTTCAATTTTGAGCTGTCGGTATAACAATGGATGCCCATAACTTAAATAATTAGGGCGGTCCCAAAAATCCAATTACTTTTTTGTTTTTGGGAATGCTAAACATATGCGCAAATTTGGTAAAATTTAAAAAAAAAATCGGCGACTATAAACATTTATTAAATTTATATTTAAAAAAATATAAAATGTTGTTTGTTATGTATTGTTTAGTATGTATTAGTTTTATTTTATTTATTTTCAATATTTTGATCGTCTTCCCTGAGGATGATCGTCGAAGACGATCGAATCTTAAAAATAAATAAAATAAAAAACGAATATTGAATATAGATTTTTGCGAATGCGAAATTCAAATTTGTTTTTTGCGAATGCATAAGCGAATTATGTTTTCAAGGTTATTTTATGTTAAATTGATGAAGTGAACATCATCTTTCAGGAAAGTAGAAAATATTATGATTGCAGTATGCCAGCCACATTTTCATAGAAGCAGGCTTCAGGAAAAACAAACATTTTTGTAACAGATAGTATTTTTTTGCGAATGCGAAGAGAATATTCCAAAATTGATCGTTACAAACCTACTCTGAAGTAATGAAATACTTAAAAAATAAACTGTTAACTTTGCGTAGAGTGAAAAAAGTCTTTGCAGCCTATAAAACCACCAATAAATTTATGTAAACCTTATAAAAATTGTAATTCAATTGCGACGGACGGTCAGACTGTTGCTACTGCAACTCTTTACTTGGGGGCCCTATTAGAAATGTACAACTAACCTAGGAAATTATATCAAAACGGAAGTGAATTGCTATTAAGTGACAGTTTTTGTGATGCACTCATCGTTTATCGTCACAGTTTTATTTTTCTTTCCTATTTAAAGAAAAAAATTTTTAAATTTTAAACAGAAGAGACACACCCCAAAGAAAGGCACGTAGGCACAACACAAAATTCGTCACAACTCACTTTAATTGAATTTTTTATTGATTCAATTTGAAATAAATTCTAAATACCAACACACTGTGTTGCGACGCAATGCTGTCGTCCAAATGATGACAAATGGGTTGGGATGGGAACAAAGAACGCGCGTTCTGGAGCAGCTCGTGGTTGAGATACATTAAAGACATGAATTGAAATGAAATATTCTTTTTCCGACGAAAGAGTTCAAAATGGAAGAGAGTTGAGTTCATTGTCCAAAGTCTTGCTTTATGACTGACGTCGAAAGTCACCAACTCGTTTTACGTTTTTGTTTTTAGGTCTGCGGTGTGTACATTTTGTTTACGAAAGCGTGTAAAAGTAACCTTCGGCCAATATTAACGGGCGTGTGGATAGTACCATTTTTCTATTATTTTTTAATGATTTCATACGTATACGCTTGCGTGTGTTTGATGTAAGTAGGTTTGTTGGCCTCAATGGAAGCACACATGTAGATTAGCACATATATAAATTAGTAGTTTTGTGAATGTATGCGTTTGTGGACGTTAATTTTTTTAAATTGCCTTTCCACTTGGACATACGTATGTTTAGATTTTTAGTACCTGGCCAACTTGTTATGACCTGCAGGTTTAGTTTTTCATAAAAACTGGTTTCTGTGGTTTGGCAAAAACTCTTTGATGTGTTTAGGGGTCGTTCGGTCCATGAATCCGAACACAATCGCAAACAAATTTTAAAATTAAATCCACATTTGGAAGCGTAGGTAATTTTTCTTTTGATTTAAGCATTCATATTGATCTCACGTTTTAGCCAAAGGGACCATTTTTATTTGATCCTGTCCGACACACACGTCTGATCCCAAAGATTAGGCAGATTTTGAACATAAAGTATATAAGTGTGCATATGTGACAGCGCATAGAGAAAGGGACCTAAGGGTAAAAAAATCATTTTTCACTTTTTTTTATGTGGACAACATCTGAGCATCGAATGAGACCGATCCCATGCCCCAAACGAAGTCGACGATTCTTCACCAAAGATACACGTATTTAAATCTTTAAAATGACTGCTGAACAAAACTGGTTTTTACCCTTAGGTCCCTTTCTATTTTGCGCGTCACATATAACGAATTTTCTTGAAATTTATTTGGTGGGTTGGTTGACGTGGACGCTACAAGGAGCAGCACCGAATCCCAATAATCTATCGTCCATGTTTATTTCTCAAAGCCATTTCTCGTTTGGGCCTTCTTAAGATATACAAGACAACTTCTCCAGAAATTTATGTTATTGTAACGGCGGTAAGTCAAGGCAGGACATTCGCAGAGGAAATGTTCGACCGCCTTTTTCTCCTTACTGTTACAGCTGCGACAGTGATCATTAAAAGTTATCTGCAATCGTTGAGCGTAATCTCCAATCGCTCAGTGTTCCGTCAGAACGGCTATCACTCGTTAAATGTCCTTTTTGCTGTGGCTGTTGTGATTTTCTAGTCCTACTATCGTATTCCGGCTAGGCTTGCTTAGATGTGCTGCACGAGCATTCCAACTTGAGACTCCAACTCCGATGAAAAAAACTATGAATTTCCTCCTTTATTTTGTCCTCCTACTATCGTATTCTGGCCTGGTTTTCTTAGATATACTGCACGAGCATTCCACCTTGAGACTCCAACTCTAAGATAGTCTATGGATTTCCTTCTTTTATTGCCGCTATCGGTGTAGATACTTCTACTGGATATTGGTCCTAGACTGATGCATTAAAAGAGTATTAATTATCATAAAGAGGTTCCATGCGTTCATTTGTGATTTTGTTCTCCTACTATCGTATTCTGGCCTGGTTGTCTGAATATTTTTTTCTGGATAAACTGCACGAGAATTTCCCCTTGAGAATCCAACTCCGATAATAAAACTATGTATTTTCCTCTTTTATTGCCCCTATCGGGGCAAATACTTTTGTTGAATATTAGTCCGAGACTGATCCAATATTAATTCATAAAGAGTTCCATAAAGAGTTTCCATTTCATAAAGAGTTTCCATTCGTGTTTTTGTCCTCCTTCTGTCGTATTCCGGCCAGGCTTGCTAAGATATACTCGTACAGCACGTGTCTATGGATTTTCTTCTTTTATTGACCCTATCGGTGTGGATACTTCTACTGGATATTTGTCCAAGGCTGATTCAGCTCTTGCCAGTTCATCTGCCTGTTCATTCCCATATAGGTTACTATGACCTACGATCCATATTAGATTCACATCGGACAGGAAGCACAATTTGTTGAGTTCATCTTCTTTGTGAGTTTGGTAACCAATAGAGCCCCCTGACTTCCAACGCAAATCCATATGTGACAGCGCATAGAGAAAGGGACCTAAGGGTAAACAAATCAATTTTCACTTTTTCTGAGCATCGAATGAGACCGATCCCATGCTCCAAAAGTGTTCCCTCCCAGAGATATGCGGTTTTTATGAAAGTGATGGTACACCAAAGATACACGTATTTAAATCTTTAAAATGGCTCTCCTGAACAAAACTGATTTTTACCCTTAGGCCCCTTTCTGTTTTGCGCGTCACATATGCAAACTGTTGTTGTTCTTGTTGTAGCAGCACGACGAGGTGACAGCCCTTGGTCGAATAATTACTGCTTCGGGTCGATCAGGAGCATAGAATCGGCTGTCGTGGAATCTGTCGCATCAAACCTTTGTACCCTTTGCTGGCGATAAAGAACACGCCTCCTTTATAGCGAAACTGGAAAACGCTGGATTCCTTAGTGAGAGAATATTGGTGTGGTAGATGAGCGTCATCGGAGTATAGTCTGGGAAAGCAATAGTCTGATGATGACCTTAATTAAACACGGAGCATATCATGAAACAAGCTTGACCAGGAGTCTCTTTCATACAAAGCCCCGTGGAGTCTAACCTGACAGCAGTACAAGCTGTCATTGCTGCGATGTGTATGTGTATTGGGAGTTGAAATAGCATCGTGTTGTGGTCATCCCTAAGGTAGGTACGCATTGCCCCCGAAACTCCGTTGCAGATAGATCTCAGTGTCTTGTGTAGGAGCCTTCTCCGTTACAGGCCACCATAAATGCTATCCATATCTACATCCATAACAATATTTTCGGTTTAAGACCTCAGCGGGTACCGAACAGCTTGTGTGATAAGCTACCGTGGCTTACTGGATGTTCGGAGTTCTTTTGCCACTTTGAGTGATCTTACAATTATTCTCTCTTCTTTTGCCAGGATATTTTTCAGTTAAATATCACCCCAAGTAACTTTGAGTGATTTAGCAGTTGGATCTTTTGTTGAAAGTTGTAGGCAGAAAACTTCTTCCTCTTCATAAACTAGCTCTGATTTGCTCAAGTTCACACCAAGGCCTCAGCTGAAGTTCAGAGTATATAGGGCATTGTTCATGGCTGAACTAATCATGAAATTTATACATGCCTATGTTTAAAAGTAAACCTTTTGTAGGACCATAAACCGTTTCTTGTTCTAAGCTACCGTGGCTTACTGGATCTTATTTTCTGTGTTCTTTCGACAGGAGAGTTTCGAGTTTAAGGTCACGCCAAGTTACTTGGGGTTAGGGAGATCGGTGTCCTCTTCATAAATAGCACTAGCTCTGATTTGCTCAAGTTCACGCCAAGGCCTCGGCTGATGGCCCAGAATCTCAGTGTATGAAGGGCATTCGTCATGGCTGAACTGATCACGAAATTTATATATGTTCATGTTTATAAGTAGAACATTCTTAGGATCACAATAGCCGAAACGTCCAAAACAAATACATTTTTTAAAGTGTTGGAAGTGTCTCAACTAACACTCCCTTATTTAAGCCATAGTTTGTACACAAAAAATTAAGGTTTATGAACACTGCGTTTTTCTAAACTTCCGGTGGTCTGAAAACTAAAATATAGGTTGAAAACATTTAAATAATTATGATATTGATATGTCGGCCTGTCATATATTTTTTGTACATTTTGAACGTTTATTTCAATGGTTTTTCAACTGTCGGAAATTAAAAAAAATAGGCAGTGTAAGAAAGAAAAGCTTCAGTGTGCCCGGGCCTAATGATATGTTTAGCAAACACTCAATAATTTTTAAAAATTGCCCTAATGAGTCTTTAGTCCCTTTATAGGGCAACTTTTTCCCTATATCCGATTTCGCCTCTTAACAATACTGCCGTCCTTAGAAAGTGGCAAGCCCCAAAATTCAAAAATTGAGATAAGGGCTGATTCGGAACCGTGAATGAGTTTCTGATTTTTGTGCTAAACAAAAAGACCAAGTTTTACCTGTAAATGACCACAAAACGTTAAGCAAAATGGTCACATCTACCACTGCTGCGTGTTTTGTAGTCAAAAGAGCTAAATATCTCAAAACTACTAAAATGGATATGAGACTTTCTTTTAGGGGAGGGCAGAATACCAAACTGCTTTTGACGTAATGACAAATTCAGCATACACTCCTTAGTTTGAGGGTACGAGGGTTGCTATATATATTTCTGGACTAGGCAACACTAAGTGTTGCCTGGCGTCGTCTGACATTTCCTTCGGAAAATAAGACATTTTTTAGCATAAACGTACTCAGAACGTTTTGACGTACGACCATCATTTGTGTTGTTTACATTGACTTGAAAAAAATCAATTTGGAAAAACAACGGAATTAACTCGTGAACATTTTCGTGCGACTAAGGTCGTGAAGATCGTCCAAAAACGGCCGTTATGCCAGAGAACATTGACGCCGTGCGTGAACTGATAATACAAGATCGTCATGTGACATACCGTGAGATTGAGGCATCCTTGGGCATTTCTTCCACCAGCATACATTCGATATTGCATGAACACCAGGCCGTAAAAAAGGTTTTTTCTCGTTGGATCCCTCACAATTTGACAATCGCTCAAAAAAACGGTCGTGTCGATTGGTGTAAAGAAATTTTGAAAAAATATGATCGCGGTGCTTCAAAAGACGTTTATAAGATCGTCACAGGTGACAAATCATGGATCTGTGCGTATGAGTCCGAAACAAAACAGCAATAGACCGTGGAGGACGGCAAAACTGGCCATGTGGCGGCTGTTTGGTTTGAGCGCATGCAAAAGTGTATAAATCATCAATAAAACCATTTTTGATGAAAAATTTTCGCATTTTCATTATTAGGTTTATATGAAGGTACACATATGGCCAAATATGTAGCTCAGCTTTATGTTCTGTATAGAGTCTACAATATTTAAGATACAACTGCTAGCTGTATACAGATAGACAGTCTATTCAGTCTAGATGAGTATGTGCAGCCTATGTCACTTACTTACTTGAAAATATTTATGTGTTTAGCTATTCCAATACACTCAACTACAGGCACATGTTTGGGTATACCTCCTCATTGAATGTGTTTGTGTAGTGCAACTTGTCGGTTTGATTTTGTCTTTAGTGCGCCAAGTAAGCCGGCCGGGTAAACGGGGTGAGGAGGGGTAAGGTCGGTTGCTTGGGAAGTTCGTTAAACTTTAATCAGGTTACTACCAGCTACTTACCCAACGTATAGAACTGAACAGCAGCGAATAAAAGCAACACAAGGGAGGCCGGCAAGGCAATGATTCCATTTGGCTGCCTTCGTACTTGTAAAACTATACAATTGTGGAAGGTTATTTCGCCCCGGTTCGGTTCATTTCGAATGCAAGCAGTATTTGTATTTTGTTGGTAATTGTTTGATCGAATGTACAATTAACCATAAAATGAATACGCTATAAGCGACAGTTGAGTTTTTGGTTTGTATAGGTGTGTCAATAGTGGAAAATTTCGCTAATGTGACACAAAAAATCACTTAGAAACGTTCTAAAAATATTCACATCGAAAATAATTTAAATGCACCCTGGAAAGTAAACGACGATTTGTAAGGATTTAGAGGAGGTCTCGCAAGGAGTTTGAGATACACTAATGATACCCGACTTTTCCAGAAACAATGGAACTTCTGATAGACACTGACTTCCCAGCTGCGGCTAAAATTAAACAACATTCCTATGGACACTGTTCCACTATAAGAGCAAGATACCGATTACATGGCACCTAACACTTATCGTGAAAAAATCTTTAAACTTCTCCATACCTACAGAAGAGAAATGGCCCCGAAAGCTTAGTCTTAAGCGAAAATTATATTAAAAGTCTTTAGGGTTGGATTTGAAATGAGCTCAGACATTTTCTAAGAAGCTCTGCAAAGAGTGAATTCCAGGGAGACCCCCCAACATGTGTAGTGTTTTACAGGCTTGGACACGGTTGTCTTAATATGACTAGTGTACGAGGTTTGCTTGCTAATCAAAATTTCGAAAATTTAATTGCTACCTAGTAGGGTCATAAACACTGTTACAACATTGAACGCACCCATTTCAATAGTAGAACTGCACATACCCCCTTAATGTCATATGGGTTTTGAAACCTAACCTCAATAGCGTTAGTCTGTAACGGGATTTTTAAATTGTTTCAACTTTCATCATGGAGTGGTCAGATAATGAGCTTTTCAAGTGTGAAATGAAAAAAGCGATAGTTTCAAAATGCTACGGCCACTAGGGATTAGCCGCACGTTCGTCTACCGATGCATAAAACTGTTTGAGGAGACTTGCCACCGATCGGGCCGCCCACGCTCTGTTCGAACACCGCATGTCATCAAAGCCGTAAAATCAAGAACTCACAGAAATCCGCTCCGAAAACAGAAAATCATGGCCGGTGAGATGAATATCACGCAGAAGTCCGTCCATTAGTCGAATCATTAAAAAAGACTTGGGGCTTTCAAACGACGTACCGGACATTTATTGACTGCAGCTTTAAAAAAAATAAAGAAAAAAACTTTTAGTTTTTTAAAAAGTCTAAAAGTTGACTTTTTCATGTCTACTTTTTTATTTTAACTTTTAATGTTAGAAATTTTCATCGAAACAAAGCGTATTGCTTAAATGTATTACTTTCGCAAATTGAGATATTCATAAGTTTTATTGAATTGTACGCTGATGCTAAAGTATTTCGTCAAAAATATTCTAGAGCAATTAATCAAGTTGGTAAGTATACTAACTCTGAAATTACATTCAGAAGTATAACAAATATATTTTTATTATTTATTAAGACTTACTGATAAACAACGAAATCAGAAATTCTCGAATACCTATTGACACCAACATCAACAAAAGATTTTTATACAAAGAAATTTTGTTCTTTATTCCAAAATATTACATTTTCATTTCCTTAAAGAAAAAAGTCGAAAAGTCGACTTTAATCGCCTTTTTTATTCTCAAAAGTCGACTTTTGATTTTTTTGTAAATGTCGAATAGTTTAATAGTCGACTTTTAGCCATAAGTATATGTATAACCCTACTCGAGAAGTAATATTTATTTATTTTATTCATCTATTTCATTATTACAATTTAAATTATAATAAGTTAATAATATAACAATTTATAATCGCATAATTATTATTATTTTTTTGTTTGTTTTTTGGATGGTTGAACTGATTAACCGATTTGTGGTTTATATGAAAGAGAACACCACGATCTAGGTATATTATGTAGCAAAATTTTAATTTAAAAGTTTTGTTATTTAATTTTTTTTGGTAATTTCATTCTTTCTATTTTAATTTATAATTTTTTTTTTTGTAATTACTTTTTTAAAAAATATATTTTAAAAGTTTTTTATTGTTTTAATCTTACCAAAGTTGCTCATAAGTTTTAAAAACCAAAAATGGTTATAGATTTTTGGAGCCGCCACAGTTGTTGCAGTTATAGGCAAAACCCTAGAGTTGATTGGTTCCCGACGCACAATTTCTTGATTATTTTAACTTCATTTTTTTTATTAATTAAAATTTTACTACACAATAAAGATCGTAGTGTTCTCTTTCATATCACTCGAATTTTGTACAAATCGGTCAATTCGTTTCAGAACAGCAAGATTTTGATTAAAGACCAAAAATAAATTTTTGCCCATTTTGAATTTTTCAATACATTTTAAAAACTGTGTTCCGTGAACCAAGTCAATTTTACAATCAAAACAATCGTACAGAGGTGCGAATAATTTAGCCATAGTGACCGAAAATTAGATTTCCAAACCGGATATTATATTCAAGTGATCTTCTTTATTTCCGCTTAACTCCCTGTGGAGCATAGGACCTTATATTGAAGTACTATTGCCATTAAGTTATCTTTCTTGTAAATTCAATTTTTACTTGGAAATTTAAACAATTTACAAGGTGGATGAAATGAGTATATCTCGAGATAATTGCTCAAAGTGTTGCAACGACTTTGAAAAAGTAGTAAACATGCCTTAGGTATGATGACATGTCTGTCTTAAATGCTGGTTTCTCTATGGCCTTCAACAACGGGCAACTTCTAAAGTGTACCTTGTCGAAAAAAATATTTTTTTTCCCTTGAAACAGTGGTTCTAAAGCTTCCTCGTCTTTGTGCTTCCCAAAATTTCTGTGTTCTCTGTCCAAAAAGAGACATTTTTTTTCATTGAAATAAAAACCTAGCCAAGGCTACACAAGTTGCCGCCTTTCAAATTACAACACTCATTTCTTTTTTTTTACTAATTAGCGTAGGGCAGACATCTATTGAGTCAGTTTATTATTACCACATCGCGTCGGAATCTTAATTCAATATATTTTCTTATAGTATAGCAATTGTTGGAAATAAATACTATTATTGCCACTTTATTTTTAGCTACAATTTTTTGTTTTTCAAAAAAACAAATCTTTAGCAAATATTCAGAATACACCACGTAGTAGTCGTACATTGTGTTTCAATCTGCTGTTGGCTTTTTTTCTTGAATGTTTTTATTTTGAATTGCATCTTTGGCGATAACAAAGGAGGAGGTTGCGATGTGGGGAGGGGGCGCGGTGCAAATGTCTGTGAATTATGACTGTAATTTTAGTCATCGTACGTACGTACCCCTGAGTATAGTAAAGGGTGTTTTTTTAGAGGTTCACAACATTGACTTGGTAATTCTGCTTTATGGAGAACTGATTTAACAGGTGGTAGTTGGTGTTTTCTTTGTTTGGTTTACCATTTCATCATAGAGATTGACGTTTGCGAATTGTTTTTAAATTTTTGTCAAATTAATGGTTCTGTTTGTCAAAATTATCAAACACAACGTCTATTTTATGATCAGTTATCCACCAGAGCGTCAAATTCGTCTGTGCATTAAGCGTTTTTGCACCACGTTTACTCTTAATGATAAGGTGCACCTGTAAGACGCCAAACACTGAGAACAAGCTCTAGCGGCGAAAATGGGGATGCTGCGAAAAGTGTAAAAAAAAGTGGAGTTCCAGATTGGGTCATTAAGCGAAAGACGGTACGTCCACATAGGAATATATGTATATATTGTATATAAGAAGAGCCAGTTTAATTTAAATTAAAAATATTTTCCTTTGCTTTATTTTATTTTAAATTTCTGTAACTCTAACAAAACACCCCTACGAATCTGTATATGGCAAATGTTGTACTTTACGAGTATAACATTTTTTTGTTGATTCGTTGTTGCATTTCGCTTTACGATCGGTCATAAAATTTGCAATCATATAAATGTTATATACTGGTATATACATACAAATGTACATATGCAATGCCGTCAAACCATATATACAAATACCTTCTATATGTCTATATATATTATCTTTTATGTACATATGTATATGTGGATATGTAATAGTAAGTTTGCAGTATGTAAATATGTACATTTGAAATTGTTTGCTTTGGCTGAATGACTAACTTGTTGCATGAATAATGCAACTATTTTTATTTCTGTCCACAGTATTTTTGTTTCAAATAACTTATTTTCTTTAACACATGTTTTGCAGTTTATTTTACACATTTTTTTTTTTTAATTTTTCCCCCTAAACCAAAACTATAATGAAAATATCACGTTTTAGTATTATAATAAATTAATATTTATAGCAAACTAAAAAGTTACTTTGCTTTCTTATCTTAGACAATATTATAATTAGCGCTGTTTGAAATGAAATTCACGCGATTCCAAAAGTTATCAGAATAATTTAATCAACCCGCCCGTCGAATGAAAAATATTTGCATAAATAAAACTGGAAACTGATATAACGTAATAGATACCATGTGCATAAACACTGTATTTATTTAAAGCAGATTTCAACACAATGACTACAGTCCAACCAAAACAATATCGAAATTTGAAAATGTAGATCAACTCAGAAATTTAAAAACACAAATAATAAAGTAATTACTTTAGGTTTAAATAGGGGAATCTTATAAACCCTATACCAAAGGGTTTCTTTCATAAATCGGAAAAATACAATTTATAATATTTTGGAACCCAGTGAATTCGTAAGATCGACACCAGTTATAGCTAAAAGTTTCGATTCAATAAGGAGGTTATGTCACATTTAATTCTGTGGTTTGTACGCACGTGATGGGATTGATGATTACTTTCACAGACGTAAACGGATAGTATAGACTTTTTACACATTTTTATAAGGTACAAAATTAGCGAATATTTGCTTCAACACATTTCATTGGTTTTTATATTATACTACCATGTGTTCTGCCTATTTTTGACAATGAACCCTGAATGAATTCGTTACAAAATAAAATCCCTTTTATGAAAATTTAAAATTGTTAAGTCGCAGTTAACTCTTAAAAAGAATCCATATTCAAGTGATCTTCATTGTGTACAATAGCTCGTTTGTTTTTACTATAACGGACTTTTTTAGGCCCCCAGGGAAATAACTGGAACAATTTTTGTAAAAGAGTGAATTACTCAACAAGCTAATTAGATCAGATTTGTTGTTGTTTGTCATACAGGGATGGGACAGTTGTTTGTCGAACCGGGACAGTAAGTCAGTGAAGTTAAAGCAAACACATCACCAATGGGAAGACGCACGTTTCGCCGCTAGTGTGCGACGGCTAATAGCTGTCATATATGTGAGCTGCCGACAAGATCTCTACTCATTAAGGAAATGAGTAGGAAAATAGATTTATGTTTTTATTTATAACAATAAAATTGTATTCCATGAGTGTGAACGACTATGACGTCAGTAAACACAGGTTAAAATCCGGGTAAGAACATCTAACAATTTTCAGCGGTGGGTTTTCACCTCGTAAATGACGGCGAATTTACCAGTATGAGATTTATCTCTACGACATACGAGTATATGAACTTTTTTTTTATCAAAATGCTTAAGTCGTTCCAAGTCGGCGTTAAACTGTAGGTCCCGGTCGGTGAGTATAAGAATTATTTAGTGCACGGCTTACTAATTTAAAAGAAGGTCTCCCTTGTTCCTTAATGGGATATTGTGGGAATTAAATAAGCAAGTTGATTAGAAAACGAGAATTAGAACCATAGGTGTGCTTTTTCTGCCAGTAGACCCAATAGGTCTCATATCTAATACAATAAAAATATTTGTCGGCGGCCTATAATAGCCGAATTACGGACCCCCCAAAAATTAATATGCAAAATTAGACCCATTTTTCTAACTGGCTTTTAGATTTGTGTGGACGGCCGTGCTTAAAGACTTTCAGAACAAAAAACACATATTGTTGAGGTGGCTGCCCCTGGCTGAAGATGTGACTGCCGCTGGCCTAAGAGTGTTTGTTTCGGGTCAACCCGGTACATAGAACCGGCATTTATAATCTAGGGACTCGGTCCTTTACAGCATTCATCTATTGACCACAAGCAAACATTTTGGAAAAATTCTGTTATCCTTCTTTGAAGAAAGCAAATATTTACAACCTTAATTCAAACCCACTAAAAATAATGTACCTACGACTTCATATGAAAATATTCCTATGGATGCAGGGCTCATTTTTGCTAGTTAAAACATCTTGCTAGCCTCAGGAGGCAAATATGTGTTTACTTCACGGGTCGGACATCTTTGGCCCCAGGCTTATATATTTTAGTAAAAAGTGGGGTGGTTTCATAAAAATATTTATATAATTGCGAGATTTTGTATAAATAACAGTAAGAGTAATCAGTCGCAGAAGACTTTAACGTCCCAAGTCCCTAGATTACACCTGTCCATAACTGAAAGCATTTAAGCTGGGTCAAAGGAAGGTCACACAAGAATACGTTTTAGTCCATAATTAAAATGGGCCACTTAAAAAGATCTACTGGGTCACAAATGAGATCAATCCGAAAAGTAAGCGTACATTTGAACTCGTAAGGTTAACTTTCATTTATCGCGTATTGTGGAGGCGAGTCTTTTCCGATGCCATAAGCCCCATGGGCGTCAGCCCCACTAGTCTTGTTAAAGTTCGTATTTCCTGTATCATTGTGAAGGGGGATTTATTGTTTTTCTTTTCTAGGGAATGTCCCCCATTAACTAAAACTTTTGCCAAGTACTGCTAATTACTAATACTGTCAATTTGGTATAAATTAAAGTAATGTCGCTAAACTACATAATTGTGGACACTTACCATCTACACATCATAATCTTGAGGTGGTCAGTTCGATTCGTTTTTTTTTTATTCTTTTCTTTTTTCTTCGAGTCTTTCTTTCGAGTTGGCCTCCTAGATCGTGTGATATCACATCTAAAGATTTTTTTTGAGGCTAAGTAAAGTCCAAATTCTATGCTGACAAACCAGCTACGATTCAGGTTTTGGATTTTGGAAGACAACATTATGCGTGTCAATTCAACAATTCACAAATAAAGTCACATGTCCTTCGTTTTCATTTCTTCCAAAACATATGTTTTGAAGAAAACCGCAGTGTTGCCATACTAATTTCCTATTGTGTGACGGAACGATCAAAAGTGTGCTTCGATTATGTTTACTTTGTACTAAGTACATTTAAAAAGCAATTATAATATTAGCTTTTTCTCCTTCTTGCGATTTATTTTCTTAATATAATTTTACTAAATAAATTGTATCGGAACAACGCTTGTACATTCAAAAACAGTTCATTGTGAAGGGGGAATTGTTGTTTTTCTTTACTAGGAAATGTCCCCCATTAACTAAAACTTTTGCCAAGTACTGCTAATTACTAATACTGTCAATTTGGTATAAATTAAAGCAATGTCGCTAAACTACATAATTGTGGACACTTACCATCTACACATCATAATCTTGAGGTGGTCACTTCGATTCGTTTTTTTTTTATTCTTTTCTTTTTTCTTCGAGTCTTTCTTTCGAGTTGGCCTCCTAGATCGTGTGATATCACATCTAAAGATTTTTTTTGGGGCTAAGTAAAGTCCAAATTCTATGCTGACAAACCAGCTACGATTCAGGTTTTGGATTTTGGAAGACAACATTATGCGTGTCAATTCAACAATTCACAAATAAAGTCACATGTCCTTCGTTTTCATTTCTTCCAAAACATATGTTTTGAAGAAAACCGCAGTGTTGCCATATTAATTTCCTATTGTGTGACGGATCGATCAAAAGTGTACTTCGATTAAGTTTACTTTGTACTAAGTACATTTAAAACGCAATTATAATATAAGCATTTTTACGTTCTTGCGATTTATTTTCTTAATATAATTTTACTAAATAAATTGTATCGAAACAACGCTTGTACATTCAAAAACAGTTTGTTGTTATCGAAAAACACATTAATAACGTATTAAACGGCTTGAAACCTCTTGTATTTACATATATTTTCGTGACTGTTCACTGCTTTTACCTCGAGTTCAGGTCCGTGAAGACCGTCGCTTTGCCATCTTGTAAAATAAACTTGGCTTATATTAAAGTGTATATTGAAGATGTCTCGAGCCGGTTATGTGCTAAAGCAAAATTCCGAGATAAACAAACGAGATAAACTTATCGAAAAATTTGAAATAAAAAGCACAAAGAAAGAGTTTGACGTCTAAAATTTAGATTCGCTACGATATATTTTTATATATTTGGCTTCAGAACATAGTTATAGTCCAGCCATCCTATTTACTTCTAACGGCAAGTAATACTTAAGTTAGCAGTGAATGCCTACCTAACCTAAAAATGTTAGACATAATCTTATTTGACTATAGTTGTAGTATGATGCATGAGCTTTATAAATTCCACAAGCGCTATTCATTTCAATTTCCTGCCCAGGCTATCTGCGTAAATACCTCCATTACAAAGTTCACGCGCAATACACTTACGCATCAGCTATCGTTAGACTGCAACCGCGATTTGTTTATCGCATTTATGGTTATTTACTAACCAAAATGATAAAATGAACCGCATCGAAATAATTAATATTATTCGCCATCGCATGGGAGAGTTCTGGCTAAAGTCCCACGCTGTCATAATCTGTGGCTGGTAGTAAAATGTAAAGATATTTTGCGTCAAACCAAACACTACTGAAATTTATGATTTTGTTCTGGGGAACATTGGTGTTATTATACTCGCATACGGCCGAATATTGTTTACATACGAGTAAGTTCCCGCTGTGGGAATTTCCAGCTAAGGAAGCGCTTTATTGGTGAGGGATTCGTAAACATTTCAATTGATTTGTGTGACGTTTGATGAACACATATTTATAGAAAATAAACAAAGAGTTAGGGTAGTTTGGGGGAAAATGATTAAATCGCTGTACGTCATACTAGCTATTTGAACATTGACCTATCTTTTGTGTGTTTAGTTGGAGTTTTTTGATTATATGGATTGACCATTGACCAGATAAATAATGGTCAGTTCGGACAGAAAAAAAGTTTGTCATTTAATAACAAAACTTCTCAATAAGTTACCGAATATAATAGGAACATGCTAACCCGCCAGACCTTCAACAGACAAGGATTTATTGCTGCTTCAACACTATCAAAAGTCCAAACAACGAGGGAAACACTTGTATAGTAGTGGTGTTTAGGTTAAGCCTAGATAACTAAGACTGAATAGCAAAACAGCTATAATTTAGTTATTTTTTTATAGGTTTTCTTTAAACTTGAAAAAATTTACACTTTTTTAAACAAATTTAATGCGGTTTTACTATCTTAATGTTAACGCGTCTGCTTATAAGGAAGCGAGCTTTCGTCAGACGTTATTATTGTGGGTGGTCAGTAAGATCAGCATGGAAATAGTATCAGTATTTACATTAGTAGTAGTTGTCACAGTATTCAGCTTTTGTATATGTACTTAAAGTGTCATATGACATCAAAGAAAAAAAATGAAAAAAGAAGAAGAACCAACAAAATTAATTTTCGCGCAATTGTTAGTTCTGCGGATTTATTTTGTTTTTAATCGAAGTAATTTTTTTGTCTAAGCAAAAGTGGTGCAAAACACATAGTAAAGAACGCGCTAGAAAAGAATACGAATCAAAGTTACCTCTTCCAGCTATTGCCGCCGTACCATTCATTACTCCTGTCCTTGGACAACATTGGTATTTTGGAGTTTTTGGTTATTTTTGTGTGATTGAATAGCGTTGGATTGAAGTTTAATTGTCTGAACAAATAAATAATGACATTCCCTTTAGAATGATCCCGACAGCAAGAAAGGCATCAATAAATTTGGAGCTGTGGGTGGCATCGAAAAAAACGCCCTGAGCACTAACATGGACCAGACAACATTGTACTCAAATGAAAGGTAATCCCCACACTAGTCTAATATAAGTTAAATATTTACGTATAGATCAAGTTTCGGCCCGCTAGACCCAAGAAATGGGTTCCACTAAAATTAATTTGTGGTATTTCGTAGAGAACCTGGAATATTCGGTACAATTGTCATTCTAATCGCATTTTCAGACGGTTTATTCTAGGAGGTTCTACTTTTGCCAAGGAGTACTTTATTTTGGCTCCATAGTGTGGACGAGCAGTTTTGTAGACAATTTTCATTACTTGCAAGTACCCATAAGCTATGTTTATAGCTCACAAAGATATGGAAATAATGTGCAGTCTATGGAACGTAAACCGAAAAAAGGAAAAAATATGCCACGCCTTCAAAACGGCCGGGAGTTTCGTGAAAAATAATATTGATTTCGGGGCATTATGTGCGGCTACAACAACATAATCTCGTACATCCTACGACAGCCGGTTCTACCGGATTGACCCGAAGACCAACTCTTCGGCCAAGGGCTGTCACCGGCACAAAGTTGCCGCTTCAACAACATAAACTCGTGGCCATGAACATAATTTGCTCATTAAATCTTTCGACTGAATGGCCGGGCTTAGGGACTCAGCTATTCACTGACGATTTCCATGGACTTCAAAGCCTTCTGCTATTGATCACTGTCACCGGAATTTAGAAAAAACTGTTCAAATAATAAAAAACAACAAAGTTTATTGCGCTTTTATTGCAGAAAGTGGGCGGCACAACCCAATTTTTCTAAAGAACTGATCTACAACCATTTTGCATGCTTAAATTTTTGCATAATTACGTTTTAATAACGTGCGCGGTTGTATTTTTGGTCTTGAGGACCCCCTAGGGCATCCCTAAGCCCTTTCCTTTTGTTTAGCTACCCTCAGTTCCATGAACGTGGCCGGAATTATTTTCAAGTCTCTGAAGGCCCCAGACTCGAGCTCACTTATCCATATTTTTTCTGAAATTCTCGAGCCATTCTAAAGCGAAAGGCATAATTTTTTTATATATTTGCCTAACACTTTATAAACTGCACTTCAAAACAATAGACGTGTTTTATTTGATTTCTTATACACAAGGCTTATTGGTGTATATATTAGTATAAAAAGTTCACATAAAAATTGAAATTTTAATAACTTTAATCTAAGTAAAGTAAATTTCAAATATATATCTCAAAACAGACGTTAAACTAATAAAAAAGAGGTTGAGGCGGGATTAACCATCTCGAGACCTAATAAAAAAGGTAGAAAAAAAGTAAACATAAGACATTTTAATGAAGCTTTGATATGAAAGACTGAATATCAAAACCACAATGATTTTTATTTTTTCACAAAAAACTACCTTCTTTTCGTGGATAAAGGAATATAGCAGAAGTAAGAGAGTCTTTAGAAAAATAAGCCAAGTAGATAAATTAATTAACCAGGATTAATGGCAAGTATATGCCTCTATTCAACCTCTTATGAAGTAAAAGGCTTCAACAAATTATTTTTCTAAACAATGTTTTCTAGGATTGAGTAGGGCAGGGCTTTTTCTATAGACATTCTCAAAATTGGCGAATTTGCTACCCAGTCTTAGTTCTTTTTTCGAATTGAAACGATTTCGTACGGGACTTATCAGTAGTAAATACTGCTTAACTTACCTAAATCCCACAACATCCAATTAGGAAACAAGGGATAACTTTTCTCATGTCAGTGAGCTGTGCCCGATATAATTCTTATACTTACTGAACGGGGCCTAGTGTTTAACGCCGGCTCCGAACGGCTAAAGCAGTTAATAGAGTAGTTTTTAAACGGATTAGAGATAAATCTCCTGCTCACCGGCATTTACGAAATGGAAAACCGCCGCTGAAAAATTGTTAAATGTTGTTTAACATGGGTTGGTATGATAGTCGTGCACAATACGCCCTACGGCGGGTAACATTTATCGTGAATACCTGTTTTCAAAATCGACTCGTCTAGAAAAGCCAATCCACTTATCTTAAAATGTCATAAGAGTGAGCAGGTTTTTCGGACTTAGGGCTCACTGGTCTGGGCAACAAATTTTCTCAAATCCTACAGCAAGTGCATATTAGATTACGTGTGGAGGTTATGACCCTTGGCGCTGTTTTTTCGCTACTTGGTTTAAATTTGGCAATACGTTCATATTGGAATTCGTGGAGAATGAAATTAAATGATTTTCTGACCACTGATCCCAGCTAAAGATTATTTTCAAATCTTTTAGCAAAATAAATTTTATTTTAGTTTTGAAATTGTACTAAAATTTTAATTGTTTAGATCTAAAAAAGGTTGTAGGATTTTTATTGTGTTTACTTTGTTCGGTGAAATATTCTACTGCCGACAGTTTCTCATTGAATTAAAATCTGACTGCACTTAAGTGTATAGCCTTTGGGCAACATTCGTTGCTGGGGTCTGAGGATGGTGAAGTAAAGTTCTCCGAAATTGCAGTCGTCACCCCTTCTTGCAAGTCTTTTCGACTGCATTTTGAATAACTTTTTAGTTTCTTTTTAAATAAAATGTCCAAAGGAAACATGGTTTCTTATCTGACTATGAACTAAGCATCCAAAAATAATTTGGATTTTAAATAACATTCCATTTCCATTGGGTACCCATATCAAAGTTGTTCAAACAGGTATTAACTGAAAGATTTTGGAGGACAACCAGTTGTATTCTCTGCCCACTGTCAAATCCCTATTGTTTTCTCTGTAGTCATTTTATATTTTTTCGAGTACTACAAGGGTCTAACAAACAAGGGTCCGTGCACAGAATTTGGCAAATACGGGGTGTCCGCCGGTAAGAAATACTACTTTGTTTTGTCGCCATTTTGGTAAACATTAGAGACGTGGCAAATTTATTATGAAAAACTATTCAATAAATCAACGTGTTTTAATCGTTAAAACATTTTATCAAAATCAATCATCGATTTGGGAGAAACAACGTGCTAACAAAACGCACTATTTATCGTGTAGTAAATGATTTCAAAGAAAGCGGGTCTCTAGCTGATAGGCCCAAGCATGGGCCACAAGGTACTGCAAGATCGGCTGAAAACATTACTGCTGCTCAAGAAAGTGTTCAAAACAATCCATCAACCTCAATTCGACGCCGTGCTGAATGTAATAAAAAATATGCTTAAAAGGGCTCGCACATGTGAGGCTAACAGAGGCGGACATTTATCTGATATTGTATTCCATACATAATTGTCGACATTAAATATAACATTTATCAGTATAAGATACATTCTCTTTTATTTAATCAGAAATTATTAGCAAACAAAGTATTATACCTTAACGACGGACACCCTGTACTTCATATTGGAATTCGGGGAGAATTAACATTGTAGTGGTGGTTTTCCAACTACTGATCCCAGCTCAAGATTTTTTCAAACATTAAGCAAAATATATTTTAGTTTAGTGAGGAAATTGTACTTCCTATTAGTTCTTTATATAAAAAATAATTAGAATTTTTAATTGTATTTCATTTCCTTTAAGTACACATACCGTATTAACTCAAAGTATTTAGATGGCAACCAGTTATCTTCTCTGTCCATCGTTTCCACGTTCTATATTTTTGAGTACTACAAGTGTCTAGGAGTGTTTTGCTGCTACTGGCAAATTTATATTAATGCTTTATTGTTAAACAGCTACGATTGTGGGTGTGGGTCAGGAACCGAAATTCAAATTCGTCCAAATCGTAAATAAAAATACATATTTGAATTTGTGCGACAACTTCTTTTAAATCTCATGACTATCGGTAGCTTGCACAAATTGTCAAAATCTTAAAAACAATCGTACAAAAATCATTTTTGAATTTAGGCGACAGTTTTATTGAAATCCCATGAGCATTTTGCACAAACTTTCCATATCTTCAGTGATTTTGTGCCTTGCTTAAGTTTTAGTGCACCCTTTATAGATATGCAATCAAGGGCTTATACTTTATTGAAAGAGTTCATCGAGGTTTAATACTTTTGCGGCTGTTCGTGCTCTATATTCCCAATAGCTCTCAGGTGAATTAATATTTTTTATTTGTTTTTATAGGACTTATTTTTATGAGGTTTTATGACCGGTTTTCATAGCGGTTTTACGTTGTTTGTTTGCTTCTCCAGTCAGTTTCGCTGATGAGTTTCTCTCTGGCATGGAAATGAAAGCGATATAAAAATTACCATAAGGCACTGCTATGTGAAATCCCAGGAGTCAAGTTAAGGGGACAACATATATCGTTAAATAGATTAATTCGTGGTTTATTATCCGTCTAATGTCACATTTTGACATGCTCCTCTTGCGCAAAAACAATGTTTTATTTAGGTCGTTATGAGCTTTTTTACTAGACTATTCCAGTTTTAAAAATATAATTTCCTATATTAAGAAGGCAGTGGACAGTGCTTAAGTGTTTGTGTTGTCGTGAGAGCATTGTGAACAAACTAGGCTATTTGTGAACCAATTTTGTTAAAATGTTTTAAAAAATCAAAATCAATTAATAGCGTAATTACTTTCAGACACCCGAACTACGTCATTTACATAAAGTTTAAAGACTACAAAGGTTATGCCCAAAATGTCCTATCGACATATACTTATATATAGCACGTACACGAGTATTTATAACGTACACGAGTATTTATAACCCAATGGCCTCCTAATTCATTTAAGCCCATTCAATAAAAAATAACCTCCTCGAGATGGGAACCAATCCTTCGGTCGGTGCTCGTATACGTTCATGTCACCCATTTGAAGAAATTCAATAAGGGCTGAATAAGGATATCAACCCATAATGTAAATGCTCTGCATATTACCACAAAATGACAATGACGACGAATGACGAAACACGTGCAAAAAAGCACGTCAACTATTTTTCAATATTAACGAAGTGGAATTTTTTTCCGATTTCGAAGGATACACAAGAAATTCAATAAACGCAGTGGAAAATTCCCAAAATCAAGACAAGATATTTGTTTACTATCCGTACACATACGGCGGCGGTGGATAAACAATAGCCTCTGCTCTCTCTCTCTCTCTCCCGCAAGCAGGCGAACGGCACGAGAAGCTTCCCTTAAACATTTGGGTTCACCGCTCCGTTGCATTTGTGCGAGTATTTGGAGTGTGGAATACCTCAAGACATGACCTACCATCATTATGAGCCCAAACTCAAAATAGAGGTGTGCGCCCAAACTCAAAATAAAGGAACGCCAAGAGAGGGATAACAACTCAAATTGTCCTTAAACTGAGAGACATGTATGTCATAATCACTCAGAGCCAAAGTCTAAAAGAGAGTGCGTCAAATTGTTTTTTTTTTTTTAGATCTTCTACGTCATCAGTCCGGTTTTCGTGTACCTCCGGTTTTATTTTGTCTGCGGAACACACCCCACAAAATCAAGATTTATTTTGGTGTGCTGTTGTTGTTGAGACATACTCGTACATATATCAACACATCTCTATCTAGTATAGTCGAGTCGGTCGGTATGTATCCGTTGCAGTGATACAGTATAAATAGGTCTCTGTTTGCATGTCCTTGCATGTGAATCAAGGTTACTACGTTGTCTTTTGTTCTTTCCCCACAACAACAATAATATGTAGGTTATGCAAATTGCGTAGCACTAAAATAAGTTATTAAATACAAAAAAAAAACAAAAATGAAAAGGATTTAGCCTTCATTTCTTCAAGATACTAATAAGATAGGCTTAGCATGTGATAGCCTAATCTCAAAGGATCATATGGCAAAAAATAAAAGATAAACAAAGCATCTGAAAGCTTAAACTCTTAAGACACGGGTAACATACATGCAAGTCCTCTATCTGTTAGATTTCAATCAAAGCTATGTTTTCTTTTGAATACTAATAACGATTAACGATTATGTACAGGGTTTTCCATTAAAGACATAACAATTTTATATATTTTTTAAACAGAATATTTAAGATACAAGGTGTAGTGCAAATGTTAAATTTAAAGAATGAAATTCGATTTCGGTCATATGACCACCACGAGCCTGTGTACAGCAAGCTATACTTTGGACCAAATTTTCCACCACTCTTGCACACATTTCGACCGGAACGTTGGCAATTTCGCTTCAGATGTTGTCCCTGAGCTCGTCTAAAGTTGTTGGTTTGTTGGCATAGAGCAATGACATGATGTGGCCCCAAAAAAAAGAAATCCAATGGCGTTTAGTCGCATGAACGAGGTGGCCATTCGACCGGACCATTTCCCTAGATAAGACGTTCACCGAATTTGCCCTTCCGTAAAACGATTGTAACGCTTGCTGTGTGGCTAGTGACACCGTCTTGTTGAAACCACATATCGGCGATGTCAAGGCACGATAGCGCTCTCCATTGATGGTATCATGATGATTGTTTTCATCGACGAATGAGAACCACACCACACAGTATTTATTTGCGGATGCAATTGTGTCAATTACGAGGATTGCTATATATATTTCTGGCCTAGGTGTTGCCTGGCGCCATCTGACATTTCCATTGGAAAGTTTGACATTTTTTAGCATAAACGTACTCAGAACGTTTTCATTTGTGTTGTTTACAGTGGCTTGAAAAAATCAATTTGGCAAAAAAATGGAATTAACTCGTGAACATTTTCTTGCAATATTTTTTCTCAACTTTCGACGTGGATTATCACAAGAGTGCATCGATGAGCTTAAATCATTGTATGGCGATAAAGCACAACCCTATAGCAATGTGAATAACTGGTTTAATGAATTCAATGGTGGCCGACGCTCGCTCATAGACGAAGGTCGTCCAAAAACTGCCGTTGTGCCAAAGAAGATTGATGCCGTACGTGAACTGATAATGCAAGATCGTCATGTGACATACCGTGAGATAGAGTCATCCTTGGGCATTTCATCCAAAAGCATACATTCGATATTGCACGAACACCTGGCCGTAAAGAGGGTGCTTCAAAAGACGTTTATATGATCGTCACAGGTGACGAATCATGGATCTATGCGTATGAGCCTTCGAAGACGAGCCAAATCCAATGAAAGTTGTTCGTGGAAGAAGCACTTCGAAGCAAATGGTCGCCTGTTTCTTCGGCAAAACTGGTTATGTGGCGACTGTTCGGCTTGAGCAACGTAGGACGGTCAATTCTCAGTGGTACAACACAATTTGTTTGCCGTCTTAGGAGAAATTCCAAAAAAGGAACAAGGGAAGACGAATCTTTGTGCACCATGACAATGCGAGCTCTCACACACCGGCTCAAACCAGCGCCTTTTTGACCGGCCAAAACGTCAAATTGATGGGTCATCCGCCGTACAGCCCTGACTTGGCACGCAATAACTTATTTTTATTCCCGCACATCAAGATAAAAATGCGTGGTCAATGATTTTCGTCGCCAGAAGATGCTGTTGAAGCGTTCAAAATCCATGTTTTGGAGGTATCTCAATCGGAGTGGAAAAAGTGTTTCGACAATTTGTTTTAGCGCCTGCAAAAGTGTATAAATCATGCTGGAGAATACTTTGAAAAACAATAAAACCATTTTTGATGAAAAATATTCACATTTTCATTATAGGCCAGAAATATATATAGCAGACCTCGTAAGACACATGTGGGTTTGTTGCTGTCCAATAACGCATATTTTGTCTATTGACAAAACCACTCGGCCAGAAATGAGCTTTATCGCTCATCCTATCAGGTGGGACGATTATTACGGACGAAAATTGGAGTAAGCGCTTTTAAAGTTACGACCATCGACTCAGAATTTCGGTAGTAATTTTTAATGATTTCCGAACGTTGCTCGTAGGTGAACTTCACCATGATAAAACTTTTGACTTCGACAAACGTTTTGACACTGAAAGATCATTAAAAATGCTTGAGGGTGCGTTGACATAAAGATGCAAAATTGTTAAGTCCCTATTGAAAATGGAAATAAACACTGAAATATAGAAGCAACTGTCAAGCTGACAGTACGTGGATGGCGGCGTAATCGCACAGTTTGACTGCAGGCTTTGTGGGAATATCACATTCTTCGGAATGTTGTAACTTAATCGACGAAGCTATCTCGTAGTAGAATGAGTAGTGTTGCAAAATTAAGAAATAGATAACATAACATCTCTTCAAAAGCAATTAAAAATTAAATGAGAACAAAAAATTTGGTAGTTTTTCGGAAATTTTCATAAATTTTTCATGAAATTACGGTGTGGCTTTTATTTTATCATTTGATGAGGATGGAAAATTAAGTAAAGCGTCGGTTAGGACAACAGGCGAGGATGGAAAATAACAGTCTTTTTTCGACTTTTCCAATATTGAAAGTCGATTCAAATCCAACTAAAACACGCGATGTTAATTGTAAATAAAACAAAAAGTTTTCAAAGAAATATATGTATTAATTTTTTATATTTGTTATGGTATTGTTGACCTTTTGTTGTTTAAATTTCAGTTATTGTTAAGCTTGAGATCATAAGCACAAAACAGATGTTGGTGTTTTTATAATATATTTCATTTAAAAACCCAATATATCGAACTGACTTCGTCGTTTATCGTCAGGGGTAATCAATTTAAATAATTGTTTTACTTCTGTCCTGTTGTGCTTCTAATATTCAACTGATAAATAATAGCATCTGCGTTTTACTTATGACCTTAAGCCTAACAATAACTGAAAAATTAATATTGAAAACTATGAAAATAATGTGAGAAACAAAATGTCGGCTAAATGCTTGCCATGGCATCGTTGGCATAACTCTAACCTTTGGTCCATATTTTCAATGACTGAGACATAATGGCGGTTTAATATAGTTAATGTGCCGAATTATCTCATCCTTTAGCTCTAAAATTATTGACGTAAACTTTTTCTTTTAAATATCCCCAAAGAATGAAGTTCAACGGTGTCAAATCACATGATCGAGACCGCCACGACGTGAGATAACACGACCATTTCTCGCGCAATAGAGCCAGTGTTTCGCTGTGATGCAAGTGGCATTATCCTGTTGGAGCCACATTTCGTTTAGGCCCACATCCTTAATTTATGATCACAAGAAGTCCGTTATCATCTCGCTATAGCGAACACCATTCACGGTAACTGCTTGGCCCACCTCATTTTCGAAGAAGTAAGGCCCGCTGAGAGATCGATGGCAGAACGAACTTGGCGAGAACGCACAGGTGTTTTCACATATCCTACAGACCCGGTTTGCTGACATTTGCGCACAATTCTCCCGATTGTAGACATATTTGGTCGTTTATGCTGGCCAAAAAAAAAGAAACGAAGTGCACAAAAAGCATTTTGATTTGAACCCCCATTTTCGTAAAAGGCTTCAACAATCTTAACGCGCTGCTCAAATGTGTACCTCTCCATCGTTAAATTTGTCAAACTCTGAAGCAAAGAAATGTCAAATTTAGTTGGGCAAAAATCTTGACGTGAAAGTGTGACTGACATTAACATTGTGCATTATCGAAGGACCACCCCTTAAGTTAGAGTAATCTCATAGAAGCCCTAAGTTCCCAAGTGTAACATAATAAAGACAACAAAATGCGATTAATGAATAAAAGCTAAAAGAAAAATGATGTTGGATTGAAAAACAAACGACCACAAAATGGTTCACCCAACTTTTGAACAGGTACAGCGACAATCCACTTAATCATTTTGATGATACAGCGCGTCTGAAGAAAATTCACTAGGAACAACAGGTTTGCGAACGTACATATGTGTTCATGTACGATTATCGAGTTTGTCCCATATTTGTCGTTTAGCAATTAATCGGATTACTTAAAAAGAAACGGAGACTTACGAGTGTGAAAAAATCAACCCGCGCATAGTTTTTTATTTTTTAATACGAGAAGTGCTCACGCAGTTTTAGTTTGTTACCAAAACAAGAAACTTAAGTTTATGCCATATAAATTAAATGTTATCACTGAAAGAAAGTTTCATGCTCTCTTAACGAGTTTCTTGGAAATATTCCTCTAAGTTGTGGAGTATAAAAATAAAGTTGTTCGATACATTTGCTACATATTGAAATAAAAGTTGGGTTTGAATGAATATTAATTCGTAGTTTTTTAACTTTACTTGGGGAAGTTTAATATAGATTTTTTTTAAATTTGATCTGTTTAAGAAATAGGTTATTTTTTCCACTTGTTTATTCTATAGAAAGCTTAGCTGATCGTTCTTGATTCAGAAATCAAGCCACGATCAGCCAGTGCTATCGTTTTATTTTGATAAGAGACGTTTTCGTCAAGATGAAGTCCATAAAGCTTTTGAAAACTTTCTTACTCGCGCAGGATCCTCCTCTTTACCTCACCTATCATAGCTTCGTCATGGCTTCATCATACCTTATTTCAGCACAATAAAGAATTATAGGTAAAAAAGGGCTATACTTTTGTAGCCCCTTATTTATTTCGGCGCTGACATTACTATTGGGCTTATTAAGCACGGAATCAAGGTAGATAAGTTTTTCCTATACCTAGACGTTGCAACTGCCTCGTGTTCATGGAGATTTTCTCTTCCTCGTTCACCTTCAGACTCATCTTTGCTGGTTATTGAATAACTCAGAGAGATAGCTTCTTATTTTTACTGAGCTTCTTATTTTTACTGAGCTTCTTATTTTACCATTTTTCAAAGTCGAACCAGTTTTGCAAGATTCTCATACGCAACCTGGGAAGCATATCGATTCATAACATATATTCGTAGATTACAAATCCGCACGCGATGAGTAAAAATATTTAATATGATAAACCCACCGGAGTTCCTTCTTATCGGATTCGGACTGTTAATATTCATGATCATTATAATAGATTACCACTCAAAATCTGGTGAAGTTGGAATTTCTTCATACATGCATGCGAATAAATTGAAATCCACCTTCGCATATGAAATTAAAATCCACCTTTACTAGGCTTCGAGTTAAAATCTATAAAAATTTGCAAAAAATGACAGTCTCAGATCTAAAGAGGAGGCGGTCATAAACTGGCGTTTGATCAAAAAGGCCAATACTGAAATGCTGCGTAAACTGACCAGAATTTGGTGTGCCCGGCGTGAAAAGCTTCTTTTCGAGCAACGTCTAAGTACAAAGATTCCTCAATCTTCCAGAGAAAGTAAGAGCTTTTGGTCCTTTGTAAGAAGAGTAAAGGATAGCTCTTCATCTATCCCAGCTCTTGTAGAACACGACCATCCACTGACCCGGTTGATAAAACTAACCTGTTAGCTTAAATGTTTGCAATGAATTCTTACTTGCCGGAATGCAATCATCACATGCCTCCGATTTTTTTTTATAAACACGTGGAGCTTTAATGATACTTGCGAATCTCAATGTAAGTAAGTCCTATGTAAGAGTCTTTGGCTCTAGTACCCTAATTCGGAACTTTTCCTACGTAAGTTTACTGCGACTATAGTCCGTCCATTTTGCAACCTGACTTTTCGTGCGGTAGGCTTTCCACTATGAAGGAAGTTTGCAAACTTCCAGCCAATCACAAAAAGGGTGATGCCAATAATCCTGCGCTCTACAGGAAAATGGGTAGCATGGTGAACCACCATCTTGTAAGGTAGTTAGGCACCAACGACGTGGTCGATAGGCAATATGGCTTTCGTTGAAATCGCTCTTCGGGTGGAGTCGGTCCACCAATTTGGTGAGAGTAAGGTCGTTTGTCTACATTAGGGTTATAATAAATGTTTGCATTCGCATATGTGAATTATTCGCATCACATTGAACAACACAACATTAAGAATATATGCTTTCGCAAAAAAAATATTTGAATATTCGCGTTTTAAATATAAGACTGCAAAAGCTCTTTTTAATAAATAGAAATTGGCTTTACTAAACATTGGCTCTATTTTTTAAGAAATCTGTATTTATTTGCAATCTATCGTAAGATAATAAGCGAATTTGTTCAGAACAGATTATGGTATAAATACAATCACGGATAGAAATTTACTTCAATAAGAAAATCACAATAAAAAAAATACTTTAGGCTTAAATATCTTCAGCTTATCTTCGTGTTCTAAAAGGCAGGTCCAGAGCGTGTAGCCTCTTGAAACGCCTCGTTTCATTCATAGCATCTAGAAGAGACATTGCAATTACATTCGGATGAGTAGTTAGTCTAGCCAGTCCATTTTCGGGGTAACGTTTTATTTCATTATTATATACCACCCGTATATTTAGATCGTTGAGTATAACATAATTTTTGACGTACCATGGTGCATTTATTATCATTTGCAGGGTTTTTGATTGAAAGCGTTATAATATTTTCACATATTGTGTTACACGCAGTTTCCCAAAGACGTACTTATATAATGAAACTTTGAAAATTGAATATTTTAAATATTACGAAATACTTAAGTACATAGTTAGAACTTAATTTCTGTGAAGAATATTTTACAAATTTATGTTTTTCCGTAAGCCTGTTACTAAAATAAACTTTTCATGGAAAAATGTGTCAAACTCCATAAAAAGAAATTCTCTGCAATTGTATTAAAAGTCATATTAAAACGATATTATCTGGCACACTGCAAACATATGTATGTACAATTTTTAGATTTCCTTAGGAAATAATGTTTATTTTACATAAAGTATACTTGGAAAAATCACATTAAACAATCACTATTTATATTTTTACGCGAAAGAGCTTAAAACTGAATTGAATTTCTGTGACTTATTTTTGACATATTTTTGTTTTTCGTTTAAATAAATCTGTTGGGCCAAATTCCAAAAAAATCACAAAATAATAATTTGATTCGCTAAGAAAAGTTTTGCATTAGCAAAAATAAATATTTCAATATTTGCATTCGCAACAAAAAGTTTTTAAATACGCATTCGCTTAACCCACATTCGTTACATTCCTAGTTTAAATATGTATCTCTTAGGCCTTTAATAGATAGAGACTAGCACGGTGCACTTATTTATTTATATATTTACAATATATTTAAAAAAATTAATTTACAAAATATGGTTTTACTCGTAAAGGCGCCGGGTAACTAGACCATTGCGCCTGTAGGTTTTTTAATTCAGTTACTTAAATAAGATAGTGATACGATTGTATAAGTAGATAGTGAAGTGGAAAAGAAAGAAACTGGATATTATTTACACGCTATTTTATGATTGAGAGTGAAAGAAAATCTGAACTTGGCAATTGGAGAGTTTTAGTAAAAAAAAGTAAAATTATCATTAAAATGTTTGTCTAGATTTCAAGCGTTCCATGAAAGCGAAACGAGCAACGTATTCTAGGAAGCAGCATGTCCTCCCTAGAACAGTCAGGTCTTTTTCCTAAGGGTTCATCGATTCTTGAAAAGGACAATTTATAAGTACTGTTCAGGCTTTAAGATGAAATGGCAAACCAAACTTAAAACAACCTGTCTAATTTATTACCGTTTAATGATTAACGAAAAATGGAACATCTAAAACAAATAGAACCTGCAAAACTTAGCAAATCTTCATATAAGTACTTTTATTTTTCTAAATTATTTCCGAGATATTTATTGGAATTATTTCTATATAGTGGAGAAGAGTACTTGCGATTCGACTAAGCGGAGCTGAACACCAGCTATTTCTGTTCAACAAAAAAAAGAGTACACCAGTGTGCAAGCAGCAAGCAGAGCATGAAACCTAAGGCCTTAGCACAAAGCATTCACTATTTAAACAGCCGGAATCGTTCACCAGCAAAGAGAAACATGTTTGCTCAAGATATATTTTTTCCACTTATTTAAAGGCAAACATGAAACTCCAATAATCGACGAAAACCAAAATGTGTAACAATCGCCGCCGCAATAAGAGATAACGACCAATGAATGTATCGTGAAGAAAGAAAAGAAAGAGGCGCTAAGAGCGGCCTGACGCTGCCAAATTAACTGAAAACGAAAGTACAAAAGGCAAAAAAAAAACTAATGAACGAACGCTAACAGGTGCACGGCTGCTCAACGCCGTAAATAAGCAACAACACATACCTTTAAACTGGAATAATTAACATAATTAAGTACGAGTATGTATGTTGTATACAGGCATGCATACATATGTACATAAATACCCATCAATGCAGCAGGTATGACGAAAATTTGAGAGCCGCCAAATAAGCCAGTTATGTAAACTAAGCTAAAGAAAAGAGAGAATCCTGAGAAAATTGTGGAGCACTGGAAAACGGAAGATTATCACTAAAGCAAAACGTCAAAAACATTGTTTTTTCTTGGTGGCTTTCAAAACAAAGAAGACATCCACTCTGGCCATTAAGCCAGCAAACGAACCCTTTAAGCCAGTTTTAAATTGCCAACGCACACATAAAGCGCGAAGAGACCGCAACGCTCACCGTGTTCCTCCAAAACCGAAGAAGCATAACAGACGCTCCACTTGGTTGGGACAAAAGAGAAAGAGTGCCACTGCCAGTGAGAGTGAGTTTATGTTGTAAAAAATGCATTCACCAAAAGTACAAAACATAAAGAAAGAAAGACAGCAAAACTAAAAAAAATATATATCTTTTAGCATTTGGCCTAGACAGGCATTAACCGAAATCTCAGTTGGTGTGGATCAGTACAAGAGTGAACGCGTCGTTGTGGTGTCTTTTGAGTGTGCGCGCAGTCGTTTCCATTTGAAGTCAGTCAGTCAATCGCTTGTGCATACATACATACTTTTTTGTGTCGGACGGTCAGTCAGTCGGAAGCAGTTCGAAAAAAAAACAGTAAAGTGGCAGTGGCATACGTCGGTCGGTCGTACAACCAAACAAGGGCTTCGCAACGAAATTTATAGAAAGTTTTCTGTTACTCAAAAATATGTACGTATGTACGATAGCTTGTAAACACATATTTACTTGTTTTGTTTGTCTGTGTGTGTGTGCATTCCTTAAGAAGTTTGGCCTTTAATGATTGAACTGAATTATCGAAATTTCAGCCTCCATCAGCGATGACGGATGTGGTGAGTCCACCGCAAGAGCAAGACGAGATTAAGAAACTCTGCTTCGAGGGAGCCTGGGCTTGGGTCATAGAAATCGTCTTCTGGTGTTGTGTGGCCGCGCTCATAATGTACATCATCAGACGTCTCATTGAGGGACCCTTCTACCGCAAGCCCAATCGCATCGATGGTAAAGTGGTCATAGTCACCGGCTGCAATACGGGCATAGGCAAAGAAACCGCCATGGAGTTGGCCCGACGTGGGGCCCGCCTCTATATGGCCTGCAGAGATGCCGCACGTTGTGAGGCTGCCCGCCTGGAGATTATCGAAAAGACCCAGAATACCAATGTCTTTAATCGTACTCTGGACTTGTCCTCTCTTTCGTCGGTGAGGCAGTTTGCCGAGCGCTTTAAGGCCGAGGAACAAAAACTGGATATTTTGGTTAACAATGCTGGTGTCATGGCCACACCGCGTAAACTTACCGCCGATGGCTTTGAACAGCAAATGGGCATCAATCATTTGGGCCACTTTTTACTCACTAACCTCCTGTTGGATCGTCTTAAGAACGCTGCACCTAGTCGCGTTGTGGTCGTCAGCTCGGCTGCCTACATTTTTGGACGCGTCAACAAACAGGATCTGATGAGTGAAAAATCCTATTCAAAATTCTTCGGAGCCTATGCCCAGAGCAAATTATCTAACATTTTGTTTACCCATAAGCTGGCGGAAATGCTAAAGGAGTCCAAAATCACCGTCAATTGTTTACATCCCGGAATTGTGCGCACCGAACTTATGCGTTACAACAGCTGTCCCAAGACCTGGAGCGTCATCAAGACCTTCTTGGATATTTTCATCAGATCACCCAAAGCCGGTGCCCAAACATCACTTTTTCTGGCTTTGGATCCGAAAATGGAGTGTGTTTCCGGCGGTTTTTACTACAACATGCTGAGATTCCCCGTACTTCCCAGGGCCAACGACAAAGAGACCACCGAATGGTTGTGGCAAGAAAGTGAAAAGTTAGTGGGCCTCAAACAAACGATGGCACCGAAAAAGGATGAGATTTCCGAAATGGAATCGGTTAAAGTTGTCGCGAGAGACGATTAGGAGTCCTCTACGTTTGCTTTCAATTGACCCAGCTTAGGCACTTAGCTTGTAAAATAATTACCTAATTTTCTTTTGATATTTGTATTTATATATAACTGAGATGAATAATTAAATATATTCTAAATATTTATTAAATGAAAAAACAAAAAAGAATACAATAACATTTATTTTGATTTAATCAAAAATCACAACAAAAGTTCAAAAATCAAATTAAAATTTAAATAATGGTTAGTTTATGTTAGATTTGAAAGTATTTTTTTATTAAACATTTTATTCAATAGAAACCAAAATATATTCAAAAATCAGTCGAAAAGACTTTTAATTGGAAAATTTATATTTTTAAATTTGTCCATTAAATATTAGGAGCTAATGTTTCTTTTACACAAGGAGTGTCTTATTTTCCTGGAAGAAACTATATTTACGTCTCCCGACTTCCTGCAAATTTTGTTTCGGAATAAACAAACAACAATGGACATATTTCAATGCGGCATTGTAATTTTGTGGAAATTAAATATAAATGATAGTGAAGAAAGTTTTTCTATAAAGAGAAAATATATGCAAAAAGAATTCCCTTTAAAAAAAGGTTCACTCCAAAGGATAAAATCACACAGATTTTGAAATTTTTTCAGCACGTATCATTTTGGAAAAATAGGATTTTCTTCGATACTTTCAATATACTTTTTAGTCTTTATATTTGTATAAAACACTAGCACATCCATGTTATGCCACATTACCCTATAATGGGACTCAATTAAAATCGAGCCGAATCGGCTATGCGGAAAACATGTTGAGTAAAGAAATCAAATTTTTTCTAACAGAAAAATGTGTTGACTGGTTGCTGTTTGATATGGTAAAAATGCTAAATGGTTAAAATATTTTAATCACTACTTTCCGAAATTCCATTAATTTTCATTCAAAGGGCGACAACCTCAAACAGGCCCGAGACCCATAGTATGGTTTAAAGTAGGAATAGATAAATAAATCGAAAATGACACCAGGTTCTTTTTCAATTTATTTTTGTTATATAAAAAGAATATGACTGAGTATGAGTATGTGAATATGAAATTGAGTCATTAGTGTTCACCTAAATAGATTCCGTCACATTTAAGAAAGTACAACCGTATATTTATGACGAAATTAGTACCTCCTAGGAAAATCTTTACGTTATTGTAAAAATAGGCTAATAAATATTTATATTCCATTTGTTTAACAAACAGATAATTGACTGTTTGTAAAGCTTACCCCTCGAATGCGGATTCATTCATTATATACTTTACATACATAAAGTACTATATAATGTCAGCTTTTATTGATAATTTTAAAAGATTCCGGCTAATTTTATTGCGTCACCATTGTAGGCTTGCATGTAAATACAAACTGCAATCAACTGCATACTATTTCAATGTCGTTTACATTACAGTGGGGAAAATGAATACGTACCGTTTTCTGTTTACACATTAATGATTTTCAATTGCTTAAAATTACTCCAACAATTAAAATCTATGCTACGAGAATTTTTTATAAAAGTAAATGATTGAATGAGAAACTATACCACTTTGAAATGAAAGGACAGTAAAATGTACTAAGAAAACTTTTTTGTTAACAAATTTTTTAAACCAGGTTAAGAAAATCTATAATTTTTAAGCGGAAGTTCAAGTCGTAATTCAGACAATGTTTTAAATAGTAAAGGTATCTTAATACGGTGGCAGTCGGCAAGAAGGCTGCACTACTTGCGGTGGTCAGTGGGCTGCTAAATACCAAATATTACAAACTTTTTTAATTACCAATCCCATTAAAACCTGGAACGTATATTTGCGAGAAAAAAATGTACCAAGAAACCTTTTTTGCTAAAAAATTTTTTTAAAACCATGTTCTTAATTTATTGCAGTTTGTGTTGCATTGGGATCTAAAAAACTTTTTATTACCTGTTCCTACATTCCTCCTTCGACCGATTTTAATGTTTATAATGAACATTTGACTGCCGTTGGAAAAATAATTACAAGTATGAATGAGACTGACATTATCCTAACATTGGGAGACTTCAACTTATCTTCTGTATCATGGCATATGTTGCCTGATTCAGAAGCACTTACTCCTCTTACTAACAGCGATTGGACCACTGATGTTGCTGGCCTATTGGCAGAATGAAAGGATTATTGATTTAATTTTGACCAATGAAATACGTTCATTTCAAGTTATGAGAATGCATCCAATTTCTACTCCGGAGGACAACCACCACCCGACTATAGGTATTTCATTTTCAGTTACATTACCTTACCAATCACCATCTCCTAGTCCTGCTGGCGATTTTAGATTTTGCTTCAAACGTTGAGATTTTCATAACTTAATTCCCTTTTATTATCTGTTGATTGAAATGCTATCTTTTGTTGTAGTACTATTGCGGAATTTGATTTTGCTGTTAAGAAACTTTATGACAAACTAAATGAATTTGTATCTAAAACAGTGCCTATGGAACCCATTGTTGTAGAAAAAACTATGCCTTGGACTTCTATGGAGTTATGTAGATTAAAAAACATAAAGTGTAAATCATTTAAAAGATTTAAATGAACTGCTGATTATGCTAGATAAATTTTTAAAACAGACTTCGATCATATTTTAAAATTCGCTAGTTCTAAAGAGTATTAACTTATAAATTAAGTTAATTGTTCTCTGTTGTTGTTGAAGCGGCAACTGTGTGCCAGGGTGACAGCCTTTGGCCGAAGAATGCCTGCTTTGGGTCAACCCGGTCCATAGAAATTTGTCTCTGTTAAAATATTTACGATTTCCATTTATTCGTATAAACTTATGATTCAAAGCCCATTTGGCCGAATCGCCAAAAAAAACTGTACTTAAATAATTTAGTAGAAAATTTTGTTTGAAAATATAAGTATATAAACGGAAATTTATTTTTTTTTAATTTTTAAAAATATATGATACAAATTCTTACAATATTTTTTATAAAAGTACCATTATTTAAAAAAAAATAATACCCAGCATGTGGATGGAGTTTTTTTAATTTTAAAAAATATGGGATACAATATTTTTCAATTTTAAATAAAAAATCTAATACCCAGAATGTTTTAGGATGGAGTTAACTTCGTAAGAACCAAATGTACGAGGATACATACAATATAAGTTACAATTTCTTTCAATTTTTTTTATAAAAGTACCATTAATTTTTTTATGGTGGAGTTTACTTGAATTAAATGTTCGAGGACACATGCAATTTAAGATATTCTTACAATTGTTTGTATCCTCGTATTAAGTAAAAAAAGTAAACTAAAAAGTAAACTGCATCCTAAAAGATTCTTAAGAATCAAATTGACGAGGCCGTACAAAGTAGTTTCGTAAACATTTTTTTTAGTTAATAAAACAAATAAAAAAATGATTTTGTTTTAACTATTTTTGTTAAAGAAATTGTAAATATCTTATCCTTCTATACTTATAAGTATATTATATTACTCTGAAACATATTCTTATTATTATTTTTATACCCGCACCACATAGTGGTATGGGGTATAATGGCTTAGTGCTTGCGTTTGTAACACATCGAAGGAATCGAGTTAGAATACCGGGACCAGAGAGAAAGTTGCTCAGAATTACATTTTGAGTCGATCTAGCCATGTCTGGCTGGGCGGCTGGCTGGCTGGCCGGCTGGCTGGCTGGATGTAAAGATGTCCATCTATTCTTGTAATCAAAGTACAGGTCGCATTTATGCATCGATCTTGATGAAACTTGGCATGTGGTAATATATTGGGACAAGGACGGACGATATTGAATTTGGTCCAAATCGGAGCACTTTCTGATAGACCCCCCATACAAAGGAACTCCCGGATTTGGTCCAAATCCAGTTGATGTCGCGTGTATTGGTCAACAAATTAAAAAAAAAATGCCATTCGATGTAGAACTGACCACAAAATGTAAAAAAAATAGTTGGACCCGCCTCTCGGACCTACGGGGCCTTCAGAACCCAAAAAATGGACCCATGATTTTAAATATAAGTGTGACCCCTTAAATGAAAGGAAATTATCTTACAATTTTAAATACAGAAAAAATTCGACCTGTTTGGGCCCCAGGGTCCATTAGGAGGGTCGAAAAGTTTCGGTTTACCCGGATTTTAGTGTGACCCCTCAAATGACAGGGAATTGCCTCAGGACTTTAAATATGTCAAGCCAAATGATTTATCTCGTCCGTGGGAGGGCACAGGGTCCGAAAACAAGGTATGAAAATGTGGACCAACTATAATTGTTATACCCTCACCACATAGTGGTATGGGGTATAAAGGCTTAGTGCTTGCGTGATAGATACAGATAGAAATAGCGACGAGTGCTTTCGATTAACAGGAGACTTAATCACATTTATAGTGGTGCGGGTATCATAGAGTCGGCCACGCCCGACTATAGCACTTACTTACTTGTTTTCTTTATAATTAAGTAAGACTTCATCCTGAAACGTACTGGATATAAACTGTCTAAAAAAAATTTAAAAAAATATTTTTTTTATAATTTTTTGTTAAAACTTAAAATAATTAAATCCCCTTATTTTACTTATATTTATTTTATTAAACTACATTTACTGCTAAAAAATTCAAGTATAATTTTGATAAGTGATTGATCAACTCAGTCGAAAGATGCAACACTTTTGAAAAAACGCCTAATTGGAAAATTCTCAAAATTGTAAAAATCCAATTACAGTTTTTTTCAAAATATCCATCAAAATCGGAGAAAACTATAAAATTGACTTTATTGCTTTACATGGAACTACTCAATGGATTTTGTTTAGAGATATTTTACAATTTGTTGGGAAATTGTAACATAAAATGCGGCCAGCGTGGATATTTACAAGTACAATCTAAATCCGCATACGTGGTATTTCGAGTTGCAATCTATTTAAATTGCTATGCTTAGTTCATAGTCAGATTTGAAACCATGTTTCTTCAGAACATTTTGTTCAAAAAGAACTGAAAAGTTATTCAAAATGCAGTCGAAAAGTCTATTAATTGCAAGCAGGGGTGACAGCAGTTTCGGTGAACGCTACTTTATCATCCTCAGACCCCAAGCAACCAATGTGTTTATACAATGATTATAGGCTATACACTTAATAGCAGGCAGTTTTAAATTCAATGAGAAAATGCCGGCAGTAGAGTTTTCCACCGAACAAAGTAAATACAATAAATACTCGTACACCTCGCACTGCCTTCTGATTACATAGATTTGTATCGCTAGCCATACGCTGTAGTTGAATTTTTTACGGGACAACTATCATTCTCTTTTATTTTATGGGGAATTTTTGGTCGAATTCGGTAGAAATTACTTTCGACGGATTTTCCAAGTTGAGGAGATAGAAGGCTAATAAACAAATGTGTTGTTTCATCGCAGATTTTGCGACCGTTTCTCATGTTATAAAAGCGTGTAAGATGTCACGATTGCCGCAACAACTGCTTAAAACTGTAGCGAAATTTTGTACATCCTTTTTCGCATATGCGATCATAATCCAACGGATTTCACTTTAAGCAGTTCACAGGCCCAAACGATTTTCGCGTCCAATTTCTCTATGTGACAATCGGGCCGTATCTTTTACTCACATAACGTATTAAAGGAACGACACGAATGTCGAAACGAAATCGCGTAGGTCTGGGCGAAGCCTAAATCGGATTTCGTCTGCTACTTGTTATAGATTTTCAACCAAAAATTTTCAAGTTTAAGTTTATTTAAATACGAGAAAGAGAAGAAGATTTTAAACTTTGCAATTTTTCCATCACTTCAATTGTGCTGGACCATGTCAGTTTTGGTTGCACGTTTTAAACCAAATTAATTTGAACGGCGCTGAACTCTATGCTCACATACAACGAGATTACTTTACAATAAAGAAAAAATAAGAAATATAAACGAGAAAAATAAGAAACATGAACATACAGAACAATGTCAATGCCGTTGTATAAACTTACAAATGCATAAATGTGTAGTTTTCAGTGTGTATGTGTATATAGAAATGTAATTGAATAGCAGCAGTTGGAGATCCAGACGCTACATATGTACGTACGCTGAAATAACGTATCCAATTAACCCCTTTTGTTTCGCAAACATTTGTCATGGCTGGCAGAACTTGCAAAGAAACATGACATGTATGCGGAACATAAACGTGACGCCTAACGTCATGCGTAACGTACATCAGCCAACAGTCAGCTGATTGACTGTATTGTACTTTAAGGAAATGACGCAACTAAACAGCTGTTGTATGGCTGAAAAAGAAGATCGTGTAACAGAGTTCCATTAAATTATGATTTTCTATTTTATGTTCGTATGTTGTTTTCATTCATTTATATAATAAATGTTATATTCCAACTGTGAAACCATATAATATTAGTTCAAAAAGGTTTTGAAACCCTCAAGTTATGAGTAATTTAATGCTAAACTGAGTGCATATTTCAGTACTTCATTACACCTCATAATTGTTTACCTAAATAAATGGATAAATAGAGTCCCCCAAGTGGATATCAACTAATGGAGATCTTTTTGTGACACTATTGAGTTTCTTTTTATGACGTTAATTGGATTCGACTTACATATATATTCATCAAATTCAAAACTTAAAATAAAAGGAGTTATCTCGTGAAGATCATTGTGAAATGTGTAATTCGATTTTAAACCAGGGATGCAAACCGTTTCAAAATTCGAGTTGGTGTGGTGCAGAGCAGGTCTAAATCAATAGTTTAGTTTTAAAAATGGCTTTTAGATAGATGCTCTTGAACCGTGGTTCTGTTCTGTCTTTGCGGCTTAAACTGAAACACGACTAGTTCAGCAAATGATGAAATATTTGTAATGGTGAAGACGGCCTCTACATACCGGTTTCTTAGAAGAAATTTGAAAACTTTAAGTAAACACTCTTTTTCTGAATAATATTTTGAACCATATAAACTTAAGGTGATCGTTGTACTGAGCCGGAAAGTACATTTTTGAGAAATTAAAACTACCCCCGAAAATTGTCGTTACTGCATTGGACGTCTTAACGTTGAGTGTCAAACGAGTGTCAAATAAGGCATAGGGCAACATAGTGTTTAAATCCTAAAACCTACGTTGCCTTTAAAGGGTTAATTTTTGCAAACCATAATGAATGGAAATTTCCATGCCTGTTTATTCTCTCGCACGTCTATGCTGCTGTTAAAGGGTTAATTTTTGCAAACCATAATGAATGGAAATTTCCATGCCTGTTTATTATTCTCTCGCACTTTGTTGTTTTTTTCATTCCACATATGTATAAATAAATGTACATTTAAGTTTACATATTGTACTTATAAATGATATTGTGCATTTTATGCTGCTATTATTTAATTCAATTTCTATTTTTGGTATGCATTACGATCTACTTGTTAAATGTGACTGACGGATGAACTGAACATTTCGAAAAAGAGGCAGTGCTTCAGAAACGAGCCAAACGAAAATTGCATTGCGATTTTAAATATACGATTTGGCACGTGTCGTTAATATTAGGGCTTTGTCCGATAAAATAAATTAAATTTTATTTTAAAAAAGTATTTCATTGAAAAGATGACGAGGCAATGAATGGAAACTTTTCAAAAATGCTTTTGTGTTTTTAGCGGAATAATAATTTTACTCGTGTGGTTACATATAGTATAAATTTGAAATCAGTATTAGTTATGTATATATTTGGCTAGGCCCATATTCCTAAAATACTCGGAAGACTTGAAATTTCAATTTTTTTATAAAAATGTTCTTTGAACATTCTGTAGTCTGCAGGTTTTTATGTCTGCGGTTTTTGTAGAAGTTATCGTAAGAGACTTCCTGGTCACAGCCTTTTTTAAAAATTTTAAGTTAATAAGATGCCAATCACGCTATTGTGACTAAATCCACTATAACCGAAACATTTCTAAGTGAAATTCATTCATCAGAATTAATATCATTTAGAGATCTGGGCTATCTAAAAATAAACCCTAAGCATGCCATAGCTAAAAAATATACTAATTTAGCGCCTCTTATAATGTATTTATGATTATTTAAATTAAAATGATCGGTACAATTTTTTATAAGTAGATATTTAGATTAGAAACAAAAATTTCGATTATTACAGTCAGTGTGGCAGTTGAGATTGAATTTCCTTATTAAATCAATCTCAATAAAGCTGTCTTGGTATGATGGGAGTGTGCATCAGTAAATCTGGGAAAGAATATTTTAAAAATTTTCAGCGGCTGGTTTCCTCCTCGGTATGTTGTCGGACAAATCTATGTATGTTAGTAATCAAGCTTTAAACATGATTAACCTCTTAATAACATTTTAGCTTTAGTGATACCGAAAAATTAGCTTACCTCGATCTTGGCCTTTACAATTGAAATTACAATGTTAACAACTTTACTATTTAGGTCATTTTACAATGTTCGCCATATTAGCAAATTCCGTTGCAAACCGAAATTAGATTTTCAATACCTTGAACGCACCAAAACTAGAACAAATAAATAAAACAGTTTTGATTTAAACAACAAATCGAAAATTGTAACATTTTTATTGCTAAAGTTAACAATAATTGATTGTAATAAAAGCAATAATGGCCTATTGACTTGCTCGCCCCATATATCACGAGGGCGCCGTCCGTCTGTTAGTTACCCTATTATTGCTGTAGGTAACTACTTCTTCGCAAACTCCTGACTTTTTGAGGGTTTATGAGGTTTTATACTATCAACGACTATGACAAATGCTTGAAGGTTGTGAACGCATTTCACTTGACGCCACATTGGAAGGTTTGAACATACTAGATAGTAGGTAAGAATATACATAGGCTACTCCGAAAATTTTTGATATTTGAGTTGAATAGGAAATTTGATATTCTACACCATCATGTATAGATATTATTTTTGAGGAAGTCTCGTTACCAAACCAGTATAGCAAAAACCCAAGAGATGAGTTAAAAAAAGTTCAATATTATTCAAAAATTAATATTTTAAAAGAGTTTGTTGTAGCCGTTTTATACAAAACTAACTTTTATCATGGCTAAATTGTAAATGAGTTACGATATAACAAATTTTAATATTTTTATTTTGATTAAGACCATTTCCATGTTTAAATAACTTTTTGGTTTCTCTTTAAATAAAATGTTTAAAAGAATCAAATCTAAGCATACAAATTGAAAAAATTAACCAAAATTGATTATTATCGACATATTTATGATTTTTCGAAAGAGCAAACATTTATTTTCAGAACTCAATGTCATGAGACTGCCTCGTGTGGTTTATAGTAGATACCTCTGTCAACTTAATTTCCCAAGACCTTAGTTACCGAACTTGGAAAGCAAAATATTGATTGTGGCGTGGTCTGTGTTGCCACATGGCGCTTCATCCTGAAAGAATGAAATCAAAGATTTTCAAAGTCTTCAAACAACGGCCACTAATAATGGGGTTTCCTGTCTCTTTAGAGCACACTTGCAATCGAAATTGCGTTCTCATTAGCATTTTAGGGAAAAATGGGCCAATGATGGCGCCATTCCAAAATCTGCATTTAACTTTTACTCTCTAAGGATGAATTGGATGTTCCCATCCACACATTTTTCTGCCTATTTAACAGAGCCACCGAGAAAAAAATTCGCTTCGCCAGATATGATTTTTCCAGCAAAAACGTTTATTTTAATCACATTCCGGTATGTGATGGAAATTGATCGAAATCGTTTTGCTTCCAATGTTTTTTTTAGCGCATAAGAACTGGAAACCATCAATTGCAATTAAACATATCAAGATTTATTCAAAACTAAAATACCAAATTAAATTCGATTTAAATCGATCGGGTTCCATTACATGCCGAAATGTCTACAGCACATGTTGAGAAAAGATCACGAAGCGGTGGTGGCATGCCTTCAGTTGCTCAGTTAATTGGACCTTGTAAGCAAATATTTCGAGGTCTTTGTGCAAAATTCACATAAGGGTCGTGCGTGAAATCATGAGAGGTATTGAGATCGATGTCTTGTCGACTTTATAGGACTTACCCATGGTCATTTTTATATATACGGATAAATAACTAATTCACCAAAATATGATTATAACGTTCCATGTTTAAAAACAGACCCCATGTAAGCGTCCATCCTATACCAAACTAGTATTCAGTTCATTCTTACATAAATAATACGTAATAAGTGTCATATTAACAACCCTGGTGTATTTGGACCATATCGGTATATGTTTTAATATAGCCTGCTATGTTTTGATATAGCCCCCATTCGAAGGTCATGTCCGATTCGAGAAACTTTTGCTTCAGAAGCCGCAGCCTAAAGTCTTATTACGAGGGATAGGAATTCTATGCAAATGCATATTTGTTGTGATTACCCTAAAAGTAACTTTAACTGAATATTTCAGCGAATCAGCGATTTTGCAATGAAATGCCATTGATTTGATAGTGCATATTTTTGCATATTTTACCGAAAATGCATATTTTGATAAAAAAAATTATAATTGTTTTACATTCTGTTAAATAACACTGTTTGAATTCATATTTTAGTTAAAATACCATATTTAAGCATATTTTTGTAAACAATTTATATTTTTATCCCACTTCAAAAAAACGCCAACAAAATTTCTTTATCGACAATGACCCTGATCCAGTTTTAATGGCTTGAAATCAAAGATATCAAAACGGAGTTAGTCAATTGACGCTTTATATTGACGATATGGACTTAGAGTGAAACGACTTGTCTGGATCAAAAAAGTTGCCAATGTACCATCCTAGAAATGATTCTCTGCCTTAAATTAATATTAAAATGTGTTTTTATGCCTGAGAAATTTGGTATTTTTGTTACTTTTATAAAATTTAAAATTAATCATATATTTTTTATTTAATTTTCCATTTTATGGTAGATTGGGAAGATTATTTCCGTTACTTTGAAATTCCGCAAATTTGTATATTACTGAAAGAAAAATCATGCACCAATAATGTTTAAAAATGGAGCACATGTTTTTTATTCGAATTGCTAAAAAGTCTTAACGTGATAAATAAATTTAAAAAACCTTTTATATCTATATCGATTTTTTTATTCATAATATTTTTCTTTATTACATTTGTTAAAATTATTATAAGCGCGCAAAAAGCGACTTTTAAGTGCATAGAATTCCGACCCCTACTTATTACGTTTCTTGTTGAAATTTAACAACTGCTAAATTGGTTGTAATTCGACTAATTTTTGATCAGATTTATACGATTACAATAAACTTAATCAGAGTCATTTAATCCGATAAAAAACTTAAAGTTCTTACAGAAACCATGAGCCTTCCGTATACAAGAGTGGTGTAGGACATAACTATAGCCATTTTTGTTTTTTTTTCTAAATTACTGTCATTTCACCAGAAAGTTGCATGGTCCTTTTAAAACCAAAATTTTAACTTTTACTTCCTCAATACAAGTTAACAGTTTAAATTTGCCTAATTTTCTTAATCAACATATTCCTTTTTATATTTTCCAATATCTTTATTTTAAAACATGTCCAATGCGTGCCATCTAGAAGAAAAACTTCAAAAGAAGCCTGTGTTTTGTAATATATTTAAAAAAAATATAAACAGAAATGATGTTGGATGTATTGACATAGTTAGTTGTTCACCATTTTCTTTCCAAAACATTTGCAGTAACTTGGTTATATTTAGTTATCACCTGCTACTTAATTTTTTTTGTTGTTCCTATAAAAACGTGACACATTTGAATTATCTTTTATTGAATTGCATTTTGTACATTCAATTGCATGACCGTATATACATTCATACCTAGGAAAATTAATTATAGACATACAAATTACCCGGGTACATATAAATTTTTATACAAAGGCACCTTATTGAGTGGTTATTCGAGGCATACATACATTCATCCATCCATACCTAATACTATGGCAAATTGTAGTTATCAAATCGTATAGTTAATTGCACTTGCATAATACTCGAACGTATACGTAAGGAATGTAATAACGTTAGCATTTTACACATGCAAATAGTACATGGCGAAAGAAAGCTATGAGGCTAACACTTAGTGGAGTGAAATAATAGTAGAATAGACTACTGTAAAGCCACAAGTATTGAAAGTCATTAATTTCACAATTATTTGCAATTTTCTTTTTAATTGCACAAAAAAAATAGGAAAATCATAGAAATGCAAAATTAAAAAACTGTCATAGGCGACTCGGGAAAAAAAATAAAAGCGGACAAATGTCAGTCAATTGAGCCAACTTATTTATACATACCCTACCTATAGATGTTTTCTTTTAAAAGCTTCTCTGGAACGTTGTCCAAGAATATTACGAAGAAACGAAATGGACCCATGAATGGTATGTACCCCGAGAAACATGGAGTTGCAATACGAGTAATTCGTCATTGAAAACGTTATGTGCTTTAATCTACAATTGGATAGTGTATATTGTTCTGTTGCACCTGATAAAAATTTAGAAAGAAAGATTAGCGTTAAGGATATTTCGAGAATACCAAACTGTCTGTAGTTGATAGTATTTTGTACGCAATGGATAGGAGATTTATTCCGCTTTAATTGGGGCAAACGTTCTTGTTTCCCTTTTTGTAAACTATGTGTGGGCATAGTACGCTGAGGCTCCAAGCATCGGGCAAGTGTTCAGTTTTCCATATAGTACAAACCATCTAATGCGTAAACTTGATTAGCTCGTCTCCTCCGGTCTTTATTGGCATGTGCCATGTTGCAGCGACGAAAGCAATCAGCCTCATTTTACTGCCGGAGGTGTTTTAAAGGGGGCTGAACTTTTCATACGTTCAGGCCAAAGATACCTTCCCTGCCAGCGTTGGCAATAAAGTCCCCTAGAACGATTTTAATGTAACTGCCAGGGCAGGCAGTATCTTTAATCTCCTCGTCTTATATTCCATCAGCTCATCTGCACAAATAAATAAATAAAATTTAGCTTTTATGCGGATTGTAGCCTCTAAAAACGGCGACAAGATGGCGTATTCACTTGTTTTTAACAAATCCGCATCCAAATTGGTGTTAGTTTTTCATGGCAGCTATAATTTATATGGACATTTTCAATTTTCTTAAAGCCATGCCGTTTTCATCTTACTTTCTGGATGGCAGTTATGCCCGCCGTGTATTTTAAGAAGACATCTGTCTGCTTGATATAGGAACCTGGTCGAAGAAGGGTACATTCCTTGGTATATCCTTAAATCGTGGTCCTTTATTCGTCTGAGGCAGGAGGGTTCGTACATTCCTTGGCATATCCTTAAATCGTGGTCCTTTTTTCGTTTGGGGCAGGAGGGTTCGTACATTCCTTGACATATCCTTAAATCGTGGTCCTTTATAAGTTTGAGGCAGAAAGGTTCGTACATTCCTTAACCTATCCTTAAATCGTGGTCCTTTATTCGTTTGAGGTGGGTGTCCGATTTTATTTTTATTCAGTTAGGGTGTCCGGTTTACATAATTTATTTTAGCTCTCATTGTGGTTGGTTCACCGTCTTTAACCTGAGGCTAGATCGCCCCTTATACGGATGGCATAACACCGTTGCCCAGGAGTTACCATGCGGCGGTCCGTTAGACAACTTGTCAATAAGGATCGCACTGGGTTCACCAGTTGAACCGGTCAGATACTTTACTTTACGACATTCATCACGGGGAAAATAGTTTATTGAAAAGATTCATCAACGGAGTAAATACCTCATTGAAAAGATTGTTATGATTAATGGAGTCGAATGCTATGTCCAGATCCAGCATAGCAAGTGTCCCCATATGTCTTATATCCAAACATTGACTTGCATTATCTATAGGATTCAATACCAATAAAGTTGTACTACGATGTCAGAAGATTGCTATTGATCGTTTAGACTGTTTGTATAAAGTACAGTAAGACCTCGTTAATCCGAATAATTGAGCGCCAGTCATTATTCGGATTATCGAAAATCCGGACTATTAGATACTTTCGTCTTCACGTGTTTTCAAAAGAGTTCTCTATACATAGTTACTAAAATTTATATGTATAAGTATGTCACAAATGACCGTTTACAGTTAAAATAATGTTTAACTAATATCAATTATATATTTAGAAACGAACTATAACATTTCCAATTTTAAAAAACCAAAAAATATTAATTTGTTAATAAAACGCATATAATTTTTACAAACAAAAAGTTCATATTAAAACGAACTTTACAAAAAAAAAAACAATAAAAAAAACTGTAGTTTGATGAGATTTATAAGAGATTTTTTCAGATAATACAAAAGTATCGGTTAGTTTTTCTTTGAAAAAAAAACTGTCTTCTTTTTACTGAACGCGTTAGCAAGAACGAATTCAGCAAAATAAAACTGCGCTCAAACTATGACTCACTTTTAAACAACGTTACATATTTTGTTGTCAATTTGGATTACAGAATACAATCAATTCGGATTATAGTGTATGTAGTACAGGAAAAACGCAGTTCGGATTATTGGATAGTTCGGACTACCGAGGTCTTACTGTATTCTAAAGAATTAGTTTTCAGTGTGGAAACCCGTAATGGTTCGTGTGTAAGACTATCATGCAAGCTAACCCAGGTTCAAATTAATGTAAGAACATTTAAAAATATATTAACGACGGGTTTACCATGTGAAAGCTATTTTATTCATTAGCCATTCGGAGCCGGCATTGAACAGTAGGTCCCGGTCAGTAAAGAATTATATCAAGCACAGCTCACTGCGTTTGTTTCCAAATGGGATAAAACATTTTTTCAATTAGGTTCGAAAAATACTCCAAATCATACCAATGCACTGGTTTAATTGAGCTGGGTTAGTTGTTTCCTAAAATTAAATTAAACAGTGAATCGAAGGGCTAATTAAGTTGAATTCCAAGATAAACATTAACGCTTGAAGGGACATCCCCTGGTTTGAAACAAAAAAAAAATAAACGCAATGGAGGTATTTTACTGTAATTACTAATAAAAAAATGCAATCGTAGGCATTATTTATTTGTGGTGTTATCAGGAACTTCTATGCAACCAACCACCACGTAGGGTATAGGGGGGCTCGGCTTTATACAATATAATGGTATACATTTGTATTTGTGGGCACACAACCTCGAACAGACACTAGTTTACTTTAGACCATATTCTAGTTATTAAAAAAAAAGTATTTCAACATGTGGAAACCCATTTGGCGCCAAAGGCCATGACACACTCCTTACACATGGACATGAACTGCGGCTTATTGTTTACAAAGACACGTTATCCCTGTTGACGAACATGACAATGTCATTCCGCATGATTATGGCGAGATGATGATGATGACGCTTATGATGACTGAGAATAATTAAAGTTTATTTATTTATGATATTACACACATCGGGATGACAATACTGCCAAATGAAGTACAAAAACAAAAAGTAAATTAAATAGAACGCAATAACTGAAGGCAGTCAAGTGACAAAATTCAATTTTGAACATTAAGATAAATAACTGAAATGCAATTTTGTAGATTTCAGCTTTATATATACAACACGCTTGAGTGGACTTTAGACGTTTTTAAGGAAAGCATCGTTCGGCGTCTCCAGCACACGGAGGAGTGAAGCAATAAAAGGCAAACAGACCTGACAATGATGATGACAATCATCATGATGAAACAATGACATGTGCACAAATGTTTTAAGTTCGAATACAAATTGTTCACACAGACGCGAGTGAGCGAAAATTATTTTATTGCAAAAAACAACACATCGATTCCATAGTACTTTTTTTTAATTTTAATAAGGCCTTAAAGACAGTGGGACATAGAGGCAGAAATGTTTAAAAAAAACAATGATGGTTTGTTTTAGTGCAACAAGTCGAAAATCTTCCAATAACAACACAAGGAAAATTAATTAGCTAAAGCCAATTGAAAAATGTGGATTTAAAACAAAATTTTTCTAGAAAAAGGAAAATAAATAAATATATATTTTTTTAATGTTGCAAAAAAAAATTATTTCCACTAAATGTTGGTTTAGTGCAGAAGAAATATATTCTATCAATTTACTTCTAATATTTCTAGAAATAATCATAGTAAATATAGCAAATCATCATCGAATTTAGTCGATCGTTTATCATTACATGGCGAATTTTCAATTATAACTTAAGCCTAGTGCTGAGTTCATCTTTTCGGAGAACAACTGTCGAAATGCATATAAAAATCATATGTTGAGATTTGACAGTGGTCCTAAATTTGTCTAACGAAATATCCACTAATGCTGGCAGAAGCATTTAAATTCCTTTGCTACAGATTTAAAGGTTTATTTAAGAGATTGAGAACTTTTAATTATAACTCAAGACAGAATTATTATTAAAATGAAATGTTTGTATTTAAAAATGGTAGAAAATTATATGGCATTTAAGGCTCTGACACACTGAAGCTTTTTTCCTACGCTTCGTATTTTTCAACTTCCGGCAGTCTAAAAACCATTAAAATAAACGTCCAAACCCAAAAAAAATTATGATAGGGCATTTCTTCGATGCCAATTTAACTATTTTCAAGTTTTTTTAACATATATTTCAGTGGTTTTTAGACAACCGAAAGTTGGGAAAAACGCAGCGTAACACAAAAAGCTTCAGTGTGCCCGGGCCTTTATTTTTTAATATTTTGATTTCCGTCACATGCCCGCCACGGCTATGAGTTAAAAGGTCCTTTCGATCAGTACAATTTTTAATAAATGAGTTCCTGCTTTCCTAATGATTGGAAAGTAGCCATAGTGACACCAATTCAAATGAAGTCAGGCTCGAATTCTCCTGATAACTTAAGACCCATTTCTTTGCTTCCCATCCTGTCAAAAGTTGTGGAAAATATTCTTAAGCGGCAGTTGTTAGACCATTTTGAGAGTAAATCGCTGCTTAATGAATGTCAATGTGGTTTCCGGAACGACAGGAGTACCTCGGCTCTTTTAATTGGCCTTACTGACTAAATAAGGAAGAATACTCATGATCAAAAAATGTGTATGGTTTTGTCTTTGGATTTAGAAAAAGCCTTCGATAGGGTAGATTGTGGAATTTTGATAAACAAATTACATAAAGATTATGGACTTGGGAAAAGTGCCTGTAGTTTAATGCTTTCTTATTTATGTGGTAGAAAGCAGTTTGTTCGTGTCAATGGAGTCTCATCGTCTGTTTTGTCCGTTAGGAGTGGGGTCCCTTAGGGCTCAGTTCTTGGTCCAATTTAGTTTGTGCCGTTTATTAATGACCTTTTCAAAAGTCTAGACGATTGGTGTACACCATACTCTTTTACTGATGATGTTCAGCTATTATTTTGCGGAGAAATCCAGTATTTGGATGTTTTACAAGCCAAAACTAATTATGTTTTAAAATTATTGAGCGTATGGATGTCCTCCAACAAGCTTAGTATTAATCCTTCTAAAACAAAGACGATACTGTTTTCATCATCATCTTCTATCAACATAGATTTGCAATACAATGGTACGTCTATAGAATTTGTTCAGAGTATTGCGTATTTGGGAATAGTACTGGATAACAAATGTTGCTTTGAGCAGCATATTCGCAGTATTGCTTTACGTATTAGTTTCACAATTCCTCAACTATACAACACCTATTTAGTTTTACTTCGTTGGGTAAGAACAAAGCTGGTTCATGGCTTATTATGCAAAATATTTTGTACTGCCTAGAGGTATATACAGGAACTGCCCAGAGTAATATGAATATAATAAAGACAGTGCTTCATAGAGTTATGCGCTATGTATATTCTGTTGAACCTTATGCTCACATATCGCCGTTTGTGAATGACTTTTTTGGCTGTTCCTTTGAGGAATTTGGTTTCTATATTTTTTTATACAAGATATACATACTTCAATCTCCTTTGTTCCTAGCAAATCCATTTGTCTTCAGTCACTCAATTCGCAACAGACAGTAATTTATTATTCCAAAGGTAACACGGCTTATGGATCGATCATTCCTCGTAAGAGTAGCCCGACTATTTAACATTTTGCCAAGCAGTTTAAAAACGTTTAATTTGTCTTCCATGGCATTTCGTTAACATTTAATGGAACATTTTCGTTCAAGTACAGAGTAAAGCATTTATTTATATGTTTTTTCTTTGTTTTCTTGATTATCACTTATATGCTTTCATCAGGTTTTTTTTTCTTTTATTAGGAAATGTTAGGATTATTTTAATTTATATATATTTTTTTATTTTGTACTGAATTTTTTTAGTAGTTTATAATGTTCTATTTAACATTTTGATGCATATTGTAATTTAGCTTTAATAGGCCCCAATGGGCTGCGAATTACATGCCGTATAGGGTAAAATATGGCTTCCAAAGCTGAAAAAAGTTGTCACAAAATTGATTTTGCAAAAAATCGATTGTTAAGCGCGTCGTTTTGAAACCAAAAGTCATTGATGTTTAGCTGATTAATTTTTGGAAACAATAATTCAGTCAGCATGGTTCGTAGCGCTCGCCGCTTTCCCTAACGGCAGCTCCTTCCTTATTTTAATGAAAATAAGGACCCATTATGCCGCTAGCGTGTAAACTACACCAAACTGTCAGTTTTAATTGATGTATTGGTGATTTGTTAACTGCTCTAGGATTGTCTTCCTCCAAATACGGCAATTTTACTTTTTGACGAATTTAAGATATAAATGTTCTATACATATTTAAAAAAAGTTCAAATTACTTTTGAGCTGAAGGCTCACTTCTCATATATTAACTGATAATTTGTAATTATGAATTAATAGGTTCAAATAATAAATAAATACTTTTTGGCGTAGCCATTTAACCAGAAATGAGCTTCATCATTAAACACAATTCTGCATGCTTTATGAACTTTGGAAACAAAATTATTATTCATGATGATTTGTTCAACCTTGCTGAACAGAAATGTCAACACAGTTTGACCTTATCAGCTGTCAAACCATAGTTATCGATATCGAGCTTAAAAACAATATACATTAGAGTGGCTACAAAAAATTTCTTAAAAAGATTGATATTTATTTATTTATTCATGTAGTAATGCAAAAGCCTCCAAGACCAAAAAACGTGGCAATATAATCCTAAATAAAAACTTACATCAAGAATTATTAACATACACTAAAAAATTACATGATTGGCTGCCCAGCCGTAATTACATTAAACCACGATTGTAAACAACATCAAAAATGTCCTAGTTAGCAACAGTTTTAAATAAAAAATGATTAAATTGTTAACAAGATCTAATTATAGTTTATTAATGCGTCAGATGATTTTATACTGTATCAGGACTAGCCAAAATAATTAAACATTTTTACACGAAAGGAAAAATGTTTAAAGCAAACTGATTTCAAAAACTGGGTATAATAATTTGCGTATTCTTACTAGAAAGGGAAAAATTGAAGAAACCACACAACATAGTAGGTACACCACTCCTCATTACCTTATAAAAAAGATTAATTTATAAAATTGTTGAAGGAAACTCCTAAAAATTGCTTAACATATTCTGAAATGTGATCACATCTTCGAATATTATATACAAATCGTGCAACACTGTTAACAATCCGCTTAAATTTTAACAGATTACAACTAATCGTACCGGCCACCAATTCTATTCCATACTGAATTTAAGGCATTAAAAGAGCATGAGCCAATCTTGTTGTGACCCAAGAGGGAAAATTAACATTAGATGAAAATTCTGTATTAAAATATTTCTGAAACTTGTATTTAGGCTTAAAAAATTAACAGTTTTGTTTCATATTTTTCGATTTTTTCAAATCATTTTCACTTTTAATTTCGAGTATGTTTGGTTAACCTTTTAGTTATAAACTTTTTGCTATTTTTAAAGCTTAAAGGTTGTTTGTTTTTTCAATTATTTTTTATATATATGAAAAAATATAGAAAAATATTTAAATAAGTAGAAAATAATTAAACAAACAAACTAACATTAAGCTTGAAAATAATAAAAAAGGATTTATACTTATAATATATTTAAAATGTTTTTTTATATTTCTTTATTTACGTTTTTAGGGTACTGTTGAAAAGTCCTTTTTCTATATATTCATCGTGTACCAATCCTAATGAAGTAGAAAACACATAGACGGATATAGACAGTTCATTAAAAAAGAAATTCCTTACTCTGCTAACTGCCTTAAAAAAGAGTCTTTAATATTAAAAGTCAAAATTTCGTAATATCCATTTGATTCCATTATTGCAAAGCTTTGTGAAAATTTCTTATTCACTCTAAAGCCTGTAATGAAAAAAAAGTTCTCTATATAATTGTTCTAATTATTAAAACAATTTTTTTTTAATTTATTTTTAATAGAATGCAAATTTCCTGTACAACAAAAAGAAAAACAAATAAAAGAGAATAGAAATATCGTCTACATATCGGAAATGCCTCTGAATAATTTAAGAAATCTAGAAAGATTCAACAAACAACACAAACTGTAATGGCAATCGACCTAAGCACTTTAACCAACCGTCAGTCACTATTTGAAACCGAGAAATAATTACCCACCCAAACAAGCCAAATTAAGTTCCGCACTGATTTACATCAGATGTCGGAGCGTATAAAAATTTACACTACGTACAAATAGCTGCACGATTGTACGTTCATATGTACATATGTATGTACACAAGTACCAGTGCCGGGTACTTTCATTTAAACGCTGGCATATCAGAAATGGGTTCGCGGTAGGAAGGGTAAAGAGCATCAAATATATTTTTTTATTATACAATTAAAATTTGCTTAACCGAAGAAGAAATGACAGCAAAAAAAGCTAACAAACTGAAGAAGAAAGGCCACAACAAATACGCTTTCTTTTAAAATGCTAACTACTAGTACAAGCATAAACGTACCTAAATGGGACCTAAGTTTACATTCAATACTCGGCAATGCACGCTACCTTAGAAAATTAAGTAGCTTACAATATTATTTTTTAAACTATACATTTTCCCGACTTCCAACAGCTTTAATAACGCATAGTGTCCTGTAATGAATCCTGTCATAATGCTAAATGTCCTATTGCCAAAACCTAGTAGTGATTTTGATCTTTTTGGTTTCATTTCTGTCCACACGACCGAATAGGATGTAACCTCGCCTAGTAAACATACTTATTTCACATTTTTCGATAAAATTAAGTACTTCTTTTACGTATGTAAAAGATTTTCGATTCAAACAGCCATTCTGGGCTCTTTCAGGCGTATAGGTCTTCCATCTAGAATCTTGTTTTGTCGCTTCGATCCGGAACCAAGGTTAGTGTGACCTTGTACTGATGTGTGTGCTACAAACAAGAGTGCATCTGGATTTAATTGTTTTTAAATGCTGGACTGTGAGAATCTTCGAGGGTGTTAAATCCAGTGAAAAAAATCTGTTCGGCTACCATGTCTAGTGCAAATTAATCTGCCTGAAACCCACTACAAACTTTTGATAGTCTTTATGTTTTTATTTGCAGAACTTTTAAGCCAGCTTCTTTCTCTGTTTTCGAATCATCTGTGAAGACTGATATCTGATCTTCTAAGACAGAGTTTTGGGCCATTTTTCCTTTGTCAGTCTTTTAACGTTTTTTCTCGGTGACATGTTGCAGATATTCAGTTTAAGTTTGCCATTCCAACTAGATTCTATGATATACAGGTTGTCCGCCGGGAAGGTATACTACTTTGTGTTGCTGCCAGTTTTGGTAATCATTAGTCTTGACTGTTCATATTTGGCAGTCGTGAAGTAGAGACGTGGCAAATTTATTATGGAAAAATATTCGATATACCAACGTGTTTTAATCGTTAAAACATTTTATCAAAATCAATCATCAACTAACAAAACGCGCTATTTATCGTCTAGTGAATGATTTCGAAGAAAGAGGGTCGGTAGCTTATAGGCCCAAGCATGGGCCACAACGTACTGTTAGTTCGACTAAAACGATTACTGCTACTCCAAAAAATGTTCAGAACAATCCATCAACCTCAATTCGACGCCGTGCTTAGGAGCTTGATCTCCAGAGAACAACTTTGGCCACAATTTTGCACAAGGTTTGTTTCCATTTAAGAATCAGTTAACACAATAGCTTCTTTCACAAGACCATTTAAGCCTCCGTACATATACCAATAGGATGTTACAGCTCGCCCATGACAACCCTGATTTTTATGAAAAAATCAGAATGAGTGATGAGGCACATTTTCATTTGAATGAATATGTGAACAAACAGAATAGTCGGTTCTGGGCAATGGAAAACCCTCAAATTATTCATCATCCATCCATTATCTATTAAAAGTGATAGTCTGGTGTGAAATTTGGTCAGGAGGAATCATTAGACCTTACCGCTATGAAAATGAAAACGGCGTGCTATGATTGAAAACTTTTTAACGCCATAACTGCATGATTTGGGCTTGAATAACATGTAGTATTAACGAGACAATGCCACATCGCATGCAACCAGAATAAATATGGAATTACTGCGGGACCACTTTCCACGACAAGTTATTTCAAGAAATGGTGGTGTTGATTGGCCCCACGGTCGCCTGATTTGACTGCTTCGGACTTCTTTTTGTAGGGATAAAAAAATATTGATTTTTTAGCCGTGTAGTCCTTAACTTATTGCTGTGAATAAATAAAAATAAGCAGAATTTTTTATGGGTTAAGATGTTCGGGCTAGTCCGACAGTTTTTTTTTCTTTTTTACTAAGAGATTTTTTTTTATCTCTGAAATGTAGTCTCATTACAATTTGGTGATACTATTTAAATATTATCAGCGGTGCTAAAAATAAGCGTTTGTTTTTGTTTTCCACTGCCTTTGCTGAAATGAATGATGTTTACACTTGTAAAAACCCATTGCAGACAGATAACAAGCAGCACTACCGACCCCACCCGTATCGGAAATAATTGGGCGAAATTGCGTTTCAAAGCAATAACGACCACCTGTGAAAAAATTGTATTTTTTGAAAGTAGTGTTTTTTTGTAACATACCTGAGACAACTATCTAGCGACTTCTGTGACCTTGCTTGCAATATTTTTACATTTCTTCATATAATTATATATATGTATGTGCTTACAATGTACATTAGAGTGCCTTAAAAGAAGTAGCAAATGTACCGCCTGATATAAAAATTAATATGGACCAAATCGACAAAAGGGGAAAATGTTCCCCTTTGAGGAATTTAAAAAGTCCTTCAACACACCCCTAATGTTCGGGGACATATTGGTATCCAGAAACGGTAAAATCTTTTCACAATACGAACATGTAAAAAAATGGTAACGAATTAGAATATTAAATTAATTTTACAATTCGAAGCTTGATATTCGGTCCCTAGGATGCTGCATTATATGTCCTTATATGTATTATATGGCATTCAAAAACACTGGAATATTCTGAAAAATCTGAATATAAAATTAATTGTACGATTTAGCTGAAATGTAGGCATTGAGCTATGTTCCGAGACATATGGGTATACAGAAAGAGTGAAGTTTTCTCACTAATCCAAATATATACGTTTATTCAAGATAGAGGCTAAAAAATCGGTCTCCTTCAACTATGGGTATTAAAATAACATTAATTCTACGATTTAACTTTATTTTAGATCTTGGCCTATAGTTCAAAGGTCCTAAGAGTGCCGAAAATAAGGTCCCTTTAAATATCGACAGAAATTGTCGAATTTCCTTACGAATCTCAATATGCTTTAACTTTTAAGATTTATAAGATGTATCAGATTTATTATGTCCCTGCGGCCCCATCAAACAATGGACACATGGGCTCTCCAAAACGATAAAGTTCAGGAATCATACCAGGAAAACGGTTCTAAGGTCCCTAAAAATGCATGGACCTAACCAGCAATAATAATGAATTGTGAATGTTTAATATAGAAGATTAGCTTTACAAACCATGGTACAATAAACAAGGTATAGTCACTAGACCAACAACAAATAAACAGTTCTCTGTGCCGTCAAAGTTACTTGAAAGAAAAGTAAGGTTTACAACAGTAGTTCTCATTCGTTTGGGCAGAGCCTGGCCTTATAGAGTTCGGTTTTACTTTTAACAATTGCTGCAAAGCTTTCTGAAGAGGGTTGTCAAGGACCCGAAATCATGATAAAATCAGTGTGCAGGCACGAAAATCAATGTCACTTTGCCATTTTGTTAAAAACGTGTCTCCTTTTTATATAGATGCAAGAGGTCTTCAGCCTGCTAATCCCTGTTCAATGTGTAAAAGCAACAGACCGAAATAATAAAACAAACAAGCTAAACATAAAATGCCAAATATAATTTTTTATGAATGATTGTTAGGAATGTTTTATATAGAAATGAACAAACTTTAAGAAATTGCTTTGTAAAATTTCAAATTTGAAAGTTTAAATTTCTGCAAGAAAAAATTGTAAATCTGCTGACTCCACAACTCTACCCGCTTTATTTTTACCTATTTCTCAATTTTTAAATATATGCAAAAAATCAAAGGGAATCGTAATAGATCTTAAAGGTCTTCTTGTGGAGGTTCATTTTTGCACGACTCTTCCTAAGCTAAGCTAACGGACAACCATATTTATTTATCCAAAAACAATCTACAAAGAACACGCGCTATTTATTAATTGCCGTTAAATTCCAAATAACAATACTTTGCCTAACCCACGCTTACAACTGATCACATAAAAAAACCTTAGTATGGATTAATGCAGTCAGCCTCTGTTGGCTTCAATTCTGAGTCTTTACTGGCGTTCCTACTAGCCACTGTTCAGACAGCTGTTCCAAAAACCACCAAGTTTTCCTATCTACAATAAATGTATGACAAACATCTAAGCCTAACAAAACTTTAATTGTCTTTGGAATATAATCGTATACCAGTTTTTACCGGATTCCATTGTAAAACAAAAAAAGTTCAAAGCAGATCGACAGAAACAGTTGCAAATATAAGTTTGTTTTAAAACAATTTATACAGACAGGCGTGTTCAATTCACGTAACACAAGTTCAATATCACATTAATCAGATGGGAACAAAATTGAGTGGTCATAAATAAGTCAGAGTATTATTAGATTGGGTCACAGCTCATTGGATAAAAAAGTCATGTGATAAATACAAAGTTTAGACCAATTAATGATTGGTCTAAATCGTTCTGTAATTTTCTTTTTTACTTCGTTACATATTACAACAAATCATTTTAATTTCGTTTGACTAACTTGGGGGCTTCCGTTTGACTATTTATTATTTTTGAATTTAAATGCGCTATGCCCTTAGCAAAATAATTCTGCAATAGCGTTTACAGCTGAAAACACTTACATACTTTTTTATTCTAGTAGCCAGCCATTAGCTTTTGACTTATAATAGACACATTTTGATTCCTTACTTTAAAAAAGCTAGAACTATTGATAATGACTAATTAATGCAGTCTTATTTTCCAGTGGCGATATCAATAGCTTCTGCAAAATAGAAATAATTAACAATATTCCATAGCCTCGAAGTCAACCCGTAGTTTTCGAGCTATATTAATAAAAAAAATCAATTATGGAACCCTTATCTAACTTGTTAAGATATATACAGGGTAAGCGATTTAACATTATAATTTTAAATCGGCTGTAAAAAAAGGACTGATAATTTTTTTTAAACTTCTGTTTTTATTGGAAAGTTTGAAAATCAACACTAAGAAAAATGAGAAATCCTTACAACCGTAACAGCTCCGAAGCATACTATTATTCTTAATGATGATTAGTTAATTATAGGGAATTAGAAAAATACTTATACAGGGTGTCCGTCGGTAAGGTATACTACTTTGTTTGTTTATAATCTTTTATTAAATGAAAGAGAATGGATCTTATATTGATAAATGCTTTATTTAATGTCGGCAATTATAAGTAATGTATGGAATACAATGCGAGTATCAGATAAACGCCCGCCTCTGTTAGCCTCACAAATGCGAGCCCTTTTGAGCACATTTTTCATTACATTCTCACACATTTCACGCGTTATTTCATTAATTTCATCACAAATATTTTGTTTCATTTGCTCAAGCGTTTCTGGCTTGTTTGCATTGACCCTGCCTTTCAGATATCCCCACAAAAAGAAGTCCGACAGTAGCAGTCAAATCAGGCGACCGTGGAGGCCAATCAACATCTCCATTTCTCGAAATAACTTGTTGTGGAAAGAGGTCTCGCAGAAATCCCATTGTAATCCTGGCTGTATGCGATGTGACACCGTCTTGTTGATACCACATGTTAATCAAGCCTAAAGCATGCAGTTCTGGCGTTAAAAAGTTTTCAATTATATCTCGATATCGCTCCCCATTGACAGTTACCGTTTCGCCTTTTTCATTGAAGGTCCAATGTTTCTTCCTGACTAAATTGCACACCAGACTGTCACTCTTAATGTATGCAAGGTGACTGATGAATACTTTGAGTGGTTTTTATTGCTTATTCTGTTTATTCACATAACCATGAAAATGTGCCTCGTCATTTATTACGATTTTTTTATGAAAATCGGGGTTGTCATGGTAACATCCCATTGGCATATGTACGGCGGCGTTAATGGTCTTGTGGAAGAAGCTCTTGTGTCAACTGGATTTTAAATGGAAACAAAGGCGAATCCTTGTGCGAAATTGTGGTCAAAGTTGTTCTTTGAAGACCAAGCTCCTGAGCACGGCGTCGAATTGAGGTTGATGGATTGTTTTGAACACTTTCTTGAGCAGCAGCAATGTTTTCAGCCGATCTTGCAGTACGTTGTGGTCCTTGCTTGGGCCTATCAGCTACATACCCTCTTTCTTCGAAATCATTCACTACACGATAAATAGTGCGTTTTGTTGGTACGTTGTTTCTCCCAAAAATTTCAATAAATTTTCTCATCATCACAGTAGTCGATGATTTATTTTGATAAAATGTTTTAACGATTAAAACACGTTTGTTTATCTAATAGTTTTTCATAATAAATTTGCCACGTCTCTACTTCACGACTGCCAAACATGAATTCTCAAGACTAATGTTTACGAAAATGGCGGCAAAACAAAGAAGTATACCTTCCCGGCGGACACCCTGTATATGTACACAAAAGCCCCTAGCTGTGCCCTCAACGGGCTGTTGGAAGTATTAATTCTTACAGAGGCTTTGTAGCCTTAACTAACTAAACAAGAACAGGTCCAAAATTCTGCTTTAAAATAACAAAAGTGATGTCAGATTGCTGGTTGCCGTCCTGACGGGGCATTTTAATGAGCGATGACTAGAAAATGACACGTGGGAGCGGTCAAGATGAAGACAGTAGAGCACCTTCTGTGAAATGCCCGTCCCTCCAGAAAAGATGTCGTAGTGACCTGGGGAAGTACTTTCTTGAAAATCTGAAAGATTTATCCTTCTGTAAGATGGTAGATCTGCTAAGTTTTATAAACGGTTTACCATGGCTTAAGGGCAGCTTCCTGCAGAACTTATCGATTAATTTGTTTATCATAAACAAAGGATAGTCACAATGGACCTAGGTTAACTTATAAATTAATTTGTCTATCATAGACAAAGGATACTCACAATCGACTCTCAATGTGCCACCGAGTGAACATTTCAAGGTTAGACACCGGTCCTTCTAACCTAACCTAGGTAGTTAAAATGTCAATCCGCGTACCAATTTGGAGCGAGCCAAAGACCGCATATACGCTACTAAACTTAAGAAACTTTATAATTTCAACATAAATAGTCACTGTGTGGCATCATCGCATAAATCTAAAATGGACAAAGGTAGTAGATTTTATAGTTTGATGTCCGCAAGTTTCTTGTCTATCATCCTTTTACAGCTCACAAAAAGTTGAATACAAACTCGATTAGTCATAAACAACTTCAATTTTGGCCAAGCAGTTATTGTAGCAACCCACTCTAATGCACGTGTAGAAACAACACAAAAGAAATGTTAATATTTGTGGAGGTTTGGTGGAATTGAATGGCGGAGGGTTGGTTGAATTAAATGTTATGACTGACAATTATTTATAATTGAATAATTATCGAGAGAAATGAAATGTTGGCGATCGAATGGAAATATTTTGAAAGGTGAAATTGGATCTACTGTTTGTAAAGTAAATGTTTACAAATGGTCGATCAATCCATCAGTAGGATAATGAAAGAGGACCGAGGAATTCTTTAGCCAAGGGCTGTTACACCGACACTATGTGCCGCTACAACGACAAGAACGAAACAAATTTACTTTAGCTACAAATGTCGCATTGTTACTTTAATTGTCCAAACGAAATTAGCCTTCACCAAAATTCGCCTATTATGCATGGAATTTCAGGAGTGAACTCACAAGGGCTCTCGGGTCCAAGAGCCTTGAACATGATTTTCTAATTGAAGCCTATTTCGTAGGGGGCCGGGCTTACGACTTAGCTCCGGGCAGACAAAATGTATGCACTTGGGACATTCAAGCCTCCTGTTATTGACCACTGTATCTGGAATTTAAATAAAATTCTCCAAGGTCAAGAAAGCATTTTAAAAAAATGTCCACAGTACCGATTTGTTTTTTTCAAAAATCGCTGCTATTTAAAAAAAGTGTTTTTTATAGATGGAAAATCACCACAAGTAGTGGTAAACGCATCTGGTTGGCGTCTCTGTTTCCCACGCTTAATTTTGTTGTCGATTTTCGGCTGAAAAACATTGTACTCTTTGTTGTGTGTCAACTATAAATTACGGCATCCACTTCAATTTCCAAAATGGTGGCGCTGTCATGGCAAACAGGGCTGCACTAAATGGTAGTAGAAATAAATAAAAATCGTATGGTAACACACGCTTGCATTTGAAAAAAGGAGGCTATTATAAATAAAAAAAACGGTTTAAAAAAATTATAAGGAAATAGAATTTTATTAAAAACAAAAAAAAAATTATAAAATTATGGAATGTTGTATAAAATTTATTTTTTGTTTTAAAAACAAAATACTTGTTATTTTTTTGGAAATGGCTTAATATAAAATTTTCTTAAAACTTGTTCATCCCATTCTAAAACGTCCTAGACATATCGTATGGCTTTGGAAATCATGCTGATAAAGCCAATTGGTATTCTTATAAAGAAGGTTCAACATTTTCTCTACGCAAGAACTGAAATAACTTTATGAAAAAATATTCAATACCGCACGAAAATATTTTCTTAGGCTTAATTTTGTTTAAATTATCCCTTTCAAGATGACAGTTGCTTATGGAATATCCTAATTAATTCGATCACACAAAAAACGCCCGCAGCATTTTTGCCTCTTGTCGCACCATTTTCTGTGTGGTCAAATAAAAAAACTAAATATTTATATTTTTTTTCTTTTTTAATAAATGTACAACAAATGTACACAAATCAAATAAAATCTGTAAAGACTAGTGCTATTTCCCATTTTTTTTAATTTATTTTTTAATGAACAGTTCCAGCTATGAGAAAGCTTTGGTGTGTATGTAATAGCGGCGATCGCGTGCAGGCACAACTGTCGTGGCGGTAGCGTTTTGTTTTATAGTGTCGCGTCAGTATAAACTATACGACATTTAAGATATAAATGCTCTTCACGCACATACAAGAAAAACTCGTCATTGTGTTCTGTCTATATTACAAAAAGTTTGTTTTAGACATTCTTTATTGATGAAGAAGATGGAAATATTCTACGTTTAAATATTCAAATTAACAACGGGGTTTTTTTTAAATCACTGGTGTAGCCAACACTGTGTTCAAATGCAAGCCTGTGTTACCACCGGATTTGTATTCTTTTCTACTGCCATTTAGTTCAACCCTGCTGGTCGGCCACCATTTTGGAAAACGAAGTAAACGTTGCCACAATTGCTACACAACGACCAGAGTTCGTCATTTTTCAGTGAAAAATCTGCAAAAATTAACCAACACGGTATCACCGTCGAATACTTTTACAAGAGTTGACCAATTGATAGAAATCTGATTTTAATTTTGTTGAGGAACATCTGGAAACTCTAGGATCCTCCAAAAAGGTAAACAATGAATGCTAAACGCACTAAGTACGCTACACTGACAACAACAACTTCGCCCAGTGGCACAATTAAAGAGGAGGTGATACCCGTTCTTATTCACGATCCGAATTCAGGCGAAGAACCTCAGTATGCCTACGCAACATTTGCCACCACTGAGGAGGCCGAGGCGGCTGTAGCATCGCTTCACCACCAGCGACAGCATCATCACGGCGACGTTATACAGGAGACCCAAGAAGTTATAATCGATGAGCATGGTCGCCCCATTGCCATACACCAGGTCATCACCGAGGACGGCACTTCCGTGGAGGAGGTTGAAACGGTCGAGGAAGCTGATGGTAGCCATACCATATTACACATTGTTCCAACCGGATCGGTTGACGGTGGCCACGATGACAGTTTGGGCAGCACCGAAGAATATGAGATAACCGACGCGGGTTTGGGAGAGATAGCCAATCGTAACAACAAAACCTTCTATTGTCCTAATTGCGGAAATTGCTATAGCGCTGCAGGTTCACTCAAGTTGCACATGAGAGCCTGCATGAGACAGAAGCCTGAAGTCCCCGAAGAGGATAGAAAGTGTAACATTTGCAATCGTGTCTTTAATTCGGCCAGTTATCTTAAGGAGCACATGCTGCGCCATACCGGAGAAAGTCCCAAACGTTGTGCACGCTGTTACCGTAAATTCATCGACGAGGAAAAGTACAGAACTCACATGGATCAGCACAAACATCAGGACAGACTAGAAGCTGAAGCGGCATCTTTGAATGTTGAGCACGGCTTCAAGAAAATGGTTGTCAAAGAGTACACGTGCTCGTTTTGTTCAGAGAACTTCACAGTAGTCTTCGAAACTGGCGCCGTAAAGAGACGCTATGCCTGTGATCCGTGCCGTGATAAATTCTCCAACGCTGACGTGCTGAAGCAGCACAAACAGATGGTCGACGAAAAGCGGGACTTCTCCTGTGAACGATGTGGTCGTAAATTTGTATTCGAAGGCTTTCTACAACGTCACATTCCCACATGTGATGGCACCATCAAACGACGACGTGACATAAAATAAAGCCTTACCAGCGGAGTGCTTTGAGGAAGCACGAATAGTGCTTACTGTTAGTAATATTTGTCTAATTATGTGTATTTTCAAGCGATTTCTTTATATTTTTTTTAATTACATACATAAGATTTTTTCTATTAATCCCATAAGATAATGCGTATTACAAGCGGCTGTTGCGTAAGGGAAAATACTGCAGGCCTGTTTATGCCAAGCTCGCGTTATGTAACAATAGAAATCGGACAATTTCAAGAGCCTATTTTTCGATTTATGTTAATAGAATGTTAACAATTAAACTTTATTAAGAGAACAAACCTAAAATAAAAATACAAGTATATCAAACGAAAAATGGGGAATAGAAAGAGTGCTGTAGTACTGAATTTTTTTAGAAATCCGGGTTTTATTTTAGACATTATCATTATGTACTTCTTAATAAAAGAACTAGATATCATCCATACAATTCTGAACGAAATCCTGATAATCTGAATTGCGTTATTAAGGCGAACAATATAATGAAAATCCTAACATGTTTGAATAAACCCATATACCAGCAATCCACTATAGTATTTGAATAGTTTTGTTCTGCAGGAATTTTTATATTATATTTGCCTAGTGTGGAAATGTCCTAAAGAAGTTTCATAAGCAGTATAAGGAATAAAAGTGAAATTTAGTCCCCCGATATTTTCTGTTCCCAAAAAACGAAATCCAATATGTATATAGGACGGGATTTTATTTACTTTTCTTGCAAATTTGTTCGCCACCAAACATAAGTTTAAAAATTAAAAACAAATTGTGAAAAAGCCACATTAATTACCTAAATTCACAATATAAATATTCCGGGGAAATTCGATTCGTGATTCTCTCATGAAATAGGATATTATTTCACTCCAAGTTTTCTTTTTCCTCGGAAGAATTCAATTAACCCTACCATGGATACAATTTCTTACGGAATTGGGTTTATGCATACTATTTAATTACTTGGTTTGAGCTAGTGGAAGAAAACATAAATTCTCCTTTTATTCATCATAGAGATAAACAAGGAAAAGTACCAGGAATAGCTCAAATTTTAAATTAAATATTTTTTATTTTTGATTACACCAGCATTTTCATCGTCCGTTTAACACTTCATGCCGACGACTTACGTGGATAAAAAATGTTTGTTAGCTTCTCTAAGCAAGTTTAAGTTGGAAGGTCTTGTACTCGTGTCAGCCTTGAAATTTGGTGACCCATACAGGATCCTGTGTTATTTATCTATGATAGCGCCAAAAATTCTGTACGAAGCTGTCATTTGGCCACGGCAAACCTTTCAAACCCAATCATTCTCTAGAGGAACGGGCATCTACACAACAAGTGATCCACTACCTCCAAATCTCTCATACAGGCGGCGGTATTCACCTTTTCCGATGCCGAGGCAAGCTAGCTTGAAATTTGTGTTGGCTACCTGCTCATCTCTAAATCTTTACTGTAAGAAACTAAATTTTCGTCTCAATTTTTCAGTTTATTTATCAATAGTTTTGAAGAGTTTCCAGCAAACCCACACATTTTTATTAAAAACTAACGAAAAGCGTTACTGCGGACACCTTTCCACCCACTCGAAGGGAGAGCAAGTATAATTTAAGACCACAATTTGATGTGGGCACGGTGACCGACAGCTTTCCAATCGGCGTGTGCATAAAATTCATTGAAGCTGGGATTGACCAATTTGTCCTTGGGCAATGTTTTGAACACAGGTTCACCATACCAAGTGCCAACCTGAAGCAAAAAATATTAACGATACTAAAGAAAGTCGAACACTGCTGCCTATATATAACCCACCTCCCATCCGGGAACATTGGCCATCAATTTTGCTTCCTCGTCACGATTGCGTCTCAGCTGTTTTAAATATTCACGATCGCGTTCCGCAATCAAGATGGGGAATATAACGTTTTGGGCCGATCGCATTTCGATTTCCTCGCGTTTGACCAATTTTGCATTTAAATAGTAGGCGTACAAGCCTGCCGTGGTAACAGTGGCATAAATTCCCAACATTTGCCAGCCTTGAATAATACAATGTAAATATAATTTATAAAGAAATAGTTTGAGATTCCGTAACAAAATACCTGAAAAATACATTTTGGCTGGTACGCGGGCGAAGGGAATTTTCTTATAGCCTCCGGGCGGGGGCATATCTTGCTTTTTAGCAGCATCCATTATTGTAGCCTTTTAGGTAACTAGTTCAAAAAAATTTTTACTTTAATTTTAATTATTTATGGATAAATAATTTTAATTTCACCTATGCTGCTGTAAAAATGAGGAAAGTTTCAATTTGTCAAATTATTATTTGACAATCGGTGGTTTGCATAACACCAGTGCTGACAACATTGATTTGTTTACGAAAGTTTCTGATGACATTTCTAATCAGCTGTAGTCAGGGTCTGGGAAATATGAAATAGTTTGAATGTTACTCCTGAATTTTGAAAATATTTTTAAGGTAAAGCGAAATACTGTAAAATTCCATATAAAAAAATCAAACGAACCTTCTACGAAAAATTGTTGCCGAACTGAAATGTTTCTGGCAACAATAAAGCAACATATGATTTTATTAAATGAAATAAGGAATTGGTAATTACTTCCTATGAAATATTAAAGAACAGATGGTCGGCATTTATGCATTTCTAAAATAATAAATAAAACAAGAAATTAATACACATTTAAGTAACTGTAGGAGTGCGGTGTATGGATGATGATCAAACTTAGTCCGAAATAATGTGTTTGTATTGCATTTGTGTATAACTTCTTCCAAAATCTATTACACATACATCCACAGAAAATCTTCCTTTTTGTCGTCTCCAGCAGATGGACTTCCAATGGTTCTTCTAGCAACATCGATGTTTATTAATTCCTGAGCTGCGGTGCATATTTATACATATCTTTGTATAGATATAATCAATATATAAAAAAACATATGACATGTGTTTCTGTCCTGTACGACAGTGTTGCTCAGTTTAGAGTGATAAACACGACAATTTGTTTAAAAACGCTAGGGCGATATTACTTGTTGCTTGTTAAATTTTATTAACGAAATAACTTATTTTGCTCCACATATATCACAATTTGGAACAGAGTACTAGGTATTTGAAAAAAATTATATTATGAAGAATTTCCGAGAGTATTAAAATGACTATATTTAGAATAAAGGCTCACACACTGAAGCTTTTGTTTTTTAACGCAGCATATTTTTGAAATAAGTGTCAAATACATTTTTTACGCAGTTCCTTTCATAAAACTTTTTGTAAGTTTTCAACATGTATATTTCAACGGTTTTTAGACAACCGGAAATAAAGAAAAAAAAGCTTCAGTGTGCCATTAGTTCATTTGAAAATAAATAACGGCTGCTTTCTATAAGTAATATTTTCGTGTAGAGATAAATGTAAACTCCAAAGCGAAATTTTTGTTTGAGGTGAATACAACGAAAAAATAACTTTCAAATCAAAGGGTACCTTCATAGTAAAAATACGTATATTAGAATATTTTAGACAATTAATCTTGGAACGTTTTACGCCTTTACAAATTAACGTTGAAAACGAGCTTCCCTTGTTTTCAAACGAACTAATAGTTCACAATCGTGGGTTTAATAGTACACAAATCCAATCAACTCGAAAATGTCCAACGAAAGTCAAATAAGTAACACTGCTTTCATTTAAATTATTATGTTTTGATATCCGGGTTATTGCACTCTAAAACCTTTGTTTTAACAATGAGACTGACTTAAATATAACAAACAGTACCAATAATTTCACTTTAACACAGTGAAAGCTTTGTAGTTAAATTTGATACCCATCCTACAAAAAACCACTGTTTAACTCTGCCAGCATGCCGATGCCGATTTTTTTTGGTGTCGCTTCAGAACGACTGTAAATAAATTTTGACATTTAGCTGCGTTATCCCTCTAAGAAAACCGGCACGAAAACGAAACGTTGGCGAAGTCATTTTTTCATACAAGACTACGAAAACGAACCGATTTTGCGATACGTAAATGCACCGTAAACGTTAATTTCGGAATAAGAGAATTAGAAAAAAAAAGTAGTAGTTTGAATGTATTGGTAGTACGCCAAGGCTAAGCTAAAGTAGTACTTTTACGTAACACTAAAGCGGTCCGTTTTCGTAATACCAGAGTGTTGCGTTTACGTAACACTGAAGCGGTACGTTTTTGTATCTGCAAAACGTTCTGTTTCCGTACTGAATTTCTTTCTCTATCGAAATAATATAAGCTTTTTTATACTGAAGAATTAATGTTGCATATATTGTGAATGATTATGAATTCTTTGGCTATTACAAAATATAGATATGTATATATAAATATACTACAAACGTTTTATAAATACCTATTATATTAACACTTGCAAAAGCTGATTTTGTTTAACAACAATCAGATCATCACACTTCAAACATCAACTAAAAAAATTAAAGTGTTCTGTCAACATGGCTGCCCGAATAAGAAAAAACAGTTAATGCCGTTACCATTAAGAAAAAACAGTTCGTTTTCGTATCGCAAAAACGGCACGTAAACGGATTGTTTTAGGTACTTTTTGGTTTAAATACGTTCGTTTCCATTACGCAAAATCACTTCCATTTCGTACCGTAAAAAACGGCACGTTTACGAAGAGTTTTACGCAGAATTAATTTCGTCGTATTTTATATGAAAAACTATGCAAGTGTTAGTGATATGGCGGTCCGTATGCAGTTCGTTTTCGATCCGCAAAATGCGTTACGTTTATTTTTCTTGGAGGGATGTCGTGTCGCATCGTTCCGAACAGTTCTTTTACCAATTTTTTAGTACCTTAAAATCGTTTTTTGTTGTATTTAATTACACAGATTTTAGTCCAAATGTGTACGGCAACCCTGCAACTTCTTGCTCAGGATCTGGTCAGCTGTTCTTTGTTTACATTATTTTTTGTTATTTTTTAATCAACAAAACACGCGTGTTTACCGATACTAGGAATTTTTTGTTAATTTAACTTAAGAAGAAACGTTGAAATAACATTAAAAACATGAACGCTTTAAATCTAAGGGTATCATCGGTAAAAACAGATGAGAATGTCCGAAAAAACGCAGAAATGCGAACTGCTTTGATGAAACTGCCGCCAAAATATGAAAAATGTAAGGAAAGAAAGTTGATTTCTTCTTGAAAGAGGGAGGAGGACGTTGGTTGATTAAAATTTTTTAATTGTTTTAATTTACTATATTGTCCATAGCTGAGGAGCCATATTGCATGGAAATGAGACGCGCTAAAACTGTTCCAGATCAGGTCGCTGCTGCTAGGAAAGTAAGTTATGGCGAATAAGTAAAAAGTTCTTCTAATAGCTTTATGTTTGTAGATTTTCGAAACAATGGCCAATGATGCGGGTAATATTGAGTTTATACTCCAGTTCCTGTGCGATATACATTTCAGCTGTGCCCTTAAACACCCAGTCCGCAATCAAATACTGAAGTAAGTTCTTGAAAATGAATGAGCAACGTGTATGTATGTATTCCCTTTTTCTGTAGACTCACTTCTCTATCCCTTTTCTTTAAGACTTTTAATTAACGCCTCAAAAAAGAACAGTGAAACGTTAGATCAACATACCATAGTGAAGGCATTAGAATGCAGTATACAATGGTTGGTTGAGTCTGCCTTAGGCACTGCAAGTGTTCAATGGAATTTCGCAATTGCTTCACTCTCCAGCTGTTTTGATAACTTTGAATGTGGCTATAAAGCTTTAGGCCAGCAACTAGACCTCGTATTCCCTTTTATCTGCTCGTCTGTGCAAAAATATAACAGCGAACTCATGTAAGAGTTACTTTCATCTTGTAAATTAACATAAATAATATCGAAAGTTATTACACAGGTCGATATCGTCTCCATCAGTACGCAACGAATATCATATATATATACACACTTCCGTACGGCTCCTTATAAATTGTGTTCAGGAGTTTGGTGACTCAATGAAAACAACGTCACATGTACAGCAGTTACGCCAGCTAAATGCGCTATGCCAGGAAATTATTTTGGATGGTGATATACCCATGGACCCACGCACAAACGCTGGAATTTTAATGGCTTATATAGCCAAATTTTTCGAAGAGTATCACACCTTTGTATCCTATGCAAAGGATATTCAAAATCCCCATGAGATATCCTTGTGTGCCGGTGTTATTAATACCTGCCATGAACAAGATTTTATACAATATTCTTCCGCCCTCAACACTATTTGTTTCAAAATCGACGATATCGCAAATGAAAATGCAACCGTGCCCAATATTCTGCTGTGTGCCACAAGGGCATTGTATCAGATTTCCAAATTGACTGTAAATTTCGCTTCGAAATCACCACAAACTGTGGAGGATGTTAAGCTTATTTTAGACAAACTAATGGCGTTTTCCGTAGCTCATATGGAGCATCACATGGATAGTGTAAGACACTTGTGCCGGGATATTATGCGAAACATTTTGGCAGTCTCAAATAAATTACAATATACTTCCCTATTACAAAATATTTTCGATGCTTGTAACTCGCAACATAGTATATCGTTGTCTGTGAAATGTATAGTATTACAGCAGGCTGCTTATGTCATGGGAGCCGACGAGGTCACCAGGAACTGTCCAAAATTGTTTACACAATTATTTGCTGACCACCTGGGAAAAGATTTTATAGCGAATAGTTTATATGAAGGTAAGACGTAAATTAGTTTATTTCTCCTAGTTATATGGATCTAACTATTAATATTCAATATCTTCTCTCAATTAGCTCTAATGGCAGCCAACTACAAAGAACAACCATTTGAAAAATGGACCAATACTTGGGTTATGTATTTGCTGAATATAGCTTCGGTTCAGGACAACCGTTTGCCAGACATTGAATCACTTATTGTAAAATCAGTCAAGTGTGATGCGCGTGTTGTGCAGGCTATTATATTCTGCGATGATGGCCAAACCAAAATACCCACAAGCACAAAACTATCCACTTTGTGGGCTGTTCGAAAATCTGGCATTAAATTTGATAATTTCTCAGAAATTATGGAGAAATTTTCCGAAAATCTAAAACTAAGCATTTTGTCCAACGACAATGAGACGCGTATTATGGCCTTAAGGCTGCTAGTTGAAACACACAAGAGCACAGAGCCCCTAACATCAATAGAATGTGATCACTTCATTACCTATTTGCAGTACAATAGTAATTGCCAATGCCCCGCTACCCGTCAAAAGAGTTTGGGACTTTTGAGTAAAGCCCTGACCAGATGCTTTGTAGGCTTGCAGAAACAACTGAAAGGAAAAAAATCTATCGATGTCATGGCAGAACAACCACTAGAGCTTAAATTTCTACAGGATTTTATGCGTATCTTGGTGGAAAATCTATTTGAAGGAGCTAATTTCAGCAGGAGATCGGTAACACTGCAATTGCTACAACAGTGTTTAGACATAGGTCTCAATTGTGACTTGAAGCTGCTGCCTTTAATGCCCCCGGGAACTGTGAAGGCCTTATGTGAAACCCTAGCCGACACTTATGAATCCAATAAGGAATTGGCGGTAAACATGCTCATATTGCTGGAGAATAACCAAGGCGAAGGCAACCTAATTGAAACTTTTCAACTGGATATAAATTTAACAAAACTCCAAAGTCTACTAACTTCTGTCAAACCCGCCGAATCTGTTACCGCCTCCTATCAGTTGGAATTCTTCTGTCATCGTAGAACTCCCTTAATATTTGGTGAATTTGTTTTACCTTCTCATTCTCCAATCAAGTATGCAGCATTAAAATGGCTTTTGTGTGAACTGAAAGAAGGTTTGAAATTGGCTCAACTTAGCATTTTGGAAGCAGCCAAGCTAAATCCGCTGTATGGTCTGCTGTTTGCCATTAACCATTTGTTGACAAAATTAGAGTTTCCGCTTTTAGCCCAGGAAAAGTTATGGCGTAGTTTTATTGCAGAACTGACAAATCTCTGCAAGGACTTGACGAATGTTGTTGCGCCCATAGTGAACAGTTCATCGCCCGAAGGACATTTGCCAAATGATTTTGGGGAATTACCGGAGGAGTTGGGAAAAGATCTGGTAAGTTTGGAAAGAGATTCATTTGCTAAATATGTTCAATAATGCCTTAAAATAGTTCTTGCTTTGCTTCAAATGAATGAAACCGACCCATTTGAACAAATCAAAATTAGGATTGGTCTCTGTAAATTTGTCCAATTAATTGTTTAATCGTTCTCTCTTTACAGTTGTCGGCCGATGTAATCCAGAACTCTCCTTGCAAAATATTGTCGTCGAAATTAGGAAAAGTGGATATGTCCTCGGTGAAGACGACCCCTCAAATGGTTTTGCTATGTGCTTGGCGTACAGTAAAAGAAGTCTCACTCATCCTAGGTTATATAGTACTAACCTCACCCATACAATTCACCGCAAACACTGAACATTTTCTAGTCACAAAGGAACAAATTTTGGAAATTGGGGAACATTTTAAGCTCTTACTTTCGGAGACTAAACACCGGGGTGCCTTCGAGCAGGCTTATGTGGGCTTTTCTAAGCTTTGTTGTCGGCTATGGACGGTGGAGTCGGCAGATCTGAATTGTTTGCCTATGTTATGGTTAACCGAATTAATCACCATCATATCCCAGGAAGATGTACATAATGGCAAGATCTGCTCCACACGCCGAAGTGCTGGCGTTCCATTTATGGTACAAGCTTTAATCACATCCGAATTAAAAGTGGGCACCACCAGGGCTCTTATGTTCTGCATGACTCATCTCCTGCAAATGTGTTCGGCAAAAGACAACAGTTCCGAATCTCGAACTCATGCCTTGAATATCCTTCGTGCTTTATTTCGCTGTACCGACCTGAATGAAGCAGTAGGCGAACATGTCTCCGAAGGTGTGATGGCCGCCATACGTGGCTATGACGCCAACAACTGGTCCGAGAAGAATTCATCCACATTACTTTTTGCCTCGCTAATAACGCGTATTTTTGGCGTACAACGCACCAAAGATTCAGACAATTTGAATATACGAAACAAAATGACGGGGCGCGTGTTTTTCTTGCGTTATCCGAAATTGTATGACTTCTTTTTGGAAGAACTTCAAAAGGCCAGCGAGTTAATAGGACAGCAGCAAAAAGCTCATAAATTGCACCCGCTATTATTGATCTTGAGTCGTTTGTATCCGTCAGCCCTGGAGGGTACGGAATCAAATCTCAAATTGTCGCAATTCATACCATACATATCGAAATGCGGTGGTTGTGCTGAAATGCAAACGAGATATTTGGCTGCTAAGGCGATTGTGGCTCTGATAAACAAAGATGATGTGACAAATAATCTGCGGACAAAATGCGCGGAAATTGTGGTAAGTTCTTATGTACTTATAACATTAAGGTCTCTCTTTTTTTTAAACTCTCAACCGTATAACTATGTATCATGCAACTATTATACAGATATTAACCTTGGATAGTATACTGCAATGGCTACGCGCGATTTTATTCTGCAATGGTCGCATATATCCAAGACATATAGATGTGTAAGTGGTCTTTATCCCTAAGGCACAGAAGACTAAAGACCGGCCAGTCTTTAATCGTTTCCGCTTAAAACCATAGTAAGACTGGTTGCTATCCACTTAAGCGGAAAATGACACCATACAACTTTAGTTAGACACAACAAGCATATCTTAAAGTTCGATCGGCGAAACGGCCTTACATGGAGTAGTACGATTTATCTACGACTTACTTTACTACAAGGACTTAATGATGGTAATGCAATTGACAGCGTGGACATAACCAAATGGACAGAATCATAAGCTGAACCAAGAGTTATGTTTAAGGCAATGAAAAGAGTTTCGAAAGGCACTTCGCATGTGATATATGAAATCCTTATTCATCTTGATGAAGCTGCGGTGAAATTTCCAGTTTTGCAGACGACGTGGTGCTTGAGGTCTGAAGCAAATCCATGCCGTAATTCATGGGCGTAAACCCAACGATAACTGAAAACTAGTTCTGCCTTTGAAAGATTTAAAAGTCCGAACTTCCAACTCCCAAAACTACAGAGAAATGGAATTCAACTATCGAAAAAATCGAAGAAATAATCAAACTAGAGGTATTTTTTCAAAATAAAAAAAAATACAAAAAATTTAATCAAGTGTGGAATCGTTATAGTTTATTCGATAGGACGTGTTATGCCATTTATTTTTTGAATATAGTTTCCTTTAAATGTTGGCCGCAACTACACCTCAGGATGTCCATTCTGAGGATCCAACTATGGATGACTCGTTCGATCATTTCGACCGGTATGGCGTTAATGATACGCGAAATATTGGCTGGTTTGTCGTCATAGACTTTGGACTTTACGTAGTCCTAAAGCAAGATCGTCCGTAAAATATAAGTAGAGGCATCCTTGGGCCTTTCTTCCACCTGCATACATTCGATATTGCATGAACACCTGGCCGTAAAAAAGTTTTGTTCTCGTTGGATCCCGCACAATTTGACAATCGCTCGATTGGTGCAAAGAAATTTTGAAAAAAATCGATCGCGGTGCTTTAAAAGACGTTTATAAGATCGTCACAGGTAGCGAATCATGACAGCAATCGACCCTGTGTCTTCGAAGACGAGCCAAATCCAACGAAAGTTGTTCGTGGAAGAAGCTCTTCGAAGCAAATGGTCGCCTGTTTCTTCGGCAAAACCGATCATGTGGCGACTGTTCCTCTTGAGCAACGTAGAAGGCCAATTCAGAGTGGTACACCACAATTTGTTTGCTGAAGTCTTTGGAGAAATTCGAAAAACTAACAAGAGAAGGCGAAACATTGTGCACCATGAAAATGCGAGCTCTCACACATCAGCTCAAACCAGCGCCTTTTTGACCGGCCAAAACGTCGAATGATGAGTCATCCGCCGCACAGCCCTGACACCCAATGAGTACTTTTTATTCCCGCACATCAAGAAAAAAATGCGTGGTCAACGATTTTCGTCGCCAGAAGATGTTGTTCAAAAACCATGTTTGGAGGTGTCTCAATCGGAGTGGTAAAAGTGCTTCGACAATTGGTTTGAGCGCATGCAACAATGTTTAACCATGCTGTAGAATACTTTAAAAAACAATAAAACCATTTTTGATGATAAATGTTTGCCTCGTACAGTTTTTCACTCTTTATAATATCGCGAACACTCTCTAAATGACTGTAAAGGTCCTCTGATCCTTCATCACGAGGGTTAAGCCAAAACCTGATTTGACTGCTCCGGACTTCTTTTTGTGGGAATAGCTGAAAAGCAAGGTTTATGCAAACAAACCAGAAACGCTTGAGCAACTCAAACAAAATATTCGTGATTAAATTAATGAAATACCGCGTAAAATGTGTGAGAATGTAATGAAAAATGTGTGAGAATGTAATTAAAAATGTGCTCAAAAGGGCTCGCATTTGTGAGGCTAACAGAGGCGGACATTTATCTGATATTATATTCCATACCATAATTGGCGACAATTAATAAAACATTTACAAAGTGGTATACCTTACCGACGGACACCCTGTATAAAATTTTTTTTTAAAAATCTAAGTAAATTTAATTTTTTCACAAATTTAAATAAGATATAATTTTTAAATCCGGGTGAATTTAGAGCCCCTCATAGACGGGCTCTAAATTCACCCGGATATCCGTTTTGTTTGCTGTTGAATTAAATTTTAAACACATCTTGAAGTACAGGATATAAAATAGTCGGCCACGTTTGACTTTAGCTTTTTTAATAGTTTAAGTGGTTTTAATTTCATCCGATTTAGCCCTACTACGGCGTCATCAATAAATTCTTCAACCTGCAGCACTGTTAGTTTTTTATTTGCCCTGACTAAATGTTATTCGACTACAAGCAGCTTTAAATATAAGAACGAATTCTTGTTTTTTAAACTTGTTAAACAACTAAATAAGTTTTATAAATCACATCCATCTCAATCTGTTCTAGCTTACGGCAGATGGCTTTGGAGAATTCAAAATGAATCTACTTCACGGTTATCTTCTACAAGTAAGTTTGTCGCATTAACAAGTTGTTTTGTCATCAAGTAATCAATTTTCACTTTTAGATTTTCTATTTGGTGAAACACCATAGGTCCATCTTAAATGAAGAATTAATAGCTGATATCACCAGTTCCATAGTTGAGTTTCATCGACATACGGCTCTCAAGAATGCTGTAGTTTTGAAAGTAATATTAGATATTTTAATAGAAATTCTAAGCAGGTATGTTGTTCGTGTAAACTTTTAAAATCCCCAATAATGTGTGAGCTTTCTCTGCTTTTTTGTTTCAGTATATCATCCTTAAATGTTAAGCCTGTTGTGGTCCAACAACTACTGTACTTCTCCACATTACTTGATTTGGACAATTCAAATATGGCTTTTTACTACACAGTTCTATACAAATCGAATTTCCTTTACAATTTGCACATTATGCGTTTAACTTTGCCTTCGGAGGCTTTAAGTGATTACATGTTAGATCCTCCCGTGACACGAGTTCCTTTGGAGCAAGCGGAAACTTGCCTCAATATCATATTGCTTATACTTATTAGCACCAAGTGTGATGATAAAAATAGTAGCTTTTATAGTGCTCTGCAGGACGTTCATGAAATGCTCGACGAATTTGAAATACTGCCGGCTGAAATGCAATTTTTCAAATCCCTAAACGAGCAAACCTTAAAGGAATTAAGCTTAGAACTGAAGAATAGCAAATGCTTGTATGAAGCTATGCGGGAACTAGTTGAAAATCCTAAATATTATCCGGAGGCAGCTATGAAGGCGTATGCAATATTGAGCCTACTAAAACATTTTGCATTTACCTTGCCCCAGCTGATAGAGATATCGAAAAATCAAGCGGATAATGTTAAATCGCCCTTGACCATGTGCGTGGAAAGGGTTTTACAAAAACAGGGGGTAGAATATGAGTGCGCCCAGCTGTGTTTGGAATATTTACAGGAAATTGCCCAGCCCTCCCAGCCGTTCCGTCTAAGGTAACTACTTTCGTTTCATTTCTTCCAAACAGACTTGTGATAATATAAGGAGTGTTTTTTTTTGACAGACTAAAGGCTGCCAATAGCATGACCTACATAGCGGCCCATTACCCAAAATCGTTGGAAATGAAGCGTTTGCTTTTTATACGACCTTTTGTGAAATTAATGTTGGATCTTCTTATGGACGATGACTCTGATATAAGAGATTTTGCCTCGAAGTTGGTATTACGCTGTCTGCCGATTGAAGGTATTGAATTGAGTTTATTCGCAGGCAGAAATAGCCAAACTTTAAAAATCTCTCATAATACTGAGAGCGTAGTGTCTACAGTTGCTCAGCGAATATTTTTGCAATATACGGCAAATATTCTGCTAGACTTAAAAATGAACGATGACTATATATTGGATATATTTAAAATTATTGTGGCGCAGTGTTCGACATCAAATTCGCTATTAAATGGTGAACAGATCTCGGCATCTACTACTTGTATAGATGCTGAAATTTTCAATAAGAGCGAAACAAATGATTTTGCTGAACCACTGAGGGCGTTTATGGATGCCGTAGACATATTCAAAAGTACCTTTCAAACTAACACACAAATATTAGAATTTATAGATTCGTATGTAGTTGACCTAAAAAACCAAGGTTTAATACATTAAGCTTTTATGCTTAGAGAGCATAACTAACCTTTTTCCAATTTTTTACATTATCTAAGAATACAAACAGCTTGACAGAGGTATTTCCGGAAACTACCTGCATTTTGTAGACAGTAGGTTTTAATGTGTACTTCTTTTTAAGATTGAACAACGTATTTTAAAATAAAAAAATAAATAAATAAAAAGACAACTTAGCTTCATTTTTCAATACCAAGTAGCAAGCTTAAGGCTTGGCACATTTTTAGTAATCTGTGGAGAAGTGTGACGTCGATATTTTGACAACTCTGTTTTTGCTAAACGAGTTAAATAATGCTCCTCTGTGTGATCATATTAAGATGTACAGGAGTTGAAATGATGCCCAAAAAAGGAGAACACCATACTGAGGGCCCATTTAATAGTATGAACTCCTGCAGAGATAGAAATAGATCCCTGGTGAAGGATACGGCCAGTGTACTGACAGAACACTTTTCCAACCATTTGGCGCTTGAAGAATCTGTTGGTGAAGACAAACCAGTGCCAATCATTGATGACGGCTTAGAAAGCCAATTACCCAACCTAAAAAAAGTCAAGACAGTAATCGATCGAACAACTTAAAACTAAAAAGGCTACTAATGCCGATGGCATGATTTGGTGAAGAGGATGCACCAATTCACATGCACAATTAGGTGTTAATAAAACATGCCTGATGATTGGAATCTCAGCGTACCGTGTTCGATCCAAAAAAAAGGGAAACCGCAGGGTGTGTGCCAACTTCCGTGGTATAAGTCTAATACAAATTGCTTACAAGGTTCTCTCGATCTTATTATGCGAAAAGCCTGAGGTAAACCACAGTAAACCTACCACTGGTGAGATTTTAACATTGCGTCAATTCCTGTAAAAGTTCCGAGAAAAGCAAATTGCCACATAGCATCTCTTTGTCGTTTATTAAGCCGCCTTCGACGGCCCAAAAAGATCGAAGCTGTTAGAAACCATGTCTGATTTTTGTATCTATGCAAAATGACATCGACTGAAACAAAATCTGCATTTAAAATAGCAAAGGACCTTCCCCAACCATTCGATACAATAGGAGGCCTCAGACAAGTTGATAATCTGTCGTGAAATATGTTCAGAATAGGCAGCCAATGACACGGAATTAACGATAGGGAGCTGGCATCTCGCGTACGCAGATGATATAGTCATCATAGGGAGAACTTTACGATCAGTGACTGCTCCCCATGCTAGTATAGAGGAGTGGGTAAAGCTGGATTGGTAGTAAACGAGTACAAAACAAAGCTGCTGGTTGCTTCTACTGAAACATTTTCGAGACAACAACCTCAGGGTAAAGTAAATGCTTGCATTGGCATTTTCCAGGATCTGCCATCAAGAAAGAAACTGACGTCGGACTAGAAAAATAAAGAAGAATTGTAGTAGGTGCTATCTTGGGCTTTACAAACACCTAACCAATAAAGCCATTTGCCCATGTTGTGCGGATGGATGAAAATGCTCCAGCAGTGAAGTTTTTTGATGGCGATTTAGTGAGCGCACACAGTAGGGGCAGACCAAGGCTCCGATGGGAAGACCAAATCCAGCTAAATGTACTGAACATTGGTATAACCCATTGGAGGTCACACGCACAAAATTGAACCGTGTAGAGTTCAAATAAGAACGCAGCCACAGATCTTTTGAGGTTGAGAATAGCTATTAGGTTAAGTAATCTTAAGGATTCAGAAGGAAATTATTTCCAGTAGGTAACATTAAAAGTCATAAATCGGCTATAAAATTACTTATATACGAGGGCGACCGCAAAAGTAACTGGCCTAACATAATAAGAACTGTTTTTTTTTGGAATTATTATTTATTTTTCAACATAATCTCCTTCCAACTCAATACACTTCATCAAACGTTTTTCAAGTTTTTTAATTCCATCCGAAAAAAATGATTTTTCAAGACCTTCAGAATATGCCTCAGTTTCAGCAATAACCTCGCTATTGGACGAAAATTTTTTGCCACCGAGAATTTTTTTTAAATTTGGAAACAAGAAATAATCAAAAGGAGCTAAATCTGGACTATATGGTGGATGCGGAGCAATTTCAAATCGTAATTCGGCCAGTTTTTGTTGAATTAAAAATGCAGTGTGTGAAGGAGCATTATCTTGATGAAAAAGAACTTTTTTTTTTCTAAATGCGGTCGTTTTATCTTGATTTCTTCACTCAACCGATCTAATAATGCTCAATAATATTCACTATTTATAGTTTTTCCTTTCTCAAGATAATCAATAAATATTATACCCCTTGCATCCCAAAATACTGTGGCGATTACTTTTCCTGCTGTCTTAACAGTTTTCGCCTTCTTGGGACCACTTTTACCAGCTTCTATCCATTGTTTTGACTGTTCTTTGCATTCTGGGATGTAGTGATGGATCCATGTTTCATCAACAGTTATGAATCGGCGCAAGAACTCTATTGGATTACGCTGATAAATCGCCAAAAGCTCCTCGGAATTGGTCCAACGGACGATTTTTTGGGGCAAAGTCAACAAACGCGGCACCTTTTTCGCGGATAGTTTTTTCATGTGGAGTTCATCATGTAAAATACTCCAAACTTGTTTTTCGTGTATTTTAACAATATCAGCAAGTACTCTGAGTTTTATTCATCTATCTTTAGTCACTTCATTAAATATTTTTCTAATGTTTTCAATAGTAGTAGCAGTTTTCGGTCTTCAAGAGCGTTGTTCATCTTCCGTACTTGAACGACCCATTTTAAATTATTGAACCCAGGATTTCACGGTGGAGTATGATGGTGCATTATCACCATGAACAGAATCCAATTCATCTTTGATTAATTGTGGCGTATAACATTTCATATAAAAGTGCTTAATTACCGCACGAAACTCTTTATTCTCCATTTTTCAAAAATTATAAAACTTGTTTACTTCAATCACCTGTAACAAAGAAAATAAAATATAAAAGATTGCTTTTAAAAAACAAAAAAAATTTGTTAGTATAACAGAAAATGTGCCAGGCCAGTAAGTTTTGCGGTCGCCCTCGTATATGTGACAGCGCATAAAGAAAGGGGCCTAAGGGTAAAAAAAACAATTTTCACTTTTTTTTGATGTGGACAACATCTGAGCATCGAATGAGACCGATCCCATGCCCCAAAAGTGTTCCCTCCCAGAGATATGCGCGTTTTATGAAAGTGATGGTACACCAAAGATACACGTATTTAAATCTTTAAAATGACTCTCCTGAACAAAACTGGTTTTTACCCTTAGGTCCCTTTCTATTTTGCGCGTCACATATGTGAAATATAATACACCAACATTTTTGTCCAGGGAAATCAAACTGTTGTGATTGTGTGCAGTGTGTCAGATACTGATCAAAACCAATTTTCGTAGTACTATCCTTAAAGCGATACATTTAGTTCCACGGAGATATGATACTGAATTTCTGTCAACTTTGCGAGCGTAAAGGAGCTGTCACTGTTAAATTTATATGTGATTCAAAAATAAAACACTAGATGGACTACCCGGGTCTTCTTTCTAAAAGTAATACTTAATACAATTGTCGGCCAATTTAAATAAATCGGGATTTCACAGCATATCAAATTTAATATACGCAACAACGGAAATACTCATAATGTCGGGACACGAACTCCTATTGTTCTAGGATATTCGCTGTTTTGATCTACTCCTACAATCAACAAAACTCGAATATTTCTACCTGTCACTTTCCTGTCATTGGGAGCATACTGAAGTGGCCATACTTGTGCAGAATGAACTTTATATCAAAGTCTTCTTTTGGAATTTTTTATTTTTACTTATTTTTGTATAATTTGTATATTAATTCTCTGCCCTTTTTTTGAAGCAATTTATTGAGTTCAACAATTGATTGTGCCTTTTAAACCACTGTAGTGCAGCCGACAACGTATATGTTCTTACATCAGTTGCGTCTATCGCTGCGCAATACCATGAAAATAGTTTTAAAACAATTTTTCTACAAATTTTTTTTATTCATATTTGTAACATATTTTACAAACCTTTTACTTTACACATGCTGGGGGATTTTATATGATTTCAACATATATTAATTAAGGTCATTTATCACAAGAAGACGTTGAATTCATAGATTAATAAACAAACAAAAAACTCTAGAGTAGGTAATCTCTAGTCATCGCGTCACTTAAAGCAATAAAAAGTGGTCAGAAAAAAAATAGGATAACTTATTCAACTTTGGTTTTGGGATCAATACCATCGCCAAAAATTGATTTAGAGTAATGACCGGCATTACCACCGGCAGTCATTGCAGACTGGGACGATGCAGCTGAATCCGATGTTGCTACATCATTAGCACACGCATCACACACACGGACATCGTCTAACCAACCATGTTCAGGTACTGGCCGTCGCGTTTTGGAACACTCTGAACATACTCCCTGGCCACATTTGCGGCAATGATGACGCTTGCAATCTCCGCCTTTAAATGCTCTTTGGGGACTCTGGGGTGATTCGTTTGAGACGACGGCTAAAGCTAGCTCTTCGGCGGTGCCAAATTGCATTTTGCAAATATGACAACGTAGAGCCTCGGCATCGGGTACCCAATAATCGGGTCTTGCAGTGTCTTTGATTATTTCTAAACAAAAAAATCAGGATTATAATGTGCAGCAAACTGAAAAATCTCTATTTACCTTTGGTGCACTCCAAAGCCGCCGAGGCTACTTTACTGACCGTATTGTACAGAGTTTCGCCGCATTTGCGGACTGTTACATCCGTTTCTTCGGGGCCGTGGTTATTTGGTCCTGCAGTAGTATGATTGTGAGAGTTAGTAGTATTATCATAAGTTTGTTCTTCTTGATCTGTATACACACACATACATACACATAGATTTGTTATTAAAAAAAATCAATTTCAAAGTTCGTTTTCAACATACCTGGCACAGCGTTAGGATGTTTCAGCAGTTGCTGTCGGCAATCGCTACATACACGCACTGATTCAATCCACTTGCGAGCCGGTACTGGCATTCTATTTTGAGTGCAGGCATCACAGAAACCTTCGCCACAACCACGACAATGGTGCTTGCGTAGACCAGTCTTGTCAAAGTTTTTCTTGCACGAAAAACAGTTCTGGAAAAATGTTTTAAATTGTTAAGTGTTCCTTTCTTTGATCAACGAGGGGAGTTCAAAATATAGCCGATCTTGTTGAAATGAATTCATGGACAATTGAATGTAAATAATAATGCCGACATTAAAAATTTCGAGTAGATAATCTTGATAAGTTTTAATTTGAAGCGGACAATGGGAAAACATCGGATTTTTTTTAATTATGGAATGTAATCGATTTTTAAAATGGGAAAGGAGAATCCACGAGGAAGTCTCATAAACAGAAACAGAAATCAGATGTCATAATTGGTTTTTAAAACTTGAAAAGCGCCGTTCAAGTTGACCATACGAGGGTTGCTATTTATATTTCAGGTTTGGCAGTAGAAACACAATAATTTATCATTGAAAATGGTTGTATTGTTTTTCAAAATATTCTCCTTTAAGATCAGTACAGTTTTGCATGCGCACAAACCAATTTTCGAAGCACTTTTTCCACTCCGATTGAGTCACCTCCAAAACATGATTTTTGAACGCGTCAACAGCTGCTTCGGGCGATGAAAAACGTTGACCACGCATTTTTTTCTTAATGCTAGGGAATATGAAGTAGTCATTGGGTGCCAAATCAGGACTGTACGATGGATGGCCCATCAATTCGACATCTGGAGTGGTCAAATTGTATTGTCTTGATTGATGCAAATGATACGTCTACGTTTATTATCCTTTATTTCTTCGAACACCGTTTGCAAGCAGATGGTTGTATACCGCTCAGAATTGACCTCCTACGTTCCACTTAAGGCACTGTGGCAACATGGCCGGTTATACCGAAAAAACACAATCATTTGCTTCGATGTGCTTCTTCCACGAACAACTTTTGTTGGATTTGGCTCGTCTTGAAAGACCCATACGGTCGATTGCTGTTTTGTTTTGGGTTCATACGCATAGATCCATGATTCGTCACCCGTGACAATGTTATACACTGCCTTTGAGCTAACGCAGTTAAACTTTTTTAACATCTCTTTGCACCAATCCATACGAGCATTTTTTAGAGCATTCGTCAAATTATGTGGGATCCAACGAGAACAAATTGTTTTCACGGCCAAATGAACATGCAATATCTTATTGACGCTTGTCATACTAATGCCCAAGGATGCCTCAATATCACGATATGTCACATGGACGTCCTTCACGACATTTATCTTTGAGCGAACGGCGTCTGAGACTGAACTCCTGGTACCAGCGATTAACTGTGGTTTTTGATGGAGCTTCATCGCCTTAATCTTACGGTATGTCACAAGTCGTTCTTGCTTAATCAGTTCACGCACAGCATCGATGGTTTCTGGCAAAGTGACCGAAGTTGGACGTCCTTCACGAAATTCACCATGGAGCAAACGGCGTCCGAGACTGAACTGTTGGTACCAGCGATTAATAGTGGTTTTTGATGGTGCTTCATCGCCAATATTCGAAAAATCCGTAATTTAATTGTGAAAGATCATCGGGTGAATAGTGTGTGATAGTCGAATCCGCTTAAGTAAAAATGCGAAAATGTAGCTACTTCGTTTCACTTAAGGATAGTTTGGATAAGTGGAACACGTTTCAGTTATCTGACCTAAGGTCTGTAAAACGAAACTGCAAATATTCATAATTTATTCCATAAAAAATAAATTTTAACATAAATTAAAAAAAAAAACCAAAAAGGGAGCTTTAATTCAATTCCGTCATTTAGAAGAGGAACTTTAGTCGGAAGACATACATAATGTAATTTGTCTATGTCGTTTCACTAAAAAAGTCTCCAATTTTTGTTTGCGTCATATTGTTTAAAAGTTATTAACGCAATATATGCTCAGGATCAAGTATTTTTCTGCGAGCCTCAGCCTCAGGGTCTGTACAATTTTCACCCTCAATGTTCTCATCGTTATCTTCTTCAATATCGGAAGAAGCTGTTGCAAATCTCACTGTCTGTTACAGCCTTTCAACATTGCAAGTTCTGGTCCATATAAATAAGAGATATAAATTTCCTTACTAGGAGCACATGAAAGCATCTTCACTTCTACAACGGAAACGATTGGTTGCCCAGTAATGAATCCTGCTTTTTTCTGGTTTCAGAAGTAACATTTGAATACTCTACATGCGAGAGCTACAGTTTTACTTTTTGACCTGTCGATTGGTCAACAATTTGGTTTAGCTTACAGTTGATTTTATAAATATTATTATTCCTTATGTTTACTAAATGTAAACATTTAGATTTGAACAGTTTTTATTCTGGTTCGAGACCTTTTATGGTTCCTTTTTAGAAACAACTAAAAAATGGGTGAAATGTAGGCAGACTGTACAGCTGGTTTTAAGCCCTCCAAGGTTTTTCTTTAGCAGTCTTTGGCAACGCTTACTTCGGCTACAAATCTAATGACATATGCCTCCTACATCTTGTAAGGTTGTAGGCCTACCCTCTTAGCCAATTAAGTAGATGGAAGTAGATAATTGCTGCAAACGAAGGCGAATCGAATCATTTGGGATTTTCTCAGTGTTTGCAATACAGTAGCACCAGTTTCTTCCTTGCACATAGTATGGCATATCTGCAGGTCCGAACTTTTCATTTAGAGAATAACTGGTATAAAAACGATCCAGGGTTAGTCAATTTAGACGCCTGGATGTACAATTATCTCGGTAATACTCAAAACTAAACCATAATTTTGTATATAAATCAGGATGTTTTAGTGCTTGTATATTTAAAAACAAATGTCAAATCAAACAGGGTAATTGTTAATATCTTTAGCAGATCTAACCAGTTTGTGGCCGGGAACTAACCAAATACATTTCAGTTATGAACAATTTGTTTTTACTATCCAGATCGGCTATTCATTGAACTGCCTTCGTACTCCTCGCACTCAAAACGCTGTGCATAACACTAATGAAAGTCCCTTGAAGCGGCCAAACTCCTTTACACTTACCATTATTTCATGATTAGGCCTCCAATATTTCGGCGCTACCTTATCGGCACACCATTCCTTTAAAGCTCCTGTTGGTTGTGACGAGAAATTTGTGAATGCTTCGCATACATATGAGACCCTATCCAAAACCATTTGCCCCGAATGCGAAGGGCCCTTCGGCGAAATATTGCTATCCTTCCAGACGTGCACTGTTTGTGTTCGAATAGCTTCGCATTCCTGGGCGGCACCCCAATACTTAAATGTTTTCGCAATTTCGCCACAATGTGAGCAATTGATAACAGAGTGGGTCCAACCGTCAATGCGCGAAACGATGGTTTCACGTCCATTATTGTAGCACGTTTTACAAAGCTCTACCTTGTTTTCGAACTGATGTTGGTGTTGGCATGGATTCAAATTCAAATGATCCTGGCCGTCGTGGCCCATAGAACGTTGACAGCGTCGGTTGCAGGCGGCACAGAGTATAGGGCAAGTAAAATACTGCTCCGGAAAGGGGTTAATGGATTTTTCTACGATTTCCCCGGAGAATTTCTTGTTCAATGCTCGCATTGCTTTGAAGATGACACTAGGCTGGCGGGGCGAACGAACTGTGGTGTTATCCAAATCCGTTTGTAAAGCTGCTATTAATTTGTTATAGTCGGTGGAACCGGTCGAAGACGTTTGTATGCCCACATACCGCAGTGAACTAAAAGCGTTTATGTCGTAATTGAAACGTGAAAAACTTTCTCTTAACCTTTCCTCAGCGCTTTCCTCAACAGCTGTAAAAATGTAAAGTTACAATTCAAGGAATGGATTATTAGGTTGGGGGAAACTTACAATTCTGCAGTGGCCGTGTGTGTCTGGTTTCGTGGAATACTATAACAGCTGGTCCTAAATTGGCGGTACCTTGAATTGACAACGATTGTAAGGCCTGAGAGAAATGCAAACAAAATGCTTTTGACGCCATGCCCAAAAAGTCATACATATCACTGTGCAATCTTTCGGAACGGGTACGATATATCACAATGTCCGATATGGCTAGAATCTGTAATTTACGAAATCAATTTATTCCCGGTGTTCCATGCAATTACTCTAAAAATTAATTGTAAATTACCTTAAGTAACATGCGCATGCGTCGTGTATTCTTCGACGAGGTGGAGAGCAAACCCTCCGTATCGAGACAGAGGACTCCACTGTCATTTTGCATGGCCGCATAAACGCCCAAGGTACACGAGCTTTGTTCCGGCGAAGTTTTAAAAACTTCTTCGCCCTTGAAAAAAGTGTGATTCATCGTGTGCGATTTGCCATCGCCTGTATTGCCGAAAATGGTAACCACTTTGATTTTGGCAGTATCAGGACACTTGAGTTTTTTGCAGAACAATTCTGGTGTGGCAATGTGCAGGTATTCGTTGGCATCCATCAGCAGGAATGAACGGTCGGTTGAACGGTCCATGACTTCATAGTTGGTAGCGGTAAATGGGATGGACTTGAAATCGGCATCACTGACAACATCGGGTCTCAATGCTTCCTCCTGCAAGAGGAATAAAATAAATAGTTACACGATTGCATTTTTTGTTTGCATTTGATAAGATTATAATTTTTTTTCCAATTCATAGTTTTCTTCGAGCATGTTAAGCATCGGATATACAAGTAACGGCGTTGTCTGTTCCATGCCCACGAAAGGCCGAATGTCGAATGTAGAAGAATAATAACAATATTAAGATTTAGTCTATTTGATTTATTAGCAAAACAATACTTAAGCTGGTCCTACTTTCTGATCTTGGGGTTGACCAGCTTTGTAAATAATTTCCAAGCACTTGGTCTATGGAGTTTCGGTCTCCAACATCTGTGCTTTCTGTGATCAACTCAAAGGTAGAACAAAAGGATTTCTTCCCCAATACACTTAATACTGATTTGACGGCTTCCGCATCCTTCTTGGTATCTCAATCAACTGATAAGTGTAAGCCAAAAATCTTCCACTACCTCGACGTTGTACTGCCGGTCTAAACTATCTGGCTTTACTTCTGTTTTAGTTTTGCGCGGCGCAGCTATAAATTTAAATATTTGAAATCTCTGCGGAGCTTGAGAGAATCATAAAATGCCGTTGTTGTTGTAGCGGCAACTGTTTGTCGGGGTGACAGCCCTTGGCTGACAAATTGCTCTTCAGGTCAATCCGCTCCATAGAACCAACTGTCGTGGATCTTTATTTTGAAGTCTATCCCCAGGATGTATCCGCCCAGGCAGATCAGGTACGATCTTCATGATCTCGAGAGAGAGGTCCAGCGGTACAAGAGAAAATCTTTAGATCATCGAAACTATCAGGCAGGTCTGAAGAACATTCACTCCGATGAAATCACAGCAGCAGTATCCAGCTACCGTGTGATAATAGTGCTAGGGAAGCATTCCCCGGAGATTTCTCATGAGGAGAAGGTACTACCTCGGCAGACGCACGTGGTTCTGGCTCAGCTGAGATCTGGATGGTGCAACCGCCTCAATTATTATGGACACGAATTGGTGTTAACGTTCCGGACATCTGTCCCGTTAACCATCAGAGACCACAAGACGTGCTGCACCGAGCTTGTCCGGCCAACCCACTCAGCTGACCCCCTCTCTGTGGACGCATCAAATTCAAATGGCGCCTTTCCTCCACCTGGATATCGAAGCAGATCCCCCATAGACGAACAAGACTTCAAAATAAAATACATCGTGGATCTGTCGGAAATTCCTTTATGCTTTGTTTTAAACTGTTTAAGTTGCTATTTTTTAAATAAATAAATTAGGGTCTGTTGCAAAAACTTGTGAGTAATATTGCACACCTAAAGTGTGAATATCAGACTATCCTAAAATATCTTGGATAATAATAAAAATAATTCTTAAATTTGTGTAAATGTGACTTTAATCATAGTAAACAAGCTAGAAGTGGTAGATGGTCCCATTTTGCTTAATTTCTTTCAGACATTTTCAATTGCAAATGGGTCTATTAAACAACACGAAAGTCTGAGACTCATTCTCGGTTCCGAATCTGCCCTTATATTGGTTTTGGCGCTTGTGACTTTCTTTTTCAGGAAGAAAGAATATAATACTCTCATTTCCTTAAATTTTTGAGTTTGTCTTGTGTTCGTTTAAAAAACATATCATCTCCGTTTCCTGGGTGCACACTATTTGTTAGTTTATACCCATAGATATATTTTCAGGTCGTTACCAGCATTGGTGACGACTAAAAAAGACCTGCAATCCCACAACAGCCGGTTCTATGCAGCGGATCGACCCGAAGGAGGAGTTCAACGGCCAACTAAACTGACGCATCACAATAACGATCTTTTACTTTCTTGCAGAATACCGAATATATGTCAGAATACCGAATATATGTCAGAATACCGAATACATGTCCAACGTTAAATTTTCATTTTATTTCACTTCTCAAGTAGCCGGAAAATATATGCGGGAATCGACACTGAAAAAAACAAGCTTCATGTCAGATAATCTGATGAGTGACTATTCTTTTAGTCCGAAAGGTAAGAAGTTTACTAATCATTTGCCTATGGGTTGTATCAGATTATTTGTCATTCAGAAAAGGCCGGTATTCATGTTAAACGAAATAATGGAAGATCAAATTTAGCCAGATAATCTCTAAACTGTTCAACAAAAAACTAGAAAAGGTATACAGTATAGCTTATCAAAGCGTAAAAGGTTCTGTGTAATAATTACATGATTTATGGGAAAAATAGAATTGAGAGAATCGGTGGTGGTGTCTTAATTGCGGTTTCCTATTGTCATCCTTCTGAGCGTTTTTTTCTGATGAATTTAATAACTTGTAATTTATTGCAGTTTGTGTTGTATTGGAAGCTAAATATCTTTGTATTACCTGTCTTCCTCCTTCGGCCTAATCTAATTTTGTGTATCCTTCAACGTGAATTTGCTATTAAATTGACCCTTTGTTGGGTCTCCTTGAGACCATTTGAAAACCCATAAGCCCATGTTTTTGTTATACGGGCCAAACGAGCGTTACTTGAGCACCTATTTTCTATTAATATTAGCTACAACTTCAGACAAATCTTCATTTGCTTTGCAAAATTTCATCGTCCCAGCTTAATTTCTTAAACCCTTCCACAGACACGCGGACTGACAAGTCAAGCTCGTCTTAGAATTTTACGGCGGCAAATAATTAAGTATTCTCTTCAACCTATGGTAGAGGGTATAAAAAGTTGTTTATGATTTAAAAGCGAAATTAGTCACTTACCTCTTAACATTCGACAGACGATTCCCAATATGTGCTTTAAGACTTAGGCATGGGCGGACAAGCCAAGTTCATTTTGAATTTTTTTGAATATGGATTGTGTATATATAGATTTTGTATGAATATATTTTTCTTATTTATAAAATAAAATTGAGATCATATTACAATAATTGATTTTGTTTTGTCCTATGAACCCAATATACCTTTCCGGAAAGGGGAGAAAAAATAAAAATACACGAGTAACATCGATTTTCATGTACACTTCTCTGGCGCCAGAACTTTAAACATAAAAAATCGTACGTGTTTGTATAAACCAAAACAGATCTGTTTTGGTTAACGGTAAATTGTCGGCAGAGGCAGAACAACGCTCTGCAGCACAAACTATTTACCATCAAATGACAAAAACAAAAAAATAATAAGGGAATCAAACACATTAAATTTCCTACCGAGAATGTGCAGACTATGTCGGCTAGTTTTCGGAAGGAAATTCAGAGATTGTGCAGACTATGTTAGTAAAAAAGATCAGACTATGTGCAGACTAAGTCGTAGAAATGTCGATAGACATTTAAGAGTTATTCGGCTAAATGTCTGATAAAATAACAGACATTTAATAGACGATTTCGGAAATCAGACATGTCGGAAACAATTGCACACTGGGTATTTTTTAAGGATTATAGATGTGTGTGTACCAACACACTTTATATATCTCTAGCCATGCCATGGTGGTACCCTTTCAAATTCACAACTGTGGCGTTTAAATTAAAGATATTTCCTTTACATTATAACTTTCTTTACAAAAAGTGTTGTCCAGATCAATTGTAATTTCTTACAAGTATAGGGGTAAATATTTTAAAAACACTTTCACAAATAAAACAAAAAGTAGGCATTAAGAATAAAACTAACAAGTAAAAAATCCCCGCGCACTCGTCGCATCGAAGACGTAACATGTCGATGATATTGCGAAATTGTAAAACGATACGATAAAAGGGCGATAATATTCAAATGTACCCTCTCGGCAAAAAGTTTATCTATATCCGGCGTTTTGTTACTTTCTTTTTTATCTCACCTCTGAGATAGACATCATAAAGGCCATCTATAGGCGGTGGGTTATTTTCCGATTTGTCACAAAAGCACAGGCCACAAACACACCAATTGCAAGTAATGGACGAGCCACAACCACATGGACAGGTTCTCGAATTGCAATTATTGTTTAAATTTCACAATAAGTATTTTATAAAATCGTATTTCAATATTTAACAAAAGCAAAGCAGTTAAAAACAACGTTGCTGCTGATTTTTAGTTGTTTCTGTGTTTCGCGCTGTTTTCAAGTTTCTTTCTTTGTTAATTCAAAAAGTTTAAAATGCGTACATTCGCAATGACACGAAGCTGAAGACTGTGGACGAAACAACGGACGACTCATTTTTCCACAATTCACAGAGAACCGAGTATTCCGTATTCTGTATTTTCGTTGTGTGGTTAATAATTTCGATTTTGTTGTTGGGGTTTGGCTGAGTCTGCCGTTTTTCCGTCTTTGCCTATACCCATCGTTTCTTGATTCTTGGCAATTTTTTGTTTTGTTACCGTTTTTCGTTGTCGTTTTCTGGCGTAGAAAACAAACAAATAATGTGTCAAAACAAATCAAAACAAAACCGCATTTTATAAAATGCAGTGATAAAATCAAACAAAGAAGCAAAACCCTTCTGTGGTAGATCGTTGTAAAGAAAGGGTTATCATTTCTCATTTCTATGAGAAACACGATAAATTAAAAATCGCTTTCGATGGCGAAAAGACCTTGCCTTTTTGGAAAAAGGCACATATGTATGTACGTAAGTGACTAGTGGAATTATGGTATTATGTCAATAAACTCGATTGAAATTGCCAGAGACAGACGGATACGCCAAGCGCCAACAGTTTAACAGCAATGCGCAATAAAGTGCTAGAGATCTTCTCATAAATAAATACGTAGGTACATATACACATGTAATTATTATAAATGTATGCATAGTTCCAAAAGACATTAACTTAAAGTTGTCTTGATAACGTCATTAACATTGGGCTATATCAAATAGCCACCAAAATTTGAAACATCATATGCGTGTTGAAGAGCTTTCTTAAATGGGCCAATCAGCAGCTAATACAAATTGCTGTGGTTTTTTCTTAAAATATACACATACCTACACAAACAAGCACATATGTACATGGTACTCCCTCAAATATTCCAGGTTCTTGAACCATAATACTATATGTATTTTTTCAAAAAGCTAAACATGAATCCAATGAAAAAGCTGCATTCATACGTGCGTTTTTCCAATTATTTTCCTTAACGTGGTCATTGATATTCATATACAAAGGACAGATAGTAGGCGTATTTGATTCTCTATTACACCGACAAAATTTCCTAGTCGCATAGCTAATTTTAATAATAAAATAATAATAAAATAACATTTGAATATATAAAATGTCTAGGTATAGTAATTGACAAGAAACTTTGTTTTGAACCTCATATTGATACTGTTCGTTGTAAAGTACATTGCATCTTACGAAGGTTATACTCCTCTAATGTTTATTTTCCCTCTTAGCTCAAAACTAGATTGGCTCATGCTCTTTTAATGCCCCAAATTCTGTAAAAAAAATGTGTAAATTTAAGCGCATTGTATCAGTGATGCACGATTTGTATATAATATTCGAAGATGTGATCACATTTCTGAATATGTTGAGTAATTTTTACGAGTTTCCTTCAACAGTTTTATAAAATATAGAAATTTATTTCTGTTTTATAAGGTAAGAGGAGTGGTGTACCTACTTTGTTGTGTGGTTTGTTAAATTTTTCCCTCTTTAGAAGGAATACGCAAATTATTTGACCTAGAATTTTTAATTCAACGTTTGAAAGATCGATCTTTCGTTATCCGATTTGCCCGTGTTTGGGCAAACTTAGAGTTTTTTCTCATTCTATAAATTCCTTCGTGTAAAAATTCTAAATAATTTTAGCAAGTCCTGATATATCGATTTTGTTATCAATTTAATAATTTTATATTTAATATTATTGCTAACTAGGACTTTTTTGATGTTGTTGACAATCGTGGTTCAATCTAATTACGGCTGGGGAGCCAATCATTGTAGTATTTTTTGTGTGTGTTTATAATTCTAGATGTAAGTTTCTTTTTAGGATTATATTGCCATGTAATACGTTTTTTGGCCTTGGGGGCTTTTGTATTACTATATAAATAAATAAATAGATATAATGAAATGATTTACAACGAACGTTTCAGATGTTGTCATTGCATTAGTATTATATACACAAGCATATTTACCTATAAATTAGACTATCACCATCTCTATTTTTTCATTTGTTCGCATAAAGTAATACTAATCGCTAGGAATTGTTTACGCAAATTTTAAAAATATGGTCCTTGTCATTCGGCATTGACTGAAATCAGCTTGTTTGTAATAAATAATTGCTGGATTACATGTACAACATTTATTTCGTATCAGACATTTCCCTTTGTCCTTTTTGCGGTCATCACGCTTTTTGTAGCATTGCAGTTTAAAATCAATACAATTATATAACAAAAAAATTGTTCCCAAACAATTTCTCTTCTGGTATCTTTATTACGAATAACCAACCCTGTCGTAGCACAGATTAAAAATCCACAATAGTTTTCTCTAAAGCCTGGTACTGAGTTGGTCTATTCATACAAATTTGTCAAGCTCTAAATAAAAAAAATCTTCGTGTACTTGGAATTAAACATGGCACAATAATACTGGCATTAGCTACAACAAGTACAACAATACAAGAATAACAAGCAATTTGTTATTGGCACTTACAATAAATGTGTCAAAGTTGCTGGTCGAAATGTTCAAAGAACTTTTAAACATAGTGTCTTTTAAAAATTGTGAAAAAAAATAAAATGAGCCGATTGTCGACACTGCCTGTAATATTGTGCCATGGACCAACTCTGACCAAATTTTATACAGAACGTGGCGAGTCACAAATAGTCCATGTTTTCGGGTAGCCCCTGCACAAAGGTTTACTTCCGATTCGTGTCCTGTCGGTAAAACTATTGCATGGAACGTTGGTACAGTCTACCATACACCTTTATCCCCCGTACAAAGGTCTCTCCAGATTTGAAATCCTGCCATTCCACAAGCAACATTTTACATTCGATCTTCGTCAAATTAGGTACTTACATATAAACTTATAGTTCAATATGGAAGATCTATTATCAATTATAGTAATATTGGAAAATATCGCTTCACGTTATCATGGAGCCCCACCCTATATAGATAAATGTCGATTTGAGGCCCGGTCTACAAATCCTATATTATATCCGATCTCGCTCGAATTTAGAACAGGGCGTTGTGAGGGACTTAAACTATTCCTACCGAAGCTCGATCACATTGGTTCATCTTTTGAAATAGCCCTCTGCCACCTTTTATTTACGTGTTGGTTTAACCATTTATTTAAGCAATAAAAAATACTTAGTACTCGTATGTAAAAAGTTAACTGAAAACGGTACTTTATTTCTCCAATTTCTCGAAGTTCTGAAAAATTGCTCTGCCTGCATGAAGCCACAGAAAATATACTAAACTTGCTCATGTTAGCTACATTTGTTTGATGTTCCCGAGCCTACACTTAAGTTAAATTTTCTACTGCTCAGCATGTTATCAAATCAACCAAATAATAACTCTGGGTTGAGTAGTTTCTCTAATGTGTCAGTAATAGCAGTCCTTTCACAGTTTTTCCGGGCATGTTTTACGCCTAGGGAAAGCGGCAAGCGTCTTTTCCTCGTTTGTCATGATTCTTTCAATGCAAGCCACCACATCATGAAGCGCATGCTTAACAGATTTATACTGACAGGATGCCGAGTCCCAATAAAGAAGCTCGTCTCGGAATAGTTTATCAAGTATATATCCAAAAGTTATTCCAGTGCTTTCTGTAAAAAAGACGATAGATAGATTGTTGTGGTGTCTTTGAGAGTAGCGTGATTAGCCTTTCGTGTTTTTGATATAAACTCAAGAAGTAAACATTCTTCAACCAATTTGTTGTCCCTCAAATAGAATTTGTATTGTTATATAGTTTGCATGAATAAGATCCCATTCTATGCTGCACCCTGTTAAATAATGGCTTCCCTAAAATCTATCATTTCTCTTTACATTCGCACAATCGTAAAGCTTCTTGCGAATCAGTGAGCTGTGCATGATGTAATTCTCATACTCTCTGAACTGGACCTACTGTTTTACAACAACTCCTAAGAGCTAATTAAAGCATTATTTAGAGAAGTAAAAGAGAAGTCTTAGAGTTTAATCCCTTAATCGTAAAATGGCAGCCATTAGGAATTAAAAAAAAAACTGCCTCTGACAATTGTAAAATTTTCTTGAAAGGATATGAACCTGGTCTAACTTGTTTAGTTCACAAGTAATTGGACCAGGTTGGTCAAATGGGCGAGGAAAAGCGAGTCAGCAAAAAATACCGTTTCGTCGCTGGTGGAGAAGACTTATCAGGTCTATTCTTGTGCTGCTGACTCATTTATCGGCATTCAAGCACACTACAACATTTGCTTCTCTTTCTTATGGAAAAAAGATGGTAAAATGAAAGATTCACGTGCTGCAGATATATACATATTCCCGATTCACATTCCAATTCCGTTTTTTCGTTTGATGCTTGAGAAGGTTTTTTGGTCTTCCATTTTTGCAGGAAGTCATTTGCAATATTGCAAATCATTTGTTTACGTTAAGACGAATGACGTGCCTCTCTGAGCAGATAAGACCAAACGAAAAACACCGATCTGCAACGGATCGACCGGCCTGGCCATCATCATCAGTACGACGCCACAGAAGCTTATCGCTAAAAAATATATACCTATATACAAACACATTTCGTTTCCAATGGGCGGATTGAGCTTATCAGCGATCTCAACTCAGTTCACTGCGTCGTCCAGTTAAGACAAAGGGAACCAACATAGTTTTTTTTTGTATAAACACTACTAAATGGTTAAAACGCAATAGCAAACAATTAAATATGCAATATTTCTTTATAGACACTGCAAATATTTTACTATAAATATACAACAGCACCCATACATCGACATGAACAGATTTGTCGCTCCTAATAAATGTTTATATAAAGAGGAGTATCAAGTAGTCCAAACTAGTAAGCTTACCTTGTTTGTATAGAAGGTCAAAGAATCGCACGGCTCCATAAAGGCTGAATTGCATTCAGCGGCAGTATCGATTTTAATCATTTTGTCAAGATTTTCGATTTTACACAATTTTCAACAGAGCCACACACGCGAGATATTGCCAAATAAATTGTAATATTCTAGTTAATTATCGCGAGTTGATTCACCCAAACACTTTCTACATTCCACTCCCTCCGATCAACCAGTATAGGAGTTCTTTCTTGGCAGGGGGTTTTTCTTGTTTTTTTTTACATACACACACAATCTTCTACATCAAGTAGTTGTTAATTATTTCACATTTTCCGCACCGAAAATATTCATTTCAACCAATGTACGTTAAATACTCTATTAATCTCAAATAACTAACTAATTTGATCGATTTTTGTAACGAAAATTTTGTATTGGTGGTCAAACTCAATTCAACAAAACAATTCTTAATAAAAATAAATACAGCGCGGAGAACCAAGCCGAAGCCAATTATCGGCGTTGATGTAAAATGAGCCAAATGCTGATGCCAATATGGTTAATACCGGCGGCGCCGGCAACTTAAAGCACATTGCAATCGATTTGATCAGTAACCCTGCGTTTACAGAGGACAATCGGCAAAAGGCAATTGAGAATATGTAATGGTTATCAAAATATTGTTCGTGTGACGATGACGATGTTTCGTGTGACGACAATACATTTTAGAGCCCGCCACAACCCTGTCGCATAGCGAATGACGAATTAAAATTTTGCGTCGAACAAACTCAATCGTTTGGCGTCGATCTGTCTTCTTTTTTATAAAATCTAAAATGTTTTTATATATTTTTGCTCCATTGAATTTGATTAGACGTGTATTGAAACTTCAGTTTTCAATGATTTTTGCCAGAAAATGTCAAACGTTGCAAAAAATCACTTAATGTTTGGAAAATACAATCCAAACGCTTACGTACACTTGAATTTTTAATAATTAGGTGGCAACAGTGATTGTTAATAAATCGAATTTAAGCTGGCGTCTCGTCAAAATGGTGTCGTTCACGCTCTGATTTTGTTTTAGCCTTAATAGAATACTCACGGTACGTGTATCGACGTCGCGTTACGCGACGCTACGTTTGTTAGGCTAGTTACACCTTCACTCTCTTGCGTTGTTTCTCTCTCTCTCGTGAATTGATGCGCTCTTCCCATAAAATTACTCACTTTTTCTTCATTCGTTCGTGAACACACACAACGAACGTTTTGCACCAATTGTGCAAATTAATTAAATATTAGATCGAAAATTCAGAAAAGATTCCAAAACAAGGGTGCTTTAGAACAACAATTCCAACCTTTCTATACCGTCAATTTTTTAAAGAGGCCAAATCATTTTAACAAACAATCTTTATATTTTTACCAACAAAAAGTGTGTCCAGAAAGAAAAAAATAGGTGCTAAATCGGACTGCGTTATTCACGATATACACAAAAACCAAAAGCTGTGTAGGAGTCCGGGCGTGTATGTACGGATGAGTGTGTAATTCGCAACAGAACGGGAGGGGGCCCTGTTTACACAAAAAGATAAAAAGTGTGAATTATTTATAAACAGTCATTGGTTAACAATTGCGTCGAGAGAGAGACAGGTTGCAAATTGGTCTGTTGATTAGATCACCCCGAAAGAAGTACCAGTGCTAATACCACTACCACCACTGTAACTACCAACCGTATGCCAGGTTTTCATTTCAATGAAATGGGCGAAATGGTGCTGGATGCAATTGATGATATCGGTGTAGTGGACGTTTACGATTTGGCTTCGGACATTGGCAAAGAATATGAGAAGATCATAGATCGTTTTGGAACTGAGGCGGCCACAGGACTCATGCCCAAAATTATTAATACCTTGGAAATTTTGGAAGCATTGGCAACGAAAAACGAACGCGAGAATGCCACCATTCAAGAGCTAAAAGAGAAGATAGCTCAGCTGGAAAGTGAGAAATCAGAAAAGGCCGAATTCCGGCGACGCTTTGAAAAGGAGCTGGAAGTTATTGAGGAGCAATGGCGTACGGAGACAAATGACTTGGCCGATTTGGTTTCCTCATTGCAGGAGGAGAACAAGCGTTTGGTCAAACAAACGCAAGACTTGCAGTCGTCATCGGCGCATTCCTCTGGTTTGGGTGCCAGTCTTACGGAGAGCATTATCAGCATCACCAACAACGAGCTGCATAGTGCATTGAGCGATACACAGGTGTTGCAACGCCTTAAGGAACAGATCTATAGGCAACGGGATGACCTGAAGGAGAAGGAAAGGGAGCTGCAAAGTAAATACACGGAAATTGAGCATGTAAGTAATAGGATGGATAAGCGATACGTTTAAAGGTTTGGTTTAGAATTTGTAAATTATTCGTGACTTTGGTAGGCCCTTCATTTTGTTTAGCGTGCGGAAGATTCCAATCAGTAAAAGGTATATGCCATTCCATAAAGAACTTCAGTTGGATTCAATAAAAAAGGTTTACTGATCATAGGAAAGTCCTTGTTGGTTGTTAAACAGAAAGAGCACAAGGTTATGAACAATTTATGTGTCATAAAATGGAATATGAGAACAAATTGAAAAAATATATCTTTTTATTATTAAGTAGTTCTCTAAGCTAAGTACTACAGGGTGATCCATTGAATATCGCATCATTCAAATGGATGTCTCGGCTTTGGTGGCAGTGTTTCAATTCTTAAGGATCACGTAAATCCGACTTTAGAAAAGTTTTTATTGTTAGCACAGGCTAAGAACTGGACGTTGTCCCTTTGAAAATAATATACATTTGGATTTTTAGCGAAGTTAGTTTCAATTTGAATATTGATTGCCCGTTTTGATCATAATCTACGGGAGACCTGATGGCGAACTTGTCGAAGCGGTGGAATCGGTCTATCCACCAGTTTGGAAAAAGTAAGGTGGTGGCTCTGGATATGTGCAAGGTCTTTGATAGAGACTGGGATAGTGCGATCGCTTTTGGTGTCGGTAATACTTCCGCTGGTTTTATATCGAGCTTCCTTAGAGATCGCACTATAAGAGCTGTTGTAGATGGGTTCTCATCCAACAAACATAGGCCTAAGATGGAATACAACAGCCAAATATGGGAAGGTGCTCCTAAATCATCCTTGGAACTACTTGACCAGTGGGGTATCCAACTCAATTTTCTCCCTCGAGCATAGTCGGAATGTGGGATGTGTATCGCTGTTTTATCGTTTCTTCCATGGTGTATGCTCCGCTGACATTCAACGACTTATTCCTGATGTTAGGATGTTCGCTAGGAATACGCGCCTTTCCAGGAATTTACACCCATTTGTTATCGATTGGCCAGTTGACCGGACTATGCACTGCAGATCGAATTCGTTTTTTGCCCGTACATACGGACATGTAGAATCGACTTCCGGCAAATATATTTCCCTCCAATTACGACATCCAGAAATTCAATACAAATGTCATATATCGATATGCTCGATTTCTAAAAACAATGTCTGTGAACATCGCTCCATACCGAGGACCATAGATGGTAACAGTGTCTTCTTTCTTGTTTTGTTTAAGGTGCCAGTTAATCTTTGTGAGTGCAGTGGTCGAACACTTGGATTTTGCTTGCTCCTATCACGTTTATTTAGCTTGTTGACATAGCCGCTGGACCATAGATAGGCATCGTTCGAGAAAACGAAGTGCACAATCCAGCGCCCAATTAGCAAAACCACTGCGTTGTCTACAGACGACCTGCTCTAATTCTCGAGTCAGCAGAATTATTTGCAGATAACGGGCCAAAATAAATTAAATTTTCGGCGATGATTGAGCGACAAAGAATCGACATTTCTGGGTTTTCTTCGATACTGACGTTTATTTTACTTCGCTTCAATATCTCTAATTGTTGGCTTAAAAACCCAAAGAGTAAACACACTCAAACTTTTCCATGGTGCGACGAAGACATGATGACGACCGACTTCATGACGTAGTATTCAAGTATTTACAACAGAGGTGGAATTTTGATAATAATTTTTAATTTTTTGCACACGTTTGTTAAGCGTGCAAAAATGCATGATGGAATGGCCAATCTTAGAAAATATTTTAGCAGCGGGTTTGAATTGGCAGCTTTAGCAGCTTCTGATATAAAACTTTCATTAGTGTTTGGTCACCAAATTCGAAAATCTTTTGTTACCTTTTAAAGCTTAATATTTTTGCTATGAAAACAAAATAGCTTATCTTATTTTCAACCGAAACATTTTGAACTGCTTGGCTTTAGGCCAAAAGCATTATGGGGTCCGCTTTGTTCGCTTTCCTTCACGTCAAGAGCCCTGTTGCAATATTCCAATATTAAAGTTAAGGCGCTCATGGCAGTTCTGACATGACATTGTAATGATGCGCAATGCTGGGAAAATAATGGGTAGGGTGAAGACTAGTAGTAAAACGAGACAGTTATAGGTCTGTTGTGTAAGTACACGACTCTCAAGCAATTTCGAGGATCGGATATCTGGAGGATTTCTTTATACTTATATAAAACTAAAAAGTGTTGCAAAATTGTGGATTTTCTGATTTTTGCTACAAATCTTGGGGTAATACACCAAAAAAGGCAATCACAATGGACCTAGTATGTGTCATCGAGCGGATGCATCGCATAGAATACTTAAGCTTGTAACAGGCACTCGTCCTTCTACGGTAGCTTAACCTTCTGCAGCCTTGTCTATTTTAATGGAGTTAATTACGCCGCCATCTTAGTTCATACTCTAATTAGGAGAATTCGTATTCTTAAACTTTCGGAGGGTTTCTCTATCTAAGCTTCTAGGCATTTCTTTAAAACGGCTAGATTGTTGTTTTATCAAATGGCTAAAAGTTTGCTTTATAGTAGTTTCTGCCAAAACAGTATAACATAAAAGGAGTGCTTTGTCCCAAAACTACAGCTTTCGATGTATTTCGGAAAACAACAAGATATTTATGACTAGGCCATAATATTTCTCTGAATAGACAATGAGAAACATAAAAATTGCAAGTGTTAGAGCTCAGCCATTCACAAATTGAGACGGATCAAAAATCACAGTGGTTAGCACTTCTAAGTATCTGATGGTTTTCTTATACAAATAATAAGAGGGCACACGCTTTAAGTAATGGCGTTAGCTATATAGACCAGATTATGTTCTACAAAGATTCTTTAAAAAGATGTATCTAAGTCAATAGAATCGTCTTAATCTGAATGCAAATAAATACCTTTTTGAACTTTTTGAAACGAGTTTCGCAATAGAACATGAATTTGACTCCTGGCATTCGACATTCTACCTACATAGGCTATGTGTTACCTGTTTAATACTAAGTAGGGATATAAATATTGTTACACACGTTTTATGCTGTAAAATAAAAAGTACTGAATGTTTTTGGACCAAATATTTTTTAATTTATTTATTGATGTATATTGTATCCAAAAAGAAAATACTTATTCAAAATGTCCGCCTTTTGCCTTTACACACGCCTTAAGTCGCACTGGCCAATCGTCAATAGCTGCACGAACCAAGTCCATTGGAAAATTGACCACAGCTCGAACCAAAGCAGTCTTAAGAGATCCAATATTGGGGTATCTTTTGTGACAAACGTTGTCCTCTCAAACCGTCCACAATTTGTAATCCAATGGGTTCAAATCTGGACTGCCTGAGGGCCATTCTTCAGAGGAAATGAACGCTGGCAAATTGTTTCGAAGCCAGGCCTGTGACTTTTAAGCCTTATGGGCTGTCGCAGAATCCTGCTGGAAAGTCCATGGCTGGTTTTGGAACAGGGAATTGGTAAGAGGCTTCACAACAGCTTTCAAAACGGTTTCTTGGCAAACTTTGGCCGATGTTTTGACTCCTTGTTTGCAGAAATGCAGGTCGGTGACCTCATCGTAAGAGACACCCCACCAAACCATGACTGAAGCTGGCTGATGACACTTTTCCACCCTTGGGATCAGTTCAGATGCTTCCTTAGATGACCGCGCATACACTCTATCATTTTGCTTGTTAAATTTTTCCTGAACGGTAAATTTTTTTTCATCGGCGAACAAACTTTTTCTGTGCAAGTTATCAGCGTGCTTCACCAAAAGACGTTTTCATTTTTCAATTCTATTTTTTTTTTAAAGCTGCAGTCAATAAATGTCCGGTGCGTCGTTTGAAAGCCCCAAGTCTTTTTAATGATTCGACTCATGGAATTTTGCTTGATATTCATCTCACGGGCCATGATTTTCTGTTTTCGGAGCGGATTTCTGTGAATTCTTGATTTAACGGCTTTGATGGCATGCGGTGTTCGAACAGAGCGTGGGCGGCCCGACCGGTGGCGGTCTTTTACATCTTCAGTCTCCTCAAACAGTTTTTTGCATCGGTAGACGAACATGCGGCTAATCCCTAGTGGCCGGAGCGTTTTGAAAAAATCGCTTTTTTCATTTCACATTTGAAAAGCGCTATTACAGTGATACGGTTCTCATTATCTGACCACTCCGTGATGAAAGTTGAAACAGTTTTAAAATCCCGTTACAGACTAACGCTATTGAGGTTAGCTTTCAAAACCCATAGGACATTAACGGGGTATGATTAGTTCTACTATTGAAGTGGCGTGTCCAATGTTGTAACAGTATTTATGTCCCTACTAAGTAGTGTGACCATAAATAGTTGTATAGTAATTACCATCAAAGTCAAAGGCTTGATTCTTGGGGTTTCTTTCGTACAGAGTCTATCTAGATTGTATTATGGCTCTTTTGCATAAGAAACTCTTGAAGATCTCTTCACCAAAATTGTTTGGGTTTCTTCCAGCAATCTTTTGCAGTATAACGATATAGATATAATTTTAGATTAGTTTATTATTGGGCAAACTGGTTACATTGTACTTCTCCGCATAGATTTTTCCAAATAAATATAAGACCAATGACAATGCCATTTGTTAATACAAATTACAAGCAATCCATAAAAAGTTTAAACGTTTTTCCTACCCTTTGCACTAGGCCAGTATCTTTCTATCTACAAAGTCTAATGCCATTGTGTACTTGGTATTCCCTTTGCTATCTCATTAAAAAGATTAACACGTTGCCTATCTCCTGCAATCTACATCTCATTTTTCACTACGTGATTTAATCTGAGTGTATGTTATAAACGTCCTCGCATCACAGATTGCTTTCCGAGATAACTTATGACCTTTGTATGTGTCAATCACTTTCTCGTTTAGAGTTTTTCATCTGGTTTCTGTAAGACGTTTTTCCTTCATTTCCCGCATAAAATTTTGCATATTTACTTTCCTTTTCGCATACCCATTTCTTTTTCACGGTCAGTAAATATACAGGCCAGTCAGACTACGAGTACCACACACACACAAACGTTGTAACAAATAAAAAAATTTGTGTCGAAAGTCCATTAACTGTATTTTTTATGGCTTCATTAAAAACAACACAACAACAAGTGATGGACAAATTAGTTTGTTGGTCACGTTCGTGAAACAATTAGAAAACAATTTTCCTTTTAAACTGTATTTCCCCCACAAAGCAAAACTAACTTTGTTTCTTCCTTTCTTAACATGTTTCCCCCTCCTTCTTTTCAGATGACCATCCAGCTGGAACGCTTTAAGGCATCTGGTCGTGATACACGTCGCCGTTGTACCATGCTACAAACACAAGTCAAGACACTGTGCGAAGAACGTGCCGACTTTTTGGCTCAACTACAAGATCAATGTCGCGAGATCAACAACTTGCGAAAACGTTTAGGTTTGGCCGAAAAGGAAAATGAAGATTTGTCACAAGATGGCGATCCCAATGATCCGAATCGACCACGCTACACTACACGGGAACTGAAGGAATTGTTAAACGAACGCGATGAATTGTTGACAACAATTGAGAATTTAAATGAAGAGTTGAGGGCATTAAAGCCAACAGAGATAACGGCCAATGATGATTCCAGTTCAGATGAGGATGAGGAAGACGATGGTGTGGGTGCCGAAGGTGAAGATGACGATAGTCAAAAGCTAGCCGATCAAGCGGGAACGTAAGTTGCTGACAATAAAAATTATAATTATTAAAGTAAGATTTTCGGCTTGATCTTGTGTATTTAAACTCGACTCCACCGAAGAGTGGGCGGTATGGTATATTGAATTTGTCATTTCGGTTGTAACGACACGAAATATGGATCAGCAGCCTTTGATAGTATTGATCTCTTGCATCTATAATTAAATAGAAGACAAGTTTTTAACAAAATAGCAAAGTGACATTGATTTTCGTGGCTGCACACTGCTTTTATCATGATTTCGGTTCCGTGACAACCCTCTTCAGAAAGCTTTGCTGCAATTGTTGAAAGTAAACCCGAACTCTATAAGGCCAGGCTCTCTCCAAGCGAATGAGAACTACTGTGTTGTAGTTCTCATTCGCAAAGCAAAGCTTTCTGAAGAGGGTTGTAACGGACCCGAAATCATGTTAAAGCAGTGTGCAGCCACGAAAATCAATGTCACTTTGCCATTTTGTTAAAAACTTGTCTTCTATTTATTTATAGATGAGGTCTTGAGCCGGTTAATCCCTGTTCAATGTGTAAAAGCAACGGACCAAAACAAAACTAACGAGCTAAACAGTATTGATCGTCGTAAAATTCCAAGTCGATCTAACCATGCGAAAACGTGTAAACCTAGGATCCTAAAACATTGCATGAAATGGGCAAAGACGACTAAGGGGCAATAAGTTTCCCTTTGAAGGATTAAATGTACCTCGGAAGAATGTATACTATTTAGAGTATCTTCTTAACAAATTATTTTATTCTGTGGACGAACTATACCTCAAAAAAGAGCATGGTTGCTGGACGTTTTGGCTCATGTAGCCTAAAAAATGTCCCTTCTGGTCAAAGCGGCCGATTAATAGTTAATATGGACTGATGGGTGGGTACCCAAGTTTTAACATATTTTGCTACGAAACACATGGGCTGAACATGCCCAAATCTTTGACCTTTGAGAGAGCAGAGCGAACTGCAATTCGGCGGTAGTTGTCGGCGATTCTAGCCCCAATCTATTTTTTATCCGTTATATTGGAAATCTTCTAACACTAGGTAAAGACCTACTCGCGAGGCGGGAGGTTATAAAGATTTCGATGCAGACGATCATGTGCTTGGCTTCCACCTGGGCCCTCGGATTGGTCTAATATAAGCTTTGCAAGAACTGTTGGTTTGAAAAAATATTGGGGGAATCAAATCAGATACATTATCTTTCGTGGGCATATGGTAGTTGTTCTCTGACAAGGACGATTTTCTTGAAAAAATGTCAGCCAATAGATTAGTCTTGCCAACTAGGTATGTAAGGTCAGTACGCTTCTGTTATACCAAACTGGAGAATTGGTTTGAACTTATTGGTTCAAAGCACATTGAATACATTGGCGTTTTGGTCCCAAATATCTTCTAAATGCACAGTCCATAAAGCTGATTCCTGATTCGAACAACAACATCCCCATAGAATTGAGCACAAACTCCTTTGTCGAAATAACGACTCTGTTGATCTGTATTCAGGTCTTGCATTAGAATTCTACTTTAATTTTCCAATTTTACTTAAAGATTTACTGGGTTTTAAATACACTTTGCCATTTTGTTAAAAACTTGTCTTCTATTTTAATATAGATGCAAGAGGTCTTGAGCCGATTAATCCCTGTTCAATGTGATTTTAAATATTTTAAGAATTTTTGGACGGATTTTCTTAAAATTTTGTTTTACACAAACTTTTTGCTGCCGATTGTAAAGACAGAAAATTAATTTAAGTGCCTTTTAGTTTTGACGCGTATATTTACCTCGACTTCTAAGCTCATATAGATTTTGGAAACCATCTAAGTCCGCTGCCACTGACTGGGTCAAAATTACATCAGCGAATTTATCTTTAGTTAAAAGATTTGTTTTTTATTATTTTGAATTAAACCGTACACGTTAGTTCTGAAAAAGAAACAACAAGTCTCGACCTCGAGAATAAAAACTGTTCAAGTCGTACACTCTTATACTCGTATATATTAAGATATGCTTTATTTTCCATTTACTAATATGCTTTATTTTCCATTTTATATAGGCCTCCAGAACATGATGCACCTGTTCAGGGTCCTTTACCTTATGAACCCGATGATGCTCCCTGGAAAAAGACTAACGAATCTGGCATTCGTAAATTGTAAGAAATTATAATCGGCTTTTTGGCTGAATTTTAACTGACTTTTATTGTTTATATCGGGATTTTAATTAAATATCTATTTCTTTATTTCAGTTTCCGTAAACTATTCTCCGACACCAACGATGGTACCGGCGGTAATCAGCCAACATTCCAAAAACGTTCCTTAGCCACTTTATCGAAAATGGCTCTATCCGCCACACCTGCAGCCAATCCACATGTTAAGTAAGTCTACAGTATTTTACCAACTTTAAAAAAAACATGTAGGAAAACAGAGAAATAACTAAAAACACACAAACAAACTAATGAATCGAACAATTCTGAGAGAAAATTATGGATCAATTACATTGTCTGTCTATATATACTACAAGAGTATTTTATGAATTTCTTTATATTACATATTACTATTATGAAAAGAAAAAGAGAAACTATAATAATATTAGGTTTATGGGTCTTTTTTACGAAGGAAACCTTAAATTAAGTTTATCTATATTTTTCCAATTTATTTAATTAATTGCTTTGTCTTACTAACTTCTTTCTCCTTTATTCCAAAACTATCACATACAATATATTAGAATTAACCACTTTTAGCTGTTGTTATTTGAAAAACAAAATACCTATAGAATATACAAACAAATCGTAAAGAATTTTAACCAAAACTAACACAAAAAAACATAACATACAGAACCGTTTTAGAAGAAAGAAAGAAAAAAAGCAAGTAAAAGAGTGAAATTTTTAAATAGTTATCAAATACACACAACCAGATTCGAAAACTCCAGACAGCTTTTAGTTAAAATCGATTATGAATTTATTGTAGAAAAAATTTACCGATGATACAAAAACTTATACCAAAAAAGTATAAAAACACAAAGAAAAGACAGACAAGAAACTGTCCAACAAAACGAAGCCTTGATTAACAAACTAAACTCACAATTACACACACACTAAAATAAAAACAAAAAAGCCTTAATTAAAAGAAAAACAATTTTTACAAAAGAACTTGTTGAACTATTGGAGCTTCCAGGATTTTATTTTTGATTATGTTCTTACTTTACAATTGTCTAACACTACTTGTGTATTTATGTTTTTTTACATGATTTTTTTAAAAACATTTCCATTTTTTATATACATATACCATTCCAAACCTCTAAAGGTTTTCATAATGATAGACTTAAATCCCCCCCCCCTTTGAAAAAACAGGATTACTAAACGATAGTATAAAAACGAGCAAAGTAAAAAATAAATCTGAATATTGGAGTTTACAATGATTAAATATTTTGTTTAAAATTATGAAATCACCACAAACAGCACATGATTTCGTATTTAACCAATTTTCTTAATATTTAAAATTCAGATTTATTACATTTTGCCCGTATCTTGAATTGTTAGTCCTACTCTTTTACGCATATTATAGTATACTTATCTAGATAACCATTTTTAGACGAACATTTTATAGCTCTAGCCCCTCACACAAACCTAAACTCAACTAGGGAATATTTTCTTCAAATGTTATACACAAACACAATATGGTGGTGATGGTGGTTTTGGAAGAACACTTTAAGAACGTTTAAGTTTATGGGATGCTTTACAATGACAAAATTAAATTTTTAATGGTGAAATGAAAAGGAATACACCAAAATATGTTCTTTGAATGGTTAAGTAAAGAGGTGACAGTCCAAAAGAATTATTTTTAAAAAAATTTCTGAATATTTTTTAAATACACGTCTTGAAATTTGTTTGCTATCAGTCGGCATTTAATTGAATAACAAAAACACAAAACTCGATTAAAACTAAGGTCTACAAAGTCCTATAATACGAATAGGTAGTTTAATTCCTAAAAGCCTTTAGATTGGCATTGCAACTTTGATTTGAAAATCTTGAAAGTATAAAAGGCCAAGACCAACATCAGTTTAAGGAATCAGCTAAAGTTAGTATGAAACATAAATTGTCTGGCGATACACTTACATGAAAGGTACCAAAATAGTAAAAGGCGTTAAATAAGATATATTAACATCTTCAAATTTCGACATGTAATTTACATAAATCGAGGCAAATGAGAAATTTGTATGCAGTTGTTAAGTTTTATAATTAAACTTTGAATGTTAAAATTCAAATCGTCTGGAACTAGGTCTGCCCATACGTTACACAACTCAGATGATTTTATACTCTTTCTCACCTGGCCATGGTGGCACTCATAGTAGGAGCTGTTGGAACTTCGATATGCTATTATTTACTATATTCTCAAAGTTGACACTGTCTACAATAAAAAAAAGTTAGCAGTATTTATAGGGCTATTACAAATAAATTTCTTTTGTTCATGTTAAGAGCTAACAATTCTAATCATTCCATATTCTAGTCGTTTTCGTCACTTCGGCATGGTCTACAGGTATGGGCGGGTCTTTGTCCATTTGCAGGTTAATAAAAACCTTTATTGCCTTATTTTATATCGTGTCACCTATGTCCGAGTTACGACTTTACGTTTTAAAGTTCTCACTATTTATAACTTTGTGCAAAAGTTAATATTTTTTGACAAATCGTAAAGTTTAGGACACTCTTAATTTAACTAAATATTGAGCAAGCTGTTGAATATTACAAGTTACGCTTACAAGTTCCATTGTCGTAACCAACTAATTAACGACATTCATATATTGTTTTTGTCTAAATTGAAAAATCCCTTTAAAAACCGACAAAAATATTTAAAAAACGTCGGGGAGAGGAAAATATAAAAGAAGGTGAACTTCCTTAAAGCATGATGCTTTATTGCAGGGTGTTCGTAAATGCAACTATGATGCAAATTTTGACAATGTACTGTGTTCCCTTTTGCATCACTTTTGTAATCAATAAGCAAGGAAAAACAACAAAGGCATCAAAAAAAAAGGATTCGAGTATGCAAAGCGAATACAACACATAAACAACGGCGACGCTGGAAGATAAATAAGCATTTTTTCTTATTTTTTGACAAGACGTGCTGCAAAGTATTATTATGCAACGTTTTAAAAAAGTAACTATAACAAAGGGTGGTTAAATTTTAAGGGCCGATGTTGAATGTGAACCACACCTAAACGTCAAGTTTTTTTTTTCTGCATTTCCTTTGATATTTCTCAATATCAGACTGACTCAATTTGAAGCGAGCAACGCGTTAAAGTTATTCAGGCTAATTATGAAAATGGGCGTTTAAATCAAAATGCATATCGTGCACTTCGTGATTTTTGAGTCAAAAAATAATAAGACTTGACCAAGAAAACAATATAATTAAATAATTTTCTCTGCGCACTTTAATTTTGCTGTAATAAAAAAGAATTTTTGAATTTTGTATACTATTGAAGACTAGAGACTTAAGGCCATACAATACCGCGGTAACAACTTCTAAAAAATGATATTTTGAGCCTTTGAGCCTGTATATGAAGGGTTTTCCAATAGGCACATGAAAAGTTCGTGTCTTTACGTCAACGCATCCTCAAACTTTTTTAATGATCTTTTAGTGTCAAATCTTTAGTCAAAGTCAACATTTTTATCATGGTAGACAAAGATTATTGAAGTGCTTTAGCTTAGTTCTGGTTTCCCAGACACCCAGAGATCATTGCGGGTTTCAGAACATCAAAATATTTACTATTTCGAAATTTATAACATTTTGTCAACTAGAACTGTCAGAAAAAACTCTTAAATTTCTAAAATCCTCATTCTTGATTTGACAGAAATTTAATTACGTTTTGTAGCTCTGAAATTTGTTGTCAGTGTACACGATGCGACTGCTAGCAATTATTTTCGAACTGTCTGCAATCAGGTGCAACAACCTCGAAGTATTCTTTAGCAAACCATCACCACAATACACAACAATAACAATTATAACAAATAGAAAACGTAGTGCTGTTCTAAATGATCGTTCTCTTATTTAATTTTGGTGACTACCAAACACAAAAAGAAATATGTATCTATTAAAAAATACTACCAGATCTATAGACGTTTATATATATATTTACATATGTAGCTATAACAAGAACTAACAATTAACAAAACAAATAAAAACCATTAACAAAAAATATTGTTTTCTAATCAGAGTAGCGTGTTGTTATATTAACCCCTCCCATCTTCCTCCTCGGGCCCATTAAAGTTGCTAAACGAAAGTTGAGGAATACAAAATATTAGCACAAATGACAAAAAAAAACAAAATGGAAGGAGACAAAATAATAATTATACAAATGTTTGTTGCTAGTAGTTAAAGGGAATTTATTATAAAAAATTATAAAATAGAAATTACCTACTTTTTTAATAAATATTTTTGGCTTATTTTATTATTTCTATATTTTGTATTTTCGAGTATTTAAATTTTGCAAAAAATTTCAAAGATTTTGTGAGTAGCGAAGAAAACAAGGGAAACCAATCAAATTAATTAGAAATTCTTTTTGTTTTATTAAAAGCGGTGTTGGAGATTTACTTATATTGAATTTTAAAGTTTAGGTAAAGGCTAATCGATGGCTATGCCCGGTGGAAAACAGTACTACCAGCAGTACTCAAAAATACCTAGATCGTACCCTTTCCAGCGGTATTTTATAGTTTTAAAGCTGTGAAGCACTTGGGAATACGAGTAAACATTAACCGTTGATTTAATTATTTAAATTTTGATAAATCTTTTGCCATTGGGCCATATTTTGAAGTCTGTAGAGAGAATATAATCCTCTAATGCATAATGTGATGATTATGGTGTGTGGGAGAGCCTCGTATGAACTTGTCCATCAACGCGTTCTCACATAGTTTTTTCATATCCAAAATTCTTGACTTTTAGGCATTAAATGTTAAATCTCATTAATATGCGATGGATAAACAGCACATGTTCATTATTTAGTAAGCGGGCATTTATCTAGTGAGAAAATCGGTCACTACATTTTATTCAGGCTACAACATTTACTTTAATCTCGTACGGCTGTTTTTAAATTCATCAAGAAAGAAACAGGAATAATTTTTTGTCAATCAATTGCTCAACAGAATAACTTTAACTAGTTCTTTTTGACTTGAGTACTATAAAAAACTACTGAACCAAATCTACCAAATAATACAACGAACGTAAGCCATAGGAGTTTTACATCATTATACTCTAAATGATAATTATGGTCTTGTTGCAGTTGGATAGTTTTGGATATTTTTAAGCCCCATGTTAGGCAGTCTTAAATCGTTTTTGTATGTCTTCTTCGAACATTTCCAAAATATTACCAACAAATGGTCTGGTGGGAAATTTACACATTTTCTAAGATGACTTTTTAAAATTTCTTTTTTATATCGTTTTATGCGAAAAAAATTAAAAACAATAAGCTAAATAGAAAAAATAAGGCGTAATTCATTTAGTTTTTTTTAATAATTAACTAAACACTTAAAGTGGGAGGTCGGAATCGTTAATGTAAACTGACGGATTAATTTCTTTTTGAAGTTTATTTCATTCTAAAGTTGGTCGCTACTTTGCCGTAGCTAATCTATTCCGAAAGTCACTCTTAGTTTTTCGAACATTCTCGAGAAATTCTTCAAAAATAAAATTCGTAGCTGACTTTAGGACGAAGAATTTTGAATTTTAAATTTACCCCAAGGTTAAAATCTAGAAGTGACTTTTTGACTTGTTAAAACAAAATGCTGCCGACATCATCTGCTTCAATATCAGACAATAAAAGTCGGTCATTTAGGTAGCTAGAAGTCAAATTTCATATTTCACAAAATACGGCAGGACGAAAATTTCACAACCCAGCAGAAATACGGACAGATATAGTCCATTAACCACACGAAACAAAGAATTTTTCTGGGTGACCCGGCAGCAGAAAAGAGTCTTCTTAGCCAAAGAGCTAAGAAGAATCTTGTATACGGTGTTCTTGACCGTATCCATTGAGCCGGTAATGTGTCTGTCACTAAACAAAATTTGGAGCGAAGGCATTGAGCTTATTAAGGTGACAGTTTAACAAAAAAAAAATATTTATGAATCACGCTTTACTTTTTTCTGTTAAAACTTTTTTACAATTAAAATTTAGGCACCCGATTTTTGAATTTTAGGGAAATATTTACCACCCAAAATGTTCTATTCTTCGAAACACTTCGAAAAAATGCACTCCATCATTCTTCTAAATGATTTCGTAATTTTTTTTCGCCAATAATATTATGGAGTAAGTGAAATGTGCTGCTATAATTTTCCTTTTAACTGTATGGAAAACCATATCGCAGGATTTGGTATAGACATGATGATCTTTACCGAAACATATATATAGAAGGGGGGTTACAGAGGAACTTTTAGGTAAGGTTCTTTAAGAAACTGTAGATCTTTTTTCTCTCTCTCTCACAAGATCTTTGGCGTATTTTATCTCGTAATTGTTTTTCACCAGTTGTTTGTTTTAACTTTTAATAAAGTATATTTTTATATTTATTATTTATTTATTTTTGTTTTCTTACAGCACATTACAATATTACAGGTATTTTTAAGTAATACTTAATACAAAACAAATAACAACACTCACATCACATTCCATAAGCGAAACTAACCGAAGCATCGACCTAACATATTCTCATATCATTTCCATCTAAAACATTCAGCACACACATAATATACGAAACAACATATCAGTTTTTTTGATAGAAAAGAAAACTAAAATTTAACATTTTAAATTTATTTCAAACGATTTTTTTTTACAATTCCCCGATATATGTATGTTCTTTTTAGATATATACGAAGGAATTTTTCTAACGCAATTTAAGTCATAGACTGTGCCAAAGATTTATTTTGTTTCTTTTGTGAATTTATTATAAGTTTCTGCATAAAAACAAAAGAAAAAATGGAAATGTAAACAATTTTCTAAAAAAGTATAGATTTCGGCGAAAACCTCTTCACAAAACATCATTTTTATATTCTACCATGAATTTTTGGTTGTACATATTTAGCATTAGCTTTAGTTTTTTTATTTTAATTATAGATTTGTCTTTTTAAGCTCGTGTCTCTTTTGTATGTTATTTATTATTTTATTTAGTATGTTTCTGTTATTTATTTACTCGAATACAAAATTGTTTTTTTACTATCATCGCTTAGTGATTAAATGTTTAATCAAACGAGAAAATCATAAATAATTAAATGATGAAAAAATATCAGTTATTAAATTGCCGACTTTGGTTTACTTATTAATCGAATCTTGATAATTCTGATTACAACATACTTAACAAATCCATCTGATTTTTTTTCTTTGATATGTTCAACATAATAGTTACAATTTTTTTAAATAATTTGTTGACTAAACCTTTATTAGTTTTTACTTGAGGTTTAATAAACCACTTGTGATTTTATATTTTATTTTGAATAGCCCCAATATTTCGATTAGACATGATTTGTTTTTGTTATTTCTAACCACTATTTTTGTTTAAATAAAAACTCATTTTATTTTATAATTAATTAATATTTTTATCATCCTTTTGCTCATTTGCCTTTTAAGCCTCTTTTGATTGACCATTTAATCGCTTTGCTCTTCATCTATCACTCTGTTTTTCGTTTTACTCTAAATATAAGAAAACACAACAAACAACTTTCCCCCTCAAAGAATTATATTAAAAATTGAAAAATTATTAGTATAAAAGAATATTTAAAAAAAAACAAATATATTTATATGAATTCGTGAAAAAGAAAAAATACAACAAAAAGAACAAGTTATACAAGAATAAAATTATACAATGCAAAAAATACAGAAATTGAAAATATTGGATTGTAACACAAAAATCGATCTATTATAAAAAAGAAATTGAATAAATACATATTGATTTAGAAGAAAACAAATTTTGATATTTATTTATTTATACGATATTCATATGTATATAATAACAAAATGTACCCGTTTTTATTTTTTTATTGCAAGAAATCCCTCGAATGTGGACTTCATTTGTATATGCAAATGGGATTTTATTTTATGGGAGTTTAGGTAACCCTATAGATATTAGTTCTGACGGATTTTCACTTTCAATATTTATTTAAATTGTAATACATTTTGGTACGTAGTCCTGTGGCAGTTCAATTGGCAAACATACAAAATTTTAAAACGGTTCTGGGGCCAAAAAAAGTCCCTTATATTAAAAACAACAGACCAATTGTAAATAAAGCCATGTGCAAATATCTTCAAGTAAATTTCAGTACAAATTCAAAACGATGTTTATACCCTCTACTGAAGAGAGAAAGGTATTTAAATTGTTCATTCCCTTGCAACACTAAGAAATATGGATCTAAGACGATCTAGCCATGTCCGTCCGACCGTCCGTGTGTCTGTTGAAAGGTCAATAGCGGTCTAACGAGTGACCTTAGGGTCCTGATTATAGCTTATGGTCATAAGCTGTTAGGGATTGTGAATGGGCGAAATCGGCATAGTGGGAAAAAGGGCTAGTTTTGCTTTACAAATCATAATTTAATGTTAAAATAGGTACAATTAGTTGGGATGCACTAAATACCTTAAAAATGGTTCTTTTTCGCCCAAAAATGCCCTGCATGGTAAAAACGGCCGATTTATAGTCAATATGGACATATGGGTACTCTAATTAAATTTAACAATCCAACTATAGAGTAATTTTTATGTTTTGGCTGAGATATGGGACGGAAGCATGGGCTCAAAGGGCACAAAAACGGAACATTTTTTTACGCTTTAATAGCATTGGTACAGTTTGTCTTGGTCAAACTTAACGACTTTTTACTTGTTTTTTTTAAAGATTGATCGTAGGTCCTAAATATGATAGGGGTAGGGCCGTTAATATGACAATTGCCATTTTTGTAATTCATATTGGTAGGTATAAAAAATTCCACTAACTCGAACTTAACGACATTTCTACTTTTTAAAAATTAAAAATATTAATAAAAATTAATTTTTCTTTCTTATCTTTCTGTATTAGTAAGAATACGCATACCATTTATTAAAGGAATTGGATTATAGTTTTGTGGCTATCCCAACAGCGTCACCGTGGGACATTCTATCGTTTGCCTTAAAAAGAAAAGTCAACTGGACCTTAACAGAAATCAGTAGAAAATTCTTAATAGGCTGGCGCTAGAAATATTGAGATGGATCTTTTAAGATAAAGTCCCGTACTTTCGGCCACAAGTGACTTCTTGCGTCGGACCGTACTTCTTTGGAATCCCTAATCTTGTCCACCGCAAACTTGTATGCAGCACTTACGATACATACTTCTCTTTGCGAAATTATAAACTAGAAAAATACTGTTCTGTTAATTCGCGCTTTGTGATATGACGTTCAATTTTAAGTTATGTACTAGCCAACGAACGCCTAAAGCAGCATTGTTTAAAAAATATGTTGTTGTAGCGGCACATATGGCCGGAGTGACAGAACATGGCCGAAGAATTGCTCCGACCCCGGTCGATCTGGTGCCCAGAACCGGCTGTCGTGGGATCGTTAAATAATATATAATATTCATAGATATAATAATTGCTTTTTCCTCAAATCTTCTTGTCAGATCTAAGGACCCCTGAAATTAGCTACATTGCATGTGAAGAAAAAGTAAAAACGAGTGCCATATTCCATGCTGGGCAATCGGAATGGGCTTTTATATGAATGATAAGGCCAAGAAGTAAACAGTTGTCAATAACAGGCTGTAAATATTACAGTTAACAACTAAAGTGAGAACAACTAAAGCTATCGAAAACTTAAATGACTAAAAATATTCAACACAATTTCAAAATAAGTATATTTATTTTTTTGCAGGTAATTTACATAATCACTGAACAAGAGTTATTGAGATATTCACAAAATTGCCAGGACTATGTGTCCATAGCTGCATTAATCTAACCCACCGTTGAATTGAATTTATCCCCGATTGTTCGAGATGTGGAGGAAACCATCAAAGTATCAATGGCTGCTAGATTGCCAGCCATAGTCGATGTTACTAAAGTGTCGTCCATTGGCATTTTCGTAGATAATTTACCTTCGTTGTTACTTTTTTCCGTAAACATAAATTGGATGAGTATAACCAAATATGTGACAATAGCAGCGACCATCTGAAAATGTAGACAACGTTAAGAGCAAATCCATCAAATTAATTGCTTATACTCACGCTACCCAACAGACCCAAGTTCAAAATGAAAAACTCTTTGGCTGTTATGATGAATCGTTGATGTAGGGTTTGAACGGAAAAGAAACCGACCAAATCATTGTAGCGTTGATTGCCTAAAGGCTTGACCAATTTCGAAATTAAGCAGCCTATATAGTGACTCTGGAAAAAATCGAACAACAAATTGGATGTCATCATTTCGAAGGTTGATAAATTATGATAGCAAAATAAGTTTATTTTCTCGTTGAGCAGTTTTACCTCGTTAAGGGCTTGCTCAGACATCCAACACAACAGCGCCAGCAAAATGAACCCCGACAACGCAAAACAAGCATTTTGCAATAATGTATAATAGTCCCTGCCCTGACTTATGACCGACAACAGTATCCAATACGTATTACAGACAAAGACAACAAAATACACCGCCATTATGGCCAATAATGACAAACCGTATGCTCCATTGAGAAGTTGGAACATGGCGTATATATCATTATAGACACCTTTAAGGATCTCAACTTGTTTTTCATCCTCTTGGTCGTCTCGTTGTGGCAAAACATTAATGAATTTAACCTTATGTTTCAGATTTATCACGTTGACGGCGTTGAAGACTTTCCTGAGATTTCTTTCACCGATTTCATTGATATTTTGCCGCATTACCGCCACACAATCATTGACTTGTACCATAGCCAACAGAAACTCCAAACTTTTAAATTGCAGAGCCAAAACACTGGGCAACGACCGCCAGTATAGTGAGGTGGCAGTCGATTTTGATTCAAATGTGGTCCATATGATCAGACCATGACCAATGAATACCAAGCAGCCAAATAGGATCAATATCATCAGAAGCTTCTTAGCCATTTTTCTTTCACTATATGGAATGAGCATATTGCGTTGCAGAGCTTCCTTCAATTGGAAGAACTTGACATACATTGAACGACGATAGCCACGCATCATCCAGGAATTCACGAGTATTACAAAATGACCACCTGCATGAACGATGAACAGCAGAGTGCCAACTAAACCATTCAGACTGTTTTCATCGGCGATAATATCAAATGCCACAGCCATATAACAGGTGGCAAATAGTTCACCACACCACAGCAGGATATAAAGCTGATAGATTAGATAGATGGATGTGAAGGGCGTCAAGGCAAATATCCAGAGAGCTAAGTGGGCACAGAAAATGGCTATGTTAAAAGTTGTGCTTTCCGACCGCAAGAATATTTGCTTTAGAGTCTGCAACATAATAGTAATTTGGTCAAGTGGTAACTGTGTTCATATGGTGTGGAAGCAATAGCTTAAATATAACTGGATGGTGCACTTGAGAAAAAGTGTCAAATCATTGACAATAAGGCAAACAATCGATCAAATTTTAAATGACCTCTATTGTTTTGAAACAGGTAATGTTAGAGAGAAAAGCTGGTCAGGGTGGGCTTACACTACAAAAATCTATAATAATCGTTTTACATATATAGGAATACTGAAGACAGAATGTGGGAAGGTAAATTTCAACATATTATGAAAGTGAAGAAAATCCAACACAAAGGACAAACTTGGGTAAGTAAGCCTTTTTCATTAATACAATTTCAAAATATATACTCACATTACTTTCACTCATATCCGTGTAATAGAATAGCATGATTACCAAACTGGACAGTGACGTTGAAGTGGCTCCATTGAAGACGTATTTGTGAAACGATTCCGCCTTATAAATGGCCGCAAAGGTCCAAAAACAATTGCAGACAATATCCAGAAACGAGGTCATAAACAAGAATAACATAGACCAACTGAAGCAATCATTGACGGCCTTGTACGTTTCCCAGATTCTCAAATAAATCAAACGCATATGGTTCACTTTGTCGTATTCCTCCTCGGTGTAAGGCTTCCACACCTCGCTGGCATACAAAGACTTCGGCTCATTGTTTTTGGCCGAAATGATCAAAGCCTCTTTAAAGATTTCCACTCGGCCGTTCAGTTTCATTATGATATATATAATTTGAATGTAACGTGCCCTCAAACTAATGGTTATGGGAGCGCTATACCAGAAGACGGGATTTACTACTGAGAGGGTATTGATGCTTATCTTTAGACCGTCACATGCAAATTGAATGCACAGTAACCATAGCATACGTAGCATCATGCGATTATAGTTTATATTTGGGCGTACTTTTATACTCAACTTCTTTTCGACGAGACGATCTATTTCCTGTTCCAGTTTGAAGATTCTCCCAAATTGTTTCTCTTTAAATTTTGACTCCAAAATGATGATGATATTGACAGTGCCATTGCACACGAAGGAACCAGTGCCGACCAGGCCACTTACTGAGGTATCGCCGCCCAGGACACGCCGATAGAACATCAGGAAAACCACTGAACACAACCAGAAGAGGTGGATGAGGCGCACAAGAAATGTTATCACTGATAATCTCTTTAAGGGTTGTAGACCACATATGATAAAGTTCAGGTGTAGAAAAATAAATACACAAGTGGCCAGTTGATTCATGTTGGAGGCCGTGTATGTCGGTGACAACTGTTTAGAAGATGTTTTGCCGAATTAACTTTTATTTGGGACTTTTTGTGAACTCCATTTAAGGTCATCTATCATTCTAATCAGATCCATTTAAGCAAAGTTAATCACTAATGGAAAACGCACATGCATGATAAGCTCGAATTTCGGTCATTTAAAAGTGACGCAATGAAGAAGGATGAGGGTGGGTTTGAATCGACGCTCTGGTAAAATCTTTAAGTGAATAATGGAGATTGTCATAATGATGGCCAACTCATTAAAGAAAGAAACTTGTGGTAACTCATTTCTTTACTTTCTTATACCCGTTGTCTACTGCAGTGTTATCCAATCACTAGATCTACAATTTTTTCTCTTGGTTATTTAAATTTTCGAAATTATAAAAATTAATTTTTGGCATTCTCTTACAGGTGACTTGAAAAGTGAATCGAACTACTTATCTGTTGTAGGGCTAGTGGCCGTACCCTCCTTATTGGACCATGTTTAAATTGGTGAAAAATAATACTCATCGTTGTGCCCGGTAAGTGACAAACATGATAGTAAATAGGGTCCTAAGCTAATTTTTAATTTACAGTTTTTTATTTCTTTCTAATTGATGAAAAATGATGCTAGAGAAATGGGACCTATACTGTATAAAATCCATGCTATTCTGTAAGAAACTCGACTTTTAATATCTCATGTCCGTGAGATTTACTGTACCGTATAAAATCAATACTATTCTGTAAGTAATCCCAACCTCGAAATAACAAACCATACTCACATTGCTTTCACTCATATCCGTGTAGTAGAACAGCATAATTACCAAACTGGCCAGTGACATCGAGGTGGCTCCATTAAAGACGTACTTGTGGTACGATTGCCCCTTGTAAATGGCTGCAAAGGTCCAAAAACAGTTGCAGACAATATCCAGAAACGAGGTCATAAACAAGAATAACAGAGACCAACTGAAGCAATCATTGACGGCCTTATACATTTCCCAGATTCTCAAATAAATCAAACGCATATGGTTTACTTTGTCGTATTCCTCCTCGGTGTAAGGCTGCCACACCTCGCTGGCATATAAAGACTTTGGTTCATTGTTTTTGGCCGAGACGATTAAAGCCTCTTTAAAGATTTCCAGTCGTCCATTTAGCGTCATAATGATAGCAATAATTTGTATGTAACGTGTTCTCAAACTGACGGTTATGGGAAAGCTGTACCAGAAGACAGGATGTACTTTTGAAATGGCATTGATATATATCTTAAGGCCTTCGCACACAAACTGTATGCCCAGTATCGACAGAAATCGTAGCATCATGTGATTATAGCTAACATTTGGGCGAACCTTTATGTTCAACTTTTTTTCGATAAGGCGATCAATTTCCCGTTTAAGACTGAGGATTCTCCAGAACTGCCTCTCCTTAAATTTGGACTCTAATATAATGACGATATTAACCGTGCCATTGCACACGAAGGAAGCAGTGCCGACAAGGCCACCCACTGAAGTATCACCGCCAAGCACTCGCCGGTAGAACATCAGAAAAACAACTGAACACAACCAGATGAGATGGAGGAGGCGCACAAGAAATGTTATCACCAGTAATCTCTTTAAGGGCTGTAGACCGGTTATGATAAAATTCAGTTGAAGATAAACAAATACGCAAGTTGCCAGTCGGTTCATGTTGGAGGTTGAGTATGTTCGTGATAACTGTGTCGAAGAAGTCTTGGCAAGTGAACTTTTGTTTAGCACTTTCTATGTAGTTGAAAGAGGGTCATCCATCATTTTAGTCACATTAATGGGATTAAATTAATAGGTAATGGGAAACTATTAGTTTGAATGAATTGCTTAACTTTCGATTATTAAAGGAGCTTGTATACCAAATAGATGGCTTACATCTGGGCGGATATAACGATTCCACCCGCACGCTTGAAAAATATGACACTCAAATGAAAGAAATAGGGTCGAAATATTCAATTATTTTCAGATCAAAGTTGTGAAGTCTTAGGTTATTCTATTTTAGTGGTTTGGTTAAGGGGTTTCACGTTTTTATTTTTAGTTTTCTGCTTAGCTCGTTTGTTTAGTGTTAAGTATTCTTTAATTAGAATTTTATTAAAGTACCGAAATAAGAGATAAAAGAAAATTCATAGAAAATAATTAGACTTCCGAGTATCTAGGTTAGGTATGCCCAAAGTGTTTAAGCCTTTACTTCCTCCAACATTCTATTAAGAAAAACAAGAGGGAAACCATTTTTCAAATCACATTATTGATATCTTTATTGAGTATACCAATTTTTACGAGATAGAAGTTAAGTAATATTTAGTACGTTTAGGCTACGTTTACCTTATAACCCAACAACAAATAAATAGTAGTCACTTGAAAGAGAAGGCCAAAAGTATTTTTTTGTGAAAGTATGGTATAGAATTTTACCTTTACAAACTTCAACAATTGTCTTTGTCGGATTTCAAATTTGACAATTTTAAATACGATAAGAAGTTGTAAATCAGCTGTTAGCATATTCTTTATTGTACGACGTCTACGTTTACATTAGAAATTAAAATTGGGGTTACAGAAGTCAGTCTGAAAGCTGGTGTATTTCAAAGATTATATGGATCTTATACAGCATTCGTTTTATGAACTTTTTGAGCAAAAAAAATGTTAAGTACGTATTAAATATTCTGAAAAATTTGCTTAAATTCTACTCAATACCGACATTCATATTGCTGTTTCCATAGACTATCGTTTGGTTTAATTGCAAAAATATCTTCAATGTTATAGATTTCCATATATTTTATAGCGCCATTGTATTTCATTTTAATCAGATTTCGGATGCCATATTTCTTTGTTTGCCATTTAATTGTAATGATTTCGACTCGACATTCGGTAGAAGTGGATTTCCTTCGTTTATGCGAATAGGGCTTAGTGTTAATTTCAAATAACAATTTTTTTTATTTCCAAAGCGTTTAATAGAATTTTATGACATCGATTTTTATGATCAAAATGATTTTGTTTTATTGGCTTTATTTCCCGCTTAAGTGGAATTGTATGAGTATAATTAAGTACGTTGTAGTTGCGCCAACAATCTAAAATTTAAAAGAATCAATGAGTTAATTTTGTAAGCTATAAACGATAAATAATAAGATTGTTATAAGCTTTTCTAGCAAAAAAAAAAATGTTAAGTACATATTAAAATTCCGAATTTTTTTTAAAATTCTACTTAATATACCGACTGTCAAAATATTTAAGGTGCGTAATAAATATTGTGAAAATTTTTCTTAAATTCTAATTAATTCCTAAAGGCTCGGTTAATTTTTGAATATCAATAAATGAAATGAAATACAGACTTTTCTATCGCTGTTTCCATAGACTATAGTTTGATTATATTGCAAGAATTTCTTCAATGTTAAAGATTATATATTTTGACATCAACTGATTTTTTTTTGCTTTAAAAGTACTACATTGCGATATGAATTTTATCGATAAATTTATAAACTTTAGTTTAAAAATGTTCCTAGCTTACCGTGTAAAGCAGCGTACAATCGATGTTAAAGAATCCCGCAGCGGTAATTGTAATTTTCTGGTGTAACAATTGCAGAGAGAATTGTTGAATCTGAAATAAAATAATAATTAGTAACTTTAGGGTGCAACACTTTTGGCAAAACTTGAAGCCAGTTTTGAAAACAAACTCCCTGACTGACATTTGAATGAAATGAAACGGAGTTTAGCTGTCAATTTAATTATAATTTAATTTTTTTAAAACGGAACTCTTCAAACAGTCCTTATTTAGTTATAATTACTACAACTATTCAAAATGTTTTGAACAAACTTAAATAGAGTCCGATAGAAATCTTATGAATTTGAATTATTGTATATGCAAATGAGAGGTAACGTTTCAAGTTTTTAGGTAAGGTAGCAACATTCACTGTATATAAAGTTTTACTTTAATCTAACGACGTGTTTAAAAATGTCCAGTTTACTGCAACAATTATAGATTTTAATTTTCTGAATGTGACTATTTTATGGCATTCGCAAAGACGAACAAAATCCACCTGGTGTCAATTAAAATTGTAATAAATTTTCACATGAAACCGAGTGAATTTGTTAGATCTAACTAGAGAGTGTAAAACGGTCGTAAAAGATCTTTTCAAAAACTGGCTCTTAAAATTTCAAACTTACCACAGAATTGTGATTGTCATTCGACATATCAATATGTATCCGATGTAAACATAAAGCTATACTGGTGGTCTGCAATGAATAAAGTTAAAATGTAAACTCTGAAATTTTATTTTGTATTTATATAATAATTATCTTTAACTTACTCTTTGCACCGTTTTTTCGCACATTATGGCCAGTATCAAAACATTTACTAGATGCGGCAACGACCACATTGCGCTGCCTGCAATCACCAAAAAATCCTTCGTTGTCGAAGCAAAGTTCTTGAAGTTAATGCAAATCAAATAACAGTTGGACGTTATGGATATGAAGTCATTTCCGACATTAACCAACATCGAGTAGCCAAAATAACGATTGAATATTTCTGTTAGGCTAAACAGCCGATTGTACAAATCACGAATAATCAGCAATTTCTTCAATTCCGGATTCTCCATATTGCAGCGTCTATTCTTCTGCATGGAAAGTTCCATTAATGTGAAGGTGGGTGTAATAGATTTTATCGGTTCAAGCGATTTATAGGAGACCTCATCTTTCGCCAAAGGCTTTTCGAGATTGATGTCATTTAAAACTTTGATAAGCTCATCAAATCGCCGCTTGACAATGTGTATGACGGTAAACATTTGAAAGTAACGGAGACCACAAATAATTAACGGCATCAGGTAAAATATCCAGTATAAAAAGAAGTTGTATTTCTCGGTCCAAGTCCAAGTGACCAAGATGAATGCCTCGGAGATAAGGTAGATGGAGAAGAGTAAAAGACCACGTTTTAGGGAGATGCGACGCCATTTACTGGAAAAGGAGGCGAACTCTGTTTTTAAAGCTTTGAAAGGATTTGTGAGCAGGGAACTAGCATTAAAACATTAAAAAAATCGACACTATTTCATAAGGTTTTATTACGATTTATAAATGCTGCTTGTACATTTCGTAACTAGGCATGATATTCAACGTGCTCGAAACACATTTCGTGATTAGGTAGGATATTAAAAACATGAACAATGTTCAGCTGATTTCAAAATTAGACTTGAACCCAGCCCGACGATTTAAGGCCCGGGCACATTGAAGCTTTTTTTCATTCGCCGCGTTTTCCTTTACTACGGTAAGCTGAAAGCCAATGAAATATGTACTATATGTTGAAAATATACAATTAGTTTAATAAAAATACTCAGCTTTAGTGTGCCTGAGCCTGTTGATACTCGTAGTTTGAGATTTTTTCTAATAAATTATTTATATTTCCACAATTACCCTTAAAGCTTACCTTATATTTAAATTCACATTTAAGGATCTCTCAATTATTCGATCAATTTCTTGCAGCTGATTATAGAACGCCTTCTGATCCTCCCTACGCGATAAAGCCTCCACTATAGAGACAATATGAGCCACCCTGATACCGACCAGCTGAATAAAATCTACCGTATCACCGATTTCATTTCCATTGGCCTTAATCAAAACATCATCCGCAAATATGCCATAAAGCAGCAGGGTGGTAGCGACAAAAATTATGACCAACCCATAGAGTTCCAGTGGGCGACAGCGTTGCAGTGTTGAGAATTTACGCTCCAACAGCCAGGGTGAAAGATTGGCAATTTGATAGATCAACTGGAGAGTGAATATCGATTCCATAATCTCCATATTGATGGAGTGTGGGCTGCAGCTTAAGAATTAGGGGGCGGCAATACTTTGTGGTGGTAATATGAGAGTTGCGGTATTCGATTTTTTGGCCCCCTGTTCTAATCAGCTCACTAGCCTTGTTTTTTACTATAATAAGTCTGTATCCGTACGAACTGATTTTATTACCATTGCTGTTTTGTTTTTAATTTTGCACAAAAAAGCGTTCCCATACTCCGTGATCCAAATGTAAGAGAGATGAGAAAATTATGTTCTCTTTTACTACTTTTTACTCGGCTGAATTGCTGTGTAAAAGTAGTAAATTGTAAACAACTGATGCCAGCTGTTTTAGTTTTAAGAAAAAAGCCAAAGAATAAAGTAGTGTTTTTTCTTCTCTAGAATGGAAACAAACAAATTAATTTTACATATAATTTCATAACAATTTTTAACAATTATTTTCCATTTATTACTTATTGGCGCGTTTTGCTTTGCCCAATTTTGTTACAAGTGAGTTAATAGACAATAAATTATATCGCCCATAAGAAATTTAGTACTATAGACAATCTCAAAATAAAATGATGACTTGAACTTTGGACTTTGTTTTCCTTGGCGGATAGTGTTTAGTGCTTCAAGATTAAAAATGAACTGCCTGGGTAAGTATTCCGTATATCTGTTACTTGAATGAAGTACTTACTGTCCATGTGTGTCCAGTCATGATTTTCATATCCATCACACTGTCATTCAATGCTGGTAATGTGAAGTTCAATTAGCTTCAAAGTATTAAGTGTATGTATGTATGTAGTTTGCTGCTTGGTAAGTCTTTGCAGAATGAAGAAGGTCGATTTCAAGGTCAATTTCTCATTCCAGATTACACAAATGGTTCGCAACTTTCATTTTTATATCCTGATGGTACTGATGTTTGTTTAAATAAATGGAGATCGACCCAATGTTAAATACACCGATCGACTCGGAATCACTATCAGATTCCATTGAGCGATGTCTGTTCGTCTGCCAATCTAATCTAATCAAAGTACAGTTCGCAATTATAAACCGATTTCCATAAAACTTGGTACATCCAAGAAGCTTCCACACAAATGTTCCTTCCGATTTGATGTCCTGCTGCTCTAGAAACCGTAACTACCTCCGAGTATGCCTAAATTTAGCATGGCACGGTATGAGCGACAGTTAATTAACTGTGGAGAAACTGGTCTACATAGTTCGATATTTTCGTGTAGCCCCCATACAAAGGTACTTCCCGATTTCAGTCCCAACAGTTCACCCGATTCCGACTAAATTTCGCTTAAAGCGTTACCCGTATCCAGCAAATATAAAGGTCCCTGCCGTTTTCAAGTCCTGCTGCTTGAGAAGCCACAAATTACAACCGATCTAGCCCAAATATTGAATGGTACAATATAAGCGACCATTTATTAATTGTGGTGAAACTAGACCAATTACCACCCACAGAAAGGTCATTCCCGAATTAAGAAATTTCACCTTTAGAAGCCGCATTTAAAATCCGATTCCTACCAAACTTCGCATAGAGCGTTACGAGCGACCATCACCCATGCCCTTTAACATTGTATCCTATCGGTCAATGTTTTCGAATAACCCCCATAGCGTTTTGATGTCCTGAAGCTTTAGAAGCCAGAAATTTTACCCCATCACGCTCAAATTTTGTATAGAACGTAATAAGCGACAATCAATATTACTCATTCACGTTTAACTTTAACATATTGAGTTCGACCTTTCTCAAGCTCCAGGCAGAACATGAAAACTGCTAGTTTTGACAGTCTGAAAATACCCTTAAGGAGACATCGACATCACGTTTATTTAATTTCAAGAAAATAAAATCAATTGTGAACATGTAAATTGTAGGGGTCCATTAAGTCGGACGAAAACAAGTGTTTTTCAAGTCGATTTCTATATAAATTGCACAAATGGCTGGTAGCACTATTTTGTGTAAAGGGTGTTTTGTTAGACGCACGATTTTTAATCTAGCCACACTTTTTTCGGTGTTGGTCTTTTTGACAGCTGTCACCTCAGTTTTGTTTGCCATTTCATAATGAATAAACTATCTCTGGAACAACGTTTGCAAATCGATCCTGATTTTTACAAGAACATTTTGTTTAGCAATGAAGCTCACTTTTGGTTGAGTAGGTACGTTCATAACCAAAATTGTCGCATTTGGAGTAATGACAAATCCACAAGCCATTGTTGAGACGCCGTTACATCTTCAAAAAGTCACTGTTTGGTGTGCTCGATGGGCAGAGGTAATAATTGATTCATATTTCTTCAAAAATGACCCCAGCCATAATATTACAGTCATTGGGGAACGCTATAAAGCCCTGATTAATGACTTTTTTGTGCCTGAATTGGAGGACGTTGATGTGGACGACCTTTGGTTCGAACAAGACGGCGCTGCATGCCATACAGCCAACGAAACAATCAATTTATTGAAGGAAACTTTTGGTGACCGCATTATCTCGCGTTGTGGGCCTGTGGCGTGGCCTCTAAGATTATGCGATTTAACACCGCTGGACTATTTTTTGTGAGGTTATGTGAAGTCGCTTGTCTTCGCAGATTAGCTCGATACGATTAACACCTTGGAAGAGATTATTCGGCGCGTTATTGCTGACATACGGCCAAAAAGTGGTCGAAAATTGGGCCTCGGCAGGAAGTTATTTGAGCCAGCCGCGGCGGCCACTTGCCCGAAATCAAATTTAAAACATACTGGTAATAATGGTTTGTAATAAGGCTAAATTCATGGCCATAACTTATATATAGCATAATTATATGCTACTTATTTCTTCTCGAAAAACGCACTTCTAAAAAAACAACCGCTTTAGAATACCGATATTATTTCCGATTTCAATTAAATTTTGTAAAAAACACGAGTTTACTATTTATATTTCGGCTATTCACAATGGTTTTATTGTCTTTCGGCCAGCCATTAATAGTAACTTTTGATTAATCACAAAAAAAGTTGATTGAGATACTCTTGTCTCGATAAGCTACGACGTAAAAAATCATTGCCCGATATTGTTCATGGGTCAATTCCATTTTTGACCAAGATGGATTTTGCAACACACTATAAACAAATGACAAAACGTTCTCAAATGACAAAACGTTCTGTGGTTATTTACTAGTATTCTTAAAAATGTCAAATTCTGCAATGGAAGTTTCAGTTTGCATCTTGTAAAACTATAGCCAGAATAGCAACCCTCGTCCGTATAATGACTTGAGGGCAACTAAGCATGCTAACTGAGTAACTTTTCTTTAAATTCTAGTTTAGTAACCTGAAGAGAAAATGTATTTTGAAAACTAAAAATTGAAACTAGCAACCATCGCTCGTATTATGACTTGAGGGCAACTGAGCTTGTTAACCAAGTAACTTTTCTTCAAATTCTAGTTTAGTGACCTGAAAAGAAATTTATATTTTGAAAACTAAAATTTAAGACCTGAACATCCAAAATGAATGAATGATCTTGAACCACGAGTCTATTAGAAATTATAAAAGCGATTATATCTGTCAAATGGACAGTTGCCCGTTTATTTACGAGTTTTTTTCATTCACAATGAAGATAACCTGGATTAAACAAAGCCTTAGACTTCATTTCGAGTTTGATTGTATGCCTCCCGACTGCCATCACTTTTGGTAAACTGTATGAGGATTATTAAATGAGTCGCAATCAAAGCACATATCTGAAATGGAAATAAATATAACAAAATAAGAAGCAAAAACCTACTCCAAAATAACAAACTTACTCCAAATATGCAACGCAAATCGAAGTTAAAAAAACGTTTGCCCGATACCTCAATACGTTGATGGAACAACTGCAAAGAGAAATCGTAGACCAGACTCCTATAATTCCTCTTCGATTCCAAACAAGTGAAAGTGGAATTTGCAACCATTAGACGGGTAACCATCAAGGATGTGCGGTGACACTAAAAGTAAACAAAAGTACAGTCGAATTTTCGGACTTGAGATAGACATGTTCCTGATTATTGAAATAATCTCGGAAATGAGGTAAACCTAAAGGCCTGAAAGCGATATTTACTTTATATATTTAATATCTATAATCGGCCTTTTGTGATTGGATTAATCAAGAAAATACTCTAGAAACTGTCAAACACACAGCAACTGTCAAACTGACAGCAACTGTCAAACAGACAGCTATTATATTTTCTTATGTTAACATAGTTTAGTAGATTTTAGGGATTAATATGTATGTACTTTTTCAGTGCCCAAAAATACTTAAAACTTAATAATTACGAGGACTGCTATATATATTTCTGACCTAATAATTGAAATGCGAATGTTTTTCATCAAAAATGGTTTTATTGTTTTTTAAAGTATTCTCCAGCATGATTAATACACTTATGCATGCGCTCAAACCAATTGTCGAAGTTCTTTTTCACTTCGATTGTGACACCTCCAAAACATGGTTTTTGAACGCTTCAACAGCATCTTCTTGCGACGTAAATCGTTGATGTGCGGGAATAAAAAGAAGTCATTGGGTGCCAAATCGGGGCTGTACGGCTGATGGCCCATCAATTCGACGTTTTGGCCGGCCAAAAAGGCGCTGGTTTGAGTCGATGTGTGAGAGCTTGCATTGTAGGGTGCACAATGATTTGTCTTCTCTTGTTCGTTTTTCGAATTTCTCCGAAGACTTCAGACAAACAAATTGTGGTGTAACACTTAGAATTAAACGTCCTACGTTGCTCAAGCGGAACAGTCGCCACATGACCTGTTTTGCCGAAGAAACAGGCGACCATTTGCTTCGAGGTGCTTCTTACACGAACAACTTTCGTTGGATTTGGCTCGTCTTTGAAGACCCACACGGTCGATTGCGGTTTTGTTCTAGATCCGTGATAAGTCACCTGTGACGATCTTATAAACGTCTTTTGAAGCATTGCGATCGTATTTTTTCAAAATTTCATTGCACCAATCGACACCATCATTTTTTTGAGCGATTGCCAAATTGTGCGGGATCCAACGAGAACACACCTTTTTTACGGCCATGTGTTCATGCAATATCGAATGTATGCTGGTGGAATGCCAAGGATGCCTCTATTTCACGGTATGCCACATGACAATCTTGCATTATCAGTTCACGCACGGCATCAATGTTCTCTGGCACAACGTCCGTTTTTGGACGACCTTCGCCTTCAAGCGAGCGTCGGCCACGACCAGTTTTTCACAGTGCTATACTTATAGGATGGTGCTTCATCGCCATACAAAGATATAAGTTCATCGATGCACTCTTGTCGTGATAATCCACATCGAAAGTTGTGAAAAATGATCGCACGAAAATGTTCACGAGTTAATTCCATTTTTTGCCAAATTGATTTTTTCAAGTCACTGTAAACAACACAAATGATGGTCGTACGTCAAAACGTTCTGAGTACGTTTATGCTAAAAATGTAAAATTTTCCAATAGAAATGTCAGATAAGCCAGAAATATATATAGCAACTCTCGTATATACAAGCAAAAAGTATACTTACTTCCTGTTTCAACATTTGACACATTTGACAATATTTGAAGATATTCAAACCCAACGGTATAATGGTGGACAACGACGCCATTATGGTAGTAATGGGCAAAAGATCGTCCAACGCCAATAGCGCCCAGTAAATGTGACATGTAAAATCAAGAAAATACGAAGCCGTGGCCGCAAACATGGAGGCCTGCGAAAATTCATTGAGACAGTAAAATGCCTCATAGATGCAAGTATACAACTCCTTGATGTGGTTCAAATACTCCAACGACTCCAAGTTCTTATAATCAATGTCCAGCAACTGTTTTGTCTGCTCCGTTTTTAAACTCACCACCTGATGGAGTTTTTGATTTAAGCTCAGTAAATAGTTTGCCAGTAATTCGACATACATCTGTAATTGTAGAATTCTTAGGCGCATGGCTAAAATCGCTATCAAAGCCCACCAAAAGTATCCCGGATCGGAAAATAGAATAAAATGCAAACCGAATAGAAGAAGGCCCGTTATAGAAATTGCAGACAATATTACAAATGTTCTCCTTAAGTTGGCCACAATCGCCGGTCTGCCCACATCCACCCGTAGGCGCAATTTAAACGACACCTCGATTTCATTCAAAATCCTTAAGAAGTCATTGTGTTCCTGTTGTTTGGCCAAGCACTCCCACATCATCACCATGTGCGTGAAGAGTTGCGAGACAAAGACAAAACTGGAAACAAACCACGATATGATGAAATCATTGTCCAAATGCGAGTTGAGTATGCCCAATACACAATTTGTGCAAAGAACCATCATCAGCAGCATGGTATAGAGAGTCAGGAACACCTTTAACCTGCGGTTGGCATATCTGGGTTGCGGTATATAGATGCCAAAAACCGAACAGCATTTAAGGAGAATTTCCAAATCCTTGTCCATTTTTCACTCCCCAATAAATGAATGAGTACAAAGTTAAAAAAAAACAACTGAACGGTCAGTAAATATGTATTCCTAGAAAAAGGCCCTATACTCGTACTACCCAGAAAGGTAGAAAAGGTCGTCTAGTAAGTTCGCTACAAATATTAACTAGTTGTGTTAGCAAATTCATGAACATTTGATTTATAGTGGCATTTATTTTTGTTATCAAGATTTAATGATGGCATTTTATCGATGATCGATGTCTGATGCTATTACTAGGTTTTGAACCTGGGCGTTTTTGTGCATACTACCTCTTTGGTTCGATATTGAAACTTTATTCTGTAAAGTATTTTTTTTCGGTTTTTGTAGGGATTGAAACCTGTGCGTTTTTGTGCATACTTCTACCTCAGTACGGAAATTGTTTTATTTTAGCCCAGTGCTACGAAAGTCATACTCGTGTATTGCAACTTCTTTCTGTAAAGTAATTTTGTGTCGTTATTTGCTTTTCAGTGAATTTTATAGATTTAGATTTGATATGCATCGTTATAAATTACCCAATCGACGTGATGACATTCGATAATTTGTGGGTTTTCTAAGCAAAACATGAAAGCCAATAAATTTTGGAAAGTTGTCTTGGTAGTTATTAGCATTAGAGTTTGCAATTTCCTTAACGCCCTATAAAAAAAAGGAAAAATAAACTATAAGACATAAGTAACTGTCAAACTGAAATAACAAATCATGATTATTACTTATAAAAGCCGTTTTTTGAGGTAACCTAGTTTGTTTGCCATATAGTTATCTGGTAATATTGAACAAAATTCAACAGCAAGAGGGATCATTGGCGAATTCATCAAAAGCAAACAACATAAAAAATATAAATTGTAATAATAAAATTAAGTAAATGTAATAAATAAATAAATTAAGTTGTTTTTGCTTCCCAAACACAAGGCTGTAGGACGGAGCGAGCAACAAGTGATGCATGGGAGCAGAAACACCTAATCCAACGAAAGAAAAAAATTGATTGTTATCTAAAAGAGCAGAAATTATGCTCAACAATTCTATTAACAAGTCTAAAATCCGATGAGCGCCCAAGAAGATAGTAATGGACCCTGTAAAGATAGAAACCAATTTTCATTTCATATGAGAGATGTTCTTATATCCGATACTTACTATATCATCATAGAAAATGGTGTAGAATGCCAACTTCCCAAACCAAAATAAGATCAGACTTCAAGCGCGCACCATTAAAATATTAGGCTGCAGTTGCCGATCGTCTATTGGCTGAAATATTTAATGCTGATATATATGGTAAATGTACCTCATTGGAAGAATTTTGTCTCTTTTTCCATTGCATTATCAAGATGGAAAACTTGTCCCTTAAAAATGTATGCTATTTTTTCGCGTATTTGAACCTGGATTACTTGCTCGTATTATAGTAGCGCACACTGGCTTTCACATTACGCCGTAAGACTTACGAAAACTGGTAGTTTTTTAGCTTGTTTATCAGTCAAATTCAGGCAGACCGATTTAAATTATTGTACTTAAAGTATATACTTGGATTTTAGGTCAGATTTTCTATCCATTGTAATTGAATTAATCTGGGCAATATATCCAAAACGGTCAACTTGACTGCGATAATCGCAATTCCTTTTTTTATTTTAATACTGCCTAAGTTTATTTAGAAACGCATGCCCGCTTATTGTTCTATTCTGAGTTACCTTGTAGTTCCGGACCTTGTTGAGTTACCCTGTTGTACCTTTGCCAAATTTTCAATAAAACGACTGGGTGTTTTTTTTTTGTATTTTTCACATAAATACTTTGGTTGTTTTTCTCATTTATTTATTAATTATTGAAATATAATGGATTTTGTTTTCTGAGATAAGCTTGTTGTTGGTTTTTTGTAGTTGTTTTTTGTTTTGAGGTTTTCATAAAATGTAATTTAAATTGTGTCTTTGGAGATATATACTTTCATTATTTTTTCTCATATATATTTTTTGGTTTTGCTTTTTTTCAATTGCAGTTGATGTTTTTTTTTTAAAGATTCTCGTTTAAAGGAGTTTTGTTTTTTTTTAACTTTTTGGTGTGGTTTGTTAGGGCTTTTATGGTTTTTAAATTATTATAGTTTTTGACGTTTTAGGGTTGTTTTTTTTTGGTTGTTAAAAGCTAATAATAATAATTTGTTTGTTTTTAACAAATTGTCATTATTTTAATCTGGATTTTTAAGGATTTTAAAGGGTTATTAAGGCATTAAGAAATAAACAACTAATACAGTTTTCTCATATATATTTTTTTTTTGGTTTATGCGGGTTTGAAATATAAATATTTAAGCTAAAAATTCGTTTAACAAAATTAGTTTTGCGGTTTTTTTTGCTTTATTTAGGGGGAACCTAACAGAAAACTTACAGAGGTTTAACAAGAGATTCTTCGGGACTTCAATATTTCTTTAGCAAAAACGGAAAGAATTGAATTTGTGTAAATATATATAATTGTTTTTAATTTTTGGTTTCGATTTCCGGATTTTATATATAGTTTTTTCTTGTTGTTAAATAACATTTAAGGACATTGATACGTGTTTTGTTTTATATGCAAATATAAATTAGTTTTGCTCAATATTTGGGGTTTTCCTTAAAGATTTTTCAATATGTTCTTTTTGTCTTTATAATTTTATGTCTTTCAAAACCTGTTGTAAAACCTTTTGCTTTATATGACGCTTTCTTTATTAGTTGTTTGTTAAGTTTTTTTTCGGTAAGTTTAAATACTTTTTTTTAATCTTATGTTTAACAATCATAAATAGTTTGTTTTTCTTTGTTACTAAATTCATTATTTATTTAATTATAATTAAATATTTGTTTTCTTAAGCTTTGCCTCATTTTTTGTTTGTAAAATTAAGAAAAGATTAACGGAAAACATGGATAATAAATAAAATTAAAAAGATAAATATTGAAAAGGGCTCAAAGAAAAAAGAAAACATTATCAACCTGAGTTCAGCAGCTTAAAGACTAAAGACTTTTTCGCCGCAGACCGTCTCACACGGCACGGCTATCGCAACACCCTGCGCCGAAAAATGTTTTGATCTGTTAGCTGCTTTCAGGTGGGGGCATAACTTTGACAAAATCTCAAAATTAGCATTACATTTCACAGTGTTTCAATTGCCTTTAAGCTCATTTGGGAATTATTTTTCAAGAATCTGAATCTCTGCAGTAGATTTTGCAATGTGCTGGATCAATTAGATATATCTTTCTCCTGCTGGCGCCCAACAGATAGGCTACGTAGATTCTTCATAATAATAAGTTTTCAACATATTGTTTCAACAAATTTTCAAAGTGGAAACGTTGACGTCATTATGTATTCTAGGGGTTTTCTTTGAGCTTTTCGTGCCAGACTTTCATGTCTTCTTGGCGCCCAACGTCTAGATGGCTCCTACACCTTTATAAGCTTGTCTGTAGTTTACATTTGTTATGCCCCTTCAATTTCTTCATTTTAATGTCATGAGCCTTTGTGTAAATCAAAACATATTAAACAATATAAAAACGATTACACATTGTAAACGAAAATAAGCAAATAATATTAAAAACGTAAACCTGCTTAAGCAAATTTTCATTCTTCTTGCCTTCTCTATCGTCTTTTCTCTTCCTGCAAAAGTTATGGCCTTTCTTCACATACAAAAAATTATCACATTTTGCGCTAAAAAAGTATGAGGAAATAAATGTTTGAATTGTATATTTATTTTTTTGTTTGCTTTTTTGAGTTGCTCAAAATACTGTATCAGAGTTCTCAGCCGAACGATATTAGGCGGCGTCATTACAGAGGACAAACGTTTTAAAAAGCTGAAGAAGCAGTTCACATTTCGCTGAAAGTTTTCTATTGCCAAATTCATAAAAATGTATAAAAGGTTTAAAATTCAAATTTTCTTAATAAAATTTTTCTTTAACCCTATTGTTAATTGGTTATAAATAAGAGAGTAATAGTTTAAAAGTATGGATTTAAATATCGTAAGTGGCTGGCAGTAGTTAGAATATTTCTAAATTCAGAAAGTACTTTTTTAAATTTCGAAGAAAATATATTTTGCTAAAAATATTGTGCATTTTCATTGTTTCTGTTTGTCCGACTACCATTTTGAGCCGCTGCTGTGAATTCATCCTTAGACCCCCAACTCTGGACAGGACGAATTTATTGTGACGTTTTTTGTTAAAAGGGGGATTAAAATCCCCAAAGCTAGTCTTGAAATTTCTCTATCCACTAAAAGTTGCTTGTAAATACGTGCTGGGCGATCTAAGTTGCAGACCGACCGCCTGAGAACTCTGTACTGGACGGTAGCCAGTTTTTTTTTTTTTTGGGGTTTTGCATATTTTTTTGTTTTAAATTCAATTCTAAATTTGTTACCTAAATTTATTTCTTATGTAAACTGCAAAAAATTTAAATCTTAAAAAGCCTTTATGATGTCTTTTGGGTTTCTTACTTTTGTTTAGATTATGTTTCTGTTTTTCGAATTTTTCGACTTAAAGTATTTTCGGTTTTTATTTTCTGGGTATGTTGGTAGAGTGCATCGTTTTCTCTCACTATTTCTTTTTTATTTTCTAAATCGGTTTCTTGTCAGAAAATGGTGAAGTTGAAGCTGTATCCTTTTTATTCTTGATTAAAATCTTTTGTTTTTTTTGTGTATTTGTAGTTGTTGTCCTTTTCTGTCTTTTTTGTTTGTCTTTTGTTCATACGTCTGAAGCTGTTATGAAAAATGTAAAAAAAGTTTAATGTTAAAAAAATAAAAATGTATATTTGTTTGTTGTTGTTTTCATAATTTTTTTATTGTTTACTACGCTATTATTTGTGTCTCTTTTTTGGTTTTTATCCTCCACCGTTTTCCTTTAGAAATTATCGCAACGTCTTTATTTCAGTTTAATCAATTTTCAATGATTTTTTTTTAATTCAACAACAATACCTTTTCGACAACGTTTATGTTTTCGTTTTAATTTCTTTCAGTGTATAATTTCTAACTACAGTTCCTATCCTTTAACTTAGATACTCAAAATGCTCCTTTCTTATTCATCTTCTTTTTTTCTTACTGCCTTTCCATTTTCCTTGTCTACGGTTACTTATCTTGTATTTTTTTGTTATTAGCGAAATTATAAAGAATTGCACAGAAAGCCTTTGGAAATTGTTTTTCTTTAAATAAAAAAAATCCAATTTGTTTTTTATCGAAAAAATTATAAATATTTTATTTTCTGAAATGAAAAAAAGGAACTGAAAATTTTCACAAAATTAGTGATGAGTTATTTTTTTAATGACATACTGTAAAGTTTAATTTTTTTTCTTTAAAAAAAAAAAAACAAAAAGTTAACTTAAATGTAATACAATAAAATTCGTGGCTTCTTCTTGGAGAGAGGCACATTTTCTTTATTTTTTGTTTGTTTTATTATAATTTAACTTTTTAAATATTTCACGTATTTGGTTTGTTAACAACACATATTTATAGTTTAGTAATAATACTTTTTTTTTCTTTTCTCTCAGTGTATGCAGAAAACTAATGAGTTATTTTTGTATGAAAAAAAAAACAATTGAAAATGCAAAGACGGAAAATGTTCAAATTTACGAAAGTCTTATTGAAAAACGTTCGCAATTAGAAAACAGAAATACTACCAACAACTCTTATCAGAAAAAAACCCGCATGTTAACCATTTTCAGCAAAACACCGTGTTACAACTGTTTATAATTGCTTATAAGAAACAATTGCATATAAGAAACAAACTTGTGGTATTTTTGACTTTCTTTTATCCGTTGTCCACTGAAGTAGCACGAAATGCCAAAATATCAATATTGAATGAAGTCTTTGACTTCAAACGGTGATAAGTCGGTGTAGCTTTCAACACCTGTTTAGCAGCTAATGAAAACGTATTATTACGCCTAAGTGTTACTCTTAACATCCCTTTAAGGCACAGGCGGGGCGTAACCTGTTCTTCAATATGGCATTATGCTCGGCCATAGAAAAGGGAAATTTGCTCTAAAACGCAGTTGCATTGTGTTCTTTTCAGAGTTGTATTTGATTCAGAAGATTTCTGGTATTTCAAACCATTGCATTTTCAATCTTTTTTGTTAATATAATAATGTATACTGTATGTAATCAAAATTAAATATATTTTTGTAATATTTGTTTAAAATTAATATCAATTTGTTGTTTGTATTAATACTTTCTTGTTAGGTTCACATTTAAAGACATTTAATTGTATATTTGTTTTCATAGTTGCATTTGGTTTGGATTTATGTTTACGCTTTTGATTTCATTTTCAATACTTGGTTTGAGGCTTACGATTATTTTTTGTAGTTTCACAAAATATGTCTTTACCTGTGGCTTACTTTGGGTTTCACATCGAAATCAAATCGATAATCTTTGTATAATTAGCTCGATTGTTGTTGGGGAAAATAGGACAATGGGGTCGGGAAGGAGGATAAAAGGTACGAGGAAAAAAAAGAGTGGGTTGTCATGGTGTAGAAAATGCATGAGTGTGATCTTTAGTGATTTTTCTTAGTAGTTCTTTAATAGTTTTCTGGTTAAATATTCGTTATTTTTAAAATAATTTATATAAGGGTGTTTGTTTTACTTTGACGTCTCTTTTTAACATTTAAAATGAGTTTAGAACAAAAACTTGTTTTTTCTTTTTTGTTGTTGTCCACTAAATACTACATGAAAATAGTTTTTTTTCAATCATTCATTTGGTTTTCTCTATTTATTCCATTCGTCCCATTCATCTTGATTAACGTGTTAATCATCATCATTTTCTGTATGTGTTTTTTGTTGTTGTTAGTTATCGTTTTCTTGTTTTGTTTGTGTTCTACTTATTAAAATTCGTTAGATATCCGTTGAAGACTAAAACGTTTGCCGTTGAAATGAAAGTAAGGAAAAGCTTTAGTCGTGTTCGTTCCTCACAAATAAGCGGTTTACAATAACAAAACGAGCCCATTGCTGCCCGTTGAAAAACCCCGCCATATTCGTTTAAAACTTCTGAGCTTTCTACGACTTTGGCAACAATAGAGCTTTCGTGCTTTGCGAAAGCCTTATTGGTTTGTCGTGTTGTTGTTCGGTTAGTTCGGTTCGGCCTGTGTCATATTAAGAAAATAAGCTTTTTTTGTTGGTGACATGTATCCATAAAGCCTTGGAAGCTTTAAAGCTTTCGTTTTCCTATTTAGTTATCAAAAGCTTAAAGCTTTGCTCGCTAGTAGAGATTTTCTTCGGTATGTATGAAAGATTTTTGTCTTAGTAGTACTAGATTTTGTTTTGGTTCACTGTCTGCTGTCGGTCTCTAAAACTGAAACTGAATTTTGAAACTTAATTTTCCGAAAATGCTACAAACATCCCCGTGGCCTAGAATTCCAAACGGTAAGCGGAGCAAGAGGTCTCGTGATCCTGCAAGTTAATGGTACATCTTGAAGCCGATGGCGACAGATCGATGCGGTATTTGGCCAGCAGCTCCTCGTTTTCAGCCACCCAATATCCTAGGACATCGGTGTCGTAGGTGGGAATGATAGTTACCTCTGAAAGGAATAAAAGACATAGTCAATTATGGAATAATGTATCATTTAAACTGTCTTACTCCCAACTTACCTAATTCTTTATCTTCCCAGGTTTGTTTGGCCTCCAGTAGGGCGTCGTACACTTGGCGACTAGGTTCGGTGCCTGAGAAAACGTAATAGCGCGCTCGCACTCTTTTGAAAAACTCCACGTGCGAGTAGTAGGAGTTGCCATTGTGTGGCACATAGGTCAAGTCCACGTAGACCGGTGCGGGCTTCTTCGCCTTGCTGGGCGATTCGGAACGTTTGCGCAAATTCTTTTCATTATTTAAACGAGTCTTTGTGGCCACCAATCGTCGTTCCTTCTTAGGGGTGGTTCGCACATCGCTGCCCTCAGCAGCCATAGGTGCTGGCGATGGCAGTCCCAAGGGTTTGCCCCATTCCATAAGCTTATCGTCTACGGTGGAGGACGCTGTCGCCGAAGCGGAGCTTGAGGATGAAGTTGTGGTTTCAGCTGCTGTCACTCGACTGCTGACACCATCGGCCAGAGTTGTCGTAACGGTTGTTGTGGTTGTCACTGTGGTGGTGGCTACACCATCGGCGTCTTGTGTAGATTCCACTGAGGTTGTTGTGGTAGATCCTTCTGTAAATTTGGTCTTTTGTACACTGCTGAGGGGGAATTTGGGCTTTTCAGCACTGGCTACGGTGTGCTCGACTTCTTCGGCTTTAGATGGTGAGTAGGAATATTTGGCTGTCACCGAGGACATGACGTCGGCCCCTCTCAGCTCGACGTGTTCCTTAAGAGCCTGTTCAAAGCCGATTTCGGCTTCTTCTAAGAATTTGGGATCACCTTGTCGGGTGCTGTCCACCGAACCGGATGACTGTGATATTGGCGATTCGGCAAAGTCTTGCATGCGTTGTGTTACACCCTGTATTGTGATTGGTTGTGTAGGTTTGGTATCGAATGAATCTGGCAGTGCTCCGTAGAATGATGTACTCATAGGATCCGCTATCTTGTGGGCGAAGGGGGCGGTTGTAATTGATCTAGCGGCAGAGAGGTCTTCATATTGAGGTGGTATGTCATCCTGGCTTTCGTCAATATCAAAATCGGACCGTTTGCTGACACCCGAGCCAGATCTTTGCAAGTCAAAGCCGGCACCATGCGATGAAGTTACCGAGCGCGGAGAAGCTGGTACTTCGTCATCGCTCGTGTCGTCGCTTCCGGGTGTGGAGGAGCGATACATGCTACGCAGCATGGCGACTTCTTTGGGCAGTATGACATCGCTCTTATCACTTTCGCTTGTGGTACGAGTTGTGGTCACAGTTACCTTCTCTCCTTCGGGATCAGTGGAGTCTGTGGTGGTGATTGTCTTTTCTTCGGTGACAAATTCCTTGCCATCGGTCGATATAACTTTGGTCACGGTAGTGATAGTGGTTGTGATAATCTTCTCAGTGCTGCCACTCAAAGCGGCCGTCTTCTCTATGCCACGGACCTCGTGTAAATCGGGCAATGTTTCGTGGTCCTTACGTAGCGCCGCTGACATAGAAGCAGCCGAGGCTTCAATCTGTTCCGTAGTGAATGATGCGGCGGATTTCAAGTCTTCTTTCGAGACTCTGGGGAAGGGCGATGTTGGCTTTGGAGAAGATTCCGGTGTCTCAGTCAGGGATTCTCTGCCCAAAGGTGTGGGTATCGATTGGCTTTCCGATGTTAAAGCTCCGGGGCTCGATTTTCCGCTGATATCTTTGGGTGAAAGGGGTGCAGTATGTGCAGTAGTAGTTTCAGACCCTGCCACCTTGCTGGCTGTTGTAGTGCTTGATGTGGCAGATGAACCGACACTGGCGGTAGTTTTGACTATGCCAGGACTGACGGGAGCTGTGGGAGGTGTTTTACGGTCGGCCAGTTCATGGTCATATGAGTGCGCCAAAGTCATGGATTCTTTTTGAATTACAGTCTGTGATTTATGTTCTGAGCTAGACACGTGTGTCTCTTTCTTTTCATGGGATACAGTTTTTACCTCAGCCGAGGTTTCCTCAGTTAGCTCCTCTTCTTCGAGAACATCACCAGCAAGCACTTCTCCTGAAGGTTTATAAATACTTGTTGTCATTATGTTGGCAACAGATTTAGAGCGCGACTCCTTTATGTGAGCCTTTTCGTCATCATCCTCGGATTCGTCTTCGACATCACTGTGGGTCAAACGACCATCGCTGGTTTGGCTTAACGCTGACTCACGACGGGCGTCCAAAGTGGAGGTAGTTGCAGAAGCGCTCGCCTTCGACTTACTGATGGCATCATATGCGCTCATAATTTCCTTAGTGGAAACGATTTTCTCGGTAGCCAGGAATTCTTCAACTGTTTGTTTTAAACTCTCCTTCACTGAACTTTCGGCGGTCACTGAGCTGACCGCAGACTTTTCTTTGATCGAAGTGTGAATTTCACTTACCATGGATTCCGAAGAACAGTCTTCGGAATAGGCGAGAGAATCTTCAGCGTGTGCTAGCAATTCAACTTTCTCGCTTGACTCCTTGGTCTCCACTTCTTTTGCGGCTTCCTTGTCCAGGGCAACGCTGGAGAGGGAACCAATTTCAACTTTGAGACTGCTGAGGGACTCTGAAGATGCTTTAGCAGTTTCACTAACTATTAGCCGGCTCGTTTCAGTTACAATCTTCTTGCTTTCGGTAGAGCTGACAACCTTTGATTCGTGGGCTGCGGAAGTGGATGTTTTGGTGATGACAGTGGCACCAGTAGAAATTATTTGAGATTTTTCCATAGCAACAGCATCCTTTGAACTGGTGTGGCTGGCTTCGGATGTAGGTCGGGACACTTCTTGGCCACCCAACATGTTTTCCGTTGTAGCCAGAACAGACTCACGCCTGGACTCGGTAGCAGATTCATCTTTCAAGCTGACGTGGCTAGCCACAGATACTGGCCGGGATTTTTCCTTTTCACCAGCTAAAGGGGATTTAACGTCAGATTTGCTTTCGGCTGTAGATGCTTCCTTCTCTTCTGCTGTCGAAATCATAGATTCTTTTCTTGATGTAGCATCAGCAATTTCAGTAGTTGATGTCAAAGATTCTTTTCTTATATCGGCAATTTCATCTTTGGTACTTGTATGGCTGACCACAGACACGGGACGAGATATATCTTTGGTCTCCGGTGTAGGAGATTTATCGCCAACTTTGCTGTCTGCAGTTGAAAGCATAGATTCACGTCTCGATGCAGCTTTATCGTCAACTATGAATTCTGTTCTTGATTCAACTTTAGAACTAATTACTGAAGAAGGCCGAGAAACATCCTTTTCGGGTGTTGGTGATTTTACGTCTTTGTGGCTTTCAGTAGTCGACATCAGCGACTCTCGTCTGGATTCTGGTTTTTCCCCATCCTTTGAGCTGACAACGGAGGCAGAACGGAATGCTTCTTTTCCTTCTGACAAATGGGATTTGTCGTCGACCTTTATTTCGGCAGTGGATTCTTCTTTTCCGTCGCCATCTTTAGAACTCACAATACTGGTCACAGAAATATGACAAGAAGCGTCTTTTTCATCTAATGTTGTGGATGTATCATCCCTCTTGCTTTCCGCCACAGACACAGCGGATTCACGTCGTGATTCTGGTTCTGGCATAGAAAGTGCGGCTTCTTTTTCTTCTGGTGTAGTCGATTTTTCGACTATTTTGCTTCCAGCGACAGCCAGCACAGACTCCACTCTTGATTCAACCTTTTCTTCTGCACCCGAAATGATGGATTGTTTTCTCGATTCAAGTTCTACGATTTCATCTTTAGTGCTGGTATGGCTGGCAACAGAGACAGGTCGGAAAGCTTCCTTATCATCCTTAGCAGGAGATTTGTCATCTTTGTTGCTGTCAGCAGTTGATAGAATCGATTCACGCCTTGATTCAGGTTTTTCGTCAGCAACGAATTGGAACGATGCGCGAGAAATTTCTTTGTCATCTTTTTTGCTTTCGTCCGCAGATGCAATGGATTCACGTCTAGATTCAGGTTTCTCTTCGGTGGTTGAAATCGCGGATTCTTTCCGAGACTCCGCTTTTTCTGTTTCACTCTTTGTACTTACATGGCTGGCAGCGAGAGCGGGTCGAGAGACCTCTTCCTTATCTGGAATTGTGGCGGACATCACCGACTCTGGCCTCGTTTCTGATTTCTGCTCAGTTGTGGAAATCAAAGACTCTTTACTAGATTCAGCTTTGTCAGAACTTGCATCTTTACTGCTATCTCCTACTGACAATGCAGATTCACGGCGTGATTCAACTTTATCAGAAGAAGGGATTGAGTCCTTCGTGGCATCTAATTGTTCGTCTTCTTGCTTTGAACTAATATGACTGCCTTCTTTACTTTTGGCAGTGGATAAAACGGACTCACGTCTAGACTGGGATTTATCATCGACCTTGTCGGCAGTGTCTTCCTTTGAACTGATATCGCTAGAAACTGAAACTTTGCGCGAATCCTCTTTTTCATCAGATGTTGGCGATTTGTCATCAATTTTACTTTCGGTGGCCGATAATGTGGATGCAGGCCTGGATTCTGATTCCTTCTCTTCGGTATGAGATTTATCTTCATCGGGAGTAGGCGATTTATCATCATCCTTTTTGCTTTCAGCAGTCGATAGCACAGACTCACGTCTGGAGGGTACATCTTCTTTCTCTTTGGGAGTAGGCGACTTATCATCCTTCTTACTTTCGGTGATTGACAACACTGAATCACGTCGTAATTCAGCCTTTTCGTCAGTGGTTAATATTATTGATTCCTTTCTTGACTCGATTTTCTCAAATTCTGCATCTTTTGTACTGATGTGACTGGCTGCAGATGCTGGTCGTGAAACTTCCTTTCCAACAGGAGTAGGCGACTTATCATCCTTCTTGCTGTCAGCAGTCGATAGCACTGATTCACGCCTGGAGGTTAGATCGTCTTTTTCTACGGGAATAGGCGACTTATCATCCTTCTCAGTTTCGGCGACAGGTTGTAGCGATTCTCGTCGTGATTCAGCCATTTCTTCAGAGGTTGATATTATCGATTCCTTTCTAGACTCAATGTTATCAACATGAAAATCTTTAGAACTAATGTGACTGGCTGCAGATGCTGGCCGTGAAGCTTCCTTTTCACCTTTCTTACTTTCCGAGGCGGACAAAATAGATTCTCGTCGTGATTCAACTTTATTCACAACTATTGATTCCTGTTTTAAATGGGCTTTCTCTGCTTCAGATTCGTTGGAACTTATATGACTGATAGATGAGGCAGGACGCGAAATTTCCTTCTCTTCTGGCGATTTAGGATCCTTCATACTTTCTGCTGAGGATAACACTGGTTCACGTCCTAAAGTTTCAACATCCTTCAGGCTAACATGACTTGCTGCTGAGGTGGATCGCGATGGTCCCGTTTCTTCAGCTGTGGGCGATTTGTCATCCTTTTTGCTTTCAGCACTCAACACCATAGGTTCGCGAGGGGAGGATGAATCTTTCTCTTCCGGACAAGGTGATTTGTCGTCTATTTTGCTATCGGTCGCCTGTTTTTCTTCAGCGCTAGAAATCAGAGAGTCCTTTCGAGATTCAATTTTGTGAACCTCCTCCTTCGCGCTAGCATGGCTGTCCTGAGAGGCAGATGGAGATGCTGTGGTTTTGGCATGCTTTGTGGGTTCTTCTGAAGCTTGGCTAGCTGCTGAATCTGGTCTTTCTTTGTCTTCGAATGGACTTGAGGGAAAGTCGGCTTTGTCATCGTATGTATCTTCATCCCGTGTTAAGTCTTTTTCACTGTAAACACTAACTGCCGATTCACGTCTCCAGTCCAAATCCATACTGGAAGTCGACTCTTTGCGTCCGCTCACATCTCGTTTTCCCCTTAGTTGGGCCTTTTCGGATTCTTCTATTTTATCCTTTTCTTCAATGGAAGCAGGACCGGAGGACTTTAGATCAGGGGATGATTTTTCCGATTCCACTTCAGTTTTAGGAACCTTTTCTAACGTTGGTTTCTCCTTATCCTTAGGCGATGATTTTTCGGACACACCTTCGGCAATGGGTGCAGGTGTAAACTGGATCGAACCCTTGGGGCAAATTTCAATTTCTTCACCACCATCTTCACTGCTGGCTGTAACCAGCATTCTTTGGACTGTTGGAGCTTCTGGTTCTTCCACTGACTTCAGTTTCTCCTCAAGTTCTTTCTCATCAAAGTCTGGTATAATTTCGGTAATGTCTTTCTCAGATTTCAGAACTTTGGCGACATCTGCCACGATTTTGAAGACTTCCTCTTCGCGTGGAGACACTGGCCTAGCTACTGCTGACTCAACCAAGGCAGTAGGGAACTCCGAGGGTGGAGTAGAGCGGTGTTCTTCTTCCTCTTCTTTGATGTCGTGTAGACCAGAATCTTCCTTATCCGTAACAGTGATTTTAAGTTCGGGCGAGTCCATTGTGGTAATGTGGGTCTCTCTGAGTTCGGTGGTGAACCCTAGTGACTCGGCTACTGATGAAGCTTCTTGCGAAAGACTCTTCATAGTTGTCTTTGTAATTTCTTTATCAACTTCCTTCTTAGCATCGACAGCATCCTGCTTGATGTCCTCGATTATTTTTGTAATATCATCTTGGGAACTGACCATATTTTTGGAAATTTCACCCGAAATAACCTTTGCATCTTCTTGGAGGCCTTCAACTACAGATTCTTTCGCACCCTTAACATCTTCGATAAACGTGGAAGTTTCCTGTGCAATCTCCTCGCTCTTAGCGACTACTGATTCTTTTACATCTTTTACAATTTCCTCTGCCGAATGCTTCATCGCATCTAACTTGTCATCAACTGATTTAATAACTTCTATGGTAGTCACTGAAACCTGGGATTTAGAATCGGTAACCGTTTCGCCAATTGCGCCCGTAGCTGTGTTGATAGTTTCATGTGGTTTCACTTGCAGAACTTCAACATTAGAGGCCAATTCTTCCATGGTCGATATAAAGCTTGTTTTAGTATCCTCTACTGATTCTTCGACTTTGCCAGTCAGTGTTTGGGCAAGCTTTTGAATAGTTTCCTTTCCTTCTACAGCTTCGGATTTTGCTTCAACAACTTTTTCTTCAACTTTAGAGGAAACGGATTTGACCTGATCTTGAGCTTCGGCGAATTTCACACTAGCCTCTTCAGCGGCATGAATAGCTGAGTCTTTAAGTTCATCAAGTTTAGAGGAAAGGTCTGAAATGGATTGTGCGTGGCCCTTAACATCTTCGATTCTGGACTCTGCTTCAGTTAATGGCAACTCTACTATAGCTTTACCTTCCTTGTCATCTGCAATCTTCTTCGAAATGTCTGCAGAAGAAACTGTGCTGATAGATTTAATTGTTTCTTCGGCTGTTTCCTTGATGTCCTTGGACAATTTCTCGCCAGAGGACTCAGCTGTTGAAACGGTTTGGGTTACTACTTCAGTTAATGCTTCAGAGTCTTTTGTGAAAATGTCCTTAACGAAACCGGTTATGGATCCAAATATGCCTTTGGGTGATTGCTGTTTGGCAACATCTTTAACTGCCACATCAACTTCTCCTGCTTCCGATGCAAATTCAGCGGCCTCGTCAACTGGAGAGGAAACGGTGTCGGAAACAGAAAATTGGGATTCTATTTTCAAATTCTCGCTTGACTCCATAACTTCTTTGGGAAAATCGCCATCAGCTACATCAACTGGACTGGAAGTGGTTGGCAACTGTCCTGCTTTAACTGTTGGCTGAAGTTCCAACGTAAACTCTTCCTTCTTCATTTTTACTTCGTCGAAATCTATAGAGGCTTTATCGACCGGTGATGATATGGTCTCAACTTGCACGGGAGAAGCTTTTCCGGAAGGTAAACTTCCGGCCATTGAAGCTGGACGTGAAGGTTCCTTTGAAGTTTTGTCAGATTGTTGGTCTTCATCTGGAATGCTTCCAACAACCGAAACGTGTCTTGACAATTCTCTATCTTCCGATTCGGGTTTGGCAGGTTCAGGTGACTTCATTTTTTCTCCGTACTTTTCGCCAACAGTGGATGATTTTCGGGAAGGTTCCATTGATTTTTCATCAGTTCGTTTCTCTTCTTTCACTTTAACTACGTCAACAGTAGATGATTTACGGGAAGCTAATTTTTCTTCGACAGCAAATTCGGCAGCATCATCAACTGGAGTGGAAACGGTGTCAGTAACAGAAAATTGTGCCTCATGTTGTAAATCCTTATCTGTGACCTCGACTTTCTTAGGGAAATCACCGTCGGCAACGTCAACTGGGCTGGACGTGGTGGGCAACTGTCCTGCCTTAGCAGTCGTCTGAAGGTCCAACGAAAATTCTTCTTTTTTTGTTTTCAGTTCATCAAAGTCTTTTGCAGCTTCATCGACCGGTGAAGATATTGTGTCAACTTGGCCTGGTGAAACTTTTGCGGAAACTAAACTTTCAGCAATGGATGCTGGTCGCGATATATCCTTTAAACCGTCGTCAGTTGTTACATTTCCATCAGGAATGCTACCAGCTGCAGAAGCAGGGCTTGATGGTTCCTTTGTCACTGATTCTGGTCTAGATGCTTCAGAGGACTTCTTTCCATCATCTTTAATGCTTCCAGCGATCGAGGGCTTGCGAGAAGGTTCTTTGGATTGTTCAGCAGATTTCCCCTCAGTTTCATCTTTAACACTACCGGCGACTGAATGCTCCTTCGATACTTCGGCTGATTTCTTGTCGTCATCTTCAACGCTTTGTGCAATTGATGGTTTACGAGATGGTTCTTTTGATTCTTCAGCAGATTTTTTCTCATTCTCTTCTATGACACTTCCGGCGACTGAAGACTCCTTTGATTCTCCGGTTGATTTATTGTCATCGTCATCTTTAATACTACCTGTAGTGGAAGGCTTGCGAGAAAGTTCTTTGGATTCTTCAGCAGATTTCTTTTCCTTCTCATCCTTGACACTGTCAGTAATGGAAGACTTGCGGGAAGATACACCATCTTCGCCCTTCGTAGAAAACTCGACAGCTTCATCAACAGGACTTGAAACGGTGTCTGTCACAGCAAATTGTGGTTCTTGCTTCAATTCCACACTTTTAACCTCGACTTCCTTGGGGAAATCGCCATCAGCAACATCAACCGGACTGGATGTGGTTTGCAACTGTCCAGCCTTAACGGCAGAATGGAGGTCCAATGAAAATTCTTCTTTTTTCATTTTCAAATCTTCGAAGTCTTTTGCTGCTTCATCTACTGGCGAAGATACTGTGTCCACTTGACCTGGAGAAACATTGCCAAAAGATGTACTCTCAGCAATGCTTACTGGGCGGGAAGGTTCCTTTGAAGTCACATAAGAACACTTGTCATCGTCATGAATACTTCCAGTAGCAGAAACGGGTCTTGAGGAATCTTTCGCCACAGATGCTGCTCTTGAAGGCTCGGTTGATTGTTTATCTTCTTCCATGGCGCTACCAGCTACAGATGTTGGCCTTGAAGGCTCTTTGGACTCCTCACCAGATTTTTTATCTTTTCCACTTTCAGCTACTGATGCTTTTCTGGAAGCAATGGGAGACTTATCGTCTTTTTCGCTGGCGGCTACAGATACAGCTTGAGATGGTACTGCAGATGCTTCTGTCGATTTAATATCCTTTGCACCTTCTACTACTGAACCCTTCCTCGACGAAATTGGAGACTTGTCATCTTTTTCACTTACAGCGGCTGATGCAACTGCGGAATGTTCTTTAGATGCCTCAGCAGATTTCATGTCCTTCTCACTTTCAACTACTGATGACTTTCTTGAAGCAACTGGGGACATCTCGCCTTCTTTGCTTTCGGCAACAGAAGTCGGTCTGGAAGGTTCTTTGGACTCCTCAGTAGCTTTTTTGTCTATTTCACTTTCAGCTACAGATGGTTTTCTGGAAGCAATGGGAGACTTATCATCTTTTTCGCTAGCTGTAGATGATACTACTTGCGATGGATCTTTAGATGCTTCTGCAGACTTAATATCATTTACACTTTCTGCTATAGATGCCTTCCTTGAATCATTTGGCGACTTATCAGCTTTTTCACTTACAGCGGCTGATGCAACAGAGGACTGCTCTTTAGATGCCTCTGCAGATTTCTTCTCCATTTCACTTTCAACTACTGATGACTGCCTTGAAATAAATGGGGACTTCTCGTCGTCTTTGCTTTCGGCAACAGATGTTGGTCTGGAAGGTTCTTTAGATTCCTCAGCAAATTTCTTGTCTTTCTCACTTTCAGCTACTGATGCTTTTCTGGTAGCAATGGGAGACTTATCGTCCTTTTCGCTGGCAGCAACAGATACAGCTTGAGATGGTACTGTAGATGCTTCTACCGATTTAGTTTCCTTTACACTTCCATCTACAGATGCCTTCCCTGAAGCAATTGGCGACTTATCATCTTTTTCACTCACAGCGGCTGATACTACTTGGGATTGTTCTTTAGATGCCTCTGCAGATTTTTGGTCCTTTTCGCTTCCAACTACAGATGCCTTGCTTGAAGCAGCTGGCGACTTATCATCTCTTTCACTTACAGCGGCTGATGCAACAGGGGACTGTTCTTTAGATGCCTCAGCAGATTTCTTGTCCTTCTCACTTTCAACTACTGATGACTTTCTTGAAGCAACTGGGGACTTCTCGCCTTCTTTGCTTTCGGCAACAGAAGTCGGTCTGGAAGGTTCTTTGGACTCCTCAGTAGATTTTTTGTCTATTTCACTTTCGGCAACAGATGCTTTTCTGGAAGCAATGGGAGACTTATCATCTTTTTCGCTAGCTGTAGATGATACTACTTGCGATGGTTCTTTAGATGCTTCTGCAGACTTAATATCATGCACACTTTCATGTACAGATGCCTTCCTTGAAGCATTTGGCGACTTATCATCTTTGTCACTTACAGCAGCTGATGCAACAGAGGACTGCTCTTTAGATGCCTCAGCAGATTTCTTGTCCATTTCACTCTCAACTATTGATGACTTCCTTGAAATAAATGGGGACTTCTCGTCGTCTTTGCTTTCGGCAACAGAAGTTGGTCTGGAAGGTTCTTTAGATTCCTCAGCAAATTTCTTATCTTTCTCACTTTCAGCTACTGATGCTTTTCTGGTAGCAATGGGAGACTTATCGTCCTTTTCGCTGGCAGCAACAGATACAGCTTGAGATGGTACTGTAGATGCTTCTACCGATTTAGTTTCCTTTACACTTCCATCTACAGATGCCTTCCCTGAAGCAATTGGCGACTTATCATCTTTTTCACTCACAGCGGCTGATACTACTTGGGATTGTTCTTTAGATGCCTCTGCAGATTTTTGGTCCTTTTCGCTTTCAACTACAGATGCCTTGCTTGAAGCAGTTGGCGACTTATCATCTCTTTCACTTACAGCGGCTGATGCAACAGGGGACTGTTCTTTAGATACCTTTGCAGATTTCTTGTCCTTCTCACTTTCAACTACTGATGACTTTCTTGAAATAACTGGGGACTTCTCGTCTTCTTTACTTTCGGCAACAGAAGTTGGTCTGGAAGGTTCTTTGGATTCCTCAGCTGATTTATTGTCTTTTTCACTTTCAGCTACTGATGCTTTTCTGGAAGCAATCGGAGACTTGTCATCTTTTTCGCTAGCGGTAGATGAAACTACTTGAGATGGTTCTTTAGATGCTTCTGCAGACTTAATATCCTTTACACTTTCAGCTACAGATGCCTTCCTTGAAGCAATTGGCGACTTATCATCTTTTTCACTTACAGCGACTGATGCTACCTGGGATTGTTCTTTTGATGCCTCTGCAGTTTTTTGGTCCTTTTCGCTTTTAGCTACTGATGACTTTCTTGATATAACTGGGGACTTCTCGTCTTCTTTGCTTTCGGCAACAGAAGTTGGTCTGGACGGTTCTTTGGATTCCTCAGCTGATTTATTGTCTTTTTCACTTTCAGCTACTGATGCTTTTCTGGAAGCAATGGGGGACTTATCGTCTTTTTCGCTGGCAGCAACAGATGCTGCTTGAGATGGTACTGTAGATGCTTCTGCAGATTTAATATGTATTTCACTTTCAGCTACAGATGCCTTTCTTGAAGCAAGTGGAGACTGATCATCCTTTTCACTTACAGAGGCTGATACTACCTGGGATTGATCTTTAGATGCAAATGCAGATTTCTTTGGCTGTTCACTTTCAACTTCAGATATCTGCCTTGAAACAACTGCGGACTTCCCATCATTGATTTCGGCAACAGAAGCTGGTCTGGAAGATTCTTTAGATTCCTCAGCAGATTTGTCTTCCTCACTTTTAGCAATCGAGGCTTTTCGCGAAGCATATATCATCTTATCATCTTTTTCGCTGTCGGCGGCTTGAGATGGTTCTTTAGGTGCTTCTACAAATGTTATGTCCTTTTCACTTTCAACTACAGATGCCTTCCTTGAAGCAATTGGTGACTTATCATCCTTTTCACTGACAGTAGCTGATACTACTTGGGATTGATCTTTGGATGTCTCAGCAGATTTTTTATCCTTCTCACTTTCTACTACAGATGCCTTCCGTGAAACAACTGGGGACATCTCGTCTTCTTTGCTTTCTGCAACAGATGTTGGCCTGGAAGGTTCCTTGGATTTCTCAGCAGACTTTTCGCCTTTTTCACTTTCAGCTACTGACGCCTTTCTTGAAGCAATTGGAGACTTATCATCTTTTTCACTAACAGCAGCTGATACTACTTGGGATTGTTCTTTGGATGCCTCAGCAGATTTTTTGTCTTTCACACTTTCAGCTACGGATGCTTTTCTAGAAGCAATTGGAGACTTATCATCTTTTTCGCTATCGGCGGCTGATACTGCTTGAGTTGGTTCTTTAGGTGCTTCTACATATGTTATGTCCTTTTCACTTTCAACTACAGATGCCTTCCTTGAAGTAATTGGTGACTTATCATCCTTTTCACTTACAGCAGCTGATACTACTTGGGATTGTTCTTTGGATGCCTCAGCAGATTTCTTATCCTTCTCACTTTCTACTACAGATGCCTTCCGTGAAACAACTGGGGACTTCACGTCTTCTTTGCTTTCTGCAACAGATGTTGGCCTGGAAGGTTCCTTGGATTTCTCAGCAGATTTTTCGCCTTTTTCACTTTCAGCTACTGATGCCTTTCTTGAAACAATTGGAGACTTATCATCTTTTTCACTAACAGCAGCTGATACTACTTGGGATTGCTCTTTAGATGCCTCGACAAATTTCTTGTCCTTCTCACTTTCAACTACTGATGACTTTCTTGATATAACTAAAAACTTCTCTTCTTCTTTGCTTTCAGCAACAGAAGTTGGTCTGGAAGGTTCTTTGGAATGCTCAGCAGATTTTTTGTCTTTTTCACTTTCAGCTACTGAAGCTTTTCTTGAAGCAATTGGGGACTTATCATCCTTTTCACTTACAGCGGCTGATACTACCTGGGATTGTTGTTTAGATGCCTCTGCAGATTTTTGGTCCTTTTCGCTTTCGACTACCGATTCCTTCCTTGAAGCAATTGGGGACTTATCATCTTTTTCACTTACAGCGGCTGATACTACTGCAGACTGTTCTTCAGATGCCTCAGCAGATTTCTTTTCCTTCTCACTTTCAACTACTGATGACTTTCTTGAAATAAGTGGTGACTTCTCGTCTTCTTTGCTTTCGACAACAGAAGTTGGCCTGGAAGATTCTTTGGATTCGTCAGCAGATTTTTTGTCTTTTTCACTTTCAGCTACAGATGCCTTTCTTGAAGCAATTGGCGACCTATCATCTTTTTCACTTACAGCGGCTGATACTACCGCGGACTGTTCTTTAGATGCCTCAGCAGAAATAGCTGGGGACTTCTGGTCTTCGTTGCCTTCGGTAACAGAAGTTGGTCTGGAAGGTTCTTTGGATTCCTCAGCAGATCTTTTGTCTTTTTCGCTTTCAGCTACTGATGCTTTTCTGGAAGCAATGGGAGACAAGTCGTCTTTTTCGCTGGCAGCAACAGATACTGCTTGAGATGGTACTATAGATGCTTCTGCCGACTTAATATCCTTTACACTTTCAACTACCGATTCCTTCCTTGAATCAGTTGGCGACTTATCATCTTTTTCACTTACAGCGGCTGATGCAACGACGGATTGTTCTTCAGATGCCTCAGCAGATTTCTTGTCCTTCTCACTTTCAACTACTGACGACTTTCTTGAAATAACTGGTGACTTCTCTTCTTCTTTGCTTTCGGCAACAGGAGCTTGTCCGGAAAGCTCTTTGGATTCGTCAGCAGATTTTTTGCCCTTCTCACTTTCAGCCACTGATGCTTTTCTTGCAGCAATTGGAGACTGATCATCCTTTTCACTTACAGCAGCTGATGCTACTTGAGATGGTTCTTTAGATGCCTCTACAGATTTCTTGTCCATTTCGCTTTCAACTACTGACGACTTTCTTGAAATAAGTGGTGACTTGTTTTCTTCTTTGCTTTCGGCAACAGAAGATGGTCTGGAATGCTCTTTGGATTCCTCAGCAGATTTTTTGTCCTTCTCACTTTCAGCCTCGGAAGCTTTTCTAGAAACAATTGGAGACTTATCATCCCTTTCACTTACAGCAGCTGATACTACTTGAGATGGTTCTTCAGATGCCTCTACAGATTTCTTGTCCTTTTCGATTTCAACTACTGATGATTTTCTTGAAATAAGTGGTGACTTATCTTCTTTGCATTCAGCAACAGAAGCTGATCTGGAATGCTCTTTAGATTCCTCAGCAGATTTCTTGTCCTTTTCACTTTCAACTTCTGATGATTTCCTCGAAACTAAAGATTTTTCATCTTCGTTGCTTTCTGCAACAGAAGTAGGTCTGGAAGGTTCTTTGGATTCCTCAGCAGATTTTTTGTCTTCCACACTTTCAGCTACGGATGCTTTTCTAGAAGCGATTGGAGACTTTTCATCTTTTTCGCTCTCGGCGGCTGATCCTGCTTGAGATGGTTCTTTAGGTGCTTCTACAGATGTTATGTCCTTTTCACTTTCAACTACAGATGCCTTCCTTGAAGCAATTGGTGACTTATCATCCTTTTCACTTACAGCAGCTGACACTACTCGGGATTGTTCTTTGGATGCCTCAGCAGATTTCTTATCCTTCTCACTTTCTACTACAGATGCCTTCCGTGAAACAACGGGGGACTTCTCGTCTTCTTTGCTTTCTGCAACAGATGTTGGCCTGGAAGGTTCCTTGGATGCCTCAGCAGATTTTACGCCTTTCTCACTTTCAGCTACTGATGCCTTTCTTGAAGCAATTGGAGACTTATCATCTTTTTCGCTGTCGGCGGCTGATACTGCTTGAGATGGTTCTTTAGGTGATTCTACAGATGTTATGTCCTTTTCACTTTCAACTACAGATGCCTTCCTTGAAGCAATTGGTGACTTATCATCCTTTTCACTTACAGCAGCTGATACTACTTGAGATTGTTCTTTGGATGCCTCAGCAGATTTCTTATCCTTCTCACTTTCTACTACAGATGCCTTCCGTGAAACAACTGGGGACTTATCGTTGTCTTTGCTTTCTGCAACAGATGTTGGCCTGGAAGGTTCCTTAGATTTCTCAGCAGATTTTTCGCCTTTTTCACTTTCAGCTACTGATGCCTTTCTTGAAGCAATTGGAGACTTATCATCTTTTTCACTAACAGCAGCTGATACTACTTGGGATTGTTCTTTAGATGCCTCTGCAGATTTTTTGTCTTTCACACTTTCAGCTACTGATGCTTTTCTCGAAGCAATTGGAGACTTGTCATCTTTTTCGCTGGCAGCGGATGATACTGCTTGAGATGATTCTTTAGATGCTTCTACAGATTTTATGTCCTTTACACTTTCAGCAACAGATGCCTTCCTTGAAGAAATTGGTGACTTATCATCCTTTTCACTTACAGCAGCTGATACTACTTGGGATTGTTCTTTGGATGCCTCAGCAGATTTCTTATCCTTCTCACTTTCTACTACAGATGCCTTCCGTGAAACAACTGGGGACTTCTCGTCGTCTTTGCTTTCTGCAACAGATGTTGGCCTGGAAGGTTCCTTAGATTTTTCAGCAGATTTTTCGCTTTTTTCACTTTCAGCTACGGATGCCTTTCTTGCAGCAATTGGAGACTTATCATCATTTTCGCTAGGGGCATCAGTAACTTCTTGAGATGGTGGTTTAGATGCTTCTTCAGTTTTAATATCCTTAAGACTTTCAGCTAGTGATGCTTTTCTGGAAGCAATGGGAGACTTGTCGTCTTTTTCGCTGGCAGCGACTGATACTACTTGGGATTGTTCTTTAGATGCCTCCGCAGATTTCTTGTCCTTTTCACTTTCAACTATAGATGTCTTCATTGAAACTACTGGGGACTTCTCGTCTTCTTTGCTTTCGGCAACAGATGCTGGTCTGGAAGGTTCTTTGGATTCATTAGCAGATTTTTTGTCTTTCTCACTTTCAGCTACGGATGTCTTTCTTGAAGCAATCAGAGACTGGTCATCTTTTTCACTAGGGGCAGCAGAAACTTCTGGAGAAGGTAATTTAGATGTTCCATCAGATTTGAAGTCTCTTAGACTTTCAGCTACTGATGCTTTTCTGGAAGCAATCGGAGACTTGTCGTCTCTTTCGCTGGCAGCGACTGATACTGCTTCAGATGGTGGTTTAGATGCTTCTTCGGATCTAATGTCCTTTATACTTTCAACAACCGATGCCTTCCTTGAGGCAATTGGCGAATCATCCATTTCGCTAGTGGCAGCTGATACCACTTTAGATGCTTCTACAGATGTTATGTCCTTCACACTTTCAGCGACTGAAGCTTTTCTTGAAGCAATTGGCGACTTACCGTCCTTTTCGCTTACAACAGCTGATACTACTTGGAATTGTTCTTTAGATGCCTCTGCAAATTTCTGGTCCTTTTCGCTTTCAACTACAGATGCTTTTCTTGAAACAACCGGGGACTTCTCGTCTGCTTTGCTTTCGGCAACAGAAGAACTGGAAGGTTCCTTGAATTCTTCAGCAGACCTTTTGTCTTTCTCATATTCAGCTAACGACGCTTTTCTTGATACAATTGCAGACTTATCTTTATCGCTGGCAGCATCTTCTTTAGATGCTTCTACAGATGTTATGTCCTTCACAGTTTCTGCAACTGAAGCCTTTCTTAAAGCAACTGGTGACTTATCATCCTTTTCACTTGCAGCAGCTGATACCACTTGGAATTGTTCTGTAGATGCCTCTGCAGATTTCTTATCCGTTTCACTTTCAACTACCGATGTCTTCCTTGAAACAACTGGGGACTTCTCGCCTTCTTTGAAGTCTTCGGCAACAGAAATTGGTCTGGAAGGTTCTTTGGATTCCTCAGCAGATTTTTTGTCAATCTCACTTTCAGCTACCGAAGCTTTTCGTGAAGCAATTGGAGACTTATCATCTTTTTGGCTAGCGGCAGCAGAAACTTCTTCAGATGATGGTCCAAATGCTTCAGATTTAATGTCCTTAACACTTTCAACAACTGATGCCTTTCTTGAAGCAATTGGTGACTTATCATCCTTTTCACTTACAGCCGCTGACACTACTTGTGATTGTTCTTTAGATGCCTCAGCAGATTTCTTTGGCTGCTCACTTTCAACTGCAGATGTCTTCCTTGAAACAACTGGGGACTTCTCTTCTTTGATTTCGGCAACAGAAGTTGGTCTGGAAGGTTCTTTGGATTCCGCAGAAGATTTTTTGTCTTCCTCACTTTTAGCTATCGAGGCTTTTCGTGAAGCAAGTGGAGACTTATCATCTTTTTCGCTTGCGGCTGGTGATACTACTTGAGATGGTGGTTTAGATGTTTCTTCAGATTTTATATCTGTTATACTTTCAACTACCGATGCCTTTCTTGAAGCGATTGGCGACTTATCATATTTTTCACTAGCGGCCGCTGATCCTACTTTAGATGCTTCTACAGATGTTATCTCCTTTACACTTTCAGCGACTGATGCCTTTCGTGAAGCAACTGGTGACTTATCATCCTTTTCACTTGCAGCAGCTGATACTACTTGGGATTGATCTTTAGATGCCTCTGCAGATTTTTTGTCCTTTTCACTTTCAACTACAGATGTCTTCCTTGAAACAACTGGGGACTTCTCGTCTTCTTTGATTTCGGCAACAGAAGTTGGTCTGGAAGGTTCTTTGGATTCCTCAGCAGATTTTTTGTCTTTTTCACTTTCAGCTACGGATGCATTTCTGGAAGCAATGGGAGACTTGTCGTCTTTTTCGCTGGCAGCGACTGAAACTGCTTCAGACGGTGGTTTAGATGCTTCTTCAGATTTAATGTCCTTTATACTTTCAACTACCGATGGCTTCCTTGAAGCGGTTGGCGACTTATCATCCTTTTCGCTAGCGGCAGCTGATACTACTTTAGATGCTGCTACAGATGTAATATCTTTTACACTTTCAGCGACTGAAGCCTTTCTTGAATCAACTGGTGACTTATCATCCTTTTCACTTACAGCTGCTGATACTGATGCGGATTGTTCTTTAGACGCCTCTACAGATTTCTTATCCTTTACGCTTTCAACTACCGATGCTGTTCTTGAAACAATTGGAGACTTTTCATCTTCTTTGCTTTCAGCAACTGATGTTGGCCTGGACGGTTCTTTTTTACTTTCAACAACGGATTCTGGTCTGGAAGTTTCTTTGGAGGCTTCTGTAGATTTCGCACCCCTTTCACTTTCTGCATCGGATACTCGTCTAGAAGGTTCTTTGGATTCAATATGTGTCCTTTCATCAGTGTCACTGCCGGCTATTGAAGCTGGGCAAGATGTTTCTTTAGATACGTCCTCCGATTTCTTGTCTTCCGCGATATCAAGTGCCGAAGCTTTTCTTGATACTACTGGAGATTTATCAGCGGCTGTGCCAGACTCTGCAACTGAAGTCTTTCTTGAGACTACTGTAGAGTCTACAGGAGATTTGTCATCTTTCTCACTCGCGACCACAGATGGAGGTGCTGAAGATTCCTTAGAAGCTTCAGCCGATACTTTGCTTTTTTCGGCATCTGAAGCCTTTCGGGAAGGATCCTTTGCTATGCCATCCTTATCACTTTCAGCAACAGAAGCTGGGCGAGAGGCCGCCTTAGAAGAATCAGCGGATTTTATATCCTTTTCACTGTATACAACGGATGGTTTTCTTGAAATCTCTGGAGACTTTTCAGCTTTCTCACTTTCAGCAACCGAACCAGGACGAGAGACTTCCTTAGAAGATTCTGCAGATAGTTTCTCCTTTTCCCTTATTACTATTGAATCTTTGCGATCAGTTTCAGCCACAGAAGTTTTTCTGGATGCTGTAATAGACTCACGCCGAGAAGATTGTTTTGAATCTACATGAGATTTTTCATCTTTTTTGGTTTCAGCCACCGATGCAGCTCGGGATGTCTCAGCGTCTTTTATTTCCTGTGCAATATCCACAACTGAAACTTTTTGAGAGTGTTCCTTTGATTTGTCTTCCTTCTCACTTTCCGCAGCAGAAGCTGGTCGAGATGACTCTTTGTCAGCATCAATAATTGATTCCCGTCTCGAAGGTTCTTTAGATTCTGCTGGTGATTTTCCATCTTTCTTGCTCTCGGCGACGGATACCCTGCGTGAGGATTCTGCGGAAGCCGCTTTAGATACTTCAGCACTTGGTTGTTTGGACACATCCGATGATTTTGCATCCCTCATATCAACTGAGGGTTTGCGACTTGCTTGCAAGGATTTCTGAACTTTAACTTCAATGGCCTCCTCGATAGTTGGAGGACTTTCAACCGAGGCGGTATCTTGTCGTTTTTCTGTAGTTGGCTTAGCTGTAGGCAAATGCGCAGGAATCTCATCATCTGAGGTAATTTCACTGGTCTCCTTCTCTTCCGGCGAGCCATCAGGTTTTTTCATTTCTTTAGTTTCAGCAACCTTAACAGCGGTTATTATTTCTTCGACCAATTCCTCTAATTCTTCAGCTACTGCGGCTGGAGATTGTGGTTTTTTCTCCTCGCGCTCTTTATCTTCAACTGGCGATGTTGCCTTTTCTTTTGGAGTTGGTACTTCTTCTGCTGGAGGAGAGGGAAGTTGTTCTTTGGGGTCCTTGACAGCATCTTCTTGCTGAATGGTCGTAACAGTTTCTTGCGCTTCTTCTTCGTCGTCCTTCTTGATGTTCTCTTCCTTATCCTCATCTTCAATTTCTTTTTCTTCCTCTTCCTTTTCTTCTTTAGCTAGTTCTTCTTTATGTGATATTGATTTGCCTGATTCTTGGGCTTCTTTCTCGTACAAACCCATATCGGCTTCCTCATGCATTGGCAGGTCAGCGACTTCATCGGGTGTTTTAACAACATCTCGCATCTGTTGAGAGTCATAGGCCATCTTGATGGGCAAAACACGCTCTGAGGTACCGATGCCTGCAACAATTCTGTCTGTGTATTTTTGAGCAAGCACTTCTTTGGGTTCAGCACTGGTTTCGGAAGGAGGAATAATGGAGGTTATGGCACTCACCGAAGCCACGACGGCTTCGACTTCTTTCGTTTCTTCCTTTACATATTTCTCTTCAACGACCAGGTCCTCCTTGATTTCATCTAAAGGTATCCGTTCATCTTCGGGCAAAGTGGGAGCAGTAGTTGCACCTGATTCTATAGTTGCTGAGAATTTTTCCTCCGGAAGACTTTCTTGTAAGTTTGCAGGGATGATTTCGACGGGCATTCCCACCAACTCGTCTTTGGTATCGGATGTTTTCTTAGCGCTACTGACCTTTTCATCGGGTGTAACTGATGACAGGTCCTCTTCGGTCTTAGCCAAATGTTCATCGGTTTTCGATGTCACGATTTCCTTGGCAGTTGTTATGATCTCTTGGACTTCAGCTTTAAGTTCCGTTTTTTCCGGAGATGTAAGTTTGACCTCTGCTTCTACTTCTGCCGCCTCTTCTGCTCCATCCTCTTCTTCTACGTCTTCAGCCTCAGGTTCTTGTTGAACTTCTTCGGCCTCAGAGGTTTCGGGCGGAGTGGCTTCGTGCTTAGCTTTACGTTCTTCAGCTTCGACTTTAGCAATTGCTGCTTCGATTTCTTCTTCTGCGCTCTTTTTGCGCTTCTTTTCGGACTCTTGGGAGTCGCGTTGGTGTTTTTGTATCTCTTCTTCTTTGGTGACGCTACTCTCTTCTTGCTCCACTATGGAATCTTCGGTAACTTCTTCTTTTTCTATAATCAAATACTCATCCTCTTCATCGGCCTCTGTAGTGCTGTCCTGCTTAGGAACTTCTCGAATTTCAGCCTTAATTTGATGGTGACGTTTCATTTCATCGCGCGAAAATACGGCTTCAATTTCTCTTACCACTTCCTGCTCTTCCTTAAGATCATCTAATTCACGTTGTTTTTCGGCATCCAATTCTTGGGAGGCGGTCAAGTCCTGTAACTTTTTAGCGGCAGCTGCTTCATCGGCCGAGGGAGTAGATACCAAACTAGAATCGGTGGTACCCCCTTTGTCCATACGGGCTTTTTTGAGGTCAGCCGCTTTAGGCTTGGGTGCTTTGACGGGACTGCCTGGTGCTCGTTTGGAAGGTGAAGCACCACGAGGTCTTCTGGATATAGGTTTGCGGGGTTCCACCGCTTTGGTTTCCTTCTTTTCTGTGGTGGCTGTAGTAGTGCGAGATATATCCCGTCGAGAGGTAGTGGTTGTTGAAGTCTGTCTTGTGGATTGCTGTTTGGATTCGAAAACTTTTCTATTATTGGCTTCTTTAGCACTCTTGGCTGGAGTACTGCTGGGACTGGCCTTCGCTGCGCGACTAACAACTTTGGCCTTCACATCCCTGGCAGGTTTGGAAATATCTTGCTTACGGGGTGTAGCTGTGGGTGAACTCTTCTTTTCATCTTTCTTAACCACTTTACGTTCCATGGATTTCGGTGGCCGGGTGTCGATGCGTGATCGAACTAGTGGCTTTACTTCGGCCCTTGGTTTTTCGGCCTTAGCTTTTAGAACCTTGGCTGGTTTAAGGGGTTCTGCAGCAGTTTCAATTATGTCCATTGCCGGTTGTGGAATCTGAGGTTGAGGCTTAACGATGACCACTTCTACCTTTTTTTCGGTAGTTTCTTTATTGTCTTCCATGTCTTCGCCCCGGTCGACTTGATCTCCATCTTTGCTAGCTGTTTCGGCAGAGGGTTCTGGCAGCGCTTCATCTCCTGTTTCAGCAGCTTGTTCATCAGTCTCAATGGAGTCTTCCTTCTTTTTGAGAGCAGCCGATTTTTCTTCTTCCTGATAGATTTTCTCAATCTTATCTTCTTCGACGGCGGTGGAAGAGACGGACTCCTTCATTTTGTTGTCTTGTTGCATGGCCAAAGCAGCGGCCGAGGGAGCCATAAATCGACTAGGCTTCGAGGTAATGGGGCCTGAAGGTTCAATAGCAGATTTGAGTGTCTTCCTTGTAGTAACCACAGTTTGAATGGCAGGTGCAATCGATTTGGCAGTGCAAGTAGAATGTTTCATAAATTCCAAATGTTTTATTTTCTCGAGGCCTTCCTGGATCTTGAAATCGGGTGTACTACCGGGGAAGAGTATACGTGTAATTGTGTCATCTGGATTGGCTGGCTGCCAAACAAGCAGGGCGCAAATGGATACCAAATTCTGTAAAGGGAAATTGAAGTCCTTGGATTCACGAGCTGCAAACAGTCGCTGGTCGCCGGAATTCCATTTTTGCAGGAACTCTTTGACTTCCCTGGAATCACGCGAAGGACTGATGACATACATGTCCAGGGTGCCATGGCCGACTTTGTGGTAGAGATTGATGGGTTCGAGTGCTCTGTAGCAGGTTTGTGGTTTTAAATCTAACGACTTTAAGTCACTGACTAGATTATGGCCTCTTTCAAAGAGATCTATCAACAATGGATTGCGATCCTTATCACCATCGGGACTGGGCAAACCACCCTTACGGTCGGGTACATTACAAAAGAAATGCCCGATTTGAGGATACACTGGGGCATCACGTTTACGTTCCACCACCGAGCTTAGACCCTGAATATTGCTATTATTTAAGCGGGTCATAAGGACAGCATCTAATCGATCCAAGTGGCGGACGAAATCCCAAAAGCAAGCCTTACGGTTAAAGCCACCATCCACTAGGGGGAAAAAGAAAGACAATCAGTAATGTGAGGCCAATGAAAGTTAGACAGTGCTGTGAACTTACCCAACATATTGAAACCATTGATTCCAAATAAAGCAGCATCGCCTTGACCGCCGGGGAAGACATAAAGAGTGGGATGTGTAAAGCGTATATTGCCAACGACATCCGAGGTCTCGAGTAGTTCACGTATTGATGTGGGAACCAACATAGGCGCAAGATAGTCTGCAAGAGAATGCACAGGTTAGTAAGAATAACTCATGGCTGAGAGGCGTAAACTTGCCTATAAAAGCATTTATGCTCTCACTGCTGGTCGCCAAGACATCCACTGGATTAATGCGAATCTTACACAAACGAGCAAAACTCTTATCGGGCAACGTATGCCACAGTCCAGCATCAGCACAATGAATATTCATTGAGATGGTGTCGGCATAGGCGCGTATTACCCGCTGGACATCGTGCTCTTGGAAAGCTTCCGAGAAATCGCCCACCGAAAAGGTTCCATCCTACAGGGAAGGAATGACAAAAATTTGGTCACAAGACTAGGACTAACAACAGCGCGAACATACCTGTAGTATCCAGGAACCATTGCTGGAGAAGGTGTAGCCAGCGTGAATGATGTGACGATGCCTGGTGAAGCTGCTCAACATATTGCGCATACATTGTATGAGTGTATTGTATTGAGGATGTATCAAAACTTCAGTGACTAGATTTTCACTAGCATACTGAATGAGTCGTTCGCCTGTAAGACACAGAGAAGGAGAGATACAATAAAAATTAGTGGATATAGCGTAGGAAATTAGTTGATATTGTAGAAAAAAAGCGAAGTAAAAGAAGAGAGATATTTTTGGTACACACAGTCGAACACGGAAATAATAAACTTCGAAGATTCAGCAGTGTCGAACAGTCGAACCCGGTTATAGCGGCTTAATTTCTTGTATGACAAACATTTTAAATTTTATTTATTTCATATTTATCATTAACTTTGCTAGTAATCTGTATTGACGAAACTATTTCACTTTATTGCAGGTAGATGCAGACCTCTGAATGTTGACTTAGGGGTCAATCAGACGAAGCTGCAACTAAATAAATATCAAGACTGCAGCCCTGGATGACTGTGAAACGTCACAGTGGACTACGATTTTCTGTACTAAAGAACCTATTGCTATCGAGAACATGTGGAAATTTTGAAATGCTTGGCGCGGTAACGGCGGCTCCTGACTTATTTTCGATGAAAAATGGCCCAATGATAACGCCATACTAAAGTACACACCAAAGATGACACGTTGTGGATGCAATAATTTTTCAATGTTCACGTGTGGTACAATTGGCAATTGCGCTTATTGACATAGCCACCGAGATGAAAATGAGCTTCATCTGAAAAAAAATCTCCATTTTCAGCTAAACAATCTTCAGCCCATTGGGCAAAGCGAAAACGCATCGGATTGTGTTCCCTTAGTAAATAGCAAAGTTCAACCTTTCCAATAAAACCGGTAATTTCAACAAATTATCAGTACTTTTTTACAGCTGAATCAAATTTAAAACGTTAAATCACCCACCCAGTAAATCAGCCTAATGCCTCCAGATAGCTGTAAAATTATTTATAACAAGGAAACCACACTATAACTATAAGAACCTTAACTTTTTAAATTTTTGTTTAAAATTTCTTTTTGACTTAAAACAAACTGTTTATCTGGCTCTAACAGCATTATTGCGGTCACCTAGCACTCTTGATCAGTAAAAGGCTACTAACTCAAAAATGGCAAATTTTAAACTTAAAACTGTTTGTAAAACTGAGAATGCCGTTTTTTCTCGCAAAAGTTGAAATATTTGAGCAGTTGGTAAAAACTGAATTTGGAACTTTTGAGTTAGTGTTGTTTTTGCTGAACAAATACAGTCACCTACACTCTTGCATATCGTAATACTCTGTTAAATGCCCATATTTCAAATTTAAACGATAAACGATATTTCGTGTGGCCCTCGCCGCAACGAAACGACAAAAAAGCTACGAGCAGCAATAAAAGCCGGAGTATTTTGTCAAGCGTGAATTTTTGTTTTGGAAACCACAGGAAGTACAACAGCAACAAAACAACAACCGCGCATTAGATTAAATGGGATACAAATATTTGCCCATGTGTGTTTGTAGGTGACGGAAATATGGGTGTATACATATCTGTGTAAATAAATGCGTGTGTGTATGTGGTTGCCGGGGACATGTTGGCTGGCTGGTGTGCCATAATCACTGACCCATTAGTGGGCCATATTTTACACACATACTTGCAGGCCTTCCAGCTATTTCGTGTTTTTTTTCTGTTGTTTTGGCCAACATGATGGCCATGTTGCTGCTGCTATTTGTGGCTGGGCCTTTTTTACCAGCTGCTTTGATGTGATAGCACCACATACATGCGAGGGGAGTATGACCGAAAAAAAGGCCTTTTAAGCACTTTTCAAATTAAAACTCATGAAAATCATTTCGGCAGTTGTGCATATTTTGCGTGGGTTCACCAAACCGTCCTCCGCTCTATTACGATTATTCGCTTCTGTGTCGCACACACACATATACGGGGAAACGGAAGGATATGATCTGAGCTACAATCGCGTACGTGCTTGTTGTACGTTACAGTTTTCGTTTTTTTGGAACTTGGACATTTCTGCTGCGGTTTCTTTCTGGCAAACACGTTGTCGCGTACAAATTGTCATAGTTTTTCTTATGGTCTCTGTTTTTTTGTTTAACCATCTTTATGATAAAATGCTTTTAGCAGGTATTTGCTGCGTTTTTAGGGTTAACTCATTTCTCGTGATAGCAGTAAAGTGTACTACGTTCTGGGTTATAACCATTATCCCCAGCAATAATGTGGTGTCTTTTTGGCATCACCGAAAAAAGAAGAGATAAGTGTGCAAAAGAACAAGAATTTTTTTTGGAAAGGGGGGTTAAAAATCTCACATTTATTTTGGTGGCCATATTTTTTAGTCTGTTGCGAATAAAATCTGGACTTTCACAAAATCTCTTCTTCGTTTTTATGATTCGTTTGCCATTTTTCGAAATTTATTTTGAAGGGGGTTAAAAATCGCACATGGATTTTGGTGGCCTTATTTTTTTAGTTTCTAAGAATCGATTACCATTTTCCAAAATTTATTTTGAAAGGGGCTTAAAAATCTCACACGGATTTTGTTGTTTTTATTTTTTAGTCTGTTTTGAATAAACTCTGGACTTTTACAAAATCTATTTTTCGGTTCTAAGTATCGTTTGCCATTTTTCGATACCAAAAGTACACTGAAGGGGTTTATATAGAATAACTATGGAAAAAGGTATAATGCAGGTTTGTCTTCCGTTTCCTTTTGATGCCGCTTGAAAAGCTTTTATATCTATAGTAAGAATATCATTTAGACAAACGACTCTTTAGCAAAGCAGTCCCTTACCCTACTGCTAATGGCGTTATATATCATTTGAGGAAGAAGTTTAACACATCAAAGAAATCATTTAGACTTTGGCCTTTTCATGACTTATAAGTTGACTGTTGACCCTCAGGTGTCTGACGTCTAGTTCACAAGATAACTTTAGAATTTTTTGTTCTATCAATTGTTTTAAGTTTTCAATGTCGTATTATTTTTCCAAAAGTATCTATGGAACTGGAAATAAGCCTTTTAAATATGCCATACCCAGTACTTCTTACACAAATTACCAGTTTCAGTTCAGATTATAACCCACATAACTTGTCACCGAGTGCATGAAATTCGCTTAAACTCATCACATTCACTTAAATATATAAAATTCGTTAAAAAAAAAACATAAAATCCGCTTAAAATGTGAGCTTCGTAATATGTTTACCGTCACCCTACTGGGTAAGAGGGTAAGGAAGGAACAAAGTTTAACGCACCAAAAACCTTCTAGGCCCTATATATACTCATACGTTTCTTGACTTTTTCAGTCATTAAAAGCATGTCGTCGGTCCGGCTGGTTCGCACAATAACTCGACAGGAGCTACCGATAGTTTTCTGAATTTTGCATGTCGTATTATTTTCCAAAGCTGCATATGGGATTGATGATGGGCAATATTGCTAAAACCCTTCTGGAAGCTTCCACACAAATATACCACCACGTCCACTTTTGGTATTCGTGTAATATCGTTTATACTATAAACACGATCTGACTAAAAATCAAGACTTAATGAAACAGTTTAATACAAATTTGCCGACAAAATATTGGACTCCTAGCCACGCCCCTTGTGATACCTCCCACACAAATATCCTTGTTTTAGCGCTGATTACAACCCTCATAACTTGTCACCGGATGCATGAAAATCGCTTAATTGAAAGTAAGTACTCCATAATATATTTATAATCGCTTTGTATTTTCCTCTAAAAAAAAATCGGAAGGTATTAAAATGGGGCGTTTTAATACCTTCCGTGCAAATGCGCCATTCCGCCTACTTTAAGTATTCGCATAACAGTTTTAATACTCTACATGCGATTTTGCTAAAAATGTTTAAATAGAAAATCGGTTATAAGCTAGACTAACCCCTCATAGTACCTCAAACACAATCTGTCTTATCCGGGCATAGGTTGAAACCCACATACATTTTTTCCTACTGCATTCCATTTCGGTTGAGTTTTGTATTCGCATAAGGTAAAAATAGATGTCACGCCCTGTTTTTACTACTTTCCACACAATAGGGCCTTTATAAGAATTCAACAAAATCGGTTCTTTTCAAGCAATGTAGGACAGAACAATGGAAAATTTAAAATCCATATTGTATGGGTGAGAGTATATGTAAGCCTGATCAAGCGACTGAAACTGTTTTCTTGTTTTAATATTCAGAGAATACCGAAGATAATCGGACGAAGAGTATAAAAACTTTCAAATACACCATTGAACACGTTATTTCACACTAAATAGTTATTGTAACTTTAACTGATCGGTGGTTTATGCCTGCAATAAGACAAGCATGGACAACAACCAATCTTCATGAAAATTGCTCAGTGACAATTCACGATGGGTTTCAATTTTCTGAAATAAGAAACTATTGTGAATGCACGCAAAATACTGAGGGTTAACTAGCGCAGACCACAACCGTGTTTTCTAAAAGCGAATATCACAACCAAACAATATCATAAATGCGTTGGTTTATGTCCTTGGTGCGGTATGATAACACATTCACAATAGTCCAACCAAAGAAGTGTGGCAGCACTAAATCATTGGTGGTTCATGTCTGCAATATTCCCACCAAAGACAACAACCAATATTCATGAAAATTGCTCAGTGACAATTCACGATGGTTGGCGATTTTGTGAAATGAAAAACTATTGTGAATGCACGTAAAATACTGATGGTTTAACTAGCACAGACAACAACCACTTTTATTTTTTAAAGCGACTATCGCAACCAAAGATCTAAACTATAATCATCCATTCACAATAGTTTTTAACTGTTGCAATAGCTGTATAAAATTCGAAGACGATCTAGCCATGTCCGATAGTCTGACTGTTGAAAGCACGATACAGGCCAAAGCTAAAAGAGCCGGAGTCTTGAAACTGAATGAACAAATCGGACAAACAAGTTCCCCTTTGAGGGATTTGAAAGAGTCATGATAAATTTGTTGACATTTTTGCTACTTACTTTTATTTGGTTAATGACCTTTTATATAGACTTTCTAGCTTCTTTAACCTTCCCATAAATGGGTGGGTAAGGCGCTGGCATCGAAAAATCCATGGGTTTTAATATTTCTTATATTATATATGGTCCTTCCGAACAGGGACTTATGGGTACCCAGAAACAGTGAAATTTTATAAAGAATATAAATATGACATTTACTTAAGGTTTTGGCTGAATTAGAGGTTGACCTAAGAGCATGCTCTTTGTGCCCTTGGGCCCAAACACAATCCCGGTAATTTTCGGAGACATGTACTCGTATATAACTAGAAACTAAGAAATTTTCTCAGAAATCCAAATATGTACCTAGATTAATGATTTGGACCAATTTTTCACTTAGACTTGCTTATAGGGGCCCAAATATCGGACTCCTTTAACTATGGGCATATGGCCCAAAATTACAGGTCCGCATCTACAGGATTTCTGGGCCCCCTTCACATATGGATTCTCCAAAACTATTTAACTCAGGAATTTGAACAGGACAATAGTTCATAGGGTACCACAACTGTAGTTCTGTCAAACTTTGACCCACCATTAACAACCATATCCCCCAATATTGTCAATGTCACTACAACGCCACCCAAGGTGGAGAGTGTAAAAGCTTCGGCCGGCCCGAACTTACGAATTTGTCACTTGCTTTTAATTTATGTGCCTCCTGAATTTCTTACGCAGGTCTCCAGACAGCTCAAATTCGCCCGGCAAGTGGTGGAGAGTATAAAAGCTTCGGCCTGGCCGAACTTACGAATTTGTCACTAGCTTTTAATTTATATGCCTCCTGAATTTCTTACGCAGGTCTCCAGATAGCTAAATTGCGCCCGTCAAGTGCGTCATATTCTTGAGCTGATTTCAAAACTCCGAGGTTTCGCTTTGTGAGATAATATTTTAAATCAAGTGTCATCTAGAGTACCTACAGTCTGATACTGCCTCTTGTACATGAACAAGGAGAAAAACAGCAAGATAGTGGAGAACCATTTGTGGTCGCGTCTCCAGGAGGAATATTTCCTTGCAAATCGGAATAGCTGCCAAGAACTTACTGTGAGGGCTCAAGGGTGTTTTTTCCAATAAGTGACAACCACAATGGACCCTGTATGGCGAAAACGTATGAATGTTAAAGCTTAATGCGAGTAAAAATTCTGGCCCATAAATATACTCATACTTTAAAGCCCATTGCTTTGTTAATTAGTTTTAATATGAATTTATTGCCTTGGTCTACTCTATTAGTTTTAATAATGGCTCAGAATTGGTATGGGCGGCATCGTCGCTAGCTTGAAATAACAATTAAAGTAGAGAACACCTACTCTTGCAAAAGTATGGCAGAGCGATCATTAATCTCAAGATGGACGACCCTTCGAACATGGAACTGCTCGTTGTCTTAATACACAGTCTGTCTGCATGTGTATGAGTGTGTGTTAGACAATATTTATTTAAATGTATTTAACCATAAATTACAATAAGGCAATTACATGAAGTCTGGCTGTAGGCGGTGATGTTAGTTAATTACAAGCTGGTGATTTATATGACCTTAAGCTGAATTCTAAAGGTCTGGGTGCAATGCCCCATACTACTGTGTAGCAAGGAGGATTTTGTAATAGAGATTGCCGACAAAGCCATGTGGCTTACCAAACGTTTGAAGAATGTACGCAGCCCAGGCAGATGCTATTATGTGTTAATTTTTTTGGGGTATGTCCCAGCCATAGTCATATGCGTTTTAGAATTTTTTTAAAAACGCTCATACAATGGCTTTCCCACGATAGTACGGTTGCATTCTATTTATATAGGATAGCTTGAAATGTAAATTATCCTGAAAAAGTATGTTTTTGCTTTGTTTACCTTTAATCGGTCTTTTATCATTATTATGACTTGAGCAATTTTTATTCTGGTTCGAGACCTTTTTGTTGTTTCCTTTTCAGAAAAAATAACTAAAAAATCGGTGAAATGTATTGGCTACGGTAGATAGGCAGACTGTACAGCTGTTTCTAAGCCCGCCAAGGTTTTTCTTCAGCAGGTTATAATCTTCCCTCAAAGAAAATATAACAAGACCCAAGGGTGAACCGAAAGGATGGATAGTTTTTCCAATTGGCCAACTAAAACGCACGATGTTAATTGTGAGCAGGACAAAAAGTTTTCAAAGAATTGTTATAATATTTTATATTTAGTTAAAAGAATCTTTGACAATTATGTAAGAAACATTACATCGGTCAAATGCTGGCAACAGCTTCAGTGGCAGGCATACTTTTATCCGACGGTCCATATTTTCAATGACTCTAAGACTTAATGGAGGGTCAATGTCGTTAATGTGCTGAATTTTCTCAGCCTTTAGTTCTTGAATTGTTCTTGGCTTACTGTCGTACACTTTTCTTTTCAATATTCCCAAAGCAAGAAGTCCAACTGTGTCAAATCACATGATCGTGGCAGCCAATTAACATCGCCACGACGTAAGATAACACGGCCATTGAATTTCTCAAACAAAAGAGTCATTGTTTCGTTGGTTGTGTGGCAAATGGCACCACTTTGTTGGAACCACATATCGTTCAGGTCCTTAAACATAATTTCTGGTTCCTAAACTCAGTTTCCTGGTCGCTAACCTCAATTTCTGGCCACAAGAAGTCCCTGATCATCTCGCGATAGCGAACACCATTCACGGTAACTGCTTGGCCGACCTCATTTTCGAAGAAGTACGGCCTGATGAAGCCGCCAGCCCATAAACCGCACCAAACAGGCATTCTTTGTGGATGGCTTTTCAACAAACACTCGTGGATTTTCATTTGCCCAAATATGTCAATTCTGATTGTTAACAAATTTCAATTATGCTGACCGAAAAAATCACAAAGTGCACGAAATTTTGATTCGAACTCCCATTTTCGTAAAAGGCTTCAACAATCTTAAGGCTTTGCTTAATTGTGTACCTCTCCATTGTTGAATTTTTGAAACACTGAAACAAAGAAATGTCAAATTAAGTTGGGAAAAATACTTGACGTTAAGGTGTGCCGCACAATTAACATTGTGCATTATGGTTGGATCACCCTTTATAATTTAAAAGCTATCTATGTAACCACTACGAATCCAGCTGTCAATATATTAAGTAAGACTGAATTTTATAACCAAATGTAAAAAATATCCAAAGACCAAAGGTTGGGCAGATAGTATTGATAGCTTTTCAATTGACATCACCACACAACTGTCAAAGGTTTGCCATTTAATCACGAAAAATCAAATGTCAAAAGTATCAAAAGACCATGTATTATTGAGAGTTTTTTCAATTGGCATTACCATCCAGCTGTCAAAGTTTTGCCAGTTTATCATATGACGTCAAATATCAAAAATATCCATATCAAATATCAAAAGGTTGACAAGATACCATTGACCAAAGACCAAAGGGTGACCATATAGTATTGATAGTTTTTCCCACTGCTATATTGCAAAAGCTATGAAAGTTAACATAACCATCTAGCTGTCACAGGTTTGCCATTTTATCACGAAACATCAAATGTCAAAAAAATCCAAAGACCTTAGGTTGACCAGATAGAATTGACAACACCATTCATCTGTCATAGGTTTGCCATTTTATCACGAAACATCAAATGTCAAAAATATCCAAAGACCAAATGTTGACCAGATAGTATTGACTTCACTATTCATCTGTTTTAGGTTTGCCGTTTATCATATGATGTCAAATATCCAAAATATTCCAAGACCAATGCTTGACCAGTAAGCATTGATAGTTTTTCCAATTGTCATATTGCAGAAGCCATGTTACTGACCATTGCCACCCAGCTATTAAAATATCTAGTAAGGTTTGCCATTTTATCAGGTAACGTCAAAAGTCAAAAATATCAAAACATTTTATATTCACATGAAAGTCGTCCAACACCACCTTGGCACACATACTTCAAAAAGCCCGCTTCTTAACTTGGCTCGCAGTAGACTTTTTTCTACACCCTGGCGCATGATTAACATTCACTAGCCGACGTCCACAACATCCGCCACACATCACTTAAGCGCTGCCGGTTGTTAGTGGTGGCGCTGGATGCGGAGAGATGCCTTAACAATGTTATCATTTGAATTTCCACCATCGAATATATTTGGCATTCAATTGCACGATTAAAATAATGAAGGCTTCTCTTGATTTCACAGCACATTTCCACAAATGTCGTGTGTTCATTAACACATCCCCACATCCGGGCAACAGCAACTCGGTTACGCATTTGTGGAACAATTCACCGAACAAACCAAGTCAAGTGTCAATAATATTTCCCGGTACTGGCACGGAACAACACGACAACACGTCGAACAGCAGCCACACACATCTCCAACAGCTCGAGAGAAGGCCTGACGGCGTGTCTAAGCCATTCATTTAATATACAGGCTGCTACCCGTTATACGTTTTGCGTTAATCATCATGTCGTGTCATGAACACCGCACATTTGGTGTCCGTCCCTGCTTGAGCCAGTCAGCCTGCTGCCTGTCAGCCTTTCTGCGAGGAATCTCTCGTATGTTGTCATTCTTCCATCCCATTTAAAAGGAAATCCGTGTACACATTTCAAGTTTATACGTTAAAAATTAAAATGCTGATAAAAAAGAGAAGAAAAGAAGAAAATATGAAATGAAAACAAAGTGGAAAATAAAATGGAAAATAACCCACAACGGAAAGCAAAAGATGCCAAAAGCTTACAGAAGTGTAACGACGACAGCTGGTATCGATATCCGCCATTCAGGGCCACGTTCGCATTCACTCAGTCGTGCGTTCGCTCCGTCTTTCTCGCATTCAATTATTGACAGGTGTCTGCCAACTTATTGAACTTTATGCGTCGGAGGACTAGAGGAACAACGCCAACATGAGAGCTGCCGGATGATGATGTTTCCATTTGAAAATGTTTTGCCATTCGCATTGTTAAGCAGGTGTCCTTAAGGGGTTTGTGATTTTACCACCACCAAGTGTCCTTGGTTGCTAACTAAATCAGGAGACAACAGTTGTGGTGTGAGGAGATTTAAAAATGCATGGACTAGGTATTTAATAGGGGAAAACAGGTTTTGGCAACAATTTAATAATGGTAAAATCTAAGGTACATCTACACTATATATACAGGAATAATAGTTAATCCCTTTTAACTAAGTGGTGCGAATGGAAAATCAGAAAAAACATTAAAATTGTTATCAGAATTTGTTTTTTACTTGCCATGCCTTAAAGTATCAACATTTACTTTGAAAAAAAAAATATTTTTTAACATTAATTTGAAGACCACGGAAATCTCAGACAGGGAAGATTAAGACTTAGGGACAAGAACAGGTTGGAGAAGGATACAAGGATCTTTGGTATTGGAAACTGGAAGAATCACGCCCAAGACCGAAGTGTTTATAAATCCTTTTTTGAACAAACCCGGTTCAATAAGAGGATGTGCATTTAGCCTAAGTAAGAAAAGAAAAAAAAACTCAAAATTTCAAACATAATTTAAAAAAAAACAGCAGCATTTATGCTAGCTGCAGCATCAGTTTAAAAGGATACGAGGCCATTAGAAACTGGAAGCAAGACCAAGACCGAAGTGCTTTCAAATGACAACATAGTCAATTTCTAAACACTCAATATTTTAAACCTAATTAAAAAAAGATAAAAAAAATATTTCTTTTAACTTTAATTTGAAGACCACGGAAATCTCAGACAGGGAAGATTAAGACTTAGGGACAAGAACAGGTTGGAGAAGGATGCAAGGATCTTTGGTATTGGAAACTGGAAGAATTAATTTGAACAAACCCGGTTCAATAAGAGGATGTGCATTTAGCCTAAGTAAGAAAAGAAAAAAACTCAAAATTTTAAACCTAATTTCAAAAAAAAACAGCAGCATTTATGCTAGCTGCAGGATCAGTTTAAAAGGATACGGGGTCATTCGAAACTGGAAGCAAGACCAAGACCGAAGTGCTTTCAAATGACAACATAGTCAATTTCTAAACACTCAATATTTTAAACCTAATTAAAAAAGATCTATTTATAAATTTATTTTAAAAAAAAATATTTCTTTTAACTTTAATTTGAAGACCACGAAAATCTCAGACAGGGAAGATTTAGACTTAGGGACAAGAACAGATTGGAGAAGGATACAAGGATCTTTGGTATTGGAAACTGGAAGAATCACACCCAAGACCAAAGTGCTTATGAATCCTTTTTTGAACAAATCCGGTTCAATAAGAGGATGTGCATTTAGCCTAAGTAAGTAAAGAAAAAAAACTCAAAATTTCAAACCTAATTTCTAAACACTCAATATTTTAAACCTAAAAAAAAAAAGAACTATTTATGAAGTTTCCAGGATCAGTTTAAAGAGATACGGGACTATTGGAGACTGGAAACACGACCAAGACCGAAGTGCTTCTAAATGACAAAGCTAGTTTGAGAAGTTAGCCTAAGTATGTATGAGACGTTTATAAATAACGAAGGACATACAATTTAAAATCTAATTTAGAAAAAATAGTCGGTTCTTGAAATCTCCAGGATCAGTTTAAACGGATACGAAGATACTTTCGGGTTTCTACTTTCAATATACGATGAAATTTGCCTCATTTTTAAACACAAACATCAGTGTATGACACTGTTTTGGTAGATCGTGATAAATCGAAAACCAGTTTACTCAATGAAAGCAAAACAACTTTTTAAAACTTACTATTTTACATATTTAGCAACAAGATTAGTTGTGTATCGCTGCTGACTAAAGTCTAAGTTGATATTTGAAAAGGTTGTGGTGAGAGAAGATTTAAAAAACTATGGACTAGGTTTTTAATAGGGAAACCCTAGGGTGTCTTCTCTCTGTATAGAGGAAAAATAGGTAACAACTTTTAATTTAGTGGTGCAATTGGAAAATCGAATAGAAATATTACATGCAATGCCTTAAAGTATGTAACATATTTAAAAAATCCTTAAAAAATATTTTTTTTTTAAATTTTGCTTTAGACATCCACAGAAAGAGCCGACAGATAAAAACTCTGGTGCCGACAGGTAAAGACTCTGGTGCAAGAATTAAGTAGAGGAGGATCGATCTAAGAAATTGGAAAAAGCACGCCCAGAGCCGAAAGGCTTATAAATCATCAACTGAAACGCAAAAATTACAATTGAAATTCAGAAAAAAAACAATTAAAATTCATAATACATCAATTGAAATTCAGAAATTACATTTGAAATTGAGAAATTACAATTGAAATTCAAACACACATAAATTGAAGTTTTCATTTAAATTTGCTCTTTTCGAAATATCAATTGATATTTTCTGAATAAAATGTGGAAATAGTGTAGATGGTAGATACGAAATGAGTTCTGCGTTCGTACAAAATACTATTGTCGCTGTTTGTAGGAAAAACTTCCCACCTGATTTTTGTCTTTGATACACTTTTTGAAATTGTGTTATCCGTTTAATTGCCGAACCTACCAGTAGCCGATGTATTTTCTTTTTTTTTTCTACAGAGTTGTATTTAAGAGTTTTTTTTTAAATATTTTTCTTTTACTTATTAACGGTTTATGCAAAAAATACCAAAACATTTCAAGCCGCCTTCATTGTAATTTTTAATCAAACTGTACTCAAAAAAGAAAACCAGTCTAACAATTCCCCATTGTATCAAGAGTATGCTATGCATATGTTTACACCATTTGTTGCCGCCTCAAAGTAGGCTATATATAAAGGTTTTAAAAACATTGAGTTTTGAGAAAAATTTTCAACAATTCCCCTTGGTGACGGCAAAAATACACTAGACTTTGGCCAAAAAGTATGCCATTCATTTCTTTTAAAATGCAAAACAGCTTCAAAGGCAACCTTAAGGTAGGTGTGTCTTTTTTGTGCCACTAAGCATAGGTAATAAAAAGGTTTTTGTGATTTAATAAAAAAATACTCTTGTTTTCGAGGTTTCACAAAGACTAACAATCCTCTTCGTTATGTATCTGCGTGGTCTCCGTGGAAATTATGGTTTGTTCATTTTGATCAACTGCGGCAAGAAGCGTTGAGCTTCGTTGTAATTTTCCATATCTCCATTGAGGGCCAAACACGATACAGAAAAAAATACACAAGAATCCCCTCGCTTGTGATTAATCACAATTTCGTGCGCTATGATTTGTTTTTTTTAGCATCCTCTTGTTTCTTGTTATCCTAGCCCTAACTCTCGTTTCTGTTTCTGCTATAATTACAAATTATTTGTTGGCTTTTTGTTTATCTGGCTTTCAAAGCCATTTACTTGGAATATGGAAAAAGGGCCTAAATGAAAAGCTATCCATTGTTTGCAATGTTCAGGGCCACATCATGGTATTGTAACATTCACATATTCTCGAACTCGTACAAATATGCACAATAAATTCCAAAGCCTATGATAAGGGAGAGGAGGGATGACCTTCTGTATGGAGGCAAAAGGGTCTCTTGTTTTCAATATTCTGCTATATATAGGAATTACTTACTTGCCTTTAAAAAGGGGGGGGGGGATTTTTTAAAAGTTATTATCTCTTATTTTGCTTTTTATGATTTCCTTCTTTTAGTAATGATTCTTTTTTCGGTTATTACATTTCAATTATTTGCTTTGAACTTTTGTTTTGAATAAGCAGGACTAACTTTTCCGCTGGCAGCTAACAATGCCTTTGGGGTGACCAAAATAGAGAACAACAAAGCAACAAAAACACTTATAGTTCTGGCCAACTATTACTTTGTCGACTACACCCTAAAGTCTAGGGCTATTTCAAACTCACCAACTTTGTTTTCTCACAAAAAAATTATTTGAGATTTAATCTGCCGAACACATCGCCATCGTCATGTTACAATTGCGCTTTAATATTTTACATTAGGTAAATATTTTACCTTTGGGACTAATTCGTTGAACAATAACGTCGAGAACGATAACAAATAACAAATTTTTTATTAACAAATAGTTAAATTCATTTATTACATCAGTTGTCGGAAAAAGAAATTACAGTCAAGCACGCAAATAGTAATCACACACACAGTATGTATAATGGGGCAAGGACCGATTCGAAGGATGTGTCCAGCTGATTAGGAATGTTATTCAATTTAATTATTTAATGTAGTACAGTGTGTTCAATCAAGAAGTTATATAACTTCTTTGGCGCAATGGTTTTAAAGGTTAATGCCTAAAATTATGCTTTAATGTTCATGTGGAACTAGCATAAAATTGTTTTCATAAGGTAGAGGATCCTAAGTTTGCTGTAAGAATAACTTGATATCCTCCTTAAATAACAAGCTCTAAGTAAAAAGAAGTTATAGCAACAAGATTTGGGAAACTCCAACTATATTCATTAACTACCCTATATCCGCAGCCCACAACTTAATCTAGGATTTCACAACATTTTTATAATTCTCATCTCTTTTATTTAATGATCAGATTCCAAAGCCAAATTCAGCAAAGAAAACTTCTAGGCAGGACAATGAAGTAATTTACTAGTTTTTATCCTTTCAAAACGAATTCGTTATTCTCTTCAAGTAAGTGTTGGCTTTGCTTTATATTTATAAGTCAGTGCATAGCCACAAATCTTCGACGAACAAAATCCTTAAATTCTGCACCAGGCAATTGGGGGAGGGAGGTGTTTAACAACTATTCTTGACTTTTCCAACACGATTTCATGCAGTTTTGCATTTACAATCCTTGAAGCAACGAACAATGCCAGGCAATCACCAGCATTATTCTCAACAATAAAGCAAATTTTTCTTACTTATAATTTCATTGGTGTTGCTGCTGGCGTTGTGTTATGCGGAGGGGTTTGGGGTTGGGCGAAAGCTTTTGGTTTGGAAAGCTGGGGAGAAAATTTAAGAGTTTCGTTTGCATTGAAATTCTATTATTTATCTATCATGAACACTCGGTTTTATTGTCAATTGTATTACGGGGTGTATTAGGAAGGAGTATGCTAAGGAGATGGAATTTCCAAGTGGCATTTGAAATGCGATTTCACATACTTGTACATTCATGATCTCTCCGAAGGTGGCTGAAGTGTGGGCAGAAAGAATTAGAGGTTGGGGAATTTCACAAAAAAAGGCCAATCAACATAAATGCCAAACCAAGTGAACATCAAGCACATACTGTGAAATACCAGAGCACACGCAGAAAAATATAAGAGGATCGTATGATAAGGAGGTGTGAAGAAATTTTAGACGCGTTCGAATATGTCCGCTGGATTTTTAAAAATCCCACCAGTAAAACCATATAAACGAATTTTCAACAACATCACATTATAAAACTACAAGACCTTATCATCCTATTGAAAAATTAAAGAAATTTCCAAGTTCATCCAATATTTTTGTTTAAAGGCTTGGCTACGTTTTTTATGGATGTGGGGCTCAGCCTTTCGCCGACTTATCATACCCACCTTCACTGTAGTAAACTCTTCAGTGAACGTTTATTAACGTACTAGTATTTTCTCCACCTTCTACAGCCAGCAATGAAAACAAACACTTCACGAGAATGCGTGAGAAAGTCTAGTGAGAATGCATGCACATTAGAGTGGGTTTTTTGTGCAGTTTTTTTAAAATTGCCGAGCTGTTGCAGAGTGGGAGAAAAGACACTACGAAGTCATAAACAAAACAAGCTGTTGTTAGGAGTGTTTTAAAGAAAGTAATGTGGGCCTACATCTGCAAATAATTGTGATGACATACGAATTATAGCTGAACTTCTTTAGACAATGCCACGATTTCACAAATTAGTTGCTGGATATGTTGGGCGAAGATCCGGATTTAGTCAACAAACAACTTTCTAGACGAGGCCCCTTCATGGCTAAGCAGCTCTGTCAGCAAGCAAAATTTGCTTTTTTGGAGCAAACATAATCCACCAGTTTTTGACCAAGCATCTCTTTATTGACAAAGATCGAAATCTACTTTTGACGAAGTACGAGTAGATACCGCTATTGTAAGTACAGTCGATTCTCGGTAAATTGACATTCGTTAATTTGAATCTCTCGAAAATTTTTCAATTAAATCAAATTCTTCTTAATTTCATTTTATCCTTTTTCCTCTTGTTTATTTGAATTTCTATTATTTTAAAACTCTCGGTAGTTGAACATTTTCTTTAGTCACTTGAGTTTCAAATTATTGTAAATGCAGTCGACTCTCGGTAACTTGACAATCGTTAATTTTAATCACTCGATAATTTCCCAATTTAATTAAATTCTTCTTAATTTTAATTTATCCCTACGTATTTCTACTGTTTATTTGAATTTCTATTATTTTAAAACTCTCGTTAATTTTAACAGTTGGTTCTGATTTCTTGAGTTTCATATTATCGAGAGAACACTGTAGTTCACTATGTTGAAAAATTTTAACCCACATTAACTAGTTAGAGTTCTAGAAAATACTTATATTCAAGATCTGTTTCCAACATTCTCTAAAAGAGACGTAACGCTTAAATTTGTTAAAAAAAATTTCGCGACTATGTCCTCTCACGGCAAGCATTTATCGATTGGGTACCGTGAAAAAGAAACATGTCCCAGCTGGTTAAATGTCTCCAGGGCTATGTCTAGGTCTTTATGTACGCTTACAAACTAGCCTCCATAAACGAACTTAAGGAGAACATTCGAGATGCTTTAGTCCGACAAAACGTCGCACATGATCCACTAAGTCTACAAAAATACTGCTTGAAAGTGACATAATTACCTTAAATTTCGCTTCACAATAAAGTCAGGCAATTGTGTGAAGAAGACTTGAAAAGTAAGGTTTACAACTGTAGTTCTCATTCGTTTGGGGAGAGCCTGGCCTTATAGAGTTCGGTTTTACTTTCAACAATTGCAGCAAACAGACCGAAATAAAACAAACCAGCTAAACAGTCAGAATCAATATGATATTTTATGTCGTTGTTGTTTAATTTAGATTTATTTTCCTATCTTTATTATCTGGTCACTCTGTATTTGAGTCTTATACATGTGAAGAGAGCTTTCTAAATTTATCCACAGTTGCATGCACAATTTTGAAGCCTTACTACACGATGCTGGCTAATGGTCTCGAATGCTGTGTAACATTTCATGAATCTACTACAAACTCAACAGAAATTAGAGATTAATTTCCTTAATATTTTATTGTCCCTCCTCTGTGTGGTCCCTGGTAGGATTTTTATACTTGCCTATCCCTTACTGCATATGTAAGCCCAAAATACATACAAGTAAAAACTCACCCTAATGTATCGTACATATGAACGCATTCATGGTGAAGTACTCCACTGGCATATACGCATAAAAACAAGGATGTCCCAGCCCAACACTGAGAGAGAGGCAGAAAGTGGGAGCTGTTGTTACCACTCACACACAACCCCGCATGCGATAATAAACAACAGCACTAAATTTATGTAGAGAGCCTACAGAACAATTCAATAGTATACAAATGAGTAGGCAACTGGCGCACATACACACACATATATTCCACTCTTTCTTGTTCGCGCTGCCACTTATTATCGCTCTCATACACACAAAAAACCGCACACATGAACGCACTCCTATTAACACTCCCATACATACATTCTCTAGCCCACTGAAAAGCTGTGCAACTGAGATGGCTCTTATTTCCTTGTGCCTACAATTCGGTTGTTTTGTTGTTGTTTTTGAAAAGATATATGTGTAGCATACTTTTAGGTTAAAATATGTATAACACTTTTACTGTCGTAGTTGTGTTCGACATTTTACAAAAATCGAAATATTTTACTGACACTTCTCGGCTAGCACAAACATGTTGGAACAAATAAATTGTTATGTTTTTTCGTCTTCTCCCCTCTCGCACGCTCTCTGTTGCGCCCAGTTGCTGTTTATTGTTGTTTAGGGCTACATGTTGCGGCTGTGGTTGCTGGTCTTGTTGTTCTACCATAATAATAATAACAATAAATATGTTTTTTTTGCTGTAGTCTAATGGAGAAATATTGGAAACAACATAAATAAAAAGGGGGACAATATAAATGTAAATACTCGCACCCGTAGCAAGATAAATCTTATGACCTATGGCCCAAAAAACAAATAAATTATTGCCAACTCTCCCTTGCGTCTGAAAAAGCATTTGAAACGAAGTCTGGCTACGATAGTATGTTTCTGTTTTTTTGAGCCTAAAAGAAGGCAGTACTTTTCATATATACTGCAACAGCCTTAGTGTATGCTTTGAATGCCAAACTATTCTATTGCTGTTGATCAAATATCAATAAATTCCAGTCGAGGGAGTGGGACAAACACTTTAAATGAAAATTTATGTCTGCAATTCCCTTGATTGACATTGTCATCGGGTTTATATTTTACTCTCCGGAATGAAGATAAACATGTACAGTACAATTTATAGTCAACGTCTTGAACTATATGTCAAATTGTTGTTGCTATATTTTAAATATCAGGTTTTGGAAATGTGTTTAAGTTTCAGACGACAGTTGTGAATTTTCCTATAGTTTTAAAGAAGTCATATCAATTTTGCTCTCCACAGAAATGCTTGGAAACAATTGCTGCGCTGCCTAAAAGTATGCCACCACTGCAGTGAATTTAAAAAGCCTAAAAGTATGTCGTGATTTTTTTAATGACATACAAAATGGGAACATGTATTAGGAGGAAGAGAGTGAGGGAGAATACTCATAATTTGACATGGAAATAGCAGCTTTCGCATGTTGTTAAAAATAATATATCACGACTATGTATAAATACTTTGGCCCAAATGTAGGTGCTGATTTTCAAGTGAGCTGAATTTTAACAAAAAATCAAGTAAACTATTCATCAGTAAAAACGAGGTTTTTTATGGCCAGACCGACTCATACAAATTAAAGCTGTTTTAACCACAAATTGGCACTATTAATTTAAGGACAATTTTTTTTTATCTTAATATTGTATGAATTGCTACTAAGACAGGGCATGTGTGAATATATACTATAGCGGCTTAGTTTTCGAGTTGTATTCTAAGATAACACAACCACAAGCACCCTGAGGAGCTTCTCTCAAAGAGCAAAGAATTAAACTGAGCACCAGTTTTTTTTATAGGAGAACTTGTACATGGCCAAGATGAGCAATTTCCGATGTTCCTAAACACCTATGAGCCTTAGGCTTTAGCACCAAACTTCTTTTAAAGTTATTTGCCGTCATAAAGATATCAATTTCGTTCGAGCTCATGCGTATAAGTTAGTTTAATGTAGAAGTTTACAATTAAGATTAATCATACGCTCAAGTTGACAAATAATAAATATTTATCATACGCTCCGGCTGACAAATGTTGTTTTCCTGAAAAATGGCCACATGCCTTTAATTACTTCAGTGATATTCATAAAACTCAGCAGACTTATAGGGTGACAATTAAAATTTTTATATCATCATATCTCTACAACTATCGCAATAGTAAAAATCATTTGAGCAAACATCCTAAAAACATGCTATGGTATAATAAAGCAATTTCTTCTATCTCCAGCAAGAGCCAGAAAGGATTTCGGTTCCGTTCGACCTTCGTCAAGTATACATTTTTAATTTTTGTTTGCCTGACATTAAGTTGTACTTAATGCGATTATATATAATTCATGATATTTGTGTTGGAAATGGTAGATACAAAAGAGGGGGCAGGGAGGCGGCGATCAGGTAGATGGTACATGTCATTGTGGTTGTGGCCTATATGTCTGTCTATTTATGGAGGTGTTGGAAGTAGCTATGCCACCACACATCTAAACATTTACATTTGTAAGTTGTGGGTACGGCGAGGCGAGGTAAGGGAAGACGGAAAGTCGTGTGTCATAAGCAACCTTAATTATTATGATTGACAATAGTTGGGCTATTGCTGCTGTAGCTAAATAATTTATTTATGCTCGTCATCAATTTATACAAATGCCAATCAACAGAAGACTTTTCATTGTAACTTATGTGGATTGTGGCACATGATTGAGGGTGAATTTTAATTTAAATTAGTGTTTGAGATTCTTTAGTCAGTTTGATTCTGAATGGCGATACAATTAATTGCTGGATTAAAATTCTCTAAGATCACATTACTTATGTAGTGGGGTCATGTTTCGCTACCATAAGTATGCGTTCATTAATAATTACTAGTGTGCAAAATCAGCATAAATTGAAATTAAAACGTTAATTATTGTTAAGCGAGTTCAAGGCTTGAATTGTAGAGTGTCTAATAGATCATGTACTTTCATGAAGACAATGAAGACTTAATAGAGTGAAATCAGGGTATTCATAAATACAATGCAATCAAAGCGAGCATGTGATTTAATAGTTCTAGGGTAGAAAGTCCGGAAAGTTTGAATAATGATAATGTTACATTAGGTTACATTAGTGGATTGGGCTGTTGGGTGCGAACTTTGCAGACAATATTATTGAAAACAAATTTCTTTCATGAGGATTCTGTACGTCTGATTATTGGTTGATCCAGAAAGGCTTTTACTAAATATGTTTAGCTATATATATATATTTAAATATATTTAAAAATATATTTAGCTCCCCTAGTATGGCTTATTGTTTAACGGCAGGGTTTTTCGCAATCAAATTTCTTCCCGAGCCTAAATAATTTCAGTCAGGACTGCCTTAAGTCTTTAGTCTACGCCAACAATTCAATCATCAGGTGTTGATTTTGCTTTATAGTTTTTGAAGTATAAGCCAAGGCATTGACAAGTTGATAAACTTTAATGATAATCGACCATAACAAGCTTTACAATTTACACCGCAGCTGAATTCGCTTACAATTCGCAAAGAAATGGTTTCGTAGTTGATTCTTTATAAAAATATCAGTAGCTTTTCCCTGAATTTCCTCTATGTTATCATTGTCCTATGGTACGTATGAGTAATACGATTTCTTTAATTTAAAATTAAAATCACTCATAGGTGGTAGCAAGGAATGCTTAGCTACCACCTCAGGCATAAATAACAAGAAACATTTTGAAACCACTTCCGTCGTTTCTCTTGAAATCTGCACTTTTCTAAAGGACGAGAGTAGAAGAAGAAGAAAGAAATTATATGCTTAACATAATGCACAAATTCAAGTGCATATTTCTAACTTCCTGCTAACAAAAATGAAAAAATATACATGTATATGCATGCAGCAGTTTCTGCCACACAGAAAATTGTATAATTATGCCTGCTCTTCAAGTTTGAAGGATATGCAATTGTACGCTTTCACAATTATGAGCCATATCCGGGCAGAAGGAAGCCATGATGTATGAAAAAATGCCACGATTGTGCGATGCTCATTTATACTCACTCCCACGATGTGAATTTATAAAATAAGCTTATTAGCGCAAAAGGGTTGTGTGAGAGTGTGTGGCAACAAAACTATGGCTGGGATTATTCTAAATTACATGAATTCCATTTCCATATAATTCGGAACCAAAAAAGAGGCATGCCACTTATGATGTTTTAAATTTTAAAATTTTACATTTGTAGAAATAAGCGTTGGTGACATATCTTTAACATTTATTTTGGTAGGCGTATGATTAATATTAATTATATTAACAGCCACAGGGCGTATAAAGACTACTTTTGTTCTACATTAATATTACTTTTTCGCCATGGTTTGAATGAAATTACAGGCTTTATATTCTTGTTTTTCTTTGGTTTTTCCCTAATGTTGGCTTATTTGTCATAAAATGTCCCACATCCTAATGTCACGAAGGCTGGGTGGGAATGCCTGAGCACTGCTCTAAGCCACCGTTAATGCAAAATCGTAATCCAGCAGGCACACATGTCTTTTGCCGGATTTTGTGTGTTGCATATGCAAAAATCGCCTACAACACGTTGTGGGGGCTGGTCCTTTTGTGCCATACAAAGGACAACGCGAAAACTTGCATGTTTTAACATGTTATTATACAACGACAACATCAACAACAACGACGACAACAAACCGCAAGACGAGCAAAGTGAACATATGCGATTTAGATTTGCGAGCTGAATTATCTACCCACTAGTGCTGTGCACTGCTAATGTTGTGAGCTTCAATTTTGCTGAGCTGTTAATAAAGTGGCTGCAGAAAAAAATATATATATTAACATGGTCGACTGGTTTTGTTAAGGAAAGGACTTGTGTAATTGTTAAGGGGGTTGGGACATTTGCTGTTGCGGTAAAAATTCTGCCACACATACACACACTTTATTAGAATTTGTATTCCCAGGGATTTAAATATAAATGCGCTGGTTTTTATAATTTATTCAAACTAGTTATTCATCTGATAACGCCGAGGGTTTAATTTAATTATAAAAGTTAATTTTGCAAAATATAATTCGGTATTTCGTTTATGAACGCCCCTGACATATGTTGACATTAGAAGCTGTGTTGAAATTATATGAATAATGATATTATTGGGGCGTATGTGGTATATATATTTAGAATTTACATTAATGCTCTACTTTTAATGTGAAATAATAATAATCATACGCCTTGGTGGTGACTTTTAAATAAACAAAATACTGGATTTATCTTGCAGGTTCCTCCCAGCTTATACACTGTCCAGTGATGATATATTAAATATATTTCGTTATAAGTAGGACCTGCAGATTGAAAACCTTTTAAGAACCGTATAGTTTTTTTTGTTATATTGTTACTAGTGTCTGATTATTTCAATGCGAATTAATAATATTCATATGCCTTGGGGCAAACAGTAGCAGCGTATAAATCAGAATACCATACAAGATTGATTTCATTACGTAAAAGACTTGCAGATTTCCAAATTGTTATTGGAATTTCTGAGACTCTTAGTTTTCTTTTGATTTACTTCACATTTGTTTTCGTCTGCCGTCTTCAGTTTTCAAAAAGTCCCCAACAATCATACGCCTTATGATCTCAAGACAAATTATAAATAATCATACGCCCTAAAAACCCACACTTAATATACTTATATATTCTCCGGGGAGAACTTTTTGATTGATCATACTTATAAGGACCGGGAAGCAAGCTTAGACTCATTATCCTAAGTTTACACAGGGCAGCATGTTTAACAGCTCATTAAATTTTCATTTTGGGATTTTGTTAAAAATCTCTATCTCTCTTATCAATCATTCTTTTTTTTTGTTTACCTTCAGCTAGAAATGATCTGACCAATTCCAATTTCAACGATTTTGTGGTTTAACGATTTTCTTTAATTCTTCTTTTGCGAAAATCTTATTTCAATGCCAATTATAATGATTGTACCACATTCCCTTCGTAAATACGTACGTTTCCTGAAAGTGCGAGACAACTAACATGACTTACCGTGACGTGCTTCCTCTCCTTCGGGTGCATGTTGTGTTATTGTATTCAGTTCCTCTTCCAAATCGACATGACAATCAGCTACGTCCCAAGAGAGAAAACCTGCAAATGATAACAAAGACGAAACAGGAAAGGAAAATAATTAGAAACATGTTTTTGAAATATTTCGCTAAATAAAGCAATGCAATTATTTTACGTTTCGGAGTTTCAGTTGGTATTTGCTATAAATGTTAGAGAGCTAATTAAAATGAAGCATAAATACATCCGGTTTCTTAGATGAGTGGTAAAGATAAAGATTTTTAAGAGCTATAATATTAGAATTATTGCAAGTCGGCATAAATATATGTATAAGGGCTTTTTAAGACTGATACTGCTGGTCAAATAAAGGCACCTTTAGTCTTAACAAAATTACAAACATGTTTAAGTTGTTTTGAATTAAAAAATTGCGGAAATTATCCAGCAACTGGCTGTAATATTATTCCCTAGGACATTTTCTAAAAAGTTTAAATAAAGATTGGAAAGTTTAAATAAAGATTGTAAATTATTATATGCTATCAATGAAGGTTTAATATTTGAGTATTTACATTTCCTCCCCAAAACTATGGTTTTTTCTATACGTTGAAACTTTTGTCAACATACAATGGCCAAAACGTATAAACGAGTTCTAATTCATATTACTCATACGCACCAATAGATAACACGGAACATTTCATAAATAATATCACTTATACGTACCAATAGGTAACACGTTTTCCAAATAATATTACTCATTCGTACCACAATAAAAAATACCGTAAAGTGTGTCTACTGTTTTAAGAGACAAGGGCAAAGCCATCTGAAGCATCTTTTCCCTACACATCGTATTTTTTAATATCTGGCAGAGTTTATGCCCAATGAAGCTAACAAGCCAAATTCTCGTTAAGTTTAAGAGTCCGAATTGTCAGCCGCTCTACAATTAACATCTTAGATGCGAGATTTATGGAATTCGGCTCAGTCTATTACGATAATCATCGCTGACGAAGGTGGACCATATCGTTTGTGTTTTGAAGTAGCTTTTATACAAAGGCTGATATTGACTGACCAAACCAAAACCTCTCACGAAGAAGTAGGCAGAGTCCACACATTTATTGTGGCAAGGGACTGGCTGATCGCAAAATTAGGTCCGGATCTAAAACGTACCCTAGAAGTAGGGTCAATCAAAATTTATTTCAATTCGATATATGCCTGTATATCCAAAACCTGTCTAAAATTAGGTATTGGACGGATGAGCCGTAGGGGCCAACTATCCAAGGATTTGTTGGTAATTAACTATGGATAGGTGGGACCTTTAAAGGAAATTACATTAAAGGCAATTTCGTAAGAAATCGTAGGAAATTACTCTTAACCTTTAAGCATGAACACTAAGGGCCAAAAAATACGGTCCACAAATTCCAAATAACCTTAAGGACAATTTACTACTCCAAAATCTAATACTGTAAACTCTAAAAATAGTACTGCCCTGTCTCATAATCATTCCTGGAGATGGTGATTACCCACTTTTCTGTTCACTATCTTCTTAGGAAGCCTGAGATGTAAGATGTCATTAAGCAAAGCCATATGAGCTATATTTTCTTTATGAGTGTGTGTGTGTTTTTTAACATTCCTCCTAAATCTCTGGGCTTGTGGATTACTTGCCTAGCTTTCATTAACAGTTACTAATTAAAAGCTAATGGAGTCATTGACGATACAACGAACCAAATAAATGAATGAATGCCAAAAAGAAACTAATGAAAGCTTTAACAGCAGCAGCAGATATTCTTAGTTTCCAAGCGGAGGATTTTCAATTAATTGACACATGTGTGTAGCAAAGAGAAGCTGGCATTTAATTCATGTTGTTGTTTGACAATTAGCAACAACAAGTGCATTATTAGTAATTCACAGCAATAATAAAAAAACACAACACAAACAACCGGTAGAACGACAGAACTGTGATGATAACACGACTATTCTAATTTCAAAAACATTGGTAGTGATCAAAGGACACAAACTGCAAAAAAACAGTAATAATACAAGCCTCTAGATCTGGTTTAGAATATGTCACTTTTTGAAATCTTTTGTTGGAAACCCACTGTAATCTTTTAAGAGAAAAACAAATAAAGATTCGTATGAACGTTGAAGGAGAGTAAACGCCAGTAGAGCAGCGCTGGGCCTGGCATAGAAAGCCAAGGAATGGCTTGCCATAGAAACCAACCGCAAATTGTTGGCCTGGAAATTCAAAAGGGATTACACATGTACACAATAATATTACATATGTACATGCGTACTCACATACATAGACCAAAACATTTATGTTTTCAAGTATTTGTTTATTTCGGAATCCTTCTAAATGTGTCTATAACTGCTCGACTAAAGGCGGTTAGAGGAAGAGAGAGCGAGAGAGCAAATAAACAATTTAATCCTTTAATAGTAAAACAGCTTTAGCTGGTGCCAGAGCTGCCGCTGCTTTCCATTGTGAACCGGTGGCGGCAAACAAGCGTTGGTTCACAAGTACACTCTAGTTCCTTGTTTTCGGTGCAAAAGAGAAACGTCAGCCGGAGGGTGCTGAGGGAGGGGCACAGAGTCTTAATGAATTGTATTATTTTACACAAAGTAGGTAAACATGGACGCACACACATACACACTCAGATCCATGGCGTGGCCGTTGTTATTCCTTCTTTTTCCAGTGTTGTAGGGCTAGCTTGTGAAAATGTGTGTTAATAGGATTTATTACAGAAATGGGTATTTAAGCGCTTCGGACACTGGCGTACATACATGCGGGCAAACAAACGGGTAAACATTACCGGGGCATTATGACTCTTGTGGACCATGGCAGGTAAATAAAATAAATTAAAGGTTTTTTTGTGCAGTAAACATAATTGTTAACAACAATATGTACAGCAATAACGAGTACAAGATTTTGTAGTTCTTTTTCAGCAGACTTACAAGACAAGTGGCCCTCAGAGCATATGGACGATATTAAGGGTTGACTGAGAGTGTGTGTGTTTTCCAAACTATGGATGAGGTTTAATGGGAAACTTGTTGTACACTTCTAGAGGTAAAGATAAAGTTATGATAGCTTTTGTAATAGTTATAATTATTTTTGAAAAAATAAATTACTCCAAAAGCTAATAAGATCTGGCATGTTGTTTTTTTGTCATACGTAGAGGGAAGCAAAAAAAGCAAGCTCATCACCACACTAGACGTGTACGCACGTTTTGCCGTTCATGCAGGCGACTTCTCAATACCATTATGTGTGCTGACGGCAAGGTCTCTACACGTTTAACGGTCTATATATACTAAGCATTGCTTGATTTTTGCATATGCGAAGTATTCTTGTCGAAGAGTGAGTACACAAGCGACTCACTAAAACAATTCCTGTCCAAATGACGTTCTTTCATTATAATTTAGAAGTTGGCAAGGTTTCCAGCTAACAATATTCTCTAAATTGCCATTTCATCAGGCATTGTTTTACGCCCATTCGAATTGCAAACAAGTAAAAACGTCGTTAAGTTCGGCCTGGCAGATGATTATATACCCTCCAACGTCCTTACGCTATTAAAGCCAAAAATAAAACCAGAAGCCCGTTTATTTAGGTCCTTTTGGCCCATGTCCGTCCCTAATCTGAGCCACAATTATTATATATTTAGATTTGTAGCTTAGTTTGCTTTAATTTGATTGGATATAGTTCGTCCGTTTTGACCATGCGGGACGTTTTTTGGGCGACATTAACCAAAACGTCTCGCAACTATGTTTATTTTTGAGGTTAAAGTTTGTTGTCTTTTTCAGAATCAACGTAAAAATTGGTGAAATGTATTGGCTATGTTATGAACGACATAATATTGTCCTGATAATATTGGATTTTATCTAATCATGTTTTCTGGAAGCCACACTATAAATCAGATCTTGTTTACTGGAACAACTAGACAAGAATGGTGTAGGGTATTTTATAGTCGGCCAGCCTGACGTTAGACCTTTAAAAATATTCCTATATATAAAAAACAAAAATAATATCAATTTACTAAGCAAATACTGTAACGGATTAGTAGTTGTACCCAACTGAAATGCCCTTTTTAGTAAGGATTAGCCTATGCCCAATTAAGCATTTAATGCTCTAAAATGGCCATCATTTTTTATATGACAATTATGGCCCATCCTATAAAAACAAACGAACTGTGTGTTTTTTAAAAGTATTTACCAGGGATTCCATAAATCTCGAGTAATTATAATTTAAAATCTTCAGCCCTCAGGAGGAGGTGGTCTTTAAACTTTATGCTGTCAACATTTAGACAATTATGTAATAACTTTTTGGTAGACCTTACTTGCACTGCTTCTACTTTTACCTGTGGGGAGATGCCTCATTATACTCGTACATAATCCGCACAGGCATCCAACCGTGCCCAGCCCCACGTACGTATGAGTAATATTCAATTATCATAAATTACTCATACGCCACAGAGGCCAGAGTCTGACATAGCAATTATAAAAAGCCTCTTTTTTTAATGAGGCTACAGCAAAAATAATGATTTTCCTTTCAAGTTATTACTTTTCTTAATAATAACTTTATGTTATTTTAAATGAGCCGCCACCTTGGCAGTGCGACGTTGTCCTTAGGTGTCTCCTGCCAGCTTGCAAATAATAATCAAAACTTCTTTATATTTTGGCAATGAACACTTTTCTGGGCTGGTTGTCTGTCTGTACTGTCTGTCGTTCATTCTGTGCGTTTCGTTTCATTTTGTATGTGAAGTGAAACGTTGTAATAACCATAATTCCAAAAAGCATAAAATACATCCTTAACGAGCGAGGACCTTCTTTTTCGCATGTGTTATGGAATTTTGTTTGGTTTGGAAGGCAACGAGACCAAAATAAAGCAGAAGAAATCAGCAGAAATTAAACAGGTGAGGAGACTTAGGGAGTGTTGAGTCTCTAATTGAAACTTTTGAGGGGCGGCTCCTACAGCACAACAGTGTAAGGCTTCCTTAATATTGCTGGGGTATGTTATTCTCCAACACACGCTGGCTAAAGATGTGCTTGTAACCCTTGGGGGCCCAGCACCTGTACACTTGTCGTCTGCTGACAGGGAGAGGGGCGTAGCACTGACGTAGGCCGTAGGTTGTATAAATATACGACTAAGGCTTAGTCTTTAGAGACAAGGCACATTGTAGGAGTATTAAATGTGTTTATGAAAATGTTATGAACTCTTATTATTTTTGTTTGTCATTTCTTGCTCTCTCTTTCTTTTTCTTCTTTGGCTTGGACTGGCGGACTGTCTGTCTGTCTGTCGTTGGTAAAGTTATTATTAAAGGTAAAACTCACATATAATGTTATATAAAACGTGTATATTGCATAAATTATTCATATGATTTGAGCAAACACTCATAAACAAACACACACACATATACATACACACTTACATAAATATACTTTTATACCGAGCAAAACAAGCTAACCACAGAAAGTGCAAAATCAGGACTTTAAGGAAATTTAACAAATCTTTTGTTGAATATTAAATAAAAGTACTCTAAATACTTAAAAAAAGGTTAAACTGGGTTGACTTTTTATCTTTGGCGATAATCAAGGGAAGCTCTCTAAGGCAAAGCTTCAAAAGTATTCATAAAAAACAAAATTGTTTACGCACAGATTGTTCCAAACCTTAATAGATCTAAAGACGCAACTAGATTCGCATTCCAAACGCATGATCCCCAGTCTTTTATTCCAAGGTTTCTTAGGTCTTCTAAGACTTCATCTTTTTTAACATTTTTTTTAGAAATATAACATATAAAAATATTTAAATTTGCCTAAGTACCACTAGCACATTACAAAGCCAAACTTAAGCGATGCCTCCTAAGCGTTCCAACTCTTACAATTGATAATATCGAGCCATAAGCGCTAACCTATCGTAAGTGAAAAAATGCAAATTTTACAGGAGACGGTTTTTATTATTTATTTCAAACAACTTTATTAAAAATGCAAATGTTTTAATGCAAAAATTTAAGATTTCTACCTACTCATATAACTGTATCAAAAAACAAAAAAAAAAATCTGAACACATTTGCGATTGCTGCAGCAATTTGATGTGTGACTTACGATAAAATTGCTACACAATAAAATTTAAACAATCATTTACGATAAAATGCAAAAGCTTTTTTTTTGATGTTTTACTAACAATTTTGTCATTTTAAAAATACAAAACGATGAGGCTTGTCCTAACGATTATTTTTCAGCAATAAAATTTTTTTTCCAAAAATTTGACTTACGATAGGTTAGCGCTTATGGCTCGATATGTTCCTGACAAATCGACATAGATGATTAGAACAACCTACTGTAAGTTGCATGTCTTTCCCATATAAACAGTATGTTAGTTTTTTTTTCAATAGATAAATAGATAGCGAAAAACAATTCCCTTCATCTTTTTTAAAACAAAATAAATATTTTTTTGAGTTAGGTCATTTTGCTGACGACTTACTTTGGCGTATGTTTGCTCTGCTTGAAGATGTTGGTTTATTTCCATTTAAGAATGTATAGGTGCATGCCCAAAGACAATACATGTGTTTGTGCGTTTGTATGTATGTGAGCATACTCGTATTCCTGTACTTATGAGGCTGTATTGGTATTTGTGGCTACCGGTAAAGGTGTAGGTATTTGAGGGAACACTGTACCGGAGCGTGAGCATGTATGCAAGGTATGGATCATTTAATATACAAGTTAAGGGATTAAAGGTGTTGTTGGGCTGAAGTTAAGCTGGTGAATCGTGTAGAGCCGGGAGTTGGAAGTGCGGTTTTGCCTGGTGGGGGCGGAAAAAAAACTTGAATTGCTGACATAAACGTGTTCACATCAAAGTTACATTCTTTGCTGGTTTCCAATTTCTTTGCCGTGTAATGTGAAACCAAGACAAGCATCGTGCCTGAGTGCATTCCGGTGAGTCGGCAGAGAATTACCGGCTTAATCCTCCCAGTGGCCGTTGTGTTTGTATGTATATGTAAGGTGAAATGGCCACTAAGGAATTCGCAATTGATAGCCCTTTAAGGTAGTAATGTGAATATTAAAGAGACTTGAAATCGAACTACTTGACATAATAAAGAAAGACGATTAAGGTGTATGAAAGGAAAACGGAGAGAATATCGTAAATTAGTTTGCCATACACGTTATTTAATTGAAGCCTGGCCAAGAACGCACGTAATTCATGCTACTTAAAGCAATAGGAGGCGTATGGGTACTTTGCGTAATTAAAATATCACTCATACTCACTCAACGGGCTTAATTAATATCACTCATACTAGCTGTTGATAATGAACGCATAAGCGATATTATTTGCAAGTGAGTTTTTTTTAGAAATCCTTCTGGGGCGAAGTACAATAACAATGTTCAATGCAATGTACATAGAGAGTCAATTAATTATCGAGCCACTGTTAAAGCAAAAGATTTGCTGGCGTCATATTTAAATGGCAAAGTAGTAAAAGTCAGTCTAGCTATATTTTTTTGGAGTGTGAAATACGAGCTAACCGGCAACTGACTATCTGGAGTTTTTTATGTTTATCTATGGAGTTTGGTCTTTACAGAAAATCAATTGTGAACAAGTTCTAAAAACTACCGATTAGACAATGACGTGGATTAGCAGTTTTTTTGGGCAGTAAATAGTATTTTTATGCAGAATGAGGCCTTCGTTAGTACTAGTGGATATATGGTGGATATATGCCAGAAATTAATTTTACTTCATTTCTAACTCAAAGCATTCGTTGGTGTTATTCCCTTAATGAATTGGCCGATGCAGAGCTATTTTATATTAAGGGGGGGGGGCTTGTTTATATACAATTCAAGTATTCTGTTACTTCGAATTTTGCGCTATTCGACAAAAATCGACTATCAGCAATTGATTGAGGAAAGATCTTGATACAGATTTGGTCTTCCACTATTGCGTGGCCATTCATATAAGCCCAAATTCTGCTTCAGCGTTAATAAATATTAATCATACGCTCTGTTTAAACCTCACAATATTTATTGAGAATAGTCGATGAAGGGCTAAAAAAAATGTTAATTCTTTTAAACTAGAAATCATCACTAAATGATGTATTCGAGCTAAAATTCCGGTTCTAGGCCGGGTTTTAAAAACTTTGCTGAGGGCACACTGAGATCTTAAACTGGAATTAGTGAACATTTCTCTCAATTTTTCCTCCACATTAAAAACTACAAATATATTTCAATCTTCATAACTTCCAACAAATACATACACAAATTTGCTAAACTGATCATCCCCTTCTTCTTTATGAAAAACATGTCATGAAAAACAAGACAAAGAAAAAAAAACTAATTGAATTCCACTGTAGTTTCTGGTGGAAAATTACCATTTTTATGGCATGTTTACATATTGCTTTTACTCGTTCGGGGGATGGGAGAGCAGCTTCCTCCTCCTTCAACGCCGCTTGCTCGAGATTAGTTCATGAATTTTTATTAGACAAATGTGTGTAATTTTTCGAGCATATTTGTTTTAATAAATATTAAATATTACTCCGGCGCGCGCCTCCTTCCCAATAGTACGCACAACATGTACGCTGTACGCAAGCAATCCAAGCTAATAAACATATTTATGCGTTAGTTTTATATGATAATGCCAATGGGAAAAAACCGGGCTGCTGGAGAAACGCAAAACGGTGAGGAGAAGAAGATACCGAAAAGGAGGCGGAGCAGCCGTATACGCACAACAACGGTGGAAACATAAAAAACACTAAAGTTTTATGCATGTAAATGAGACCTCGATGAAAAAACAAAATATGGTCGAAATGTGAAAGAGCTCAAAGTGCCACGACGCACACATCACATACGGTACATTTACGGGGCGGCTCGTGTCTTCCTTAGTAGCCAAGAGAAATGGCAACTACTCCTAAGCCCAATGAAATCAGACCCTAAGTCTTGCCCCCTACTCTCCCTAAAGTATGCTACAACATTTTTATTTTTTTTATTCCATTGTGTGTGTGCTTTCCGTTCACCTTCATATCTACCCCAAGCTACGAGAAGACTGAGAAGAATGCAAAGAAAAAATACGCAAAAATCATTAACAATTCAGAAAAAGCAACACATACGACGCACATAAAGAAAGGAGAAAGAAAAATAAAATCTCAACCGAGAAAAGTGAAACAAACAAGAAAGAAAAAAAAAATGAAACGATGATGATGGGCATAAAACAAAAAACTCTTGTGTGAAGTGCACGGGGTGTTGGAGGGGGGAGAAAACAACGGCCACGGTATGGGTTGAGCTGTAAGTGTATGTGTGAGAGTCAGTACTAAGTGTTTGAAATCGTATTTGAATTTTAGAATACACGCGTAAGGGTGTATGTTTTTGATGTATTTTTTTTATTCGTTGGTGTGCGTATGTCAGTTATTGTTGTTAAGAACAGCATCAAGAGCAGCAGCAACAAATAAATGTATGCAAAAATAATTTACTCATGCCGTTATTTGTTGTTGCCAGGGCCACTTTTTTGCCTTTTGTAAAAAGTTTTATTAAAGTTTATTTTATTTGATGTTGTTTTCTTGTTTTATTCAGTTTTTTCTTACTTAGTCTATCGATTTTCCCCTTAAGCTTCAAGTGCAGACTCGTAGGAATAATATTAAGTTAGCAAAAAGCCTGTTAAAGCTTAGAAGTATAAGGGCTATCATATAGACTACCCCGTTCTGGGTGTTCTAAAACAAATTTAGCATCAGCACAATGTACAGGATATATTAACACATTCACATTGAACATGCAGGCAGAAGCCCCCTTAGCATTAAGATGTAAAAATAACTTTAAAAACCAATATTTGAAAGTTTTTGGGTGGGAAATCTTATGGAGAATCTCAAAAGAAAGAAAACCATGTGGATTAGTATGAGTAACACAAATTGCCCAAGTCCATCGGCTTTCACAATCTACATTCTAAAAGAAGTTTATTCATTTAACTTTAATACCAGGACTGATTGGACTCTTGAGTATTTGTTCAATAGCCGACAAAAGGAACTCCTTCGCGAATAATCAACATTGTTTCAAAAACAGTGAAGCACACATACGGATTTTATTTGGCAATTGAAAAAAAAAATAGAAAAAAATGTGGATCTCAATACAGTTTGTTTGGCTTCTTAAAGAAAAACGTCCATGTACCTCAGAGTGATTCGTTCTATAATAAAAGAAATTAATTTTTCGTTCAAAATTGAAGTTTTGTTGTCCTAAATTAAAGCTTAAGAACCTTCAATCTTAGAGAAATTAGTAAACTCAATACTTAAGCAAGAACTACTAAAGTCCCTCCCATCGTATGACTAATAGTAATTCGAAAATAAAGCGTATGGTTAATATTAATTCTTTAACTGCAAGCGCTTTCTCATGGCATATTATTAATAAAAAACATAAATGTAACTACTTGTTGCAGGAGGAGTAGTGAAAAGGTTAAATGGGGTAAAGTGTTGTTTTAAACAGGCGAAATCACACAGTTTCTATGCCAGAATGAAATACATTTCTGTTAGTCCAACTGATCCTCTGTACAATCACCATCTGTGCCTAGATGGATGTATAAAGAGAATTTTTGGTGTATGAATAATGCTACCAGCCACGGCGTGTGGGACTCAAACTGAAAGTAGTTAGGCAGGGATGAATGAACGGTGTCTATATTATGGAACAGAGGGAGATTCGGGACCCCTAAACGCTTATTTAAGTCTTGTCAGTTAAGAAAGTCTATGACCCCATATAGTAGCAGAGTTAGTTTAAGATTATGCTATGCTAGATGAAGGAATATGCCCACACGGTCATCGTACTGTAATATACCCATTGCTAAGCCATGGTTGAAGCAGTCGTAGCAAGCCTCAAGTATTATTCACAGTTATGTGGCGTATGATTAATATTAATTAAAAGAAGTGTTCAGAAATATAACAAGAAAGCTAAATTGATCTGTAATGGTTATTTGTGATGCAAAAATACACCCCCTCTTCGAGAAATTTAAATATCATTGTGATTACCCTATAAACAAATATTAACTATTTTGTTTATCAGACACCCTTTAGGCATTAAAAAAATGTCTTCAGTTTGTTGTCTTTCTTCTAATCACATTCACCAAAGTTCCTGTGAGGTTTGGCTTATAAAGGCTAAAAGTTATTATAAAAAATGCAGCTATCTAAAAGTATAGGTTCTCTATATCCTAAACATAAGTTGTAGAATTTCTGTATAACTAAGTTTTATTATAAATTTGTTGTTCGCTGTCGTCTTCGTATACTTTTCACAAATTCAGCGAAGCGTATGCGTCTACCAATTTCGAAAACTTATTAAAGTCAACGTATGCTGAAGCATGTCTCGCATAAGTCCAATTCATCGTTTACGCTCTTGGCTGTTTTTGAAATGATTTTTTTCGTGTCTGTTTTGTGTTATGCCGTTTATTCTACTTGACTTTCATTTCACATCTCAATGATTGTATGTATAGAAAAATCTCAGTATGTTTATGTATAAATATGTATAGACTTGGAAACATAAATATTTATTTATTAGAGTGGGCCGAAATGTTACAGGAAAGGTAATAACAATAGGGCTTCTGATACTATTTAAAAGGCAGCGATACTATTTAAGCATATTTTTAATTTTTTTAAAAAAAAGCTGACTAAATTCAGTAAACATTAAAAATTCTAACAAAATCTAAGTCTAATACGGATCTCATTTGCTAAATGTCGAAGACTTTACGAGTAAGTGATTTATTTAAAAGCCACATATAAAACTTTGCCAAACGGTAGACTACAACACGGACGAACATTCAACAAGTACTGCAAGGGAGTTTTCGCTATATTTTAGCATGTCTTTGAATGGGTAAAATAAAGACAATCTTTATATTTTTTAGCACATGATTGATTTTAGTTCCATTATTTAATAATAAATATTAGTCAAGTATATGCTCTAAGAAGGGGCCCAAAAACAGTTTCATCAATAAAATTCAGTTTTGTGTCAATTATCCTAAGGCGTATGATTGATATTATTGCTTTTGAAATATCTCATACGTCCAATAGGGTTCAAATGAAATTAAAATTAATCATACGCTATAAGGGCTTACTTTAATTTTTGCTCACTAATTTTATTCTATTGTTATTTCCTTACTATTTTCATATAAATTCAACTATTATTACGATTGATTTTGAAAATGTTTTAACCTGAAGTTAGCATTACATGTTTTCCGAGCCACTCTAATGTATATTGTAGATGTGTATATACGGTTCATCTATAAATAAACACGATGAGCGTTGCAAGGGAACCCTTTTCCATCTACTTTGCCAGCGTTTCGTTTTCCCATATGCCACAGGAATACTGTCTGAGTAGCTTCATTTTATTTCAAATGATTGCTTATAAGGGTCGCATATACAACAACGTCTAGCTTAGAGTGTGGGTGTATGTGTGGCTTTGCTCATTATTTTCGAGCATCATTTTTTCTTCTTCTCCATTTTTTTGTCTGAAAAGAATGCCTGACGCAATAGCAATAACGACTAGCAACACTTTAAGCGATTTAGAGAATAAAACAGCAAAGACGAAACATAAAATGAACGTAATACGAAAACGACGCCATATTAAAGCGTCAAAGCAATGATTTATGTTTTAAGCACCACTTTAAACAAAAGCTGGCTATAAATGGAAAGTTACTGAAATTGTCCTTGAATGCACGAAACACAAGGGAAAGTGTTAACTTAAATGAAAGAGAGATTCATGTAAACGAGCTGGCCATAAATGGCTTAGAAGATTAACAAACGAAATGAATACGAACAAATTAAAAGAAAAAATGTCTTTTAAGTAGTTTTTTCCATTTAAAGCTTCGTTGATAAATAAATGCAGCTGTTATAGAACATTTCGTCTATCTAATAGCTATTAAAAATTCTTGTATTGTTAGACTTTAACGTCTTAATTCTAAAGAGCATATTTGAGGGCCACCAGACGTATAATTAATATTAATTCGGAAACTAAAAGCCAATATTTGAGTTCATTTGCCTAAAGTCTACATTTTTATAAATGTGTTCTAAGTAAGTCGTTGCGCGGCCCCTGTACTGGTACCCCAAATTAATATTCAGTTGATTTTCACTGTTTTCAATCCTCATTTGAAGTATTCATTGTTGAGTTTTGTTGAATTCAATTAATATTAATTTCCCTAATAATCGCCAGCATTTCTGGGTTCCCACACATATTAATCGTGTTTTGCGTTTTTCCAAAAACCACTTCATTAATTAATTTTCCATTTAATATTTAAAATGATTTTTTAACAACTTCCTCTCATCTTAAGGGGGTCGTAAGGATGTAGTTCTACCTCTTCTCATTTTCTGCTTAGCACGAAATGTAAATTTGTCTGCCTGCTTACTCTCTCGCGTTCTCTATTACTCTTGATTTTTGTTTAATTTGTTGTTAACAAAGTTTTCTGGCAAACACAGTTACAAGAAATCGTTAAATATTTACCCAACTAAAAACTGTAGATGTGTGTGTGTGTTCATTAAAAGTTTCGGTCCTTTTTTGCCGTCATGCATTGAAAGTAAGTCCGTGTTTGCTAAAGACAAACGCTGGGCAACCAACGCCCTTTTAGGTACCGAACTATGCGAGTATGAGAGGAGGTAGCAGTAGTAGTCATAGCAGTAAGTGATGATTAATATATGCAAAAATTTAATTAGCAAACTTTGGAGGTTTGAGAGCAAGAACGAGTGCTAATTGAAAGCCTGAGAAATTTGTGAGGGTCAATCAGGAACTTTTGACTCTAGGGAAAGATTGAGTAAAAGAAAAACTGACAAAGCCAATGACTTTGTAGTATGGGCATGGTCAAGCAAAAATAAGGCAGCAAACAGGGAATAGAACATCCCTTGGATGTAGTAACCTCCAGGGGATTATAATATTTAAAGGTTAGTAAGACGGAAGGACGGACAAAAAAAGGCGCAAAAGGCGACGAATATACATACAAATGAAAGTATACTCGGCATTATAATGGTTTCCGTACTGCAAAAGTTATTTTAAGAGTAAGAGAAGAATACAAACTGAAGGGTCGGTCAGACGAGTGTCTCTTTAAAGATGATGAGGAACATTAGGTTGTATGCAATATAAGCTTGTGTTTCTGAATGCCATCGTAGCATTCAAATAATTTATAGTCTCATCGCAATACCTAGCAGAAATTGAAAGCAACTAGAAGACCTTCTGTCTTATAAAGGTCAAAGCTCATAGAAATCGCTAAGTATTTAGACCTTTTATTTTTAAAATTCTTGGAATTCAATCAGATGTTCAGATTTTAACTAAACTTTAATCAGATTTTAACTAAACTTTAATCACGTATATGCCCAATAGTCTATATGGCTTGTTAATGATTTAAAATCAATCATACGCTCTGAGGGCTGAACAAATAAATTCAAGTTGATTTCCGATTTTTTTTTCATTCTATCAGGTGAAAACAAAACACACGCCAAATTGACTTCATGCCAAAATTAATGATCTCAAGAATGTCCCAGAGATCTCGGGCAGAAATCAAAAACAACTAGGCGACTTTCTAACTTCTTAAGGACCAAGTTCTTAGAACTCGTAAGAAGCGAAGTGTTTCAGATTTTCATTTTGAAATTATTTGAAAATCAATCATACGTTTTGGCTTCAATAAAATTTAAATCACTCATACGCCTAATTGTGTTCATGGCTGGTTAAAAATGTAAAATCAATCATACGCTCTGAGGGGCTAAACAAATAAATCCTCGCTGATTTCCGTTTTTTGTTTTTCGGTCAAAAGCAATACTAATTGAAAAACTTCTAAATTGAATTTAGCAAATATTTTCCTTTCGCTTGCTCGCCATTTTCATGTTTGCTTAGTACGAGCAGTCGTAGGTAGGTGGTGGTTGTCAGTTGTAGATAAAATTTAAATTTATTTTGTCACAACTATTTGTTTTATTATTTAGTTTATTGTTCTCTGAGCACCGACGACTATTGCTGCTGCCATTATTTGTGCCGTCCGTCGTCATCATTTGTTATTTGCTAGCTGTCAAATTGTCATGAGCTGTGATTTTTTTCCACTGCAAGCACTGGTTTTTCAAGCTGTCATTTTTTTGCTCTCTCTGCGATTCTTTCCCATAAAGCCAGTCAGTGATAGAATGATGGAACGAACCAACACCAGAGTGTTCATAGAATTGTAGCAAATGCACTGTGGCATGCAACAAACAAATACTTGTACATGCACCACACCCACATGTACTCTACTGAGTGTATGTACAAACATACCGACTATGTACTTTCGTACAAGCTGAAGTGAAGTGAGCAAGGGTGTAGAGGTAAAGGGGCTAAAATGTTTACTTATGATAAATAAGCTGATATAGTGCGAGTGTTGGTTGCTGTTGCCGGGTCTGGCGGCGACGAAAGAGTTTATATCCGCCCCGTTGACAACGAAAAAGCTTTAGTCCAAAACAAATATTACGGATTGTGCAAAATATTTGCAGTCTTTGTTTTTGTTTTATTCTTTTACAAGACAAACAGCATTTTTTATTTGTTTAAATGTTAAGCAAACAGACGTGGGGGCAAAAAATAATAATTGTTATAAAATATGTAAAACAAATGTTGATAAATTATGCAAGAGACTCTTTACAAAGAGGATTTCCACAGAGAAGGAGAGATATAAAGGATTTAAATAGTTACAAATATTATCTAAATGAAAATAGGAAATCGGAAAAGCTTTGTGAACACATTGAATTAAATGCAACGTATTGAGATTTTCAAATAACAATTTGGAATTTAGTTAAGAAATTCGAATTTTACAAACTCTAAAGAATTTCACAGTTGTATAGGTAAATTAAAAACAAGTATACGCTCTGAGAGGCAAAATTCAATCAAAATTAATCATACGCCGAATTTAGGAATCAAGCATACTCTCTGAGAGATGAGGTCGTAATAAAAATAATGATACTTCGATGACAGGAGCAAGTGTACGAAAGGTACAATGGCTGATCGTATGGGCATATCTCGAAGTGACTTCTGTAGAAGCTGTAATAACACTCAAAGGAGAACATCCAGTAAAACATCAGTACTTTTCAAGACTACGTGAAGATAACCAGTCCTTTAAATTCGTACGCATCAAATTTTAAATCAATCATACGCCCTAATAATTAAAATTAATCATACGCTCAACAGCTTTAATACAATTAAAATAATGTAAAATTACTTATAAGCCGTGGCAATCGAAATTAATCATTTCCCCTACGTTCTTCTTGATTTCAAATCATTTATACGCTCTCTAGGGGTAGGGGGTAGTGTTCAGTCTGATGTTTTATAATATCACTACATTTTCAAAATGCTCAGTACTTACACAGTTGTATTAACTTTCCTTTTCCCTATCTTTTTTTAAAGGATATTACTATTTATATTTACAATATAATTTGTCTTTAAGGATTAGTTCTTGTTGTATCAAACATTAACAAAACAATTTCCATGGAAATCGTCATTTTTATGATCTTCAATGCTCGACGACTATTCCTTTGCCTAAACCACTATCCAATCAAAATCGTTTTAATTTTCTCATTTCGCCCTCTTCTTGTTCTTGTTTAAACCAAACATCGTCTCTATTGTGTTAACTCATGTTTTAGGATGACTTATTTTCCGGACTAATAACAGTTTCGTTTATATCGAAACATTTGTTTGCCTTTTTAATGGTTTCTTAATTCCAACAATAACATTAACAATAACAGTGACGACAGCAACAACAAGAAAAATAGCATTAGCTAAAACAACAAAGTTTTGATACTTTAGTGGACATTAGCTAAGTAATGGCTTGTAATCGAAATTTCACTCACACCCAACCATCCTTGATTAAGCACCCTTAAGTGGGCCAGAGAAAAAGGGCATTCAGACAAAAAATGAAACACAAACCGAGGGAAACCTTAGCGGGTGATGAAAAAGTCTAATCAAACTTTGCGCCACAATTTATCAAGTGAAAAGTTTTGTTTTTTTTTCTCGCAGGGTTTTCATAATAACTTAATGAAAGTTTTTGGGGTCGACTGGGATAATCTTCAAGTCGAAAGTTAACGCTCTTTCCTTAACGTTTTTTTTATAAAAACATTTAGGAACTGCCGATAATTTATCATATCAAGATATTAAAGTTGTCAGATGCAAGCAGGTTGTTTCCTAAAGAAAACGTTCAATTTTCCATGTATAAAATTAAGATAGGCATAAGGATTTGCTGTGGTATAAATTTAAAACCGATAAATCTACTGTTTATAAACTATTTTTTTATTTCTAAGGCAGAGAAAAACGTTAAGGTTTTTATGGTGATCATTATCATATACCATTAGGGCATATGATTGATTAAAATTCAATAGAAATTGGCCGTCCGCATTATATTAGTTTAAGCAAACACACTTTCTAGTATTTTCCTGCCTGGAGGAAGTCAAAGCGTATGAATGATACAGTCATGTTGAGGCAACCGTTGCTTCGTGTGAAAATTAAGAAAGTAGCTCCGAGTAATACTCTAAAGTCCCCGCGCTTTTTTACGTCATTGTTTAGCTTAAAGCCGCGAACAGAGGTTCTTTCACCGCAGGCGATGCTGCAGTGCGTATGCTGGATATTCATTTTGGATTTAAAATCAAACTTACGATCTAAGTAGGTACATTTAATTAATTCATAAACTCAACAATTTACTGATAACACTGTGGAACATTTTTGGGGTTATTGTCTGGGGGGTGAGAAATTCCAAGTCAGGGTGATGGTACTAGGTCAGTATATTAAAACCCTCAAAGGGTTTTGCGTTCGTATGTGCCAGTTTTTTTTATGAAAATTAAATAACTTCACTTAATTGTAAATAAAAGCAGAACGCGTTAATCGATTTCTATGATCTATGTCGCATTTTGTTTATAGGTTATGTGATGACTTTACGTGAAAGTTATAAGACTCTACACGTTTTTCCGTTTGGGATTTATATGTTTTAAAAACGAGCACATACGAACGCAAAACCCTTTGAGGGTTTTAATATACTGACCTAGTACCATCAACCTGACTTGGAATTTCTCACCCCCCAGATTGGCTGTTGTACTGTGTAATCGGACTGTCTGGTAAGTGAATCTAAAAACTGCAGGGTTTCTTAAACGCAAGGAAACTGATTGTTTATTATATAATTTAACTAATGTCAATCCAGCAATTTTGACAGAAGTTTAAAAGTTAATCATACGATCTGTAAATTCATATTAATCATACGCCTCATTGGCTTCAAATAAGAGTTCAGACCTATGAAGTGTATTTAACATTTGAATTTGGAAGAATTTGCCAATTCAGTCACTTAATTTAAATCAACAAAACGTTCTAAGGGTTGAAAATGGAATCAATCATACGTCAACGGTTTTCACATTATTTGGAAGGTATTTAAAATTTATCATACGCTCTGGAAACCGAATGCTTTCAATGTTCGGATTTTAACTCTAGCATACGATTTAGAGTTTCAATTTAAATCAATCATACGCCTCTTTGAGCAGTTTTGTAAGTGATTTTAAAATTACTTGTACAATGTAAAAAATTCATATTAAGCCTACGCTCGGGCTTTTAGTTTGTAATGGATTCAAATCAATCATTTGCTATAACGTTTTTCCTTTGGAGGAAGAGACGAGTACTTTTTCCTAGAGAGTCGACTCAAGTTAAAGGTTATGCGAATTTTTTTAAATTTTTGCTCTAAGAAATGCCCAATTTTTGTTAAGGACATCTGGCCCAGTAGTGTCTCTCTCTCTCTCTCTTTGTCTCTCTCTACCTCCCTCTCTATCTCTCTTTCACTTGTGCATATAAACCATATCCTTAACCTCGATTGCCAATTCACTTAATGGCATCCTAATCAGCGTTGAATTTCGTGGAGAACTTTTCCGGTGTTAACAACACATGGGTGAGTGGAGCATTCTGTCATCCGTCATATCGGGTTTCCATAAACAAGAAAAAAAAAACAAAACCAAAAATATATGAGAAAAGTTAAGTTGATATGTGATGATATGGTTGTCAGTCTTACTGGTGGTATGATATGTGATAAATTACGTGAGGTTAACAAAAGATTATTTGTCAGCATCATTTTCGGTAGGCAGGGTGCGGAAGAGGCTCTGAGGAAAGGAAGGAAGGGAGATAATAAACATTTTGATGAGAGGACGAGCCGAGGTGGGATGCTGTAGCAAAAACTTTTCCCATTGACGCTGACAATGAGCCACATGTAGATGATGGTGACAATGCTGATATTCATCACGATGATGTGGATGATGACGACTACAACGATGACATGAAAATTTCTTAATTAATTTTGAATGGTCTGAATGAGAACAGACAGACGAGCGGCTGGCAGACCGACAGCCGGAGCTTAATTTGTCACATTGTCTGTGGGAAATTGTCATAATTAATGAAAGGATTTCTCCGGGAAATGTGTGCTAACAAGATTGTAATTTTAAAAGGATATTTTAGTAAAAACAATGTAAATGCTCTTACTCTGGCGTCTCTGGCGTCGTTTTCATGTATGGTATGCTATCGATACAATTACCACAAGCAATTAATATGATAAAGATCACACCGCAATAACCTCATCAGGCGATACACTCAATCCTTTGGACTCGTATTATATTTCCACACATTTTTCAATACTTGACATACTTTTGTCAAGTATTGACTCGCTCTGTCCGTCTAGCTGTCCTTTGTAGTTTATTATAATGGCATACAATCAGTAGTCAGTTGTAGGAGAAGCCGTTCATTATAAATAAACTCTATTGTCTTGTAAATGTATTTGAGTTTGCAAGCTTATGTGTGTGTGCGAGTGTAAAATTAAAACCTCAAGAAATTACAGCCAGAATAATGGTAGAAACTTAAGATAAACTGAAAGCAATTCTCTATTCACCACCACCACCATATAGCACACGTTCTATGGTAGCCTTCTCTTTCTTCTCCTAAATCCATCCATAAACGTGTAGAATGCGTACTTGGTGGCGTGATGTTGGCTCATGTGATGCTTTCCCATTCTCTAGTTCTTACAGACAATAAAACATTTGATTGTGCCAACGAGATAATAGAGTCCAAGGAACAATAGAGCTTTTGAAAGGGGTTCCTATCTAACAATAGCTACAACTAAAGGCATCAGCGATATTAGACAGACCGACAGGGCAGACGAGTGGAAACGAAATCCAGATGCCCATAGATAAACTTGCTGAGAGCATAGAGAAAATAGTTTAGAAAAGTTCATGGAAGAGGATTTCAGTTATAGCAAACGATAAGAACGAGAATGTAGTTGGATTGGAAATAAAGAAGCATTTAAAAAAAACTGTTTAATCCACTACCGCCATAGATAGTGGGGAAAGAAACTAGTGTGTAGACTCTTTATAATGTAAATTTGGATTAAAATATTAAATACCAGGGGTACACAGAGCACAAGAAATTATAAATCATTTACACTACAGGTTATTAAAGCTTAGAATATATTCCTACCTCCATATTAATAAAAACTTAAAAAAGGTTTTAAACAAAATTGTAAAGAAAATGTGATTTTTAAATCTTCCCAGAATTTTTGAAGTGGGCTCTACATCTCCTACAGAAGCCCTTGGGCGTATACTTGATATTAGACTAGGAGCCCTCAGAGCGTATTATAATGTATACGATGTGAACCAATGTCTACATTAAATTTAGAATTTAGAATCTTTAGAATTTACAATTGAAATTCAATTATTTACACATAGTCCTCTAGGGCGTATAGTTGATATGGAATAATTTACCTTGGAGGTTGGTGAAGCGTATGCTTGATTTTAATTCATTTACATTTAGATTCTTCAGTGTGTATACTTTATGTTGAGCAAAAAATATTTTACACTAGGGGCGTATACTTAATTTTATAATAATGTCTCCAACATGCTCTTAATACTTTAACACTGGAGGCCCTCACTGCGTAAAGTTGATATTAAATAATTTATTGTTATAAATTTTCGCAAATTCAACATAATCGTATAAGAAATTTGTATCAGAACTACTCAATTTTTAATCGTTTATTTAAAATTATTTTCACCGCGAGTCCTCAGAGTGTATAGTTTTTATTAAATACTTTAAAGAAACCTTCAGCGCGGCCAATAGATATTTAACAATTGGAACTAGGGGGTTGAAATAAAGTATACGCTCTGAGGACACTTGATTTAAGCACACACGAATACACTATGGATCTTCGGAACGTCTAATTGATAATAACTAATGCACACTCGGGACTTGAGAGCGTATAAGTGATATTAAATTTTACTTGTAACGGAGCAACAGAGCGTATACTTTATTTTAAATAAAACAGCTAAGGCGTATGATTGATTTTAGCTTAGCTGCTATTAATTAAACACTTTCCTTAAGAAAAATAATTTCTTTCAAAGAAAATTATTTTCTTAAGCAGCCGTTTGTGTTTTGCCCATGCCAGACAAGCCTTAGAAGAAGTGAATGCTAAGTTTTGTGTTCCGAATCGCGTAATTTGTGTTAAGAAGGTACTGTAATTTTTAGTATAGAAAAACTTCTATTATGCGGGTCTTTTTGTTACATTTGTAATGTTATTAGCCCAAAACTACCAAAATGGAAGACCTTAATTTACCTCTCATAAACTAAACCTTCGCACAAGGCTTTATATATCCAACGGTGAATCTACGTGCATATGTTAAAAATACCCTTGAGGATAATGGCTCAAAATCACGTATACTACGTACACGCCTCGGTTAACGTAATATCGTGTAAACTGTTGTAACTTTTGCTTAATTTTTGTAGCTTCTTTTATAAGATAAAATTTGCATAATTTCTCATAACTTTGGTATATTTTTTATGGGCGTTTTCATCTTTTTGCTGCTGCTGCTGCTCAGTTTAATGGCCAGTTTCCTTTTATCTGGGCCAACATGTACGCATTTGCATTTTGTTTGGTCTCGTATGATGTTGCTGTTGTTTTTAGCTGCTTGTATGGGGGACATTATGCATCGGTACGCCAGCCAGCCAGTCCGTCTGTCTCTCCGTCCATCCATATGAATACCTATATAGTTTTATTTTTATGGCCATTTATGGTTATAAACTTTAAAAAATTATGTTCAAATATTTGCTTTATTTCTGGTGTTCGGTGTGTGTTTTGCCTTTTTGTTTTTGCTTTTCTGCCCACCATTCATTGTATCTTGTATCGGCTGGTAATTTATGTGCGGAACCGCACAGCAGCCACCCGGGTTTTGGTATCTCATAAATACTTTGAAACATTTATAAGTTATAGTAGTGCGTGTATTTTATGAGAAATTGCCTTTTTTGCCCTCATGTGAAACAAAGAGGACACAAAAGTGAATGTTATATTTTTTTCCATTGGAGATACAAACGAGTACGACGAGGAGGAGTGTGTGTGTGCATAAATTGTGTGTGATGTTTTAATTCAATTGCCCCGGCAAGTTTGTGTTACTTAATAGCCAGCCAGGCGGACAGACAGGCCGATAGACTATAGCAAAGTAATAAAACAGCCAGCAGACTATAAACTAGAGCCCATAAAAACTACAAATGGGTGTTTGCATAAAAACAGCTTACACCGCAAACAAAATCATATAATAAAAACCTCTAGAAGCTCTTTGTTTGAAGATCCTTTTCGATTTTTGTAGGGCAAAACAAGCTATACAACTGCAACTACTTTTTGTCACGTATTTTATGGAACAACCTATATGTATCCGCTTTCAAAAGGTCAACTCCCCGCAATAATGGAAAGCCGCAAAAAGCTAGTAACTCAATTAAAACTATAGCAAGTTCATGCAAGTAGTAACATTCACAGCAGGTTAGTTAGTGGCTTTCATAAGTTGTTTATGGCGCTAAAGGCCTTTAATAGGAAACAGAAAATAACAAAGAAATACACTTTATGCAAATGTCTAAATGCAAAACAGATATTCAAATAAATACCGTAAAACGCAATAAAATTCCAGAAAACATATACTCGTAGCTTGTAAAAAATACACGATATATAAAGCATACTTTGGGGAGCAGATGAAAATATAAAAATTGTCTACTTTTAGGATTTTGGTACACTCCTTAAAGTAGGCAATTTTTTATATATTTATTGTTAAAGGTAAAATAAATCATAAATATTTTCCAGATCAATTTCTAAAGTCCTAAAAGTAGGCAATTTTTTATATATTTTTTTAAAAGGTTAAATATACTTGTATAACAAATATTTTCCAGCGAGACTGGCTTTACAGGTGAAGCATATGATAGCCTATTATATCATATGGGCAAAATGATAAAATATTTTAAAACTTCATTCAATAGGATACTTAAGAATTATATTCTACCATTCCTTATCGCTTTAAATAAAAGCGAATGTCGTTAATGCCTTTACTTCCATAGCCATAACAATATAGGCCCAATATTACGAAAAGAACTTTTAGATTTTTTTTTTAAATTATTGGCAACACGATTTAAGAAGACCAGATCAATAGTTTGTAGAGTCAATATTTGTAGCGTTATTTGGAATAAAGGGCGAAAAAGGACGGGAATGCCAGTTTGACTAAAAACATATTCATATACTTAAACTAGTTAAGTACTCGTAAACGAGTATGAATGCGGCTTTTTTGAAAATGTTCTATCTGTGTTTTAAAAAAATCACCAATTTCGGACAGTGCCAGGTCTGGATTTTTTTTCAAGATTTGCTGAGTAAGTAATTTAATGCAGTACGTTTTACCACTTTTGAAATTATGTTACGATCTACTGCTAATTTCTAACGCGTTTCAAAAAAACGCCAATTTCTAGAACAATTTTCGAAAAATCGCCAACTTAAAAAACAGTGGCATCGTTTTTTTTTCGATATTGTACTGAACAGATAATTAAATTTGTCTTGAAATTTTTCTAAATCACATTACATTTCTTAAGATTCTAGCTGTTTTATTTCTGACTGTTAATTTCTGACGTGTTTGAGAAACACGCCAATTTCTAAAAGCGCCAACAACACCTTTTTTATTTTTGGTGAGCAATGTGCTAAGCAGATGATTTGATATAGTTCGTGGTGTCATTTTTGAAACATTGTTACGACTAACCATTAGTAGTCAACCAGAACAATTTTCAAAATATCGTCAATTTAAAAAAAAAATGTGGTATCGGATTTCTTTAGATTCTGGCTGTTTCGTCCAACAATTAGGAATGTTATTTTAAGATCCAAAAATAAGTATTAGTCCATTTTATGCAAATTCCTAATAACCTTAAATTCTACACACAATTAATGCTAAATACCTGCAACTGAAGGATAAGTAAAACTTAACCTCGTTTATCAATTCGCCCAACTGCAGCCATCCTCTCACTAGACGCCAGCGTTAATGCCATAAGACCATATGCTGAAGATTGTTCTTGAGGTTTCGCATAGTGCCCAGGCAAGTGTGTGATAAACAACATCAACAACAACAGCGGCAACTATGACGACGGCGATGACATACGGGCGTAAGTATTCCATCATCATCCGTATCGGTTTGCCATAAACAAAAACAGCCGGATAACCCAAAGCGAGCGGCAGCATTGAGCATCCAGTCTAGTTGGTGATATGTGCGTTGATGATATGCAATGGTTTGTGGTCGGGATGCATGTGATAAATTACATTGAGGTTAACAAAAGATTATTTGCCAGCAGCAGCTCAAGGCAAATAGACAGGATATACTGATGTTCATTAGGCAAATGTTGATTTAGTGGGAGGTGCATATCAATAACCAGTCCACCCCTTAATGTCTGGCGTAATTCATCTCCTCTAATGGTAGATGGTTAATGGTAAATGTTGCTGTTGACTCAAATTTATGAAAACCGATTTAGCCCTTATTTTGGATTTAACCACAAATTTACGTTAAAATACTTAGTATTGGAAATGCAAAGATATGGGCTCGATAGAGCAAGAAACAAAAGGAAGGACATGGTGCGGAGAGCAAATTGTGTCTTTTCATTATGTCTCTTATGAGAAATCAATATAAATATGAAAGAATGTCTCCCTTAATCGAAAGATAAATAGAAATAAACAAAGCAATGTATTCAAACGCCAGCATCAATCTAGAAGGAAATACGAGTATTAATGTAATTTTGAGTAGGATACAATTCCTGCATTCTCCAGGACAACAGGAATCAGGAAAACATTGCATCTCACTTCAAACAAGTAAAAGAGACCTTAAGCGTTACCAAATCATGATCTCTATCACAACATGTTTAAAATGACGCACATGCTTAAAAGGACAATAACTTGATTTCTCCAATAGATGACATTACTGCACATGGACGTTATGACCTTTAAAATCGCTTTCCTTGCACTTAATAGCTACAACTTTTCTTTTTCTATCAACTTGATTTTCTACGTCTTTACTTTAAAGAAAACATCAGCTGACATTAAAGTGTTCCTTGGAAAATTTGCATAAATCTATTTAGTTAGTGACTGCAGACTGCAGTTTACAACAAACTTTTTATTTTTATATTTATTTTTTTTATAGCTGTTATTATTGTAAATATCACAGTGCGCGCTAGTATGTGTGCTGTTCCGTCTAATGCGGCCCAGAGTAGTGCTCTATTAAATGACATATGGCTTCCTTTAGCGACTATTGCACATTATTGAAATAGAGAAGGGAAAACGGGCAAAGGAAGAGTTAAAAACAGATAGAAGAAAATTCTGTTCGGTAGCACCAGTCGCTGGGTAAGTGTGCGAGAGTTTGTGTTTGTGTCAGCACAGTGTGATTTCAAGGGAAACGATATGCAAAGTTGGTTAGTACTCGTACAGTCTAGATTTCTATCCAATATAAACTTGTAGTTCTGGCTGTGCTTTCCAACTCTGTCTGTACTTGGCTGTTCAACTTGAAATTGCGTTTTGCCATACAAACGTTGAGCTACACTTTGTTAGTAGGTAGAAATACACCGGATTAGAGGTAGGTAACATTTTACTAGGGAAGTATTCTGAGACAAGGAAAATAAAGATTAATTTACACATCTTTACCGAAAAAAGATATAAAAAATGGGTGCTATTAGACAAATTCAAAAGGACATAGAGTAGTTTGCATTTTTTTAGATAATTGTTTCTCCTGTAAAATGATAATAAAAAGGATTGACTAGTTTTTTTGCCTTTCAGCTGATGGATTTTTTCTCGTTTAGACTAAAACAAACAAATGCAACACCCCACCTTTATATGGTAAAGATATCACGTTAGTAAAGAAATACAATGGTCCAAGTGAAATCGACGGCAAAAGTAACTCTTGCCAGAGTCTGCCGCTTCTAATATAGGAAAAATTCCCTTCAGTAGGTTTGCCTAATCTTCCGCCGCTCTATAAGCACTAATCACACTATTTCAACAACCTTACAAATTTTGAGTTCCCTCCTAACTTTAGGAGCTTTGTTGGAGGGTTCACTGTGCTATGTGAAACAGTTGTAGCTCTTATACAGACCTCTTGGGGTTAGGGAATAATGTGCCTAGGTGATTCAAAATTTGTAAATTCTAAATCCAAAAATCCTCTGAGATTACTAATTTTTATGATTTGAATTTCAGAGAGGCTCAAGAAGAAGTTTGAAATGCATATCTTCGTAGTAGTCATGAGCTAATGCTCTCAGTGTGGCTGCATTGCTGCCTGTTAAGCTGTGCTTTGTGATTAGGGCTACTAACATGGAGATAACGACCGCAGAGGTAGCTACTTATATTAAGGATTTGAAGAGATTTAGATCCAACCTAGTCTGGATTTGAGTGGTTATCCGGTGCGTTCTGATCTAGGTTCATCATTTATCCGCTTCTCTTAAGGCGTCTAATTTGAGTGAGAGCTGGTATATGGGAGAATAGTACCCGTAGAAGTGAATATTAAGAATTTCAAAGAGATTTACAAAGTAACTAGGGTGAATTTGCGTGGTTATCCTGCAAGTTCTGGCCCAATTTCATCATTTGTTCGCTTCTCCAAAGGCGTCTAATCTGAGTTTGAGCTGGCATATGGAGAGAGTAGTACCCGTTGAGGTGCATATTAAGAATTTCAAGATTTTTAGAACGTATCTAGACAGAATTTGCGTGGTTATCCTGCATGTTTTGGCCTCAGTTCATGATTTGTCCGCTACTTAAACGACAACTTATCTGAGTTCGAGCTGGCATATAGAGTGAACAAGGCCTTAATGTTCTAGATCGAGTGAAATATGAACTCGTAATGTGGGCCCATTGTCTGACCAGCTCATCCGCCCATTCATACGCAGAAATACTCCAGTACTACGTTGGGTGGATTTTTAACTGCTACGAGATACAAGACAGTATAAGGAGGTTTTTAAATACAGGAATGCAGATTATAAGAATTTAAAGGCAGTCTGGCTATTAGAACACATCACACCTGAACAGATAGAGGGTATTAATTCTTTAATACATTAAGGAAGACTTAGCAGCCAGACCAGTCGAAAACGACATAGACAAAAAAGAGATATATTTAACAAATATATATTGGAAAACAAGGGCAGACAGGGCAGTCAAAGATTACGAGAGGGGACAAATGTCAAATAAATTCAGCCCCATACACATAAAGCTTGCAAAATTAAATGGCCCTTAGAGTTTCCGGAACAAATCTTATTTTCTTGTTACGTATTAAGTCATTTCAAGATCATCAAAGATTACAGGGAGAGCACAATTAAGTTTTACATCTTGAAGGTAAGATAGCATATCCTGTCGCCATCTCGACTAAGTTTTGATTTTGAATTTGAAAAAACTGCGAATCTCTTTCATACTATAAGTAAGTGAACATTTCTTAAATATCTCTTATGCTAACATTACAAACTATAGCGAACTAAAGTGTTAGTTGATTTCATTTAAATTGTCATTCTTATTCGAAAACTCTTCATGTATAGGGTGTAACTCGACAAAGTGTATAAACTTTTCACTGTTAGACACATGCTGTTCTCTAAAAACTTGCTCTGCCAGATATACGAATTTGAAATTCTTTTTAAATAAATTACAAAAAAATATGGTGTAAAATGAAAATGTTAGAAGATGCAGTTGCCCCTCTTCTTTTTGAACGAAAGCCAAAAATATGAAGTTTTTTTTGCTCATTTCGTTACACATCAATAAAATGTAGAGAAAAAAAACGACTGACAGCAACTGCAAAATTTACGCTTGCCTCGTATGAGCGCTTCCGCCGTTAGTCTCAACTACGCTTCATTTAGAATGTCATCATTGTCAGGCAACGACAGAAATAAAAAAGGAACGAACGAACAAAACGGCAAGAGTGGAGTATGTGTCATCTGCACTTGCAGTCGTAGCCGCCACCGTCTCCTTCACTTCTTAGCCAGCAAACACGCATTTCCTTTTCACACATTTTGCGACTGTCAATGTATGTGTTTATTTATATTCATATGTGTGTGTTTGTGCGAGTATCTGTGTTTGAGTTTCATGGAGTTTTTATGCAAATTTTGTGTGTGTAATAATTTTAGCAGTCTTTACTCGGCATGACTTGGCTGCCACTGCAGTTGTTGTGTAAAGGGACACAAAAAAGCGGACTGAAAACTAAAATTAATGAGATTTTTTACCGAAACCCATGAACTAAAGACAAATTTATGACAGAACTCGCGAGTTTCAACAAATTTATGCAAAAGTAACATTTTTGGTTTAGAAGACTTGTAAAGTGTAAGCAGTAAATGGCGAAAAGCGGCAATCGAAAGAATAAGTAATTCACCTGGTATTGCAGTTTAAGAGGAGAAAAATATCAGGTATAAAAAATATAGCTAAAAATAAATGTGACCCTTTGAGGAAATGGTGTTTCATAAACAAAGGTAAAAAATTGGATTGGACGTCAAAATTGTTTTTAAAATTTGGTAAAATATTTTTAGTTTTTTTTTCAATTCTTCAAAAATGTTTACTATGCACGTCTATTCCTCAAGTAAGCCCCGAGTAAGAACATCTAACAATTTTCAGCGGCAGGGTCCCTGCCTAGTTTGAGGACAACGTCAACTCTACTAATCTAACCTCCTGGTTTCCCCTTAAAGTGAGTCCATTAGTTAGAGAGATAATTTTAAAGCTACAAACGCTGTCTTTCTGACTTCACAGGCAACAGATCCTTAAGAGATTTAAGACAAGCACGAAGAATATACAACACAAGACTATATCACTTGCCATCTCAGCTCCACCGCCACAACTTTGTCTTTGAGTGAAACCCTTGAATGTTTGAAAAGCCCATAGAAAATGTCTGAATCACTTACTTTGCGAGTTAAAATAAATTAACGAAAACTAATTGAATTTCACAGCGTTTTTAATAAATTGAAAACAATTTTTTTCCATCACACCTTTCCGGTGCCGGGCGCCACCTACGTCACACATTTCACACAATCCTGGCAAACAAATTTCATGTGTCGTGTAATTTCTGTACAAAACCAATTTCGTTGCCTTGCCAAGGATGCTGCCACACGTTAAGGACAAAATTTGCATGAGAACAAAAATTAAATCACTGTCAAAGAACAGAGACGAGCAGAGAGATAGTCATACACGATACGACAGCAGGATGGTTGTCATTTCGCCCGAGATATGTGATGAACGTAATGGAGGCAGTGATGAAATTCATCACAGCCATCAACATCATCGTCGTCCTCATCATCATCGTCTCTGTGTGTGCCAGAGACGTTGAGCACGATAAAGGCAAGAAAATTGAATTACTAGCAGGAGAAGAAGGAGAATTAAATGAAAATGTTTTCAAATTTGTAAATGGCACAAAAATCTGAGGTCTACTGCAATTTTCATTATAAACATGCCGCAAAGTAGGCTATAATTTTGATATAGGGGGGAAGTTCAAAATTTATTGGTCTGTTGTAAAAGATTGAAGTGTGAAATAGCTATCCAATACAATGACATCACATTCATTTTGTTTTGGCCATAAATTCGGATTAAAACTTACTTTCACACACAAGCAAAATACCCTAAAAGTATGCCATGCTTTTGTTCTTCCAACAGTCTAAAGCTTAACAACAATAACTTAAATCCACACACATACGCACGCACACACTGACAATAAAAGTGCCAGATACTTTGCAGGCTAAGCCGGCAATTCTTAACGAAAGTCCGTTGGCTCCTAGAGAAACAGACCCTAAGGATCCTAAAGGTAGGCAATAAAATTGTATAAGAATATGTGTAGTAACCTTTTTCCCTGTGGCATGCCATACTAAACGAAAAATGTCTTAAAATGGAAATAGGACCGGCATTTTTTTTTATCGAACGTCCACTACTTTGAAAATAAGTTGACATTTTGGTTGATTGGTGGCTTAGGAGAATGTATTTGTATGTGTGTTTTTGAGGTTTTACTTTATTTTCGTAAGGGACTCCTTAAAGTATACTATACATCCTGAGTGGGGTGCGCCACATTAAAGGGCAAATACTCAAGCTTTAATTGTGGTAGACAAGGCAGTATGAATCACAGTTATTTCAAATGATCCCTTTAGACCACACAAGCGAGCACAGCATGACAATTTGGGGGTGCTACGGGTGCTAAAAATCCACAAACCACCCTTAAGGTAGGCTATTCAATTTGAATGTCAATGTTGGGACTATTTTGCTTGTGGGTTTTTTTTGTGGTTTGTAAAATAGAGGTCGCTTTGACGCAGCTAATCTTGTTTCTTGACAAAATTATCTGTAACAAATATGCATGCCACAAAGTAGGCAACAAATTTGTTGAGAATTTTAAATTCAAAAAGTAAAAATTGTCCTTTAAATACATTTCAAGTTAAGGTAGAAAACTAAAGCAAGACCCTTTAGAAGTGGGCAAGAGACTTGAAGGGGGAAACTCCAACCCTATTGGCGACCATCCCCATAGTTTGGACTCCACTCACACTAGAAACCCATGATCACAGCTAATGTTACACCATAGGACTATTTTGATAACCTTCATCATAGGATAAAGGATCATTTTGTATGCAACTTCACGAAATATTGATTGGAAAGCCTAAGAATAATGATTTTTATCTAAGCTATTGATTATTTTGTTATATATTATATTTTGTCAATAATTAAAAAAACAAACAAAATGTCTCCTTAAACTGGACAACAAAAGTTAAACACATCAACAAAGATTTATTAAGGAAAAGATTCGAAAAAGCTACTCTTAGGCTAGTTAAAGAAAACGAAATTCTTTTCAACTTACCACCTGCACTGATTTCTTAAACCTCATAAAGAAAAATCAAAAGCATACATTTAGGCTTTTTAAGGGCTAGTCGACTTACTGACTGACTTTATTACATGTTCGTGTGACCTTGCGGTTACTTTATGACCGGTTTTTTTATGTCGCCTTAATAAAAATTGCAATTTTTTCTGGCCTGGCAAGTTATCATCATTTTTGTCATGTTTTGTAAAGCCTCAAAGTAGGCTATAAATTTCTGTAACAATATACGTGATTACACAAGCTTACACTGCTGCTGTAGACAATTGGTAAATATTGCCCTTTTTATATGAAGAAATGATTTATGATAGCAAAACACAAAAATTGATGCTTCATTATTTTCAACAAGCAAACTCCAAAATCATGTTTTTTTGTTAGCTCGAGGTATCCTTACTTTTATGTTTTTATTTGTTTGGCTTCTTTAAGGGGTCTTTTTGTTGTTGTTTAACAAATTTCTTTCAAGTTGAAGGGTCAACTTCTGATAATGATATTTATGCAAAATATTTTATGTCCGTGAACAGTCAGTATACACAAATTTGAATTTTTCTCAATTTACCGGATAGCCTGTGGAAAGGTATGTCTGTCTGTCCCAATGTCGGTTTGTTCTTACTTTACATGGTCTCTATGGAATGTACACATTAAAAGGACTTCACAAACAAAACGAAAAAAAAAATATTTTTGCAATAATTACATAAGCCGATTAGACAAGGGACTGGTCATTTTTTCGACATGTAACCCTTAATATGACCAAGCATAGCAAGTATTTTGTCGTTGCTCTTTTAAAAAGCCTAAAGTTATAATTCAAATTTAAATTCAAGTTAATAAACCTTAAAGAAATTAGACCAAACCACAAGTCCCCGGAAACAGTCAACTAAGCTTCCCAAAAGTGTGCTGTAATTTATTAACCAAATAACGTAAGTACCGGCATAATAAACTAAACTCCTAAAAGTATACTTCAATTTATATTTTTTAAATTTTCTTTTTAATTGAGCTGAATTTTGTCCTTATACGCAAAGAAAATAAATTTTAAAATCATGGAAAACGTATAAAGTTAAAGTGAAAGTTGCATTTCGAATTGTTGAATAATAATGATAAGTATTAAAATGATATAAGTAGAAGGCCTAAGTGTAGGCTAATTTATGTTTATAAGTATTTAAAGAGCTTTTAAACATACACTTTTGGATAAACTCTTGTTTCCCCTAATAAAGTCCTAATCCAAAAATCCTGTTTTCCCTAATACTTGTAAGCAAAAAGGAATTTAAAAAAAATAAAAAAAACAGCCAGCGTATTACAAAGTATGATTCTCTTATTTTTTTGTAGGACCCATCTGATATTCTTTGTATGATGTGAAACATTTTTCTAAACGAAGCCCCTAAAAGTACACTACTGTTGTTGAACACAGTATAGTCTGCCGTGGTAATTACTTTCACCAGGTAATTACTTTCACCAATTTGTTAATGTTAATATTGAATATAATCAACGGAGGTCTAAAATTTTGAAAATAAAAACAATTCAAGTCCAAATCCTAATTATTACTCGTATTATTCCTGGTAAAAAAAAAATAAAAAATTGTATTGCATACTTTCATTTTATATGGCTTACAAAAATAATACTGTCCCTATCCCTCAAGAAGACTTTAGCGTATTTGTCATTTTTTTGCAAATTGCCAAAATCCTTTTTCCCTAATAGAGTGAAAAGCATGGGAAAATTGAAAAACAGCCAGCGTATTACAGAGCTTTTCGTTTTTCTTTGTAGGGCACATCTGTTATTCCTTGAAGTTCAATTTAGTGACATCGTTTTGAATTCCTACTTTATCAAATTTTTGGCAAACACAAATCCTTGAGAGTAGGCCATACATACTGTCAAGTATATGTCGATATGCATAAAATGGTATAAACGAGTTATCATGTGCAAAACAAGAAAAAAGGAAATTTACACGAAATTTAGGCATAACCTAAAAGAATGCTTTACATACATACTTATATCACACCAGCCCCTTAAAGTATGTCGAGTGAAATGCTTTGGTCTTGTTCGTATAGCCAATAGAGTGTGACTGCCAGATATTACCCAGATATTATGTGGCAATAGCTGTCATTGTTTTCTTTTATTTTTTCTCTTTGGAATTTTCCAATACAAATGCCTTAGAGTATGCTGTAACTTATTTATTTTTTCATGAGAACACAAATTTGCCTGTTTAGCCGTAGATAAAAAGAAAAGTGTACGAAATATGAGAAGACGTGCAAGTAATTTCCATATGCTTAACATGATGTACGCATTTTTTCATAATAGCTGCAATGCGCCTAAAAGTATGCCACATTGTTTGACAATTGGTAGAGATGGATAGGGATTTTTTCTATGGGAATTGATGTTGTGTTTTTTTTTAATACAATTTAAATAAAAGTATGCCACATTGTTCGGCTATTGGTAAAGAAGGACAGGGATTTTTTTCTATTGGAATTGATGTTGTTTTTCTAATTAAATTTAAATTAAAGAAAAAGATAAAGAAAAATCTGGATAGATTAGCTTGGATTTAAAGTTCTTTTTTATGTGAAAACAATTAGATATTGGTTTAAGAAATGTATAATATAATTTAAATTATATTTCCATAGAATAGCCAATTTCTGTTAAATATTGCCAAACAAAATTCCTTGCATAATTCATAATTCTCTTCGTTGTTATTTCTTGGTAGCCTAAAAGTATGCCATAAGTAGTTATTTTATAATAAATTGGCATGACATGCTGTGCTGTGTACGAGTTTGTCTTAAAGTATGCTATTTATTTTATGACAATATACAAATCGTAAAATGTTTGCAAATAAAATCAACAGAAATTCTAATTATATTTATTATGCCTTTGCGAAAACATTATTTGAATTTGCATTCTCTGGCATGAATGTCTTCGCACACTAAGGACGTGGGTCAAATGAACTGCCACTCCACAACTAAATGTATGCTATAAAGTTTACGAGCAAATTCCAATAAAAAAAGGAAAAACATTCATGGTGGAGAGCCCATAACAATTTCTAATAAAATTATCGTAGTTTTTCCCTGCCCCGCCACCTCAGCATATCACTATGGCAAAAGCGGACATTATATTGAGAAGCCTTCCTCTACTGTCTATTGTAGCCAAGTATGAGGGTAAGCGAGCTCCTCCTTAAAGTATGCTACTATAAAATGTATGCAAATGCAGTTTCCTTGCAATTCTTAATAGTTCTACAGCGATTTTATCAATTCAAGTAGTTCGGCTTTTCCTTTTTGCTTTCTGTCGTTCTTTCTATAGTTTGAAGTAGGTGGATTTTTTCTTTCAGTATTGGCGTGTGTATGTTACAGATACTACAACACGTTCAAGTACTCGAGCTATTGATATGTCCTGGAAATAAGTATGGACGAGCTGAAAGGCTCTAAGATAAGGTACACCGACCATGCTAAGGTTGTTGTGTTGGGCCACCCACCTCTAAACCCACAGCCCTCGCTGCAAATATAAATTTTCATTTCCTACTTCAGTGATTTTCCAAGAAAATTCAATATGTAAAATATAATATGTATGTAGGTAGTAGGTGTTCTTTAAAAGCACCCGTGGACTCCCCGACCGCCTCAACGAATTTCTTCCCATATGAACGTGAGTAATGTTTACTATCGCTGCTTTGCAATAAAGTCAAATTTGCAGCCCGAAAAGTGAGATATTAAAATTTTGTTGGCATTTGAAAGATGCAGCACATCGCACAGAACGACGGTTCGAACGCAGTATAAGATAGAACAGAGTGTTAAAAGTAAAAGCCCGAAACATAAATCTCTGAAATATTGACATGCATATTAAAGTGAGGGCATAAAAAAACAAATGCCATGGATAAGGGAAAACAAAACTACGAACTTTTATTGGAAAATCATGAAAAAAGTACTTTGAACGCCTTTCAGGTATGCTATACATTTTGTATGCCTTCGGATATGTGTAAATCTTGCAGCTTAGTCTTTTAGTCATCATATTTCTCGCTGAAGATGCTATAAATATTTTTCCTGTAAACTGTTGAAAGTATGAATATTTCGCTTACAAACATAAAAAATTCAAATTCAAAACTTACAAAAGTGCTTCAATGCCTTTTGGCTATGCTATACTTTTATGGCTGATCACTTCTACTGGTACATAATCACAGCACATAAAAACACCATAAATATGAAAAGTAAAAGCTTTGTAAAGTAAAAGCGTCGTTAAGTTTGTCTAGGCCAAGTCTTATATACCATCCGCTATGGACTCACACTTAAAAGGAGTGTGATTTTTTCAAGGTAGTTTAAGTCTTTCTAAGGAAAACCTTTTTCACCCAAAGCCAATTTTGGTCATTTAAAATCCCAAACAGCAACATTTTAGAAACCTAACCTAGTTCCTTTGACTTTGACCTGACGTCTCTTCTTCTAGCTGCCATGATGGGAACGTTTACTGCTGATATCTGTAGCCAATAAAATATTTGGCAATGCAAATAAAAGGCCAAATATATATATTATCTTTAATTCATTCAGTTGCGCTAAAGTCCAAAGAAAAACTATTGCTCTGAATTTTTTTAATATGTTTAAGAGTGAATTACTTCAGTTACCTTATATGTTGTTAGTTTTGATAGAAGCCTCGGTACATATCCACGTAAACTCAACAGCTATCGTTGTTCAGTCCTACAATGGTTTACATCTCATGGATGTCTATTTTTTGTATAAATATTTTCCATTAACCATCGTTTAATATCCAAGAATTTTGCACTTCTTTATCATAACGATTTAAATATTGAATTCTTTCCTAGTTCTTTGTCCATTTATTTATAGCTACCATTCAAATGCAGTCAATTTTGAAGCACCGAAGCATAAAATTCTTTCCTGAAAAAGTCTATGAAAAAATATTATGCCGGAAAAAAGTACTACAAACATTTATTGCCACAAACATCTTTAGATAAGACTCAGTTTCAATGGAATTGTGTTCGAATGCATTTTGTGGCCATAACCTAATATGAATTGATCATGTGGAAAATGTACAAGACTATAAGGAATTCCAACTTATTTCAAATTATTTAACATTTGAGATAAAGACAAGTTAAACATTTAAGAAATAAAAAGACTCAATTAAACTAAAAAGGAAATATTTATTTAAAAGAAAATCAAGTAATAACGCCCTAAAACTATGCAGCAATAATGTGAACGGTCTTTGTGCAGTATACCACTTGAACGATTACGTTCAGAAGAGTATTTCGTAGAAATCAAGACAATCGTAAATGGTTTTAGAGTTAAAAGCATGTTTTTGTGTAGCCTTTTCTCCAAAGTATAAAAATCCACAGTCAGCCTCTATGTATGCTTCAATATATTCAGAAGTTTTTTTAATAACATTTTCTGTTTTTTAACTCAAATTCATACAAATTAATTCTGATTATTTTTCAATAATTTTAAAAACAATATGGCTAAAAATATAATCTCGAAATATAGACATCCTAAAAAAAGGCAGCAGCATTAAACATAAGGATGAAAGGTCTCCGTGCATGGTATAATATTAAATAATCCATTCCCTAAGTATGCTTTAATATATCTTGAACATTTTTAATTTATATATTTTATTTGTTTATATTGTATATTGACTTGACTTCATTCTGATCCTGAATTATTATTTTTCATAAAAGCCTTTAAAATGAACTTGAACTTAGAGACATCCTAAAAGTATGCTGCAATATATTATGACAGTTTATATTGTGGTAAATACACAAACACACACCAACACCACAAAATATTGTGCACACATATTTTTTTCGACGATAAATATTGTTCCGATTTAATGAAATGTTAACAATCTCACCAAACTGTATGCTTTCATTTATCTTCGTTAAACAAAATTGTAAGCAAAGCCTTAAAATATGCTTCATATTTTTGCGGTCTAATGAAGAGAAGTGATTTTGTTCGACTAGAAAATATTATACAGTTCTGCGTTTGTATAAGGGGGCAGGAGGAGGATTTTCCGCAAAACCTTGCCAAAATTGCGCAATACATTTATGAAATCTTCGTTCAAGCATATAGAAATGTATACATACATTTAGGCGCCATATTCGTTCTGGCGAAAGTTGTAGCATACATTAAGGCATATGGTGAATTGTAGTTTTGCAGGCTTTTGGTAGGAGGATCTGTATAGAGATGGCGGGTCGTTTAATAATGTGTAAGTCATTTCAACAAATGAAATATGTTTCAACTCAAAATTAATAAAAAAAAAAAAACACTTTAGTTTAAAATTGTTATGGAAATCTTGGAGCGAGGATGAAAAATTGTGAAAAAAATACTTAATGTAGTAAGATTTGCAAAGGGAAAAGAAATGAAGAAGTTAGATTTTAAAATAAAGAACTTGAATGTCCAAGAGATAATTAATTTAGCCAGATTTGAAGGGGAAAAAAGGAGGGAATGAAAGCATAGAAGTTAGATTTGAAAATTAAGACCTTTCATGTATACCAGCTGTTCAAACACCGCTGTTAGTGACATACATTTAAAATTGTTTCTAAAAATCGCTTTCGAGCTATCATGAAATATAACTAACACCGTCCATCATTTCCTGTGTTCTCCTGTAAAATTAATTAAATTTCATAAATATCAAAATTAGCCTCTAGGTATGCTAGTCTATATTTTCAGTTTGTATATATTACATATTGTTTGATACTTATGCTGATCTTTAAAAACAGAATCCAAAGACTAAAAAAAATCAAATTTAAGAGAAAGTCAGCCTAGAAGTATGCTGCCTTATCAAATTTAACTTTTGAGTTATCCTGTATGTTTTTTATTCTGTTGTCTACTTTTAGGCTTTAAAATGTAAGAAAGTTCCTGCTTAGGTGATACACATTTTTACATTTGTTTTTAATTTTTTTAGTAGGCATTAATGGTTTTTTAAAAATTCTGCCAATCTGGTATGCATTTTTAATATGTTTAACTACTGATGTTGCCAGATTTTAGGCTTTCAACTCTTTAAGTTTAAGATAAGTAAAATTTACTTCTTTTATGGTACATTCTTCAATTTTCTTAAAGATATCTCCTATTTTAAAAAAATTCTGGCTAGCTGACAGGCATTTTGATTTTTTTTAAATGCCGATATAGTCTACTTTTAGGCTTTCAATGTTTCAATATTCTCAGAAATATTTCGTGACACCTGCTCTTTAAACTATGGTTTCCTTTTCTGGTCATCAGAACATATTGTTCTCTGCTTCAGCCAAACCTCAAGCTTTTTTATTTGTTTATGTACTATCTGCCCTCAAGATTTATTACATACACTTCCGTGTGGCGGTTTACGGCGAAAAGTTTTCAGCGTTTTTTTTGTTTGTTAAATATATAAATATATTCTTGTTTTTATCCCCCAATATTTCTCTTGCTGATATCCCTGAACTCTGAGCCAGCACTTTCGTCATTCATGACCAACGGGAAGGAAGAAGAGCGGGTGGCTGGGTGTTTATGGCAGTCTTTTTGACAGCCATAAAATGGATATGTACATATGAGTGGATTTATTTTCCACTGCACACATGGGAGTGCACGCATTGATGGACTTGTCCATGATGAAGCAGTGGTGTGCGTTTAACCTGAAGGCCATTTATCAATTGAAAATAAAATGTGTATAACTGTAAGCAAACTGCAGAAAAAAGTTACAAATTGTAATGTCACGTATGCCAAATATGGTGCATACTTCTAGTGAAATTTAAAAATGTTCAAGAGCAAATGACGGCATATGGAGCTCAAAAAATACAACCACAGAATATTTAAAAGGCTTTTAATACAAAATAGGATATAGTTGGTAATTGGTGCTAGGTTATCTCATATCTACGTGTTTTCCTTAATGCCAAAACGATATATGAGTCGAACCGGAAAGATATCCATCTTAAAATCAAGCCAGAATCAACTTGAAATCCCACAGTGTTTAGTGTAATTTACATTTAACCTTCATATCATTCTTATTTGGTCACTCGGTGCTAGAAGAGCATTCTATGGGCAAGGATATATGTAAGGCCTTTAAACTCAAAAAATTGTGTACTTGTTTTATTTGTATTTGAGACCGAAAGACGTCTTTGGCTCATTTATAAAATCTGCTTTGTTTTTTACTCCCATAAAACAGTGGCTTACTTTCAGAAAAGGTTTTAAAGTCTTTGATTTGGTTAAACTTTTGAGATACATGTTTTATTTATATTTCAGCGGAAATAAACGATCTTTTTCTAATTTTTAAATAAATCTGCTTTAAGGCTCTGTATCTTAAAATAAAACTGTGTGCTATTTTAAGAAGAATGAGTAGAAGTTTTTATTTCAAATAAAACTTTTTAAATACGATAATTTTGTATTCTTATTTTTCTTTATTTTTAACGAAATATACTGTAAGGCCGTATCATTTAACCATAAAATGGCGCCTACATTCATAAGAATAATTACAACTTTTAATTCTAATAAATAAGTTTTCAAATACCATATTGATTTAATTTATATTTCAACTAAAATGATGGATAAAATCTACTTTTAGACTGTATCTTTTAAAATAAAACTGTGGTCTACTTTCAGGAGAACCAAATAAACCATTGATTTTAAGGTAAAACTATTCATATACGTTACTTGATTTATAATAACTCATTAACGATCTTCTGCAAATTTTTAACTAAATATGCTTTAAGAATGTATATTTGAAACAAAAATTGTGGTATACTTTCAGGGGAATAGTTTCAATTTTTGATTTAAATTTTTATAAATAAAAATAAAACTGCAGCCTTCGTTTACATGTTTTAGAAGCTTTGTTTTTAAATTCGAACAGTACGTGTTCATATTTTTAAGACGATTTTCTTCACCAATTTTCGAAATCTACCTCAAGCTTTTAGTTTTAAAAATTAAACAGTAGCATACTTTCAGGAAAATAATTAAAAAACTGGAATTTATTCCAAATACTTTACTAGTTTTATTTTTATTTCACATGAAGTGATTTTATTTTTTTTAATTAACCTACATATTTTTGATCTTTATTTAAAAAAAAAGCGTGGTCTTATTAAATTCTTTGTTTGAATATAAAACGTTTCACATAGGTTACTCGCTTTACTCTTATTTCCAGGCATATGCATGATCTCCTTCGAATAATAATTGAAATCTACTTTTGGGTCGTTTTTACCCATTAGGAAGTATTAAAACAATTAATTTTGATCTAAAGTTATTTCACATTTTAACCTATTTTTTTATGAAATATAATTTCAAATTTTAATTTTTGACAGTAATTTTTACAAGCGCTTTTCGTGTCTCTTGTTTAAATAATCCCATGTCCAATTTCCAAGCCTACTATGCATAAGCTACTATTTTTATTTTGCTTAATGTTTATATCACTTAATAGATTACTCTACCTCTCCAATGTTTTTTTTTTGGCTTTATATGACATTTGTTGAGGTTTCTAAAATACACTATCTACATTACATTCGCCGCACTCTCTCTTTACCCCAGGTGTAGTGCTGGGCCACTGGATTATTAATCTTGGGTGTCCTTAGCTAGTATGACGTCATTAACATATAAATTACTCGTAAGCTTTAGCAATAACGTCAAAAAAGAAACCGAGAAAAAAATTAACAAATGATGGCTACAAATAATAAATGACCATATTATCACCACAAAACAATATTAATTGCTGTTTTCCCATTTTTTCCTCAAGCATTTCTGGCACTTTTCACTGCTGTTTGCTCAAAATCGGTCGACGTTGTCGGAGCTGCCGGAGGCCGGCAAGTGGAGAGAACATTTTACTTGTTACCCGGGAAATAACCAAAAAAAAATATAAAAAACTGAAAACTGGTGAAAAACAAACAAATTGCCTGGTGACCGTAAATGGGAAAACTTTTGTAAATTAGTTGTACATTCACAATAATACCCTTCAACTTTCTCTTAGCTTGGCTCCGTTTGAAATGTAAATTTCATTTTGTTTGCAAAGAACGTGTAGAGAATGAACCAAAAAAAAAACAAAAAAGTGGCGAAAATTTTCAATTTTTCATTTTGCTTCATGGTTTTTTGTTTGGTTCATCTTTCCCTAACAATCCAATATTTGCTAAAAAAAATCATGGTTCTGTTTGTCTTTCTTTCAAGTATGGAGGAGGATTAGCAGGAGGAAGAGTATACACAAAAAGCCGGTCAACTGGAAATTTCAATTGTTTCCTTCTACTCCAGTTTTCCGTTTAAACAAGGCCCGTATACGAATGATTGGTGGACTGTTTGTCGGCGATGAAAAGGGCCAGATGAAGAGAGATTGCGAGTGTATAAAAATCAAATAAAAATCCAACGCAGATTGGCATAACAAATTGCTAAGAAATAAATAAATACGTTTTCCAACGTTTCCCTTATTAAAGTTTTTTTTTTGGTAGAAGTTGGAAAAAAGGGCGAGGAAAATATATTAAAAATCTAAGGTTGTCTTTGACTTTTTCCTAAAGTTATCCTCAAGGTTGGCTATATAAAAAACACATTTTAGTTTTATCAAATAAACAAGGTAATAACTTGTTAAAAGTGGACATTAAAGCAACAGCGTTACCTTGAATAAAATCCCTCTTGTTGTCTGCTAGCAAACTTAAATCAGGCATATGTCATTCATTTCTATTTCAAAAATTCCGAACGTATGGCGATTTAGTCTGAATAACTAAAAGCCATTTCAGGCTCCCTTTATTTTTGGATTTAAAAGGTTACTACGAAGCCCTGCAACTCCGAATATGTCAAAAATTTGGATGTAAAATAAAAAAGAAAGCTCTCCTCGAAATATGCTTTAATAGAAGTTCTCTTAACTTTGGAATTTTTTAAAATAAAAGGTTGTATTCCTTAAATGCACATTTTCATAGAAGGGATATACTCGAAAGAGTTCTCTTCATTTTGTGGTTTTCAAAATAAAAGGTCATATTCCTAAAAGAATGCTGTACACTTTCATTAAAAGAACTATATTCCTAAAAGTATGCTGTATATTTTCTGTGCACTTTTTATTTCTTTACGAAATATCCTAAATAGTGTCTACCTCTCAAGACTTTAATAGTTTGGGGTGAGATTTTAGGTTCACTAACATTTTGCGTCCTCTTAACCTTTCCCATTCGAAGTGATAGTCAGCATTCATGCCTACAAATGTACATTTTTAACATTAGTTGAGAGTATTGCTTTATTAATCAGACTCCTTTGTTACTTTGTGGCTTTTTGTGTCTTATGACCGCTTATGAGATTTTTAATAACTACTGCCTGTAGGTTGTAACAACCTTGCCTAAAAGTATGCCCCAGAAGTTGTGCACCCACAAAATATGCCTAGTTTAATGTTCTCTATTTCGCGCTGAGCTATGAACTTTTTAAGTTTCTTTAAGAGACGATTGGGAAGGGGGAACACACTGAACACGCCCCCTCTTTACCTACATACAACTTTTGAAATACTTAAGTCCCTTCTACGGGTATTTGGAAAAGAGATAACTCTACTGACCATTTCTTAAGGCTTTAAAACCCCCTTTTAAACTTCTGCCTCTTCGCGAATTGCCCCTTAAGCTCTTGCCCGCCTAAAATTATTTTTTGGAAGTTCGTTTTCTTGATTATTTACAGTCTCTCAGTTAGTTTTAAGATTTTAATTATGTTCTTTAGCCATCGCCAATCCTTAAAGTAGGCTCTTATAATTATATGAGTAGCGTTTTTTTACCCATCCTTAAAGTAGGCCTTGTTTTTTTAATATTACAGTCTTTGTTGATGCGTCCCGTTTCTTTTTTGCCAACTTCCTTAACGGGCTACTCTTCACCCACAATACGTTCAGTTCGGTAATTCTTTTATATTTATTTATTTGGGGCTATTTTGCCACTTTACCTTTTTGCTGGTGACCGGGAAAAGGAATGTGGTTGTAAATTTACTACAGTTTCCTTTTAAGCCATTTTAGTTTATAGTTTTTCTCTCTTGAAAAAAAACACCTTTATGGAAAGAGGTGAAGATGAAGAACTTTAAAATTCCAAGACAATCTGTTGAAACTCAAGCATATTTGTAACCACCTCCAACAGAGCTGACCGACCGACCGAATGATGATGGCAAAAATGTTGAACGTTCAGCTCTGTTTTGCTCCGTATTTTTTAATCCTGGGATGTCTCTAAGACTGGAGAAACATTTCCTGAAATTTAATGATAAAACACAGTACGTGTAGATAGGGTGGTTGGCTGAAGGCAGTGGTGTAAGAGTAAGCGTTTTGGTATGTGTACGTGCGCCCTCTTGTGTATGCGTGTGTATCCTTATCCGTTTCTGTGTATCTCATGCTGTTCAAATAATCCTCTTAATATCTAATAAGCATTTAAACCACGTACATTTTTCATACAATTTGTTTATCTCGACATACACGCACAGCCGCCAGTTTCAGTTCCAGTCACTCGCTCGCCCGCCCCCTTCTTGTGTCTAGGTCTTGGCACAGCCAGCAGCCACGTTTTGGAACTGTATTATTGAACTAGTTAACACACATCGTCCATAACCTAATCAAATGATGTTTCGCCCTGTTTGAATTGGAGAAAAAGTTTTGGTTTTTCCCCATTTAGCTTCGGTCTTTCGCTTACTTGGCTTTCCGTGGCCTTTCTCGTAGCAGCAGGAAATTATTTAATTACTTTGAAATGTTTGTCTTAGGGAAAAAAGACTACGTGGCATGCTGGTACTAAATTAATTTTTAATTGCAGTTTGTAACAAAATTCTAATTGAATTTAAATAATTTACTGGACTTTAGAAATTTGTGTTAAGAGTAAAAACAAGATTCAAGAAATAAAACTAGAGAGCAGAAATCAATAAATTACAGTAGAAAATGCTTTACGAGGCTATGGACCTAGAATAATATAAATCCTTTAAAAAATCCTGAAAGTATGCATCAATTTTTGACCTAACATATAAAATCTTAAGGTTTAAATATATTTTTTTAGAATGATTTGAAAGTTTTAAAAGAAATAAAGGAATAAAAAAAAAATAATTTTTTATGCTGGGAAGATAAGTATATATAATAAATATTTTTTTTTAAATCCTCAAAGTATGCAATAGTTTTTAGATCAACATATCATAATTTCTAGTTTAAAATCAATTTTTTGTTTTATTAAGTATGATTTCGTTATGGTTAAAAAAATAAAGCTATTAAATATAAATCAAAATATAATTTAAAGAAGAGTTTTATGTTGCGACTTTTCGATTATGTACGGCGAAATGTTCACACAGGAATGCATGAGAGATAAATCCCTTTTAAAAACGCCGAAAGTAGACAAACATTTTTGTAGTTTTTTTTAACAAAAGCTGAAGAATTTTGGAAAGCAGTTAAGATTCCCGATTTGGATTTGGATTGACTGTTTAGCCTAAAATTAAACCTTTTTAGTTAATCTCTAAAAACATTTCAGGTAATAATTAAATAATAATAAAATCATAAAAGTAGGCAACAATTTCTTAGTCAAAATCTCCTACACAAATTATTAAAAAAAAAACCTTAAATTGTAAATGGGAGCTTCTAAAGTAGAAGTCTTTGTATTATCGAAAATCTACTACGCATATTTTGGAAAAGTCGCCAAATTGTAAATGCGAGATCTTAATACTATGCATTAAAAATTTTTTTCTTGGGCAGTTTAAAAATATTTTTGATATCTTTATTTGACGTTAACTTTTTTAAAATATATTAAAATTTAATATGAAGTAGAGGTCCTGATCAAACTCCCAAAAGTATCTTTATCAAAAAAGTTTGTTTGAAACTCCTGATAGTAGGCAACATTGTTTGATAAACTAATTTAAGTTAAAATTTTAATTGAGCTCCCAAAACTATGCTTTAAAAAGTAGTTTCGCTTCTCCCACTTGGCAAAAAAATTTCTTTATCGGTTGATTTTTCAGTTTTACTTAAATTTTTTATCTTAAAAAGAAATAAGCTGCCAAAAGTATTCTATACACAGAAATTTCGCTTAAAAATCCTTAAATTATTGAACACATTTTGATATTTGGACTTTCCTTAAAAGGAAACGTATAAATTAATTTTATAAATTTAAGTACAAATATCGATGGCTTATTTTAAAAAGGTCGTAACTTAATTCTTTCGAAGAAATTATCACTTGTAAAAAAGAATTTTTTAGAAAATCAAATTAAAGGTTTTGCATATAATTTGTTTGTTGTTTTAAATAAAAATGGCATTAAATTAAGTTTTATGTCAATAGTTTTCCCGGTTTCATCAATTTTTTCTACTCTGCTGTAAAGTAGCTCGAAATTAACTAACTCCCTTTCTATATTAAGCTATCGATATAAAGCTTCCAATTGTATGCTTAACAAATAAATTCCGGTTAAAACTGCCTGAAGTAGGCAACACATTTTCATGTTTGAGTTTTAACATAAAAAACATAAATCAAAAAATAAAAAGTATCGTTATAAGCATTAGCCCGTCAATACAAGAAGGAACGTGCCAAAAATTTAATTTAAAATTTAACCTCCTTTGGAAATCTTGAAAGTACGCAACAGTTTTTACAATTTAAGGCTCAATTCATTTTAATCCAGCTCGAGTGGCCCGTGCGCGAACATGTACATATGCTCTAAAAATAGATATTTTTCGATTTAAATCTCATTTGTTGTCACTAAATGTGTGTGTGTATGCAACAGACATCTTCGGAACATCTTAAAAGCAGGCATTTTCACAACCCGCGCTAATGGTATTCCAATGTATGTATGCTTACAACAAGACAACATCGCCTGCAGGCGGTTGGTTAATTTTAAACGAAAGTGCCTAAATGTATACTTTAAAAAAATATATTTAAATTTTAATTAATTTTATTGTGTCGAATACCGCGCGGAATGAACAGAATAAGGTTATTTTGAAACAAAAACACCTTAAAAGGGGCCTTAAAAAATTAAGAAGTAGATAGATAGGAAGGATAGGTATATCCTGTAGTGAAAGTGACTTTCAATAGGATTTCATGGTCGTTGTAGGATATAGGGAAATACAAAACAAACTGCCTAAAAGTATGCAAATATTATGATGTTTGTGAATATAAAGCATATATTTAAGATCATTCATTACAAACAGAAAAAAGGCGTTCAAAGTGGTAAGACACCATTAAAAATTCTCATAGTACGACAGATATTTTTACACTGAACAAAAATCTGCATTTTTAAGGGCCTTTATGTATTAACAGCCCGAGTGGAATTTTATGCCAATACACTGCAGAATTTTCTTTACTATTTCCTTGCCTAGAAGTAGACTTAAAACCGACGCCACTTTACAGCTCTAGTTAAATTTAATTTAAATGCATACTTTCAGAATGATTGAAAAAATTTAGAATTATTGCATATTCTAAGGGATTACTTTGTAAATGTGGCATCTAGAAGAATTTCAAAAGTGAAATATTTAAGGAGTAAAATGAAATATTGTTTTAAACTTTAAGTATGCTAATGTCATTATTTCCTTGCCTAAAAGAAGACTTCAAGCCGCCACACTCCCTTTTCAGATACTAAAAGTAGGCAACAGTTTCTAAAATTTCCATTTAAAAGTAGGAAAGTTAAAAAATGCCAACCATTTCTAATACGATCACGTCGTCATTACACCGTGGCTCATGTTGTGCTAACTTTTGACCAAAATTTCTAAGTCTTCCCTAAATTGAAACAAACTTTTCTAATTGCCAATATAAAATGTGTCAACTATTTCCATTTACATGTCGGCTTTTTATTGATGTTTGCACATAACTAATCCCTCTAGTATATGTGGGTGGTGCTAAGCCCCGGTCCGGACCCTCATTCACAGGTACCTGTCAGCCATTGCCAGCCACATGCCGCATTTGGCCTTTGCCACCCCAGATGTTAATTAAAATTCATGTAACAACATTCGCTGCCTTAGAGAGTGGAGAACAGAAGGTAGAAACACCTGTTTTATCGCCTGCATTTTAGCCGGCCGATTGGTGTTGGTTAACAACATGTCCATGTTCCAATCATTCGGTGTTCTCTGGTCGTCTGGCCATTTGATACAAATTGTAAATTGGATTATGTGTTTATTAGATTTTAATACGATTTTGCAGCAATTTGTTTGTTTGCTCATTCTTTTTACTTTCTCTCTTTCGCTGCCTTAGTCTTCTATCGTCATCATTTCCGGCCATCTCACCTCGTTCGCATGGGGTTTCTCATTCCCCTCCCGCCGTTCGTTTTTCGGTATCCAATATGAGAATAAATTTATTGATTGGATTTTGTTTTTATTGTCTGTCGATTTGTGGCCGCGGCTGTGTCTGTGGCCATCGTTGTTGCCGGTCTGATATGATGTAATGTTTTTCGGCCATAAAATGGGCCATAAATTTGATATATAATTTGGTATACTTTATTTGGTTGTTGTTTTCTTTGAATAGGTAGGGTGTTCGAATGCCATTTATATGCTCAGAATTCAATTAACAATTGATGGTGAAAAGAGTGGAGCAAAAATCTGTTTCCATTCTTTTGTTTACTGTTTTATTGTTACCAAATAAATAAAAATCCCAATTATGGAATCAGCCTGTAAAACAAAGCTGAGCAATGTTATTGAAATATGATAGATTGTAACGCCTAAAAGCAGGCTATACATTAATCATTTGAAGAAAATCTTCAAAGAGACAAAGTAGGTTTCCATACAATTGTATTCTTTATCCAATTTATATTATATTACAGAAGATATGACCTTGTTGTCTCTTATAAGTGTGGCAATAAAATAATTAGCCAGCTGGCGGTGGCTCGGCTAGAGGCTTCAACATTTCAAAATCTAACCAAATGCCTGAACTTATGCTTTGAAAATAAATCATAGTAAAAACATCCACGAGCTTGAATAATAAATAATTAAATTATTCTTATGTTACGTTACAACTTTTGCTATTTGACCAACAAAATCTATTGTCGCTCAACTCGACTAGAGGCTCCTAAATTTCAAAATCTAAACAAGCGCCTACATTTATGCTTTTAAAATAAGTCGCAGTAAAAACACCTACGAGCTAGAGTATTAATTATTGAAATGATCCCTAGGTTATACTAAAATGGGTGCCGTTTACAATGAATTTAGACCCACAAAATCTATTCTAACTTCAACTAGGCAGAAAATGTGCCTTAAATGGGATACATCAATCTATTAACTATTTCAATTGATATGGATTTTATCCAAAAGAAACGGTTGTCGACCCAATATTTTTTAAAGCTCAATAGAAGACGTTTAATTAAACACCCTTCTCTATAAAGTGTTTTCTAAGAACATTTAAGTCTTCAACAATTAAGTTTGAAATACAATTTTTACCTCTATAGTTGCAGCAAGGTTTTCATTTTATAGTACTCGTATACAATTTGTATGAAGATGTTCTTACCTAAAAAGAGATAGAAGAAAAAATATTTATTAAAGAGAGTTCATATAAATAAAAAGAAAATTGTATTAAATATATATATATGCAGCATAAAATACAAAAGAGATAGTAAGTATATAGATCGTAAGATATATTAGACGATCGTAGATCAAATTAAATTAAATTTAAATGTTAAGGTTTAAAACTCCAGTTACTCTATTTGAAATTTGATTCTCTTCTTCAAATTAAGTTTTGAAACTCCAATTACTCTATTTAAAGTTTTATTCTTCTCTTCATCAAATTAGATCTGACTTACAAATACTTCTGCTTTGCATGATAAACATTAACGCCTGTATTATTAATTTTTTATTTTTAGTATTTTGTCCCCTAGAACTATGCCATATTATCTTCTTTTTTATTGAGTTTTGATTTATAACAGATTCTCATAATTATATGTAGGTCCTATTACATAATAGGTCCTAATTATACATAGGTTAGCATGTGTGTAATATTTTTCAAGACAAACATCGATTACCCTAAAATTATGCAATATTTTCTTAGCATACTTTTCATCCCTTAACTAGGCAATACATCACATTAAAAAATTTATTTATTTGTTTAAATTTGCCTAAAGGGGAATGTAAACGATTTCTGTCCTTTTTCTTCCATAGCATAATTTAAGGATAATTGGGATATTGAAAAATGAAGCTTAGTTTAAAGGAGATATTTTTAATGTAATATGTATCACAATTTCAAGAGTATGAATAAAATGGAAAGAAAATCTATGTTGAAAGACATCTCTTACTTAGGCCATGGTACTAGAGCAGGTATTTTATTGTCATAAATAAAAACTGAATTTGTGTTCTCCATTTGTATGCTGTTGACAATAAGTAAAAGTGCTAGAACATTTCTGAAGCACCGAGTAATTCGAGCCTTCGTTTCGCGGTAAATACAGAAAATGTAGCTCATGTTTGGAAAATCCATATATTACGAGTATCATTTCCCTCTCTCCGTTAAACCAAGCGATATATTGTCATTTTCTTCAAAACCCCTAAAACTATGCAATAATTTTCTTTAAACTTTTGCAGTGTAATTTTTGATCAAATTAAATGAGAACTCTTCCGAGCCTTCGTTTCGCCTAAACTTAATTATGCAACAAACCGCAAGGCTCGTTTAATGTCTGCTGTCAAAGCCTGTGACTGCCGTCCCCCCTCTCCGTCCAGCCATCCGGCCCTGCTTTTGTTTTAGCCCACAATAAACATGAACTAACTGTGGGCCATATTTTCAGTTTTTCCTCTATCTCTCTCTCCCCGGTCTTTCTGAACGGAAAAAGGAAATAAACTTCGTTTGTTGCTGCAACCACATAATACTGCAGCAATTGCAGTTATTGTCCGCCCAGCCATATGCCCGCCCTGCCGGCAGCTCGTCGGCCCGTCGGACAATTCATTCATTTCTTGGGCTCTTCTTTATTGTCCTTGTTTTCTTCCACTGGTGGGTTATTTATTTTTTGGTTGCACACTACAGGCAAATGTCGTCCTATAGATAAATACGAGTATATATTTTTATAGTTTCTGCAGTGTCTCATTACCAGCTGTTACCGCCACCCCGCAACATCGATGATCATTTGGCTTGAGCTGGGTTGGCTCTTCAGTTTGGTTGCATTATTTGGACTTTGGTTGGTTGGCAACAGCAACGTTTGTCGTCGTCCGTCTCGGAGAAGGAAACATTTTTGTCAGAGACAATAAACATGATATAACATGTCGGGATATAGTTTCGTTTTGTGGCTGTTGTTGATTTTCTTGATCAGAGCAGTGAAGACATTCTACGCTACAATGTTGTGCGCTACGAGCGGAAACTTATCGAGGAAGAGCTTGACATGGAAACGAATGCAGCAAATGTACGTTGAATATTTTGTATATCAAGCAATTCTAGCATTAGGTCAAAGGTCAATGGTTGTAAAGACTAAAGGCAAAGCATGTGTAACAACAATTAAAAGTCAGAACACACACACACAGAGACACAGTCCACAGGCTTATGACATAAACGGCAATACTTTCTTAGGAAAACAAAATAAATAGGTTTACTGTAAAGGCTAATTTAAGGGGTGGAGTTGAATAAAATTCATAGCATATGTTAAGGCGTTTTTAGAGGATATCATCACAACCGCATTCGTAGAATGACAGTCGCATTTGTTATAACTGCCACTAAAATACATAAACTTTATTAGAGCTTCACCTCAGTTTTATTAGAGCTGAGTATTACTCGTATATAAACAAAAAACTGAAGTCTGTTATTAGGAGTCAAACGATACAGTAACCAGTAATAACAAAGTTTTATTTACAATAACGTTTTCTAAGAGGGAATTAGCAAATTTATAGGTAAAATAGTGTGTACATGTATACATGATCTAATGATATTTTGAGCTAGAAACAAGTAAGAAATGACAAGAAGTTCGGCCAGGCCGTTGACCATAGATTTGCTAGCAAAATGGGAAAATTACTATTATCGACACCACGCCAGTCTCATTTCAAAATAAACCCATATCTGTATTCGTGAAGAAATTTGCTTTAAGTTGAGTTCCCATATGCCTATATTCAAAATTTTTCGTTTACCACTAGCTATTACTGCCGTTTTATAGGCCCTAAGGATCAAACCCGAGTTTCAGTTAAATCTTTCACATAAAACTAAATATGGATTTTTACTGAAAGTTGCTTTAGTTATAAGTTTTATTTTTACAAATGGCCACAAGTTTTATCTATAAAGGCCGTTTTGGGCCACAATGTTAAATTAGACCGATCTTTGAGTCCGAAATTGGATTTATAGCCCGTATGTCCATATATAAAATTGGTTGCTTGTTTTAACTTTAATGGGCGTTTTTTAGGGCACTACGAGTCAAAAAGTCTTAGCCCCAGTTTCAAAAAAAATAATATAAAACCATATTTATTCAAGTAAAATTTGTTTAATTATGATTGGGTCGGCTAGAGCGTCTTAGAATTGTACGACGATTTATAATAATTTAGTCTTTATACTCCATCCAATGATGGTGGGTATACAAACACACAAAATTATAAAAAATGCTCCCAAAAGTCGACAACATTTTCGGCATCCTAAAACTATACTCCAGTTCCTGCATCCTAATAATAGACTCAATAATCCAGTTTTTTATATTTTTATTTGAACTATTATGACCACCAACTTGTCGCAAGCCTAGGTTCAAAATCGACATTTTTTAAAAAATACTCCTAAAAGTTGACTACATTTTGACGTCACAAACTTAAAACCCATTTCGGCATCCTTAAAGTAGACCACATTTTTCCGATTTTTATGCTTTGTTTTAATATGACGTTCCCAGGTTAAAAGCCGATTAGTTATAAAAAATGAAAAATTTTAAAAAATACTCCTAAAAGTTTACTACATTTTGGCATCCCAAAATTAAACTCCATTTTCGGCCTCCTTTAAGTAGACCACAGTTTTCCGATTTTTATGTTTTGTTCTATCGCGTACCCAGGTTAAAAGCCAAATGGAAAATTTTAAAAATTAATTCCTTAAAGCAAATTACATTTTCAGCATCCCAAAGTTAGGCTACATTTTTTTACTTGGTTTTTATTATGATTTATATAATTATTTTATTATGACTTTTCACATAACCAGGTTCAATACCGGCGACTTGATGATATTTTAGACTTATCTCCAAATTATTTAAGAAATTCTCCACAAAATGCGTTAAAACATTAAGAGCCATTTTTAGGTCACGATTGATCAGCAGAGGCATTAAATAGGCATTGGACCCTTATCAAACAAACAGCTGTGGCACATAAATGTCAGCCTTTGGCATCGATCCAAAGAAGGCCCTGCCCGTCGCATTGTAACGTGCCCCAATGGTTAATGCTTTATTAGCGATAATAATAACTTAATTCTATAAAGTATTATCTTAATTTCATAAAATTTAGAAGAAAAAAAGCATCATGTTTTCAACATAAGTTTAATATAAATAAGGAATATTAACTTAAGAGAACGGAGCTTAAGTTTTTTTTAAAGAGGAGTTTTACGTCCTTTCCTCAACAGTAGTTTAAACAAATCACGTGCATTTTTAAGTGTCTTCTTTTAGGGGTTTCTTTAAAAAACCTTATTTTTGTGTATTCGTTCAAAACCCGTCTTACGTTCTTTTTTTTCTTTTGTATCTTAAAAATAAGAAAGTAATTGCCATTATTGTTTTTGTTTCCAACACCTTAATTTGCCTACATTAAATTTTAATTGCTCGACATTTTATTACAGTGTAAATGTTGTACAACAATTTAAGACTGCTTAAGACACATACACACACCACCTAAAGGCCTTTTAATGGTCTGAAAAATGCTGTAGGATACTTTTAGGCATTTTTTTTTGTTTATCCCATTTCCAGAAATTACAAACCAGTTAATTTGAATCCAAAAAGTTGGATGTGTTTTATAGAAATTCCTATTAATGAGCAAGGCAATGAACTCCCTAGATGGAAAAGTGTAGGTTTCAGCTCCTAAAGGTATGCTTTACTTTAAGAAGTCACGAGTATTGCGTGGCATGATAATGATTATTTTCCAAAAATGCTTATCGCCTTTAATGTGACAGATTATCAAGTTATCTGCACAGACAGAGGGCACTTGACTGGCGTACTTAGGAAATTGCGTAAAGTCTTAAAAATTAATGAATCTGCAATGTGAGATGGTGTAAATCAGTTCAGTCGAGACTAATACAAATGAGAGACGCAACGCAAAAGGATGGTAATTATAATAATATTTGAAAAGTTATTTTTAATTATTGATTAGTTCTTTTGCCCAAAAGGACCACACTTTGTACATAAGGAAATCTTGTAGGATAAGAGTCTTTTTGTGCCAACACACTCTTGTGGCCCTATTAAATCTTAGTCTTTAATAACAAGAAGAAAAGAAAATATGCCAGGGCATTTTCAGAATATTAAAAAAAAATATTTAAAGCCTACTTTAAGGCTTAACACAAAATTAAAATAATTAGAATAATAGTAACACACCTTGTGGCACTCAATAGTAGCAGAGACTATATTTAGGTACATTTTAACTAACACACACATACAGAAATAGAAAGAAATCTCTCACTCCCCCTTGGCGGGATTTGGCGTTGCCACCCACAACACAATTAACTTGTAATAAATAAAATATGAAGCGTACATTTCAGGCAACCAAACCATCATCAACGTTATGACCTTGTTAACGTTCACCTTAAAATTCATTAAAGAAATTTTCCACATGGACCTCCGGTAAGCCAGCGCCGCGTTCATAGAGCTCTCGGCTAGCTGGCTGGCTGGCTCATCATATACATCTCAAATATTTCATAGTATATTTTAAGGCTGATGGGTGGTTGTTAGTTGTCTATATACATAGGTATGTGTATAGGTGACTGTTTGTGTGTGTATGTATGCGTTCTGCTGTCTTGTGACATTTACAAAACCATTGTCGTTGCCGTTGTTAAATGTGACAACTATTGTGTGACATGAAACACACACAAAAAAATATACAACGAAAGACCCAAAGCTCAAGAAAATCAAGAGACTCAGCAGCAGCACCTGCTGTTATAGACAACACCTTCATTCCGATAGCAACGACAACGACGACGACGAAATTCGAAGAAGCCAAAGCAGAAGAAAAAGACAAAAGAAGCCCGCCGGAGAGGTTGCTGCCTGCCACCTCCTGTATCTTCTGAAATAGAAATGTATTGTGCGTTTTCTATTTTTTCTTCTTCTTCTTTGGTTATTTTGAAAATATTTTCTTATTTTTAGTAACACGAATTAGAACATCTGTGTTCAGAATAGCCACTGTTGCTGTCATAGACTACTTATTTAACTGTCATATCAATTAATTACCTTACACAAGGTGCCCGAAAACTTGACAGAGTGAAAGCCAGTGTCTTCTCCCTCCAGCTGTCGTAGGGCCTAAAAGCCGTAAAGGCCCCTGTATGCCAAATTCGTCAAAAATTTGACTTAAAGGTTAACAATTTGTTAGAGTAATTATGGCTTGTTTCATGGATGTGTTATGGATTTCCAGCACAAGCGTAAGTCCGTCCGTCTCCCAGCCTACCAGTCTACCCGACGTAATGATAAATTGCTGTTCATGGGGTTTTCTATTTTTTTTGTGGTATTGGCACAAGTGTTTGCATATCAGCGTTAATTCTATTTACCTGTCTGTCGATAATGTTGATGTTCTGCTGCGAAACAAACGCACAAAATGATGGCATACTTTTAGGGATAACACATATTTTCGAGACGGAGGCGGAAGGCGGAGGTTGGTTCATAGTTTGTTGGCGTCGTTGTCGGCCTGCTTTGTTCTCAGCATTAGTTTTTTTTGTGTTTTTCCCCGTTTGTTTGTATGTGAAAGCAAATATATAGTAGAAGGTATAGAACACAGGCCGCCAGTTGCGTAATAAGGCCATTATATTTATTAGGTTTTAATGCGTTTGCCAAAAGGAAGGGAAATATACACCAAAAGAGGGGGGATTGAAAGGAAGCAAAGTACAGGAAAAACAATAACGAAAAACAATGAGGCTAACTAAAATAAAGGGAGCTAAAATCAAACGTGTAAAATTGTTTATTCAAGAATTCAAAAAGATCGTATCCAAAAAGAGGTGTATGTATTATAGAGCGATGGGGCCTAAACACAGTCGTGACATAAGGGATATTCCAAAGTATAAACCGTAATAATCATATTTATGCCAGTGTAAAGTATGTACTAGACCATCGGAATAACCAGTGCCCGACCTGGACAGAATTGGACTTCACATATAAATTCTTGAGTTATAGGTCTTAAAGTCGTTTAAGAGAATAACAGGTACTCAACTCTGTAGGTATGAAGGCTTTTTCAAATCATGGGCTGAAATGTGTTTAATTATGCAAGGGAAAGGATCTAGACCATCAGAAGAATCGATGCCCAACTAACAGTATGCTTGGGATGACAATATTCGAAGAGTATCATACTATTGCTAGGTATATGGTTGTGGCACAGCATTACTATAATCCCCACAACCATAGTATTGTTTTGCCACAACCATAAGCCCAACATTAATATAGTAAATAACGAATTTCCTTTTTTCTTCCTTAGCTCCTTAAATCGCGATTAACGTTTGAGAATGATCGTTCCTTATTAAACAATATCGCTGAACCAGACGGTTGTATGGGAACTAATCCAAACTTTGGACCATAATTTCAAATTTAAGCTAAGCTTACATACTAGATCATTAGAAGAAACCAAGATTATAATTATTAAATAACCTCACCTATAACATTTAGAGCTTCTGACCTTAACTCGGGATAAACGTTTATAAAGCCAAGACCAAGCTTATAAACAATAAATATCGAACCTCACCTTTAATTTCTAGAGCTGCTGGGCCTCACCTCGGAGTAAATGTTTGTAAAGGAGCCATTCCAAATCATAAGCACACGATATTCTATTTAGTCAGTTTTGTAAACGATTTATAATGAAAAACTGTGAGTTGAAGTCTCAGTGCTGGTCGATTTATCCGAATAGAAAATCTAATAGAATTGTGATGGTCGCTATATCTATATACCAAACGGGAATATGGATGAATTTAAGACTCAGTGCCAATTGCAATCACACAAGCTTTTTGTAAAATTGCAATTTGTCGTCAGTTTCTAGGGATGAGGTAAACATAAAATATATAGGGTTTAGTTTAAGTCTCAGTAGTGGTCGATTTATCCAAATAGGATAGGGAAAAGGGGTCAATTGAAAACTCAATACTGTTTGCAAACGGTCGAAAGTTCTTAATGTTCGGGGGCATTTATATGTTCGCAGAGGCATTTATATAGCTTGACTTCTTAAAGCGGCTCAGGAAAAAAAAATCACACGAGGATATGTTTTGAAAGCTTTAACTTTATAGATGTGTTTTCATCAGAGTCTCCCCAAAGCTTTTTGGTGATCCATAGAGTTCTATAAGCGAACAAGACCCAAGATTTAATTTGACTCTTATTGTTTGAAAAGGAATGACATTGTTCATGTCAACTGCCTGTTTAGCAGAACCTTTCCTTGAAAGTTGGTCAACTTTTTCGTTGTCTTTAATATTATAATAGGGGCCCAAAAATTGCTAGGATGCCCCTTTTGTTCTTAATTGGCTTTTTATTCTTTACACTCCAGAAGATTTCGCAACATAATTGTCGTTGACAATACAGGAAGATACACTGCTTGAAAAACTATGCTGCTTCCGGATAGTCCACTTCCACAAAAACGCTTTAACCCAGAAAGCTGAGGTGCCCAAATGCAGGATATTAAATTCAAGCCCTGGGGCATAACATTTTTTATCTAATCATAAGTATCAGTTTGATATAATGTAACTTCGAAGTTCTACATCTTTTACTTGATTAAAATCATGCTTACGTTTTATGACATCATTTACTGTATGAGTGTTTAAGATGTTGATTTTTGAAACCACCCTCGTACTAGCCTTTAGAAAAGCGGATTTTTAATAAATTTAAAATCAAAAATCACACATCACTCTCATACTATCTAAAGATACCTCTCCGCGCACTCGCCCTCCTCCTACCCCACCAACTCTGCAAAATTGCAAAAATCACATAACGCCCCGATAAGTATACACCAGAAAATGTTTTCCCCGAAAAAATAAAAACACTCACGATTGTAAAAGATCACTGTGAACTGTTTGTCCTCACCAATGCTGCGCCACGTTCATTATATAAAAAGCTTCGGCAGAACCGAGCAGAACAGATAAACAGCCAGAATAGCAAAGAATACTTAACATTTGTACACAAACAACAGCCGCAACAAAAAAGAAAAGAAAATCATTTTTATAGCATAATTTCGGGCGGAACGAGCGGCAGTGTGGTTTTGGTTAAAGCCATAAAAAGAGCAGTACTGGTGTTTGTTTGGTACACAGTGACACACACACACCAACTCACCTCCCTGCATGCATGATGTGTATTTTTTTGGCAAACAAAAACTTTCTAAACATTCTAAAGCCACCGAGGAACACCAACAAGCCTCATTTTTTTCGTGGGAGAATTTCTGTTGCTTCTTCTCATTCTATTATTTATGGCCGGATTCATTATACAATACAAGGGACGATAGATATCGTTTCAATACCCGCTATAAATGTACGAGTATGTATGTGAATATCCATGGATGAATATCTCAGCGTTCATTGTATGGAGACAACAGCAACAACAACAATTTCTTTTTTTTATTGATAATCAGATAAATGTCTATATACAATATATTATGTATATACATATAAATAACCATTCATTCAATCTACATGAGTGACGATAATGCCACGGAACAAAGGCCACAAGAGAAAGTGCAAATTTCTTGTTTCGTTTTATTGCCAGTTAAGCAAAATAGAATGAAAATGTTTCAATCCAGCGACGGCCACCAACTACCGCCAAAACGTGTAGTGTTGTAATACACGAGCGAGATCAAGAGAGGCAAACAGCAGCGACAGGGGAAAGTAAGAAAACGAAATGTATTCAATGAAAAGAAAATTAATTTATTGCTTACTCTGTACTTTTCGCTCCTGCTCTCCCGGCCTCTGTCTCTCTGTGTCTCTTTGTCAGAGTACTGTCTCCTTAAGGGGCCTTTCCGTTAGTCAGGACATGTATGTGTGTGTATGTTTATATGGCTTAAGCATCTTGTCCCTCAGAGTGTGTTAGTGAAGGGACAATTCGAGTATGCGTGTGTGGGTGTGTGGTATCTGTATCTTTTTCAAGATGAACACTGCCATTAAGTACAGCCATACACACACACACACACATGTTTAGATATAAACATTAATTTTCCCTGAGTACCTCGCTCTCTTAGTGTATAAGTGTCTGTTTGTGTGTGTGTGATTTTATGAGTGGGTGTCAACTCAAGTCATGGCATGTCACGTCATGTCATTCGTGCTGATTTCTGCCATTATATAATATTAGCTACAGAGATATCCCATAATACACCACCCGGCCGTAATCCGGTTCTTTTTTTCATCTCCCTTACTCTCCAGTACGCTTCCCAAATAACATTTCTAATAAAAGCTTAAAATAATTTCTTTCCATTTCATTTCGTTTATTACTCTTAGCCATATAATTAAACTCATTTAGTCTCGAGTCAAGGTTTTCCTTGCAAAAAACTATTCTTCTCCTGTCACTGCCTTTAAGAAGAACGAAGAACAAATAAAAGAGTTTCAATTGTTGCCAGACACGCACTGTGTCTCTATTTCAGCATAAGAATGGCTACGCATCGCCGGGTCTTGTTGCGCCTCTAAATGTAATTAGATTATAGACATACTAGAATTATTGCTTAGGTGTAACCCACAAAAAAATGGATAAAATTAGATAGGCAACAGCTTGTAATCTACAACGCACAAGTTTTAGCCGGTTCTAAAAACATTAAACGAAATGCATTAGATCATTTGGCCTTAAAGTAGGCAATATTTTGTTTAATGTGTCAATTGTTATACATCTTACCCCTAAGCTGACCTAATCCCACGATAGCTGGTTCTACAAAACGGATTTACCCTAAGCACCAATTATTCGTCCAAAGCTGGAGTGGCAGCTTTGGACAAAAGCAAACAACACTTTCTGAAATCAGGGAAAAAATATCTAAACAGAAGAGTCCTAAAAGTAGACAATCTTTTGTTGTAAAAGACCATTTAACTTTTTACGAAAAGAAGTTTCTTTCGAGATCTTCCTTGTTTTTTTTCAAAATCAACGTAAAAATTGGTGAAATGTATTGACTAGGTTGCCGTCGGCTACAAATCAAATGACTCGTCTCGTATGACTTAGAGAATTGGCAAGCTTTGAAATGAATAAAGAAATGAGTTTTCCAAAAAAAATAGAAAAATTTCGATTTCTTAGTGTACCCTTACAATTTTTACAAAACAAAAAATAGAAAAAAATCGATTGCCTGGTGTAGCCTACTCTAGTAATACTTAGCACCATTACTCGCATAGCCGCCGCTCTAATAGTTAACAACAACAAATTTTGTGATAAGGGACATCAACTATCTAACTATCTAAGAACCCACTAGAACACTATCAATTTCTTTCAAACAAACTAGAAAAAACCTCCAATGCAATTTTTATCAACACGAGCTGGCATGTAGCGAAAGACATCATTCCACTGAATGTGGAAAAAACGCATTAAACACCCACCAACAATGTCAGAGTGGCACGTCAAAGTTCTACGACGACAACACGCATGTTGCACGAACGTAACTCAAGCCCGTTTTTTTGTTCCAGTAGACAAAAAAAGAAAATTGCATGTTCTAGAGCTATCTGGGCAAGAAGAAAAAACGTCAACAACAAAAAAACAGGGTGTGTATTTTATGGCAACATAAGCGCAGCTTATGTAACGAGAGAGAGTATATTTTTTTTTGAAACCTTCCCCATGAAATACTAATCCTTCTTCCCACTTGCAACCCCTTGCCCCACCTGGCCGATAACGCCACAATTGTCCGGGGTTAAGGGACATTAGAAGCCAACCACAATTTTGTAAAAGCGACACAAAACACAAGAAAGAACAAGAAAAACTACCACAACTACAAATGATCAGCGAGAAAAAGGGAAGGAGGCGACGAAAAAAGTCGTTCAACGCGAAAGCGGCAAAACAAACCATAAAAATTGTAATGTAATTACTCACCACCGGCTACCAACAGTCAACGGCGAGCACCACTGCCACCGGGTAGCTCGACCGCCTCTAGCAGACAGTTTGGCGTTAAGGCTTGGATACCTTTTTTTGTTGGCGGGGCCTCGTTCCCGTGTCGCATTGAAAACGTTTAAATTCTTTTGAATTCTGAAACCTGATACCTCACCTTAGTTGCGGTCATTGTGTGGCTGACAAACTGGCAACTTGGCTAAGTGCATACATGTGTGTGTGTGTGAGTTTGTGTGGGGGGAGTCTTTGCCAATGTTGGTGTGAGCCCATTTTTTCGAAAAGGAACACCACCGTCAACCATAAATTATGTTTATTTTATAGCTGTTAATTAAGTGTAATTTTATATCTCGTTTTTGTTTTCTTTGTTGTATTGGGTTTTGCCGTTTGCTTTTCTTCAGACGAGGTGAGCTGTTGTGTCATCACAGTTTAAAGTTTCATTGGAAACTGAAATGTCTGGCCTGTAACCGCACAGTCTGACTAAAGCTTCCGCCAAAGACAGAGAGTGTGTGTGTGTGCGTGCGTGTGTATCTGTGTGGTAATTCATAACCAATATCCGCTCTATTGGTAATTTAGTAATCCTATTACTTGGTTACAACAAGAAAAAACATCAAATGCTAGTGCTTAGAAAGTGGAAGTACTTTTGCACCCTTCAGCGGTTATAAATTTTTACGAAAGCGATAAAGCAAATTTAACGTTTCCCCCACTTTTTTCTATAGAATATTTTCTGATAGAGGGCATTTGAAAATATCGGAACAGCAAGTATTTAAAAACTAAGAGAGCTAATGTCGGGTGTGGCCGACTATATTAAACCCTGCACGCAGAAGAGTCAACGGAAAAATGTCGATAAACTAGGTTCATTCGTACCCTCCATCAAGGATTACCGTACAATATGAAAATTTTGCCCAGGTGGCGTCACACCGGCCTCTTTTTCGTCAGGGTGTGTTTCTTTTCATACCAACATCATATACGTATACTAACTGCTAACGTCATATTGGTATGACTTCACAAGATAAGGCCTTTCAAAGTTAATGGTTTTATGAGTATGGTCAGGAACGCGCCCTTTTGTCCAATTTTAGCACAATAAAATCTAAAATAATTTGCAAATCTTTAGTTTCATTGCGGTAAAATTGTTTACCGATAGGTCCATTACATTGACTTCAAACGCGATTTTGAAAGGGGCATGGCATCGCCCCCTTTTTTTTCCAGTATGCGTGTTCCAGCCATACCAACATGATATGTTCCCAATATCATCCTCATATCTCTAATAGATCATATGATGTTGTGTTTTTATGTTGAGGGTAGTTGATTTTTCTATAGGTTGACCCAGTCCTTGTAAAGGGAAAATCTTCAACTCTTGAGCGATCTGGCTTATTTTCAATACCAACCGTTTTAGTCCATCCACACATGTTTCTGCACAATTTAAACCACATAGCTTCAATATTAATTCATCTTAGAATTCTATGACGCCTAAGAATATACATTATGGGGTCTCCGGTGTCTCAAGATTGGTTGTTTTGTGTATCTCAAAATAATAAACCTATATTTGAATGCAATCGGAATTGAAATGAATGATCTAGAGCGGTTTTATGTAAAATCGGGAGGGACCTTTGTACTGGAGCTTTATCTGAACGTGGACTGATATGACCAATTTGTATCTGAACTGTTTGCTGATTGATCACTGTGCCAAATTTCATCAAGATTGGAAGTAACATGTAAGCTTTCAGAGCTAAAAAACATAAAATCGGTTGAACGTATGTGTGTGGGAGCTTTATCTAAATCTAAACTGACTTTTTATTTTAACAGTGTCTGTCCTGGGTACAAAAACATACTTCTGCCAAATTTAATCAAGATTGGAAGTAATAAGTGTTTTCTTCAGCTAAAAACATAAAATCGGTAAACCATATATGTGTGTGGAAGCTATATCTAAAACTGAACCGATTTTCTTTAATTTCAACAGGACTGTCCTTGGTCCAGAAAACTTTCTTCTGCGAAGTGTAATCAAGATTGTTTTTAATATGTGGCTTCTAGAGCTAAAACATAAAACCGGTTGAACTTATGTATGTGTCTGGAAGCGTTATCTAAATCTGAACTGATTTTCTTCAATTTCAGTGGCGGCAGTCCTAGGACCAAGAAATTACTTGTGCCAAATTTCATGAGGATCCGACAACTGCGAACTAAAGCTGGATTACATACCTTAGATGAACAGATGGAATGTTCAGACATCGCTAATTTGACTCAGCTGGTTATTTTAAGTCGATTGGTACCCTTAAAGGAGGGTCTAGCTCAAATATTTTAAGCAGTTGCAAACAGTGGCCACAAAACGAACTTATAATATCCTGTTCCTCAGAGTGCTGCAGGGTATAAAGAACCATCTGCAGGGTCTTCATCCATTTTTGTGTGAATGGCGGCAAAATTTCCAGATTCGTGATATTTATTTAAACGATGATTACATAGGCAACGCTTCCACAACAAGTCATTGAATTCTGAGCAGAATGAAAGCATTAAGTAAACGAACGAATGATGGCAAACATTTAGTTAACAAACTGAGCTAAATATCGAAAATACCCAATTTCTTTCGGCCATAATTGGAACATCCGAATCATTATGAAGAAAGGTAAAAATTAAATTATACTGTGCTCAGCTATTTGGTAACAGAGAATTATTGTTCCTTAAATACTATTAAGGGAATTATTGCCCCTTAAAGACATTTAAGGTAAAGACTTACGGATGCGAATGATTAAAGACTAACAAATGACTAACTTACCTCATCGAATTTTAACTTCCACTCGTACGTAGTGGAAAAACTCTTGATAGCAAACTCTTAGTGAAACAAAAAACTCTTAGTGAAACCTTCTTATTAGGCCTAAAAAATGAAGCTAACTCCAAAGTATTACGCCAATTTTTAAACAGAATGAATGCTTCCTAATACCCCCTAAAATATGCTTTAAAATATGCCACATATAGTCTTTAAGGTAAAGTGTTGGAAAAGTAAGAGAAAAGTTTTTAATTTATGCTTTTTTGGAAACTACTTAATGTAAATTTACTTTTATAAGCCCAAATAGCAGACAAATTCCTACGAAACATTGTGTCTTCTCATAAAGACTGTAGAAAAAAAGTTTGAGGGCATATTTAAAGCATAATTCAAGTGGGAAATGCCTAAAGCGTAGGAAAGCAATTCGGTTGAGAGTTAGGCAATTTTCAATTCAAGCCATTGAATTTATTAAAGTTATGGGAATTTAATTTCTAAATAAATCAATACTATTTTAGCATTTAGTATTATTAGCTATACAGAGATAAAATAATGTTTTTAAATATTAAACGTAATTTTTTTGGATAGTTGAATTATCTATTGTTAAGCTTAAAGTTCATTTATAGCCCACAAAGCCACTTATTATACATAAAGCGATTGCATTAAATGCAGCCCTAAAGTAAACTATATTTTATGTATGTAAAATAGGCCCCAAAAAATAGGCTATTTATTATGGCTACTCAAATGAACTTGGTGCACATTGTACATGCACAACAATGTATACTGTTCATAGAGATAATAAGGTTTAAATATTTAAAAAATCCATTTAAGTATGCTATTGTATTTATGTCAGCCCGAATATAGGCTATACATTCAAAATGACATGAGTTGTAAATAATGGTAAACACAGTTCACTGCCTTTTCTTGTTTTGTATAGTGACTGGGGGGAATGTATGTATGCCCATATTTAAATAAGATTTGCCATAAATGTCAGATTTCATCAATTTTCCCTATAATCCCTACAAGTATGCTGTGTAATTTGTTGTTAATCTCTAGCCGCTATATTGCATGTTGTTTTTTTCTGTTTGCTGTTCATTTGGTTAACTTGAGCTGATGTTTATCACATGCCATTCAAATGTATTTAAATTGCATTTCAACGCTTGGCTTGCCTTTTCCAAACACCTTCCAGATGTATCTGTAGGCTCGCAGGCCTATAAGTAGGCTACAATTATTAATTACATTTACTGATATTTAACGAAACCAATCAATATTGTTTTACGCTGATTAAATTTTTATTTCAATGGTTATTTCAGCAATTTCGTCTTGCCGCTCATCCGAGCTAACCGGCTATGATTTTTAATTAAAAAATTCGCAATTAATCACAGCATGTTCGGTGGCAAGCTGTGAACATGTCCAGCATGACATTTAATTGCATACACCGGGAGTTTTATCGACAATTTATTACAAATACAAAAAAGCAACGAGTGAAAAACATGCATAGAAACGGCTGAAGCTGATGTCGCTACAGCGCCAGAAAGTATGCAATCATTGACAAAGTAATTGATTTATACAAACATCACAACGAGAGCATACAAGTGCTGGCACAAACATGCAAAACTCATATCAAATATGTACACTGTGCCGGAAATCAGTTATGAGTCGACGCGCCACAGCTGCTGTTTGCCATGTTCCTCATAAGTGGCATTCTCTACAAAATGTCTGACATTTTTCATGGTTGGGGTTCGGGCATAGTTTTAGGGGCAAGCAGCTGTTTTCGTTATTCCCCCTCCCTTTCGTGTAAATATTGTTGTTGTTCGAGTGCCATTGATAAATGTGGCAACACAAAATGTTAAGCTTTTATTGGATTTATGGGCAATTATAAGAATTAATGAAGTGGGAGGGGCTAAATATTAAAAACTCATTTGCAAAGTTTGTGTTTTATGTGAAGCCGAAAGGAGATACAATTTGTGTTACGTATAAAAAAAAGCTTGTTTTCAATTTTATTGACTTAAAGGCAGGAGGTTTTTAGTAGAAGAACCCAAATTAATAATGAAGAATGCCAATTTGTCAGACATTTATCAAGAGCGGCTTATATTCCCGAGTAACAGTGTATACCTGCCACTGTCGGGCTATAATTTAAATTGATACCTTTAAAACTGTCCATCAAAAAGGTTTTAATAAAAAGTGGTATCCAATTGATCTGTCAATCAGCTATCATTTAAGCTGGAATAATGTGGGGCATTCTTTTGGGAGAGTATTAAAAAAAACTTTTAAGAAAAAGGTAATCGAGAATGACAGGGATTATTTAAAGTGAAGTTGAAGCATTAATTCATTTTAAAAAATAAAATAAATTTATACTCGTTGCCTACTTTTAGGTTATAATTAAATATCAAGGGATTATTATCAATAATGTGGGGCATACCTTAGGGAGAATAAACTATTGGAAAGAGGTAACTATTGGAAAGAGGTAACCGATAATGACAGGGACTATTTAAAGTAAAGTTGAAACAATAATTTATTATATTATATATTATATTATATATATATATATATATCGTTGCCTTTTTTAAGGTTATATATAATTTTAAGGAAATATTAGCAATAATGTGGGGCACACTTGAGGGAGAATAAACTTTAAAAAAAATTGAAGAAGGTAACCGATAATGGCACAATAATTTAAATAAAACTAAAAAATAAATTGATTTAAATTAGCCCCTGTTGCCTACTTTGAGATTTTTTTTATTTCAACAGATAATTTCAGCATTTTTAGAACTTTTTTAAAAGTAACAGGTTTTAATACTTAAAGTTTTTACCAAAAAAACACAATTTTTTGCAGAAAAAAGTACAAACATAAGAAATTCAACAACTTAATACTTATAACTTAATACCCATTCCAATCAATATTCCATTCAGATGTAAATCTAGGTTCTGTAGACGATATAATTCTTAATCTCAATGACTGTGACCTACAGTTTAAGACTAGCTCCGAAAGGCTTAAGCATTTTATAGAGAATCTTTCATATGGCATAGATCTATTAATCTCTTAAGTGAGACAATAAAAAATACCAAGGAAGTTTCAATCGACCGTGTTCTTATTTTGTATTCTTTCAACTTCTTTGAAATAAATTCTACTTTATTAAACTAAAAAAAATTGAAGCACACTTTAAGGCTTTCAACATTACAGCAAAGTACCATTAATCGTAGAAATCATCTTTACATGTCACCGGATATTTCAAGGAGTTCATACTTCAAATTGACACAGATGTTGTTCACAATGATAAAAGCATACTTATAGGGGTCATATGTAAGGATTTTGATGTTATTGTTCTATTTTTTGTATTGTTTTTGGGATGTAACAGGACATGTTTCCTCACAAAAGGCTACATGATGACACGTGACATGTGCAAAGAAAGTTGACAAAAAAACATTTTGCGTGTATTGGCAGAGGCTTGACATATTTTTTTGAGAGTTCGTGGAGAGAAGGATTACTTGAGTTGAGACATTTTGTAATGGGAATAAAGAGTAAAAAAAACTAAAGTCAAATTAAATAAATATTACTACTCCCTTAAAAGTTTAGCAATAAATTTAAAGAAAATTAAAAATTTTAAAAGGAAGTATACATTTAGGCTTTTGGAGCTTAACAGATAAAATGAAATAATCAAATAAAATCTTAAGGACAGGCAGCCTAAGTCGAACATTTTCTAAATAGTTATAAAATAAGGTCTACTTAAAGGCGTTTTGTATTTCATCAAATACAATCCAAAGGACACGCGATATTAGTCAAAACTATTTCAGTATTTGCAGTTTTCTGCTTAAAAAGAGTTATTTTATTCGAAACAATCTGAAGGGCCTAAGCCAAATATTTTCGAAATAATTATTTTAAAAGTTCAAAGTCTACTTTTAGGTGCTGTGAGTGTAAAAATAAAGTATACTTTAAAACAGTTTGTGCTTAAAACTGTAATTTCATCAAAAACAACCTAAAAGGGTAAGCGGACTAGCATATATTTTTCGAAATAATTTCAAAATGAAGTCTACTTTAGGGCGTCTTGTGCTTAAAAGGGGTAGTTTCATCGAAAACAATCTTAAGGACTGTTGGCCTATGTTAAGTTTTTTCTAAATAATTATAAAATAGTCTACTTTAGGGTGTTTTTTCTAAATAATTTAAAAATGAAGTCTACTTTAAGGCGCTTTATGCTTAAAACGGGTAATTTTATCGAAAACAACCTTAAGGACTGGTGGCCTAAGTCAAGTATTTTCTAAATAATTATAAAATAGTCTACTTTAGTACGTTTTTTCTTAAAAAAGAATAATTTCATCTCAAATAATCTAAAGGGCAAGCGTTATAAGTCAACTATTTTCTAAAGAATTATAAAATGGAGTCTACTTTTTGGCACTTTGTGCTTAAAACGAGGAAGCTCATAACATGAAGTCTACTTTAGGGCTTTTTTTGCTTAAAAGAGCAATTTCATCAAAATCAATTTACAGGACTGGCAACCTAAGTCAAATATTTTTTAAATAATGACAAAATGAAGCCTTCTGTTTTCTGCATAAAAGGAGTAATTTTATAAAAACAAGCGGCCTAGTTTTTTTTCTGCGAGCACGACTTCATTTTTCAATGTAAGACACAGTGACATTCACTCTCAGCGTGTCTACCCCTTTAGATTTTTTTAATTAAAACCCGAGGATATTCATTAATTGACCAACACCTTCTTCTTTCACGCATTCGTCTCTCTGGTTTAAGCTCTAAGCCCTGTGGTAATATTTTAATCTTTTTAATTGCCAATTAATATCTACTACTAGGCCCTTACACTAGCCTCGCCGTTTTTGTCCACAATTGCCAAATACTTTCTGTGTTCACTTATTGCCTCATAAATCATTCACGTTCTACTTCAAGGAGTTATCAACCCATTCCAGATGTTGCCCAAACAAATTAAAGCATACTTTGCGGGAGATCTTAAGTCGTCATTAATATTCAATGTATGCTGTAGAGTACACTTGACGCTCAAGACGGTACAGCGAAAAAGCGAATAAAGTTAATTTTATGTTAATTTCAAGTTTTACAAATATAAACAATTTGATTAAGCGCATGAAGCGGCTGGCAGAGCGAAGTCTTTGGGCACTTGTTAATATACAAAACAGGGAGTGAATGGAGTTGTTAGAGTTGGCAAGCCAGTTAAGGGATTTTCAAAGGAAGAAAAGAATATTTTGAGATACGTTCTTAAAGGTGGTGGTGGTATAAATTTGACAAAATTAGGATATTTGAAAAAAGTGTGACATATCATAAGGGATTTAAGAATGACGGCATACGCATAGGAATAAAGAGTGCACAGAAAGTTAAAAAAATAACTGATGGCGGCATTTGATATATCTGTGAATAGAATATATATCTGTGTCAATACTTTAAAACATGTTCTGTCGATTTAAGGGAGTATCGTGTACGCATTTGCTGACTTGCTATACCCTCCACCTAAGGCAACACCTTGAAATGCTAAGGAGATCCTATAAAGTATATATAATAATTATCGTGGTGAGATTCTAATACGATCTAGCTATGTCCGTCCGTCTGTGAGTCTGTTAAAAGCACGATAGTGGTCAAAAGTATTAAGCTAAGCCATAAACTACGAGTATATGGGACTTTAAATGGCCGAAATCAGCTCAGAGACGAATAAGTTTCCCTTTAAGGGACTTGAGAAACCTCGGGAAAAAAGGAAACCTTTTTGAAGTATTTGCATTTCGGTAGAGGGTATATAAAATTCGACCTGGACGAATTTAACAAACAAAACTGTTTTTAATATATTTTTTTCAAAGGGTTGTTTGAGAACGTTTCTCGTAAAATGCAATCATTGTCCTTGTATTTGGAACCGGGTTAAAACCCAACGGCCGACCCACAGCTTCCTGTCTGAAAAGAATTTCCATGTTCCATATTTCTTAATGGGTTACTTAAGGAAAAGAAGGAATGAAGGTAATAATCTTCTTGCCAAAACTTTCGTCGCTGTCTGAAACGTTGGTATAATTTAGGGCATTTATCCTTTTGAAAAAACCTAAGTATACTTTTAGGTCTCGAACAAGTAAAGCTTACTTATTACTCATGAATATGGATACAAAATAAGGAAAAATACAACTACTAGCCAAGTTGTTAGCAAAGACTGTCGCAAAATTTCTGCATATTAATTTCGGGCCGCTCCCCTACCAATTTGTTTGCACTTAATTTAATAATTAAACTTTTTTTCGCAGCATACTTTCAGGCGCAAAGAGTTGGTGGGAGAAGGACAGAGCTGAAAGCCTAACAGGAAAGCAAACAAACGTACAAAAAGGTAGTTTTAACGGGCAGTAAAATTAAGCAAACAACAGCATTTCCATCTGTCACTGGTCACGTTCGACACAACCGAAAAACAAACAAGCACACACATACGTACAACAGTGCAAGAACTACAGGACATGACATGTTTCGAGGCCGTAAAGAAACTGTTGAGTTCCTTTGGAAGGTTGTTGGTCGCTCGGTTTGTTGGCTGTTGGCGGACTATCTGCTGATACCTGGCTACCAATAACTATGTGTGGAATATGTTATGACTAGCGCCAACCCAAAGCTGCATGGCACAACATGCCAAAGTATGTACATCAAATTAACAAACAAAAAACAACTGAAACATCTTTTTGGCTTAACACGAAGCACGAGGACCATCAACGCCAACCACACCAATGCATGGTGATTTGAGACCCAACACCGACCGACCGACCACCATGGAAGCCACACAAGAAGGCTGTACTCGTATTTGAACACGTAAGTGCATGTTTTCTTCTGTTTTTATTTCATTTCCACTGAATTTCAGTTAATTTAAGTTTTACATTTTCCATTTTCAGGCGTTTTTCCAGCCAGTTTTCAGTGTTGTTTTCGTTTGTGCTCTGACCAAGTTAAATAACATTTCAAAATTACATTTGCATGTTTTGAAGGTATTTGTGCTGATTTGCGGCTTTGGTTTTACTTACAGGCTAATCAAAATCTTATCAACATAAATTATCAACGAAAAAAACAAAAAAGTAAAAGTTTCTCGTTTTATTCCGAAATTTACATAAAAGAAAACGCCCAAAATTCAAAAAAAAGGCACACACGCGCTCATACACAAATCTGAAAGCTAGTAGCCCCCAAGAAGATCAAGAAGGCCACAGGAAAAATAAAAGCCCGGGAGATAGACAGGCAGTCGGCAGGTGTTTTTTCCTTCATGAACGGCTATCTTTGAGTTAAATATTATTTAAGGGATTTTTTAACCTATTCGACAGTCGGCATATGGCAGTGTTAAATGAAATTCTGGCACACTTTTGGGGATATTACAGGAAATCCTTATGATAATGAATTGATGATTACTATCAGGTAACTCGAGATTGTGCTACACAAATTATTAATTTTAAGTTTGGTTAAAGTAAATTGATTTTTACCCTTAGGTACCTTTCTATTTTGCGCGTCACATATTGCGATTGCAACAATAATAAAATTAAATGTTATTCGCTTTAAATAGTATAAAAATGTATGCATATGGAAAGGCGGAAATGCCCTGGGATCCAAAAAGCATCCCTAAAACCTAATAAATGGTGTTTACCGAAACTGCAGAAAACTAAATCAGTTTGAAAATATGCAAGCAATTAATGTAAGTGTGGTCCCAGGCTTAAGAATGAGGAGAGAGAAGGTCCCCTAAATTCTAAAAAATCATGGCAATTAGTAAAATTGCAGAAAATTGTATGGAATCGGAGGAAACTACATGAAATTTCAGTAATATGGTGAAATTCTATAATTTTTCATAAAAATTACAATTTATAATAAAAATTCTAAAAAAAACAAACGGACAGATTAAGTTCGAGAGTGCTGGAGCTTACATGCCATTAATAATCAATTCCGGTCCGGAACATTTCGTTAATATTGCACCGGACCTGTAGTTTCCTTTCTTCAGGAAATGGCTAGAATATCTTAGTTTTTTCGGACACATATGTATAGGGTGATCCATCTAGAGTTGCCAACATTTGAAATTATATTCAAAAAATAAATGCCATAAAATGTCCTTTCAAATTACTAATATAGATTTCACACTTGATTTGATTTTTTATATTTTTTTTGTTCTGAAAAAATACCTGTAGATGGATCACCCTATATACCAGTATATTGAGGTGTTACAGACTGAATGACAAAGTGAAAATATCCTTTCATGGCATCAGGATATTATATTTGTCCAATTCCTTCCCTTTAAGTAGTTTTCGAGCAATAAAGAAAAAATATTACAACTTTGGAGACCCGACCATTAAAGGGAACTTGTCCAATTAATTTGTTGTAGGCATCTCAGCGACTTTAGCTTCTTTGGAACGAAAATAATTATAAAATTTAGACTTAAAGTATGTCAATCTATTAACCTGCTACTTGTAATACAAGTCAAGTTTGTGGGGAACTCCTCAGTAAGACATAAAAATATATGTAATACCATTGAGAATGATCCAAGAGTAATGAATATCAAAATAAAATTGGGCCTAAGGGCCGTTGGGTCCGTGGGACTGGCCTTCGAACCTTTAAGAAGATGACTCGAGACTTGATTTCTCTTCTGAGATTTATCACATATTACAGGTATTCTTCAATTTAACAAAAAGAATTAACAACCCTCTCCGCGCTTATATAAGAGGCCATTATTTGGCTGCCATGCCCGCCTGGACATAACCAGCTCCCTTTCACTCTCAGTCGAATGGCATGTTTGGCTTTTATTTCAAAGGTGCCTCTAACTAACTGAAATTAAGCAATTGGGTCAAAAACTATCGTAATCACTGACACATATGATTGATAAGCTCCATCTGTTCTGATATATATACAATGGTTCCAGTGAGAATCAAGGTGGAACACATTACAATGCCGCGGGTAGACGAGACAAAAAAATGTCTGTCACAAGGCGTTCTTATTTGAGTTCGCAAAGCCGCAAGTAATTCCATTATGCCGAATTTTTTTTACAGAATAAATAACATTTTGGACTTACCTTACATCAGCGGTATAGGTCACATTGGCCTGTCAACTGTTTTCACAATATTTCTTTGGCCAATCGTCAGCCCTTTCTGCAGCCGCACTTTGTATTCTTCCATGTTTCAAGGCTCAACATTGCTCTTTTTTTGTAAACTTGACTTATCGCTATTGTTCTATCACTCATGTGCACCTGAGCAGTTTTTTTTCACCAATTTAATCCCGATATTCGCATTATTTATGAAATTTCAACAAAAGTAAACAACTCTTCGACAATTTTACACAGAAATTCTTAATAACTCTTCTTCTTTTTACTTATGAAAAATTTTCGTTGCATGGATTGATAACACAGTGATTGCGATGACAACTATAATGAACACTGGTAACTCTGGTTTACACTAACTCAGGATGGTTTACACTATACAACGACAACTAGAAGATTTCCTCTTGCGCGTGTTAGTTAGAATCTTTTTACATACAAATCAGAGTATACTGAAGCTTGCTTTATTTTATGTAGAGCAGCGAAAAAGAAAATTTGTAGGAAATACGCCATTGTGTGCTTACCAACACAGTTTAATCGCAGACAAATCTCTTTTACATTATTTAACATACAAAAATTGAAAACTTTTGTTTACATATCAACAAATATTTAAATATTTGTTGAATATTGACCATTTAAAATTAAATATAAACTTGAAAATCATATTCAAAAACAATACACTGCCGAAAATACGCCATTAAGTGCTTACCAACACAGTTTAATCGCAGACAAATCTCTTTTACTTTATTTAACATACAAAAAATTGAAAACTTTTGTTTACATATCAACAAATATTTAAATATTTGTTGAATATTGACAATTTAAGTTAAATATAAACTTGAAAATCATATTCAAAAACAATACACTGCCGAAAAAAATTCTAAAATGCTGCTTGCATTTTTTTTATTTTAATCGCTACTCAGCCATAAACGCTTTGAAATTAAAAAAAAAAGAGTTAGAGTGCGGAGTCTCGTAAGAAATCGGGTTCTTCGAAGCAGAAGCTTTAGTATGCTCTAGTCTTTTACACCGGCACGAAACGATAAAACGCTACCGCTGCGCTAGTCGTACTTTCAACGCGACAACCTCTAGTAAATTCACACCAAAAATATGTTGTCGCTGTAACTTTTCTGTAAACGTAATGCAAATACTTGAAAATAATAATTAATTTCACAATTTATGTTTGATTGGAGTTCCTTTGTTTTATAATTATTAAAAAAAGGTTAAATCAAATGTAATTTGAAAAACTTTTATTTGTTTTAATTAGTTTGACAAAGCAAAAAAAACGGTGCGACAAAAGAAAATAACGCTGTTGACCCAGTTTTTAAATTTTTGCTGTACAGCCGGTTTTTTTTGGCGTGCTGCTCTGTTTGGCACGAATGCGTCCATAAAGAGGTGTGAAATTGCAAAGAAGATAGTGTCAAGCTGTGATTGAAAATTTTTTTTTCATATAACTAAAATTTTCTAATGTAAAAATTTTAATAGACAAATTTTTTTTTGTAAAGTTAGAATTATATGTCAAACATCCACAATAATCATCAAACATACACAAAAATCCTTTTTTTATTTTTTAACTGCCTTTGACAATTTTTTTTTAGTTAACTTAGTTTTTTTAGTAAACTTCAGCTGATAATTTCTGTAGAAAGTTTAAAAGATTTTGGGAAGAAATCCAATTATTTCAGTTGTATGACAAATGAAGCATTAGAGTCTACTTTACAAAGTATAATTGTAACTACAAGAGAAACTTGTTAATCGTTGTAAAATCTGGTATAAAACCTTTTTTACTGTTTCTACGACAGATACTAAGTTTGTTAACGTGAAAAACGTAAACCGCTTAAAAATGACTTATAATGCGATTTTGTGAAGATTTTGTTTGTATAACAACAGACATGTACACTATATCTAGGAGAATCAAAATGCGTAATTGTGAGCAGTGTGCCAAATAGTGATCAAATTTAATATTCACTACAATTTTAGAGATTTATATAGATTTTAAGATATTTTCACATGAAATGGTACAAAGCTTTACATTGACAGTAATTTTATGGCACTAATTTTACTGGTTTTCAGGCTACCGAAAGTTCAAAAATATCAATTAATATGAGGCCTCATTGAAATACAAATTTGCAAGATTTTGTCTTTAACAATTTGAATGGAAATTGACCGCCGAAATCCGATTAAAATAAAACGCAATGGATTTCACACGTATTTGCAAATGCCGTATAAAATTGCTTTGAAAGAACAGTAGACAACGATAAAACTTAGACAACATTTAAATAAAAAAACACTTAGTATTGACATAAACGTAATTTAATTAGTAAACCGTAGCCATACTTTGTCTAAAAATCAAGTTTTTTCGCATATTGTTTAAAAATCAGAAAAACTTGTTATCGGAATTACAAATAAAGAATCGATAATTAGGAATTGTAAATTATCATTTTCTAACTCTCCTTGTGTCGTTGCTATCATTCCGAACTGTCAAACGATGAAAAGCAAAATTTTCAGTGAAAGAAGAAGAAGCCAACATTTATGCCGTTATTTGCATTCCATCGTAAAATTAAGACATAAATTGATTAATTAAAAGAAAAGTTACAAATACCAGTTGTGCTCTGCTTCAGTAGATGAAGGTGGCTGTGCCAATTGTGGTAAAATGATGGAAAAACAAGGAATATGAAGATTCCAACAATTGATGTTGCCGGATAAAATGAGGATGCATTGCTAAAGCAGGACTTGTGGAAATATCACCAATACACATAACTGGAAGGTAAGTTTCGAAATGAAATTATTTTGTTTTAAGTGCAACGTAAGAGGCGTGACGTCAGAAAAGTGTCCATCTCTTTTGCTTCTCCCAAAAGCAGGGGTTGCAAAATTGCTTTTGTGACGGAACACATTCGTTTATACTACATGGATATATGGACACTCAAAGAGAAAAGGACATTCTCTCGCGAATCGAAAAAACTTGAACTTGCCACTTGCTATGTAGTTGCAAGTCCGGGACGAGGTTAGTAAGAGATAAGGTAAGCAGGAGAGGCGCGACTAAGCAATTTGGATTTCTACCGCAGGTCTAGCGGCGGCTGTTCCATATGTTCATTGTTTATTATGGAATGTTTCAAGTTAAAAAACGCTGTAGGCTGCTTAAGGCTAAAGGCACTACAGTTTTGTTTTTCTATTTAAGCTGCATATTTTTCAACCTCCGGCGGTCTTACAACTAGTAAACTGAATGGCCAAAATTCATGATAAGGATATTCTATGGCGGCACTGCGATATCAAGATCTTTGCGCTCATGGCCAACTTATCATTAATGGGGTTTGAAACTCCCAGAGGTACAAACATGAGAAATAAGCATTGTGCTGCGGACCTTAAACCGATTTTCTACTGGAACAAGTATGTTCCATCCAGGTCAAACTTTAATTATTCATAATTGTTGTTTTCGGATGGACAAGTAGCAAGGTAATCCCTTTTAAATTTTGAAATTTATTTACTTGGATAAGTAATGATGTTTTACTTTTGCAGATTCGTTGCATCGTAAGTTCAAAATTTTAAAGCAAATATTTGAACCTAGCCTACTAATAACAGTTGAGGGTGTTTAAGCCAGAGTGGTCTTTACTACATTTTGGTTTTGTCTGGATCACTTTTTAACTTACGGGAATAAATCGTTTTTACAGTTTATGGTTATAGAACTGAGTTATCTATAAAACTAAATTTATGGTGATTTAATTTCTTTAAAGGACAAAAAAAAAACTTTTTCTTGTTTCCTAAATACGTATGTAGTAAATTCCACCATGCCTTGAACCCCATCAGTAGTTTGCCAGTAGAACGTGACAGAGTGGACTACTCTGCCCTTAACCCCCTCAGTAGTTTCAAGTTGGCACAATTTTCAAATTCTTGCTTCAAATGTTCAACTGTTACCACTAGGGCATTAACCACCTTAATTTTTAATTGTTATTCGATTTTACGATATATGATTTGATGTACCGAACGATCTGAATCAACAATTCTTCGACCAGGGGCTGTTACCCAGTCACTGAGAGCCGCTTCAACAACATTGTAAGCAAAATTTGCTTAATAAGTTTGCCCGTTTTTTCGCATAAAAGAATGTATTTGGATTTTCAATTTCCTTTTACTTTTGTTAAAAGGTTTCGTGGTCAATTTTTTGTTTAAATTCAAATATGTCTCACTGTTAAAGACACTTTTACCTTGTCCATCTGGTTGATGGAGGTAGGTCTTATAGTTTAGACTATATTTTTTACTTCCTAATCGAATGACTTCTCTGCCTTGACCACTCTATTTTGTATCCAAGGAAAACCCGGCACTATGAGGTCATTTTTCGTCCCACCGTTCTTTACAAAGTATTGCAAATCTGATATGTTTTATTCGGAAATATTTTGACCTGCAGGTGGAATAAAAAAACTGAACTTAAAGGCATTCTTAACCAGAACATTCTAACAGAAAGTGTATTTAAGAAATAGCTTCTCCAAACATGCTAAAACTTTAAACCATGAATATACTCTGTTTTAGTCTGTTAGTTACATTTACTAAACAATCCACACAAAACAGAGTTTTTCCTTACCTTACTATAGAAATATTCTATCAAGTAATAACAATTCACCTGATTTTTGTCATAGTTGTCACCTTCTTCATTAAAATATGGAAAAATAATCAGAAGAAAAAACGAAATTGTATTACCAAGTCATTTTAAAATTAATTGTTGAAGTCAAATCGAACGGAATTACTAATCCTAAACATTTTTTATCCTTTTAGGTAGTGAAACTAACTTGCCAGCGCTTTGTCGTAGTGCAAACAAATGCACACCGAAAAAGAATATGAAGACAAAAATCAGTTGCATAATCATGAATACATTCCAAAGACAATAAATGCCATAGACTGAAAAAGTCAGAACGAATTGTTTGTCTCCTAACCAAAGGAAATAAATTATCTTAAGAAGCAGCAATCCCGCGGCAACCGGTTCTATGGGCCGTATTGACCCCAAGAGCATTTCTTCGGCCAAGGGCACACAGCTGCCGCTAAAAGAACTAATCTTAGAATATTCTGATTCCAAAAGCAAAACTTTAGCATTACAGCCGAAGTTAGAAAACGGCCGGAAGAGAAAAATCAACTTAAAGACGGTCATGTAAAATTAACTATACATTTTATTACGTATTTAATTTAGCTTTTTATTTTTAGCACAAGAGAAAAACAATTCGTCGATGCTCTGTCATTGCGGACTCATGATTTGGATAAAGAAAAGGATTCTGATTCTAAAATCGGCTAATTTAGTTTACCACCGGCGATATACGGGTAAGTCAATAATCTCTAAGTCATGTAAAAACTTATATAAGCCGATTGGAGCGGGTGTTGTAGAGTAGGGCCCGGTCAGTTAGTATAAGAATTATATTTTGCTAAGCTTACTGTTTTAAAAAAAAGTTTATCATTGTTCTTTAATGGGATGTTGTGGAACTTCACTGTAGGCCACCAAAAATCTTTAACATTTTTAGGTTGTGTTACTAAATTAATTTTTCTTTGAATGAAAAGGATTTTTTTCAAATGTGTAATTAGAAATCGATATTGATGTGACCTAAATGTAACAATCCAGCCGCTTTCATTAAAAGCCAACGATTGTTTTCGTTATGTCCATCATCAAAGGGTCACTAAGCAAAAAAAACAAAACTCCCAAAGGCGCTAAAAGTTCTGACTTGCATTGAATGCCACTCTAATCGTTTCAATAAGATTGAAATGACATAATAATAACTTAATACGATTAAAGCTGTCAAATTCAATAAGAGCACGATGGTACAATGAAATCAATTTAGTATAGTCGAGTTTAAATCACAATTATAATAAATGTTTTACGTTTGTTATTGTCAAAAATATCTAGCGTAAATGCTCACGATTTACTAGGAATTAGACAACCATAACCGTAGTGTAGCTACATGTACAATCTCCCCTTTATTTACCACTGTCCAAATACTTTTGGCCAACAATTGCTCAATTATTTTCAAATTGCATAAAACAATTGACCAACCCGTTCACCATCCTCCCGCTTTACTGCAGGAAACTCCTCTAGCAGTCCATTATAAACTCATAATTCATAATAATTTTTTTGTTGTTGAATTTTTCATTAAAACATTTCAAGCGTTTTTTCTTCTTAACAACAATTCTACACTTGCTTTTTTGCTCGGCTGTTGTTCTTGTAGAGCACATTTCACTGATTATAGCCACAATTCTCTATAGACAGCCAGCAGCTGGCGGTTGCCGGTTGGCGGCGTTTCGGCAGCTGCTGTTGTTAACTGTTCATTGTGGGTCGTTTGTTGGAAGATTGTTTGAGCTTAGGTTTTTTTTTGTTTGCTTTGATTGGTATTCGACTTTGGATTTTGCTTTGAATATTCGTTTATGAACAGCACAAACAAAAACAATCATACCACAATGGGGCACGCGACGCTAATTATTGAAGCGTTAAGTGTTTTTCTTTTCTGTAGATTGAGCATTTAAGCGTTAAATCAAAAAAAAAGAATTTAGTTTTTTCTTCTTAGCCACTTTTCCGATGATTGTGATTTTCAAGCTTGTGTAGTTTGCTCCCGATTAGTTTCTTCAAAATGAATCGAAATGTTTGAAATGAGAAGTTCTATTAAAGTCTTGTTTGATGTTTTTGTGTTCGCATTCTACTATAATTGTGGCCAAGGTACGCTACTGGTGTGGACTGGTGAAAGCAGTTTGTTGATCCAGAAAACCAATTAGGCAGAATTTTGGCATCTGCATACACAACTAGATTTGAGCTGCTAAGGTTGGATAAATAGGACACTTAAAAAATGTTAAACTTGTCCTAGTAACCCTACCATCGGACTTTTAAAAACTCCTTCAAGTGATTAGTTTCAATCATTGATAGTTCTATTAAAATGCTGAGTGGTTCTTTATTCAAATCACTGAGCTGTCACTGACAAGGACCTACTGTTTTATGCCGGCTACGTATGCCAATAATTTTTTTTATAAATAACAGAAGTTAATTTTTAAAATGAGCATTTCGGAATCTGCATACACAACTTGTTTAGATTTGAGTGCAGCCTTGTGTTGTTAAGGTTGGATAAAAAGGACATTAAAAAAATGTTAAAATTGTCCCTACCACCGGACTTGAAGAACTTTAATTAATTTCAATCATTAACCTCAAGGAGTTTATATTTCTATTCAAATGAAGCGTGGTACTTTATTCAAATCACTGATCTGTCACTGACAAGTACCTACTGTTTATGCAGGCTACGAATGCCTATGATTTGTTTATAAATATGATTTTATTTTATTAATAATTAGCTTCTGTTTTGGAATCTGCATACACAACTTGTTTAAAATTGAGTTTAGCTTTGTGTTGCTAAGGTTGTATAAAAAGGACATTTAAAAATTATTAAAATTGTGCTAATTACCCTACAATCGGACTTGTAAAAACTGCTTCAAGTAATTAATTTCAATCATTGACCTCAAAGAGTGGATAGTTCTATTTAAACGAAGCATGGTACTTTATTCAAATCACTGAGCTATGCATGAAATAGTTTTTATGGTCACTGACAAGGGCATACGGTTTTATGCCGGCTACGAATGTCTAATGTTTTTTTTTTGTAAATATCATAAATTATTAATTGCTCGAAAAATCCCTGTTAATTACCAGGTGTAGTTCTTTCAGCCCAGCTTTTTTTTTGTACGTTGTTCCTTAAAAGACGTTGAGGAACTGCTCTTAAATCCAGTGATCTGTGCTTGCAATTTTTAAACTCGCATTCTACGCGAAACTGGTTCAAGTCTTTAATTAACATTTTTGCTGTAAGCCACCTACTTAATACTCACTGTACCTATTTAGCAACCAATTAAATATCCCATCATCTGGCAAAATCTCAACCAGACTTCATTGGGCGTTTGTGTTCCCTTGTGTTTATAGCGTACCTTAACAATTCGTCTTTGATTGGCATTTTAATTTGTCTTTGCAATCAATTCTGACTGCTATTGGTGTTTTTTTGCCTTCTTTTATTTGCTTTTGTTTTTATCGTTTATTGGTGTGCATTTCAATGGCGGAAAAAGTGCGATGGTAATCTAATTGTGGTTTTTTTGCTGTGCTCTTTTTTTTCCTGAAATTTTTATAATTAAAGTTTGCTATCGTCATCATCATCATCTTCGGCAGCAGCATCGTCAACGTCATAATTATTATCGTCATCAGCTGGGCTGTAAATATTTGATTGCCACTGTGTTTTTTTGGTCCGCTTGTCAGTGGGTGTTTGTGGAAAAGATAATGAAATAAGCCGTAATTATAATTTAATACGTTGATTTTTGCTTACAAACGACGATTTAAGTGGTTTTCAGCAAAAATGTAATTGTTAAATCTGTTAGAGGTCAAAAGGTCAATAATACATATATTGAAATATCTACGGCTGGAAGAGGCGATTACAGCGTTGGGAAAGTAGGTGTTGTCAGGACATTACATATATTCAGTCCAACTAATTTGTCAATTTCTTAATTGATACGGAGAAAAACTCTTGAAGTGGGGTTTGTATTTTAGCAGAAAAGGACGGGCTGGAAACCAGTGTTTTTTTTAAATATTATTTCTACCATCATTAAAATTTTAAAAGTATAGTTTCATTATTGACATAGCTTGAGATTTAACTTGAGTAATACTAATGAAGCAAATGACAACTTGTTTTGTACAATATGATAATCAACTTTTAAGAATTTACAACAGATTAGGATAAAAAGATAGAAAAAACACATTTATGTTCTTCCAAAAAAATTTTACATTAGAAGCTTCTATTCACTTCTTTTCTGAAGTTATATAAGGAGTTAATTGCTCAAATTTCTTATTAATTTGTAATTTAACGTTCTGTTTCTATCTTCGAATCTTCGGTAAGTTTTCAGGCTACGGTGTTGAAAATTTCTTCTTTGAATCGCATATGGAGATCCAAAGTCCAGTAGGAGTTTAGGCCATAGATTATTTTAAAAGTTTTTTGGATGATCTGGTGTTTTTTAAGATGAGTTTTGGCACAACGTGTTGACCAAACTCGACTTGCAGTAGTTTAAATTGGTCGAATGCACATTTTTTATATCAAAAACATTGTTTGCTATTCATTTAAGACTTCCGATAAAGTAGACGAAAAAGAGCTCTTCCATATTTTGTTGCTTTCTCGCAATCATGTAGTACATGATCTCTAAACAATCAATGTTTCCAAGGCGTTTGAGGGAAGTTTGACTAGGTAGTTTATGCCCATATATACTGAGAGGAATGCGGGGAATTCTTTTAGGTTATTTATTAAATGGGAACATTGTTGCCTGCGTTTTTGCTTTCTTATTTTAATTTTCCATTTTTTAAGGTATTTTTCAACATGTGCGATATTTTCCTTTAATTTTTTTAATTATGGGTGTCATTTAAAAATTGTCCACTTGATATGATGGATGTGTCATCTTCATATAGAGCCAGCGTTGAACTCTTTCGTAATTATGAAATCGGAAGTTCATATATAGTACAAAATCGGTGATAAAAATTCTGGAAGAAGACCATTTTGCTTCTTTATCAACACAAGTGTTCTAACGGACAAACAAATTTTAATACATTTTTTGTAAATAGAGTGGATATCGGAAGTTATTAAGTTTGTTTAAGAGACCATTGTGTCATATTGTGTTGAATGACTTTTGTATGTCTAGAAAAATTATGCCTGTGCTTTTTCGCTGATATTTAATGTTTTTGGCAATATTTACTATCCTCTTTAGTTGAAAACCCACAGTGTATATTGCACTGGCTCAAAAAAAGGGTATTGACTCATTTCATATTCCTAATCTTCTTTCTTTTTTTGGTAGTGAAACTATAAATATCCTTACTCACTGCTAGGTTTTTTTTACTTTTCTTTAAAAACAAAAATACATAAAACTTTAAAAGGCCAATGGGCTTTGGATTACAAGATTAATAAATGAATAAAAATTAAACTTTTTGTATTAGACTAGGGTGGTTAATTTTGAAGGGCCGGTGTTGAATGTGAACCACACCTAAACGTCAAGTTTTTTCTGCATTTCGTTGGATATTTCTCAATTTCAGACTAATTCAATTTGAAGCGAGTAACGCGTTAAAGTTATTCAGGCTTATTATGAAAATAGGCGCTCAAATCAAAATGCATATCGTGCACTTTAGGAGATGTGAAAACACCATTGCATGCTCGTACAGCTCGTACTGCAGAAAGTATTGCTGCTCAACTCGTCGTCGTGCCCAACAATTGCACCTCTCACGCTCGTCGTTGATGAACATTATGCATAAAGACTTGCATTTACACGCTTACAAGGTGCAATTAACGCAAGAAATGGCAACAGTGTACGATCGACCCTTAACATTTAACCACCCATTACTTTCTAAGCAAGTAAAATAAATGACATCTAAACATTTTTCAAAATTTTCAGTTAAATTTAAATCATTAAAACTAGCAATAGATATACCGAACATTTTTTTAAGATAATTTGAATTCAAGTAATTTGAATACAGTCCTAAATTTTCGGTATTGTTAAAGTAGAACAGTCGTAGGATTTTGTCGAATCAAATATTCGTTTTATCTTAGGTTTTAAATTTTTCTGCTAGAAAGAGGTTTAATTTGTTACCTGATCATTTGAATGTTTTGGCCGTTCGTTCGTTAGAAATATCCAAAGAAACTACTGCTTCATGTTTGTTTGCTTTCAGTTTTGAATTTAAGACTTGTATTGCTCTATATTTTTATATTCGACCTTTACTAAATCTGTAAATGTCTTCTTTTTCGAAATCGTTATAACAAAAAACAAATTTTATGCCAATTCAAACGGTATTTAAACAAAATTTACTCTGGTATTTCCACATCTGTGCCAACACATTAAAAGATCTTATATCAGAACTCAAAGTTTTACATAAAACCTTTTATAGTTAATCTTTATTTGTTTATTTCGTTTAAAAACTCTATAACTTTCAAATGATAAGACTCATGGTACAATAAACGAGGTATACTCACTAGCTCAACAACAAATAAATAGTTCAAAGTCAAAGCCACTTTAAAGAAAATGCCAATTATTAATTTTTTAAATGTTAGAGACGATTATTGTGAATGTTTATTACAATAATTCAGCCTTACAAACTAAGAATTGCCTTTGTCAAATTTCTAGTTTTACAGTTTAAAATTCTACGAGATAAAATTGTAAATCAGCTGAATTAATAACTCTACCTTCTTTATTGTACCATGGATAAGACTACTTTTTTTTGTCAAATTTGGAAACTTAATTGTCTTAGGAACTTCAGTTTCTAATAAAATTTTAAAAACTTACGAAACAATATTTACTTTCATTTATTTTATGAATGTGGCCCTTTGAAGCTTTAAATAGTTTTTTTTTTCTTTGCATTATTATTTTATTTAAATATTTTGCCAACTTACCCTTTAACAAATGTTGCAAGATGTTATCTTTATGCTCTTCCGAATGCGGTTCACCCAAAATGATCAATAAATAACAACCGGTTAAAGGACTTGGTGGGCCGACCATGCCACCCACCAAGCTGGACGGGCCGCCGCCCTCCGAGCCAACGGTTTCCAGCGGTGGACGGCCACCAACTTCCGAAGGCGGTATAGAGCTGGCACCTGCATCAGTGCCGGCATCATCGCCCGCCATCGAAGCCGTATCACCACCAGCAGTTGCAGCACCATCAGCAGCAGCAGAACCATTACCTCCAGCCAAATCCAGACTCTGCGGCTGGCCATTGGCTGGTGCCACCATACCATTGGCATGCTCTGCCACAGAGCCCAAAGTTTCTTGGGGATTGCCATTAAGAGGTGGGGCAGTGGGCGAGCCGCCACCACCGCCATTCATTTTCACCTGATCACTCATCACAGATCGTGCGTACGGTTTTGAAGTCAAAGTTTTATTTTGTGCACTTGTCGACCGTTTACAGGAACCTGGCTTGGGCTTTTTGGCTTGGAAGTTTTAGAAGTTTTTTGAAAATGAAATGTAAAATTCTTTCTCTTGTGGTTGCTCAAAGAGAAGTCTCACAATTCCGGGGGCGCGGGTGTGAGTTTAGGAAAGTTTTAGCTTTTGTGTGTGTTTTAAATACTTCAACAATTTATTTCCCGTGGGGAGTAATTTCAAACCATCAGTCTTTGTTTATTTCAGTTTAATAAAATGTCTAAATGTTCGTTCCAAATCAAAAATTTGTACACTCAAGAAAATTGGATTTTCTTAACAATTTTGCGGAATTATATTTCACAATATTTTGTTGCAGTTGTTTGAAATGAATTTTTTTTGAAAACTTTTCTCTTTTTATTTTGGTAACACGTTTTGTTTATCGTTCTTCTTTTATTTTTTTTGGTTTTTGTTTTTAAACGCACAAAATTCGCTTTGCTTGGATTATGAGTTTAGTGTAGTCTCTTGATACGATCTGCGGCAAATGTTAAAGCAGACTGACTGTATTCCAAGCTGCCACAAATTGTTGCAATATGCACCGACTGACAGACAGACACTCGCACAACTCGCACACAGGCAACACTCACGTTTCACAGACGGTTTTTCTTCGTCGCTGGGTTATTCACTCTTTTGCAACTTTAGAGCTGCCGACTGCGGGGATTTGCGTTACGTTTTGATTTTTCTTTAGCACGAGCGAGATATTGAGACACAACGAGAGAGAGAGCGAACGAGTTCGTTTTCTTTCTTCTCTAGCAGGGAGTTTGAATTTGGGAATTTTCCTTTAGTTTTTCTTTTTTTTCTGGTTGAGGAAAATTCGCACTTGTATCTGCAGTAGCGATGTGTTTTTTTCTAATCAGAGTTTTTAATTAACGTTTTTTTCTCTGCGTGTAGTTTTGTGTTTAATTAAGAGTTTTTTCTTTTATTTTCAAATTGTAAATGGCGTGATTTTTTATTGATTTTAATTTCGGTTTTTCTCAAAAACTGGACTTCTTAGTTTCTAATTAAAATTTATTGGAAATTTGCTTTTTGGTTTTTCTTTTCTCTGGGAGATTTGCTGGTTTTAATTGAAATTGTTTTTTTCTGCTGTTTTTTGTTTTTTAATTCATTTGAAAATTTGCGTGAATTTTTTCTGAATAATATTTCTTTTGTAAGGACTGCTGCTTTTTTGGTTGTTCTTGATGCTGGATTTTAAAGTATTGGCTGCTAAATATCATTTAAAATTTGTAAATCTGCAAAGAAATGAAAGGAAAAATGAAGATTATTGTTTATTCGAAAAAATTATTATGTTTTAAAATTAAAAGGCCGTTAAAAATCTCAAATCCTATTCAAACTGGTATTTATAACCTCTGGTTAGCTCTCAAGCCGACATACAGAAAATAAAACTTTAAGATGGTGAACTATACTAACCCTATTTTAAATTTCATTTTTTCCTTTTGATTTTCTGTTTAGACGTTTTGATTTGAAAACATGGATTCAATAAGAAGAAGAAGGGGCTGAATTACAACTAAACCAAACGGAGCCAAAATTTATCACAACCAAATTAAAATCTTTTGAAATTTTTTATGCCATGTCCGGTAGATCCCAAATCAGCCGGTAGAGGTGAATGGTTGGTTGGTTTTTTTGGTTAAGTTTTTCTGAAAGAATGGAAATAGAAATGCGAAACAAGTAAATTTTTAACAGAAAACTAGAAATATTAGACAAAGAGCTCACAATTTTGGTAGTCATATTGTATGTCTGAAATAGGAAATAGTCACTGGGGGCTAAATCCGGAGAATTTGGCGGATGAGGTACCAATTCGTAACCCAATTCATGCATTATCTTGATGAAAAATAACTTTTTTCTTGGCCATATAAAGTCGTTGTTTTCTCCTCTTTAAATCGGTCCAAAAAGTTGGCGTAACATACGCCTTTTATTGTTTTTCCCATTTGAAGATAATCGTTGTGGATGAGGTGAATGGTTGCTTTTTTTTGGTATAAGTTTTTCTGATAGAATAGAAATAGAAATGCGGAGCGAGTAAACTATTTACAGAAAAAAAAGAAATATTAGACATAGAGCTCAAAATTTAAGTAGTCATATGTCTAGATTTACAATTGAAGTTTTTTTGGGATTCCTTGGGGACCATGGGTTTAAAATCCAACCCAAGCCAAATCGCAAATAAATCCATATTTATTTTCGTTGTTAAATATTCTCTAAATTTAGGGCCAACATCTGTTGGTTGTTTTGTTTTAAGCACTAGGTTTGTTTTTTTATGCTACTAGTGGTCGTAAGTAAGGGCCCACACTTGGTCAAATCTTAAATCTATATCCTTATTTCGATTTGTATTCAAATTTACTTTAATGTGAGTACATATATTTCAATATTTACATAAAGACTAGAGTTTAGTAGGTAAAGTAGAAGTTTGAGTTATACTTGTACTAAAAAAACAAGCTCCACATACCAACTTTTGGTGAAATACCTAATTTCGTTGAAAACTGATTAAGATCTGCACCTTTTCGATGTGTTTGACCCGAAATTGAAAAGTGCAATTGTACTACGCTTATATTAAATCATAAAACAGTCGGTTCATTTTCAAAGTATTTGGTTGTATTCATATTTGTTGCTGTAGTATCGGCAATTGTGAGCCGGGATGACAGCCTTTGGCCGAAGAGCAGCTCTTCGGGTCAATCCGGTCCATAGAACCGGCTGTCGTGGGCTTAAAATGTGATTACGTATGCTGGTTTTATGCGGGTTATATTCACTATTCGGCGTCTATATAAAAAAATGACACGCAGCTAAAACTATAAGAAGTTGAAACAAGTAAAAACTTCGTTAAGTTCGGCCAGGCGTCCCTTTGTTACTTAAACGTTAAAAGATGGTCCGTTTTTGGGTCGTTGCGGCTTATGCGTCCGATCTTAATTTCAGTCAAAACTTCAAAATTACACTTTATTTAGATTTTCTGTAAAATTTGCCCCAAATTTGAGAACCCATATGTCCATATTGACTATTGATCGCCCGTTCTGACCATGTGGTCCGTTATTTGGGCCACATGAGCGAAAACGTCAAGCAAATATGTTCGTTTTTGAGTTATTTAATTTTTCCCAACTAACGGCACCCATTTAAAAGTCTTGTGAGTCCACAAAAAATGTGATTTTTTATGAGAAATACAAAAAAGTATTTTTTTTCGAGATATTTATGGTCCCTCAAGGGAAACATTTTATCTCCCTGTGTTGATTTCGCCCATTTACAATCCAAAACAGCTTACGACCATAAGCCATAATCATACATCATCTCAGGATCCTAGATTGATTTATTTGAACTCTATTGTCCTTTTAATAGATACATGGACGGACCGGCGGATATTAAATTTTATTAGATTTTTTAGATTTATTAGATTTACGACAATCAATAATAATTTTACTTTGTAGGGTCTTTGATCAACATTTGTGGTATTGCAAACGGAAAGACAAATTTAGAATATCCTCGGTGGAGCTCCTAGGAATTTTAAAGAGTTCGGCTAACATTTGCGACCACCGGTACTGCAATAACAAGAGAGGATGGATAAATAGACAGGCCTAAATTAATGCAAAACGTTATTCTGCGCAAACTATAGCTTTGAAATGGTTTATCACATTTTCTTTGGGATCTTACAAACAATTCCCTTATCCATTACCACAGTGTTTTATAAGATTTTGTAATCTCCCTTGCTTAGGTTAGATTGAGAAAAAGTTCTAGAGTTTTGGACCCTTGCTCAAAACCTTGAAATACAAATCTATTAAAAACCACTATAAGGTCTGTTTTGTACTCTTGGTGGTCTGGGAAAAACCATATAATCAGATTTTCTGTGTTATCCTAAAACTTCATAGGAAGGAGTAATCTATGCAATTACCTTGAGGTATTCCAAACCAGGAATTGTGTTGGTGTTTACCTCTAGTTTTAGCACTACTTTAATGATGCTGCAGACTCTTGTTTATGTCTTGGACTTGTTTGAATTTTTTTTCGTTCTTCTATGAGAAAAAAATAAACATCCGGATTATTTTTTCCCCCAACGGCCTGTAGCTACATCCAATTATTACCCTGAACTCTGACTTGACTTACATAATACTCCTTAGCTGAACCTTTTAACCAAAAGTGAAAATCTTGATCATGATTTAGACCACCACGCCCATCCGTGTTGTAGTATTTAAGATTTTATCAAGAAAAGCTACCATAAATCCCTAAATGCACGCCACAGGGAAACGGCAAAAAAAGAACTTTCAAATTATTTAAACTTAATTTATTCCAATTATTTTTTCTTTATATTAAGGAGGGCAATCATTTTTATGAAGTAGACAAATATGCTAAGAAGCTGCTTAAAACGGACGTTTTTTTTTTATTTCTTATCACAAAACTAAAAAGGTTTCTAGCCTCTAGTAGAGAGCACCATTATTATGAATGTTTTTTTTCAAGTGTATCCTACGACTTTCTAGGATGGAAAAGTTGCCCATTTTTTCTAGGAAACTATTTCCCTTGTTTTACTAATATTTTATTTATTGACAAAAGACGAAACGAATTTCAAAATCATGGAGTCTGGAGCAGGAGCAGCCGAATAAAATAAGTTCTTGTCTTCCTTTCTTTGTTTTTTTTTTATTTTGTTTTGTGGTAAATGTGCGGTTGTCTACACATCATTTGCTTTAATTCAAACCAACATTCGTTTCATTGGGTTCGAGACTTTTCAAGGAAAACGCTTCCATGATGATGATGATCATCATGACTATGCTGCTGCTGATGATGATGTCGGCAAAATCCACCGGCATCGAATGTCTTGTAGCCTGTGTCATGCCGCGCCGCGCCGGGCCAGCCCGGGCCGTTGTCGTCGCTGCGGCGTCAATTTTAAGTGCTCGCTTGTTTAACTTTGTTGTTGTTCTTGGTTTACGTATATGTGGGGGGTTGGTGGGTGTGGAGGGAGCTGCTGATGGCAGAAGATTTTTTGTGACCTTTTCATGGAGTCATAAACTAGAAATACTCACACTAAAAATATAACAACGCCGAGTCGTCGTTCTCCTAGGTTTTCTACGAAAGACACGATATTTTGCGGAAATGTGTAATGGGAGGGATAAACTTTTTGTTTTTGTTGCTTTTATTTGGACATTTTTAATGGCCCACAAAAAAGAGCGAGAAAAAGTTCTTCGTTCGAAAGGAGAACAAAAAAGGAAATGCCACAATTCAAAGGGAACTTATCTTGTTACACAGATGTCACATTTGATTCCAAAATTAAGTTGGAAATATGTTTAGTCTTAGTGAGAGCAGTAGTGGTCGTTTTTACGATTATAAGGGGGCTTTAAGGCTGGCGAATGGTTGGTATTTCTCTGTGATGGTTTTTAAAGATTACCACAAATAGAAATATTGAACAAAGGACTCATAATTTAAGTAGCTGTATATTGAACTGTTCTTTTGAAGTTCTTAGGTTCCAAGTGCTCGAGCCTAAATCCTTGTCAAATCCATATTAAGATTTTTCTTCAAATTGAGTACCCACAAGTCTTTGTTTACTATGACTTGATTGTTATTGCCATAAGCCCTTTTTGGGTGAGCTAGGGTTTATGAGAATGAGCCTACAATCTTAAAAATAAATTCATTTGCGGATATGTTATGAAATATTCTTAAATTTCCAGGGTTTATAAGAATAACTTGTAAGCCCAAACTTTCAAATAAATTCATATTTTAACATACTTGGATTCGTTATAAAATATTCTTGAATTTCTAGGGTTGGAATAAGCACAGACTTTTAAAATAAATTCCTATTTTCTTAAATTTAGGTACTCTTAAGCCCATATTTACTATTGTTGCTGGGTCCGTGTCTTAGAACACCTAGAATCTCATGTGCCCTATCGACAATCTCAGGGCGATCAGACAATTGAATATATTTTTGGTTTTGTAACAAAATTGGTTTCTATTTTAGTACCCTTTTGTAGTATATTTACTTTTGTCCTTCGATTGCGCCTGATCTCCGATTTCTTACAAAGGTATTTTTCACCACTAATATCTCTTTAAACAAAGTGGAGAATATTTAATGCATGCGTAAAATTAATACGTATAACTCTACGAAAGAGAATGTTGACTCATTTCGTACTCAATAGCGCAAAGACTGCAAATGTTCATAAACTAATGTCTACGCATTATATAGCAAAAATATTCGTTTAACAAAATATCCAACTTAGTGCCCTGGAAAATAACAAACAAGGAGCCTAAGCAAAAAAGAAGGAAATGAAAAGTCCACACTGCAAAAATTCCCGATAACATCGTTAAAATTGCTCTAGGCTAGAACTCACAATCCATCAGACGACCAGGCTGCTCCACAAGCAAATAGAGCAGAACGGTTTCTCTAGAGATACGACATTTAAACAAGTCATGGGTAGAAGTAAAAATATTTTGTTATGATAGAATGAGATGGAATATTCTTGCAGAAGTCCTATGTTCCCGAGCGGAATGAAAAAGGATTAAAAAAATATTACGAGGTTATTGCAAGGGAATGACAAAATTAGCATGCACTCCATCCTATATACAAAAAACTTATAAGATTTATATTTTGAAACTATTTCAGGACTCCATATGATGGGAACAAAACAATGACCAGGAAAGCCCCCGACTTAAAATTTTTAAGCTGCAAATTCTCGGTACTCCCTACTGTGCTGTATTGAACTGCAAATCAGAGCTTGGCAAAAAGAGAGCTGAGAAAAGGGTTGCTATATTGGAATGCTTGCGAACTAAGGGGAAATATTTTTAAGTCTAAGGACGCTCCGGAAACACATAACGAGAACTGTTTCTCTAGGGATAAGACATTTAAACAAGTCATGTTGTTATGATAGAATAAGATGGAATTTACTTTTCGAATCCCTATGTTCCCGAGCGGAACAAAAAATGATTAAAAGGACTGCTACATTGGTATGAATGCGAACTATGGTAACTTAATCTCAAATCTCAAAGCTTCGCTTAATAAAATTTCTGAACTCTCTTGTCGCGACCCACGATAGTGCAACGAAAGGATAATGCCTTACCTATGACAGCAGTACAAGGTATAAAAATGTATACTTTCTTAAGCGGATTTGAAGCTGTTCATTGTGATAATCGCGCTCACCACTTATCAGGCCACAATCGACACAATATTTAGAATCCCTTGGTTAGTATTCTTTTATTTTTAAAAATTACGAGAATATAACTAAAAGCTATTTGTTGTTTTTTCAGATTAAGGACATTTGAATTCTGGATTGGTTACTGAACGATTGCTTTTTGGCTCTACCATGCCCTCTGCTTGAAGCCTGTACTGAGGGTAATTAACGCCTGCTTTTGACAACGAGTTGTAAGAAAAGGAATTTGCTTCTACGCCCTTCAAATAACGGGGTACCCCCCTCCTGAGAAAGAATATTTGCTTTCCTCAACCTCCTGTTAAGTGATGGTATGTGGGGTATGTATTTTAAAGCTGTCTATTTAGGGCTGTGCACTATACTACAATTCTTTTAATCACAGATCAGTAGCAAAGACAATGCGGCTTCAAGATATTCGAATGCTTCTATCTGTAACCAGTTCATTACATACAGATCAGCTCTATCGATGAACTACAAGATATGCTATGCCCTTGTCGTCGAATTATTAATTTAAATCTGTTAAAGTATTAATCAATTCCATCACGTACACATAGAGATTGATACTTTTGATGGAATTTCTGTTGAATGCATTTTAAAACGAAGTTTTTACATGTCTAAGAAATTAATCTCCTACTCGTAAAGTCGCGGATATGTACAAGGAAAAACTGTACCCGACAAATTTTCGAAGAAGATTTAAAATGTCGGAAAGTTTTAACTTTAAAAAATTCATTTCGAATCGTCTGTGCAGTTGTCACCTTTTATGGTAGACCATGCATATCATAAAAATTCTTCTTCTTATGGATATTTAGTTTTCAACAACAACTTAGTTAAAATCGGAAAGCAACCATGGCTGTTATTTAAAAGAGCTCGTTCTGAAGAGTCTTTTTAGTTATCAGGTTTTAACTGGAAGATTTTCACTTGTGATGCTCTTTATATACCTTGTATTCAATCCAAAGCTACGCTTAAGTATAAGCATTCGATTTTTGTAAAGCTTTCGCACAAAAATGTCTTCAGATGAGGTCTGTGTGTTAAGGATTTGTCGATAATGGTGTTTTCAATGCAGGCTAGAACAGGCTTCCACATTTTCTAAGATTTGAAGACAACAAATTCTATTAAAATGTTTTAAGTCCACTGTTGATGGCATAAGACCCATGTCTCTTTCGATTAATTATAAAAGCGGACTGTGGTGTGAATGTAATTATCACCCCTCGACTACACTTTGCGCTATACTGTGGAGTCACCTCTAAAGGAAATCGTGTCCTTTCATTTCCTTAAACATTCCAAGTGTGTTGTACTCGTACTCCGTAGCGTTGTTGTGTCACATGTCGTCTCGTGTGGCAAACACCACCAAAAAATGCATAGGCAATGTTAAGTTTTTTTTAGTTGCCATGCCTCCTTGCAGGGTGACAAAATATCCCCACACCATCCATGGCCCCGACAAATGCACTTTTAATGACTTTCAAGGGTGCAGTGAAAGAGGTAGACTCCAAAACGATTTTGCGTCTCCATGCAAACGCTGATGCCTGTGTGTACTTTACGCGGGCAGGGGAGTCACTCTGCATGTCGCATGACTCCTGCCAAAGTGTACAAAACTTAAAAAGGAAAATGACTCATTTTGGCTCGAGTGGTGTGTGTGTGTCTGTTTGTCTCTTTCTTGCGCAAAGTTGAATTTATAGCTTCAGCGTAGAAATTTTGGAGGGTACTCCAAAACTGAACAAACAAACAACGCCAAACCACGGCGTCAACAACGAAACGACAAACGCCGCCACCAATGGTCTGAGTTTATTATTAGCATGTGGAGTGCGGAGTTTTCTTTTCGTTGTTTTTTTGCCATTTTCTGTTTTAGTTGCAGAAAAAGCAAAAGGGCCTTTAATTCATTTATGGCGATTATTACAAGACATTTTTTTTGGACGGTTTCCAACTCAAGATTTCTGACGACAAGTGGATTATATTTCGTAATGCTTTACTTTCGCATGTATTTCCTTGGGTCTTTTGGTTCTTTGGCTAAAGGAAGCACAAGAGGGTGCTGAAGACGCCTTTTACCAGGAGTAGACAATTTGTGGTGTGGGTTGGTGGAGTAGGCAGAGGGTGGCTCTGGTGAGCTCTTGATGTATTTCGTTCTGGTAAAGTTTTGTTTGTTGTGCTGTAATGTGTGATGTACGAGTGTGCCATTCGACTACGTCGACGACCAGAGTATGATGGCCCAAGACATTGATGGATGAAATGTTGTTTTCTTTGCCAACACTATTTTTAAAGCCCTGAGCTAGGCGAAACCCACACACACATAGACACAGGCGGGGAGTGAAAGGCATAAAGCTGAAAAGCAGCCGCTGTACAAGGGCTTGTCTGTATATTTCCTTTTTCGGTTTCGCTTGCATATTTGTATCTGTACATTATAATAGATCTTCTTATGGATATTTAGTTTCAGTTTTGTTCTTTATATTTTCTCTTTTATTTGGTTTTTGTTGAAATCTTTCTGTGCTATGCTATGACGAAATGTTATAGGATATTTTTAGCAAAATTCATTTTTTGATTTCATTTGTTTGCCTTGTGTTTCAATGGACAAAATTTCCAAAAAGGCAAGAAACTCATTTGAAATTCGTATTTGTCTAGCAGTGTTGGATGTGTGTTCCTTTTCGCAAAAAGCCATTAATCTGAAATGACATGTTTTGCAATTCAAAAACACACCAAACGAAAACAGTTTCACTTTTTTGCAATTCAAAATAGCTTTATCATAATGAAGACTTAATGACTTCTGAATTCTGAATTTGGTAAGGGGCCTTTTAGGGCAAAGTAGGGATCTTCAAGGAGAGAAATTCAATTTTAGTTTCATTTCATTTGGCTAAGAAGACTATTATCAATCCTACAGGAAGTGTAGATCCTTTGTATACGAACATATCGATGGCTAAGTATAAAAAGGACTTAATATTGTAAAAACTTGATAAACCCGTAAAAACTATATTGGTTTAGTTAATTAATATATTAAAATATAATTGTTTTCAGATTTCTAGAAGCTCAAAAACGTGGGAAAGTAAAGGAAGCATGTAGAAATTATCCGTGCAATGTTGGAGAATTAATCCTGAGTAGCCAAAGAATGCCCAGATTGTCTAACTTTGCTGGACCATATTGGCTCTAAATGAAAACAATTTCAAGGCATTAAAAAAGTCGTCTAGAAAAACGTATTTCAGCCGTTGTTGGAAAGTAAAGAAAATATTGTAAGTCTCGTCGCAGAACGAGCCTTTAATGTCATTCAGACGGTCTTGGGCATGGATTTTTGTAAACGTCAGAACAGTGGTCATCAGGTTCGGACAAGCTCATGGGAGAATGATTTTTTAGTGTCATTCGGGCGATCTTGGACATTGATTATTGTGATTGTAAGAACAGTGGTGTAATAATTGAAATATTAAATCTTACTTAATAATTCTCTTCATATTTTAGTTATTCGAAGCCGATTTTAAACTTTTAGTCATGGTCATTGGGTATCGAAATAAAATCAAGCATAGCTCACTGACTTCAGAGAAGTACCCAGGCTGATCCTCAAAGGGAAACACGTAAGTACCTATTGTTTTTGAAAAGATTTTAATCAAACTACTTGTCACAACTGTCATACAATGTCAATGATATTGAACGACTTTATACAGTTTAATAGAACCCCCGACCTCTCGTAGTTATGCTGATAGGTTCTAAAGTAGTATTAGTTTTAACCTTAACAGAAGTAAGGAAAGTATTGCATATAGCACTTGTTCAATAAAAAGATACTAACTTGAAGAGTATCAGATTTATAATAGAAACAAAATCAATAATATCTGCTCTTGTATATGTTTGCAGTGGGTGAAGATAGTCACATAATTAAAACTTGTAAATTTAGAATTTGTACCTTTTTGATCATACTTGTTATTCAATTTGTTCTTCAATTTTCAATTCAACACAGCAATCGAGTAGTTTGGTCCGTAAAATACATCATATTTAAGGTTCTATAATCATTTATATATTGTGATATATTAAACGTGGCTTACTACAATATTTTTAAAAACCTAGGATTGCCTTTACAAAGATTGGTGAAGTTACCACCAACTATAGAACTTTCTTGAGTTTTTTCTATTGTATCTAAAACCTTATAATTGAAAGCAAAAGAATTCAATTTTAATGTGTGGCATATTTAAAGGGAATTGAATTGAGCTAGTATGTTCACAAATGTAGTTAGGTTCTTCAGTAAATGGATTGTGCTAAGTTAATCTAGTGTACAAATTGCTGAGTTTATCTGCTTTATACTATTGAACAACTTATAATAAGTCTGAGCACAGCAACTTGTTTGTAGCCTCTTTTATAAAATTCAGCTTTATGAAGTTTATGGCACAGTTTTAGTTTAGTGTTTTTTTTATTTTCTACAAAAATATCCATTTTGTTCTACAAATTGCGAGTCCTTTTAAGTTTTCATACTTTTGATATCCTAATATAACATAATATATAATATATATAATATGTTACAAGTTAGCTGCGTGTTTACTAATGCATACTTTTAGCTAACTTTGTGGAGTTTCCATTGTGTTTATACTTTCTACGAAATCAAACTAGGATTTGCTCATTTGTGAAATTAATTTATTCCTTCAAACAAAAACATAATTTAAGGCATGTCGTCATAATTAGTCCCATTGTTTAGGCTATCATGGCACATAACTACAACTGTCTCCACGGGCTATAATTTATGACATGTTGAAAATAATCAAATACGGACAAACTTGTTTTCTGAATTTCTACAACTTTTGAAAACATTAATCTTAGGGTGGCGCATAGGCATCAAGCATACATTTTTCATGTATAAAGTGAGAATATTGCCTAATTTTAGGAGACATGGCTGTGTTATTTAACGTTTCCAAAGGAATAAATTTAGAATACAATCTTTATGAGGTATCCTTAGTCGACTAAAAAAATATGAATAAAATTGTGCATTGTACTCGTACCTTAACCTAGTTTGCATAATTTATTTCTGCAACCATTTCTAATGAAACTTTGCTGAATATTTTAAAGTTCTTTGCCAATTTGTCAATACGATATAGATTAGTTTAAATTTATTTCACTCAAATTTTTGTTGTCCTCCATATCTCAAGTTGCAATAGTGTATGCACATATTATATTTGTCAATAGGAATAGTAGTGGTCCAAACTTCGCTGAATATTTTAAAGTTCATTGCCGATTGATAATATTCAATTTTTGTGTTGTTTAGACTGGGCTACTTTGCCAATTATTTATTATGAATTAGATGAATTAGATTGGTTTATATTTATTTTATATTTTACTTAAATTTTTGTTGTCCTCTATAGCTCAAGTTGCAAAAGTGTATGCACATATTAAGTATATTTGTCAATAGGATTAAAGTAGTGGTCCAACTCACATCCGTTTCAATGGATTAGGGTATTTGCACTTGTGTCTCTTTCGCCTGCAGCGTGCCAATTTGCAAATGCAAAATAAACAAATGGTTTAGTGTGGAGTTCACACACATTGGACAAATAACTTAAGGTAGCATCTAAGGTAACCCGATTTTTTTGTAGTTGTGGTATTATTTCAAAGATATCGATTAAAGAAGAAGATTTTTCGTAGGAGTTTTCTAAACCAAAATCTTCGTAAAATTACGAAATCTTTATTATTTTTTCAAGCAAGAACAAATTTTCATTATTTATATGTATATAAAACATTTTAAAGTGTTTATAAATTGAGGTTTATTCTCTATGAAATAGTTCAGTTATTTGATAAAACTAGTAAATAAGTTGTCAACATATTTCTTTGGCTAAAAATCTTACTTAAATTTTTAGTGGATTGAAGTCGTACTCGTACACCACAGAGGTAATTTTCAAACAGTTCGATGTTTTTTCTTAAAGTTACCGAAGCCAAAGAACTTCGTTGAACATAGAACGGTATATATTCGTCGAAACGACGAACATAGTTTTTATTTTTCTGAACTTCGTTGAACCTAGAACGGTATACATTCGTCAAAACGACGAACACAGTTTTTAGAATTTTAATTTTTTTTAAAAAAAAAAAAACAAAATTAGTATAAAACGAATAGAATCTTCAACGTTATTCATGAAAACTATTTTAAAAGTTAAATTTATTTGTAATATATTAACAAAATGTAGATAGTTTTCCAGTTACATTCGTAACGTTTTAAGATTCGGCGAAGGATACCAATTTAGGGGCTTAACACAATACCTTATTGTTTATTTTTTTAAAGACTTATTGTCCTTCCTTTCTGGTATACTCACGTTTTATGAAACAAAAACTGGGAAAACATTTACCTTGTTTAGACAAATATGCTTTTCAATGCATGCCAACGCAAGCTGCGGTTTTTGTGACAAATTAAACTAGAATAGTTGTTCAGTTTGATAATAACTTTCTTGAAGGGTCATTATGATAAGTCATTATGTATATCTTTTATGATTAAAATCTGTTTAAAGCGATATTATCTTACCAAGATTTGTATTTTAGACTATTCTCTTAATAACTACAAAATATCTATGCCTACAAATATCTAATCATCGTATGCCGACTTCAGGGGATATAGTTTGTTGTTGAATGGTTAATTTTATTTCCCTTTTTAAAAGTATGTAAAGATTGACTTCTTTTATACAGAATAAAAAAGAAAGAAATGGTTTGTCAGGGGTAAAAGAAAATTCATTTCCGTTCATTAAGCTTTTGTTGCACGATTTAATTCAAAATTCAAATTTAAAAATTCTGAATGGGCTGACTACCAAATTCCATCCAAATTATTATTCATTCTGTGTACTGACAGTTCGTTTTGTCTCAGACTCAGAATTTGTTTTATAAAAACTAATCAATAAAAACAAAAACATTTCAGAAACACTCTGTGTTAGACTATGTAAAGTGAAGTTACGAAAATTTAAAAGCTCTTAAACAGTTATAACATTGTTCTAATCTTCAAGCTATTATTATTTTAGATATTAAAAGTTTCAGTTTAGGATATACTTGTAGTGTATTTGAATTAAGCTTAAAGATTCCAATTATTTAACCGATTTGTAAGTATAGCATGCTTTGATATAGTTATTGTCACACAGGTTCTACGATTTCAATTATTTAACCGATTTTAAAGTAAAGCATACACAGACTCATTTTCTATACAATTTTTTTTTATTGTGTTTCACTTTTTTTTAAATATTATTAAACACCATTTGAAAAAATGTATTCTTATGTTTCAAAGATCCTTTACTGTTTTTTTTCTTAAAAAACTTTTTTTTCGAGATTTGTTCAACTCAAGATTTTTGTGTTTAATTGAAGCTTTAATTAATTCCTTACAAATTCTTATGGGATTGCTGCAATTCTCTTATTGGTTGTAATGCATGAATTCAACACACTTTGGAAAACACTTGATTCATTTAGCACGAGACGTTTGCTATGATAGACTCAATCAACTCAACTTAAAAAAAGGACCGCACCCGTCGGCGTATAAAATTCAACTGACAACTTTGTTTTCAGTGTTCCCTTTTGTCGATTGCTTCCTTCTTCTCACCGACAGGCTGTTGTGCAGCAGCAAAGCTGAAGTTCCTTTTTTCCAATACCATATATACGAGTATATGTGTGTGTGTGTGTGCGTGCATGAGTGATATATATATTATTTCTTACATTTTATATATCACACCAATAACAACGACAACAATAACACTAAAACCGAGTCAGACACACACCACACAAGGCAAGGCAGGGCAAGGCTTACAGACACGTTGGGTGGAAAACAACGCCAACAAAAAGGATCATTATGAGAATCAATACGGCAAACACCAGCAATATTTGTACAACAACAATAAAACAAAACACAAACAACAGCACGGCACACGACGGCGAAATAATCGTGAGGCTGGTTTACGACACACAACGAAACGTGAACGGACGGACCTACAAACGAACGAAAGGACGGTGTACTTCACAACAACTCCAAACAGATAGTTTGGCTAAAACAACAACGAGAGCAAAAAACACACCACAATTTAAACACGAGCTCGAAACTCGGCAAAACTCAACGCACTCATACACATAAGGGAAAACTCGCAGCACACACGGAGAAACAACACAGTTTTAACACGGAGTCGTGGAGTGGAGCCTTTCTTTACACAGAGAGAGAGAGAGATATTCACTGGTTTCACACACAGTCACACGGTAAATGCAGTGACTAAACGATGGCAGCTAGGTGAAATGGCAAAAAGGAGTTTCGCTCTTTTGTTGTTGTTAAGAACTCTTTTTTTTTGTTTTCTTCATCGTTTTTGTGCAAAACTAACGAGGCAAAAACTAGAGTTTCGCCCAACATCGTGGCACATATTGAGTCATACTTCCACAACAAATAGCAACAACAGCGACTCCCTTGCCTGGTTTTGCTATATGGAGAAAAACGAAAGAGGCAGCCAAAAGGAAACGGAAGTTATAGGGTATGCATTATATAAACTCCAACTCCAGTAGTGGAACATTGTTTTCTACTCGAACTATTTCGAGAATTTCACGATTTCTTTTTCCATTTCAAAAACTTTTTAACAAGAATAATTTCGAAATTTAAAGTTTACTTTTCTTCACTTCACAAAACTTTGTAAAGGTTTTTTAAAATATTTTCTATAAATTTTGTTGAATTATTGTTTTTTTTAAATACTTTATACAGTATTTTTTGTTTCATCCTTTTTGTTATCCTTCTATTACCGTTTGTAATTCCACCGTTTTGATTTTCAATGAGAAATAATTTCTCTTGATTATTTTCAGTTTATTTTTGTTCGAGTTGCAACCGTTGTGAAAGCTCGACGAAGACTGAAAATTTGTTCCTTGCGTTGCTCCAAAAGTGGTGCTCGCTGCTTTCAGTGGCGAGCTGCTCGGCATGAGTTTTCAGTGTTCGTGTTTTGCGGTGTTGTCCTTTCGTGTTTCGTATATTCCAACGAAACATGTGCTTTTGTCGTATTCCAGTGGAATCGGAATGGAATCGTTTCATGTGTTATGTGGAATGTTGTATTTTGCTCGTGTTTCGCGTGCTTCGTGTGTGTTATTTTTGGCTTCTTGCCAAAAATATCATACTGCCAACATTTTAAACGTTAAATTGCTGGTTGTTGCCGTTGTGCCAATGGTCGTTGTTGCTATTGTTGCTGCTGCTGCTGTCATTCGTGTTGGTTGGTGTTGCAAGAACAGCTGCTTTTTCAAATAAGCTTTTCTCGGGTTTTCAATTGCCCATCCCCCGTTGTCTCCACCCCGCTATCCAACTGCTCTACAAAAGAATTACAAATAACAACATCCATCCTGCCAGTCATAAAAAAAGAATACTTAGGCAAATATTTCATTTAGCCGCCTAAATGGAGCCAAACGATACTAAAGGATACCACCAAGCGCCACAACAACGAAAACAACAGCGGCGGCATGGCATGCCAACAATTATGGCATGTCTGACACGATACGGCTTTAAGGGGAGAAAACTCCGAATTTCAGAAGAAAAAAACTTAGCAAGTAAAGTGCACTATGACTAGAAGTTGAAGCCATCCGAATTCCATTTGCTCCTGGCAGGTCATATGATTTGTGGGTATTGTCAATGGAATGTTACAAAAACACTATTCAACGAATATTTTTAAATGTTTCTTTTTTTTTTAGTTTCTGTCCATTCTTGAAGACAGTCCAAATTGGTTAAACCAATAAACAAAAAATACTTTAGTATAAATAAGTCACCGGCCGTCTAAAGAGCAGTGTGTTTTATGGGTGGGTACTCTAAATTAGCCGAACACTAGACAACCTTTGAGTTTATTACCATCCTGTGGAGTTCTCTGCTAGATAATTCTAAATGGATATTTCAAGGACTTTAATTTCCATACAAATCGCAGACTTATTTCATAATTTTGTCATATTTCATTTTTTGAAAAACTCCCTACGTTGGTATTTTTCTAAAATCTGCAGAGATGATATTTTAATAGAATCTGGCAACGTTATGATTGCAAAAATGAAATTCCATTACAACACAGCCTTTCACACCGACAAAACAAGTAGATTTTTAAGTGCTTTTTTGTACACTAGATGGAGCCACGTGTCATTTCCTATCTAAAAGGCTTTACGTTGGTTCCTCTGACAAATGAATGCGGCACAAAAATCACATTTACTTGTCTTCGTCTGAATCAAAATTATGGCCTTATTTTTTAGAAAAGCTGTCAAAAACTTTTTAATTTGTTATAGAAAACCTACGCTACTTAGAAACTTTGACACTAGATGGAGACACAGGCACTAGTGCTAAAAGCCATTTTGCAGGTTCTTAGGGAAATTGAATGCGTCTTAGTATTTGATTTGTAGTTGCTAAAATCTAAATAACCTTTTAAATTGTTACAGACAGCATAGGCATTTTGCACACTGTGAACAATAGACGCAGCCCCATGTCAATTACTATCTTAAAGACATTACACAGATTCGTAGAAAAACTGAATGTGGCATGAAAAACTCTTTTAAGTTATTATTGGCCACCTCCGCATATTATTTACTATCAAAAACGCGCTTCACAGGTTTTTATGACAAATGAATGCGACACAAAAATCATTCTGATTTATAGTTGCTGTTATCAAAAGTTTGGCCATCATTTTTAGAAACACCTAAAAAGCGGCTAACAACCTTTTAAATTATCATAGGCAACCTACGTTAATGGCACACGTTGAACACTAGATGGAGCCACATATTTTTTACTATCTATCGTAGAAAAACTAAATGCGGCATGAAAACCACTTTGATTTGTAGTAGCTGTAATCAAAAGTATAGCCATAATTTATAAAAAAACTACATGAAAAGCGGCCAAAAATCTTTTAAAAATTTATAGACAACCTCCGCTGCTAGCAGACGTTGAACACTAGATGGAGCCACGTGTCATTTGGTAACTACAAGGCATTACTCAGATTCTTATGACGTATGAATGCGACACGAAAATCATTCTGATTTGTAGTTGCTTTAAAATTATAAATAAAATTAAATTATTATAGGCAACCTCCGCTACTAAGAATGAATGCATCACGAAAATCACTCAATTTGTAGTTGCTTTAATGAAAACTATGCCCATAATTTTTTGAAATACTGTAAAAGCGGCCCAACGTCATTTTAATATTTATAAACAACGTACGCCTTATGCAGACTTAACAATAGGTGAAGACATAAGCCATTTAGTTTCTCAAAAGAAATTATGCAGGTTGTTATGACAAATAAATGCGGCTTGAATATAATTTTGATTTTAGGCTTTCTTAATCTAACTTATGGCCTTGTTTTCTAGAAACTCTGTAAAACCTGAGAATTTTGTAGACTTTGAACACTAGATGAAGCCCTTTAAAATGCCGCATCAATTTGTATGCTATGGATGAGAGAAAACTCGCCAGTGTTATCTGGTTTTTGCTGCTGGATCTAAGAATGTCAATTACTCGTATTAGTTTATGGTTTTTGGTCAAGGTCAACTTGAAAAATATAACAAATGTCTCTATCTGACAGATACAACAACAATAATCGATATATTGCATTCCATTTACACAAGCCAACTCTCAGTTTGTAGGAGAGAGAGGTAGGGAAATAACTTGGCCACACTGTCAATTCCTTTTGCGTTTTTTTAGTGTGAAGTTAGCTGCAGATTATTTTAGTATTTTTTTTTTAAAAAATAAGAACGAATAAATCGCAGAATGTCAGAAAAGTCAATAATGAAAACAAAAATTGTCGTAAACGAATTAACTTGCGTAAACACAAGAGTCAAGTTCAGAACGGATTCAAAAAAACGCAAGTAAAGTTGTCTCGTGTATATATTGAATATAATCGTTGGCAAAAGCGTTTTAACTGAATAGGTCCACAGGGCGAGCAATAGAATCATATGTGTCGCACTACACCCAAATATTGTACTTTGAAAAAATAATTTGTGTGGTCTTTAAAATCCTTAACAAAATGTTAGCCAACAAATATCTTTTTATGCTTTAGCTGTTCAACTGACATTATTTTTTGAGTGTAACATATACTATATATATATGAATATGATTGGTTAAATGTCCAAGTTGGCAAAATATAGTATTTCTGGTTAAAAGAAGAAGACATAGTGCTTAATTTTCAAATTGCCAAGGCGGAAGGAAGCATCATACATATGAGACCAACGGATGATTTATTATAGTTCCACACTAATGAACGTTTGAAATTTGTTTTGATACGCTCGACCTAAATTAAAAACAAAAATCTGCAGTTCGTAGGCACAATGGAATTGATTTATTGATTTCTATTCAGCACCAAGCATTATGACATTGTTTACACTCTAGTGTTTTATACAAAAAGACAGATGAACGGACATAGGGAAGAAGTTAGGAATTTCTGTATAGTTGGAGGTCAGCCAAGGCGAAAATTCAAAAGTTGTGCAAGGCTGAAGAGTAGAAAGGCTCTTTGGATTCAGTTATTGGTGACACATTGGGCCTGCTCACGGTTGTCGTAGTCGAAATACGACTAATGTTTATTTCGCATTTATTTGACAAAACATTTACAAGTCGTATTTTGACAACGACAGCCGTGATCAGAGTGTCCAGAGTATGCCCTTAAAAGAAAGGATAATTGTCGATAACATTACGATATCTCTTACCCGACAATAGCCCATTTGAAAAGTCTTTTCTAACTTGTTTGTATATGTAAGTAAGTACATATATGTCATGTTTGCTAACAATTATTTTTTCCTACCCATCAAAATCATCCATCATTTGGTTGCAAACTAAACCATATCTGCACTTAAATGCATTTCTTTTAAAATAAAAACAAATTTTTTGAATTTTTGCCAAAATTCACAGTAATAATCGATACATGTTTGGTAGAAGACAAACCCATAAGTCAACTATTATTACTTGCATTGCTATTTTTTCTTCGTTTGCTTATTTTACAATACACATAAAGGCTTATAGAAATTACATCAGTTTGAATTGCCAAAAACAAAAATACCCAAAATAAACTAAATGTGATTTTAACTAGAAGTAAACACCCTTGTTTACACTGCCTGCAACCACCAACCCGCCCACCAGGGAGACTTTTTGGTGATGGTTTTTTATGACCTGGTGTGACGTTAAAACCTACCGGTACTAAACTTCACAGTAAAGGGTTAAAGGGAAGGACGGACAGTTTAATTTCCGCTTGGCAGAAAACAATAATCATAGGAATACAATAAAAAAAAACCATAAAACGTTATTCCCATTCATTCATTATATGAAAACGTATTAAATTTTGGAGTATTTAAATACAATTTTGATAATCGTCAAAGAAGAAACTGAAAGGGATAGGTTCTTCTTTTTAAGTAATCATAAGGGGCCTACCAATGGCCTTCGAGCTAAATCCGCTCTTTGAAGCTAATCTAAAACTAGAAGACGCTCATATAAAAACATTTCAAGTCAGGTTTATTATCCAAAGGCCTAAACTATATTAGTTCCATCCTATAAAATAGAGTACCGGTTAGCTACTTTATCTTTTGCGGATATTAAGAAGACCGTTTTTTCTTTATAGGTTATTATAAGGGGCCTACCTATGGCCTTTGAGCTAAGTCCGTCCTTAGAAGCTTTAGCTTTTGCGGATATTGCAAACGTTTTAATACTCCAGCAAACAAACTTAAGCCCTTTGCCATTTTGATAGTCTTTGGTACAGATACTCTATAAGTAGGCAATAACTATATAATAGCTGGACGAATTAAGTCTATCTGCAGATTTATTAGTACTCTAGATAACACTCTAGATGTAGAAAGAACTGCAGCTATTAAGACTGAGGCAGACTTTATAGCAAAGTCTGACTCGTAGGGTCTGTCCTGTGGATTATCTTTGACCAAGGTCTATTTACAGAATTAATTATGCGCCTGCAACAATCTAGATGTCATAATGTTACTTGGCCCATCTGCGTTTTTGATAATCAATTCACTTCTTTTAAACCAAGTTTGTTTTATGTTGTCAACTCCATTATGAAGATTATTTTATTTAAAAATATCGTGTAAACGGTCCACATGGATAACATGTGCTCTGCGGTCCTATTTATCAAAAAGGTTTGTTGAGTTGTATCGTGCCGTCTGCGGCAGGACTTTAAGATTTTTAGCTATAGGCAAGCCAAATATAAGGACTCAGGTCGCAAGCCCACTGTCACACAATGGTTAGAAACCATTTTTTTTCGAAATATGTATCCAACTTCAGTTGAAATTTCACACTTCTAGAGGTAAGGCGACCTTTAGATTATTCCTACTGTTTGACGTGCACTTTACCATTATACCATTATAATCCACTAATAACAGCATAGGAAATATTTTAAAAGAAGCCCTTTGTATTTATTTTTTAAAAATCAAATTTTATTTTTTTTTGTCCTTTTATGAATACCATGATGGGTTCTTAAATCCACCGAAACCTAGTTAAAGTTTCTTCCTAAAAGATCATCCCTTTTTTAGGAACGAGTATAAGTACTTGTGTATTGGTGAAAGTTTCTTCCTAGAAGTTTAACTCTCTTTTAGAAACAAGTAAATTTTAAAATAAATCCACTTGTGCACAAAATCCGGCATGTATTTGAGCTACATAGATATTTTAAAATGTTCGTCTTGACAAATCCTTGTTGAAGTTTCTTTTTAAAAAAGAAAGCGAATCTATTTTCCAATGGATCCTATTATAGGAGATAAGCTCTATTCGCAGCACGAGAAGGGGGTCCTTCTATATCCAAGTTTGATTCAATAAGCGAACCAGCTCTCCAATGATTTAAGGAAAATCCTAGTGTTGGATTTAAGGAAAATCCTAGTGTTGCTTAAGGGAATCCTTGATTAGTTCTAAAATCTACTGAAACCTAGTAAAAGTTTCTTCCTTAAAGTTTTACTCTCCTTTTAGGAACGAGTAAAATTTGGAATTAATGCACTTGTGCACGAAAAGCCGGTATGTTTTTGTATTCAGAGGTAGATCTATTTCGAAATGTTCATCTAAACAAATCCTTGTTGAAGTTTCTTTTTATAAAAGAAAGCTTATCCATTTTCCAATGGATCCTTCCATACGAGATAAGCTCTACTTGCAGTACGAGAACCCCTGGCCAAGGTTTTCCTTCCATATCTGAGTTTCATTCAATAAGGCAACTAGCTTTCCAATGGATCTCTTCGATATAAGGGAAACCCGAGTCCTTTAAGACTCGCGCACTAACGAGCTTTCCTAAAAAAGTCTATTCGGGTGACTGTTATTTATTTTCCAAACGTTAAAGAAATATTGTTTAAATCCTCCTTTGAAATAAATTACCTTTATTTCAAAATGCCGTAGGAAACGATGCCATCCATATAAACCGGTAACCGGTTATACCGGACTTGCGAGTTAATTATACGACCGACAACGACTTCGTTACGACGGAGAATTATGCCGATTCTCAGAATTCGGTAGCGGGGGTTTCGAAAACAAAAACACAAATATTTTGTTTGACAAAATATGAGATTTTATTTCAGTGATTTTTTGCTGTTGAAAATCTTGACCGATACTCGATGGCAGCGACCACGTAAAACTCACGACGTCTGTGGAACAACTGATTTTAATTCGAGCAAAAGGATTTCTTACATCAACATATGACTGAGCGAGCCGACACGAGCTGCAACGAGCCGAGCACACAGACGAGCATAGCGAGAGACCCAAAACAACTACAATCAATTGGCGTTGCATGTGTGTTGGCGTGTGTGTGTGCCTGTGAAAGGATTCAAATTAGAACTTCTTTTACAACTACAATTGAGTTTGTTTTGTTGTTGTTTTTGTTTTTCGTTTGGAATAGAAATTACGCAATTTCCAGTAACAATTGGAAATCGGCAAACTTCCAAAACAACTAAAGTTTCCAACAAGACGGAGAAGAAGAAAACAAGCAAATGAAAAGAAGAGGCCAAATTGGCAGAGAAGAAAGCAAATGAAGATAACGATACAATTAAGGAGGAGGGAGTAGAAGAAATGCATTATTTGCCTGGAGTTTTCTTGCATGCCTGCCCCTCTTGCCTAAGGAGGAGCTAGAGCGTGTGTCCGTGCCTCCTCCTGCTGTGGCATATGGAACTTGTAGTGTTTTGGGTGTTGTATGTGGTCTAGTAGTCTAGTAGTGTGTGTGTTTATGGTGGCCGATGTCGTAGTTGTAGTAATAATGAAGTCACAATTGAAGATTTATTTTGCACACAGGATATAACTGGGCAAAAAGGAATGTGTGCTGAATATCCTTGTTGTTGTGTACATTAGCTTTCGACAAAGATACTATATACATTTTGGATGAGTAGTCGTTACCTATTATAGGAACAAATAGTATTTCTTATATAAGGAGTTCAAAATGACCGGCCAAATGTTTTTAATGTTTGTTCGGCAGTAGCGTAGTCTTTATTTTTTAGCTGAAGTAGAGTGGAAAAATTTTTTTCCACATACTTGCAGCGAAGAGTTTTTTTTGAACAACCGAATAATTCACCCCTTTCAAGAATTAAAGTGCAACTTTTTTAACCGAAATTAACATACAACAAAGCTAGAACATGTCGAGCCCTAACCACGAAATAGACGTTAGCTCCAAGAATAAAATTTTACAGGAGAGGTACTATTTTTTTTGTCTAATTCATCTGGAGGATTCCAATACAATTGAATTTGATATATCTTTGTAAATAGTATTGTTTAAGCTTAAAAGCGTTGCACAATTTTCTACCGAATTTCATTTAAAAGCGAGTGGCGCTAACGTCTTTTTCGCGGTAAGGGCTCGCTGTCTAACATCTTTAACAACATCAAAAAGCAATTGAAAAATACAAATTTTAATAAAATAATTGATGAAATACTCGTATAATAAATCCTTAATATACTACTACTTTGTAAAAACGTTTAAAATGTATAAAATGTTTGAACTACTCGTTTAAGTTTAATAACTTACTTAAGTCCCACAACATCCCATTAAGAAACAACGGGGTACTTTTAAATCAGTGATATGTACACGATTCAATTCTTATACCCACTGACCGGGACCTAATTCTGGCCTCAAACTGCTAACGATTTTTTTTAAAAAGAACTTTTTAAATGGCTTAGAGATAAATCTCATACTTGTAAAGTCGCCGGTATTTACTAAGTTTAAGTTGATTTCTAGTTGCACATATCCCATTTCATACAGATAAAACCAATACGAATTCGCCGCAATATGAATTGATAATTGTTTTGAATACTTAACAAAAACATACGAGTATGTGTTTATATAACAGGGTGTGTCAAGTTTGACTTTTTGTTGCACACAAAATATGTGGTAACTCTTACTCGTTTCTTAAGCGACTTGAGGCCAACATGTTTGCTTACCGAGTAAATTCCCAATAAATGCTAGTTTAGTGACCTGAAGCGAACACGGGTATTGTCTATGGACATTATGACATCGAAAGAGTCCCATTGAGTCCATTAACATGACAATTTTAAAAGTGACACAATGTCCATAAAATCGATGTCACATTTCCAAATTGAATAAGTTCTCATAAATATTTTTCTGATCGGAGTTATAACGATGTCGACAAAAGACACCTCTATATCACGGAAACATTACGAAATTCTCTGTGAGATTGACTCTCGAATTGATCTCATGTTTATCATAAAAGAATTCCTTTTTGGGTGGCCACCTTTGGCTGGGCTTTAAGGCATTCATCTAGAAACAGGCCAAATCTAGGACTGTAAGCCCTCCGCCGCGCAGTGGTTGGAAAACAAATATTTTAGAAATAAGTCTCTGATTTCAGTTGCGATTGTCACAGATCCTTGAAATTTCACTCAGCTGTAGATAAGGCGTATTCTATTTTACAGAAACATATGTAGGCATTTAGACAGAATATTTGTCGTGTAGCATGGCTCCTAAGTTAAAAAAACCTTTAATGCTTACAAAAAAACTTGGTGCATTGTTCAGGTTTGAGCCAAGGATGTTTTAATGTCTTACCAAGGTTTTCCTGATTTTAGATCCTGTATGTTGCTACGCTTTAAGCGACTAATAGCCCCAAATTCAGAAATCAAATCCCAATTTTCGATACAAAATAATGATTTTAAAATCAAATCGAAATACGAATTGATTTGTTTATTTTGGTTATTTATTATTCTAACTAACCTTTAAAATTATTTCTTGCAGGTTCCAAAAGCTCAGAAAGCCTTGACAACATTTTTGAACTGGTTTTCCAAGAAGAGCTATCGAAGGCTCTGTAAAAGGGTTGCTTTGGACGCAACCTTTTGCAGTAGCCCCTGCTTAATGACAACTATTGGTTAAATGACAGCTATTCGGGTCGAGTCAATTCTAAAGAACCTTACAACTTTTTTGGCAAGTTCGTCTAATATTAACAGTAAAACTTATCATGTTTAATAATTTTAATGTGCGTTTTCTCCCGCAGGGGTTCAACTCACAGAAATGTCAATTGATTTAGTCCTCGACTACAAACATTTTCCTTCAACATCTTTTGTAAAACCAATGAGGAACTCCTCTCAGTAAAGCTTACATTACACAACAGGAATCTCGGACTGAAAGTTAAACGAAGCAGTCATAAGTTGGCATTCTTCTTCCGATGATTCTGTTATGTTAATCGTTAAGAGTTGAGTCTATTATGAGGAGATAATCCAGTTTTCTTTACCTAGTATTCCATAAAAACGAATGGAAATATCTGCAGCTCTTGAGAATATATAAAAGTACTTCCGTACGTTAAACGAGTTGTCCATTTGAGGAACAGACGAGCCACATCTTCATAGTCTGCGACGATTGAAATTCTATACTCAATGACCGGTACCAACAGTTTAAAGGCGACTTCAATTGGCAGACAAAGACGTTTTTGTATTCATTTATACTTGAAATGTCGCCGACATCGCGAGATATAACTCAGCTCCGGACATTGGCAGATTTTCTAAGCTGGGTTTTGAACCTGAGTTTTTTGTGTAATGGTCTTGCACGCCGCACATCATATCACAAACGTCCACAATGATAATATAAAAGAGTCGTAACAAGTTTATTCTGTTCGCATGAAGTGCCGGTACTAATAAATGTCTTTCTCAGAAATGACATGTCTACAACTCTCGGCCTTGACAGAAACATTTCACAAACTGAATGTACTAAATGATACCAGAGAATGTTATCTCTTCGTCTATTTAAGGACTAATGGAATACAATTAGTTGGATATGTGTATGATCTGGTTGATTCACCATCGAATAGATACAGGAGAATTCCAGGAAATAACATTACTTCCGAACTAAAAAACTGGGATGCGATTGTTTTTAAAAGAAAGACGATTCGCATTTTACGAAGTTAACTTTTAATGACTTCTCGCATTTGGATTCCAACAAATTTCGAAGTAAATTTATACTATGATCCATTTGAAATATTTGGACTTCGCCCTAGAAGTACCCTCTATGCAAAGGGCAGCAAAATAACAAGGACCTTCATAATATGGTTTACAATATGGCGGCGATAACAAAAAAATAAAACTTCTGTAAAAAAAACATCGGACAAGTATGACCAATACCTTGGGATAATTGTACAAAGGCAGGATCAACAATCATAACTGGCCATACAAATGTTGGTGAGATACCGCATATGCTTTTAAAGTTTGTAGTTCTAAATGGAGTATGGACACTGGCATATCCGAGGATACCTATCCATTCCTATGTTATGTCCAGCACTCTCACATAGATGGTTCAGAATACTAAGCTTATTTTTCTTTCAGGAACTTGTGGAGTTTCGATAATCAAGGCCGTGAACTATATCAGCCGTTTCTGGCACAACGGACTTACATTCAAAGTAACAACTAAAGCTTAAGGTAAGTGAAAGCTATATTTCCTAGACAATTACAATTCAAGCAGACATTCATTTTTTCTGATGTATACATCATCGTTTATGCTAAAACAAAACTTAAAATTATTAACCTCTGATTGAGTTTTCGCTTTTTAGGGCTAGGAATTCAAGTTTCATACTATTTGTTCGGATTGAATCCCTATTTAAGGGATTAACTTTTTTCGAACAGCAATTGTTCTTCATTCTTTAAAACCTTTGCCAGTTACGGACAACAGCCATCTAAATGTTCCTTTTCCTTCCTGACCATTTGTCAGCACATCGTTCCTTTTGTAGTTTTATCCTTTTCTACGCATAACATTTATTGTCTTGCCATTCTACCCACCAACAGACACATTGTCGAGGGTAGAACTTTATATGCTCCCGAAGGGCACTAACTACTTGTCCGTCTGCCAACCGATTCACAGGGAACAGAGACATAATCATAAAACATAGTTAACACCCACCCCCTCAGTACTAAATTTAAAGCAGACCATTCATTCATTCGACATGCATTGTTTGGTTAATGGTTACCGAAAAAAAGGAGCACACAAAGAATGCATTGCATTTTACTCCGGATTGATGACGTCATTTATGTGTAAGGATAACATACTCTACGCAATCTTTATGTAAGGGTTGTTCTTCCTTATAAACGGGGGGAGGGGTCCCTTTCACTGTTGACACATGTGAATGTAGTCAGTCCTTGCCATTAGAATTATGGTTTTGAATGTTTAATGAGTCTTAGGGGTTGGGAGCTTTAACACATCCGTACTGCACTAGAGTAACTCCTCGGTTGTGGAGTGTGCTGAACATGTGACAAAGACATCAAACAATTAGGCATTGTTTTTGGAACAAAAAGAAGAAATTTACAATTGGTTTTGAATTGTTTGAACAGATGACCCAAAGCATTTTTACTAAGAGCTTAAATTGACATCAGGCAGCTCAATATTATTTTGTACAGAGTGCCAAACGAAACACCCTTTAAATAAGAGCTTACTGCAATTCTTGAGCATGTGAGCTTTGAACTAATGTTTTTCACTTGGATGACCAAAATCCCAAATAAATCTTCATATGAGAACCTGGCTTACTTCATGGACTTTGCATAATTTAGCCGTAGGTGGAGAAAATTCTTTCTCTTCTTTGTTACAGCCTTTACATAAATCTTGTGTAAATGTTTGTCCTTAATTCAAAAAAACTTTTGGTAATAAAACACTTTGATAAACTCGTGGTTACTGTAAAACGTAACGAAAATGGTTATTGCCTACTCTTAGGAGCTCAGCCATTTGACAACAGGATGTCACAGCAAACGAGCCAAACAAAAATGATAAACTCAAAAAGTTTCTTGGACACTATGACACATAATCGGTAAATGTGAAATTGTCATCATAGGACACGGAACGTGGTCTTCAAAGGGGATTCAAATGCGTAGTCATCGCATAGGGCATTTATAAGCATTTCGAAAAACTTGCGAGAAAACGACTGATTTGAATGAACTGTTAGCAAGCGAAAACTTTCAGACGTTCTTATCCAGGATTTCTTGCGTGGTACACCCATCACCCGTGGGCTGCTAACAATAAAAAGATCTAAAAGCCTTTATGATGTGCATCATCTCAGACAGAGTCCCATACGATTGTATAAGAATAAGACTACATAAGAATATATAAAATATATATTTCTTAAAGAAGTTAGGCCTAAGATAAATATTTTGTATTTAACTTCTGTGGGTTTGAGCGTTATATATAATTGTAAAATAAATTCATGCCAAAACTAGTGTAGCGCTTAACCGTATCTTTACTAACATCCTTTAAGATCCAGTTTGAAAACAAAGTGGGAAATCAGTAAACTATACTCAATATACTTTTTTTTGCATACCGACGGAAACAATATTTTTTATACCGCCTTTGAAATGCTAAAAATTTTTAAAGAGAAGCTTTTGTCTTCGAAATAATTCTGTTACTCGCAATGTCGCCAGCATTTACAAGGTAAAAAACGTTTGTCCAAAAAATTCTTATTTTTCTGATTTTAAGCATGGGTTACGCACTTACCACAGACCAAGGCGTTCCAGTTCGATTAAAGGTAAAGGAGAGAGTCTTACAAAACATTTGTACGATAAGTACGAGTAAGATAGTCAACACATATTGGCCCTTGTCCAGGCGCATCAGTAAGCAACATAGTGTTTCGTGCACATGATAACGGTCCCAAAGTTTGGTGGCTGTATTTGGTTTCTCTGCTCTCGCGAAAATCGTTATAGACCTCTCGAATTTGCCTAGCTGTAGAACCACACATATCTAATCTCCCGACACCGTAAATAGTTAGTCTGCTGGGCATGAACCTTGAACCGTTGCATGAATATCCTAAACAAAGGAGTTTGACAGGCTTCCAACAATAAATGTTAGAATTGGTCTTTGCTTTCCCTATTGGGATTATTAGTTCGAAATCCTAGCAGTTGAGATTTGGAGAAATAAAGCCGCCACTTAAAAATTACTGACGTTTTTATACGGGGTTTTAAGTTTACCAAAGATTTTTTCGTGCGAGGTTACTAAACTAACATTTCCATGAATATTACTCGGTTATCAAAGAAGTCGGATGTAAGTCGTAAAAAGGACGGGTAAGAGCTACCAGACTGCTTTTGCCAATAAACAGTCTTATGTGACATACCCTGCTACTCGTATATACAAACACACGTTTTTTTGTATCTTTTTAACTAAAAAAGAATTAAACAAAACGAACTGTAGTCGGCGAATTCTTTTGCTTTCGTATGAAACTTTAAATAAACTTAAACTGATAGTCACAGACATGTTACCCATTTTTAAAATGCAAAAGTGTAGCAATTAATTGACTTAATATATTTCATTTATTATTTTATTTTAATTTATAGTGTTTTTTTGACTGCTTGCGACAAATTCGCCGATAAAACCTGTTGTTGATTGACTCTTGTTATTCTCAATTTTGTCAAATATTGTCAGATTAGCTTACTGCAAACTACTCTGCTACTAAGCCTAACAACCCACGACAGCCGGTTCTATCGACCGGATTGACCCGAAGCAGAAATTCTTCGGTCAAGGGCTGTTTTCCCAGCACGCAGATGCCGCAACAACAACTACTTTACGGCTAATACGTTGAATTTTGAAGCCTAGATTGTAAGTAGTAAAAGCTGGGAGTAATTGGATCTACTAAGTTGAACGGATACCTAGTATTTGCGTATCTGTATCAGTACTTTTGATTTTGTTCAGAGTATGTGGCTTTTCGAAGCTGTGATACGTACCAGCAACAGGCTTATTAAAATATTAATTTACCATACAATATGTGAGACGGTTTTAATTAGATTTATGCAGTTATTAGAACATCTATAAACTGGATGGCACCCTAGTCTTTGATTTCACAGAATATGCTTGCTATCTTCTATCGGAAAAATCCGCATGACTTTGGACGGCTACCTAGAGGTCATCTATTCCCTAAATACTTTCTGTAAGCCATAGGGATCCTTGTCTTCTGTTTAGACAGTGTAGCAGGATATGCGAAACCTCATTAAACGTACTAAAGGCATGCGAAAAAGCTTTAAGCCATTAGTTAGCAAACATTTCATAAGCATAGTTAGAAAAACTGTGATTAAAGCACCAATGGAAACAAAAAAATTTAACCACGCCTATACCTACAACAACCTGACAAAAACATTAAAAAATCAGCATTACTGAAAAAACGCTTCCACGTTATCCAGTACTATGTACCAACCGAAATTATTTTTAATTCTAGCCAGAAGTAGCCTGTGATGTTAGAGCATTCTTAAAGTAGATAGCGTTTCGGTATTCCCAAAGTCATTAGATAGCTTCTCGGAATATTTCACTTTAGAACAGAGTCAGTATTAATACAGTACCATACACGAAAGATCGGAAAAGTTCCCAAGTGGAAGGAAGATGAAATATTTTTAGGTTCTGATCATGGATCACTGAGGGATTGTGGGTTTCATTTTCATTGTAGATGCCAGATCAAATTCGAGTTCCCCAGATGGTCAATCGTTATCGTAACAACAAAATGTGGAAATTTCTAAGTCCTATTTGTCTCTTCAAGATCTGCTAAGATAGGGAGGAGAAGGGGCTGCGTCTGGATGCATGCAAAAAAACCTGGGTGTCAGCTAAGTAAGGTGCATCACGTCATGCGATCCCTGATAGCTTGCGGGCATAATTTCGGAACGTTATCATCAATTTTCATCCAATAGCAATTGGGGCGACTGCACCATCATTGAATCAATCGTAAATCGTCTTCAGATCGGACCTTGTCTTATACCATCCCACTTAGGATGCAGCATTGACTAGTGAGTGACAAGATATAGAATGAGAACCTACGTTTTTATCCAGTTTGCAACACCTTAAAAAATGATCTGAAGCACTTAGTCTGAACTATATGCATACTCTTTTATCTAAACATATTCAGTCATGCGTAATTCCATTACTATCCCAGTAAGGAAGAAACGGAAACTTTTCAAATCACTGAACAGGCTATAATTCTTTACTAACAGATAAGGCCTTGGTGTTATGGTTAGTGTGGACGAAAATTAAGCAGGTAAAACAAGAAAAAAAGTCATAAGCCGCTTGAAGCCGGCATAAATAGTACGTCCTAATTAGTATAAGGATTGTATCTGGCACTGCTTGCTGATTTAAGAGAAGTTCCCCCTTTTTTCCTTAATAGGATGTTAAGTCACTATATACTATATAGTCCGACATCGATTAGAGGACAAATAAAACTTAGTTCGTGTCGAATATTATTACGTCCTCGCCGACAAATTGCCCCCAGTTTCGATATCGAACAAAATGTTCGAATGCTGATATTTTTAAAACTTCTTTATGGTATACAGAACAGTTCGGTCGGACCTCTTACTATTTCGAAACTCGCTCTCTCAATTTCTTCGTTGTTTGCTCACATACATATGTAAACATTTGCGAGTTTTATATTATGTCAAACTCAATATTTCTGCCGGCACTTTATATGATTTCTCTCTTTCCGTGTCATTCTTTTGACTTTTTTCTTCTTTCCTTTCAACTCTATTACAATTCACAACAACAATGCCGGCACTTTATATAAAAAGGTCCGTCCCACTTTTTGTGGGAGAATAGTGTCACTCGCTCTCTCTCTCTCTCTCTCTCTCTCTCTCTCTCAAATCCTTTGAAAGTTAAGTCCTCTCTCTCGCTCTGAAAGTTTATATCCTTTGCTTACAGCTGACAAAAGAAAAATAAAACAGCTGTTTTGTCTCTTTATAACACAAGAGATTACTCTCTATCTCTATTAATTGTTCTCTGATTTCTTGTGTTCATTCTCTCTGCCATTGCGGCTGACAGCTTTGCAAGTCATTATTGTTTCATAAAGTGGTGTGTATAGAGAAAGAAAGGAAAAAAGGCACACACACTCACACATATACACACTGACTCACTTACGTACAACCATGACCATCTGATTTTTGTTGTAGTTATCGATTTTTTCGCGTGCGTGTTTGTCGTTGTTGCTGTTGTTGTTTTTATTCCATAATGAAAACAGCTGTTTCCATGTGTTTGTATAACACATCAGAGAGCAATGATTCCGCTACAACAAACACATGCAAACACCTGCTGGCAACAATAACAACAACAACAACATCGATAAGGAACAAAAACTGTATGCGTTTGAGTGTGCAAAGGATTTCCGGTGGCATGAGTCCGGTCGGTCGACGTGGGTACAGCAACGAATTGTGGGCTGGAGTTTGGGGGCAAAAGCCGCATTTGGTCGTTAGTGTTAACGATGACGACAGCGATGCCAACGAGTTGTAGGTTAGGAGTGTTTTTGGAGTATACGCCACACACACACTCACACATATGTATATGGGCACGCACAGCTCACCACACCACAGAAAGTAGGGAGAAACTCGCATACAGCGATAAAATAGAGACCGAAAAGGGAATTCGGACAATAAAATGTAGTGGTCGTGAGTAGAAGAAAGGAAAATGGGTTGAAGCAAAGAAAAACCTCCAATGTAGAAGAAAAAGGAAACGACAGAAATAAAATTCGATTTTTCCCAAGTGTTTTTATTTCGGCCTTAAATTTTTCATCGACATTTTCCGTCCAAAGTGCTAAAAGGTTTTAGTGTTTTTGTACTTTTGCCATGGAAGGGAAATTAATTGAAAAGTTTACTCGTCGCCTTCTTTTATTTTCCGAAAAGTATTTTGAAAAAAAGTGAGGCGGCCAGCATTGGCTGGCATAGGAAGAGGTGTCATCGGATTATCCGTAATACACACCCTACAGCCGGTGAAACAAACAAATGTATTTTGTAATATCAATGAGGCTTTAACTTGGGTTCGACCATTGTGTAGTTTCGGTTTTTACAAGTATCAATATTTGTGTTTTCGAATCAGTACTTTCATTCTGATCAAATTATATACTTAGTAGGGACATAAATACTGTTATACACATTTAATGCTGTAAAATAAGAAGTACTGAATGTTTTTGGACCAAATATTTTTTTTATATATTTATTGATGTATATTGTATACAAAATGAATCTACTTATTCGAAATATCCGCCTTTTGCCTTTACACACGCCTTAAGTCGCACTGGCCAATCGTCAATAGCTGCACGAACCTCGTCCATTGGAAAATTGGCCACAGCTCGAACAAAAGCAGTCTTAAGAGATCCAATGTTGGGATATCTTCTGTGACAAACCTTGTCCTCTAAAACCGTCCACAATTTGTAATCCAATGGGTTCAAATCTGGACTGCCTGAGGGCCATTCTTTAGACGAAATGAACGCTGCCAAATTGCTTCGAAGCCAGGCCTGGGACGTTTTAGCCTTATGGGCCGGCGCAGAATCCTGCTGGAAAGTCCATGGCTGGTTTTGGAATAGGGAATTGTTAAGAGGCTTCACAACAGCTTCCAAAACGGGTTCTTGGTAAACTTTGGCCGATGTTTTGACTCCTTGTTCGCAGAAATGCAGGTCAGTGACCCCATCGTAAGAGACACCCCACCAAACCATGACTGAAGCTGGGTGATGACCCTTTTTCACCCTTGGGATCAGTTCAGATGCTTCCTTAGATGACCGCGCATACACTATCATTTTGCTTGTTCAATTTTTACTGAACGGTAAAAATTTTTTAATCTGTGAACAAAATTTTTCTGTGCAAGTTATCAGCGTGCTTTACCAAAAGACGTTTGCATTTTTCAATCCTTTTTTTAAAGCTGCAGTCAATAAATGTCCGGTACGTCGTTTGAAAGCCCCAAGTCCCAAGTCTTTTTTAATGATTCGACGCATGGACTTTCGCGTGATATTCATCTCACGGGCCATGATTTTCTGTTTTCGAAGCGGATTTCTGTGAATTCTTGATTTAACAAATTAAGTCGTTGTACAGTATAGTAAGTGAAAAAATAGATAACAAGGTCCGAAGATATTTAATCAGAATGCAACACCCTAAACCGTGATCCGAAACTCAAGTCTACTAAATTGTATTGCATTTTGTGCTATGATTTTGCCGCCCTATTTTTGCCACAGACTAAAAATATAGATAGAAAGAAAACTGCCAAAGCCCTTAAGTCCTTGTTACATACTTAATTCCCACAACATCCCACTAAGGAACAAGGGGTAATTTCTCCAAATCAGTGAGCAGTGCACGATATAATTCTTGTACTCACTTACCTTACCGTATGTCCTATACTGATTTTTAATGCAAGTACAAATGAGGCAATGTCACAACTCTTATTCGATCCATACATACAATTTGTGTATCTACGGTTTGACAGCGTGCTCGTCTATTTTTCTTGTGTGATCGCTGTGATGCTCTTTAAAAGTCCAGGCCGTTTGTTTTAGCTGTAGTAGGATACGCACTTTTAACCGCACTTAGAGCCCTATTATGTCCGTCGCTTCATGTTTTCCGGCATTATAGTTACCTAAGTCTCAGGAAAAATGTTACCACTGAACTCGTTGCGATATATTTTGTTGGTAAGATTTGTAAAACTACATTTAGGCTGTCAGGACATGCTTTCAACACTCTTGTACTCTCTGGTTCCCTCTTCTAATGGATCTAGAGCCAGCCATCATACCATCACTCTCTATCTCCAGTGGAAGTATGCTCATTTTTCAATGATACTTAACCCTGAGAAACCAGCAAATCAGGTTTTATTCTGTACAAAAAAAATCAAGTATCTATGTTTCTTCAAAGACCTATGTAAGTAATTTATAAGAAATGTCGTGATCCGCAAGAGACATATCAAAACTTTGATAATTTGGAACTATAAAATAAGGACACTTTTAACAACTAATTTTCTGTTGTACTTCCAAAGAAAGCCAAATATCAAGAGTCTGAACAGTAAGCTCTAAAAGGAAGTAATGACTACTATTTTCCTTTCTTAATCGAGGAAGGTAGGACTCGCGCATACCTTTACAAATAAACCGTAGATGTGCCTTATTTTGCATTTACTTTTGACTCCGCTGTGTAAAAAGGTCATACTAGTTTGCTATCAGAATTCTGGTTTCCCTGTCAGTCAAAGGTCTATATAGGACGATTAGACCAGGAGGTAAAGAGGACTGAATTTCACTCCTGATGATCCCGACCCTGCACTTCTTCAGGTTGGTGATCTGCAGATGCTGGATCATTTTTTTCCACTTTCCGAGTTTACAACTCCATAGAAAAAGAGGCTTTAGGGAACTTGACTTGTGGAAATGGGTTTTATCTCCAGATCAAAAAGCACTGTATCCATAAAAAATACTGATTGGTGCGGTTTATGACAGCATCATCGTCAAACCATATTTCTTTCTTAATTATAAAGAAAACACCATGACAATAAATGGTACTTAAAATAGAAGGTTTCTAACCTATTTTTTGTGATTAAAGCTAGACAGCATCAATATATCCAAACAAGACGGCTCTACAAGTCATACAAGCGACGCAACCCTGAAGTTGTGAAGGAAATTTGCGACAACTGAATCATCTTTTAGTGAGCGTTTTTTAATAGAATTAATACTACTTCATTATTTTTTTCTGGACTATGTCAACTCTTTACTCTACGCTCACTAGCTTACCACTATTCTTGGAATAATGCTAATTTTTAACAACTATTTCTTTAGTTTTGCAATATATACTAGAGTTTTCCGAGTGGAAATGCAACAAAAAAATCTTGTAATCCATTACAATAAAAGGGCAAGAAGTATTCAGACCAGAAAGAAACATACATACGTTAAAACTCTGGTAATAATATGTGTTAGCTTTTAATACAACTACAGCCAAAATAGAAAGTACTTATTTTTGATAAGAACATCCTTATAAGCAGAAAACACATATAAGAAAGTTTCATATAAAAAAACGCTTATAAGAATAAACGAACTGTTAATTTTAGCATCACAGATGACATATGCCTTTGAAAAATAAGTTTCTGTCAGAAAATGTGTACCTTACTAATAAAGCGTAATAAGAATGTTTAATTGTTAAAGCTTCATTTGTTTACTTCTCTGCCTAATGCCTTATTCCCATATACAATTAAAATCCAAACATACTGGACTTCGAGGAAATATTTATTACAATTTGTATGAAAATTGATAGCCGAAATAAAATGATAATGAAATCATATGGATTTCATATTTATATGCGAATGCCGTACAAAAAAAGATTTCTTATGTTATATTTATATTCCTATAAGCGAAAAAGTTCTTATATCATATGATATGACTCTCTTATAAACAATATTGGTGTATAAGAAAAAACTACACACAGCAAAGAAGCTGATGGTTTTTCTTGACTTTCTTATATCAAATTAATTTATTTCATTTTAAGCGACGAATTTCTTTTATCCATTTATCTTAAGAAATTACTTTCTTATAAACAAAATTTTGCTTATAAGAAAAATATCATACAAATATCAAGACTCTTGTGGTATTTGTAGACTTTCTTATATCCGTTCTCTGCTGTAATTTAGTTTTTAAAACCACATAATTTTTAAGCTTGGAATGAAGCCCAAAGAAAAAAGCACTGATAAAAGGCAAGGAAACCCGAATGTGGCTTAGCTCACTCTGTTGTTTACCCCCCTCGTTTATGTCCTTGCCTTTGGTTACCGAACGTCCTTGTTAAGTAGGCGGGGCCTCACAATTGTTTTTATATATTTATTGTATCTATTAAATGGTGTTATATTTCCTTCAGTAAAAGCTATGAACAATTCGTTTTGACCGTCTGTAGCTCCTATTTTTTCTTATAGCCTTCTCTACACTGTGGGGGGTTTTCCATAACATATGCCCGAAACACTTGTACATTTTCTTCGTAAATCTACGAGTATAACTTTCGGGGGATTTTCTTTCTTTAATATACCTTAGAAGGATTTGAAAGTTTTAATTTACCTTAATTTTAAGCTGTTTTCAATGTAATATTTAAGGATTAGTTTGCTGGTGTTAACGTTAAATCTAACGATTTTGGCTTTTTTTAATAAATCGCAAAATTGTCTTACAATGGATGGAGAAGAAAAAGCGTTGAATTTTGTTTTTTTTTTTAACTGCTGCTGCTTGTTTTACGTATATATTGTTTTAGCGTTTATTTTTTGGTTTTAGGCAATTTATGTGATTTTTAGTTTAAATATTTTTCTTTTTTTTTTACTTAACACTTAAGCATTGAACGGAAAAAATGGACTTGGTTTGTTTTTTTCGATTGGTATATTAGAGTTTTTTTTCTTTTTCAAGAGATTTTTTTTTTTTTGGTTTAAGAATAAATTTTCTGCAATGACCTTTCCTTGGGGGGTACACTTTTTTTCTTTGCAATATTGATTGGTTAAGTTTTTATCACTGGTTTTCGGGTAATTTATGTGTTTTAGATGGTGGAGTTTTGGTTTTCATTTCTTCAAAGCATAAAACTCATCAAGATTTTGTAATGAAACCGAAATAAACTTTAGACGGATATTGATTTTTTCATGTGAAAATCTTTAAAGAACTCTATGGAGATTTGTTTTTGCAGTATGGCTGTATCTTTTTTTTGTTGGTTTTTATCGCTTTGTCCACTTGTTTTTCGTTAGCGTTTGTAATTTGCCCTCGTTTTTCTTTTCCTTGGAAATTGTCTGAATTCAAGTTGAAATTGTGAGGAAAATTTCACAAGATTTTTAACATATTTCTTCACACACTGATTTTCTTCTATTTCCTTTCCTCTGTTTTATTTGCTTTTTTGCTTTAACCGGCTTTATATTGATTCAATTGTTGTTATTTTTTGGGATCTGCCTTTTTAAGCTCACAGTTCGCTTAATACTGAAATGGTCGTTATAGCTTTTGGCAGTTGTACTACCAGGTCGAAGCTTTTTTCCTGTGGGCCCTTTCCCCTTACCTGGGTCTCGGCCGTTTGGTCTCCCCACGAAGCATAACTTTGTTGGTTGTTATGGTGGGGTTGTCATGAACATCCACGATTTTTGTGTTACATTGCTGCAGTGCTCTTACTCAACATGTGATACTTTTCTGCTTTGGGCTTCTTCTTCGTTGGGGTTTTGTGCGCATGCTCTATACTTTTTCGAATTTCCTTTGATTGTTGCCTCATTCCATGTCAATCGTCGGTCATCATTTGTTGGGTCAGCTGTTTGTGGTAAGCTCAGCTGTTTTTCTTTTCCGAAGAGGAAACTTTTATAGGAAAAAAATAATCAAAAAATATTAATTTTTCCCCGTAAAACAAATTTTACTGGGGTTTTCTATTTGTTTTCTGCAATTTATCCTATTGCATTCGCTTTAATTTTTAGCCTATGCCATGCTATAGCCTTTTCTTTTGAAACCCGAAATTGGCAGCAGACGGAATTCTAGGAAATTCATCGAACGTAGAAGATATTTAAGTATTATATTGCATATGCTGAATCTTCAGGAATGCTTAACTTAACTTTCTAATATTGCACAAGGTTTAGTTTAAACCACTTCCAAAAAATATTTATTTGTGGCATAAAGCAGTAAATTATTTCCATTTGTATTCAATCGGCGCCCAACGTGGGTCACGAACCTACGACAATAGTTTGTAAACCTTTTTTATCTATCATATAATCTACTTATCTATCATATAAGTACATATGCCACGCAGTTACAAATTTCTTACACTGAATATCTTAGCTTCAAGTAAAAAATCGTGTAAATTTATAACAAATATTTAAGAAATACTGTCAACGATTATAATACTTATATCTTTGAGATATTGTTTATCTTGACATTTGTTTATTTTTGGTATATATTAAATTTTAAGATAAAGTGAAACCTATATTATGCCCTGCACTTCTGGATGTTCAGAAAAGCCAACTGAAAATAGAATTAGGAACCCCCTTTGACGGGCTCTAACTTTACCCAGATTTTCAATCTTGTTTGAATTTGTGAAAGAATTACATTGTTTTTTTTTGTAGAATCTGTTGAATATATACTACATATGTGAGAGCTATATAAACTTCTAAACTTATTTTCTCCAATTTTAACAGAGCCTGTCCTTGGGACAAGGAATTTGTACCAAGTTTCATCAAGATTGGGTGTAATATGTGGCTTCTAAAGCTAAAAACAAAAAACGGATAAGCATATGTGTGTAAAAGCTATATCTAATCTGAACCGATTTTCTTCAATTTCGTACTCCTACCAAATTTTATAAAAAACGAATAACAGTTGCGATCTGTGTTTTGTTTACAAGCTTTAGATGGATGGATGGACAAGCAGATGAACATTGTTAGATGGAATTAGCAAAATTCACTACAAATGATCAGTAAATTGGACCTTTTAGACCCATGTTTTCGAAAAGAGCACACACAAGGACCCACCAGACACACATTAAGTAACCAATAAAAAGCTTTGTTAAAATTGGAATGAGTTAGTTTATGTTCCTCCCGATATAAGGTCCTCCACAAGTGACATGTTACTTCTCATCTCGCTTAAATTTAGTATAGCGCATTGCAAGAAATATATAAATAAGCCTCTTTAAATTTGACTATATCGGTCAATGGTTTTTGTGGCTTCCATATCAAAGTTCATTTCTATTTGTGGTCCTGCGCACATATTAAATTATGTTAAAATTTCGCATGCGATCAGTAGTCAACCTCAGTGAAATTAAATGTTTTTCTATTGCCCCATGCTAAGGTTACCTTTAATTTGAGGTTCTACAGCAGTACAGTCTTCGATCTTGCCCAAATTTAGCAAAGTGTGTTACGAATGATTTATAACCAACCCAGCTGGAATTAAACCATATCAGTAACTTATATCCACCATTTAAAGATGCCCTGAATCTCGACCAATCTGCAATGTACATTTTAAATAGGATCTTGAAGAAACAAAAATTATTGCATAATATGTCCCGTATTGCCAACCATGGTGAATTGGGATCATATCGGTCCATGTTTTTATATACCCAGTAAAAACAGATCATCCACAGAAGTTGGAAAAAATCCGTAAGTCGTGATTCCGAAGGTCTTCCGAATTGGATCGGGTCCAATGATTTGTTAAAAAGTATTTCTAATTTTTGTATACCCTCGACCAAAGAGTGGATGAAAATGGTCGAAATCGGCCCAGGAGGAAAAACAGTTTCCTTTAAGGGACTAAACGTACCTCGGAAAAAAGAAAATTTTCGAGTGTATTTGCTAAAAAAAATCAATTTTTTTTGTAGGTGGACAAGAGTTACAATGGGTACTGTTGGTTGGGACGCACTCTATACCACAAATAAGAGCGTAGTCGCTAGAATTTTTGGTGTATGGACTAAAGGGTAGACAATTAAAAGAAATCAAATAAGTAAGGAAATTAGCCACATATGTGCTTCATTGGGTATATGTCTTAATCCTTTTAAAAGGGTTAGGGATAAAACCGACCAACGTCAAACACATTTGTCTAGGTCTGGAAATATATTTTTCTTTGGCAATCGTCTGCGTAAAAAGAAGGCGTTTCGGAAATGGATGATATCGGGATGTGAATTTTAATTTTTTCAGGAAGAAAATAAAGAGTTTTGTGCAGTTCAATGAAAAATTAGGAAGCATTTGATTCGTTGGTTTAATCCTTTAAAATACTTGCAACCTACTGGAAGTTACTTAAGAGGCTATTCCCAAGGTTGGTGACCTTTCGTTTCTGTTAACTTGGACTGTTGCCCAGCAGATAATGATTTTAAAGGGTGCCAACAAACTAGGTTATATAAAAATCGCACAGCAGATGGTTTACCCTCAAGTGTTGGTGTAGTAACAACAATACATTTATTTGTTGAAGTCTTGTATGTCTATAGGGGATCTGCTTCGCTATCCAGGTGGGGGAAACGCACCATTTGAACTGGATGCGTCCACAGAGACCTGGGGGTCAGCTGAGTGGGCTTGGCCGGACAATTAAAGAGGTGCAGCACATCATGTGGTACCAGATGGCAGCCGGGATAGATGTCCAGAACGTTAACACCAATTCGTGCCCAGTAAGAATGTACCAACAATCCCGCAAATGCCGGCCGATTCTATGTACCTGATTGACCCGAAACAAAAAATCTTCGGCCAGGGGCAGTCACCTCAACAATATGTGTTTTTTGTTCGACCCTTAAGTGTCATTTTAGCTACCGCGGTAGTCCCTCACGACCAGCAAGGCTTTTTGAAGACTAGACAAACTCATAAGCCTTTTTTTGCTAAAACCCAGAATTATCCAATACTTAATTTGAAGATCGTATTGATACTCAAAAAAAACAATTTTTCGCGTTAATTAAAAAATTTAAAAGTTTAAACAAAAAATTAGTTAGAAATCCGGTGATAAAAAGTATTACATACTCGTATTAACTAAAATATTCGTACGTTGTTTATCGCAAGTATTCACAATTTTAGGGGATAAACGAAATTGTTTAAGCGATAAACACATTTACATTTACCGAGCGTGCCTAGTCAGAAATGAAACCATGTTTGTATAGAACATTACATTTAATAAAAACCAAAGTAATCCGAAAGCAATCGAAATGTCTTATATTTGCAAGAAGGAAGGACTGTAGTTTCGGTAAGCACAACTTTACCATCATCAGACCCCAACAAATGTGTTGCATAAGCAGTGGCTATACTATTAAGGGTAGGCTGTTTCGCATTTAACGAAAACTGCCGATAGAAGAATTTTCCACCAACCAAAGTAAACACAATTAAAATTCCGTTCAAGGCAAGCGATGTGAGCCTGAATTTGTGCATTCATTAAATTTCATTGCAATATTTGGCTAATTTATGAAATAGTAAATGTATTTTGAAATTGTAAGGGTGTATGTTATGCTAAGCTCATTATAAAAATATCACATTTGGGACCATCCTTCTATTGTACATTTCATTCAAAAGAAACCAAAAAGTTTTTTAAAAGGCAGTCGATTTTTAGTAGTACTCGTACGCAGGGGTGACTAAAGTTTCGGTAAATGCTACCTGTCTTTTTTCTGTTTATACTCCGGAAAGACTACTGTAATAGCTACAGTGACGTTAAAGGGCAATTTTACAGAATCGGCGAATGGCAACTCTACGGAATCAAGGAAACGGTAGCCTTGTCGACCTTGAGCAGTTTTCTGACTGATTTTTTTTTTACCAATACTTAAATACAGTAGCTATTGTTGCTAAAGTTTCTAGAAAACTTAATTATCCTATGCAATTATCTATTTTCCCCCTATTCCCATTCTATCTTTAAAAGGGTATTACATTGAACAGGGTGTTATTTATAGTACCAATTGTTTCTAACACTTTGAAAGTACTCATTTAATCTTCATACTATTTTTTCCTTGAAGAACCCTGTTTCTGTTTTATTTCTCCTCCCATTCTTCTTTAAATGGATCACATTGGGCCTACCAATGATATTAATGGATCGGACAAGCCCTTTATCTTAACCCAAACTATCCTGGTTAGTAGCTTAAATATGGTACCGTGCTTTCAAATCGATTCAATACCATTTTACATCAAATTGTCTGATTTATTCGTGAGTACTTATTTTATTTCATTTTCTTTTCTTTTGAAAACTCTGTTTTACTTCTCCTCCCATTACAATGGAGCTCTCATTTTAATGGATCTCATTGGGCCTACTAATGACCTTCATGGATCGCCCAAACCTTGTATCTTAACCCAAACTATCCTGAGTAGCTTCCCGAACTGTAGCTTAAATATGTTGCCATGCTTTCATAGCGATTCAATACCATTTTACATCAATTTGTTTGTTTAATGGCGCCCAACGTCGACAACCCAGAGATTGAAAGTCTAATGCACTGTCATGTCATTACTTAGAAATACAGAAAAACTTTCACCATTAAAATTATAAATAGTTATTGCATACTTTTTGGCTGCAACAAGATTTTCCAGCGAAAACAAGTACCAACGACATCAGGACAACGCCGAAAGAAGCACTCAATGCAACCATTATAGAACGTTAACACCCACACCCGTGCAAACATATCAAGGAGGCGGAGGAGGAGGAGGATACGTTTTCTGTTTTCTTCTAAAGACAGCACAAAATGTGGTCTTAAGATCTTCTCCACCTTGAGTGCAGTGACTATGGCCCTGTAAACCGCACACATAGAAGAACCTGGGCAAAAAAGGACTTACTCTTATTGTATTTATTCAATGACATTTTCTATACTCGTCAATGTTGTTGATAATTCGCAGAGATATAAACTGACGAGGATGATGATGGCGATGACGATGTTGTTCGTGTGGCAGATGCAGGATGAGTAGATGGAGGCAGCTCAATGATTTGTGAAATAAAACACATTTGAGTGCACTTCAAGGAAGATTAAATGGAAAAGCTGTTGTAGCTCTGTAGTACCCAACCGTGGCTAAAAACCGGCATCTATATGTGTGTGTGTGTGTTTTAAATCTAAGGATATTTAGAACATTGTAATAGGATTTTGTGTAAGTAAAGATTCGATAATATGACTGATGTTGCTTGCAATTCTTGTAGATCAAAGGAAATTCCAATTTCTCGTGCATTTAAAGGATTAAATTAGAATTATGGGAAATTGGATATACACACTAAGAGATGTTGATATTCTAAAACGATTTAAATTTAAAATATTTAAAATCAAATTGAAGTCTCTTAGAATTATTTAAAAATCTAACCCAAAGTTTGCTTTAAAATTGTTTTATATTTCTTTTGAAATCTTTTCCATTGCGCTAAGTTCATATACCAGAAAACTTTGTTAATTGTTATTATTTCCCCCCAAAGTATACTTCAAATTGTTGTGCTTTACAGCAACTTAAAGTATACATGAATTGTTGACAGGTTGTGCAAGTTTTGCTATTAACTCCAAAGTAATTTGAAAATTCTCTTTTAGAGTATTCCTTGATACCAAGTGAGATTCTCATTGTTTTCCTTACGTTATGCTTCATTTGTCAGCCCCACTCGTGTGCTTTAGTTATACCCAAAACTGTTATTATATTGACCTTAAAGTATGCTTTGAAATTATGACATATTTTAAGAAAAAGCCAGCTGCGTGCGTGTACATGGCGTTTGTAGGGTTAATTAGCCAACCGAGATATAAACGCTACGGAAGGCATCACCGAACTCCTGGTGTTTATTTTTGTTAACCTGCGACATGGGGCTTGACAGCTGTTTAGCAGCAGCAGTAGAATTTAATGGAAATTACACATGTTTCATTTCGTAACAGGTATTTTAGTTTTACATTGTTTTCAATTAAGGTGTACTTTCAGTACCAGTGATGTTTTTCTTATGGGGAGAATCAAATTCGTAATTTATTTTTTCAGTGTGACTGTCAGTAATATCGGTTTTTTCAAGTAACAAGACCCTTTTTTAAATTTAAACTTAAATTTTGACTGGAAATGTATTTTTTGTTTATAAAAGCTTTCACCTCGCTGATATAGGGTATTATCTCTTAGTGCTGAAAGCAAATAAACCCCATGTAGAACCTGCTGCTCCAGAAGCCACATATTAAATCCCAGTGTGATAAATTTTCGCACAATACGTCCTAAAGAACCTGTAACTCAGAACTCTGGTGAAATTTGATATTATCGGTCTGAGTTTTTAAATAGCCATCATGCAAAAGTCCCTCCCGATTTTAGGTCCTTGCACTCTAGAAGCCACAAATGTAATGTCTGGGTGAAATTGGACCATATCGGTCGGCGGTTGCCTATAGCCCCCATACAAAAGTCCCTTCCGACTTGAGGTCCAGACCACGCTTCAGAAGCCACATTTGACTTCTGATCTTGCTCAAATATAGCATAGCGCACTTTGAACTTTAATCAAGTCTAATAAAATTAAACTATATCGTTCCATGTTTCTTACCGCTTCCACACAAACCCCTCTCTCTCGCTTTGTAATTTGTTCGCTCTAGAAATCATGTACTTATCGTATTGTGCTTAAATTTAGCATGGAAATAATTAACTCTGATGAAAGATGATCATATTGACCCACGTTTTCTAAGAGCCGCCATACAAACATCTCCCCGCATTTTAGTCTTGTCTCTTCACGAGCCACATTTTACTTTCGATCTTGCTTAGAGTTAATATAGTTCATTACTGGATACGTACTATAATCAAGTCCCAAGTTTTTGAACAGTCCCCACACAAAGATCCCCTCCGATTTGAAGTTCTACCGCACAAGAAGCGACAGATTTATCCCAACAATGCTCAAGTTCCGCATTATGGGGAACCAACATATCGAGCCATAAGCGCTAACCTATCGTAAGTGAAAAAATGCAAATTTTACAGATTATTTATTTCAAACAACTTTATTAAAAATGCAAATGTTTTAATGCAAAAATTTAAGATTTCTACCTACTCATATAACTGTATCAAAAAACAAAAAAAAAATCTGAACACATTTGCGATTGCTGCAGCAATTTGATGTGTGACTTACGATAAAATTGCTACACAATAAAATTTAAACAATCATTTACGATAAAATTCAAAAGCTTTTTTTTTGATGTTTTACTAACAATTTTGTCATTTTAAAAATACAAAACGATGAGGCTTGTCCTAACGATTATTTTTCAGCAATAAAATTTTTTTTCCAAAAATTTGACTTACGATAGGTTAGCGCTTATGGCTCGATATAAGCGTGGAGAAATTGGACCACATTGCTGCTTGGTTTTCTGTAGTCTCCATTAAAAATATGTGAGATGCTGCCGCTATACAAGCCAAATTTAACCTCCAATCTTGCTTAAATATTGTATTGTTCTTTAAAGGATATCAATAATAAAATTGGATCATATCGCTCGCCCACAAACATACCTTCTGATTTGACGGTCTGTCGCCCTCGAATTCACATATGTAATGTAATTGTCTTGTTAGTGATATGTAGGGCTCGCAACAACAACAGAACATACGTTGCGTAGGGTCTGATAATGGTGCAGTAGCGCTCATCAAACTGAATCTGACTTTGAACTTAGCATATATAAGTACATATCGTCGTAGTTATCAGCAGAAGGGCTTTGTGTACATTTTTTTATTGACGTCCTTTTGGTCATACAAATCGTTTTTTGATATCTTTATTGGTGCATGATTTAGAAAAAGCCCTATGTACATTTCTTTAAAGAAATAATCATAAAAATATTTTAGAAGGCCTTGTGTTTTCTTCACATAGCCCTTTTGAATATATAAATCAATAATTCTACATGGTTGCATATGGTCCAGATCCTTAACAGTTATTTGTCATTCCATTGAACTACTTTGTACTTAATTTTGTTTAGATCAGACAATAAATGTTGCTTCCAGAGCGTCAGGATCTAAAAGGGCTGATAAACTTTGACCAATATGGTCTAAACAGTTAATTTCCATACCATAAAACGACTTTGTGTCAAATTCCGTCGATATCAGACTATAAATTCAGTTTCTAAAGCGCTGGTATCTGAACTCGGGAAGGTACTTTGTATAGAGATACATTAAAACATTTACCGATTTGGCCCAAATTCAATCCAAAAGAGGCCTTGTCCAAAAACAGCCTAGGTCAATCCCATGGTACAGACTTTTATACAAAATACCCCCAATAAGTATGATTTTTGCAGAAGAAGAAATAACCTTTTTTTTCCTCTGAATGGAATTGGTCCATTATACTTATAAATCCAAAACAATACATTTCTCTACAGAGTTTGGTCTTTATAGGTTGATTATTGTGGCCGTAATTGTGCTTTCAACAGACACACTGACGGACGGTCAAACATTGTTAGAGCGCCTTATAATTGTACGCTGGTCAGAAACATATACACATTATAGGGTATCAGATCGATATTTTGAGGTGTAAGTATAAGTACTTATACAAAACGAAATTCCAAATTTGGTACACACCCATCATATATTTTGTATATATTAGTGTGTCATTTCAAATCGATCCTTAAACTCACTTTAGTAGTAGTAGAATCGTGGCAAATCTATATACGAAGCGACTTCAATTATTAATTTTCGAAAATTTTACAAAATGAATAAATGCAACAGTTTTTTAGCTCTGCTGTTAAGTATCGGAAAAACACATAGGCCTTCTGCCGGGAACACCAACGATATGTAATTGTTTCATCGCCTCAAAATTAAAATGTTTTTAAAAAACATATTAAAACTTTGTTTGTAAATATTTGAATTTTCGATGCATTGCTTGTTGTCCTACATTAAGTGATGTAGGAATTTCATTATCTCCCACATCATTTCTCCTTAAGATATCCTTGGTCTTTTCATAGTCGCCAGTAAATCACTACTCGACAAATATATCCTTTATGTCCATGATTTCTCTTGAGTTTCTGGGTGTAGTTGAAAGCCAACAAAAAGTCGTGGTCAGATATTGTACGGGGCCACCTGCAGTTCGATACGGTGTATCGGTGTGGATCATGATTGGCAAAGAAAGCCAATAAAAGCCAAAATCTTCCATTTCTGTCGCCCACAGTTCGCAACCCTTGAGTATTGCTTGTGCTTTTGGCAATACTGCTAATGTCTACCACTTAAGGTACATTTCCAACATTCAACATGTGCTGATGGCTCTCATAACCCCTAATGTAGGCTATTAATTTGTGGAATTACAGCAATCGGAATGCATGCATTAATTATTCGTGTATGTTTGTAATTTGCTGGTGATTTAACGATACGTTAAACTGGCTTGATTACGTAAATTTGCCTAATACGAAGACCACCAAAAGTGAGAGGTGGTGAGACATGTAAGCTTCTTAAGGATTGTGCCCTGGTAAGTGACAGGGCAAAGACAAACGAGGCCAGCGTATTAAATTTAAAATATTTTAAGAAAAATTTATATTTTTTAGGTGTTCTTGTTATTTTATTAAATATTAATAGTCTTCGTCACATCCTTAAGCTAGTCTCCCCTCCTTAAAGTATGCTTTAAATTACTTTTTTATCTTAACCTTAAAAATAGACTTGTATGTTGTCTTAGGTTGTTCTCAGGCACCATAAATATCAACTAATACTAAAATTGATGGCTTTTTTAATTAACTTGTAAGCCACTTTAATACTTCCCTAATACATATTCTTATATGCGTCCGAAGCAGTCATAAAGAAGTGGCTTTATAGGGTGCCTTTTTAAAGTATTGGCCTCCCCTAAACACATTAGGGTTCCTTTATTCTGTAGACGTTGGAAAGGCATATTTCCGCATTCCTTAAAAATACGCTTCTTTATTAAAATTGTTAACATTACCTTGGGGTGTGCAAAACATGTTCATTATAAGTAAATACGAATTTGGAGAATATTAATATTTTAAAAAAGCAAGAAATTTATTAAAAAGTCTTTAGGGTAGCTTATATTAAAGTAAACCTTTAAAAGTATGCTATGATAACTTAAATAAAGCTTTAAATATTTTACCTTACTCTATTTTTTGAGAAGCTTTTATTAAATTTTTTGGTTTTCTTTTTGCCACATAATCATCACTTAATGTTTATTAACATTAGCGGTTATTAACTTATTTCCCACATTCTGGCATATATGTACGTATGTATGTATGGAAGGACCTTTTGAGGAGTCTCTGTAAGTGTCACCTAATTTCCGTGGCATACCTTTAGGCTAAGCATAATTGTGTTTCATATCCATTAGGCATAAAAATTAATGGAATTTTCTTAAATTGCTTTTGGGTTTACGAAAATGCCGAAAGGAAAATGTATGAAGGCAGAAAATTGTTCTACACAGCCTAAAATAGGTTTTTAGTTATTTAAACTGTTGTTTATTTAAGGTTTAAACGAAAATATTACTAGACAAGTCACTCAGGAGAATCGTTCTATAATTTTTCTTATTGCAGATCTCTGAAGCTTGTGCTATATGTCTGCAAAAAAAAGTAGATAGTCAAAAATCATGTAAAGATGGCCAAGGTTAGGCTAGGTAGAAGTAGCAGTCTTACTTAGACTATATAGTCCACTGTTATACCAGAAAAACTTCTTAACCCTCCCGTCGAACCATTGTAATCGCGTTTAAAATCTTTTAAGTTGGCTAATGCCTGTACCAGCCAGTTCAGCTAGATCCTTATAAAAGAACGAACCCTACACTAGGTTTGATCTGCAGAGCAGGACACAAAAAGGGAAGGTGTTAAATGGATTCCCAATCCACTTATTTCTCCACATCCTTACAGTTTCTGCTGTAGTCGTTAGTCGAGACTTTCCGTCTGTGACTACATTACTTCCAATTAGACACTGTCCCTTCATGACAGATACGACCCGTGAGACGTTTGTTCTTCATAACGCCAGCAGCGTGCGAAAGTGTTTTAAATCCAATTGGGGCTACATTGGCCTGGATTGAGCGCAGCCTGTGACTGAAGCCCAGCTATTTTTAACTTCCCTAAAGGTTCCCTTCCGTAATATGAGTTTGCTGGTAACAAGGGGCATGTCTACAGGTTCATGCACTCCTGAATTCCATAAGGTAGTACCGAGTCTAGTAAACTCATCTGGACTACAGTTCCCTAGTATGTCCCTGTGTCCCGGCACCCAAATAAGGTGAATATTGAACTGCTAAGCCATATCGTTATGACATTTGCGGCTGTTCAGGAAGATGGCTCCAGAGATTTTATGACTGTCGGAGAAATAATTTATTGCCACTGTGGTGAAAATATTATTTCTCAGCTGCTCCCTTAATGGCTAGACCTCTCTCCGCTTAAAAGACACTACAGTGTTCCGAAGACCTTGATCTATCTCTAGCGTAATGTCCTTGAAAGACGCTAAAACCTACCTGATTGTTAAACTTAAAGACGTCAGTGTAGAAGTCGACATATGTGACGCGCAAAATAGAAAGGAAACTAAGGGTAAAAACCAGTTTTGTTCAGGCGAGCCATTTTAGAGATTTAAATACGTGTATCTTTGGTGTACCATCACTTTCATAAAACGCGCATATCTCTGGAAGGGAACACTTTTGGGGCATGGGATTGGTCTCATTCGATGCTCAGATGTTGTCCACATCAAAAAAAAGTGAAAATTGATTTTTTTTTTACCCTTAGGTCCCTTTCTTTATGCGCTGTCACATATGTCATTTTACCCGTAGTTCGGCAGTTCTATGCCTCGTATACAATCAAAGTGTTTTCGAACAAGTAAAAACGTCGTAAAGTTCGGCCAGGCCGAGCCTTACATATCCTCCACCGCTACTAAAACGCAAAAAAATGTAAGATTCGTGGGCCCCATACGCTCGCCCCTAATCTCAGCCAAAAACTACTAATTATTTGCAATTGTTGCAAAATTTTCTTTAATTTGAGTACCCATATGACCTCATTGACTATAAATCGCCCTTTTTACCATGCGGGACGTTTTTGGGCCCATGCGCAAGCACCTAATCTCGGCCAAAACTTACTCTTTTTGTATTCGTTGCAAAATTTTATTTAATTCGACCACCCAAATAACCAAAGTGCAGATTTCTCCCATTTATAATCCCAAACAGCGTATGACCATACATAATCATGGAAAATTTAGGATCCTGGGCGTATTCGTTTGATCGCTATCGTAATTTCAACAGACATACAAACATGGCTAGATCGTCTTAGATTTTCTCGACGATCAATAATATATAAATACTTTATAGGGTCTCCGATCAATATTTCGCAGCGGGTTTTCACCGCGTAAATTTCGGTGACTACGACAAAGAGTTTCATCTCTTAGCCATATATAAAAATGCTTTAGGCCTTCGAGCCGTACTAAACAGACCGTCCCGGTCAGTGAGTATAAGAATTATATCTTGTACACGTCACTGATTTTAGAGAAGAATCTTCTTGTAACAAAATTGAATGTTGAGGAAAATGTTTATGTAAAACTTAAGAACAAAACAAGAGTTCTAAACGGCGAATTTGTATGGGGCTCATTTGCGGGAGATTGAAAACTGATAGTTGAAATACATTTTTACAATAACAAAGTGTGGCAAGTAAATGTTTTAAAATACTTCATTGAATTTGACGACGAATTCGTCAATAAAACCTCTTGTTGTTTGATTATCTTTGATTTATACAAATACATTTTAAATTTGCCAGCTAGTTTACAATATAAAACGTTTTGGTAATTAATTAGGGAACTAAGTTAGTAAACTCAAGTTAACATGGCTATTATTTGTAGTACCAAGCACGAAATATACAAAAAATTCTTACTGTATACCTTTGCACGGGATATAAAAACAATTGACTTCATATCTTAAAACTTTTACCCAAAAATTTTCTTTACAATTTAATTTTTTTTTAACAAAGAATCGCTTTCACTTAATATTTCATTTATACTTTCTATTAAATTTAAAGAATTTGTTTAACATTTTTACTTTTTACGAAATGTTTTGCCAAAAAAATTACCATTTCAATTAGGAGCTCAATTAAGTATACCATTTTTCCAGCCAGACTTTTGTACCATAATTTATTTATAAATTATGCTGGCTTGTGTGCAATGAAAGACTTGTGCTGGCCATGCGTCTACCATTGCCAGACAAAATGATTAATTCTCCTTTCATTTCATCATATTTTGGGTAAGTCATATGCCTTTACCGTAAAACAATGAATGATGCCCCTTTTACAGATGTACCACGTCGGATACATTTGCAAAAGCCCTCAAAGTATGCCTTAGTTTTGTATAAATTGAAATCGTTAAAGTGTGCATTAGTTTGGGGCGTCTCACAGCCATTTTTTTATATAAGGTACAATATTTTCCATTTGTTTTGGCGTAATATTCAAGGTTCTTGCTTTCATTAAGGTCATTTTTGTGTTTGCTGGAACATATTGAGGATGACGATTAAGGACATGATTTGGAAGAGGAGAGTCGTTAGAGAAAATATTTGTTATGAACAGCTACAACCTTAATCCGTCACAGCCTAAATGTATGCTTTATATTTGCAGTGTGCAAAACAGTGCGAGAAAGGCCGGCCTAAAAGGAGGCTTTTATAAGAAATTTCATAGACGATGTATTCTTAGAGGTTGACCTAAAAGTAGTCTTTTATAAAGTAATTAAATTTCTTCGGCGGCTTTCACTTAATTTACTTAGAGGTATTTTTTACTATTAACGACGCTTTGCTTACGTTCTCAAAAAGCCATTAAATGATATTGCAGACTTTCAGGTAAGCAAGCCAATTATATTCTTTTTCCTACCGTTCTCTTTGAGCTTATGTTTTATAGAAAATTGATTTCTTTCATTTCACATTTGAATAGCACAAAGAGAACCACGAGCACAATAGCAAAAATGTTTGCTTCATTTGATTTTCTTTAATTAGTAAAAAAAAATATTCCCTTTCTTAAATAAATTAGAACTTTTATGAAGTCAATCTAAGTTTTAATTTCCCCCTCCTGCTAGACGCTTTTATGTTTAAAGTATTTTGAGTAAATTTCCCATTGATTAAATGTTAGTTATACGAAAGAAAAAAAAAAGAACAGAATCTAAAGCATACCTTCAGACGTAGTGTAATGCATTCTTTTGAGCACAAAGAATATATATTTGCCATTATAATAATGCCATTGTTGGGAAAACTGTTTCATTTCCCTTTCGTTTCTTATGATGGAATATCAAAGCTCCCTCAAAGTATGCTTTGGAATATGCATAAATAATTGTTGCACAAAAGATACACAATTAAAATCGTTTTAATTGTTTTCCTTTTGTTGCCTTATTTTGCATTTTGCTATAGTAAATAAACAGAAAATTAATATAACCAATAATTATTGTATGACGCTAAGGCTATATTTACATTAGAACAGTTTGACAGATTCCATTATTTAGAATCACTAAAGGTCGAAAAACGGTATTAAGTTTTCATTTGTTATAATATTTACCCAAAATTATACAAAACAAGTAAAAACGTTGTTAAGCTTGGCCTAGCCGAACCATACATACCCTCCACCGTCCCTACGCAAATAAAGCGCAAAAGCACCAATGTGTGCGTTCGTAATTTCAGCCAAAAGTACTTTTAAATTACTCTATATTTGGATTGTAGCAAATATTGCTTTTATTTAAGCTCCCTATTGACTATCGTCCGTTTTCGCCATAAGGGACGTTTTTTGGGCCGCTTGAGTCCAGCAACTATGCCATCTTTTAAGGTATTTAATGCGTCCAAGAGTGCATATTGAGTGAACTGTAATACGGACTGTTTTTAGGGTCCATGAGTCCTACCCTAATCTGATCCAACTCTTTAAAATAAATTCATATTTAGATTCGCAGCAAAGTTTGCTTCAATTAAAGAACCCATATGTCCATATTTACCAGTGATTGCTCCTTTTGGTCATACGAGTATGAAAACATTTTGGGTCGATAAGTCTAAACCCCAATATCGTTAAGTCTTAACCCTAGGATGGATAAATCCAAACCCCAATGTCAGTGTAATTTTGAAATTAATCCATGCTAGAGTTCGTAGTAAACTTTATTATTTTATAATCTTTAATTTTGACAATACGGGCCGCTATTTGGGCCTATATTGTCCTGGACTCTGAGTCCCAATCTCAGTCAATTCGTAAAAATTCAGCCATATTTGGAATAGTGGTGAAATTTGATGTTACTTGGTTGCCTAGTTTTGACCACTGAGGCCCTTTTTGGCTATGTGTCTCATTAGCAATTACAGTCCGATCTAACCAATAAATGCATTTTAAGTTCGTACTGATTATGCCTTCAATTACAGGTACCCCCACATACATATATTTTTATATTTACTACGGTTCCCTTGTTTTGGCCACCGTGGCCGCTTTTTGGGCCCCTATGTTTTCAATCTAACAAATGCATAAATGAATTAGATTCTTGCTGAAATTGGCTTCAATTTGAGGATAGGGCTGTCTATATTTGTTTTGGTTGGTTTTTGGCAGTCATAAGGCCTTTTTAGAAAATTGTTTTATCTATGATTGAGCAGAAGTCCATGTTTAAAGAATTTTTTTTTTTTGTTTGAACCACAGAGGACTTTTTTGGGCCACTACAGCCCATAGTTACAAAAAACAACCCCATTTTGGATATATTTAGTTCGTCCTTTCTAACGGTCGCCAGCTAAGAGTCAAATGGAGAACAAAAAAAACAACTAAAAAAAATGTACTTTTAACGCATTTTTTAGGCTGTCCTTTCCAACAAAAAAATATGTACACTCCTTCAGAGGAGTGTATAAAAATATTTTGCGCATTTAAAACAAAATTTTAAATATGTTTTTTCGGCAAAAATTTTATTATTTATATTTTATATAATTTTATTATACACCTCAATCTTTTTCAAATTCATTAAATTTATTGGCATCAATGTCCAAGATTCACCAATTTAAATTTTCAAATAGGTCATTTGCTGAATTAGTACCATGTTAAAGACTCGGATTTTGGTTTCGCAACGCCTTCGTTTTTGCTTGTAAAGAACTGCAGCTGTATTTATCGCTCATCTCTGCCATCTTTAAAGTCATTTCATTATCTTATCTTATTGCCATGACTCCGCCAATCCACCAAAGCACTATTGTCATGGAAAAAGAACAATTTTCATTTATAATTTGCAAGAAATCTGTAAAGGATGTGCCTTTGATGTTTCTGGATTTTTTTGCTTTTTTGTGAATTTTAATTACGGTTTTCTTATTTTCATTAACTCATGAATTGTCTGTCGTTCAGATTAAAATTTTCTTTAAAGAATGGTAGAATATATTACATCATAATTTTCTTTAATATAATTTAAATATAGATACAAGTGTTCTCAAGCCGGTTAATCCCTTTTCGTTGTGGAACAGAAAAGGGATTAACTTCATTAAAGCTCTTTTTCATACTGGCTCCAAAAAGAATGTTTGTTGCCATCAGCACTATCCTCGGTGCTATTTGATCATTTGAGTTTTTTTCTAGCCGCTATTGAATCTATTTTTCTAGATTCAGATTCTACTGATTTGAGATTCTACTGCACTAAAGCCGCATTTTCCGTCCGATCTTATGTTTATACTTTGCTCTTCAAGTCTGAAATATAAATTATCTTAATTTAATGTTATTGGCAACTGTAAAACCATTCAATATGTACCTACGTTTTAAAGTATGTATAATATTACATTTTGAATCCCAAAAGTATGCCATTGTTTACTTTGTTCATAGCAACCCTCAAGGTATGCTTAAGTATCTGACATTTCTGTATATCCAGAAGTACGATAAAAATAACATCGTTTGTATTGTATGTGCTGCTGCCGATTTTTTTGTAACGTCCCTCAATTAATGGTGATATTGTAGAGTCTGCTTTTAGGCAAAACTTATAATTAAGTTATTTATTGGCCTGGAGCGTTAATTATATTTTACGCTCATTAATCCCTGCACACAATTGATTAATTGGAAAGTCAATTTCACAGTTGAGTCAAGGCAATAATAACAAAGCATATAAAAGGGCCTGAAAGAGACATTTCTAGGATTTTCTGTGTTGAACGAGAACAATTGACAGGAGTACCTGAAAGTATACATTGTAGTAACTGAAAGTATACTGTGGTACCTGAAAGTATACTTTGTAGAACCTAAAAATATACTTTGTAGTACCAAAAAGTATACTTTTAAACATGTTTATTATAATTCTTAGTTTGATGTGTGCAGCAAATATTTTATATTTAATTCTAAATTATACTCAAAAGGATATTCAGCACATTATACATTACACATTTATTGTCTACAAATTTGCGAACAATATTTACATTTTTCTGTTTTTTTAAATTTGATTAGTATTTACTTTTGGTACGACAGAACAGCACATCACAAAAAATACATTTCCTACGTTAGGGCGTTAATGAGAAATACGTCCTTCCTTTTGTTCAACAACCGAATAAGAAATTAACATGAATTTAAATAAACGACTTAATAAATTGCGATATAAATTGCATACTTTTATACTTACAGGCACAAACACACAGACAAGCTCCCTCAGAACGAGGAATGCCTTAATTTATGGTTTTGGCCAAAAGTCTGCTATATAATTTCATGCTTAATCGAAAGCGGAATCAAAAGTTATTTAGCAATATACAATTAATATAATAGGTATAGAGAACTGCGAAACGAAAAAACCGCAAATAGAAACGAAGCGAAATATTTTAAGAAGCATAAAAGCAAAAGATTTCGAGTATTTCATGGTTTGTTTGAGAGGACAATTACTAATTTTAGATTTCGACGAGTCGATAGTCTGGGTTATTAAGTCTTGTTTTTATAGTATGTTCATGGGGGCTAAAAGGGGTTTCCTCGACAATAAAAGGGATTTAGTTTCCGTTATGAGTAAGTTTCTCGAGGATCTATGTAGGTGTTTCAAATGGCCGTAGATTTGTTGTCTAAAAAGAAAAAGATGCTAAAAAACTCCAAATCTAGAGCTCTTAGCTCTTGGTGTCCCATTCAAAAATTTTTATTTAGACCTGAAGCTTCCAAAAAATCCAGTTGTCTATGAAAAGAAAACTCCACCAATCGATCGTCATCGATTTTTCCTCTGTCGCCTGTTTTGTTCCTTTGGATATAACCTTTGGAGCGTCGTAACCGTTGCCTTCGTGCCTGTGCCTCTCCTTCTTCTATGGAATATTTAAAATTACGACTTGTGCACCACCAACGGAAACCTCTTCTCTAACGCCATTAGTATTGATTTACAGAAGAACATTTTTTTGCCTACTCTTTCTGTTGATACTAATTCTAATAATAAAAGACCTTTATTAACTTAAAATGTATGGATTTTTGTGACACTGAAGTTTGAGTTCCGAAATTTAATTACTGCCAGCTTAGGGATATTTCATCCTTTCGAATTATTGCTCTGGCGAATTTGTCCGACAATCTGGTTGATAAACGTTTTTGGGCGCCTTCTGTTTTGGTGAGACGATTTAATCCTTGTGATAGGCCGTTAAGGTGCGGTGCAGTTGAGTGGCCGCCTGTCTCAAATAACTGACAGACCGGCTACCGATACTGTACCAGAATGTTCGTGAGTCGAATACAAAACTAATTCATTCATTCAGCCTAGTTTGTTATAAGTGCCTTGCAACAGACTCTACAGAAGTTTATTCATATCCGTCCTTAATTTAATAATGCAGCCGTGAAAGGGCCCGACCCTGATTTAAGGCCCTGACGCTCTATAAGTCACATTTTAAATCCGATCTTGCTCAAATATGGCAAACTTTGTAATGAGTGACGATAAGTGAATGATTTTAGATGCTGGTTTTGCGACGAGAATTCCGAACAAATAGGACTACGTGATTAGTATCCAGCTCCTGGAAATTTAAATCCAAATATTCAATGACGTATCAGTGCCACTATGAGAAGTCGGATGTGGTAATTACTCAGATCAGCTGAATTTGAAACTATCTCTCAAGCTGTTGGACTATTGTAGCATTATAAAAGCCGAAATTACGGCTATTGGAACTGCCGCACGGCAGGTTCAGTATTATGGAATGAAAACTTCATATTTACTGACAGCAAGGCGGACCTTAGATCTCTGGGGAATGTATACACCACTTTCAAAATTGCCGAAGTATGACGGACGTCTCTGGAGGAGACAGCGATAGGTTCCTGGACATAGGGACGTTGATGATTATTGTTCAGCAGACTCGAAAAAAACTGGCGCCACACAGAACTCAAATCAGTGTAGTGGTGATATTGGCATTACTCTTGCGTGGGATAAAAACTCTTTCTCTATTGCCAAGGATGGGTGCGAAAAGAAACACACTTACGATACATACAGACCAGAGGGATCTTTCCTTGTATGGATGACTAGAGAACGCGCACTGCGATCTAGTTTTTGTTACTAGTAAGTTTAAGTTGCTCTTCCTTTAAAGAGGAAGAGACCTAGAAAAGTTCTAAATCTAGTTAGCTTTGTATGTATCACTCAAAAATTTAATATTTTGAGCTCCTGAAGCTTCCCCAAAATCCAGTTGTATATAAACAAAAACTGCCAAGGATCCATATCAAAACCTCATTGAGGTCATCAACACCCACTGGTCTTTGGGATTATACGCTATACGACTTCTGTGGGTGTTGCAACAATGAAAAGGAGAAGAAGACAACAGAACATCTTCTATGCCACGGTGATTAAGGCAGGGTCTATACCATTAACATGTTAACAGGCAGGCTTTAGCATAAAAGATGCTGTGGCCAGGTAGACTAGGACGAATAATTCGCGACGAGTATACGGTACTACAACTAGATTTACTCATAGACCCAAGTGACCTTTGCTTTGGGCGGCTAACAATTTAGCCTTAACTAGTTGTTTTCTTTATTAAGAGCTAGAAGGTACTTAATGTATCTTTAAGAAAAGGTATTAAGAGAATGTTTCTCTGTATCTTAAAGAATATTTCGTTTCCGTCATCGCCTAATTGTGGATACACAATTTTAATATAATCTGCTTTGTCAGTTATCAAAAAGGAGTTGGTCAATTTATGCATTACAGCGGCTAACTACATTTGTAATAGTTAAATGCTGAGATTAGGGTTCCAAACCTAGTACGAGTATTTGTATAAAAGTTACTTGCTTAGCGAAATGTCCCATGGTCGCTTAGCCATCGTGTAAGGTGTTATCGTAAGTTATTTATTTAATCACCCGAAGCCATAAGTTTTAGTGTCACTAGAGTAAAATCAAGAACATTTAAGTTGTCCTTTACTTTTATATGAAAATAAAAGTATCAAGTTCGTAAAATTTTACACTTAACCTTACAGAAAGATAAACCGAAGAGTACAGACTTAATAAAAGTCCGAATTAATTTGTTAAATACTTTAAATTCTAATAAATTTGTAATAACTTTTTCATTGCTCTGGTTTGGATGTAGAAATGCGTTTTTGCCAGTCTGCCTAAAAGTATGCAGCACAAGTGATTTTAAATGTTATCCCCTTTAATATGCTATGGTTTTTTGCGAGATTTTTTCTTTTGTACCCCCCCTAAACGTTAATAATTAATAAAGTTAGTGTTTAGTCTGTTGTGCAAAAAAACACTTTTGCAACACAACCATGAAATTATGTGTAGTCGAAATTTATGCAAAACAAATTAAAATTGCGTTATACTTCTGCCATCATCGCAGGAGTCTGAGTGCTGAAGGCAGCCAGTGAATGGTGGCCTACAAAGAGGAAACTATTTTGTACGCTTTTAGTTTGCCATTCACAGAAAGAAAAAAGAAAAATTATTTCGTTGCCATAAATATTGTTTTTGATTGTATTAATTCATGGCATATTTTTAGTTATAATTCTCCATTATTTACAATGACTTTCAAGGTCACCACGGCAGTCGAAAGAATAGGAGCAAGAAAACCCCCCAGCAAACTGAAAGCGAAGCAGCAGCAGACGATGGAGGAGAAGGACCAGGAGGAGAAGACAATTTGCTCTGGCATTAAATGTTACATTTGTAGCACTTACAGCGATTCACTGTTTGAAGGCTTCAGCGTGTCAGGGAGTGTGTTCCTGTGACTTACAGCGAGTGAATACAAGTATACATTCGAGGATGTGTGCGTCTGATTGTGCCTTTTTATTATTTTATGTGATTTATTTGCGTTAGGCAGTGGTGACACGCAATAAACAACAAGAAACACAACAACAACAACACGGGCAGTTCGAGAACAACAACATTAACATCGTTCGGTAGCGATTTGTTGCTGTCTGTATTTGGAACGTATTGTGTAGCATACCTTAAGGCTGTAAAGGTAAATAATTTAGAAGTATAACATTAGGGGCTCGCTTAGATTTCATGCCATTCATTTCCCTTTTACCTTTTTCAGCAAGAACAAGACATTTTCTGAAGTAAAATACAATTTCCTGACTTTCAGAGCAAACCAACGACAAAACAGACGTCGACAACATAAAAGGGCAAACGAGAGAGCGAGTAAGCAGATGATACGCAACGTACGCAAAAAAAAGGTAAGGAAAATGCGAATTAATTACAATAAATATTTCACTAGGATGCAAAAATTAATTTCGGATTTCATTCTTGACGTTCAGTTGGGTGGAGGGGTTGGGTGGAAATGTTTACGGGTTGCCACTTTACTGCTTTTAGTGACGTCAAACCAGAAACTGCCCTCAAAAAAAAAAAACATGGAATTTTGTAACGACGTCATTAGGTCTGTGGGGAAATGCCAAAGCATTACGAAATTGGCCAAAAGAAAGGCAATTTAAATGGCAACAAGAACACATGGAAATACACTTTATAAGGACTAAATGGAGACACTTCATAAGGACTTGAAAAGGGGAAAGTAAGGAGGATTATACCCTGGTTACTGTCGCTTCATATATAAATAAAAAAGACTTGAATTTCAATTGGTATCTTTTTATACCCTCCATCGACGAGTGGTATACTAAATTTGTCACTCCGTTTGGAACACCACGAAATATTGATTGGTAATTATGTGAAGTATACAATATTGATCGCCGTAAAATTCGAAGAAGATCTATAATTCTAAGAAGCACGACTAGCGGTCGAATGAATCAATCTACGACCCTGCAATTTATCTTAATGATGGCTTATGGTCATAGGCTGTTTTTGATTTTTAATTCCCGAAATAAGCCCAGGGGAAAAATGTTACCCCTTAAGGGACTGTACTCAAAAAAATACACAATTTTTTTCAGTGCTTGCAAATCCTATGTTTTTGTGAACCGACAATAGTTAAAATGTGTACTGTTAGTTAAGACGCTAATAAGTGCCGCAAAAAGAGAGCAAAGTTGCCGGACGTATTGGCTCATGTGGCCCAAAAAACGTACCGCATGGTTAACATAGGCGATCAATAACCAATATGGGTACTCAAAGTATAGTAAATTTTGATAAGAATCCAAATACAGATTAATTTTGAAGATTTGGCTGAAATTAGGTTCGAACTCAACAGCCGAAATGGCCAAAAAATTGAAATTTTTTACCCTTTATCATCGTAGGAATGGTGGAGGGTATATAAGGTTTTTTCTTGTTTATATGAATTTAAATATTTTAAATATCAAGTGGAATATTCTAAACCTCAAATGGAATATTTTGAAATTTAAATGGAATATTCTGAAATTCAATTGCAGTTTTCTAGTCTTATATGATGCCTTTTTAATTTTATAAGAAAATTTCTGATTATTAAACGGTTTTTTGGAATTGTAAAATCAATTTCTGAATTTTAATTGATATTTTCTGAATCACAATTGAATAGCTAACGAACAAAACCAGAACAGGGCTACATTTTGTGAAAATTAGACAAGAAACTTGAATATTTTTCAAATTAAAAATCATAAAGACAATTTTGAGGACAGGCGGCCTAAGTCACACTTAGGGTTTTTCCACAATGGTCAGTTATAGAATTTTATACAACATGTCCCTTATTTTCTAAAGGGCGGTGCCAATCTAGGTTCCTTTTTAAAAAATAAAAAAATATGTGTTTATGTCGTTTTCGGAATATTTTGAATTGGAAATAGAATCTTTTGAATTTCAATTTAAATTTTCTGAAATTTAATTGATGTCTTTTCAGTTTTATTTGAAATTTCTGAATTTTTAATTGATATTCTTTCTACACTTGAATAAAACCAGTAAGGTGTTCCTTTTTGTGTAAATACGATTTGAAACGTGAATTTAATCCAGATTAGAAATCACACCAAAAGCAATCTTGTGGACAGGCGGCTTCAGTCACACTCAAAATGTTCAACTATAGATTGGTATACAACATGTCCTTTATAAAAGGTGGTGCAAATCGAAGTTTATTTTTAAAACTTAAAACAATTATGGCTTTCAGAATATTCTGAATTTGAAATATCTTTTAAATTTTCTGGATTAAAATTGATGTCTTAATTTCTTATGAAATTTCCAAATTTGTAATTTATATTACCTGAATTAGAATTAAAAAGGTATTGAATTAAACCAGAATAGGGTTAGTTTATGTGAAATTATTTAAGAAACTTGATGTAAATTGGATATTATACCAAAGGCAATCTTGTAGACAGACGACCTATATAACCCTCAGGGCTTTTCCAGAATGATTGGCTATAGATCTGTTACAACAAGTCCCCCATTATCTTTCTATCTTTAATTGTTTTTTCAAAAATATAAAATATATGGTTTTCGAAAAACAATTGCAGCAAGGCTTTCTGAAGAGGGTTGTCACGGACCCGAAATCATGATAAAAGTAGTGTGCAGCCACGAAAATCAATGTCACTTTGCCATTTTGTTTAAAACTTGTCTTCTATTTAAATATAGAAAACAAGAGGTCTTGAGCCGGTTTAATCCCTGTTCAATGTTTTCCCTAATTTGTAAAATTGTGGTTCAAATCTGCGTTTCTTTTTTTAAAATATAAAAAAAAGATATTCTTAGACAGAGCGGACATTTCCTTTATTTGTGGAACACAATTTTATTCCTGGGGCTGTTTCGGTTAGTTTTAAGTAGAGCTTCTTGTCCGCCAAATTTCCCCACACCTTATTGACGTTTTCGTCGTACATGGTCCTGTTGTTTAGTAAATCATATCGGTTACTAAAATAAAGACTAAGTCGACTACTCCAATAGGCAGGCAATTGACATCGCCGAGACGGATTATAAACTAAGTTGGCATATAAAAGATCAAAGTCCGTGTCTTCAATATCTGGTTTATCATGCCTCTGAAGCAATCACACTTAACCAAAATGGAGTTTCATGTAGCATTTTCAAAAAAAATGGGCCAATGATGACAGCGCTCTAAAATTCGTACCGAACTGTCGCTTTCTGGGGTTGCTTAGGCTTATTGACGTCAACGTGGGGGTTTTCCGAACCCAAGACTCGACAGTTTTGCTTGTTATAATAGCAGGCGGGTTTTAAATGCAGATGATTTCTAATAAAAAGTCGTTATCTATTTCGAGGCAAGGCGGATGGTCTTGTGAAAAGATTGCGCCCAGCAATGCCTGCCTTCTTATGTTGCTTGGAAACATGCTTATTACATTCTTCTCTCATATCAAATTTACGCAAGGTTAAATTGCAGAACCAGGCATTTCATGCTCCCTTTTATGGGAAGGATGGCCTATGGAAAATGTTCTCCTATAATGTCTTAAAAATATTGCAAGAAAAAAAGTTTTCAACTAAAAAATTGATTAATTTAACATAATAAAACATAATTTTGATGTTTTTTTTAATTTTTAATATTTCCTTTTCTAGAATTCTAACCAATGAACTTCTGATTCCCTTTTCGATAATCTACGTACATTATGGGTGTGTTATCGATAAAAACGGCTTATATAAGTATATCTTCAATGCCCATCGCTGTGACGACCACCTCCCGTGCTGTCTACACTCACTAGGCAAGAAGGGAGCCAAAAATGTTAACTGGATATCTATCATTGAATATTTCTTGGGCTTTTAGCAGACCTTCTCAAAGAATGCACCAACGAATGAGCATGGGATTGATTCAAGGCCTTCTAGCAGGACTTCTTAGAGAAAAGACATAAGGATAATTTTATGTCTAAAAACGCCTCCGGATTGCCTTTTTTTTAAAGTCATTAAGAAATGTGTATTGGATCTAATAAGAAGGCCTTCTAAAAAGTCCCTTACGGGAAAGCCTAGCATATTTTCGGCCGGAACTCAACTTCTCTTCCGTTACCTCTGAAGGATGGTCTGCAAACACGGTCCTGTACCTCTAAATGGTGAGTCAATAAAGAACATTGCTAGATCTTGGTATCTATGTTAAAGGACTTAGTCGCACACTCTCGCCTGCGGGGCATGTGTATGACTTAAAATGTAAAAATATTGGTCTGGACCTCTTGTTTAAAGCCGGATCGGGACGAATCGACTATAACCCATCATATAAAGATTCCCTTTAACCTTTAAAAAAGGTTCGCTTTAAGGGTCCCCAACAACAGATCAAATAAAAGCGACACCTCACAATGAACGTAAATAAATTGAATAGGACGCTCTAGTATAGAGCATGTGGACAGAATGTGGAACTTTTAGAACAAAAAAAATCAATTGTTCGTCTCTCAAAGGACAACAGACAAAAACGAAAGAAGGACAATGATAAGATGGCAGCAGACAGTTCGGGGATATGAGATAAAAAAAAAACGGCAAAAAGAAAAACAAAGGACATTGTAGAGAAAAATTAAAAATTGAGAGCATATATCAAAGCCTTAATAAAAGCACAGGAAGCAGACAAACTTGGCTCTGTCCGACAAAAGACAAGAGTCTACGATGACTACAGATACAAAAAATAAAACATACAAAACAACGTACATCAAACAGGAGCTGTTAATTAAAACGTCCTGTCGCAATGTCCATAACTGTCATTTGCTCAATAAATACGGGTACTTTCAAACAAAAAACTTGGCATGCCCATTAAATTGTAGGGAAATCAGCCTTAGCCACTTCCTCTGACACTTAAAAAGTCTTAAGACACCAACATCTTTAACCACACCTCAAAGGAGAAAGGGGAAGATTTAAACGAAAATGATAAAGAGCCTGTCACCCGAAAAATTCAAACATTTCAAAGAGCTAAAGTTCAAATTTTTAAGGAGCTGTTAGCAAAAGACGAAGATGAGGAAGAGGAAATAAAACTTAACATCTCGCAATGATGAGAATGACTGCTTTAAAATATTAAGATTGAAATCTCAATTTCTTTGAAATAAGACAAAAACCTTAAAATGACTTGATAGATGTCGTTTTGAGATGAAAAATGGCTTTAACGAAAAAATGTTTAAAAACAATCCGCTTCTTCATTCTTATCTGTTTAAACGACAGGGGTGTCATTTCAAGCTTAGGTTGAAATCCTAGGGTAGGAACTAGAGCCGCCCTATCGACAGAAAAACAGACTCCAATATTTCATAACTAAACTTTAGAGTGGTCAAATTTGTTTTTGGCAATAAAGGACACCTCACATTTGTGTTCTTCGATTATTTCTAAGTCCAATAGTGATAGAAAATGTATGTCCTCGTATGTGTAAGATCCAATCTAATGGAAAAAATACTCGAGTAATTGCAGAATTCCCCCCTAGAAAATGAAAGGGCCTTCAAGAAAGTCTTTTTATCTGCATTTCTACTCTCATTTTAAATTCACAAATGAGCGAGCTTGTCAAGAAGTTAAAATCCGTGGGAAAACACAATTTCATCGAACAATTGAAGAATTTCCCACAAGGAAAAAGAAAGGACCCAGCAAGGCCTTCTAGAAAGTCTTTTTAGGGTGCTCGAAGTCCTGCTTGCTGTATTCTACTCTTATTTTTAATTAATTAGATTGCAGAGCAAATCCTTCCACACTCTCTTTTGCTAGAAGGCCTATAAAAACGATCTTCTAGAATGACCTTAAAAAAGAAATCTAATTGAGATACTATTTTTAATTATGTAAATCGAACCTTCGACCTTTTGGTTTCGACTGCGACATGCCACGTTTTGGCCTACCATACTAAACGACATATGATTCTTCAGTGCCCATTGCTTAATAAGCGACTTTTGTATCTTCACATCGCTGTGACGAATACCTTCCGTGCTGCATTCACTCACCAGATATAGTAGCATGCCTTCCTCAGGAAGGAAGCCAGTAATGTATCTTCTCCCTCTTTCAGGCCTCCTCAAAGAATGTACCAACAAATAAGTAGAGATTTAAGTACAACGCCTTCTAGTAGGCCATCTTGGATGCACGAAAATTTGTGGGGTATCCGTTTTCATGTGCAAAGAACGCCTTCAGGAATGCCTAATTTTAGAAGGCATCACCTAAATTGTATTGGATCTGAAATGAGGGCTTTCTATATAGAATGTCTTACAGGGAGGCCTTTTTTTCTTCTGTGGGTTGGCCACGATTACTAGGTCAAGAATAATTTTCCTAAATTTCTACGACAGCTCGCGATATTTTAAAAAAATATAGCTGAAAAACGCACACTTTTTTGACATTTCCTGAAATGATTTGCAATTTAAGCGATTTTATAAACGTAGTAATAAAAGAAATCATTACTTACAGGCTTATCACAAGATGGAAAGGACACTGGCGTAGTCGGAAGAAAGAAAGGCTAACTGCTGATCTTTTCAAAAAGTTTAGACTGCATGGACGAATATTGATCCCGATGTGAACGAGAACAAAACAATGTTTATAATGAAAACTGCTTAAAACGTAACGATAGAACAAATGCGACATGGCTGAGCCGTCTGGTCAAGGTAGTGAAAAAATTGGTCGACCTTGTGTCCGCCATTAATAATGCCATTACCGAAATTAAAACTGGAATAAGATGGCAAATAGATATCATTTTGAGCTCTGCAAACAGCTGAGGATCTTTGACCTCTCTGGACGAAAGAAAATCGGGAAGTACAAAGAAAAGATGGGATACAGGTAAGTACTTGTATTTACTCGATCATTGCTTGAAAAGAGTTCGATTTGTATTCAATGCTATCTATTACGAATTGTAAATTCGAAACTTTTCTCTTTTTCTTTAAATCTTTTCAAAAACCATTTTTGGTTTACTAGTAAAGCAAGCATTTATTAGTTCAATCGGCTGCCGCCCTTTTTAAGATACCCTTCACCAGTCGATTCAAATAAGGGTTGTTTATTGAAAATATATAGTATCGGCTGATCAATCTAGAGGTATTTTTTCAATATAAAAAAAATACAAAAGTTCAAATCAGGTGTGAAATCTTTATTGTTCATTCGAAAGGACATTATATGCCATACATTTTTTGAATACAATTTCCATCAAGTGTTGGCCGGGTCCAATTTTGGATGACTCGTTCGATTTTTTCGACCGGTATGGCGAATTGCTCGATAACCGTAGTGTAAGTCTCTCCACACAACTCACGCGTAATCTGTGAAAAAAAACCCCTATTGAAACAATACATCTACATTGATGTATTCTGTGCAAAAATACATTTAGATATACTTACACCGTTGATTTCGCGGTGTAAGTCTTTCCATGATGAAATGGCAAACAATACAGAAAAAAAATAAAGTTTTACACAACTTACTTTAATCAGTAAAAAAAACACCTATGGAAAAAATACATCTAGATTGATCACGCGATTTGTATTTATAGAGTACTTTTCTAAGAGGACCTTCCATTTCTTTAAGTTTCAAAATTCCATAATTCAGTGTTAGTATCTGAGGGCGTTTTCAAATCAATTCCGCCCAAACTCATATAAATCGTTCAATAATTATTCTTCCAATTATTTTTTATGATTTTCTTTAAAAGAAATTATTGTTTGAAGAGAAAACAAGCAAAAAAAGTCTGCCACTATGGTATACAGAAGACTGATAACTTCTTCAGCGAATTTAACAAAGATCCGATTAAAAATTTGACTTTTAGAGCGACACGAAATATAATTTCGAGCGCCCTTTTTAGATGGAATTTTAGATAGAATAGAGTATATAAAGCATATTACGCGCAAAGCTAGATTGGTCGAAAATGTAGTTTGTAGAGCTGCGGGCTTAAAATCGGGGGACATTTGTACGATGGCTGTATGAAAACACCGTCTTATTTCACCGGGTCAGTTACGGATCTCTCACAGCGCTCTTTATTAAATTTGAGCGAGCTTGAATAAAAAATGTAGGGGCCAAAGCAAACATTAACCAATGTGGTTAAACATCACCATTTCATTTATAGCTTCAAGAGCGGCAGAACCTAAAATCAGGAGGACCTTGCTGTAAAGGCTGTAAACACATAAACCAATATTGCCTAATTTAACCTGGCTAGGTTTAAGACCTTCCACTATGGTAAATTTAAGCAAATTCCAATTTAGCTTTTGGCCTTTAAGGCGATAGGAACTTAAAAATAAAGGGACCTTTTTGTGGAGCCCATAAGAAAGTTATAAACCGATCTCTAGCAACGCACTATTTTAAATTAAAGCAAAATTCTTTCCTCAAATCGGAAGAGACTTTTGTCTGGCGGCTATTTGAAACCATGGTTCAATAAGGCCCACTTTCACCAGAGAAATTGGTAAAGAACCGACTTTAACATGAAGCTTTTGAGGTGCAGGTTCTGAAACCGGAAAGACCTACACACAGAGAAAAAATCATTTGGAAGCCACAGAAGTATCGTTGTAAAAGAAAATATTCCGTTGTCATCACCGAATGTTTTCAATCATAATAAATATTTGGTATTGTGCACACAACCAATAGATCGTTTACACTAATAAAATACGGCAAAACATTTTTTCGTCGCAACCGGTGGTTGTAGCAACCCATAGTTTTGTAGAATTTTAATTGTAGCAACCAATTATTAGTGAAAATAACAAACGATTTCAAATAATGGGTTGCTAGTTGGCAAAGCTTCGAATGAAGGCTTCTTGAAAAAAACACTCAAATATTTATAACTTCAAGCCGATTAGAATAAAGTGTATATAATCTAATATATAATCCCAATATGGAGGAGTATTTCCCCTTGGCCGAGATCCCCATAAGCCGTCATCGTGCTAAATTTTAGGATCCTAGGTTGATTTGTTTGAGCACGTGCTTTCAACGGACGGATGTACACACGGACGGGCGGATGGACACATGGACGGACAATCCTAATTGGACTTAAAAGATGTACTTTATAGGGTCTCCGGTCAGTATTTCGTAAGACCCTTTCCTCTTTTCGGTGAAGGGTACGAGTATAAAACCTGGCCCGATATGGACCAATTTTAATAGTGTTTTTCATTATCCCGAATCTGAACTATGTGCAAAGCTTAGTCGAGGTCGGTTCAAATTTGCGATCTATTTTTAGATTACAACAATTGATGGGTAGACAGACAAACAGAAATCGTTCAAGAAAACCAGAGAGTGATTCTAAATCGATTCCCATCTTCTTTCGTTGTAAGTGATACTTCATTAGCATAAAGTTGTAATATCCTGAATGTGATGTAGGATATAAAAATACATTTTCCTATCGAGCTTAACGGCAAATGTTAAAAAAAATTAGCTGGCCAGAAAATACACCCTTCAAATTCCTTCTAAATTCCTTCTAAACTCTGGGTCAGAACAATAAATTGTAGTAATTTTTGTTAACCTTGCCTCTAAAGGTGATCTTAAACAGAAGCTACCCACTCTTCTTTCCGTGCTGATGGCCCCTGCCGTAGAGCTTACTTGGATCACGTTTCTGTTTGTAACAAGCATCATTTGTTATTTTTCACTCGCAAATCTAGTAGAAGAGAACGCACTCATCAAAATTTAACGAGTGTTAATGAATTTTCATAAGCCACATTTTCGCCATGGAATTCGTCCCCCGGAAATATCTTTCTACGCCATTCGCGCGCCTGTACATACACACACACCGCAAAACTCAAATAACGCCATTATCCTGCGGCCTTTGCGAGAAACGGCTAATAATGAAACAGGCCATAAATTTCAGTTTTAAATGTCAAAAGAGTTTACAAAGTCGTTTTGTTGGCTCTTCTCCTCCTTTTTTCTGGTGTATTTTTGCTGCGAAATGTGCGAAATGTACAGCCGAGTCAGTTTGGGATTGTGGAAAATGTCCAGCAAATATTGATTTGTTTTATAATAATGATAAGTACAACAACAACTACGTGAATGTGAAAATAATCGTGTTTATTCAAGCAACCCTGTGAAATATATACTGGCCACTATAACAGTGGCTGGTTAGGAAAAACAAAGTACGTAGAGAAAATGTTGCATGTTTTGCTGCTGCCAAACGGAAACGGAAGTCTTTAAAGTGTCTTAGGCAAACACATACACACTATTATGGCTAAAAAGTAAGGCTTTGGAATTGCTTAAAAAGGTCTACAGTAATTTATAAAATTTAACGAGGTCTATACACCGCTGTAAACTTCAAAGTAAGGGTCATGTTGAGAGCAACTCTTTTGAAATTTGATAAAACAACCCGAATTTCGTTCAAACAATTTGCTAAGAAAAAAACTAAGGCTTACTTTTATTATTATTTAATAATCTACGCAATATGTCCCGGGAATGTGTTCTTGGGCGATTTAATTTCTTTATCTCCCATATTGGAATATTATGACCATGGCAAAACTGTTCTAAATTGCTTGTGGTTGGTCACCATGAAAGCTGAATCATGTTATGTTCAAACCGAGAAAAAAATAGCAGATCTCACATTCCTCTCGATAACAAACAGCTCTGATCCGTTTGTTTTTTCTTCTTTCTTTGTCAACATAAGCGAAGAGTCAGTCTGCTGTCAAAAACAGAAAAAAATAATGCGATACATGCATGTAAGGTCTGTAAAGGGTAACTTTTTAGAGAAAGATTAAAAACCCTACAAAGAAAGAGAGAGCAGCTGTCGCCAAGGAAAGGTACTCTCAAAATTAACGATATACCTTAATTTAATTATATTAAGTATGAAAAAACATAGTTAAGTTCCATGCCAAACCTTAAATACCCTCCGTCGTCACTACGCTATTGAAGCGTAAAAATAGGGTTCTTTTTTTTTTGGACCCTTCGGCCCAGTCGTTCGACCTAAACTTCAGCCAAAATCTCAAAGTGAATTCATAATTCGATTTCTAGCAAAATTTAGATTAATTTGAGTACCCGTACATCCATACTGAATATCGATAGCCCGTTTTGAATATGAGGCCGTTTTTTTGGTACATCAACAATGCATTTTTTTTAAGAATCAAGTACGTCCCACCTAACAGAACCCATTTTACCCATTGTTCTTCCACAAACATTTTATTTGTAAAGCAAATACTCCAAAAAACTTCCGGTGTACCTTTAGTCCCTTAGAGAAAAACTTTTTTCCCCCTGGGCTGGATTCGCCCATTTACAATTACAAAGAACTTTTGACCATTAGCCATCATCATGCAAAATTTCAGGATCCTTGGTAAATTCGTTTGACCGATATCGTGCTTTAAACTGACAGGAACGGACAGACACTCAGACGGACAGTCGGACATGGCTAGATCGTCTCAGAATAGGGTCTTCGATCAATATTTCTTGGTGTTGCAAACGGAATGACAAATTTAGTGTAGTCAGTGGAAGTTATACAAAGCTCTGCTGTTATCCGAGAAGGTAGATTATAGGGAGGACTGCAACTAAACATCACCGGTGTTAAGGTTTGGCATTTGAAGGCAATGATATTTTGTTTTCATAGCAGAATATCAGCAATTTTTGAGCTTTTGCATGCATATACCAAGTCATTACACCAGAGCTTTTCAATGGTACTTCTATAACATCTATGATGTTATATGACCTTTTATTCCCATAGCATACCAACTGTTATTTTTGATCTTTTGCCTTTTTAGTCTGGCATATCACGGCAAAAGCTTTATCCTTTACAAAAAAAGCCAATTAATAGTTTAAGCGTTTACAGCTTTTCAATGGTACTTCTCTCTATAGTATATCATTTATGATTTTATGGTCTGGTGCATAAAAGCAACAGATTCACTCTTCCCCTAACAAATCAATTCCTAATATTGAGCTTTTGCCTTCATACACAATGTCATAACAACAGAGCTTTTCAAGGGTACTTTCTTAACTTCTATGATGTTATGACCTGGAGTATCAAAGCAAAGGCTTTATTATTCCCATAGCAAACCTATTGTTTATTGTAAGCTGTTGTCGTCATACGCCACGACTTATTACCACGACTTTTATGGTATAAGTTCTCTTATGTGTATCACGGTAAAAATCTAAAAATCTTTATCCTTTCCAAAGAAAACCAATTAATATTTTGAGCTTTTGGCTTCAAAAGCTTTTACAACTTTATAAAGGTACTTCTCTCTATAGTTAAACATCTCTGATATTTTGGTCTGATATATAAAAACAAAAGATTTTTTTCTTCCCGTATCAAACCAATTCTTAATTTTGTGCTTTTGCCTTCATTCGTTACGCCTAGCACTAGAGCTTTTAAATAGTACTTCTCTGTTTGATATAACTTCTCTGATAATATGACCTGGCGTATCAAAGCAATTCAATTAATATTTTTGAACTTTTGCCTTTAAGAGCTTTTTAATAACACTTCTCTCTTAAATATAACTTCTCTTCTGTTACATGACTTGGAATTTAAGCTCTTACTTCGCCGGAATTTACAAGAAAGGACGTTTTGAGAACGTTAGGAAAAGGTGAGACAAGTTACGACTAGAGGGTCAATGTGAGCTTCAATCACATACGCTTATATCTCTTGTTATTGGGTCATGCCTTACTGCGGTGACTAGAATATGGTGTTTAAGTTACATTAATTTGCCCCCAACTTATAGGTGAATCAGAGAGTTAATCACGCTACCAACTCACGCTATTAGAAAAAGTCGGGGTTTTATGCATACGAGTATTTATCGTTTATGGAGACACATGCTAGATAGAGATGGAGACACGTGCCACCCTATCTTGATTGATATGTGCGATAATAGAAACCTCATACTATAGAGAACAGTGCCACTAAAAAGCTTAAGTTGTTCTAGTAGCGGGCACTGTAAAAATTGCTCTCCATTCAATCCGGTCCATAGGACCGACTGTCGAGGGATTGAAGCTCTTGTTTAATGGATGGCATAAGCTCAAAAATAACAATTGGTTTGCTAAGATAAAAAAGCTTTTTGCTTCAAACACCTTGCCATAACTCTGGAGATAAAAAAGCTTTTTGCCTTTTAACAACTCATCATAACTCTGGAGATAAAAAGCTTTTTGCCTTTACACACCTCACCATAACTCACAAGTGACATCTAGAACTTGCCGATGTGGTGTTATGCACTAAGAAGTTGTATAACTTTATTTTTCGTCACACCAACGTATCGGAGCACCCTTCTTTTTCCCTTTTTTACTCATTTTTATGCTTTTGTCATTATGATGACTTTTTGTCAAACAAAGCAGAGGGAGTAAAAACGACAATACGACTATGAAGTGATGCCGAAAAACAACAACAACACAAATATGGTTTTTCATATCACCATCGGAATCATTAAGGACCTCCTCACCAAAATAATAGCAGCGGCACCAGCAAGTACAACAAGAACATCATCATCAAAAAAAAAGCTAAAAGAAAAGAAGGAAAACGTACCGAAAATTTTTGCTCGCCCGCCTGTCAAGGACAATGATGTGAATGAAAGGCAAACGAAGGAGAGTGGAAAAAAACTGCAATGAAATTAAATGTTTTTGAAGCATAACCTTAGGCGCTTTTGGTGCAAAAAAATTTAATTTTCCAAAACATTCGGGTTTAATGATGCCCATTCTCCATTCAGCGGGGGGCGACGGCGGTTCTTTGGCTGCCGCTGCATGGCAAATAAAAACAAACGATAGCAAAAAAAGAGAAAGGCCCCACAAAGAGCCATCAAAGTAGAATGCAAACTCACACGCACATACATAAAAACAATAAAAGCAAAAATAGGAAATTTTAAATTTTATTACAAAGTATTTTGTAATGCTTATTCGCACACGAATTTAAAGGTTATACCCTCGGTTATCCTGTTCCTTTTATTGGGTGAACCTTCTGTGTGGAGCCTTAATTATGCAAATGTTTAACATTTATTGTTGTACAGCTGATCCAACCATGCATCAATTCACTGCTTCTGCAAGCGCCTTATGTCAATCACCACTCAAACCATAACCTTTGACCTCAGGGCTTGTTACATTGTCTGTCTGCCTGTCCGTCCGACCGTCTGTCTGTCTCCAGTGAAGGTGGCTGCTGCCATTTTATCGTCCTGTGATCATAAAGTTTTATGCAAACTTTATGCATTAATTTATTTTTTCCATCCTGCCACTTTCAGATGGAGTGTGTATGTGGAGGGGGAATGAAGTCTTTTTCATGTCTTTAATGCCGTTTATGGTTTTAATAACTAAAACATCTGAACTGAAGTCTGAACTACTTATTCGTGTACTAAATGATGATGTTTAAGGCAAATACCAGCGCATAAATGAGTACATAATAAACAATACTGTCTACTACGTCCATTAACAGGTACAAGGATAAATAAAGGAATTTTGTAGCGTTGTAGCTCGACCTCATAACACCGTACACGGTATAAGAAAAAAATGTGCATGCACATTAGCTGTGTTCGTTAAAGGTTTCTAAACAATGAAGCATTTGTATGAAAGTTACTTGTTTAGCAAGTCGTTCAAGAAACGTGTACGAGTTGCCAGACTGGCTTATCTAACAAGGAGTATTATATGATACACCCTGTTGTGTATAAACATATTGCAATTGTTTTCCCAAAGTTTATTTACTCTAAATTGAAGAATATGAAATGAAGACAACAAACTGTAATGAAAATACTCTAAAGTGGGTTTGTTATTTTCCTAACGAAATGAATAAAATAGCGATGCAAAGTTTTTGCTGTGACTACCACTGCGCGACGCTTTCTTACAAAGAAGATGCAAATGAAAAATTTTCATTGAAAAAAGAACAATTTAAGTTTGTAAAGTTAAACAAAACAAGAGTCAACAAGAGGTCTTGTCGGCGAATTCGTATCGTGCAGAAAATAAATATATATATAAGTCAATATTTAAATCGAGCCGCCGAAGTGTGGTAGGAGAGTGCACGACTATCATGCCAATAAACCGAAGTTCAAATCCGGTAAGGAATATCTAAAAAATTCCAGCAGTGGGTTTCACCTCGTAAATAGCGGCGACTTTACGAATAAGTGAATTACCTCTAAGCCATGTAAAAACTTCCTTATACAGTACATTAGCCGTTCGGAGCCGGCTTTCAGCACTACTTTCCGGCTAGTGAGTATAAGAATTATGTCGTGCACAGCTCACTGATTTGAAAAAAATTTCCCCTTGTTCCTTAATGGGATGTTGTGGGAATAAATATTAAAATCAACTTAAACCGATAATCCAAAGATATTTTACAAAGTAGCAATTAATTGATTTAATAAATTTCTAAATAATCACACTAATTTTAATAAATAAATTTAATAAATTTAATCATCACACTAACTATATATTTCATAATACATAATAAATTTTTACAAAGTAAACTTGCTACACTTTTGCTGATTGATTGATTTCATATAATAAATAATCAAAATAATTTATTACAATTTATGTAGGGAGAGGTATTTTTTCAGAACAAAAAAAATATAAAAATTCAAATCAAGTGTGGAATCTTTATTGGTAATTTGAAAGGACATTTTATGGCATTTATTTTTTGAATATATTTACCTTCAAATGTTAGCAAATGAGTGTTCGGTGAGAAACGGGAATTTCCTCTGTTTTCGACCAACATTTTGTTCAGTGATGAGGCCCATTTCTGGCTCAACGGCAAAGTCAATAAACAAAATTGCCACATTTGGGCTGAAGAGCAACAAGAGGAGGTCCAAGAGGTGCCATTATACCCAGAGAAAACCACGGTTAGGTGCGGTTTATAAGCTGGTGGAATCATCGGTGCATATTTTTTTAAAAAATGATGATGGCCGGAACGATGATGATGGCTTCAACAGGACGGTGCCACTTGCCATACAGCTGCTCAAACAATGGATCTATTGAGAGGTCATTTCGAAAAGCTGCTAATTTCACGTTTTGGACAGGTGAGTTGGCCGCCTAGATCGAGTGATATCACACCTTTAGACATTTTTCTTTGTCCAAAGTCTATGCTGACAAACCAATAACGCGTGTTATTAACACCATACCGTTCGAAATGATCGAGCGAGTCCACACTTGATTTGAATTTTTATATTTTTTTTTTGTTCTGAAAAAATACCTCTAGTTTTTAATTGTCAGCTTTTGACAAATTCGGCGATAAAACCTCTTGTTGTTTGTTTTTTTTTTAATCTATATATAGAGACACTATGTTGCCACACCATTTTTTAATTTCGTTTAAGTTGCCAGATTACCGCATTGTAAAGTACGTAGTTAGCTGAGCAAGTAAGTTCAAAAACCTTAGATATTGAAGAAAACTGAATAGCTTAGAGCCAGCCCAAGATTTGTTGGTGGACCTAGGCTATATTAAAATCGTTGTTTACAACGTCCAGTATTATATACTTATACAGTAGGGTACGTTAGTAAAATGTTATAGCTAAAGTGTAGAATATTTAAAATTTTGTGATATTTCATTAAAAAAATACTATATCCCTTATTCAACCCGAAACAAATACTGAAAATTCGAAAACGGGACCTGATATAAAGTTCGCTACAAAAAAGTAAGTTTTTAACGATATTCGCTATAACCATATAAAAATGGTTCGTCATAACCGGTGTACCTTATAACCGTAATATGCTGTATATCTCCCCAACATAGACTGTGCTCCAAAATCTTAGAAGGACATAGTTCTTGTAGAGACTAGGCCATCATTTGTGACGGTTTATTTTAGGAATGGCTTGCTCGTTATTAACCTTAAAGGCCTAAATCGTTTAAATATTAACAATAAAAAAATACATAAAATTTGGAAGAAATAAATAATTAAAAGTGTTAATTACAGACGAATGTTCGTTATAACCCGTGTACATTATAACTGTACTCTACTTATATCCCCCATCACAGACTGCGGTCCAAAATCTAAGGAGGACATGGTTCTTGTTGGGACAGGGCCATAATTTTTTATGACAGTTTATCTTAGAAATGACTTGCTCGATATTCTCCTTAAAAGCCTAGAGTATGAAATATTAACGATGAAAAAATGCAGAAAATTCTTGAGAAATAAAAGATTCGAAAAGGGTTTGTTAAAGACGAATAATAACCGTTGTACTTTAAATCGTACTCTACTGTATATCCCCCATCATAGTCCTGCGCTTCAAAATCTGCGCAGGCCATAATTTTTTTGGCTCATCTTAGGAATTACTTGATCGATATTCACCTCAAAGACCTGGATTTTTAAAATATTAACGATGAAAAAACGCAGAAAACACTGAAAAATAAAAAAATAAAATAAGTTTTTGCCGATTTATTCCTTAAAGGAAAGCGGAATGGAATGCTGCTGATAAAAAAGGAATTTTAGCCAAATCCTAACTTTTTACAGCATGGAATAAGTCAACTTCATGCTTGGAATAGGCTCTTCAAATACCAAAACGTGCACCGATATTGTGAAATTTCAATTTTATTTCACTTAGGTCAAAATCAGATATAAAAAGTACCTTCTAGTGCGCATATTTATATAAGGCAATATAAAAAATAATCCATAAAGTATAGTCCAACTTTAATGTGGTAAATTTAAGACCAATTAAACCTTTCGTTGCCAAATTTGGTAAAAAATCAAGTGTAAACTATAAGTATGCCTTCTAGGGGGTTTAACCCCAAATCGAAAGCGACTTTTGTATTGAGGCTATTCCAAACTTTCTCCCTTATTTACCAACATTAGTCTGATATATTGCGGAGCAATAATAACATACTTTGCCAAAAAAATCGAATATTATACCTAGATAAGACTTGAAACTCTTTAGGAACTGAAAGCAAATGTTGGCTACATTGTGTACGCGATCTTATTTTTTTCAAATCTAACACCAGATTTTGAATCAGCGAACCAAAATTTAACCCCTAAAGACAAGACTTAACTTTGTTCCTCTTTATTTGGATTTATGATCGTTTTTCCGCGTTTCTGGTCCATCGTTTTATGTAGAGAATAAAGACAAAAGGCGGTACTTCTAGTAGCGTTCAACAAAAGTTTAATGATGTAACAATTCTGAACACATGTTTTTGTACATTTATTTGTTTTACAGATTTCTGTGTTAAAAACATTAAATATGGCCACTTTAGGATTTCTGCGAGTATCAATCAATTCTTGCAAAGTTCTCATTTCTGACAAAATTTTGAATAACTCAGTCACATGTAATCGGATTGTAACACTGGTAAAGAGTCCAAAAAAATTAGCAGCTCAAAGTAATTTTCTTTAACGAAAATTTCTGTAGAATTTTGCCTGTCTTCAACAATTCTTTATATTCTGTATAAAGCGCTGCATATCGTTTAAAAGGTTTAATTCTCTTCTAAAAGTTTTTCAAAATCGGTTCACAAATAAAGGATTCATTTTAATCAAAAAAACCAAAAATAATGGTTGATGTGGATAACTCCTAAACTATTGATAAATCGGAAGCCAGATTCGTGATCAGCAGCCCAAAATCAACTAAAGTTGACTATCAAACCTACTGCCGCAGATTTTTTTTCAAATTTTGTTGCCCAGTGTAATCATTTTCAATAGCCCCTCCGAGTTGGTCACCCATTAGATGACCAGGACCTCTTTAACACTTACATCACTTTTCAGAGGAAAAACCTCTGACTTTAAACCTGGGTTAATTGTAAATTCGGATCGTATACAAGACCTTGCATCCATTGGTCTCTTTGGATATTGCGCTAAATTTTCTTGACTAAAGGAGCTGACCTTTTTTAAAAAAAGAACTGTGGCAAATCTATAGACCAGGCTTAGCTAAAGTACATAATAGACCTCGAAAAACCCGAAGACTGTAATTGCTATAGGGCTTCGTAACGCTTGAGCTATAATAGTATTTGAGAAAAACTATTACGAAATCCGCACCTAGATGGGTAGAGGAACACATGAATAATATCAGGTATAGAACCCAGATTGGAGTACTTGAAGGACATTTATTCAATATGCCTAGACAACCGCAACTGCATGTAGCATCAATCTAATTGAGCAAGTATTATTTGACTGAATCCTACGCTCAATATATCGTTTAACTGTTCTGTGGGTATATTACATACAAGACGTTTCATTATAGGATTTCAAAGTACTTTTTAAGTTTATTAAAGTTATTCGTTGTGTAGTGTCGCTATTTTGCTATTGTACTTGTTATTTTACTGTTATACTATAGCGAAATTTTAGTGCATACTTTCAGGGTTTTATGGAACTTTTTGCCCAAGCAGCATAACGCTTTGTTGTATTACAACAAAATGTGACCCCTATGCGATGTCTTAAAGTGAAATACACTCTCTTTGTCGTTCAATGGAAAATTTGTGTAATTCTCACATTAATTACCCCCTTTGTAATGCGTACTAAATAAAGCTCAAAACTGTATAAAATTTGAAATTAAACCTGCAGAAAATTGTCATAAACAAAATAATTCCAAGCAAACAACAGAGCAAAAATAAACAAGCGCAACGACAAGAATAAGATATACTTTGTCACTAACATATGTTATTATATGTATTTTGAATATTATATGATACATTCGAGCACTCAACTGTATATATTTAAACAGTTGTTTATAAAGGGTAACGCAAAATTTGTGCAAGACTCAAAAATGTGGGCAAGATTTAAATACCGAAGGCTGTATGGCATTTTTTTATAAACCTGAACTGATATTTGAGGCAATGACACATCTAGGTTTCACAATTGATTATTTTGTACGTAGTCGTTTTTTCTAAACGCAACCTAATTTCCTCTTCATCCCTTTCAGGAACAAAGGAATAACTTCAAGATATAATTCTTATATATTCTTACAATATTGGCAAGCTCTTTTTATATATAAGTATTTAATTAAAAACCTAATAAATCAATCTAAATATATCTACATCGGAGAAGAGATTTCGAGCGAAAATTTTAGACAAATTGAATGTTTAAGGAAGTTTAAGCCGACCAGATAAGAGTGATAGAAAACTAAATTTAAATTAAACAAATATATGGTGTGATGTAAAAATTAAATGTAAAACGCACGATATTGATTGTTATTCAGAGAATTATCTTAATATTTTTATTATGAGAGAAGGATCTATTACAATAATGTGTGAAACCAAATATCGGTCATATGCTCGCCACGGATTCGGTGGCATACTTCTATCCGATGGTCAATATTTTCAATGGCGCTGAGACATAAATGAGGGTCATTGTCGTTAATGCGCCGAATTATCTCATTCTTTAACTCTTGTATTGTTCTTGGCTTAATTGTCGTACACTTTTTCTTTAAATATCCCCAAAACAAGAAGTCCAACTGTGTCAAATCACATGATCATTGCGGCCTATTAACATCACCACGACGTGAGATTAAATGGCTATTGAATTGTTTTGCCATTGTTTCGTTGGCTGTGTGGAAAGTAACACCATCCTGTTGGAACCACATATAGTCCAGGTTTAAGTCCTCAATTTCTGGCTACAGGAAGTTTGTTATCATTTCGCGATAGCGAACACCATTCACGGCAACGTCTTGGCCGGTCTCATTTTCGAAGAAGTACGGCCCGAAGATGCCGCCAGCCCATTAACCGCACATTCACTCTTTGTAGATGCATCGGCTTTAAACAATCACTAGTGAATTCTCATTTTCCTAAATGCGGAAATTTTGCTAGTTATGCTGAACCAAAAATCACAAGTTGCACGAAATGCATTTTGATTAAAATGCCCATTTCCGTAAACAAATTTGTTGAATTTGTCAAACATTGAAACAACTGTGACTCACAGTTAACATCGTGCATTATGGTTGCACCACCCTTTATGTCGCTTAATTAAGCAATTCTCTACAAAACTGCATTATTAGTTTCTTCATAAGTTACACTCGAAAAACGGTATTTGTACCGGCAAAATTCCACTGTACCACTGTCCTATTACTGGTCTGCATTTTCCCTGCAAAATTGGGCTATTCGTCAATGGTCTTAAAGTGCTTTATTTCGGTCGCAACATCCTAACAATTGTGGGGGACATGGCCCCCTAATTTTTTGCAAATGTTCACTTACCATATAAGGCTTTGGTTATTTATATAAAAACTAAAAAGGGATTGTTAAGGATCTTGAACAGCATTTGTTTAAATCTCTTATTTTTTCTACTTATTTTTTTTCCCTATCCTCTCCTTTTTTGTAATCAAGACCTCCCCTTCACCCCCTAATTTTAGGCTAGTTGTAAGTTTACTTTTAAACTAAATTCTAGGATATTTCACTCCTAAGACCACTTTAGCCTCGGGAGCAAGGGCGAACACACTTATCAGAGCTACATACAAATTAAAAATACTTCTATACACAGAAAAGGCTTGGTGCCGTTAGCTGCACGTTATTAGTAATTTAGACAATACATTATAGTCATAAGCAATTTCTTGTTCATAGATCTAGTATATGTCTGTCATTGTTTTTGAAAAAAGTCTCAATAAAATAAACTAAACTAAACTAAAAAGGGTTATATCAGTGTTTCCGAAAATCTTAAACGATTTAAATTGATTAATGGGTTGGCGTTGGGCGTGACGCTTAACATTGTAGTATATTTGAGGACTCAAATGCAACCACTGGCAGTAATTTTTATTAACCACGATATGAAAACTAAAATAAATTCAAAGCCCTCGCTAGATTCCTTCTAATTTTTGCCGCAGCTTATATGCGAAATTCACACTGTGCGCCGTGGTGAGATGTTAGTTAGTGTTTACAATTATCATACTATTAAAGCCGGGTTCAACTCTGGAAAATAACATCAGACAATTTTAAAGCGTCGGGTTTCCTACTCGTGAATGCCGGCTACTTTATGAGTAAGAGATTTATCTCTAAGCCATGTAAAAACTTCTTAACAAAAAGCACTAGGTCCTGGTTAGTGAGTATCAGAATTATATCATGCACAGCTAACTTATTTGAGAGAAATTCCCCTTTTTTCGTATTGGGAGGTGTAGCGAGGGACCGAGGCAGCAGTAATATTGTAAAAGCTGTTTCCGGATGTCGTTCGCTTTGAAGCGATGAAACTCTGGTTCAGTTTCACTAACTCAAAACTAAACGAAAGCGTTAACTTCTTCATATAAAGTTCGGCTTTTCTATTTCGAACACTGCGAATGGAAATTTCAAATTCAAACTCACTTCGACAAACGTAAGGATCGACGAACGGAAACGTTCGAGCTAGTAAAACCCAAATTTTTTCGAATTCGAGTGACCATCATTCGTTCGCTTTTGTTTTCTTTCGACTTCGAGAAACGGACGATTTTCAAGTTCAGCTATTTTTATTAGTAATTGTTGTTCTCTATCGTTTCCGCTCGTGTTAGTTTCCTCGTTTCTTTTTGAAAGTGCAACATTCCTTAACTGGTGACAAATGCAAATGTGACTTGAATTTTTATACACCCTATAATAAAGTAAATATACTTATAGTGGCGCACATACTAGCTCCAAAGCTAGAATAGGTATGAAGAACCACTTGAGAAGAGAACCCTATTGAGTTGTAACCCAACACAGTCTGACAGGAGCGAACAGAGGTTCTATAAAATGTCAAAAGTGAGTGTGTGTGTATAGGTGTGTGTACTGAATTTGTTTGCAGGTGTATCTCTGTGTGTGTGCAATGGTTTTTATGTGTGTTGGCATGTGCAAATTGTTATACATTTATAGTTTATTTTTGTCATCCCTGCAAACATTTTTGATGGCGGAAGAATTTCAGGCGATTCACATGTAAACCAAATGAGTATCATTGGTAAAAGTGCCATTTGCAAGGAGGAATGTGCGTTGCACGGTGCAGAATCTAAGCAAATTGCCAAGAAGATTCGTTGGCAATTTTTCAAAAGAGTCCTTATCAATTGCGATAACTTTTTACGAGATTCGTAAGTCAATCTCTGCGGAGAATCGAAAGCGATTCGTCAGAAAAAAGTAAATAACGATGGAAAGAGAAATGGCTTAGAGTTTCTTTACTCGAAATAATGTTATTGAGGTAAGAACACTTATAGGAATATGCGATTGCATAAACTAATAATTTTTTGCTTTTAGTTATATTTTTTCCATTGGCGAAAACATTTCTATTAAAATATTCCAAAATGTTTGGCTCGTTTGTTTTATTTCGGTCTTTTGCTTTTACACATTGAACAGGAATTGACCGATTAACTGCGATAAAAGTAGTGTACAGCCACGAAAATTAATGTCACTTTGCCATTTTGTTAAAACCTTGTCTTTTATTTACTTAATATAGATGCATGAGGTCTTGAGCCGGTTAATCCCTGTTCAATATTCCATAATTTTCTACATTTCTTTAAAAATCAAAATTTTTACAACTTAACGAAAATGTTTGACAATTTTTCTGTTATAGTTTTTTTATTTACAGTTGGAAATTGCGACTAGATCGCCTTGGCGATGTTAAAGCTGTTCTGTGTGATTCTCTCAAAATGCGCGCTTCTCACAGACTTCTCACAAAATTCATCGTGAAATGAACGCAGCTAAACACTTATCGTGAAATGAACGCGGCTAGGAAAAATAGCGAAAGCATCGCTTAAACAATGATCATGTGCTGCAACGGCAGAACGAATTGCGGTAATCTCGCTCGGACTTAAAATCATCTATGCATCGTTTTGCTATGCGATTTAGTAGCTCGCAACTCCATCGCCCAGCATTCCATTCTCGAAAGTTAGCTAGTACAAATCGCGTAATATTCGCGCGGACGATCCATCATCCAACCATCGACAAATTGTTTGCAGGGATATGTGCAATACGTGTGTGGCTGTGTAGATGTGTGAGTATTTTAATTACAACAGTTGCTTTAGTTATTATTGCATGTACAACAAAATAATTACACAACAATGGAGAGCAGAACAATATTTGCATACTTTAAGGCTTTCAATTAAACTGAATTGAGTTGTTTGCCCCTACAAGTTGTGGCAAACGCCCAACGAACGCTGAGGAAATGTGAGGAATCTCACATTTACCAAAAACACAATCATTTCCAAACAAACATCCCACTGAAGCCCTTTAGCCTAGGTGCAGTTGTAGTTCCTTGACTTCACAAAATTAGATCTTCCCCTCTCCAGTTCAATACTGCCTTTAGCTAAGCCCTACTTTTGCATTAACTAGCTTCGCTGCAACCATTCAAGTGTGTTCTACAAAACAAGAAACCGGAAAATATCGAATATTTAAGTCAAATTCCTTAGCTTCTTTATACTAGCGTGTTTTCGCAATCTTGTTTTTAATATCGCCACTTTTTGTGTGTTCTGCAAACTTATACGGGCACAACCAACGTGCCTTGCTGTGTTGCTGGCTCCCAAAACTAGGCAACGTTCAGCGTTCATTATTCGTTTCCTAAATGTAGGCAACACATTGTTTGCTATTCAGCAGCGTACAGAAGGCAACACACTAAGCCGTCATTCGTTTTCTGTGTGTGTGTTTGTGCCTGAAGAACACGTGGAAGGTATGCCGTAGTCTGAAAATGAGGTGTTGTGTTAGAAATCACCTTAACAGTGTGTATGTGCGCAGTGTAATATGAAAAGGTAATTTATTGCCCTTAATCGAACATAAATTGCATAGAAAAACATAACCACAAATATTTAAGTTTAGCAATGATTAAACTAAAACCCTACAGAGTGGGGTAAAAGTGTTGAAAGACAGAACAGAAATAAGGAAAGGAGATGTTGGGTGCAGCCGGTTTTACAAACATATGTGGGCTTCTGCTACATTGATATCAGATATGGCATCGACGGGCCTCTATACGACAATCTTAGGGGTTGTTGTTTTATAACTTCCACCGAGGAGTGGATGGCATGCTTAATTTGTCATTTCGTTTGCAACACTAAGAAATAATGATCGGAGGCCTTAAATTATATACTTCTATATTAATGGTTGTCGTAAAATTCGATCGAAACAATGTAGCCAGTTCCGTCCGTCAGCGTGACTGTTGAAAGCACGACAGATCGAGTGGAGCAGATTGTCTTATGCCTGTCTAGCTTTTTCGCCCTAACATTCCCTGGATTGTCCTTGTGTGTCTGAGCTCCCGCTTAGGGGATCCAGCTATTTGTCAATTTTGTTTACAGAAGCTCAACAGTTCTGGGCGGTTTTAGAATTCAGGATTTCAGAAAGTAAAGATTTGATTGCAGGTTGGCTGTCAGAGTATCATATTGGATATTATAGTATTCAGCCAACTTCTCCGATCGCCATGATTTCTTCCTAATAACGCTACAATGAGTATAGTAGATAGATCTAATCCTAGTTTTGTCGGTGGATTTTAAAACCCACCCTCTCGTTTATTTTACACCCATCTGTGTAGAACCTTAAAAACTCCATGTTACTTGGGGGGGCTTCCTTGTCAACCCAGCCACTAGGGCTCATCTTAAAAAATATCATAAAAAGCGATCAGGGCTGTACAGAACCCTTCATCCCTCTATTACCTGTATTGCATCCTGCCAGTTATTTGAGGCTCATCACAAAAAGACCCAGAAATAGCGATACGGGGCTTATAGTTCATCAGGACATGGGCAGAAAGTCTTGCCGGCTTATACTGCAGTTATTTTGGGCTTACATCCTTGCAGCAGTGTAATGACGCAAGGATTGGAGCCCTATGACCATAAACAAAGCCGTGTGTTGGTTTATTGTGCTCTGGAGATCCGGATTTTGGCCAACAAAAAAATACTCGTTTAGGAGATCAACCACTCAGTTACTATGACAATCAAAAAAGTCGTTATTTTAGTTCATACAATTGTTTAACCCTGCCTCAGATCATTCACAAAGAATGACTCTTTAGGGCGGTTATATGGCATGGCGGTATCATCGGATATTATTTCAAACGAACTAACGATTAAGGCAGTGAAACCGTCACTGGTCCGCGTTATTGTACAATTTTAACCAAATTTCTGTAGTCTGAGCTTTACATCATTGAAATATCTGAGCATTGGGTCTTACAAGACGGCAATACATGCCGTACAATCAATACAACGCAGCTAGTTTCAAAATACAAAATTGACCACAGGGTCACCTCGCGGCGGTTTTTCATCAGTTGACCGCCAACAGCTTGCGACTTGACACCCCCTTAGTATATACTTCTTGACTATATTAAGTGCTTTATCTACAAGCTTACCACTCTGGTAATCTTAAGGTCATTCTCGGGATGCTACTCGTATTGCCGAAATAAATTGGACTGAGTCACAGAAAATTGTGACCAACTGCTTGAAGGAAGCTCTGTCAGCAAAGCTTAGGCGGTCTTTTGATATAGCATAAATGTAGCCTTTAAATAAAGCCAGAATCAATTTAATAGCTTACATTGTTATTGTTTAATTCAATGTTGTTTGCCAATCGTTCTTTTTTAGACAACCTGTATATCGATTTACAAATATGTGACTTTCTAGTCGAGAAAGAGAAACTTCACTAGTGACATCTAGGGCTTTGGATAAAAGCATACGACTCGCACCAACTTCAGTTTTCCTTTTATCCAAAAAATCTTCACCTTTGGCCGGAGTAGTGTACTTTGTTTTGAAAAGGCCCCGTTAGTCATCTAAGTACCACGTTGGCTGCTTTGCCTTTGATAATTTTGCCACGTGGGCTTTTGTATTCGACCCTTTGACCAGAAATTTTAATATAAATTTTCGTCGCATTGTTTTGAAATAAACAACTCAACTTTAAAAAATATAAAAATTATTTTCATGTTTTCCCAATTTTATTGAACAAGTGTTGGGACACAATCAAGTGAACAAAATCTAATATTTACCCCTAAATGTCGACAACATAATTTATTATATATACAAATAGAAGCGCCTAAAAGTATGCCACCCATGTACGTACGTATGTATCAGCTTTCCGTACGCATGTAATCTTACAGAGAACTTTGCCCCAAAAAGTATGCAGCATATTTTAACTTTACTACAAAGGCATAAACAAAAACAAACAAAAAACAATAAGAAAGAATACACAGGACGTACAAGATAATATCAGAATATAATTACAAAAACTGTCCCTAGCAGTAGATAGCTACATTATTGTTAACACAAAAAATGGAAAAAATATCCTAAATGTATGCAACATTTGCCTCTATCACACATGCTTGCAAGGGAACCCAAAACGCTCGTGTTGTCCATTATGAATACAAATATAGAACTGGTATTTATTTCGTTCTTTTGTTCGTGTTATAATTTTATTATAGAAGAAAACTCGAGAGTTGTTGTAGAGACAACATAAATTGTGCACAATTATTTTCGGTATTTTTCCCCAGGGATATTCAGCATTTGCTTTTATTTTTTTCCTCTATGTGCCTTATAAACACTGAATATGCTCAGGGGATATAGTAGATGTACATAATATTAAAAAAATCCATTTTTGCAAATGCCTTTCATGAAATAATATGCAATTTTATTTTTTTTATAACTCCCCTAAGGTATGCAATACGTTTGTATACATATGCCATTGCCGGCATCACCCTCATGCTATAGCCGTCGTATGTCGTCTCTCCTTTATTCGAATTGTATCAATATTAAATAACCTGTTGTTGTTGAAATATAATCATGTTAATGTTGGCTCTTTATTGATGACTCTGTCGGGTGGTTTAATTGAAATAGTTCTCTTTGAGGTTGTAGCAATTAAATGTATAGCACATTTTACTTTTGATACAACTGATTAAAGTGTGACACAGTAAAAATCAATTATTTAAATTGAAAAAACTTTAAAAAAAATCTCCTTTATAGTCCTAGAAATAAAAATTATTAAATTTTATTTCTTTTTATATTAAATTTTATGAAAAATACTCAAAGATCCTTAAGAAGAACAATGGAGATTTCATTTAAAATCCGATTTCTTTTCCCCCAACGATCTCTAAGTGACCTTATGAAAGTTTGATCTTCAAACCGATAGTTAAATATGACTTAAGGCTCAAACTGTTGGACTTAGTAAAATTTGAACATCGAACTGTTAACTTTTAAGTTAGTAGAGATCAAACTTAAGATTTAGTGTTATAAAGACTTGAACCTCCGACTGTGCCTTTTTTAAAAGTTTGGGCCCCAAACCTTTGAATGTCAAACTGTTAACATTTAAGTTAGTAGAGCTTCCCCTCAAACTTGAGCTTTAGTTTTATACAGGCTTGAACCTCAAACTGAGACTTTTTCAAAACTTAGTAGAGCTTAATCTGCAGTTAAGTTAAATATTAAGCCTCAAACTGTTCGCTTTAGTCTGAAACTTTTGGCTTTTGTAACCCTCAAACTATTGCCGTTTACAAAGTTTAAGCCTTTAACTGTTGGCTTTGAGTCTTAAGCTAAATTTTATACCCATTACCGCAGTGTGGATGGTATACTTAATTTGTCATTCCGTTTGCAACATCACGAAATATTGAACGGAGACCCTGTTAAGTATATTTATTACTGATCGTCGTAAAGTTCGATGACAAACTAACCATGTTAGTGTGTCTGTTCAAAACTCAAAAGCGATCAAACACATCAACCTAAGATCCTGCAATTTTGCACAATGAAGGCTAAAGGTCATAAGCTGTTTGTAATTGTTAATCGGCGAAATCGGTCCAGGGGAAAACATTTTCCTTTAAGGGACTAAGGGTACCTCAGAGAAAAGTATACTTTTTTGAGTATTTGCTTAACAAATCATAATCGGCACAGGGGGAAAAGTTTCCATTTATAGGACTTAAGGTAGCTCGAAAAAAGTACTCTTTGTTGACTATTTGCTTAATGAATCCTAAATTTTGCAAACGGACACTGTGTTAAAGACGCCAGTAGCTTGGTCAAACTAAATATCTCAAATAAAGATATATTTGTTGAGCTTTTTGGCTTATGTAGGCAAAAAAAAACGTGCCGCATGGTACAAACGGGAGATAAATAGTCAATATAAAGATATGGTTACTCAATTTAAAGCAAATTCGGCAGATAATCTAATTACAGAGTAAAATTGAAGTTTTGGCAGAGGTAAGGGAAGTACACTTGCGACACTTTGCGTTTTTTTGCTTTGGGTTGGCGGAAGGTATAAAAGGTTCTGCCTGGCAAAGCTTAACGACGTTTTTACTTGTTTTGTAAAAAAAAAATCGTAGACAATATCTAATGTAATATCTTGCTATTGTATTGATTCACATTAATTTTCTCATCAAATGATTACAACAAAACATTGCCTATTTACATGAACAAGCCCAGCCACAAAAACATTGCATACTTTCAGGCTATACTTCAACAAACCTAAGTCATTACAGCAAACCTTTTAAAGGCGAATCGGAAAAAACCTTTGGTTATGGGTGCTAAAATATTTCTTAAATTAATTACACATCAGTCGAAATGATTGCAAACCCCTTTAAGAGGTGAAGAAAACCTCTTGAATTATAACAACACCTCCACGAACAATCCATCCATCCATCCATTCATTAAATCTTTGTGGATATAAATCAACAAATGCTTAATTGAAATTTATTGATTCCCATAAACATCGCATCCGCCTTCTTCGACTTCTTGGCCCTTCCCTCCGCCTCACCGTTTGTGCGAAGCCATTTAGTCAATAAGACAAAGTCACCCCTTACGCCCCTACCCGAACCAATTCGTCCAAGTTGCTCCACAAGGAAAAAAAAAGGCAGTACAATAATGATCAATTGACTTATTCACACGAACGCCAGACCACATGCAAGGAAGCAAAACCGAGCCAACCAACCGAAAAAATGCTAAATGGCACATACTTATAAATTATACACGTGTAGAAGTGAACGAGATGAGGTGACTGGTGAACCGAAGGACTGGAGGTGACTACGTGAGGACTCTGTCTGTGTGTATGTGTGTTCAAGTGGGTGCCACTGTGCTGTCATGGCAACTGTTGAAACAGTTTTGAATAATAATTCCACTCGATGGTGCTTCACATCCAATAATCCACTTTGGAGCGTAATTGAAAAAGTCGGTCGGAGGACCAGCCAACCGAGCGAGCTGGAGAGTGCGAAACGCCGGCTTTAATGCCAAAATGTTTGATGCTTGGATGCGGGTGTAATGAAAATTCGAGTGCAAATCACGGTGAATCTTAATCGTTATTTTCACATACCATCATCGTGGTGGTGGTGGGTTGTGATTTAATTTCATGGCAATTATGGCTGGTTGAATTTATCAGTGCCGAAAACGAAACAAAACAACAGCAAAGAAGAGATTCTACCTTTCATATGAATTTTTCATGAATTTGTGTGGTCAACTTTGGAAGTGAAAAACTGAAATATGTTGCATACCCTTTGGGGATTTTCATTTTTGTCGGTTGCAAGAGCAAGAAAAATTATACGACTTAAGGATGTGGTATGTTTTTGGTATTGTGGAAGAAAGTATTGCATTCTTTAAGGCTTATCAGAGAGTGCAGAGATTGAACAAATATGCAGTAAATGGCTCAAATTGCCTCATCAAAAATTGTAGTGCAGAATTTTTTTAACCTAAAATTGATGTTTTTAGTACATTAAATTACGTACAGTTGGTGCCGTATTTATTTCTTAATTGTTGAGGTTTTTATTTTACTTATAGAAAAATATTTTTGTTTCGATATTAAAAATGGTTTAATTTCAGTTTATTACAAATAGGTTTTCGGTTAAAAATGTAAAAGTATGTCGGATGTCATAACAACTGAAAAAGAGTTGTTGTCATAAACTTTTTAATTTTAAACTCTATAACTGTTATGGGATTATTGCTGTACACTTTCGATTTAAAAAACCCCACAAAAAATCTTAAGTTCTCAAATCGCACGATCTTAGTGGCCAATTTACTCCTCCTCTTCGAGAAATGATGTTATTTTCGAACTTAACTTTCAAAAACTCCATTGTTTATCTTGCTGTGTGAGAAGTGGGACCATCCTGTTGAAACCACATATTTTTTACGTCTTAATCATCAATTTTTGCAACATAACGCTTTGGATCATGTTCATGTAGCGATTTCAATAGACCGTTATAGCATTTTCGTTTCAAAAAATATGGTCCAATAAATCCTCCGGATTACAAACCACAACAAATCGTAACTTATTGTAGATGTAAGATAACTCTTAGATTCTCTTCACAACAAATGCGGTAATTCGCCTTGTTGACGTTGCCATTGAGCAGAAATGGGTTTCGTCGGTTTAAAAAAAAAAAATTAATATTAAAAACAAGTTGTGCCTTCGTGTAACGTCCCATTTTAACTTACCGAAATGTATTTAGAATCTGAAAATAAAAACCCGGTCCATAGATCCGGCTGTTTTACTAGTTAACATAGCCGCCAGAATGAAAATTAAGCTTTGTTAGAAAAAGAAGATTTTTCTGATCTTTGTCGATTCGAGCTGTGCGTCAACCTGCTGAACCAAAAGTTCCCTTCAATCTAATTTCCGCCAAATAAAAATGGTTTATCATGCCTGTGTTGCGCTCATTTTTTGACAACAGCATTTTTTAAGAAAAATGGGCAAAAAACCCACACCAAAACCTTATTCGCTGATACATTTGCTTCTTATCGATCTCGAGTGGATTTGCTGATCCCCAGATGCGGCAGTTTTGCTCGCCGGCAAAATGAAAATTAAGCTTCGTTAGAAAAAAAAAGAATTTTCCAGCGAGATCTCGATTTCGCTATCATTTTCTGGGGATAGTGTAGGCTGGTGCACGAAATGTTGAGTTGTTAAGAGAGATGGCGATTCGATGTCCCAGGACTGAGTCGCAACATTTTACAGAAAGTAGACTAGTCCACACTTAGCCTTCTATGTTTACCTCTTTAAATATTTTATGGAAATCCTAAAAGTATGCAACAACAATTGTTTATATCAGAAACGAAAATGTCAATAAAATGGAAAAAGGAACTTTAACCATACGCAGTGTGTCCTTTCTAATATATTTTTATTATCAATGTGAATATTTTGGTAGAAACTCCTTCTGCTTTCAAGGGGAAAATTTGTGTATTGCAGTTTTGAACATAAATTCCATAACATAAATGTATAAGGGACATATAGGTCAAATGCAGAGTGTCTATTGCAACGTTTACAATCGATATTCATTGATGTGATTTGCAGCTCAAAATCCTTTTAGAAGTATGCCACACTTTAAGCTGAACTACTGAGTACTCTTATTTGCTCTAAAGTGAAATGTGAGTGCATCTACCAGAAATATATAAAAATGCCTTAAAATGGCATACATACTAGAACTACCCTCAATTGGACTCAATCAAGTGATTGTAACCCTTCCGACTTAAACTCCATTTCGCAGTCAATCACAATGGAGATTGCTGAATAAACCGATTAAATGATTTATCTCAACCTAAAGGTCATCACATCGATAGCTTCTGATACAGAAAAAACAGATTGACACCCTGAAAATATGCCATGTTGTAAGAAATCAATGCACAAGTGTTCATAATAACCCTTAAAGTAAGCACCATTTGTTAGCACTGGTGTATGTAACCTAGCGAAAGTGGGCTAAGGCATATTTCACTTCACCATATATCATAAGTGCTGTAACGCACATACATACGCAGATACAAACATACGCACATTCACAATCTACACATACGCACATACACTAATACATCATCACACCACATGACTATAATCCACAGAGCACCTAAAAGTAGGCACAGTATTCGTTTGTTAAGTGATATTGTAATTAGGAAAATCATAATGTAGGCGAAAGTTGTCGGTGAAGCAACATTGTCTGGTGCCAGGAGGACAATCTAAAACAGGTCTGAACAAAAAGCATACAGAGAATAAAATTTAAACATGGGGGAAGGGAGGGGTTGCTGGAATTTTTTACATTCTTGAAAAACTACCCTCAGTGGGGGAAATAAGATAATTGTAGGAATTAGGTTGGTTATTTCAGCAAAGTCCTGTCTGTTGAATCGACTTAAATCTTTAGACGGCTTACACCTTCATTTTTAAATCTTATGTGGCAGTACGAGTATGGGGCGTGGCTGAGGTTTTAATTTAAGTAAATTTAAAATTAATATTTATAACCACTTATTTCACTACCTTTACTTAAAGCTTACTGATTTAAATCAAATTTCGGAAAAGGTCGTTTGTGAGGAAGGTACAAAAATGCAGGTTATAGCTCTGCCAGCTAGTTTATTTTATAAGTAGTTTTTTTAATAACTAATTCTCAGCAGAATAGCATAAAGAGTATTAAAAATATTATGAAAATTTTAAATGTAAGCCGAAAAATGCATTTGCAGGGAAGGTACCTGAATAAATTGGCAATATTGCCCGTACTTACCTTTAAAATTCATCGGACAAACGAAAACTTATCAGACGGACATGGCTTAAATGTCTCTAAAAGTCATGTGACAGATTAAGGGTCTAAAATGCTTTTCATAACTTAACCTTTTTGTCGGCTCCAAAAAGTATATATGACGAGTGAAGTAAGGATACAAAAAAATGGTAACGTTTCTTTTTTTGTTAAAAAAAATTATGTTTCAAAATTCCTTTTAAACCAAGGATACAATCTTCCAGCTTAAAAATTATTTATCTATAATGCAGTGAATAAAATTTCAAACGTTAGACCTGGCTGAATTGACAGATTTATTTCCTAGAACATGTCAATATGTCAAAACCCCCAAAAGTATGCAATATTTTTTGTAACGTTTACTCGTTTTTTTTCGGTATTTTGCTTTAACACATTGACTAGTGATTAACCGGCTCTAGACTTCTTGTCTTGCATCCACATTGTAATAAAAGACAAGCTTTCTGACCAAGGTCAGAATTTGCGATAAAAGCAGTGCGCAGGCACAAAAATCAAAGCCAACTTGCAAAACAAAATCGTCTTTTATTAAAATGTAAATGAGAGAGGTCTCGAGTTGGTTCATACCTGTTAAATTTTGTTAAAAATATATAAAACTCAAGGGAATAATTTTCCAGCTTTAATACCCTTTAATAAGACCTCAGTGAAATTAACTTACATTCGTTAGGCCAGTTTGAAATGACAAATTGATTTTCTAAAACATGCCAATACCTTCAAATCCCCAAAAGTATGCAATGTTTTTTGGAATAAGTAGAACAAAAATGGACATTGACATTTGAAGAAAATATAAAAAAAGTACACTTATTTCAATAAGCTTTTACAAGTTCGTAAGCTGAACATTTTTTAGACTTTTAGTTTAGAGTATTATTTGATTACAGCAGCGTTAACGATTAACGCGATTATCATATGCATTAATTTGAACGACACTTACTACTTTCTACAAGGCCTACAACATCCCATTAAGAATCAAGGGGAGGAACGTCCTCACATCAGTGAGCTGTTGACGATTCAAATTACACACTCACTGACCGGGACTTGCTGTTTAGAACCGGCTCCGAACGCCTAATTCATTTCAAAGAGAAGTTTTTACATGACTTTTTACATCTCTTGCACGTTAAGTCGCCAGCATTGACGAGGTGGAAACCAGTCGCTGAAACATAGGGTTAACTGTCATGATAGTCGTGCACATTTCCATAACATCACGGCGGTCCCCTAACCGACACCTAAAGTGTCCTAAATCTTAGGTTTGCTTTAATTAAAAACTAATTTTAGGATCTATGCTAATAAATAGTTTATTGACTAATCTGCCATAATGATCTATCACATTAATAGAAAATCCCGTATGGCCGGACGATAGTCGTGCTCTCCTCAATCACACCACGGGGCACCCTAGACTCCACTTAAAGTAGCCTTCATCTAAGATTTGCTTTAATTAATAAATACGGCATACTTTTTTTAAATCTTAGAATGTTTTAAAAACTACAGCCTACTTTTAGGATATATGCTGATAAATAGTTTAATGACTTATCTGCCGTAATGATCTATCACATTAATAGAAAATCCCGAATGGCCTTATGATAGGCGTGCACTCTTCCATCACACCACCAAGGCCTCCTGGATAATAAAAAATCCCGTGTGGCATGATGATAGTCGTGCACACTTTCATAACACCACGGCGACCTCATCGACGCCACTTAAAGAAGCCCTAATCTTAGGTGAAAAACTAAAAAAATAATGAAATAACTACAGCATACTTTTAGGATTTAGGCTGATAAAAAGTATAATGACTAATCTGGCTTAATGATCTATCACATTAATAGAAAATCCCTTATGGCCTGATGATAGTCGTGCACGCTTCCATCACACTGCGACTCCACTTAAAGTAGCCTAAATCTTAAGGGGGAAAATAATGAAGTAACTACAGCCTACTTTTAGGATCTATGCTGATAAATAGTTTAATGACTCATCTGCCATAATGATCTATCACATTAATAGACATTCCCTTATGGCCTGCCAAAAGAAAATTGCTGGCCTCTCCTAAATTATAGCATGCTTTTAGGCTCTGTATACTGCAATTGCCTAGTTCTCTCTGTTGAATACGAGCTCACTAGTAGGCCGGTAATTTATATAATTGTTAGCTAATTCTTCACTAGTAGCAATTTCTAGGGGATGTCAGTTCTTTCTTTTTTTCCCATTTTCGCTCTATGGCAATTTCAATTTATGTCCATTCTTGTTGGCCTAACCACCAATCCATCGATTGTAGTGTGTATCCTTGAAATCTGAAACTAATTATGTAGTGGTCTCTCTGATTGCAAAACAAACCACTTGTCCCTTGACGTTTTTTTTTCTTCGTCTTGTCTTTTTTCCGAATCCTTGTCACATCAGCTCAACAGAAGCTGTCAGTAGAACTCATTCAACGAATATGACTAAAAAGGCTGGACAGCGGTGGGGACAACGAGAATGAGACCTTCTAACAGTCGGCCATTTATGTCACACAATATAAACGGGGTGATGGATGGCCACACACCATATCTGCGATTGCAGTTTTAGTCATCTTCAAATAGAATTGACTCCATTTTAGACGGCAAAGACGACTCTCTCGTAGTCGCTTCCACTTACACACACACACACACTCGGCTAGAGAATGAGGATTAGTTGTTGTAGCCTCACACACACACGACAGTTGAGAAAAGTTCATTAAATTATAGCCTGCTTTTAGGCTGGAGCCAAATTGTTCAGCTTGTTGTTGTTATCTCCCATTCGTCTCAGCACAGCAAAATTGCCACTGCATTGTGACGACCATTGTGGCCATTGCTAGTAATACTTGTATGCTGCTGCCAAAAAAGCGAAGTGAAACCCAAACGAGTGGCGGCAGCAAAAGCAATCTCGAAATTAAATTAAGATATTGTTGGGTGATTAAATCGACAGGCAAAATTAAAGCATACTTTTGGGATTCGTTCGTTCACTCGTTCTGTTTTATCTCGATTTCAAATTGTATTTAGTTTTATTTTCTTTTTTTTCGCCGCTCAGGTGTTGGCTGGCCTTATTCTCACGTTTTCCTTTCCCAACCGTTTCCATGGGGGTTTAGTGGTATTATGTTTTACCTCGGCTCAGGGAAGCCTTAAAGTATGTTTTACATTTTTTCCTTTACGTTCCCTATTTTCTAATGTATATCCACTGCATGGCTGGAAGTTGTTTCTTTCCTTCGTTTTTGTGTTATACAAACTGACAGTTTAGTTATCCTTTCCTTCTTGTTTTTTGTTCGATTTGCTGTTATAGAAAATATTTTATATATATTATTATGGATTTTACATGCACATAAATGCCGGATTGAATAGAGGGTGTGGGCAGAAAGAGTGAGGGAAATTCGGTAAAGCATATACGTGTATTTTAGAGATGGAAAGTTATAGATGGTGCTAGCTGTGCTCAAAGGGAGTACTTTAAATTTATGAAAAGAAAAAGAATAGCCCCATAAATGTCAAATTCAAAAAACGAGTTAACTTCAAAGCCAAACCCCTTAATCAGAGTGATGGGGAATATTGGAAACAATAACTCAAAAAATAAATTTCTTCAAAGCAGTAATGAAAATTTAGAATCGGCTTTCTCCTCCCAGACTCAGTCCTTATGCTGCAGATCTTTATCAGAGGCAGAAGTTTTTATTAATATTCGTAACTACTAGACAAAAAAACAAAATACCAACCCGAGTAAACAAAGATTATCAAAGAAGAATTTTAAGAAGTAAACAACTCCATCCTCCATCACTTATTCGGTCTAATATAAAAATTTGCTCAAGGATACCTGGCATAAACCTTTTTTTCTTTCAGGGTGTTTTCTTCCATACCAACATCATATATAAGTTTACAAACTATCATCGTTCCATTGTTTTGGTCATAAATGCTATTTTTTAAGGGGGCGTGGCACCAGTCACTCTTCTTCCAGGATGTGTTTCCATCCATGCAATATCATATGTTTCAAATATCATCGCCATCCTCCTTATACTGCCTGAGATGTTGTCTTTTTAATTCAGGGATATGGGTGTTTCCAGAGGTTGACTCAGTCCTTGTTTGCCGAAAAGTTTTACCTCTTGACCGAACTGGCCAATTTTCAAAACCAACCGTTTCAGTCCACCAACACGTGTTTCGGCAAAATTTCAGTCTTTTAGCTTCAACCTTTTCACCGACGGACATGGCTAGATCAACTTTGAATTTAACCACGATTTGGAATATAATTATGTGCTTTAAAGGGTGTCCAATCAGTAGACCGTGGTGTTTCAAATGGAATGACAAAGTTAATATACCCTCTATCCTATTAAGCAGGATATAAAAAGAAAAGCATTAATAAGTTAAGGTGGGATAATAGAAGCAGACAAAAATAGCAAAAAATCGACTAGAGATCGGGATCAAACGGCCTGGAAGTAAATTTCTACCTCATTCAATCCTTTAGCGGACACTATAGTGCATTATAATGCTTCAGGCAATACATGCATAGATTTAAGAATGATAGCTCTACTCTGTGCTTTAGTGTGAACAAAGAGGATAACGTGAAAATTATACAAGACAGTCCAAGAATCGCAGCAGTTGATATGGAATACCATAAAAATCCTACGGGCTCCAGGTTAATGTGTTTTCTAGTGATAAGAGTTCTCTTGTAGTTCCTTCCTGAATTATTATATCAGACCTATGCTGAACATACTGTATAATAAACTGATATTAAAGCCTTACGCGAGAACAAATAAGTTGGAAATCATCCCGGACGTCAAAAATTCAGTTGGATGGAAGATAAGTATGAATCCGTGATACAATATGATCATAAAAACAAAACTATTCGTAGGCATTACCAATAGTTAGTACCAAGAAACAATTGTAAACCAAACTATCAGTTGCTACAACAGGCGGTTCTGGCAAACAATTATTGATTACATAGGAACTATCTAATGGAGATTGTTAACAAATTGTTGAAATTACCCCGTCGAACAGAATTTTTGTAGTCCAAACCAAGTTTTTCTCTGTGTGTATGAGTCTACGCCTTCGGTAGGCTCAAAACAATCGCACTTATTGGAGCCGTCTCCGAAAGATTAATGAAACATTAGATAAGAATTTCATTCTTTGCCTTTCTCCCCAATAGCGCATATTTTCTATCATTCCTATGGGACAATACTCTTTTCAATCAACTATATAATTCACATAACATTATTGAAAACGTATTTTCAATTTCTCATCAATGCAAAGCACCAGTCAACTCAAACTCTGGTCTTCCATAACCAACATAGCCGACGTATGGCGAATGGCAGCCCAAGAAGGCGAAAGAAAAAATTCAATACATTTCAGTTCAGCTGTTGTTGCCACGGCTGCTGTTGCATGGATAGCAAGGCAAAACCCTTTAATGGCCATAATATAGATGACAAATATGCAGAAAGATGCTTCGTATAGACATGGAAATGGAAAAGCAAAAAAAAATAGAAACGAAAAAGGAAATTCTTCGTAAGAGGAAATCTTGACTAAATGACAAAGAGGACAGTGGTCGGCTATGGAAGGATCAGGTAAAGGCAAAGTGGAATATCGAACGGATAAAACAAGACCATTTTTAAAAATTAGTTAAATTTCTTGTAATTTAAGTTCAAAAAGAAAAAAATTCCATTTGCGTACATACCCAACATTTTTTAAAGAAAATCAATTTATAAAAAAAAACACTATTTTAAAATAGAATACGCTTTCGAGAAATATAATTTTAGTAACAAGCAGGAAAATTAGTTTTTAATACTAAAAATTATTTAAAAAACGAAAACAGTTTCGAAAAGTAAAATTTTAGTAAAAGAAGTAAAACAAAATCAATTTAAAATATAAATACATCAAAAATTGTCCTAAAGAGATTTTTTAAAAATAGCATGCAGTTTCTGGAAATAAAATTTAAGTAACAATCAGCAAAAATAGTTTTTTATATCAAAAATTATTTTAAAATAGAATGCAGTTTCGGGAAATACAATTTTAATAAAAAAAAACAAAATTAGTTTAAAAAAAGATTTGAGACATTCATCCACAAATTTCCGAAAAAAGATTTTTTTTTAAAAATATAATACAACTAGTAACATCTAGTAAAATTTCAGTGAGAGAAACTTTCCACAAAAAAACATATCTTAAAGCTATAAATTTAAATAATTGATGGGAAAAAGCAATTGCAAGTTCCAAGTTTTAAAATGTTTTTGAAATTAAACAAACATAGGAAGTTGAAAAGTTAGAAATTTTCTGTTTAAAACAAAAAAAACATATATTTTAAATTCCCCCCAATTAAAAAAATTAATTGTTTCTATGATAATTGTTTCGATTTTTTTCTATTCTGTTCCATAACCACATGTGTTACTTTCTTTTGTCATGCACTGTTTGTCTGTCCGCGAGTTTGTTGCTTTCCAATGACACAGCCAAATCGGTCACATATTTTATTATATTTTATTGCATTTTTCGCCAAGATGACAATAATCCTACAGCATACTCGAAAGTACGTCTAGAACGTTAGAATGGATTGGTTAGGTGGTTATGTTTAGGTATCCATCGCACCTATTTAAGAACCCTATGTCATTCGTCGTCACTTCATACTGCAGTGCCACAAAGAATTTATGATTATTAGCATTTTATCGTATGGGTACAACGTAGCGTATAGACACACTCACTAGGTATAGAGACTCAATATCAGCCTGTAATCTTAGAAATTGAAAGAAATCTATGAAATTTATAGTTTCTCGTTGCACAGAAATATTAAAAAAAAAAGTTATAAAGAAATAAAGTGAGAAGACGAATAGAAAAAACGCTCTATTGCGAAAAGTGTCATAATCCGGCCAAGACATTGTTAAGGATTCATATCGGCCCTTTTGCATCTCGCTGGCAATGCACCTCAGGGAGGTTGTAGCTGCTTCTCTGGCAACGCCGAAACCCTACGTGAGTGTGTTCCCTGGCTATGATATGTACTTTCCGTTTCCGTTCTTGCGCTTCGTCTATGGCATCTTTAATATCGTAATGCGGATTTATTTCCTCCGGTTTTGTGTAAACACCGCCTCCCGTCTATCGCTTCCATATAAGCACACTCCGTAGAATAAAGATATAGAAAAAAGAAATACAGATAATTTCATAAAAGACTTTTGCTTTGTCTGGTACTTTTCGTTTACTTCCTTTTTACTAGAAAAATATATGAGGAAAAAATCACATAAAAGTGGCAAAAAGAAGGAAAAAAAGCCCAGCACGATTTCCTTCTTTATTTCTTGTGAAGGAAATAAAACATTTTCTTTATGGCCAGCAAAATGTGTGCGTGTGTGTACAGTGGAAAATAAGTAACATTGCAACATAAAGTATTTAAAAAATGGGCATCATCAGTGTAGTTGGCATCAAATTTAAAGGAAAAGCAACCAAGTTTCGAAATCGAACTCAACTATTTCCATTTGAAAGGATGATAAACGAACCGAGAAACCAATATTAACAAGGATGTTTATTGTTTAACACCCACAATAAATTTCAAAACCATTGGAAATTTCAGATACCACGTCGGCTTATGAAAAAGAAGAAGAATTTTAGGTATATAATATAAAAATGAAATCAACCTTATTATATCCTTTAATTTAAGGGCTTTCCCTTATCATAAAAAAAGAATTTTTATAGTGTTGCCAAATCAATAATAAAATAAAAAATGAAATTAAAATTTAAAAATCAACATATTTAGCTATATTTCCCTAGGAGAAAAGTTGTTCAATATCGGTTTAGAGCCTTAACCCACAGAAAATTCAGGTTTTAGGACGCCGCACCTACCGAAAATTCTAGTGCACCGTTGTTGTGATGGAATACCTTTAGTAGACGCAACCGGTACCGTGCGGCTGGCAGAAATATTCGGTTGGGACAACGAACATTTCCCCAAGTAATAATTCCTACAAGGAAATTTTTACATAAATCTTTTAAAAACCTTAATAATTGTAAAATCAAATTCTTTTCAGTTTCTGCTCAACTTCAACAACAACAGAAATACAAATTTCCCCATGGTGAAATTTCACCCAAAAACCCACTGCCAAATTGTTAACAACCCGATAAATAACATGCATTTTATGGAAAACGATCAACAAACACCATTTACCCTTCGGCCTGCAAACAAGAAATGGCCTAACAGCGAACCACGACAACGACACCAACGAGCGACGGCCAGAATGACACGAAGAAATGCCATAATAATTTACACAATTTTACAATAAACATTTTCTGCTTTAAAGCAGAAAAATCGTTGTAAAACACAACGTAAGACCCACTCCTCGTAAGTGCTGGGCTCTTCTGAGTTGCTGAGTTAGCCATGTTAATGCAACCTCAACTGCAACAATCAATACGAAAGCAGCTAACCGGGCAAGCAAACAAGCAAGCAATGGCCAGCAACAACACTCGCAACGACGAAAGGCGAACGACGAATACAAACAACAAACACCAGCACATATATAAGTATAGACGCACACACACTTACAGCCAGGCAAACAACTGCAGTTAGCAAAAAGAAACATTCCACCACAACAACTTTTGGGTTGTTCTGCTGTTGCCAACTGCAACAAGCCAACAAACAAGCAGCAGTTCAGCGCCAGCCAACAACACCGAAGGGACAAACGAACGAACCAGCCAACGAATCTAGCCTTTACCATGGCGGCAGCAGCAACTACAGCAGCATTATTGGAAACTACGACGCCAGCAACAACAACAGCCGTTTCTCATGTACGAGCCAAACACGCAACTTGATATATGCCGCATATACCAAAAACGTTCAGTTTGCCCAAGTTTCCCAGCAGTTGTACGTATGTAAGTGAGTATCTGTGTACATTGCAGCTAAGTGTAGTAGTATGTAGTGATACTCGTAATAGTAGTAGTATTTGTTGTTGTTGTTGCTGTTATTGTTTTAGTTGTAATAGTTTTATTGAGGACATACTAAAAAGGATTTCTATACAAAGAACCAACAAAGCCACAGACACACACACTTACACACTTTAGAAAGAATTACGAGAGCTCGGCTGATACGTTCCAAAACAGTGTTTGGAAAATTGGTAATAAAGAGCCCGAACACAACCACGTCGCTTAGCGAATGACGGATGAAATTTTCTTCTCGAAAAAAACGCAATCGTCTGGCGTCTAAACTTGGGATTTTTTGTAAAAAAAAAAAAGTTGTTTTCCAATTAAATTTGATCAAAATTGGATTGAAATCTAAATTGTCATTAATATTTGCCAGAAAATGTCAATTAGTTGCGAAAAACACTTAATGTTTGGAAAATACTTGTGAAAATCACTTTCCAAGACTTACATTTTTTATAAAAAGGAGGCAAGGATAATTGAAAAAACGACAAGAAAATAAAAAATAATTTAAGTTGGCTCTTGTCGCCAGTTATCACGATCTATCGCCTACTGAATCGAGCCCTAATTGCGAAAAAGACGTAAGCGCCAAAAAGAACATTTTACAGGAAACTGTTTTTTTTTTGTCTAATTCATCTGGAGGTTTCCGATACAATTGAATTTGCTGAGTTTTCGTAATAAATATTTAATTTTTAATATTTTGCGTTCTACAATTTCCTATCGAATTTCATTAAAAAACAAGTCTTCAAAAAATGGAGCTTACATCTTTTTCATGATAAGGGCTCAAAATATGCTCGACCATATAAAATACCTGACAAAGGGCTTTTCGCCATGCGACAACGACTTGATTGTGTTCGGGCTCTAACATTCCTCTACCAACTCCGGGATTCAATAACCACACTAATAGGAATTTTCAATTCAAGAAAAGCGTAATTAAGGTGTTTTTCTTGTTTAGGGATTTCATTTGAAAATCTCTTAGTTTCCGAAATTTTCAAATATTTCCCTACTAGCAAATTATAGGTCAAGTGACTGATATTTATTATAATCTCGTCTTTCAACTAGTTGAAATTACATATCTAAAGTGAAATTAAATCGAATCAAAGGACCAACAGCTGTACCTTTAGCTGATAAATGTAAGGGTAGCATCATTTAATCGGCCATTCTAAAACGGTCGAATCGAAATTGTATGAGTTGTGCAGTTTTTCCAGAGAGAATTCCAAAGGATGGATTAAATTTTTCATTTCTTTTTGCTACACCTCCGACAAAGGATGGGGTGTAGTCTATGTCATACGAGGGTTGCTATTTATATTTCGGCACTAAAAACAATAATTTTTCATTGGAAAAGGTTTTATTGTTTTTCAAAATATTCTCCTTTAAGATCAATACATTTTTGTCTGCTCACAAACCAATTTTTGAAGCACTTTTTCCACTCCGATTGAGACACCTGAGACACAACATGATTTTTGAACGCTTCAACAGCTGCTTCTGGCGATGAAAAACGTTGACCACGCATTTTTTTTCTTGATGCTAGGGAATCAGAAGAAGTCATTGGGTGCCAAATCAGGGCTGTACGGTGGATGACCCATCGATTCGACGTTTTGGCCGGTCAAAAAGGCGCTGGTTTGAGCCGATGTGTGAAAGCTCGCATTGTCAAGGTGCACAATTATTCGTCTTTTTTTGTTCGTTTTTCGAATTTTTCCGAAGACTTCAGGCATCAAATTAAGGTGAACCACTCAGAATTGACCTCCTGTGTTGCTCAACGGAACGTTCGCCACGTGACCAGTTTTACCGAAGAAACAGGCGACCATTTGCTTCGAAGTGCTTTTTCCACTTACAACTTTCGTTGGATTTGACTCGTCTTGGAAGACCCACACGGTCGATTGCTGTTTTGTTTCGGTCTCATACGCATAGATCCATGATTCGTCACCTGTGAAGATCTTATAAACGTCTTTAGAGGCACCGCGATCGTATTTTTTTAAAATTACTTTGCACCAATCGACTCGAGCCTTTTTTTGAGCGATTGTCAAATTGTGCGGAATCAAACAAGAACAAACCTCAGGTCAGGTGTTCATGCAATGTCGAAAGTATGCTGGTGGAAGAAATGCCAAAGGATGCCTCTATCTCACGGTATGTCACATGACGATCTTGCATTATAAGTTCACGCACGGCATCAAAATTCTCTGGCACAACGGCCGTTTTTGGACGACCTTCGTCTCAGAGCGAGCGTCGGTCACGATTGAATTCATTAAACCAGTTTTTCACAGTGCAATATGATGGTGCTTCATCGCCATACAAAGATTTAAGTTCGTCGATGCACTTTTGTCGTGAAAAATGATCGCACGAAAATGTTCACGAGTTAATTCCATTTTTTTGCCAAATTGATTTTTTAAAGTCATTGAGATGGCGCCAGGCAACACTTAGTGTTGCCTACGCCAGAAATACATATAGCAACCCTCGTATTAGTCGATGTTTTTTAATAACCTCCTTACAAAATAAAAACACGATCTTGCCCAGTTTTTGCATGGTACGTTGCGGGCGACTAATAATTATGCCTTTTAAAACTGGACCTTTTAGGTCGATATTTTTATATAGCCATTATGTCAATGTCCTTCGCGAGTTACGAGCCACATATTAACTTATAAAGCTGCAGGTTTCATGATGTATCGACAAAATTTTGCATGAACCTTTACTAGCGGCCAACACACAGTGGTTGAAAAATAAAATACATATTTTGGAATCCAGTTTTTAATTTCTATTGTGTTTGTGGTACATCCATAAAATTTCACACAGCTAAAGAGACATTGAAGTTAACAGAAATATTTCTAAACCTCTTGGCAGGAGAGGTGTCGTGTAGCACGGCTCCGAAGCTGACAACCTTGGGTGTAAACCAATTTAAAACGATCGCCCCAATTTTTAAACGCTTAAGATGAGATTTATCTTTTTAGAAAGCGCTAGTCACTACCTACAGAAAATGTTTATACAGTTTTTTTAGTATTGCCTATAGTTTTAGAGTTATGCATAATGAAAAAAAAAAACTTTTTTCCTGACCCTTAAATAGTATTTTTCAAGTATCGTCCTAGATCTCTAATTTTTAGGATAAATCTACAACCGGTTTAAATTTGGAGTAAAAATATTAGTCAAATCAATAGCTATGACCGTTTGAATTTTCAATTTGAATATAAATTCTTTTGTTTTAATTTTTGTTAATAGTTAAAGTAACATTTTGCTTATCAAAAATTTACGAGTAAAAAGACATGTGCACCATTTATTTGTACCTCTCAGAAAGAGGACTTTACCGAGATGAATTCAGAAAAAAAACTTCTCTCGGATTACTTCAGTAATTCGATCGCTTGGTGCACTAGAAAATTGTCAATTTTCATAACAAAAAAATATTTAGGCTATAGGCTCAAAATACAAAGCTGCGATGTTAAATGAAGAGGCTGTTTTACAGACTGATATGATTTCTAATAAACCTAAAAAACTTTGACCCAAAGAGTAACCTGGCGAAAATTGGAAATTTATCACAAAATCTCATTTTTGAGATTTTTCCCCATTTTAGGATTTGTGGGATTTTTTAAGTGGAATCTCAGAAGTGTTTCTACTTTCATTTCCAAGAACAGTACGCTAGCTCAGTGGCAATCAGCTTTTTCTAACCAATAAGCAATCGAACAACTGATCATATCTGGAAAAAAAATAGATATTATCCTCCTTTCTAAGGCTACTGACATCATTATTGATCTTTTTGCAAACGTACATCTGACATATAATTCGAGAACGACTACGAACAATAGCTTTACACTGTGTTTATACCTTTGTAGCAGCAATACCGTCGTATTCACTCTCCGATCGGGGCCTACTGTTTAAAGCCAACTCTGGATGACAAATGAATTGTATAGACAATCTGGAATAATAACTCTGTTCTGCAAAAATTAACTTTTGAGCCCTCCTTGAGACAAGGATCCGAATCCGAATTGAGTCCGAATAGCCAATTTTTTAAAATATACCACGTTGGAAACGTTGCAGTACTTTCTTTGTGATTTTGCAAATTTGAGAGCTTAGGAATTGGGGTACATTTGGCAGTTAAAAACAACCTTTTTAACAAAAAAAAAACAAAGTTTTGATTTCCTCTTAATGTAACTTCCACAATATTTCCAATTAATATTGCCCAGATTTGTATGAATCGAAAAGGAATTGCCAAAGTTTTAGATAGATTACTAAAAAAAGTCAATAAACTATAATAAGTGGGGCAAAACGGTCTCTCAATTTGGATTCAGGTAATTATTTTACAGATTATCCAACGAGGATTTTGTTGCAGAACAGTGTAATTAGTCTTCATCTTGTAAAGGCCTCGTCTAAACTATGCCATCAGTTATAAAGAAATGTAAAATTTCTTTCAAATTTTATCGAGATTCGAAACACTGTGTTAAGCTATTTGGATCTGAGTGAATGCAGCAGTATTTACGAGAATGTGATGGACGTTTGTTACATTTCAAATGGACGAACGTAAAGTGAATACGTTCGGTAGGGTCGGACGTTGTTGAGTGTACGCAGAGTCGTGACTCAAAGTGAGTGTCTCCAATTTGGATAGGGTTCGAGAAGGCGTTTGTGTGTGTGATGAAAGCGTGCGTGTGATATTGCAACATTTTATTACACAAGTGAGATAAACATGTTCAACATTTGCTCACACTCTCGCACACAAATTGTTTACAATGTTTTTGCAACAATTTCGAATGCAAGCTAGGATTATCTGACGAGAGTTGCCTTTACAGAACTCGCCCTCCACCTCCTTGGGGCTTGCTAACAAGCAGTAAATAGTGTTTTATTTTCATCATTCAAATTCAGATTTATTTCAATTTGCTCTTGTTCAGAGAGTCTGTACGTGTGTGTGTTCCATGCGATTTATTTGCATTTTAGTCAGTTCAAATTAAAAAAGTTTTTTGTTTCCAGTACCTCCTACTCCGACATACCGACTCTTCTGCATTCAGTATGGCTTACATGTATGTCCTGACACCTTGCTCTCCCTCTCTCTCGCTGTCTGCCAGTCTGTGTTTAACTTCCTATTATCACTGCTCTCCTGTTGTATCTGCCTCTGTGTCCCCCATAGCTTTGCTGCATTTGTTCGGTTGAAAAAGTTAAAAAGTCATTTTGATGTGTTGACATTGGGTCTTTGGATTGGATTGAAAAAGTTTTGCATTTTTTTTGCTGTTCTTGTTTTCGTGTTCATCCGCTCCGTGACTTAAGTAGTTGATCCGTTCGGTCCAAGTTCAGTTAAATGACATTTGAATAATTGAATTTCAATTCAGAAAAGCTTAAGTCATCATAAAACTCTTGCCTGATTCATGATTCATTGCATATGTATGGACATGTAAGACATAAATGAATATGTTAACAGCCAGAAGCGAACTAGGGTTGGAGGAAGGCGGTTTTCTTCACCTTTAACAGTCAGTCAAGAGACCCTGCCTTCATACACTCGTACAATTTTGGAATCAATTAAAAAAATGGTGTTATAGAAAGTTGTGTCCCGCTGCTAGGTAAACTTTTTTAAGAGAAAAGCAATTATTTCGTTAAGAGCCGGGTTTTCAGGCGGTTAAATTAAATGTGTTTCGAATTGTATGCCAGCTGTAGGGGATAGAAAAAAATTCCTGCTGACATGATTTTTAGTTTAAAGAGTTACTAAATATATTTTGAATCCCTTTGGAGGTCCAACTTCATGTACCTTAAGTGAACAGATGGCCTGCTAGCATGCCGTGTAGATTTAGGGAGTAACCGAAAATCTTTTGAATTCCTCTGATGGTTTATTTTCATGTCAGTCTAGCAAAGGCCTAAACATTACCGCCACTGTTCAGAGAACATCATCAATTTCTATGCGGTATTAAACTAGGTATAGTTGTGGAAAACTCATATTAAACGCCATGGAGTATGCTTTGGTTTTGGGCAAATAATATGAACTACTAACTAAAATTAAAATACAAGTAAAACAAAAAATAAATAATCACTTTCAAGTACTGAGCTTAAGAAAACAATAAAAATTCGATCTATTTAAACAATACTACTCAAAATCTAGTAAAATGATAATATTAGATGAAACCTTATAAGGGATACCCTACACTTCTCTGTTACGCAGAAAAAACTTTTCGTCTGTACGGAATTAAAACAAGATTAGAAATTATATGTGGCTTCTAGAGTCGCAAAAATTCAAATCGGTAAGACATCTGGTAGATAGGGCTAATTCCAAACAAAATATATAGTCTAGTTTCGCCAGGGATAGAATCATGGTTATTGGTGTTTAATATTAATAAACACCAATAACCATGATTCTACCATTAATCCAAGAATTGACCTCGCAAAATATGACTGACACATTCAACGAAGAGAGTTTAAAGATCGCAAGTTCCAATACTGCTTGTTAAGCTATACACGATCCGCTGGCTGAACATCGTCGGCTCTATCGAGGAATGGGATTGTTGTTGTTAAAGTGGCACACATAGTGCCGGGGTGACGGCCCTTGGTCGAAGAACTTATGCTTTGGGTGAAGCCGGTGCATAGAACCGGCTGTCGTGGGATTGTTGTCGAGAAGTCAGGCACTCTTGATGTTCCGGGCATGCAAATTCGATGGGGTGTTCGCTGGAACAAACACATTTTTAATGTGTTGAAGAAGAAGAAGAAATACTTCGCTTCCTTCGACCTCGTCAACATCTACGTTTCCTAAATGCGGCCTAAAATGAAGTACAACTCCCACATCTAGGCGGATACCTTTAGGTCCTCATTGGTCGGGTAAAAGGGGAGGAGTCTGCTGTTTACTGGGGATAGTACAACAGCCAATTTTGTAGTATCACCATTTTATAGGAACTTCAACGGCATATGCTCTTCTGAGACAGGTGACCCAATTCCGGAGATCAGTTTGTTCGTATGTAAGACGCTCTTGTCTAGAATTTTGCATACATTCGTTATTGGTTGATGCATTACAGAGAAAGTTCGTTCTCTTCATCCGTGTTGTCGGTATATAGAAGAGACTTCACACAGAGCTGTTTTCTTCCACGTACCATATATATAAACCGATTTCAGTCACAAACAATAGTTCCTCTTTCCTTCTCTACCTAATCTATCTTTTCGTTACCGATACAATGCACCCAATGCATAGGCAACATCCCCTGAGTAATGGTCAAAAATTAAAAAAATGGTTTCCCATTAATTACTTAAAGTTATAATGCTTCCTCCTAAAAGTATGCACCTTCAAACTCTCACTTACATGAAATATTCGCCATGCTGCTAAAGCCACACATCTATTGCAATTTGCTCCTGCAATCCTTTAAAATATTTACATGCGAAAACTTTAATTTGTTCCACTCTAACCTCTCACCACCGCCCATAAGTATGTACCACCAAAAGTTTCAAATCAGCTATAAAAGTTTAACAATTTTGATGCTACAGCATTTTGGGCGCTGGAAATTGCTACCGCGAGCAGCGTTCATGCGTGTACTGTTGCCCGTGTAGTAGTTGTCGGTGTTTTATGCAATTAAATTAATTAACTGTGTCGCTCTGTCTGTCTGTGTGTGTGGGAACAACAGCTACGAGCAAGCATTGCCTATTTTGGGCCGTAATCCCTATGCAAATCCCGCTTTTGTGTACGCCTTCCATAAACACATACTATGTGCGAACAAACTCTCTGTTTGTCTCGGCTAATTCCCCTCTCTCCCACACTATCTCTCTTTTTGCATCTCTCACGCTGTCGCACTCTCAATTGCTGCAGAGAATGCCTGGGTTTTGTGGGTTTCAGTTGGTTATTATCACATTAAATACCCATTTGGAGTTCTGACATGTTCTCTAGTGTGAAATTTTTGCTTTGAAACTTTTTCATGTGGTTTTAAGTAAAGTATGCAAAAAAATTTGCTGTAGCATACTTTTAGGCGGCAGGTGGATTTGTGTATTCTCTTCTATTTTATGTTAAGTGGGGAAGGGGGTAAGTATTACATTTTTGTGGCTATGAAACGAAATGGATAAGAGCCTCAAGAGAATTGAAAAAATGTTAAAGTGTGTTTAAGGAGGATTTGATTTATGTTTATGTTGAAAATAAACACTTTCCTTTGAAAATTCTTAAGCAGTGAACATTTTTTATCAGGAAATGCCTAAGGACATTTAAAAGTAAACATTTTACAAATTGGGAAATTTAAAATGGAAATTTCCTAATGAAGTTCACACATATGGCATTTGTTCAATAAAAGAATATTAACTCAAATTTTAAATTTTCCAGTAGGGGAAACAAACAGTTTGATTGAGCCTTAAAGGTACTCTAAAACATTGAAAGTGTCCTGATGTTTTTATTTTTTTTATGAAAAAGTAGAGATGACGAAGTATAATTTTTGCAGAGGGCAGGGAAGTCTAGAGTAAAAAGTGGAATTCTAAACTTTTCAAAAAAGTGTGATCAATTTTACAGTGCCCTTGAGCAGCCGTACAGAAGACCAAGAACTCTTTTCAGTGTAAATATTAACACTAAGATTTTGAAGTAAATCAGTCGTTCAAAAATAATATCAAAATAAAAGTTCCATAGAATTAACGGTTTTGTTTAAAGTTATACTATAGAACCAAAGATGTGTCTTCATTTAGAAATTGATTTAAAATTAAATTTTTAACTCCATTTCTGTCTATTCAAGTGTAAGTAAAATTGTTTCGTTTAATTCAATTTTTAAACATTGACTCTTCTTATTTATTTAGTGCATTATACATTCTTTAAATTTTATGTTCTCGGTAAACTGTCTAAGATTTCTACTTTAAAGTTGAAAAAGATTCCCGGTATTAACACATTGAAAAAAATATTAGACAAATATAATTTAATAAATTGTTTTGTAGAAATGTACATAGGTTACATAGAACGGAACCGACTCTAAGATACCCTACACTGCACAGTTTAAGTAAAGTATGCGAACATTTACCTGGGGTTGCTTAAACACAAGGTGGTCTGGCCATGAACAAATTTAATTTTAACCAGTAAGGCAACTTAAAAGTCTGGCGAGACTGACTTCCACCCTCTTTAGTTAACATAGTCCTTGTAAATGCAAAATAAGGCCAATCAGCAATGTCTTAACTAGGGCGGATCGGTTTGTATGGGAGCTATACCAAAACATGTACCGAAAGAGTTAAATATCTTCAAGATTGGCTAGTTGTCCTAGTCAATGAAAGTTTCCACTAATGTTTAATTTTAAATTGATTAATATTTTTCTCCGTGTACTTCATGGCAAACATACGTGTACATGTGTGGTCCTCCTTGCGTAACGTTTAAGGTAACCATACGTGAGTGAGCTCGCTTACAGACACAAAGCCACCACTTGGAGCCCCAAAGCAATGGTAGGGTTGAAGGCAGAAGAATCAAGTAATATGTTGCATACTTTTAGGCGCTTTACCACATCAAACTCAACTGACACGAGGTGAGTATGCATAACGCCGGGCGTACATACAGAACACAGAATTCCTGATTACTGGCACCACACCACACAAGTCCCAACTCCTTGGAACTCCTGGCCAGGAACGAAAAGTTTGAAACACACAAAAAAAATATCAAAACAACAATTTTTTTACATTTTTTTCGTTATGCGCTCTAAAAACAGAACATGACTTTTGTTTCTTCTGTATGTGTGTTTTTCTTTGGACTTTTAGCCAAAGTATTAAGCGTAAATGCCATAAGCCAACTACAACAACAGCAGCAAGTGGACCTATAAACTCCGCATTGAAGCTAACAACGGCCAACAGCCTGCAGCCGGGAATTGAGAAGAAGAACAACATTTACGATTATTTGTGTGTCTTTTGTTTAAAGTATTTTCAGTTTTAAATGTACTTTAAAAACTTCACGGTATGTACAAATATCCATTATATATGTACATGTGTATACAAATGTATGTGTGTACGTACATATATTGTATTAAATTAGTACATCAGTCTTGAATTATAATAGGACACAGTGCTGCAAAACTCACAATCCGGTCCGAGCGACTAGTTTGGCTAGAAACAAGTGAACAAATTGAGTTCGACTGGGTCGTGGCACCCACCCATTATTCCTTATGGTGTGATTCTTTTCATGCCAACTATATCTTCATATCGGTATTAGTTTACAAGATGTAGCCTTTCGAAGTTTAGAATTGAGTGGGTCGTGCCATGTCTCCGTGTTCAATTTTACCAAAGCATGGTTTATAATAATTTCCTAGTAATAGAATAGATTATTTTCAAATTTTATAACGATCGTCCCATTACTTTGGATATAAATGCGATTTTTAAAAGGAGACGCCGCCCCCTTTTCAGCTTGGAATCGTTTTGTTCCAAATATCATCGTCATATCTCTAATAGTTCGTGAGATAGATTATTTTTAAGTTAGGGTGGTGTGGCCGTTGCCACGTCCCTTGTTCAATTTTAACCCATCATAGTCTTTAATAATTTCCTAGTCCTAGATTCTATTCTGTTAAAAAAAATTAACGATCGGTCCATTGCTTTGGCCCTAAATGCGATTTCTTAAAGGGACGTGACAACGCCCTCTTTTACTCTAGGATGTGGTTAGATCCATACCAACATATATACCAACTACTATTCTCATATCTTCATTAGTTTACGAAATATGGCCTTCTTAATTGAATGGGCCCTTTTGTCGAACTTCACCATAACATAGTCTACATAAATTTCCTAGTCAACAATTTCATTCCGCTAAAAAATTTTACTTTGGCCATAAATTCGATTTCTCACAGTGGTCGTGGCACCGCCCACTTTTCCTCCAGTATGTGCGATTCATGCCAACATCACAAGTTCCAAATATCATCGCATGGCTCTTATAGGTCATGAGATATGCTTTTTCTAAGTGCTGAGTTGTATGGGTAGTATTACGCCCCATTGTCCAATCACATCGTAATGTGATTATCTGGCCAAACTTAAAATATTTTGAAAATTTCGTAAAGATCCGAGGTGACAGCACTGATATATAAGCCAAAAATTCTCAGTTATTATGTGGGATAAGTGTCTACCTCTTGGCCGATCTGGCCCATTTTCAATAACAGCTGTTTTTTTTTTTTTTTTTTAGCTAGCCTCAAAAGTGCGACTTGTAGTTTGCTTTCCTCAGACAGACATTATTAAATCTCCTTATAAATTTTGACGATTCTTTATATATTTATATATATACTTTATGGGGTCTCCGATCAGTATTTCGAGATTTTGCAACCGGAATATTAAAGTGAATATTCCCTTTATCCTATGATGGAGGTTATAAAAAGTGGGTAAAAGTTGGACTACCAGAACGTACCAAATCGAAGTCCATCGCAGTTAAATAATATCATAATATGGTTGTGGGAATTTTAATATGATAGATTGAAAGTATAATATGTTTGAAGAAGTTGAAATATAGTTTTGGTTATTATAATATGGTTGCGTGTAGTCATAACATGGTTGCGGAAATCATAGTATGAGTGCGAATAGTCAAAAACTTTTTGCGAAATGGCGTTGTGGGAATAGTTATATGGATAGCTAAGCCATAACATACTTGTGGTAATCATATAAAAGTTGCGTGAATAAAATGTGTATGTGAAAACTTAATATGATTGCACTAATCATAATATACTTACATGTGTAATGTATAATATTCTTGTTGATATGGTGATATGGTTACAGTCATCATACTATTATTGTGGGTAATCATGATATTGATCATAATATAGTAGTTGTGTCGATTCATATACAAATTATGTTATTGTTTAGGAGACCTTACTATGACAATTTCAAGATATTTCAATATTATTGCCGCAATCGTATATTCAACGATAATATAATGATTCGATTATAATATTTATATAATTCGCCTGTACTAACCACACTATGGTACAGGCGAATTATTAGTTTGTGCAGAAGTTTAATGTTTGTGACGCCCAGAAAGACCCATTAAAAATTATACCTATTGACTCAGAATGAGTTTAGACAGAAAGAGTCGGCTTAGACATGTGTGTCTTTCCACTTATTCTTGTAATCAAAATCTAGGTCGCAAATAGGAACTGATCTCAATGAATCTTTGCAGAAAGAATGATAAGTCGTTCCAACTTCGGATACAGATTGGGGATGCCTCCTATTTGGGGTTTAACTGCCCTTACAGCGGATTTCAACGAAATTTGGCTTGTGGCATTTTTTGATACCGGCAAAACATTGCTGAAAATAGTCCAGGTCGGTCTTAATATTAATATAGTCTCTTTACAAAAGTTTTCCCCGATTTTGGGTCTAACAGCCGTAAATTGTATCCGATTTAAACGAAATTCGGTTTGTGATATTATTTGGCATACAGTAAAAACATTGCCGAAAACTGATCAGATCGGTCCATATCTTGATACAGCCTCGATACAGATGTACCTTTTGATTTCGGGTATAAACGACATTCCATCGGCAAACTTCATCAGATTTCAACGCTATACAGAAAAAAGCATTGCTGAAAATAGTCCAGTTCGGTCCATAAATTGATATAGCCTCCATACAAATGAACTTTTCGATTTTGGGTCTAACCAACCCAACCCAACAGCGGCAAATGTCTCAGATTTCAACGAATTTGATTTGTGGCGTTATTTTACTTACAGAAAAAAGGCCGCTGTAAATAGAAAAGATCGATCTTAATCTTGATATAGCCTCCATAGAAATGTACCTCCCTATTTGGGGTCTTACTACCCTTACAGCGGCATTTATCATCACATTTCATCGAAATTTAGTTTTTCGCGTAATTTAGCATACAGGAAAAGCATAATTAGACTATAAAATCTAAAGCGTGTGTTGAAAGTGCCACGTTGTCGGTCTCGCTCGTTTTACGGCTTTCCCTACTGGTTTTTGCTGAGTCTATATTTTATATACTGGGAGTCTTACTTACAAGTTCTAATAAATTGTCAGTCTCTACTTTAAAATATCTTTGGCCGCATTCAGGTTTTAATTCCACGTGCATAGATCTTGTGTGCGTGACCTTCAGTGGATTAGACCAAGATTTCATAGGTCTTGCTAAGACTTAGTCCTTGGTCAGTGCCCCAGCCAGTTTAATTGCTGGAGTTTGCTGAAGATCTGCTCTCGTAAATACCATGAATCAGTACCATATCTCGCCCCAAAATTTTCCCATTTCTGAGCACTGTGCGGCGGCAGAATGTCGTTAAGTCTAGTATAGCCATTTTAAAGTAAGCTACTTTTTATTTCAACAAACACCACTGCATGGCATGCAACATTACCATCATCATCAGCAGCGGCTGCGCCAACACTACCACCGGGGGGCACTGAGCTACCGCGACGGAGGGTAGCAATTGACGGAAAATGGAAAAAAGAAAAGGTTACTGAACGTACATGAACTATACTGCCATCGTATTGGATTACATGCAATAGTCGTAACAACGTTTCCATCCCGAGCTGGCTGTTTGTTCACTTTAGTTTTTCGTCTTTTTGCTCTTTCCTTTTTGCGTTTTTTTGAAACGCCTTTCAACCAAATTCTTACCGTGTTGTTGAAAAGTGATTAGCAAATGAGTTTTGTCGAAGAAACGAGAAATTAAGCATAAAGTTCCTGCTATGGTTTAATGTGTCGTCTTCAGATACGAAGCAGCCGATCAGGATATGCCGGTGTCGTACACCGAAATTTTCAAGGGAGAGTGTTGGCAAGCACCTGCAGGGACCTATTGAACTAAAGAAACTTTGGTTAAATGAAGGAAATCGACACATTTTCTGTAGTGAAGCGGTGCTCGGTGGGCGGAGGACGGGCGTAGGGTTTTAACTTACCTGCCACTGTGCCATTGCTTGACTGCTCTTTACTTTCGTTCAAGGAAATCGCATTAAATCTGTAATTAAATGAAGAAAAAGTAGATGGCAGAAGAAGGATAATGATTACATGGTCGCTTAATATTTCGTTACTCTAGAGTCGAAAATTATTAAAATCAATGACAGGGAAAGAATTGCTTTCAGTTTGTCGTGTGCAGGATGACAAAACAAGGATTTAATTTTAAGCGATAAGACAGGAGTTGTCTTGAAGCAAGTGTTTCATTTTGAAGGCAACACAGGGGTTTCCACTGTAGTTATACGTAGTACAACGAAATATTTATTTATAGGGTGTGTTGATCAAACAAAATGTTAAACTTATGGTACTTTATATATGAATCTGGCTCAATCCCTAATTGAGAAACAAGCGGTGAACTTCTCTGTAATTTCTATTAAGCTATTTAAAGAGAAACATTTAAAAGCCATAGAGTGATTAATATCCTACTTATTAAGTAGCCGATGTTTACTGAATCTCTTATTGAGAAACAAGCGATGAACTTCTCACAAATCGGCGATTGGTACAGGCGATTCTTAGTCTCTGATTGACAACTCATATATGTAAAAAAAAAGAAAAATAAATATTTTATTTACTTTTTTCTTTTGAATCGCAATATAAAAAACATTGTCAACTTTGGGCTAATCTCTAAAATATACCCGATTACCCGACTGTGAATGTCAATAGCTCAAAATAATTCTAGAGTCCTTTTTACAGAACTCAAGAAAAGATCAAAAGTTATATGTTTATGGAAATTGATTCTGGCCCGATATGTTGCACTGTTAACTAGGTGGCAACCTCCCTAAGGAGTGTTTTATGTTTTTCCCATGATTTAAATCCTACTTTGTTGTGTGATAGTTTTAGCCACTGTCTATTAACACAGGACTAAAACTTCTGACTGTCTAGCACAACCTTTAAAGGTTTAGGCTTCTGCTCTCCAACGAATGGCTTGTCATCTGGTCTGGTACATCATGATACAAGGTCTTTAAAGCTATGTTGCCAAGTTGGCAGTAGGGATTCTTAACCCCACCAAAAGGATCGCCCATAAAAAGGGCAAACTAACCCCAGTCTATTAAAGTTTGTTTCTCCCTTTGGGATTGGCTAACAATCATTCTCTTCAAAAAATATATACTGCATAATTTGGCACTAAGTAGCTCTTGTCCGTTCTTAAGTCCATCGCTCCGCTGCAAACACAACAGAGTCTGTCCTAATATATAGAGCTACGTTTGGTCTGCCTTTGTCTTCCGTGGACCGCCGCCAAAGGGCCCTTCATATATCCGTAAGTCTGTTGAAGGCAGTGTAACTAATAAACCTAGGATCCGGAAGCTGCTTGCTATTGTAAGTGGGCAAATTGGCCCAGGGGAAAAAAGTTTCCCTTATAGGTACTAAATGTACCTCGGAAAAGAGTACACTTTTTTGAGTATTATCTTTCCACATTATCATTTTTTGTGGACTAACATTGGACTAACTGTTAGTTAAGACGCACTTAGTATCTCAAAAAAGAGCATTGTTGCTGGAATTTAGCTCATGTGGCCCAAAAACCGTACGAATGGTCAAAACGGAAGATGGATTATCAATATGGACATATAGATACTTAAATAAAAGGAAATTTTGCTATGATTTCCAAATATAGATTAATTTTGGCTGAGATTTGGGACGGACTTATGGGCCGAAAGAGCCCAAAAAAACGGACCATTTTTTGTATTTAGCGTAGCGTCGGTGAATAAGGTTTGGTCTGGTTTTAGTAGCGTAGCGATGATGAAAGGTTTATAAGGTTCGACAAGGAGTGTGGCACCGCCCACACAAGCCAGAACTTAAAAGATAATATCTCATGAATTATTATTTGCCAATGTTATGTAATTATAGTTAAAAAAATTTAACAGGATGAGACCAATGACTAGGTAATTATTCTAGACTATGTTATGGCAGAATTGAACAAATGGTCGAGCCCCCGCCCACACAACACTGAACTTCGATAGGCCATATCTCGTGAACAAATGAAGATATGACGATATGACCTTTTATTTTCTTTTCTCTTTTTTCATTTTGGTTGGTATGAAAAGAAATACATCTTGATGGAAACACGACGGTGCCACGCCCCCTTAACAACTTTTTTAAATTGGACCGTAATCTTTGGTGGAGGGTATATAAGCTTTGGACGGGGCGAACTTAATCTGTCCACTTGTTTTTTTTTTAAACTCAACCATAGCTCTCCAGGGTTGTCAAAAATCTGGCACAAACCGGCCAGCTTCGCATAAATGTCGCAAAAGTATTACCTTCTCGTAATCTAGCGTTCATTTAGATTTGGCGCGACTTTCGCAACATCCTCCATACACACTCCACTTTGAAGATGATTTTTTCCTGATTTCTTTGAAATTAGTAGTTTGAGTGCCAAAGGTTATCATAAATATCCTTCTTTTTTAACGGAAACCTTTTCTCTGCCTCTAAAGACGGACATCCGTTTCCCTCTCTGATGGATAGTCTTTCATGGGCCATATTTTATATATACTCGTGCAGCTATCTTTAATTTTAAAACCTCCGCCATGTCGCGCTGTATTTACTTAAACGGCCCATCATGAGGTCGATAGTTTCCCTCATTCAAAAGAAATAAACGACGTTGCCGTTGTATTGTCTCTGCCCGACCATTCCGAGGCGCTTCATTCCGGCCATTGTATCATTGTTGTCGTATTGTCTGACATTGTTAACTTTCACAACACGTTTCGGCATTTTGTTCTTTTTTCCCGACGTCCTTTTCTTTTATTTTCTCCTCTCTTTTTTCATTTTGGCACTTATTTAGAGCCAACTATGAAAAGAGGCTTATAAGAGGAGGCACAGGACGAGAGGATGAAAACCGTCCGCTCTCCTTTTGAAAGTGGGGACACAACACCAGCAAGAGGAAAGACTTAAAACTTAACAAACGTCAGACAATGGCTAAAGCAGGAGATGGAGGCTTATGGCGGTGCTGGGTGAATTGTCCTCCTGCCTCTTACCAAAAGACTGCTGATTTTATTTTGAGGATTATAGAAACATCCCAAAAAGTTGTTGTTGGTTTTTTGTTGTTTTTTTCCAAACGAAAGAAGAAGAAGTTCCTAGAAAATGCAAAAGAACTCTTTTTGTTTTTCTTGGCATCATTAGTTTGAACAACTTTGGAGATTTAAAAGCATAAAAAGTTTCCTTTTCTAAGACATTGGGCTGGTGGAGCAGCGGGGACTCCTTGCTTAAATGCATCTTTTGAAAATGGTTGCAAAAAGAAAAGTTTAGACAATGCAATTTTCTAATTACTGGAAAATATGAAACAAAGTTTTGAGAACAAACATTTGCGCCTCCTTTGAAAACGATATGTTCTTAAAAAAGTTTATTTTTTCAGGGAAATCAATGGGAGACATTCTGGCAGCTCTGATAGGAAGCGACCATAGGAATTTCTGTCATTTTTGGAATAGGATATACCTCTGAATTGAACGGTTGAGTTTAAAAAGTAGATTTGTCATATTAAAAATTAATTCTATGTATTTTGTCAAACTTATGTTAACGGCCAATAGATAAGATATGTTCGAGCAACTCTGGTAAAAAGCAACTAAAAAGTCGTCCTCATATTTGGTGATCCCTCGTAACTTAAAGGTTTTGCTCGTAAGTTGATTGTTTATTTCAAGATAATTGTTTTCTTTTTTTGAAATCGCATTTTCTCTGGAAACATAAGTTTGTTCAGGACCAGCAGAAGAAAGACATATGGAATCAACTGGTGTAAAGCGACCGTAGGAAAAGTCTCTCATCTGTGGGAACATAAGACCGTGCAGGGTCAGTTAATGAAAGAAATTCAGACAGAACTGGTATAAAGCGGCCATAGGGAAAGTCTCTCAGTCATTTATAGGTTAAATAAAAGACTGGTATAAAAGTTGATATTCTCTGTTATGTTATTGCTCCGTTCTCTCTTTTTTTGTTGTTTTTATCTCTGAACATATTAAATATCCTTGATCTCCTCCCGTAGGTAAGAGATCAAGGGTTTGGTGTAGGATTTCACTCAGAACCTAAAGGTTTAATTATAAATCAAATATCCTCATCCCATTTTATTAAAAAAAATGGGAGCATAGTTTCCCTTTCAAACTTATGATGCTTATTTTCCTATTCTTTTAAAAACTTGCCATTTTAGCTTAGCTTTCATTTGTATGAAAAAGATTTTGATTGCACTTCCAACCCTGATTCTTCAGGTCACCTAGTGTGAAAGATATATTTTGCAGTGCCGTCGCTTTATTAGAAGGTTGAGACTACCTAACATAGGTACACGGCTTCAAATGTTATATTCTTTACCAGGGCATTGTAGGATTAAGGAGGTTTATTCCAAGGCATCTCTGTCTTGACCGATAGGTCATAGGTGGACGCAAGGACAGGATCTGGATTTTATATAAGCGATTTTAAGAGTAAAGAGTCACCCCTGGTTATTTCCTTACTGGTTAAGGGAAGAAATATATCGCTGATTTTCTTTTTTAACAGGACTGTTAAGTTCCCAGGCACAGTAATGAGAACCTAGTAGCAGATGGTCCCAATTTTTTTAATTTCTATTTGAACTTGCTTGTGTTTACACAAGGCAATTTGTTACGGCAATTTTGTTTTCACTATTGCCTTTTCTAACATTCTGTGACTTATTCTTTCTGATTTTGTGGGTAAAAAATACTAAAATAACCTGCAGCTACGAAAAACACAAAAGGAATTGACAGTATGGGCAAGCTTTATCCCTTTCTATTGCCCTTACCTCTCTCTCCTAAAAACTGAGAGTTGCGGCAAGTAGAGTTGCCTCGTTTAAATGGGGAAATGCTGTGGCACGGCTTGCCTCATCGAGTGTTATTGCAGATACTGACAGTTCTGCGTCTATCAAGCTTCTTGAAACTTGAATTGGATATATTTCAATGTTAACCATTCATGGTTGAAGGTCGTTAAAGTCGCTAGGTCTTAATTGCCTTAAGAATAAGACAGGAACAGAACCAAATCCAAAGGAGGTTCATTCGGGACACTTAAGTGCTCGAATACTGCCCTTCAAGAAAAGACGATGTAGTTATCTGGTGGAGTAAGTTCTGCCATAAAGATCTAAAATAGCAGTGCTGTTGCAAAATGATAGATATGCTTAGCTTCCTGCTAAACTTGTAGTGTGATTCATCATTGACAAATGATCCCTATGATCTCTTCAATATCTAAACAACTTACGTCAGGCCAAAAAACGAAATTCAACTCCCATTTATGGGCAGGTGCTCCAAAATCATCTTTGGATCTACTTAACCGCGAACAAATGAGAACGATGGTGCTGATAGGTGACAGTGGGGTATCCGATTCTGCTGTCTCCCTCGTTGGATAGTGGAAGGCGCTGTTTACTTGTTAATTTAATGGTGTGTGTCCTTCTGATATTCTTCGTCTTATTCCTGACATAAGGATGTTCGGCAGGGATACACGACTTTCCAAGAATTCACACCCGTTTGTTATCGATAGGCCGGCCAATCGCACTAACCACTAGAGATCGAATTCGTTTTTCGCCCGTAAATTTGCTGAACCGACGTTCGACGAACATCCAGAAAACACTACTCCTTCTTTCCCCCTTCCGATGCAATGCACTGCATCTAGTATTCGTGTAGGGGACATTCCTTAAGTGTTGGTCATAAATAAAAAATAGCAGCCGATTTTTTTAAAATCAAGTGCTGGCAAAAGTTCCACAATGTTAACAGTAATCCAAGCTTGGCCGACGGTATTTTGGAGTGCTCAGGTAAGAACATCGCTCTTTTAACTTGTACCGGATATCAAGTGTTTTGTCAGTACATATTAAAGGAAAGCGCTCAAATTTTTCACTGCACACAAAGAACAGAATTGTTGTCGCAACCAAATATTTTGACAACCGAATGATTGTGATTGCGTGTATTCCAGCTATTCCATCAGCACCACCGAATGTAAGTTCGTGCGCTGGGATTTTCGGTACATGCAACCTCAGATATTAAAAAAATTCATCCTAAATAGCGTTGACTTTACTTAAAGGTCAAATAGGAAAAGTCAACAAATTTTATAGTCGAATCAAGAAAATGTTAATTTAACCAATTTCATCATTTTGTCTACTTTGGTCTACGATATTTTACTTGCCTTTTCGACATACATATATTTTTTTATTCCTTTCAATAGGCAGTAAAAATGAAAATCTTTTAACTTCTATCCTTATTTACGAGTAATTGTCTATTTGTTTATATTTTTTTTACGTTGGGTAAGCTAAACAAGATGTTCTCAAGTACCAAACTATTTGTTGGCATTACAAATAGTTAGTATCAAAGAACAATTGTAAACAAAGCTATCAATTGCCACAATAGGCGGTTCTCTCAACCGATTTTTTACACTAAATTCCATTAGTACAACCGATTAGTTGGTAACATATACCGTTTTATCATCATAGCAACTACCTTTTGGTACATTGAACAGAATATCTGTCGAGATTGGTAACATTTGGTTTGAGCAACTGAAAGTTTTTCCGTCGAACAAAATTTTTGTAGTCCGCACCGATTGTCAACCGATTTTTTGTCTGTGTGTGCGAATTTAGGGTTTTTTGTAATTTATTGTATCTATCATCATACGCTTAATAATTATAAAAGATAAAACTTGAAGTTTTGCAGCAGGTAATTTCATTTTCAAGATATTGTCTATTTCCGACGGCCTAAACCGAATCGAGCGCTCACAAACAAATTTTCTTCGATAGTCCTGATGAATACATGATTTCCAAAAAAAATGTATTTTCCTTCTTCAAAGAATATTTCTTCTTCAGGATATAAGTCCTAGTTCTCAATCTATATGTAGATTCCTACAGCCTGCTAAAAAAAATTACAATAATATTCTGGCAGCTTTATTTGTTGAAATTTTATTTTAACGTATTTCTCTTCTTTCATCAATGTTTGACGTGCTTTGAAAAGGTTAAAAGTTTTAGTCTTCTACGACCTTTTCGGAAATAGCAAACCCAACTGACACTAAGGGCCAAAATAGCAGAAACCTTTTTGCACTTAGTATAGAATATATTTTTATAATTTCATTTGCAAAAAATAAAAAAAAAATCGCCAAGGAGGGACAAATCATTTTTAAATTTCAGCTGATTATTAGGGAAAGTATCAACAACAATAGAATTTTCCATGCTCATGGGAAAAGGAGCCTTTTTTCTCTCTCTCTCTATCAAAGCTTTTTCTCTTTTCTCGTTATTCACAATATTCCGCTGCACTCGTTCCGTTCCGTTCAAATGATAGAATCACTCATACAAATCAGGATACGAACAAAGTGTGAATGCTCATAAAAGTATGACTTCATACTTCTTGCACTGGAATTGGCACGTGTCCAATTCGTTCCAGGCCAAGAGCCGCTACCACTCCCCCCGCAGCAAACGAAACGGAAAGGCAAAAACAACACAGCCGTTTCCAAATGGAAATGTGCGGCAAATTTCCAAAAATTCCAACAATCCACATGGACAGACTAACACACATGCTGCTGGTAAGTGTGTGTGTGTGCGTATTCTCTTCGTGTTTTTTAGAAGCATTTTGCTCTGCTTTTTTGCGGCTGGAAAGTGAAGGCACCGAAACGAAGGAGGCATGGAGGCACCGCACCGCACCAATGGCCAACAACAGACTCATCAGCAACAAAACAACAATTAAGTCGGTAAAAAGCCGGTTAAATGCTTAAACTGAACTAAGTGAACGTCTAGCTTTAATCAAAAGAGACGGTCCCAGAAAACGGTCAACATAACAAGGGGAGAGAGACAGGATATAAAGTCCTTTCCTACGTGTGTGTGTGTGTTAAGATGAGAAACACAGACACTGGCCACAGAAGCAACAGAAACAACCACTTTGATTTGTTACAGCTCAATACACACATACATATGTAGATTCCTAGTTTTTTTTACGTATACATGTTCTGTGCATGTCCTGTGAGTTTAAGGCTATGTTTGTGTGAGAGAGTCCCTTTTGTGTGTGTGTGTGTTTGATGGCATGCATTTTTTATTTGTATTTAGTTTTAGCAGCAGATAAAAATGAACTAATAAAGAAACAACACAACATATTGTTTATTAGTTTAGATTCGCTTTATGTCCAATTTACTCGCATAGGGTATTTCCGTTTGAGCGTGACAGGACCATAACTCCGACGGTGATCCCCTGTTGAAATCATTAAACAGCTTATCATGATATTTACAATAAAGTGTTTCAATTTTGACCATAAACTAGCTGTAACTAAGAAACCTATCAATTTTTAATAAGCCCCACACACAAAGAACAGATTCATTGTCACAACCGAATGATTAAGGTTGCATGCACCTCGAGTATGCCATCAGTACAACAGAATGTCAGTTGATGCTATCTAAAATTCAGTAAGTGTAACTAAAATATCGGTAGGAAATACGATGACTCCGAACCTCCAGAAAAAGATTTATAAATTTAAAAGCCCACATGCCGAACTTGTTTAACGACAAAAATTTTCAGTAAAAAATTTTGCTTGAAGTACTCTTAAGCTTAGGGAGATAAGATAATGCAAGATTTTCACTAAATAAATTAAATTAAACGATTTGCTTAAAGCAGTAACAATGGGATTATTTTTGCTTTTGGTTATGATGAAAGCTTTACCAATCATCACCAATATTCGGTTACAACAACAAAATGTTGGCTATGGCCGTTCAATTAGTTGCGTCTACAATACGATGATCATATTTATCACCTTGTGCTATGTCGAAACGAATATCTATTACGATTATAAAAATTTGGTGATTGCAGCCGAAATGTTTTTTTTTGCAACGGAATTTTAGTAGTTCAAACTATTTGTCCCCCGTGTGTACTCAAATATTCTTTTACTAATGCAATAATCATTAATTCTCATTGGCATTTAGTTTAAAAAACCATACACAGTTCATTGAAAACGGCCATGATAAGATCCCTAAGAAAACTTTTTGGTCGGAATCATACGTTAACTGCTTTTTCCATCCAGGGGACTTTTTAAACAGTACAGGGTAGCCTAATCCGCTGACAGATTCACTGAAAAAGATTCACTGAAAACCCCTTCTTAACTTATGAGGCAACATTTCAAGATCGTATCCCGTTGAATCATTGAACCTTAAACTTTGATTCAGAAGTATTTATTCTGTTCTACGAATTGTTGATGTCAAGTAAAGCGAATAAATCGTCAGTTTCAAGCTTTCATACCTACAGTACGACATTGACAGTACTGAACTAATTTTCGTGGATAAGGCCTCCAACCAATACAGCCAAATCGAAAAAATAAAATATTATTAAGATTCGTAAGGAAATTTCATAGTTTCTGAGTATCCATATGTCCATTGTTGAAGTGGAGCGAATTTTGGTTCGTCAGGTCCTTAGATCCGGACTCGAAATTAAGACAACTTTTAAAAGATAGTGGGAATTTAGACTATTAAGGAAATACCTCTATTTAAGTGTACCCTTATGCCCATGTTTAAAAGCAAGTTGTTGGCGTATTTCGGTATGTTACAAACGGAATAAAAAACTTGAACAAGCTGCCCCAAAAATAACCACTCTATCGGAAGATGCTTTACATTTTGCAAACGACGTTGGCCGTCAATTATATGTGACATTTATGCCCCAGACTGCTGCTGAATTCAAACAGACTAACAATTAGGCCCTATTATTCGCAACAACGTGGAATAATTGTGTCGAAGCTTTTTAAGGCCGCGATTTGGCTTGGCGATGTTTATGTGGCCCAAAAAACGGACTGCATACTCAAAACTTACGGCCAATAGACAATATGAACATTTGCATACTCAAATTTTCCTACGAATCCAAATATGGATTTATTTTATAGTTTTAGATAAATTATGGGTCAGACGCATGGACCGAAGAGGCCCAAAAAACGGACCATTTGTTCTTGAGGGACTGTGGCGGTTGTTAAGATCAGTCTAGCGATCTTAACGACTTTTTCAGTATCGATTACCATGACCTTAGTATGGATACCTTAAAAAATTTAAAAATATTATCTGATTTTCTTTTAGAATCTCTCGATGCTATTGGATTATTGTAAACATTTTTAGAAATCCCTTAAAAACTTGATCTTGAGCTCGAGTTTTTAAATCTTTTGAAAAATCTCTCCATATAAGCACTTGGAGGCATTGCATTCTTTTGGACTACTTGTGTTTAATACCGATTCTTTAGTTTCAAGCATTTTCGTTTCTTTTAGTTTAAGATCTTTAATGAGTGCGGTATTGATACTTTTTATGGGACACATAGACCCTAGTAATTATGGTTCCCCACTGGCCCAGTGACAATTGAGCCATATTTTGTGGGCAAGTCCAGTTAGTTACCTACAAACTATATTCCACGCCTAAAGAAGGATCGAGTATAATTCGTTATACAGTAGGTGAACCACAAGTTTTTTTTTTGTTGTTTTTCTCCCCTGCCTCACAAGTTTGACTTAACTTTCGAAAGCTCCTGCACAATGTAGACGACTCAACTACACATCTCCCTAAACTCATCAAATCCACCGTAGGCGACTTAAATTTTACCAATATACGCCGAGCTAGAAAAAAGAACCATGAAAATAAATGTGCAGCCAAGTCATTGGATAAAAGCTCTTTTTGGAGCAGGACGGGGTGAAAAAAACTGTAGTTAATCATTAAACACCAACTGTCACTTTTTCCTACGATGTCAAATTTGTGGGAGTGTGATACAAGAGGTAACTACTGATTTTGAATTACTTAAAAAATCAGCGCTAGGTCTTGAGGTGGAGAAGAACAAAGCAATTCGCATGATTGCAACTGCTTATCAGAACAAGTCCCTATTACCAGGGTTTTCCAATTTAAATTTTTGGGATGCGGGAAATAGTTTTTTCTCAAATCCCGGGATACTGGTACGGACAAAACATTTTTCCTTATTTAATGATTTAAAAGAAACACAGCTTTTGCGTTTTCTTTTGAAAAAAAAATCTCGAAATGATTTTTACTCAACTCTGCTTTTCGATTTCTTAATAAAACTGAATTTATTGCCTTTGACAGGGCTAGTCAGCAGAAAAATCAATAACTTTAGTTAAGTAGCAGAGACGTTCGGCAGATTTCAAACCATCACTTTCGTTAACCTTTGGGATTTTGTGATGGTTTTGATACTTGGGTTTGATGTTGCAGAGCTATCAAGTGTTTAGGTTCATTAACCATCTAATATAATAGTTGGGTGTCAATTCTTATCAGGATGGTAGTAGAAGAAAAATAGATACTCGTTATACCATAAAATTATAAGCTTCTTTGAACTCCCATAGCCATCGCGAGGGAGCTTTCTTTAATAAAAAAGAAATTAAAAAAGTATTAGTTTTATAATAAAACCAATTCAATTTGAGAGTCGATTCTTTGGATTTTCCTCTCACACTGTTTTGAGCTTTTTATTAGCGGATGATTTCCTTTTGAGTCTATTGAGTCATTATTTAGTCGGGTAATATTCTTAGTCTCGCTTCTGCTAGGCAAGCATGCATATGTCTTTAGAATATCCTCCATTCCAAATCCTTTATCCTTTACACTATTTTAACTTGAGTTTCACAGCAATTAGGTTTTTGCTCGGATGCTTCGCATAATTCCTTTGTTTTTAACGAGGGCCAGAGGAATTAAAACGATTATAATCAATTTTAATCCTACAATAGACAAAAAACAGTAACAATTATGACGTTCTGTACCAAAATTAAATCTCAATTATCAACACATTTCTGCAATGGTCTTCCTTCTATCATTGCATTTTTAGTTTCTCTATCCTTTCAAGTTTGGCTGCTTGTTTTATATTTTTCCTGCGAAACGACATCCTTAAGCGGTTTCGCAGTATAACAATGAAACTGCAGTCCATCATCGTGCTGGTGGGCCCTCAACGGCATTATGACCGAGGAGAATGGTACTGGTTTTTTTTTCTTAGTTTTGATGGTCTGCGGATGCGGATGATGTGGAGGAGATGCAAATGCTGCTGATGATGTTGTTCTTGCATATTTTGTTGTTGTATTTGCGGGTGTTGTCACTTAACTCCGGCTTTGTGACGACAACATTCTTGTGGCATTTTTGTTGCTGCCGCAGTTCGGGCCAACGCAAGTGTCAAATACACTTTTTTCATTCTTTCATTCGTTCGTTTCTTTGGCTTTCAGTGTTCAGTGCACAAAAACCTCACCACGAAAAAAAGGATCACTGTCCTCTTCCTTGGGGCCTACCCGCCGCCTCTTCACACAATGGGGGCTAGGAAAAAGCGTAAAAAAGAAGGAAAGAACCACTTCAATCAGAGTACAATAGTTTAAGTGTTTAACTTTTGGGTAGTCGCAGTTGCATTCAACTGAAGAAGATCTGAGCCGCATTACAAAAAAGTGACGGCGTTTACGGGGATACAATTTTATTTATGGCATTTAGAAACAGTCCGCGCAAGATTAAGCAGTTAGTTGTGATACGAGTAATATCTGTATTTGTTTCAGGTTACTAAACTAGCATGTGTTTGTAAGTTGCTCGGTTAGCAAGCGAATCGCCAAAGAAACGGGTAAGATTTACCACACTTATTATTCCAACAACTATACAAACACACCATGCTATATAAAAACATTAAACAAGAAGAGGTTACATCGTCGAATTCGTTTTGGGTTCATCAGCACGAGATGGGATAAGTGAAACTGTCAATCATCTCAAACTGAAAGTTCAAAAACATTTTTTTAAACCAAAAGGTAGCAATTAATTGATATTTTATTTTTATTGATAATATTATTACAATTAATAGTTTTTTATTGTCTGCTTTGTCGGATTCGCTGTTGAACCCTCTTGTTGATCAATGCTCTTTTCCGTATACAAAGAGACACAATGTTGCCTTCTTATTAATTCAATGCTGACAGATCACCATATTGCAAACTAGCTAGGTAACTAAGCTAGTTATCCCAAACAAACACTTTTAATGGTTTCAATAATTCTATTTTAGAAGCTTTAAAAACTACCAGAAATATTAAGTGAGGCTGTCATATCATTCTGCATTGTTTCATCATTAAAAAATATAAACAAAATTCCCGCTGAATTCAAAATTCCGAATGAAAGTTTAAGCTTGCCTAAAGATTTTCGTTTCTAAACCACTAACCACACAGAGATTGTGTCAAAGTAAGTAAAAGTTCCATAAATGTCGATTTGACGCCCATGAACTCAATTGGAATCCGCCAAAGGAGCATTTTGGCTTGCTTTGTGTATGGATTTGGCTTTGAACCTATTTACGATTGTGATTATGCAAAAGTCGATTACCGTAGACCACGCCGTAAAGTCACTTATTAGGCGCAGAAAATTGTGGCCGAGGATCATTTTTCCGGAAGTGGCAAATTTTCGGCCATGTATACAAGCTCAACTACGATTTTTGAGCTAGATGAAAATACACAACTCTGTGAGTTCGCTAATTGGTCGTTGCTTATATTGAAGGGCACCTTCAGCTAGCTTTTCTACATATTTTTTGTTAGAGAAGCAATTTAGGAGTTTTTTCGGTATTTTTTTCATATGCGAAAATGTCGTCATGAATTCTTTTTTGGTACGTCTTTTAAATATTTTGAATCTGAAGCGAAAACCTTTCAGAGGTCCTGTTAAGCGAAGACCGGACAAATGATGCTCTTTTCTATATATGGCGTGTTCTATTTGTACTCGCGAGTAAGTAGTCGCTTAGGCGACAACTTCAAAACTTTAGGAACAATTTTTATATTAACTTCGTATGCGACAAGAAATTGGTTTTATGCACAAAAACGTAAACGTTTGATTTGGAAATCATTAAACGTTTGATTTGGAAATTTGTAATTTGCAGAAAAAGCTAAACAAGAAATAATATAAGCGAGTAATAACCGAGTTCGCTTAAACTCGCAAAAGGTTATTTTTTAATTACTTTACTCCATGAAATTTTAATTATTTAAAACTAACGGAGTTCACCGCGTATTGTCTATAGTTTTCTGTAAACAAAATCATTTTTGTATTTTTGCCCTATGGCGTGAAGTTATCGCTTTAGCGATCTCCTAAGCGAGTTTCCAATAGAACACGGCCATTACTTTAGCTTTCTCCTTTAGTAAAAGTGATGCTCTTTGACGCCGTCATGCCATATACCAGCCGGCTTTAAACTTTTTCATTGAACACATTACCTCATATTGATGTATGTACATTGGACGTGAACATCTTTTTTAAACTCTTTTTCTTTCGCATTGAAGACTTTCTTAGCCTCTCGCTATGACGCCATCATGCCATATAATATTGCAGATATACGTTGGGCGCCAACATTTCTACTCTTCTGTTTTCTTTTTCGTTATAGACTATCTTTGACGCCGTCATGCCATATGCCAGCAGGCTTAGAACTTTTTCTTTGGGGTGGCCACATTACTGCAGCACTTGTAGACATTTGTTTGTTGTTGGAATCCTTTGCATCCTTTTTATGTAAGGTTGAAGATATTGTCAGATTATGATTTACATTCTCCTCAAGTTTGTTTGACATTTTGAAGAGATTTACTTATTTTTTTTTTTGTTTTCCCTTTTATTTTATCATAAAAAGTTTTATTGCTGCAATTGTGATGGCTTTCGTTGAACGGTGACTGGGCTGCGTGGAGAGGATGTCATTGGAAAGGCAGCTATGGATGGGGACTTCATTTCTTCACGTAGACTCAGAAAATCTAGAATATATACATAGTTCGTACGATACGTATTTATATTACAATTTAATTGAAGTGTTAGTGATTATTTGAGAACAAATCGTATTATGCAAATGATGTTGGCAGCAAATTAAGTTTTAACGAATTATTTGCTGACCGTGAACTATTGGAATATTTTGTATAGCATAAAAAAATAAATAGAAGGAAGATCAAATAAGACTGAAAACAATTTGTTGGATAAGCACTAGAGTAGCATATTATAATCGTTATTTCAGATGGTTTGATGTATTGGACGGAAGGCAAATTAAGCGCCCAACGTGGGCAAATCTTCTTAGATAGTGAAAAGGGTTGATTCAATTGGTGAATAATTGCCGTAAGATGTGAGATAGACGTGAGTTTGTTTTATAACTTTGAGTCTGGTGCCACTTGTTTAGCATGTAGTCATTTTTTGAAAATCACAGTTAGAATATATCGATGCTGTCGAGTTTTTGACTATAGAAAATCGGTTAAAATCGCTTTTTAATTCATTACGAAAGAAAAAGGGTCTGCTATTGCCGCTATACTATAAACACAGCCAAACTGGGAATCTATGTACAAGCAGTGATATTTGGTCGAACATTTGAGGACTATATTTTGCTTGTTGAGGCAAAAATGGAACTCGTTCAGAAATATTGCTTTTATTTAAAATCTGAATATTTCCTGAATGGTTTTGGCGAATTCATATTCTCTGGCGGCCGAGTTCAAATCTGGATTCAACTTAATGGATATACACAGGGTTAGGCGATTGAAGTCTTACCAACTTCACGTTAGCAGTTCTGGCAAACCGACATGCGTAAATGAAATGGCAAACCTTACCCAATATAATTACAGCTAAAATCTAGCAAAGCAAATACTAGTACTGGTATCTAGTCCGTCAAAGGTGTGCCGTTACCACCCGTCACCAATTCAGAAAAACAGACTTAATGCTTGCTTTTCTGAAATCACAGTTAGACCCAGCGGCATCACAAACTGAAATGTATCATCTTCCTTAGACACGCGCATCTTTTTGATGACAAATATATGACAAAACCCCACTACCTTCCAATTCCATTCAGTCTTTTTTGTATGCAAAAAGAAAAGAAGAACCACAACATCTGTAATTAAACATCACAAGGATTATCCTCTGCTAGTGATATGTAATTACATCAATGATGGACACACTCGTATCCTATGGGCCATGTGTGGGTCGTTCGGTCGTTGTTGATCCAATTGTGCATTGATTTTTCACGATTCAATGACATTTTAAAAATAGTTCTTCTGCTATTAGAACGACCAATAAGCGAGAAAACATTGACGACAACTGTAGTTTAGTTTCACTTTATTATGTCATCGTCAGTGTCCATTGCCATCATCTTCTTCTTCGTCAGCCACTTCATCATCATTTGTTGGAACTGCAGTAGTATCAGTAGCAGCATTAGTGAAACATATGCGATCAAGCTAATCCAGGCGACAAAATAAGTCGATGGATGAAAATAACCTTTAGGTTATTTATTTAGGGTGCCTTCCATAAGAACAACGATTTTTACGACATTCTCAAATGGGTCTTGAATGGGAAGCTACTGTCCTTCCTGTCTACGCAAGGTAGCTTTCGTCTTACGCCTTCCGATTTGGGATATTCGGTTCCAGCCAGCTCTTTATTAAGTTTATGTTACACTGAAAAAATTATGTTCTTGAAAATCAAGAAACACTTTATATTGGTTTCGAAATTTGTCTTATTTTTTCCGCCAAAGAAACTTTTTATAAGAAAAAAGAGCACTTCTTTCAACAGGAACCAAAAATACGAAATGAAGTTAAATTGAAATCTAGAAAATTTACTGGAAAATTTCTAATCAGAAAAAACGTTGCTTTAATATAAGCTGATTACTTAACTACTCTACCAAGTTTGAAACCTTAACAAGTTTAAACCGCCGTTGAATGTTTTATAGATTTGAAAATATGCATCTGATCCTTGGAACATTCCGTCGTACCTCCTTATTTGGTCTTCGCGAATTAACTTTCCGTTTCGGTTACTTTAATGTTTTTTACTTCCTTCTAATTTCTAATTTCTTTTTTGCATACATTCTGTCCTCCTTTGAAATTACTTTTGTCTCCACATTTATCTTACATCAAGTTCAACGTCACTTCTTTTCAGGCGAAAAGATCTGTGTTTCACTCCTGAACGGTGTAAAAATGATGAATTCACCGTCAATTCTTTTCAGGCGAAAAATCTTTGTTCCATTCCTGAACGATGTAAAATGATGATGCTGGCGAGGATAATTCATAAAAAGGTAAGCTTCTTTCATTCTCCCGCACTTACATCGCCTATTTCCACCCTTTAAGAGCTCTTTAAGAGGTAGAAAAAATTACTCATAGAGGACGACAATAGCATGAAATCCGCTTTACGTTTCATTTCACACTTTGTTGTGAAAGCAAAGAAAATATTCACAGATTTTCATGATTTTCCTTTTGTCCGTGGGTTATTTGCATATTTTTCGCTGTTTTTTTGTTTCGTTAACGCAAAAAGGCAAGAGGAAGTGAAGATGGCTTTGAAAGGGTTCCAACAGCTGTCGAAGAAATATTAATTTAATAATTTAACAAATTTTTAAAAACATTTAATACGAAAAAATGTCTATAGGAACTTACCTAGGTACTTAGGAGTAGGAAAGGTATTTGGAAACCTGTACTTAAATGATAATCTTTTAAATAAAAAGGGTTTTTTTTCCTCACGGGATATGTTTTAGTTAAAAATTAGCAATGTTATGAGTTATAAAATTCTTTCTGATTTTAATTTGAATCGATATTTATGACATTAGCTGTGTTCTTTTCAGGTTACTGAACTAGAATATGTACGAAAGTTAGTCAGTTATTACACTAATTTTTCCACCAAAGCAACAAACACCCTGCTATATAAAAAGAAGAACAGATCCCATCGGCAATTTCGTATAGGGTACATCTGCACTTCATTTAATATCCACTAAAACTGATAGTTCAAAGATATTGTACACATTTTTACAATAGAATAGTGCAGCAATTAATTGATTCATGATGTTTTATTGTTTACTTTATTACAATTTATAGATTTTAACTGCCTACTTTTGACGAATTCATCGTTGAACCCTCTTGTTGTTGAATTATTTTTGGTGTATACTTATACAAAAAAAAACCATAAATGTGTTTTTTTTTCATTTTCCTACTATTCGGTAAGCTAGCTAGTTGGCCCTAAGTCGCTACTGAAACGAGCAAGAATTACCACACTTATTTTACTAACAAAAACACACCCTGCTATAAAAACAAGTGATTTGTGTTATGTAATCGAAAATAATCGAAGAAGAACATGTCTTGGGTTTGTATAGGGTTCATTTGCACTTGATGGGATAAGTTTCATTTAAAATATTTTAATTTTTTTATATTTCATTGATTAATTTATAACAATTTATAGTTTTTTTCTGTCTCTTTTTTAACGAATTCGAGAAAATAAATCGGCCAACTGCATAAGACAACCTTATTTCTTGTACCATGGTAGGCCCGTAGGCTTGTTAATGAGACTTAAATCTTGAAGTAGCCCTAAAGAAAATAATCGAGAGTCGTCAATTCGCGACAGCCAATTAAAATTGCCTTCAGATGGCGGTTTCGAACGTTGCTTGTATGGCTTAAAATAAAAATACAAGCATACTCAGATAGACCAAAACTAGTAGTTTTCTAGGTCTTGTTCCCATAATCTAATGCAATAATAGTACTTTTTTTATCGAAATTAAATGAAATATTTTTACCAAATGAAATATTTTTACCAAAAACGCTTAGGTTTATTTAAACTTATTTTTTCTACTTTGAAATAAATCACTCCTATTTTTTTGAATTTAATGTATTTTTGAATTATTTTCATAATTCAAATCTATTGTTGACAACTTAAACAAATTCTAATAAATTATATTGGCGATCATAGTATAATTGTGTGTGATCATACTATGTTTGTAGGGATCATAACATGGCGGCGTGTGAATCATACTATTGCTGTGAGGATCATACTATGGTTGTATGTGAAACATACTACGGTTGTGAGGATCATACTATGGTTGTGGAGATTATAGTATGGTTGAGTGTGAATCATACTATGGTTGTAGGGATCATAGTATGGTTATGTGTAAATCATTCTATTGTTGTGTGTGAATCATACTATTGTATGGATGTTTTTGAATCATACTATTGTCGTGAGGATCATAAAATTGTTGTACCACAACCATATACCCAACAATAGTATTACCGTTTCAAATATTGTGACCACAACCATACTTGTTTTCTGCGTGCATTTCACTGGTTTTACTCTTCACTGGTCAAGATCAGCGTTGCATTGTATACTTTCTTCCCTTTTAGTTGATCGACAAATTGTTCAGATGTCTCATAGAATGAGTAGTTACGGCTCCAAAAATATTTCATTTGTGCAATCATTTTGCTTTGATAAAAATGGAAAAAACCTGGCATCTTTTTTAGAAAAAAAAAAGATTTTTTTGTCTTTGTTTACTAATATTTGATTGTTATTAAAAGTTTTCTTAAATACCAACAATTCTTACTAATTAGCATAAACTCTGAAAAGTTACATATATTTTCCGCCACATGTGCGAATCATTTAAATCTCGTTTAAATTATGTCACCTTCATGCGGTCTCATCCCGCGGCACCATTCATACGGTTTGGTGCCCTTCATTGCACTCTTGCCTTTCTTTCAGAAGTAAAATCGCACTTAAATCTAGAAAAAAAGGAAAAAATTTTGCATTTCAATTGAAAACCTAGAGCGCATAAAGAGCAAAAGAAGAAAAACCCTTTGTTTTGCTCACTTTTTGCTGGCGTTTTGTTTTTCTCTCTATTGCGTTCGTTTTTCCCCCAGTGCTTTTTAGTAGATTTTTCAAGGATAAGTGGCTTTTGCAAGCATTTTGTTTATTTCGTTGGTGTAGTTCCAGCCGCAAAGCGTCCGAAGCCACGGCCGCTCGGCGGGTTTGTAACATTCGTGACTACCCGTGACAGAAATACACCCCGTTCATATGTTGCCATTGTCAGTGTAGGGTATGCGGAGTACGCCTGGGCTTTTACAAATGAATTGGATGCATTTCATTTCAATTGCTGCGGATAGTATTTGTTGCTCTTGCCACTGCCACCAGCTGCTGGGGTTTTTGTTGCCGTTGCGGCTGCTGCCATCTGTATGCATGATAATGATAATTTCAAGTATTTTAATGGATTCCTTTTTTTCCTTTTTTTTGCATTTTCATCAAGCTCAACAACAATGGAAAAGAAAAACTATTTAAGTGTATAGTAATGGACACTCGAAGAAAAATATCAAACAGAATATATATATCAAATTCATATTCACGGGATTTCGTAACGGAATCTATAGCAATAGGCAGGGAAATTGACAGCAATAATACCACAGATAGTCTTTTCAGTCTGATAAAACTAAAAGTAGCTGCCAACCATTTGTTGGATAAGTATGGAAAAAAAACCTTTAAATCTACTAGTTTTCGTCAGGTTGAAAATTCCGCAATAACCTTTTAAGGTTACCAATACTATCAGTTTTGCAGCTCGTTTCCAATCAAACGAATGGTTGGCAACATCACAAAATCAGCTGATTTTGTCAGACTCTAAAGGATGCAATAAAGAGATAAGTTATATTTCGTGTTTGTTCCTTTTGCATTTTTTTTTTGATTTTTAAGTAAGTTTCTAGTTGTTAAAACTATTCAGAACAGTGCGCATAACTTTATTAAGACATAAGCTGTTTTCTTTTCTGGTTACAAAACTAGAATTTACGTGGAAGTTAGTCGGTTAGCAAGATAGTTGGTTGTTACACTTATTTTTACAGCAATAAAAAAAACAAAAGAGACACACCCTGCTATATAAAAACATGTGTTTTTTGTTATGTATACAACTTCAAATAAGCATAGAAGAACAGGTCTCATCGGCAAATTCGTATTGGGTACATCTGCTTTTAACTGTTCAGAGAAATTGCAACATTTTTACAAAGGAAAAGTGCTCTAATTAATTGATTTATGATATTTTATTGGTTACTTTCTTACAATTTATAGATTATCATTGACTGCTTTTGACAAATTCGCCGATGAACATCAAGAGAGTATAAAATGGGATTCAAGCGGTAGTTTCACTTCTTGAGGACTCGTTCAAAAATGTGCTTCGTTATTCCGGTAACTCCAGCCCTACCTAAGTTCGTTTAAAGTTTCGAAGCCTAAACAGACCGACTAAACTAGATGCCAATTATAGCTACAACATTTTTTCTTGAGTGTAACCGTTTAGTCATTTTGCTTTTCTACACAAGCCACAAGATTAAAATGTTAGAATTTCCATTGAAACATGCCCCAAGTTTAAAATCGGTTGCATACAATTTTACAATATTTTCGTTTTTAATTGAAGTTCATTTCGTTTAATCGGAAATGAAAACATTTTAAAATTCAACCTATTCACCCACCACTTGAGTCTCTTACGAGTAATACGAAAAGTAACGAAAATAAACTAATGAAGAAATCGTGTAATGATAACAATCCCTGAAATACTCGTATGTACGATACGAGTAGGTGCACCACGGTGCTTCTGGCCACGGATGTTTCATTTCTGCAAAAGAATTTCAAAAAAGAGACTGCGGAGTATGAGGCACAGTAGTGGGGAGCGAAATGAAATGAAAGCAGTGTTGTGGCTGTTCTCGGAACAAAAACCTTCGGCAGCCCAGATTGGCAAAGTGCTAATCCTTTTTTGTCCTTGTTCCCACTCTTGCGTAAGTCCCACTCAAATGGCTCTACCCAAAAATTCACTGTGCAATTTAAGAGATTTATTTTTTCACTTGAAGTGTATTTATTTTCCCCCGAAAAGTAAATCGCATTTTCCTGGTGCGTGAATGGGAGGTTGGTTGGCAACGCTAGTGGATTCGTTTGTTCACTCAGCAGCCGGGATATGAAATGAACACAACTTCATTTTATTTTTAAGTAAATAAAATACCAACGCACAAAAAGGGTAAAAATATATGTACTTCGTTTTTAAAATAAGTAATTGCAAACAAGTGAGCGGGTAAAGGCGCTTCCACTCGTACATTCCTATACATTTTTTCGAGCTTCCTATTCAGCGATGTGTGAAAACGGAAGGATCTCATTATGCAGTGTGAAAAATCCGGCTTCCATGGCAGTTGTATAATGAGCATTTGAATTTAATGCAATACGCAGAGAAGGGAGTGGAAATGTATTCGTTATTTGAATTTAAAATCATTATTTCACAAGAAAAAAATTGTCACGGAGTCAGACAAGCATCTTCAGTAGTTAACTTTACATTATGATGTATAAAGCTAAAAAAAGGAAAACATATTCCAAAAGTAAGCTTGAAATGGAATGTTTCAGTGAATCGTCTGGCTTACTACTTTTCATGTGCGAAAACAAAACAAAAGTTAGTTAATATAGATCGATAAACGAGTTTGGAGTTTGCAGGTCAACAGCACACAAAATTGGCATTGATAAGTCGTCCCCCACCAAATGACGAAACGCATCTACCAAGCCGTGTAGTATTCGCTATATCTTAGCTGACTTTTCCTCTCCCATTTGACAAACAACAACAATACTGATTTTGTTGAAGCAGTACACAGTTCCAGGGTAGCAGCCCTTGGCCCAAGAATTGCTGCTTCAAATCAAACCGGTGCATAGAACCGGTTCACCGGATTTCATGCCGAAATCTATTTCAATTTGTATGGAAATTGACCAACGAAATCCCATAAAACTAAATTCCCAACTGCTTTGTATGCCGATTTTTTGGCTAGTCTAGAAGAAAATAAGATATAACAAGTGGACTACTTATGTTCGGCCGTCTGAAGCTTCAAGAGATATATCCTTTAAAAGTTCAAAGTTGTATGGGCCGGGCCACGCCCTTTTTTAAATTCAACACAATATTCTATAATAATATGGTAATCATTGATTTTATACTTGAAATTTCAAGGTGTTCGAGCATGTGGGAGGGGCAGTGCTTTAAGCGTTTTTCTTGCTGACGAAAGTAAGGAAATCGGCCTGTAAGATTGACTTTTGCCTGGCTTCAGTAGCGGTAACACTACCTATTTTCCAGGCACTTCGTTCATGTACTCTACTCGCGGGGTATCCATGTGGTTTTAACATCAACCTTGAGTTTCCGTCCGAACTCGGAGATCTCGGATAAGACGCAATAATCTGCTTTTTGCCTTGTCGCTCTGGGGGGGCTTGAGAAACAGCAGGTTTAAATTACTCGCGCACCGCTTCGGATCAGTTCCAGTTCTATCGCCGGGCTGGCCGATCATCTAGGGCCGTGGTCAACTTGCAGTCTTTTTCCACTCGAATTAGTCACTCGCACGGAGAATTATGTCGACCGGATAATCGGAACCTAAAAAAATGCAAACAAGTATCAGTATTTTCAGACTAACTACAGAACTAGAAGTTTTCGTGCACGTTTCCTTCATTTTAAAAAAATAAAGTTGCCAACCATTTGTTGAATTTTAATGACTAGTTTTCATTAGTCTACTTATAAATAGAATCAAGCCGCCTTTTTTTAGTCTGACGAAACTAATACACGCAGAGAAAAAACATGGTTACTACATGGTCACGGCAATAATAAAATGTTATCCGCAATAAAAGTATGTTCGTCGCAACCATAACATTCTAAACTGAATTGAGTTTTGACAATAGTATAATTGCTGCAATATTAATATTGTTGAAATGTAACAATAGTATTATTGCCAAATTTAAAAATGAAAATATGATTAAAGCAACAATATTAGTATGGTTGATGCGACAAAAATATGGTTGGTGCTTTTTATGTTAACAATAATATGATTACGGCAATCATACTGTATGCTTGTAATTTTTCTTCATTTAAATATGCTTTTAAGAACAAATGTTATTTGAACGGATCTAATGCAATAATAGTACTTTTTTATCGAAATTAAAATTTTTTAAACGAGCTGCTTTGGTTTTTAAACGAGCTGCTTTGGTTTACCTGATATATTTTTAATAATGTGAAATAAATCACTCCCTATTATTTTGAATTTAATGTATTTTTGAATAATTTTTATAATTCAAATCTATTGTCGACAACTTTAACAAATTCTAATAAAATATTTTGGGAATCATAGTATTATTGTGTGTAACCATACTATGGTTGTAGGGATCATAACATGGTTGCGTGTGAATCATACTATGATTGTGAGGATCATATTATGGTTGTATGTGAAACATACTATGGTTTTGAGGATCATACAATGGTTGTGGAGATCATAGTATGGTTGAGTGTGAATCATACTATGGTTGTGGGGATCATAGTATGGTTATGTGTGAATCATACTATTGTTGTGAGGATCATCGTATGGTTGTATTTGAATCATACTATTGTTGTGAGGATCAAAATATTGTTGTACCACAACCATATACCCAACAATAGTATTATCCTCATCGAATATTGTCACCACAACCATACTTTTTTTCTGCGTGTAGTTGTGCTAGTTTTAACCATATAAAAATATTCGAGTTACCAAATATTTATCGGATTTGCTTTGAAAAACAACCATGGAAACTACTACGTACAGGCACAAAAACAAGGTCGTTTCCAATACAAATCGAACAAATGGTTGTTAACTCGAATATTTTGTCAAGAAAAGAGCACAAAACTTTTACTATGTTTTTTATGGAGTAAACGATCACGAAACCATATTAAACACTCTAAAAGGCTGTCAAGGAAAGTAGCCTTTTTAAACCGGCAAAACTAGGGTTTATGATTTTCTCAACAAACTTTTCCAACCTATTCTGCTGAGAAATAAGAAATTGAATACCATTTCCTTTGTAAAAATTATTAAAGTAAAAAATCGCCATTTCATTACAAAAAGGATAAATCTTCATTGCCACCACAGCACCGTCTAGCATCCCAAGTGGAGACTATAATGCGTTCCCAGAATGTGCTGCGTTGGCTGCCAAGTGTGGGACCTACGCACCACACATATCTTTAGTTTACTGACATTGAATTCGTGTTTTTGTTGTTGCTGATGTTCATTCTTCTTTTTCTTACATTTATTTTTATCATCATTACACACTTATGGACGTGCACGTGAAGGCACTTACATATTGTATATACACATGTACACATGTATGTATTTATGTAAGTGTGCACATTACGTTACAAGAAGAGCAGAAAACAAAGAGACACAGCTAGACCCACAGCCAAGACGAAACATCCAAGATATGGATAACAACATAATAATGGACGGTTGGTGGCGTGGCATGGCGGCCTCTCAGGCAGACTGGGATCGATGGTGGGGTTCTTTCGGTTCTTCACGATTTTGTGGTCGCAGTATTTTTTATGGTTTTGTCTTCTCTCGCAACACTCGCGCTTTTCGGTTTTCATGCGTTTTATGATCGCCTGGCAAAAGTAGAGCATTTCATATATTCACAAAGATACTTTTTATACTACTGCACCCTATACATACACGCACGCACACACCTGAACGTGTACATACCTACCTATGAATACATATTTATATAACACATGTGTGACTAGGTGCACGTAGACAATAAAAAACGAAGAAAAAGTACGGCAATTATGGACTTTTGTTTCCCAAGCAGCTAATGTTTTAATACATACAAAATGTATGCTACTCTATAATAACGATGAGGAGTTTTATATGAGTATACTATATACTTTCCACTAAGGTGAAATGTCTCAATCTTCCAAATCAACCAATGCTTTAATAATGTTTTTAGACTAAAAAAATAAGTTTTTTGTTCTTCCCAACAAAAAAAAATTGAATTGCCAACTACATATTGTTTTGCAAACGCAAGCCTAAAAAATATTTATTTGCTTTTTTCCATATGTGACAGCGCATAGAGAAAGGGACCTAAGGGTAAAAAAATTAATTTTCACTTTTTTTTTGATGTGGACAACATCTGAGCATCGATTGAGACCGATCCCATGCCCCAAAAGTGTTCCCTCCCAGAGATATGCGCGTTTTATGAAAGTGATGGTACACCAAATTTACACGTATTTAAATCTTTAAAATGGCTCTCCTGATCAAAACTGGTTTTTACCCTTAGGTCCCTTTCTATTTTGCGCGTCACATATACTTATATAAAAAAGTGGGACTAGCAACTACTTACTTTGCAAGAGCAAGCTAAAAATCTGTATTGTAATAGTTTTCCCTATATAAAAAAGTAAATAATTGTCAATCATTTGTTGAATTTGTAGTTTTCTTCAGTCCCAACACTGTCGTTTACCACGACAACTTCGTTTTCTCCACATAAAAATCAATTGAGTTGCCTTATTTACATAGGAAACCGACCTGAAAAACTTCTACTGTTAATCAGTCTGAATAAACCCTTGCACTTACGAAACTAGCGGTTCTTCGTACCTGTTTTTAGTACAGGCAACTTCCGGTACACCGAATTTTATATGTTATCAGGCCCTTTCGTTAAATCGAAAAATTTGTTATATCGAGAAATAAAGTATTTCATTTCTTTATTGACATGTAATTCGAAGTCCATTGGGGGCCTATTAAAACTTAATAACAATATGTATCGAAATGTTAAATAGAACATCACAAACTACTAGAAAAAATTCAGTATAAGGAAAAATAATGTTAAATCTAAGTTAATTCTCGTACAGTAAGAAGTCGTTAATCCGAATAATTGATTGCAGACCATAATTCGGATTATCGAACATTCAGATTATTGTTTTCAAAAGAGTTCACTATACATAGTTTCTACAATTTATATGAATGTCACAAATGATTGTTAACAGCAAAAAATTAAATAGTATAAATTATAAATTTAAATCAGTGGTATAACATTACCCATTTTTAAAAACCAAAAAAAAAAATATTTTTTAAAAAAAAGGCATACAATTTTTTGAAACAAAAATAACTTATTATAATGAATCTTAACAAAAAATTAAACAATGATAAACTGTAGTTTATAGATAATTTATACGAGATTTTTAGAAAATACAAAAGTATCGATGAGGGTTTCTTATAAAAATCTGTCTTCTTTTTACTGAACGCGTGAAGAAGATTGAATTCAGCAAAATAAGACTGCGACACACTTTTAAAATAATGTTTATTATATTTACCAGAGGCACTATATTTGTGTGTTTTTTCTTTAGCATTCGTTATATCGAGAGAAAATTTTCTTCTCGTTCATTATATAAGGTGTTTAATGGAAGCAATTTGCTCATTCTTTATATTGGATATTCGTTAAACTAAACAAAAAAAACTTTACCCTAATTGTTGACCGGAAGTTGTCTGCATTTTAAAGAATAGATCTGCCAACCCTTTGTGGGTTTTTGTATGAAAAACTCCTAGTGTTTCGAAATGGAGACTTATTTTGTCTAGTAGTTAAAGTGAATTGCCATCTATTTATCAGATTAACACTAATAACGTCTTCAGACTGAAAAAAATAACTTTTTGCTATTTCCCTAGAGTTGAGTGGCCAACTTTGAGCTTATCGTTATGCGGAATCGAGCTAAAAACTCTTTTCGCGCTATTTTTCTTCATATAAAAAAAGTAGAACCACTTGATAAATTTGAACCAAAACATATTAATTTGATTGGATATGTATCTCATCAATGAGTCGATTTTGCTAAATGTGGTCATAAAACATAAACGACGTCAAACAGTAGGTCCCGGTCAGTAAATGCAAACATTACATCGTGCATAGCTCACTGATTCGAAAGAAGTTCCCCCTTTGTTCCTTAATGAAATGTTGAGTGAACTGTGTACATCATAAGTGCGCAGACTTTTTCTAGCAAGTGTAAACAGAAATAGTACATTCTTTACACGCGAGAATCATGTCATTTACACAAGAAACAAATGTTTACGTTACTCAACACTCGGAACCTACCTCAACACAAAAACTATTCACAGTACCCACAAATGAAGTCAACAACAACGACGGCACAAACTCACACAAACAAAACACCACTATGGCACTCTCTCCCTCTTGCACACTGTACTAACGGGAGAGAAGCCACTTATTGGCTGCTTGGGGAATAAAAGAAAACAACAACACTGAGACGACACGGCTGGATGTTTACACAAATTAGGTCGTCTTGCAGCTAAAAATGCTGCTAGCCTAATAATGCATCTAGGGCGCAAGTTCCTAGAATGGTTGCTTGCCCGGTTTCTCGTACTCCGCCGTCCAAATGAATTTAGATGGCCGGGCCGGACCAGTCAACAAGGCACAATCTCATGCATACAGTTTCTTTTATATTTAGTATTTAGATGAAGGAAGTTCAAATTATAAGAAGTGCGAACTAGGGGGAACAAAAAAAAACCCAACTGGGTGGATGGATGATTATGATTTTGCACAATGTGTTTTGTTGTTGTTTGCTGTTTTTATTTCTTTTGTTTTGCTTTGAATATACCAACACATCGGGGTATGTTTGTGTGTATGCACGTTCATATAAAAGTTGAAAAGCTTTTGTTTTTTCGTATTTATTTTTGTATGCGTCACTCGTCTTCGAGTCTTTCGGGGGTTAGCTGAAATTTCTGCGGCCCCAATGAATAGATCTCGTTTGTGAACACTGCAAACAAAAACAACAAACAGGTAAAGAAAATAATACGCCAACCCAACCATAATTTCGTTAAAAACTCTACTACAGACTGCATACAAGAGAAATAAATACCAACAACAGCAGCAAATGAAACGTTTATAAACACTGCTTTTTCGAAAATGAGTGATGCTACGCCGGGGAAAATATATGTATACAGAAAAGCGTTCCCAGGTCGGTAGGGGGTTTTTAATTCAGTAGTCTCTCCTAACCGCCTGCCGGTACTGGCCAGAACGACTGCCATGAGTAGTGAAACAAACATCCGTACTTGTGCCCGTGCAAGCAAATACGAGGCAAAGAATAACGACGACAACGAGCACACACCCAGTTCCCAGTTCAGTTGCATGCGACAAAACCCCGTCGCCGCGTGTTTCTCTCATGGTGGTTGGTTGGCAGACACGTACGTTCTTTACGGTACGTACGTTTTTGGTTTCGCGCGTAAAATCCACCCGAAGTTGATAGGCAACCAGAAAACGTAGTTGGCTGTTGTTGCCGTTTGCCATTTCCCGCCATGCTCTGTGATTGGCAAAGAGTGAACCAAATTGTATTACACTAGTGGCGAAAATTATAGCAGCATTTTAGAGATTAAGGTACTGATAAAAACAAGTAATTTTACAGGCTGTTTTCTCACAGACAGCAATAATATTTCATGTTTTTTAGGTGACTAGCTAATAATTTTGCAAGTTTAGTGACAAACAAAACGCATTTGCCGCTGAGCCACTTAAGAGTTTTTAAATTTGGCATCACTTTTGCGTATCTGTCAAATTTCTTATTGTTAACAAGACATTTGAGGATTTTCAGTTAGAAGAAAATCGAAACATTGAGGTAAAACTTATATTAATTAAAATTCATATTGATTTAAAAAAATGAACTCGTATGATCCACATATAAACGTGATATTTTTTCATTAAAGTGGGATGCACAAATTCAGCCTTAATTTACAGGTAGTTTTTCAATTTCAATTTATAAAAACATCTTTATTCACATTTATTTTATATACATATTTACATTGTTTGAGATATTATATAGGATATTACAACAAATGAGATCAGTTATTAATTTGTAACATTTTATGGAGATAAACATGAAATTTTAAAACAATGTTTTTTAATCCATTTTTTAATGCTTTTTAATTAAGTTTTTGTATTAAAAATTTATTATTTTTAAAATAAACAATGCATTTTAAGGCTGACAAAACTAGTAGTTTTCGTTCTAGTTTTCTTCCTTATAAATAATAGAAGCTGCTAGCCAATTGTCTGACATGTGTGGCAAAACGAGTTAAGAAACTACTAGTGTCTATTCAGTCTCGCGAAAACTAGTAGTTTTCCAGGTTGTTTACCCTTCTGAAACCTACAGTTGGTTGGCAGCTCTATTTTATAGGCAGCTCTATTTTATATAGGAAAAACGAGCACAAGATCTGTCAGAATGAAAAAGCTTTTAGGCAATTTCGTCTATCTCGATAATTTAAACCTCAAGGGACCAGAAAAATAATGAGAGCTGCGAAAAAAACATACGTGGGAATCACCGTCAAATTTTCGATTTAAATTAAAGAGAATAGGAAGGCACGACTTCAAATTATAGAATGTCGGCGAGTAAAATACCATTTCTTGTACTTAAAACTATCAAGGAAATCAAATCACATTGATTTTTTTAATTTGGCGAGTATTTATCAAGGGATCGCGAAAATACTTAAAATTTATCAGAGATTGAAACAAACGAGTGGTATTTTTTCAAGAGTTGACTTTATTCACATTATCAATTAATATACTATTAAGGCACAAGGGGAAAATATTTGTAATCACTGACCGGAACCTACTTTTTAATTCACGCCCTGAACGGCTAATGCATTTTATGGAGCAATTACTGTTTATTATTAATGTTTATGGAGCAATTACTTTCCTATAAACTATATAAGAAATTGCTCATAAGAAAACATCGCATAATAAAAGGAAGTTATGGTATTTGTAGACTTTCTTATAACAGTTATCTACTGGTTCGTGCTTCGGCCGCTGTGATTTTGTAAAGTTCCCCTATTACAATTATTTTCCGTTGATTAGTTTTTAAGGCTTTCTAAACATAATGCAGCCCACAGAACAACGAGTTTTGTTTACAGTCTTGCCGTTATATAGGAAATTTCATAAACACGAGTATTTGGCAAAAATATCCTAAAAGATACTTGGAACAGGCAGTATTCTATTTGGAACAGATAGTGGCTATATGATATGTGGAATAGGCAATATTTGTCCTCATATATAAATAAACACTAAATGTTTATTTTACGAATGCATTAAAACTCTTCGGGTTGATGGGAGTGACAAATGATGCTTCTAATTTGACCACAGCTGTAACTCTCCGGCAACCAAAGCTGGCGCAACAAAACCCGCCCGACAGCAGCTGTATGTTGTTGCCGTCTGGTTGCTGCGGTGCTGGTTGATTATGCGACTAAACTGTCTGTCGTCGACCGTTTTCAACTGCCTGTCGGACAGAAATTAAGTCGAACACAACTAAACTCTTTCACAAGACAACTACGAGTGACATTCAAAAGAGATACTAATGCGACGGCTGCGTTTTATTAGTGGTTTTCGGATGGAGATAGATGCTTGGTTGTGGTTGGTGCTTGCTCGCTCCGTCCGTCTTTCTTTCACAGCGAACTTTTTGTGTAGAAAATGTGAAAACATCGCGTCGTCTGAGTCACTAAATTATGCGGCGTCCAGAATGTCCAAAAAGTGCTGACGTGAAACGGATGCTCGACTCACAAGCAGCGAACGTCTTGAATGCCATTGGCGTAAACGGGACAACCGCTGTTACATGTGAGGTGCAGATAATCTATCTCAAAACAGTCAAAGTGCCAGCGACTGTCTTCTGTTCTCTACTTGCATGCGATTTCATTCCTTGCTTCTTCTTCTTTTCACTCAACTAGCGGCATAGTCGGTCGTTCGACGGCCGGGTGGTGTGTGTGAGTGTTTGATTACTTAAGTGTCGTGTATTGAAAAGGCTGTCTTGTTGTTTTTGCTGTCAGTTCAATGGTTGGTTCGTTAGTTGGTTGGGTGGGCTGTTTATTGGTTGTTTAGTTGTTTGGGCTACTACCGCAACACAAAACCCATGTGTGTAGTGTCGAAATCGCGTCATGTAAGTCACTAAAGTGCCAGGCGAACAGTAATTGTAGAAGGTTCCAACGGGAGACATTTTGTTTTATATTTCTCACCATTGTTGAACAGTATGCGAACAGTGGTTTCGTGCCGTCAATCTGGGAACAGTGGGTAGGTAAGTGAAGTGTGTGCACAATTTTTTTGAAAATTAGCGTGTATTTGAAAAATAGTTTGATTGACATAAACAATTGCTCAACTTAAATTAAAGAAAAAAAACTAACAAAGAAATAAAAAGAAAAAACCTGTTCACAGTTGTTTGTATAAGAACTATAATCGGATTCTTGAATAGTTGTCAGTACTGCAACACTATCTGTTGCAATAACCAACACTCCATAGTATTGATGGTATCATGATTCGATATATCATTAGATGGTTGCTACAACCATATCACGGTATTAACAGTCAATATCACAGTTATACAAACCGAATTCAGTTTAACTATAAGTTGCGACAACTGACGGTTATGGCAAAGAACCAATTATCAAAACATTTATCCAAAGACGTATGTATTTTACTGATCAGTTGACCCAATGCAGGGCGGTAAAATATTATTTTTTTTAAATCTACTTATAAACAACAACCAATACATGTACAAATTCAGTGTGTTAGGATAACTTAGTGTGTTAGGATAACTGATACTTGTTTTCTGTGCCAGTTCATTCTACTGAAAATTGCTGTGTATCTAATCAACATTCGGTTGTAAAGATGGAATACATAGATAGTTCGTGCAACCACCAACATTCGGTTGGCAAAAAATCGTTTGTGACAACAAATCTGTTCTATGTGTGCACTACTTTCTCTCCTAAAGGAAAAATAAAAAAAACACGGTAATTTGCCAAAAACAATATAGTTGCCTGAAACTTTTGGCACCAAAAACATTTATCGCATACCTACCAAGCTTAAAAGAATTCTTTAGCCTGAGAACAAATAAAAAGTTAACTTTTTATTTTGATCTCTTCTGGCTTCAACATTTCAAGCCCGGGTATAGATGTCAAATTTGCAATAACTGAAGTAGGCGTGCCATTTACCAAAAGTTTAATACCAACATTTTACTTTTGCGTAAGAGTCCATAGAATCCTTGATGAATATCATGATTTGTTTGGAGCATAATAAAATTAAAAACAAAAGGTCCTATTTACAAAAAGTTGCGAAAGGTTTAAAATTCAAAAATTCTTTATAAAAGTTTCCATAAGTCCCACAACATCCCTTTAAGAATTAGGGAAAACTTCTCTCAAATCCGTGACCGCGGCCTAATGTTTAACGCTGGCTAATGATTAATTATAGAGAATTTTTAACATGTCTTAGAGATAAAATCTCTTACTCGAAAAATTGCCGGCATTTACGAGGTGGAAACCCGCCGCTAAAAATGGGTTAGATGTTCTTACCCGGGGTTGAACCTGGGTTTACTAGCATGGTAGTCGTGCACACTTACATCACACCACGGGGTCTTGTTTACGTTTATTCGTTGATTCGGAAAATTAACCACATAGGTCACGAACAAGAATAACACAGTTAAAATCATTATAAACATTTTTATTAAATCGAGCCATAAGCGCTAACCTATCGTAAGTCAAATTTTTGGAAAAAAAATTTTATTGCTGAAAAATAATCGTTAGGACAAGCCTCATCGTTTTGTATTTTTAAAATGACAAAATTGTTAGTAAAACATCAAAAAAAAAGCTTTTGCATTTTATCGTAAATGATTGTTTAAATTTTATTGTGTAGCAATTTTATCGTAAGTCACACATCAAATTGCTGCAGCAATCGCAAATGTGTTCAGATTTTTTTTTTTTGTTTTTTGATACAGTTATATGAGTAGGTAGAAATCTTAAATTTTTGCATTAAAACATTTGCATTTTTAATAAAGTTGTTTGAAATAAATAATAAAAACCGTCTCCTGTAAAATTTGCATTTTTTCACTTACGATAGGTTAGCGCTTATGGCTCGAAATTATTGTAAGTTTTGATGAATATGGAGGGGGGGGGGGGATTTTAAGATTCAAAAATGTATTGTTTGGATTCTAAGAAGTAATTTAAATAATTCACGATTAGGCTACAGCATATTTTTCTTATGCTGTATGTATGAGAAATTTTTGGATATCTAAACAAATATGGAAAGATGTATTATAAATAAATAACATAAATTAATACTGTGTTAAAACCGCATCAAAAACGTCTTGGCGTACATTTTTTGCACGCATTTTATTTTAAATTAAAATTCCTTCCATCTTGTTCTTCTTACCAATATTTATGAGATTTTAAAAGAATCACATTTTTATATGTCAGGAGCGCATCTTTTGCCGCAGCATTTGACATTTTAAACATACAATTTTGTAAACAAAAAAACACCCTCTTTATCATCATTACTTTGTTATTTATTTAAATATGTAAGTATTTAGAAGTCCGCATAGATCCCAGTCAACTGAACTCATCGTTAACAGCTGATGGGTAGGTGGGTGAATGCAACCCCGTTTGGCATATCGCAAAGAACTTCATAGTGCGCAGAATCTAATTTTAAGACGTGTTTTTTCTGTTCATGCATTCCTTCAATCTGTGTAGAGGACATTTGGCCACTGAGGTAATCAAAGTCACCCTCAATGTTTGTACGACATGGCATACACACTCACTTACGGTTTGGGTATTCCCTTTTTTAACTAAGCGAATATTGCGAAACATTCACATACGGCTACTTTTGCGTTCGTATGTGCATTGACAAATATGAAACATCATATCCAAAGAAAAACCGAATGTAGTGGTCCCAATTCGAACTGGCGGGCAACTCGTTTATAGTCTCACACATGTTTGTTGTCGTCGGGTATCGTATTTGCATCGATTCGATAACACACACTTTCGTTTTCTTGTTCCTACCATCGGCTGGCCGCTGGCCGTTAACCAGGGTCTCAAAAAATGCCAGCAAGTAACTCTGCACAGCTGACATTGTCTAACCTACGGCAAAAAAATAAAAACTAATCTCAAATACTGTTTCATGAGCTGACAAGACAGAAATATCGTAAAAGGGGAGGTGTAATAAAGTTTTTTTATTACAAAATTCGGAGTCATTTAGCTTAAAAAAACGCTGTGGCGCCGTCGAATCAGAAATGTTAACGCAGTATAGCAGCAGTTGTAATAGTATTACATTTCTTGAATAGTGCGAGGGATTTTTATGGTGTTAACATTGTTTGATGGAATACTATAAGTATAATACAGGCAGATTCTCGTTTACTTATAATCTGCCTGCGCTTGAGAGTATAGCCATTGATACTGGTTTATTCATATTTATTTCTTGGGTTCTGACGATGGTAAGGTAGCGTTCATCGAAACTACAATAACTCCTGCTTGCAACTAAAAATCTTTTTTACTATCTTTGTCTTGAACAAATGTCCAAAAAGAAACATGGTCTCTAATCTGACTTTGAACTAAGCATAACGATTTAAATTAATTTTATTTAAATGCAAAGTAGTTTCGATCCATGACTAAAATAATGTTTTCATTGGAAAACTCATGCCGCAGATTAACACTCAAATACTATAATTACAAACCTTTTCAAAGTGACCTTGTATCTCAACAAAATAAAAATTGGTCTAACAAAATAAAAATTGGCCATTCCCCTGGTCTATATGGGAACGAGCTAAAAATAAAAATTTCACTATTTTGTCCTCATAACTCAATTATAACGTAAGCTTGTTTTGATAAGCAGATATCGACAACTCCAGCTGATGCGAAATAAAGCCGATCTGATGCATATCTATTTTCAACATTTTTACTTAAAAGTAAATTTAAATAAAAATTTTTTATAGGGCTCTTTCTGACATTCTAATTTATTTAATGCTCATGAGGTTTTGTATGTACTTATTAAAGGGCATTTGTTTTATCGAATTTTCCACAAACGTAAGCAGTGTTGAATGTGAAAACAGATAAACGTGTGTATGTTTGGACGGACATTAAAAATGTTGTTCCACCCTGTCAAAATTCTAGACTTAAACAACGAATTCTTCCAAGGACAACAAAGTGATTTATATAATTGTAAATGGTACCTTAAAATATCCGGCTATAAATTGGTACAGTTTGTATAAGTATAAACCTTAAGTTTAAACTAGACTAACACCATCTCCAAAAATTAATTTGTTTTATTTTTCCAGGAATTTTTACATCTAGCCTGGGTCTTGCACATTTTTTTAAATCATGTTTCGACCCCAGCCAAATTTTCCAAAACTAATAATACACAGCCTCAGCTGTGAGTAAAGATAGGGTAATATTACATTTTCTGACTCCCGCCGTGATTAGATAGGTTATATGCGCGACTATTATAACTCAAAATGGCAGCGGCTTTGCGAGTAAGGGCCTTTTAAGACAAATTCGACAAAGGTTAAAATACTCGATTTTTTAAAGGGGAAAATGAGAAAAAGTATTGCATTACACAGTGAAACATACTTTTTCTGCCATAAGTTTTGTTAATGGCGGGCTTTGCGAATAAGGACCTTTTAAGACAAATTGGACAAAGGTTTAAAAACTCGATTTTTTATAGGGAAAATGAGAAAAAAGTAATGCATTACACAGTGCAACATACTTTTTCTGCCATAAGTTTTGTTAATGGCGACTGAAAGTACATTCCATAACTTGATTTTTGGCATAATACGTTATGCTAATTTGGCTCAAATTTTTGAGTAATCGCATAGTACAATTTTTGGTTCAATGTGGATTTTTTAGAACTTTTTTGATACGGCTATATTTCGATAAACCGAACGGATTATTGCTATGACAAATCAGAAAACGATTCTTGGTTTGTGTGTCTAAAAGGGACGTATGAGGGACACATTGTTGCGTTCAGTATATGTTGCAGTCATCAACGGTCAATTCTTTGACGCCGACCCAAACCACCAAATCGACTTTGAACTTTGCCTCTTTGCACATGTAAAAATACAAGCAGATGTTTATTTCTACAAACGCCACAAAACCCGTCGCATCCAACCTGTCCATCCATCCGTGAGCAGCACATGCAATCAAAGCACACTTGTTTCAAGTGCAAGTGTTCTTTTTTCGTACTGTTCATGGGGTTCAAGTTAAAAACGAACGACGATTTTCTGCTCAGCGAAAAAACGTCTTTTGCAGTTTGGCGCGCATTATTTCTACGTTTCTATTCAAACAACAATGCGGTCGCGTGTTTTTGGTAAAAGTCGGGGAGGTCTTAATCGGGCTGGGTGTGCTTTTTCTAGTTTGGCTATACCGGGGCATTTTATTTTACTTAAGAGAAATGAAGAACTTTTTGTAATGGCAATGTCCTTGTATAAAAAACGGTTTTTAATCATGGGGTCTCAGAAATCGCCGCTGGGGTTAACTCATAAAAATTGGTATAAAATTATTTATTTTTGCCAATAATAATAATACTTTTCAATTAGTTTTGACTTAATATTCTACTTGCATGAGTTAGAAAGAGTAAACCATATGTTTGCCGCGTATGGCTAAATGGTTTTATTTTCAACGAGTGTATTTGGATACAGTCAACGCTAGACGATTAGATATACCACGTAATATATAAGTACAATCGCATAAACGGATTAAGTGAAGTTGTATCTGTAGAAAATTAAACAAGAGTGTTCATCGGTGAAAAGCAGACGATAAAACACTTTAAAAATATGTAGTTATAAAATAGTCAATAAAATATAGTAAATCGATTAATTGCTACATTTCAGTTTTGTAAAAATGTGAAAAAATCTACACTGTTTGGTGTCTCAACATTCTGTTAAGGAACAAAAGGGAAACTTCTCTTAAATCACCTGTGCACTATATAATACTCACTAAGAGTACCAACCGATGAACTAATTAGTCGTATGCGAAAGTCGACTTTGATTATCGACTAAACTACGATACTTCCTCGATTCGAAGGAAGTATACTTCCTCCTTTCCCCATCCATTTTCAAAAAGGTGGGATTTTCCCTCCTTTTGCTTCTAATTTTACTAAACATTATACTGGAAAATGAGTTTTTTACATTTTCCAACTGTATTTTTCATCGAAGATTGGAGATTTATGTAAATAAATATGTATTTGCCAAACTTGATAGGGAGCCCTATTCGTTGAAATTAAAGTTTACCAAATGGTATTAATCGTACAATATATGCCAAACAAGTTTAAAGATACATACATATATATATATATATATACTCGTACCTGTTGGAAAGACACTGTTATGACAAAATTAGAAAGAGCCCAAAAACAACCATATCCCATAGCGAACGACGACTTAACTGTTCTTGTCAATTAATCACAATCGTCTGGCATCTAAATTTGTCAAAAATTTACTGAAGCTAAATTTTTCAACGATATTTGTGAGAAAATGTAATTTTCGGATAATGGCAATAATTTTTGAAAAAACGACAAGAAAATAAAAAAAGATTTTAGGTTGGCGTCTTGTTGCCATCCGCAACCAAATGTGTTCGTATTTCATATGACAATTTGTATTCAGACTCTAACCGCGATCTACTGGTTATGACTAGTTCCAAACGAAACGAACACACGAACCGTAAATAAAATAATAATTACTAATTCTTTATTTTTTGCTCTGTTTTAAACTCATATAATAAATCCTTATGGCAATTGCATTGCCTATAGCAGCATACTGTGAACATTTCAAGACGATCTGCCTATAATTGTATGAATTATAACGCTTTTAAAACTGAAGGCGTGGTACAGCCCTAATTTATATTTTAACACAATATTAGTATACATTAAGAATCAGATGTTCTTTTCTCTTATACTAATGGGTTCTGGTCGTTTAACGTTTTTGGATGTATGGACGGTGCCTATTGTTAAATCGCATTCGTCTATATTCGCTTATAACTTGATGGCAATAGCGAAATTAAATTAAAATTTCAAGACGACCGGTGGTTTGGAACCCAAGACTTTTTTCGCACCATACCAATAGTAGCTATATCAAACCACATGTTTCTACCTCTTGTAGTTTCTGAGTTGTCATTTTAAGCTTTTATGTATAAAATACATAAATGACGCCACCATCCAATTCGATTCACGAATACAAGAGAACATCAATTACTAAAAAAGCACCATATTTTTATATATTCGTATATAGCTGTTTAGAAAGTTTTAAATTTTTATGTACAGATAAACCGTTTCGAACCCTAATCGCAAAAGAAGAAGCGTAAGCCCAAAAAGAAAGTTTTACAGGAGAGGATTTTTGTTTTTTGTCTAATGTAATTGGAGGATTCCTATACAGTTGAATTTGCTATATTATTATATATTTCTATATTTATATATAATTTTTGATAAAAAAAATGCTTAAGAGCGTTGTACAACTTTCTATCTATTTCATTAAAAAGCGAGTGACGCTCGCTTACGTCTTTTTCGCCTTAAGGGCTCGGTTTGTTTAGAAACTTTTAAATTTATTGAAATAATAATAATAATTGAAATTTATTGAATAACTTTTAAATTTATAATAATAACGCTCAGCGAATTCGATTAAATCAGCTTCAGTCCGGCTAACGCTTGTTCTTGAATAATTTTGTTTGTACAATATAACATTTCTGAAAACGTTTTTTCAATTCGTTTGTTCAAAAATATTTCTAAGTATAAAAAACGTTTTTGATTACAAGTAATTCCCTAATCGGTGTTTAAACGGATTTTTTCGCTTGGTAAAAAACGCCTAATGTATGTTAGCCCATTGCCCAATTCATTTTTGGCTATGACAGTGTGCACTTATTTCTTTTTATTTAGCCACAACTGTTGTATTCACTTGTAGCCGCCTTTTTCTCACTTGTATACTTTACCCCAGCGGTACTGTTATTATCTCTTTTTTTCATACACAACCATTCGAAATGGGCATTTCCTTTCCCCGCCCTCCCCCTTTTTGAAGAGCTGTTGGCCGTAGTTGTTGACATTTATATTTGGTGCTATTTGTTTAATGTGTGTATGGAGGGTTTTTTGCATTTTATTATCTCCCATCACATAACCTCACAATATTTTGGCGGGCGTTGCTCTACAGAAATTATAGTAGCTGTGTGATACTTTGTTCGTTGTTATTGTTTTCATTGGGTATGATGGCAAAAGAGAAAAAGGCAACAACAACGAGGCTGGTATAACGAAGAGATTTTATTGTTGTGGGCTTTAATAGGAATGGATTGGGTGGTGTATGTGTGCGTTCCGTTGACTTCCTGTGCGTTCTTGGGAGCCTGATACAATAGCAACTGGGAAAGGCCCCTGAAATTGTGAATGTTGTTCGGTTCTTCTGCTGGTGATGATGTGCTGTTGCTGTTATTGGGGTTGTCTTGTCACTACTGCTGCTGGCTGGCTTGTTTTTTATCTCTCGGGTCGTGTATGGGCGATGTTAGTTGGCATCTCGTCGTTACTGGATGGTGCTGGTTTTGTCATCGTCTTTCGTGGGTACTCAACATTGCTGAAAGGGTACCTGTGCGTGTGTGTTCGGTTGAAGAAGCCACGGGTAGCGCAAAGAAAGCACTCTACTATAGTGACTCGTTTCAGATTCATTCATTGATACTGCTGAAAAGATAAATAAATGTTTTTCTCCAACAAGTCAGTATTCTTTCCGATGTTTATCGTGTGGGGGAAACGATTTTAATTGGTTGCAAGATCTCTGGAGATTTAATTAAGTTTCTACTAATTGCAGGAACTTTTGTTTTTTTAGCATGACACAGACATTTTCATTGCTACCCAAGACCAGCAAACAACCCATTCATTGATTGTTCTGCCTGAATATGTGGGAAACGTTGCTTGTTTCAGCTTTGCCGTTCCGTCCTCATTGCCAAAACCTGGGTACGCTTTACGACGCGACTTACGATGCGTTGCTTTTGACGTCTGCCTCTCTAACTGTCTGTCTAATCGTACGTTGTTTCTTTCGCTTTCGTGTTTGTCATATTCTTAATTACTTTTTGCATCCTATACTACCAGCCAGCCGCCGCGCAGCCATCATTGCTGCAGCTGTTGTTGTATGCACATCTCACACTCAACACACCTCCCCGTTTGCCACCCTTGCTCGCACTTCCTCTTATTTGAGATACTGCATCAAGACCACTTTTGCCAATTAGTGAAATTTGTTGAGAGGAGCGGCAACGGCAGCAACAACAACAACGAAATATAAGGCAAGCAACAACGTTTCTTCATTAGCAAAAATATCAGGCGAGATCAACCTACGCTTTTGCCATGGTCGCTTCTTCGAACCTAGTACATAAACATCTTCTTAATTAAAATCCTGACACAACACATTCCATCTGGCCGCCATGCACCAACCAACACACGAACCTGTGCCTTTTCCTAATGAATGCCCTGCGGTAAAGCCGGGCCGTGCCGGCGTCGCTCACTCCTCCCCCGATATTGCGAGCAACGACAAGGAATCCAATTTATTTTATTACCACAAAAGGTTGGGTGGGCTGGAAAAAGTTTTTAATTGCTTAATTGACGTTGTTTTTGTTGTTGTTGGGTGTAACGTGTGCTAATTTATGTGTGCGCATGTATAAACTAATACCCACCTCCTTGGCCATGCCTACCCCACCGTCCGCAATCATTGTGGGAGGAATGGGCGAGGATACCGTTGCACAAAATATTCATTTACTCGTGCAGTACGTACAGTTTGGGCGCTTCAAATATTTGTTTAGAATCCCTAAGCAATAAAATATTCTTCGTTGTGACGCCACGTTCAGTTCCAAAATAGCATGCTATCTCTCTCTCCTAATATAATAACCCAGTCCAGTCCCATGGCCTTATCGGAACCATGTAACGTACTCACTACTATGCACTACCCCCTGTTTCCTAGTTTTCCCCGCAAGGGAAAGCCTTAAAGTGGCAAATATGCGTGTGCTGTGTTTGTACAGCCCACTTTTCATGTTCCTGAATCCTGAAAGAACTTTAAAAGGGCAGTCTCTGAATATTCGCTTACTCCCACTATGCTGCAGCATTAAAATACAAATATTGTTGTTGCTATTAAAAAATGTGTTTAACATGTTCGTGAGGATTTGAAAAACTATTATTGCTAAGGCTATGTTTACATTAGAAATTATAATCGCGATTATCACAATCAGTTTGTCAAAACGATATTAACTCAAGCAAAATTGAGAGATATTTTAGATGCAGTTGGCTGGTTGGTTGCGGGTTATGTGGAAAAAAATAAGCACGATTATCGCAGTAAGTTTGGTGATAGTAGTTCCCGAGATTAATTCAGACACAATAATGATCTCTTTTATCATTTTATTTGTAACATAAGGCGTTCTATTAGTACTCGCTTATTAAACGAGTAATTGATCGCTAAATCGATAGCTTTAAAATTTTAGGGGGCATTTCTAAAATTTGTTTGTATACAAGAACTGCTTGGCTTTATGCATTATAAACCGTTTGATTTGAAAATTTGTAACTTGTAGAAAAAAGTTATTCAAGAAATATTAAAGCGAGTAAAACCGAGCTCGCTAAAGGTTATTCTTGAAATACCGTTTATTATTTAAAACAAACAGGTTTTAACAAAAATTGTTTTCTGCAAACAAAAGCTTTTTTATATTTTTGTATAAGTACAATGGTGTGAAGCTATCGCGTTAGCGACCTCCAAAGTTAGTTGCCATTGAAATACGGTAACTCGCATAATATCGCAATCAGTTTGGCAGATGCTGGGATGATTTTGACAACAACTGAGAGATAATCTGCTGAGTTTAAAAAAATTAATTTCTAAGTTAAATATATATGACGTTTACAAAATTTTGGCTGATTAACTAAAAAAAAGTTGAAATAGATACATATGTATATGTGACAGCGCATAGAGAAAGGGACCTATCAGTAAAAAAAATCAATTTTCACTTTTTGATGCGGACAACATCTGAGCATCGAATGAGACCGATCCCATGCCCCAAAAGTGTTCCCTCCTAGAGATATGCGCGTTTTATGAAAGTGATGGTACACCAAAGATACGCGTATTTTAATCTTTAAAATGGCTCTCCTGAACAAAACTGGTTTTTACCCTTAGGTCCCTTTTCTGTTTTGCGCGTCACATATAAAAAATCTAACCGGTATCCGGAATGAGTTGGCGATATCGGTAATGGAGTTGTAATTTAAGCTGTTAGCGCCAATTCGTTCCATATACGTTGCAGTCAACCTTTAGTTGGAACAAAGACAGCAATGTGATCAAAGTGCTTTGAATAAATAAGAACGAACCAAAACCGTGGCTGATTAATTCTCTTGACGGAATAGTCAAAATGTTCCTTTTTTCATTGGTTTTGAGATTCGTAAACAATGTCGAATCCTTCTGGTTGATGTTTCTTCTGAGAACATAAGCATTGCGGGGTTCAGACTGTTTAAACTTCCATTAAATTACTAAACGACCGATGAATCGACAAATTAGTGTTGAATTTGAAGGAATTTATAAATGAAATGGAGAAACAGCCCAGCTTTATGGGCACACGATTTTCGCAATAATCAAAACATTTACGATAATGTTTAAATAAGTGGATTTTCTGATTCCAGCCGACTTTTCATTCAACATTCACTCACAATGACAATAAATGAATTCATAAATAAATGCGTGATATTAGTTTTTAGGACCAGCAACGCTGGACGAGTTTATTTGGTTTATGTACATAAAACATTTTTCTTTCGCCTAGATGACTACGAAGGGGTTTTTTTTAAAACAAATGAAAAAAGCCCTGTGTCTGACACTGATAATTTTCTCGTTAGAGTCGATTAGTATTACTTTAACCCATTGTGGGCTGGGGTTATTTTGTATATTTTTGACCGAGTTTCTAAAAAAAATAGGTCAGAACTCGGAAAACGACCGATTTAAAGGTACGTATTTCTTCCCATTATACCCAACTTTTAGCTCATTTGGGACTTTGTTTTGGAATTTAACCCTTTAAATGCCGAAGATATTGGCATTTAAGTTTAATATTTTGCTCAAAATTTGCACAATTTACAATACTGATCATAGATGATTTTTCCGATGATATGGTATTATCGATCTTGACATTTTCTAACAATATGGCAACATTTTTAGATGAAATTGCTCACTGTGGTCTAGTAACGGAGAAATAGTTTAATTTTTAATTCTTTTACGTAAAGGGTTTAAAAAAGATTAATTTAAAAAAAAATGGATTGTGATATCGGAAATAAGCGCCACAGCGAAAAAAAGTAATATTAAGACTTTTGCTTAGAAATGACTTAACTATTGCGGTTTTGATATCAAATTTGAGTAATAGAGGCTTAACAAAAAAATAACAAGGCTTAATTAAATCTAGTTAAGTAACAACTCTCGAACAAACACCAAATTTGCACCATCGATAGAACTTTTCATTCTAAGCAGAAAATGTTAAATAAAAAATAGCGGTCTCCCATAGTTTCCGAAAGTCGTGCGATTTTTTTGAAATAATTTTTCGCCTGTGGAGCTCTTTTTCGTTATCAAGTTCCAATTTCTTTAAAAATTAATAATTTTTAAAGAATGTTTTATATAAAAGAAATAAAAATTAAACTATTTCTCCGTTACTAGACCACAGTTTGCAATTTCATCTTAAAATGTTGCCATATTGTTAGAAAATGGCAAGATCGATAAACCTTATGATCGGAAAAAGATCTATGGTCAGTATTGTAAATTTATTCAAAATTGTGCAAATTTTGAGCAAAATACTCGAATTAAACTTAAATGCCAGTATTTTCGGCATATAAAGGGCCCAAAACAAAATCCCAAATGAATGCTTAATGTATTGGCTATACATTATTGGGAAGAAATACGTTCCTTTAAATCGGTCGTTTACCGAGTTTTGACCTATTTTATACAAAATAAAAAATATACAAAATAACCCCAGCCTACAAGGGTTAAAAGATGCATACACCGTTTGAAAGGTATTTTCATAAGCTTGTCGCAGATATATGCAGTTGTAGGGCAGAAATTTAGGATTTCGTAACTCGGAAAAAATGTGTTGCCTCGGATTTTCTTTTTGAAACTTATTCGTTTTTAATGCCCTACAGGGCCATACTTTTTTCCTAAACTAAATTTGTTCCAAAAACAATACTAATATGAACTAGCAAGGTAACTAGCAAATACTCAGCCTTTATAATAGGTTTTCCGTTAAGGACATAATTATTTTATATATTAATAAAACACAGAATATTTAAGATATGGAACTCAAATTTATTCCTGGTGTAGTGCAAATGTTGCATTTTAAGAATGAAATTCGATTTCGGTCATATGTCCACCACGAGCCTGTGTACAGCGATCTATTCTTTGGCCCCAATTATTCACCACTCTTATACACATTTCGACCGGAACGTTGGCAATTTCGCATTGGATGTTGTCTCTGAGCTCGTCTAAAGTTGTTGGCATAGACCAATAACTTGATGTGGACGCATAGAATGAAATCCAATGGCGTTAAATCGCATGAACAAGGTGGCCATTCGACCGGACCAACACGTTCACCGAATTTGCCTTTCAGTAAATCGAATGTAACGCGTGCTGCGACCACTGACTCAGAATTTCGTTAGTAATTGTTAATGATTTCTAAACGTGGGTCGTAAGTGAACTTCACCATGATGAAAATTTTTACTGCAACTAACGTTTTGACATTAAAAATGTTTGAGGGTACGTTGACATAAAGATACAAAATTGTTATGTCCCTATTAGAAAACCCTTTAATTTGCAGCGCAAACCTTGTCTAATAACGGAAAGACTATCAAACGGCACGCACAACAGAATGAATAATGTTTGAACCTGACCAACAAAACACCCAACAAAAAGGGAGGTGTAAAATGAACAGGACAATTAAAAAGAGCAGTAGAAGAAACAGAAAGAGATGAAATATTTAAGGCAGCTCAAGCAAACACACCCACTCAGTGAAACAACGTCCGCCGTGGACACTCGCCTACACAGTCACCCAACACCGCTCAAACCGTAAGTCTTTTTAATTCTTAAGAGAACCGTAAATCTTTGACTTTCCATCGACAGCCAACAAATGTTCAACTCTTAGCCCTGAGTTTTCTATGTACATATGTAAGTGTTTGGCCTGTCCCTCTTTTCCGTGATGTGTGGCTTCCCCTGCCTTCGTTTAGTTCTAAAGTGCCTTGCCGTCTCATCGATTTGATAACAGCCTCTGCCGGCCTACAACTACCGACCGTCCAATGGCTTGAGAAAGCCTACAATTATTTCAATTTAAGCAATAGGCAGACAGAGCACTTTCTTCAATGCGGTGGTGGTGTGGTGGTGATGGTGGCCTTGTGTATTCCTAATGGCAAATCATTGTCACCGTTCTGTGTAAGGGGGCAGAGAAACAACAGACAGCCAGTCAGCTGTTTACCCTGAACCCCTTTTCCCTTTCTCGCTCTTTGTTGTGGTGGAATGAATAGTTAGGGAGGGACGATGAGGCGAGGCGTGTGCATGCGTTCAGCGCCCAGCCAGTCATTTATCCAGCAAACCCATCCAGTCGGCTATCGTCAGCAAATAAACAAACATTTTGTTGAAATCCAGCCTTGTTAAAGCGAAATAGCGGAACAAACACACCCAAGGTCGTCGCCGACATCCACCACGCCCTAGATACGCCTCAAATTCATCAAAAGTAACAGGGACTCAGCATTTCCCAGGCAGTCAGGAAAGAGATTTCTTGCAAACACTCACTCATGTGCTGACAGACAGACATGCACCACCATGAACATGGCTCGCCTTCGAGTGGCTGGGTTTGGGAGATGGTACTCGTTCTCTTTGTTTTGTTTGTTGGTTTGCCTGTCGATGTCGGTGGCCGCTGTGTTGTTCGTTCGGTAAAGAGGTATGTATGTATGTACGGTGGTAGTGTGGTATTGTTGTTGCCTTCCCTTCCCAGCCTTCTTGTTGTTTTTGTTGCTATTTGATGAGGGTGTGTTTTTCTTTTCTTGTGTTTACGTTTTTAAACTCTTCGCCATAGGATAGAATGTATGTTAAGTTCGTCATTTTGTTTGTGACAATCGAAATATTCTGCTGGGAGCTGCTAAAATGTTAAGCTTTTATGCAGAATTGTTGTAAAGCGCAAGACCTTTCTTTAATAAATCCCTCACATTTCGATTAGGTTTAGATCAGTGACCAGTGGGTTGTCGTAACGTTTGATCTAAGTCCAATGTTTGCGAATCTTAGCCATAAGCAGCTCCATGAAATGTGACTATGTCGTCTGGATAAGCACTGCTGGCAACAAAATTATTGTTCTCTAAAGGCTGTCACTACAGGGCTAGGCGATTGAAGTGTTACCAACTTCACGTTGACAATACTGGCAAACCGATAATGCCAGCCATCTCAAATTCAGCCTGGCTAGGGGCTAGATTGAAGTGTTACCAACTTCACGTTGACAATACTGGCAAACCGATAATGCCAGTTATGTCAAATTCAGCTTGGTACTACAGGGCTAAGCGATTCAAGAGTTACCAACTTCACGTTAGCAATACTGACCGATTATGCCAGCTAAGTAAAAAGCATACCAATAACATATGTTTATATTGTTTAAAAGTTACCTGAAATCAAATTTAAACGTTATAGTGTAAATGCGTTTACGAGGGCTGCTATATATATTTCTGGCCTAATAATGAAAATGCGAATATTTATCATCAAACATGTATTTTTTTGTTTTTCAAAGTATTCTCCAACATGATTTATACACTTTTGCATGCGCTCAAACCAATTGTCGAAGCACTTTTCCCACTCCCATTGAGACACCTCCAAAACATGGTTTTTGTACGCTTCAACAGCATCTTCTGGAGACGAAAGCCGTTGACCACGCACTTTTTTCTTAATGTGCGGGTATAAAAAGAAGTCATTGGGTGCCAAGTCAGGGCTGTACGACGGATGACCCACCAATTCGCAGTTTTGATCGGTCAAAAAGGCGCTGGTTTGAGCTGATGTGTAAGAGATCGTATTGTCATAGTGCACAATGATTCGTCTTATCTGGTTCGTTTTTCGAATTTCGCCGAAGACATTAGACAAACAAATTGTGGTGTACCACTCAGAATTCACCGTCCTACGTTAGTCAAGCAGAACAGTCGCCACATGACCAGTTTTGCCGAAGAAACATGCGACCATTTGCTTCGAAGTGCTTCTTCCACGAACAACTTTCGTTGGATTTGGCTCGTCTTCGAAGACCCACACGGTCGATTGCGGTTTTGTTTCATACGCTCATACGCATAGATCCATGATTCGTCACCTGCGATACCAACTGATTCTTATGTAAAATGATCTCCTCAATCCGAATTGAGTGTCCGTTTTGCCCCTTCGCGTATAGAGTTTCAAGATATTGTGAAAATGACTTTCATTAATTTGCCTATTATGATTTATATGAAAGATGCATTTTTTACCAGCTAATATTTCCCATTTTCAAGTGAATCGGATAAGAATTGCCAAAGTTTAAGGCAAATTAACGAAAAAAGTCAGAAAAATAACGTTTAACATAAGGATTAGTTGGTTTTGTCTAAATAAGGGCCCAAAAATTAATTTTTGCAGAACAGTGTAATATTCCAAATGACCAAAGAACTGATAATATTACAGCAAAGCATTCGAGCTAAAAATAAGTTCAAGGTTGAGGCCCTACAAGTTCCGAAAGGCGCGCGATCTTACACCAAAGTAAAAAAGTAGGTCTCGAAAGAGCAAGGAGTTCCTACGTTTGCATGAAAGTAGCGAAATTCCGAACATAAGCTGTGTTTTTCTAAGGTAACTAGCTTAGTTACCTAAGTAGTTTGCAATATGGAAATCAGGCAAAATCGTTGGTATTATGGCAACATTATTTCTTTTTATCAAACCATAAACAAACCATAAATAAAACAGGAAAGGCGTTTATCGTCGAATTCGTTAAAATAAGACTTTAAAACATAAAAATGTAAAAAAACATATCAATAAAATATAATAAATCAATTAATTGCTACACATTTGCTTTGTAAAGTAAATGTGTGCCAAAAATTCTTTGAACTATCAGTTCAAGTTGATCAATAGTTTTACTTATCCCATCTCGAGCAAATGAACCCAATACGATTTCATCGATGAGACGTCCTCTTATTGATTAGTTTTTAGTATACATAACAAAAGACATATATTTGTATAAAGCTGGGTGTTTCGTGTTTGATTTTTTGTACGAGTAGGAAAAATAAGTGTGGTAACTCTAACTCGTTTCGTTGGAGAGTTAAGTCCAACTCGCTTGCTAATCGAGTAACTTTTATACAAATGTTAGTCTACTTACCTTAACTTACAACCTCTTGTAGATCCGGGCCTGCTTAATAAATGATTTATAAGCACGCTGATCTTGGGCGTGCTTCTTTTAGTTTCTAAGCCCAATGATATTTGCATCATCCTCCATTCGGTCTTCCCTGTCTTTAAATCGTGGTCAAGTTAGAGGTGTCCGTTTTTTTCATTTGTAGTAGCTTTCATTGGGTTTGTTTTTCTCCGAAGCGGTCTACAAACCTAACTTCCGGAGGCCAGGTCTCATAAAGCGCATTTAAGCTAATAATGACTATAAAAAAAACCATGGTCACACTTTACTAAATTTACACAATGGCTTTCAGATTCGCCAAATGAAAATCAGATGGACTATTCCATCTGGGCCACTTCAAAGAGCAAAGTGAACTCTAACAAATATGCCAGTATGTATGCGCTGAAAGCCAATGTACGGCTATGGGCTAAAATACCTAAAATATCATATTTGTAGAGCTTGCAACTCATTTTTTAACGGTTTAAGACCATAGTTAAGGCAATAGGTAGCTACATCAATCTAAATTAAATGGATTCTAAAATATTGATTATTTCCACACATTTTGTAATCTGAATAAATAAAAAACAACATATTTTACTAATAAAAATATGGCCGTTTAGATAGGTAACACTTCAATCCCCTAACCCTGTATATAAAGAATATGAATACTGCCGTTATTTTTTTAATATATTTCTTAAATTTTTCGCTCGCTTCAATAATGTAGCCAAATCTTAAATGTTATTGCATTTTTGGTTTTGTTAGAAAATTGTATTATTTTGTGATAACAATATGTCGAAGTATATTGAAGGACGGCTTTTGGACCCTTGGTCATTAAATGCGGGGCTTAATATAAAGGAACTGGGTACAATTTTTTGGTATTGTTTTTTAATTCATCGTAATATACTGTACCAAATTTGCTCAAAATCATCATGATTATGGGTCTTCTAGTATATAAGTAGTTATACCTAAAGTCGGATGGAAGTTTTGTTTTCGTGCTATATAAAAAACGGATTATTCAAAAAAATTAATCAAAATTTATATTAAGATCAGTCGACAATTGAGGGCTATAGTTTGATTACTAGCTAAACTGTTTTTTCCATATTTGAGAAGGCTTGATTTCGACTCTCACAGCAGATTCAGCCAAGTTGCTAAAGTTTTTTTTTTTTATTTTTGACTTCGTGACGAAATTTTTTAGTTATTTTATACCTATATATAAGTAATGGTTCAGTTCGCGAAGTTCACCGCAAGCTCCGTCCATTTTATGGTCGACATAATCGTCCATCAGAGCAATTAATTCGGTTAACCATGGATCGGTTAACATGGACCATTGGATTATTTTCTTTGGGGATATGTGAAGTCGCTCGTCTACGCCAACAAACCAGAAACACGTTAGGGGACTTGGAAGCCAACATTCGTGGCGTTATTGCCAACATACGGCCCCATATGCTCGAAAAAGTGGTTGAAAATTGGACCTGTAGAATTGGCTTTATTCGAGCCAGCCGCGGCGGCCACATGCCCGAAATCATATTTAAACATTAATGGCATAAAATTATCCTTCCAATAAAGCCAAATTGATGGACATTAAAACGATTTTCTTGTGTTTTATTTCAATTCGAAGTTCTATACCTCAATAAAAAAAACCCTTTACTTATATGTGACGCGCAAAACAGAAAAGGGACCTAAGGGTAAAAACCAGTTTTGTTCAGGAGAGCCATTTTAAAGATTTAAATACGTGTATCTTTGGTGTACCATCACTTCATAAAACGCGCATATCTCTGGGAGGGAACACTTTTGGGGCATGGGATCGGTCTCATTCGATGCTCAGAAGTTGTCCACGTCAAAAAAAAGTGTAAATTGATTTTTTTACCCTTAGGCCCCTTTCTCTATGCGCTGTCACATATGTAGATTTTCTAGAGCAGTTGCAGCTAATATCAGGAGAGACCTTTGTACTGGGGCTATATCAAAACATGCACCGATATAACCCATTACCATCAAAGCTGGTTACTGATCGATCGCTTTAAATTGAATCGGTTGAACCGATTGTTTTCAACCGAATCGATTTTATTCAATTTTAATAGCGACCATACTTTGTCAAAAATAAAAATTTACTTCTGACAAATTTCAAGATAAGATGTGAAATGTGGCTTCTAGACGTTTGGAATATGTGGCTATAGTCACAATATCATTTGAACGTATGTGTGGGTGCTACATCTAAATCTTAGCTGATTTTCTTTAATTTGAAAAGCGTGCGTCGCTAGTCTAATAAACGTACTTCTCCCAAATTGCTTTATGATCAGATCACAATTTCGACCTGCAGTTTGTTTAATACTTTTGATGGTCAGTAGACGGAAGGACAGACAACGATCGTTGAATCGAATCGGTTCGTGATTCCGAGTAGTCTAACTAAAATATGATTAGTAGTTGCAAACATTTGTCATGTTCACAGAGTGGTGCTAGGTATAAACGCAGAAAACGACTCTAGCAATTCGTCTAAGGGTTCTTAATGTCCATGGACTTTATAACTCTTCAAAATGTAATTACGTCTATTGTAGTGTTGTAATGTCTATGGACACTATGACCTTCGATGCTATGACACATAACCAATAAATGGCGTGACCTTTTGATGCTTTGCGAGCGATCTAATAAAACTTCAATCCACATCTGATCCAGAAAAGCATTCGTTCATGCATCGTTGAAAAATCGATGCATTTCTATTGCTTTTTATATAAGTACTTTTACCACCGGATTCAAGTGATTTGCAAGTGGCCTTAATTTAAAAGCGATCGGAATTTCTCACTAACTAACCAGGAAAACATTGCCAAAATTATTTTACACAACTAATTTAAATGCAGGAATAGATACACATTTTTACTAAAACAGCAGACATGAACAGAATTCTCGCCTTTATACTTATAAGTCTATTATTTAAACTAAACAGAATATTTTTTAAGCAAGGCACTGTCCACTTTTTCAGAAGATTGTGTTTCTGTTTTGGTGATAATTGTTCTTAGATGGATTTAAACTTGGATAGCTTGTTTAATAGTCGCGCAATTGAGATTATAAGTTCCAATTAAAACTTGATTTTTTTTTTTATTGGACATAAAGGAAATTTACGTCAGGCTCGTACACAGCTCCTGTAACCCTGATAAATTTATTTTCATACAAACCATTTGTTTAAACACCCTCAAAAAAGTTATTCATTTCCTGGCTATGGATGAATGTTATTTTTATTTGCATATCTTACTGATAATCATGTTCATCTTCTTCTTCATCATCGTCTGAATGATCAGAGGTACGACGCACCACCGCCTTACCACCCTTGTCGCGTTTTGCTGACGAATCATCTGACCTCTTCTTTCGCTCATCACCTCCACCTGTTTGCAGACCATCTGCCCATTTTCCGCGTGGTGTATCGGAATAGGCACTGGGATCCATGGGATCTAAAACATCGGAGTCGTCACGTTTATAATGGCGCCTATTGTAGCTAGAATAACGATCACGATCATTACGGTCTCGATCTCTTTCATTACGATCGCGATCCCTGCCCCGTTCACTTCGATCGCGATCTCTGTCATTTCGATCACGATCTCTATCACGATCATTTCGGTCATCTCTTTCATTTCGGTCGCGATCTCCTCCACCTCTATCTTTTCGTTGTCGGGCCAAGGTTCTGTCCAAGTCTCGTGATTTTTGTTTGCGCGGCAGGGGAACGGATGGGCTGTCTGCCACCTCTTGTAACGACGGAAAATCATGAGAATCCATAGAGCGCGGAGATTTTGAACGCATAGATGCACTTATTATCTCGTCAACCTCTCTGTGATGACGTGATTGTGCCGATTCCTTTACATTATTGTCACCTTCAACATCACTCTGCTCCTCGGCATCGCTGTCTGCTCCAGCATCTCCAGAAGACTCTTCCATTTGTCTTCGGACGGCCGCTGCGCATTTAGTTACCTCTGACTTTGGGTGAGTTGGTGGTAGCCATGATACAACATTGTCAGCTTCACAGGCAAAGTAATAGCAACCGCAACCAGGATCATACATTTCTACCCAACCTTTGGGCAGGGGGTATTTGCGCGTCAATCGCTTATAACGTTTCATATATTCAATCGATGGCTTGGGAATGCCCTCCGCCCAACGATTTACACAGTAAACAGTGCATTTATGCCAAATATTGTACTTATTTGGGCAACCCTTGTATCCGGCAGTGGAACCAGACTCTCCCATGCGAGCCTTCATTTGAGCCAACCAATTGTTGTCTTCGGTGGGCTTACGAATCAGCGTATCATGGTCCAAATCATATTGCGAGGGATATTGATAGTCTTCGGAGCTGGTTTGTGCGGCCGGTTCAGCATCCATTTCATCGTAGTCTTCGGCAATGACCTCTTCGTTGTTGTCAGCAGATTGAGCAAGCGTTGGAGGTTCTAAATAAAAATCATATGAGTCAAATCATGCAAACTTTAATCTATAAGGGTTAAGTGTAGTTCGGCTTTAAATCATGAATTTGTAACTCATGATATAAGCGTCAGCAGACACGTTGGACATTGGATCGCCGCTAAATTACACTTGATCCCAAACTATTAAATAACTCATTCCTCACCATTTTCTTTCTGCGACTTTTGTTTATTAACCAGGCCACGTTGAGCCAGTCTGGCCAACAATGCAGGAGGCAAGCTCATATCGCAGAATATCATAATATTTAGATTCAAGTAATTCAATAAAAATTTGTTTTGTTTTGCACCGTCTTTTCACACCAAAAGTACACCAAAACAACAGCTGATAAATGTTTGACAGCCCGAATGGGTACGTTCAGTTAGTGTTGCACTAAACACACGACTTTTTGTCTGCTGACGGTATATAAGCGCAACGTTTTTTTTATAAAATGTATTCCAGAAGAAAACGCACAGGAAATCACTTCAATTAAAATTAATCGCATGTAAAAAGTAATTTACATTCCCACGAAGTCACAACGTGTTACAAACAGTCATGTTAAAAAACTAGTTTAGAAAAGTCAATTGTGATATCCACGCTACAAAACTCCAATTGTATAAAGGCCCAACGAGATATTAATATTGTGATATTGTGCAGCGGCAAAAAAATATACACTGGGAACTTTGCCAGACGACGCATGCCAACAAAGTTACATCACAGCAAATTTCTGTAAATAGTTCTCTTTGTTTTGTTTTCTATATGGAAATGGAAGGAATTAATGTTTAACAATTTCATCAAATGTTCCAAAATTTATTTCAACAATTTTTAATTTGAAGTTAACTGGCATCTTGAAAATGAAAAATAAACATGTAGGACAAAAGATTTAAAAATTTGCATAACTCTTAATATATGCAGCACAAAAACTATTTTCTAAAATAATTGAATGGCGTGTCCACGTAATGCTCTTTTCTGTTATATTTGGTCATATATTGAAATCAAAATATAAAATCGAAAATTTTATTTAAAGAAATTCCATTTTAAGATTGGTCCACCTCACGATTGCAGCAAGCTAGAGTCAAAATATTTGGTATTCATTATTATCATTATTTTTTATAGAGCAGTACATTTGATTTTTTTTTGACTTTACACAAGTCTAGGCAATCTATTAATTATTGTTATTATATTAAAAAGAATAGCAACGTTTTACGTGTAGTTATCAAAACATTGCCAACGGTTTCTGCAATATTTTTACGGCGCTTACAAAAAATTGGTTAACTTTTCTGTAATGCAGCATTCACAAATGTCATCAAAATAATGTAACTTTAAGTTGAGCTCCTTTCGTAATTCGTTTTCCATACAAACTAACAGTTTTATGGACGGAACTTTCAAAAACTGTAATTTCGTTTGCGTATGCAAATGCCGTACAGAGTTTGAAGCTAAATTGGTTCAAACCGGTGGCGCTGCACCACCGACAATTTTTTGCTTAGCCTAGCCGCCGCCAATTTAAACGACTCAAATACGCTTCAGACGACATAATTCAGCAATTGCATTGAAAAAACATTAATTTAAGCTAAAGCTATTGTATGTGCATATATTTACTCTAGATTATGAAAAATGTTTATATTGTTTTTAATTGAAAACCAATAAGCCGATATTATTAGGCCGCCACCGCTGATCAAAAACACTAGCGGAGCGCCAGACCTTAATCCAGCATGGGCTTTAAACTCTGATACCGTACAAGATTGGCCGTTAGCCTTTAGTCCCCATTTACACGAGCCAACTTTACTTGCGTAAAGTTTTATGATTCCCTTTTGAGCTTGCCTTTTGTGTTTATACAAACAATTCGGTTCTGTGATTAATTTGTTCTGATTTTCGTGTAAAAAAATACTAAGACAATCTGCAGCCAACTTCACACTTCGAAAAAAATGCGAAGATAATCTGCAGCAAACTTCACACTACGAAAAACAAAAGGAATTGACAGTGCGGGCAAGTTTTTTTCCTTTCCATGTCCATTACCGCTCTCTTCAACAAACTAAGAGTTGCGACAAGTAAAGTTGCTTCGTGTAAATAAGGACTTGGCTTTGGTCAAATTTAGGTATCGCCAACACACCACAAAAAAATCCAACTAAGTTGAACATCAAATGCTTTTTATTTGAGTAAGAGGGCTGCGATGTTCTGACAATTTTAAACAAAAATCGCTTGGCACGAAATATAACTAGATTGTGATGTTAGCACCATTGGCATGACGTTCGTTTTTACGCTCTTCGCTCTCTACGCTCCGTATTTTCGTTTTCTGTCTGCCAACTGTCGTTTTAGCTCATTTGGTGTCGATTCGTTGAAGAGTACGCTTCTATAGTGAAGGTAAAACGGGCGTTGAAAAATGTGCTTTTTAACATGTGTTGAAACAACAAATTGTTCTTCTTTTTGTATATTACAACTAACATATTTCTGCATTTTCTGTTTCTATTTACATCACTTCAATGTAAATTTCAGAATCAGCATCCATAGTGAACGCAAACCGTTAAGTAACAGGAAAAAACCCGCAGTTATCCGGCCGGATATTGAAAGAAATAAAAAATATATATCTCCTGTTTTCCCTCAATATATTAATTACGTCTTGGAGGCAAATTGTGTGCCAAAATAAAAATCCATTATACAGACAATTAAGTTCAGTTACCTGCGAGAGCCTAGAACACAAAAGCGAAATGTCTGTCGTTCCTGTAGTTCCCACAAATGGTTTCAAAGCCAACGGAGTCGACAATGAGGCCTGCCTTCAGGATGGTCTATCATGTGGAGATCTCTTTGCCAACTCGGAGGGTCTAACATACAAGTAAGTTTTCCCCCACCCCCCTTCGTTGAAGATGAAAACCAGTTGATTTCTGTGTTAATGGTCTTTAATACGATGTTATTGTTTTTCTTTTTCAGTGATTTTCTTATACTGCCCGGTTATATTGATTTTACTGCCGAAGAAGTTGATTTGAGCTCGCCCTTAACAAAGAAGATAACACTGCGTGCACCGTTGGTGTCATCTCCCATGGACACAGTGACTGAATCGGATATGGCCATTGCAATGGCGGTAAGTATTTTGTTTTTTTTTTGTTTTCTTAAAGCAGCCAGGTGTGGGGTAATAGTGAGGTTGTGGGACAAAGTTAAACATATTCATTTTTTACAACTCCTGAGAGGCTAACCACAACCATGTAGCATGGCGATCGACGAATTTAATTTGTATTGCCGAACGTACACAATCGTCTAATCTTGTCGTTTTTGGTGGAAAAAAGAATCTGTGTTAATTTCTATAAAAATTTTGATCAAAAATGTATTGAAACCTAACTTTTCGATGATATTTTCCAGAAAATGTCAATTAGTTGAAATAAACACTGGAAAATACTAGTGAAACTCACTTCCCAACACTTACATTTTTATAAATAGACAACGATTATTAAAAAAACTACAAGAAATAAAAAATAATTCAAGTTGGCGTCTTGTCGCCAGCCGCCGTCTCGAGTATTCGTCAACCAAATGTGCTCGCCCATATGAAACACATGACAAAGGGCTGCTCGCCATACGATAACAACATGGTTGTGTTCGCGCTCTAAATAATTGAATCGTAAATAATTTCCAAAAACTTGCCCCATGATAAATTGGTTTATTTTTGATAAAGCTTGCTATTGACTTGGTTCCGGTTAACAATCGGTCTCAAAATAACTCATACCTGTCTATACCTTTCCATACCTGTCCTACCTCTCTCTTTTCTCGGGTTAGCATGTGTCGGACACAATGCTTTGCTGGAAAACTTACACAATAATAATCTTAAAAAAATTGTATACATTTTGTATTTCCATTTAGAAATAGGATTTATTCACAACGCATCAAGGAGGCAAAAGTTGATACAATTATATTTTGATACATTATCGACATCGAAAGTACCATCATACAACCGTGACTCACATGGAGCTCACTTGAGTTTCCGATCTGTTTTCTTTTTTCCCCTTGCGATGATGTTTGTAACACATTAAGGCAACGGAGATAGACCCCATGTTCAAAATACCGACCGATTCGGAATCAATAACTGACTGTATTGAGCGATGTCCGATGTCCATCGTTGCAAATTAAAGTACGAGTCGCAATAATGAACTTATTTCGATGCCCAGGTTTGGGCCAAGGACCAACCATATTAAAATTTGTCTAAATCGGTCCGTGGTTTGATATCATACAGGTCGACCACGCACTGTAGAGTATTTAACTATTTCAAAATGGAAACTTAGTTTACTTCAATATTACAGCAAGTCCCATTTACTTTTTTTAATTTATTCCACTAAGAAACATGGAGAATTCCATTAAATTCTATTTTTACATATAATCTAAGCAAGCGTCGTCCAAAAGTTATCTAGTTGCAGTTCTTGCTACACTGTTCTCCGTCAGGTATTTGGAAGGCTAAAGTGCGGCTTCCGTAAGATTCGCGGCCTATTCATTTCTCAATTTGTTAACCCTAAGACCTGTAGTATTTGCGCTATTGCGGTCGACGTTTTCCAGGTATGTAGTATTTGGACATAAATTAATAATTCTGGTTGTTGTTGTAGCGGCAACTGTGTGCCGGGGTGACAGCCCTTGCTCGAAGAATTGTTCTTCGGGTCATGCCGGTCAAAATAACCGACTGTCGTGGGATTCTGGTCATTGTCCTCGGTGAGATTTGAGTTAATTGACATATTTCGTTCAATCGTTTCAAACGCCAAACGCGCCTTTGCTTAATTTGTTACCCATGACGTCTTTAACTACTCCGTCTGTCGACATAAGACAGCCTAAGAAACAGAAGGATTATACGTTGATTTTGGTTGATCTATGGTTCTTAGTCCAAGTTTATGCGCATATTAATCGGAAGGCCCGCTGCGTTTTGCCAGTATGACTAGTTTGTTCACTTTATTCTGCATTATCACCTTGATGGTGAGACATTATCACCTTGATGGTGTAGTCTCCACACAATTTCTATTTTCTTAACCGAAAGTGTTGACATTATGTTATCCACAGTTGTTGCAAACAACAGTGGTGTAAAAGAGATATTCTTGTTTACCACCAGCATTAATCTCAAAATCATCACTGGTCATACCGTTGTGACGCACATTAGGATTTCTGATTTATTATCTTCGGTGGTACTCTCTTTGCTTTCAGAGGCCTTTAAAAAACAATAATAGGTAATGTGTTGAATCCCAATGCGTAGAGTATTTGTCTGGCCTATGCAGTTTAACTCAGATCTGAATAATGCCTGTCCGTCACGTAAGACTTTCTGTACTCATTCTTTTAATCGTAGTTGTAGCAACAACTACGTAGGGTAATACTTCTCTAGTTATTGCAGATCGATCGGTCGTTTTTTTCGTCAGCTTTACAACAGCCCCATTAGTCCAATTGTTGGGAAATTCTTCACTCTACTCTATGAATAAATGAAAAACTTTGCGGGGTCGAACGAGTATATTTTGGGTCGGTGATTGCAGTCCAAAAATTTCTTGTAACGGGATTTAAGAAATATGTTTGTCGTATCGCGGAAAATGAAAATTGCAAACCCTTTAGATATTTTTTTTAATGTTGGTTGTCTATCTAGCTGTAAAGCAAAAGAAGCTTACCAAATGATTTCAAGTTAAAGCCATTGTATCGCGCTCTATAGACATCGTAGAACCGCCTTATTGAGACCTATCGTTGCGAAACCACGGACTTCGATTTCAGGCAGCAAAAACCCGTTTATGTTCTGTCCAGTCTGATTATATGAGATTGATTTATGGATGATATCGTCAGCCCATAAACCACACCAAACAGTCCCTTTTTGTGGATGTAACAGTTGTTCAAGGAACGTTTGGGGAGGGACATCTGCCTAAATGCGCCAGATTATGTGGGTATTATACAGCTTCAAATTTAATATTCGGAAAGTTCTCTACATTCTTCTGATATTTTATTTGCCCTGAAATAAACTTTGATCGTGTCCCAATTCATAGTTTGTAACCGAAGCGGGTATTTTTCTCAGTAAAATTTTCAAGATATACTAACTATCGGTTGCGAAGGCTTATGGTTTTCATACCGAAGCTTATACATGGATCCCAGATTGATCCGTTACTCGTAAAGTTGTCAGCACTATAAAGAGTATTCATATGTCACAAAATTGCTAATATACAAATTGTCTGAATTATGTGCTTTACTACAACACCCCATTAAGGAACAAAGGGGAACTGCCTTCAAATCAGTGTTCTGTGCACGATTGAATTGTAATACGCACTGACTGGGATCTACAGTTGAACGCCGGCTCCGAACTGCTTATGCGCGTCTAGGGACGTTTATACATGGCTTAGAGATAAATCTCTTACTCGTAAAGTTGCCGCGAGATTGAAACCCCGCTGCTGAAAAATTATTTGATGTTCTTACCCGCGGTTCAGCCTGGTTTTACTGGCTTTGACGGCTTTTAAGTTCCAAACACTTGACGATTACCCCACCTACCTTCCAATTTTATTATTTAAATAACAACAGAGAGAAAAGAAAATATTCTAATTCTATTATCCCCTTTTCACTTTCAGTTGGGCGGTGGCATTGGCATTTTACATCACAACTGCACACCAGAATATCAAGCCAATGAGGTACACAAGGTTAAGAAATACAAGCATGGCTTCATTCGTGACCCATCGGTACTTTCGCCAGAGAACACGGTTGGCGATGTGTTAGAGGCCAGACGCAAGAATGGCTTCACCGGTTATCCCATTACGGCCAATGGAAAGTTGGGCGGTAAATTAATGGGTATTGTGACGTCACGTGACATTGACTTCCGTGAAAATCAGCCTGAAATCAAATTGGGCACCATAATGACCACTGATCTAATAACAGCTCCCAATGGCATTAACCTACCCATGGCTAATGACATTTTGGAAAAGAGCAAAAAGGGCAAATTGCCCATTGTCAATGAGAATGGCGAATTGGTGGCCCTTATAGCTCGCACAGATTTGAAAAAGGCTCGTTCGTATCCCAATGCCTCGAAGGATAGCAATAAACAGTTGCTGGTCGGTGCAGCCATCGGTACAAGGCCCGAAGACAAAGAACGTCTCAAGCTATTGGTGACGGCCGGTGTAGATGTCATCGTTTTGGATTCATCGCAAGGCAACTCCATTTATCAGATTGATATGATCAAATTCATTAAAAATACCTATGGCGATTTACAAGTCATTGGTGGAAATGGTAAGTGTTTGAAGGGTGTGTGTGTATTTTCGGCCTTATGCTCAACGAAAAGTGAGTCGCTGAATGCTATTTTAAATTTTTTTAACTTTTATGGGTATTGGCTAAGTACAGTTCAAAAGAACTGAACAGTGGGGAACTTTTCGCTGCGTATTGGGTTAATAATAGTTATTATTTCTTTTTTCTTTTGAAATAGTAAATTGAGATATGCTAACATAAGGTTTTTATAACCATCGTCATAGGATGGTAGAAATTTCGTTTAAATTTTATAAAACATAACACAATTCTTTAACGATCTAGTCATGTCTGTCGTTTTGTCTGTGGAACGCACTCTAGCTATGTGATTAACGCCTTTGTTGTAAGTTGACTGCGATGGTAAACGGAAAAAAGGTGCGACAAAAATATTCTATTTGTAGATAGTCGGGACTTGATTTCAAATCGTTATCCTGAGGATTTGTTTTTCTTTTCATTTCAATGCTATTACATTGAATGCATTTTGGAAGCCACGTTTTGTTAAGTGGCACATCACACATGGCACTTGGAAATGACGCAATAATCACATTGCTTACTGATAACTCACATATATGTATTTAATAGTATACGCATGCATTCGCTGGCTTTACACGGACATTGCAAAATCGCACACTGTAAACCGTTGACTATAAAAAGCAACGCTAGCAGATTGAATAGACTGCCTTTAAGGTAACTTCTTCTAAAAGTAATGGAATCTATGACTAAAACAAGTTAAGATAAAGTTTCTGGTAGATTTGAAGTTTATTCACTGTTTTTTTTTCCTCACCTAGATTTAAGTGTCACTTCTGCATCTTTATTATCGGAAACTCCTATCGAACAGACGACGATTCAAAGTAAACTAAAGAATATATTACAGATTTCTTTTTACAAGATTTTACTCTTGATAAGTTCTTATGGAGTCGGCTTCGCTAATATTTTTTGGAGGCTGTTTAACCCTGCATTGTATCCGTCATTTATTGATCCAGATACTTATTTCCTTGTCACTTTACTGTACTATACATTTCAGTACTGAGTTGCTCGACCTCAATACAGATATCAAAAAAACTCAAGTCAACACTATTGCCCCTTCTTTGTGAAATTGTCTATCTCTACTATGAATCTACATTTTTATCTAACTAAAAACATAGAAGTAAATAAAACTAATTTGCTAAATATAAATCCTTAATTGAGGGAATTTTCGTAGACCTCCCCCCCCCTATTTTCTCAGATTTGAGGTGGAGAACAACTAAGCGAAATGAAATAGACCATTTTTTTTACAAATACAAGCACGCCTCATCTATTCTTCTGAGAGTTTAATGGTAATTAACGCTTCTTGACCCCCTACCATGTAACTCGATTCGAAAGCAATTGTTATCGAACTGGAATCGTTTGTAATATACTTCTCGAGTTTGGATTAATTATCGGTCGGTTTCATTCTCGAGTTTCGAGTATGTAGCAACTATGTAAATCGTTTTTCAATGTCTAACTCCTTTGAATCTTCATATTTTTACTCGTTTGATATTGAGTTAACGAAAGGGATAATAATGTAAGTTGTTGCAAATGTTTCGTGGCAAATTTAATAAAAAAAAATGACAACATCTACAAGCAAAACTCTGCATTTCAGACGTCAGTTTAATGTCATGATTGAGCAATTCAATAGAGAAGGGTCATTAGCGAAGGAAAAAGATACCATTTCACTCTTAGTTTGGGTACGACCAAATTTTTCGTACAATGAGTCGACAAACGGGTGGAGACCAAACAAAAAATAGCTCTAGTCCTCTTGAAGGAAGGGAAATTCATATGTTCAACATGCAACAAGAAGTGGATCGCATAAAAAGAACACAAAAAATCGTAACTCCATTTAGTTAGTCGGAAGTATTCATAAATGCTTTTCCTAAGTACTCGTACTTTGTTGATTCTCACAAAACGCAGCAGTCTTGTTTATAAGTTTCAAAAATTCCCCAGAGGTTTGTACCAATGTTGGTCGCAGCAATATGACTTTATACGGGGTGGCTGATTAATATTGCTACATTAAAAAACTCAAATAATAAAGTTATAAGCTCTTTCAATTTTATTATACGTGTATAGCTTAATTAGTTTTAAAAATAATGGAATTCAAACATGAATAGTCGCAATTGTTTCTTGAATGGATTGCTTTAGTTCATTCAAATTTGTTGTAGACTACCTATTTGAAAAAAGTCAGGTGCACAAGAAAAAGTCATGTGCAGTAAGGTCACGCCAACGGAATGAGGAGTTTCTGGATATCAGCGTATTGGGAAATTTTCGTCGCAATTCTGCCAAAAAAAAGTCAGGCTTTGTGAGGAGTTGCACCATCTTGCTGAAACCACACAGAGTTGAAAGAAATGTTCATACGGCGTAATTCTGAATAGAAAAACTCGCTCAACATGCTCTAGTAACGGTCTCCAGTAACCGTAACGGTGTGACCGTTTTCTTAGAAAAAGTAGTGCCCGTCAATGCAGCGTGATGAAACTGCACACCACACAGTGGCACAAGGTGGATGCAATTCCGTCTCATCGAGTATCTGTGGATTCGAAAACTTCGTTTGTTTATGTTAGGTTAAATCGAAATGGGCCGTTCTCTTCTACCATTTGAAGCATCTGGACCCATTTGAGCAGATAAGCTTCTTGTCGAAACTCTTGGATTGGTTTGTATGGTAGCCGCTACAACAGCGATTGTTTCCTCCGTCCGGACTGAAGGGTTTTAATGTACAGTCTTCTGTTGACTGTCTCATGCTCGGCAAAATTGTTACAAGTCTCAATATGGTCCATCTGCCCGGAGGATTGCCGCCAAACGTGCACCTACACTCTCTTTGAGCCGAAACTACGGACTCCAGTGCGTGATAGCGGCGGACAATCCAAATTCTTGTTTCATTGTCCCAGTTATCCATTTTAATAAAAACTAAAAATCAACCTGCAAAATAAAAAAAAATACCAGACTCATTAAATAGAAAAAAAGTTATTAAATATTTTTTGGTAGCGGCTTTAATCAGCCACCCTGTACGTCCCTATACGCTGGACTAATAATTAAGTCCACTTTATCCCTATGAAGAATTCAAACACACACTATATATTTGGATCCTGCGTGTGGCTCTCGCTCTTGAAATTAATTATTGCGAGAGAATCAGGACTCAACCCTGTTATAAATGAATACTAAAGCCAAGCTATCACATGTTAGATGCAGAAATCTAGCTTAAGCTTTGTTGAATCATGCAATTTGTACAGCAATTTCTTATTTACTGCTTAGTTCTAACTTTCATGGTGGTATTTATTTATCATATATGAGTTGAATTCAACTTATTAAATTAGTTTATTTATTTCAAATACTAATTTTACAACATAAATTCATGAGAAAACCAAGGCGATAAATTAAATTCACTGTGAAAGTGAACCTTTAAAAAAATACTTTATTTTAAACGAAAACTTTTTAGTTTCATTGCATTTGTAAGTCATACTTCACCGCCATCTTAACCACATACATTTTGTTGTCTGTTTGTTCTCTCCCTCCACAATTTATTTGCAGTTGTCACCCGTTCCCAGGCTAAGAATCTCATTGATGCTGGCGTTGATGCTTTGCGTATTGGTATGGGTTCCGGCTCGATCTGCATAACCCAAGAAGTCATGGCCTGTGGCTGCCCTCAGGCCACGGCCGTCTATCAAGTTGCCTCATATGCTAAACAGTTTGGTGTGCCTGTCATTGCCGACGGCGGTATCCAGTCAATTGGCCATATTGTCAAGGCTTTGTGTTTAGGCGCTAGTGCCGTCATGATGGGATCCCTGTTGGCTGGTACTTCAGAGGCTCCTGGCGAATACTTCTTCTCTGATGGTGTGCGTCTTAAGAAATACCGCGGTATGGGCTCACTGGAAGCCATGGAAAGGCGTGATGCCAAAGGTGCGGCCATGTCGCGTTACTACCACAATGACATGGACAAATTAAAGGTGGCACAGGGTGTCAGCGGCAGCATTGTCGACAAGGGTTCTGTGCTTCGCTATCTGCCCTATTTGGAAGTGGGTCTTCAACACAGTCTACAAGATATCGGCTCGCGTTCCATCGACGAGTTGCGCGCCTCCATCTATACGGGTAAACTGCGTTTCATGAAGCGCACTCATTCCGCTCAACAGGAAGGCAATGTACATGGTCTTTTCTCGTACGAGAAGAGGCTGTTCTAACATTCACTCCCTGCCACGCAAGGGGCAACAAGGAAAACAAAAAACAGCAGCAGTAGCAGTAGTAACCTAATGGAAGCCATGAGTAGCAGCAGTGCCAGTCGCATGGAAAGAAGCCTTGCCATGGGCGGCAATATTTATGGGACTCATTTCAAACAAGATAAATTTCCTATAAAACGTAATGCTTATTGAGAACCAACGAATAATTTAAAAAAACACAGATTGATGTACTTACCTATATGCATAGATACTAGAAACATATGTATGTATGTTGTTATTTTTCCGAGGAGGCTATACCTCAGTTATACTTTAAAAATGCTGCTTTTTTCTTATTCTTTGTGGTACTTATAACTATTTGACAAAATCAAACAATAGATTTTGTACACTTAACATATTTTGTAATTCATTTTAGTCAATCTCAATATTTAAATTGATTTAACTAGACTTTTCTTTTTATTTTATAATTTTATGACAACTTGAGGAATATTTGGGTTCAAAATCTTATGTCAAACAACACCTTACCGATCCCACCCCTGTATTTTGTTCAAGTTTTTAATAATTTAAACATTTATATTTTTTTATAAATATATTTTTATAAATTAGTTGTTTAGAATTTCTTTCCTACATAGGTTTTAACAAAAACAAATCAATGTCCTAATAATTGATGTTGCCAATTTTTTTAAGTCTATACACACCGCGAGTGTACAATAATTATAATGTTTAAAGTTTTAAAATTCTATATATTGTGAGAACTATAAATATTAATATATATTAAATTAAATAAAAAAGAAAATATAAAGTATATTATTCAAAAAAAGAGGAGCATTGAAGAAAATCTACTTCGCATGTGAAGGGTGAACCTCTTTGGTAGTGAATGTAGACGATTAAAATCTATTGGAGGCCAAAGACAATCGGGGATATGCTAGTAGACTCTTGATAATAATAAGTCTATAAGGACTAGAAATAAATTTGCAGTTTTAAGACTATTGTTAGAAAAAAACTGGATATGCTATTAGTACAACAACAGAACTCAAGATTTGATGGGTAGAACCTTTTTTTGTTCCAACAGTGTCATATGGTGGCACTTAAAATTTGGATCGAATTTAACTTAAGAATAGATCTTATCTATCTTTACCTTTTCATCCCAAATATTAAACAAATTCCTTCCGGAATAAGTTTTAATTACCATTTGTCTATATTGTCAATTTGAGAAATTTTCGATGACTATCTTCCCCTATTTCTTGAATTGTTTAGACGAAAAACACTAACGCTAAGGAGAGATCCTTTTTGAGCTGTATCTTCCTGAGAATAAAGACAATTCTAGGGGATGGTCATAGAAGTCGTAACACTAGGACTTGTGGAGTTTTCAAAACAATGTTTCTTCAACTAAAAACTATAATTTTCACCTCTGTTAAAGAATGGAAATTTAAGCCACAATTCTCTAAATCTCAAATATTTGAAGAGATCTTACTTAATTCCCACAACATCTCATTAGGGAACAAGGGGAAACATCTCTCAAGAGGTCTTAAAAGCTCAAAAAAATTTGCACAATTGATTGGAGGCGCCAAGGGGTCATATTTTTTCGAAAGCGATAAAGGTTTATAAGTGGCAATAACTTCAAACCGCATTTTTGGGACAATTGCCGGTTTTTTTGGGCTACAATTGATTATTAATTTTGGGGCTGTTCCGAAGACATTTTGTTATTATTTGTTAACATGATTTGCTATGGTAAAAAGAGGAAAGCAAAGAGGTGTGCTGATTAATATTTTGAATATCGTCCCGAAAAAAATTGTAGGTGAAATAAATTATCCTTTTGTTTAAAATACAAAATATCCCGAAAATTAATTATCCTTTACTTAAAATGTATGTGGAGCTACGTTAATGGATGAATATTGACTCGCAGTACATTCGCTTGGTGAACTTTACTGAGTCCATGCTTTTGACCCTTATATTTATGTGCCAACTAGAAAGAGGATCGTCTGTTAAGATCCTAACACGTTCACTTAAATGATTAGAGATGTCTGAAACACACCCTCCCATTCAAAAAAAACAATAGGTTTAAGAACTTTTAAAAATAAAAAAAATAAACCTTCCTTAAATGTTTATGAATATGTTCTAAATATTATAAATACTGCATCAATATCTTATGAACATTTTTGATATTTATCGTGGATAGCAGACATCTTTCTATATATTTTTTATCGTCAAAAATTCTAAGACGTATCAACAATATCTCTCCAACATGTCTGATGTTTTTGCATAACCAAAATACTATAAATGAAAATTATTATTTACTTCCAACCTAAACTAAAAGCCCTTAAAAATGTTTTTTTTTTCACATGAAATAAAAATTAAGCAACCAATCAAACTTTATTTAATGAAAAACAAATTCATTAAGTTACCGCAGTAGCGTGACCCATCTGTTTTTTATTTACGACTATATTTATGCCATTCTATCAAGGTTAATAACAATCGACAGACGTATTGCTTGTACCTAAATGGGCACATCTTGCCATCGTCTTACTACATTCATGCCCTCCGTTTGTTGAACTTTTTCAACATTGTATGTACGTACATATAAGTATTTACATACTACTATTGAGGTGCACTTATGGTGCTTCCATCTATAAGCGTATTCAATGATGGTGGTCACCAGCCATGGGCGACATACTCCACCGCCTTACACCCACCATACTCTTCTCCAATAACACGCAAATTGTTTTTATTTTCAATTTACATCAATTGATATAATTTATTGCGTTTTTCATTGTTAATGTTGTCGTTTTATGATGATAACGAAAACAATTCCATAACATTTTATTTACTATCAAGCCAGGAGGGCTACAATTTTATGATGCTTCGATTATTTTCTTAGCGGCATGTTCTCCCTCGAGCGATACCCGCCCACCTGTTATCAATATTTGCTTTAGAACTCGGCTTCCCTTCAAAGCGGTTTCTTGCACATTCTCCGCTGCTATGCAGTGCGCATTTGAGTCAGTGACAACACACGGTTTCTATCCGGCTCTCAGTAAGTCGGGGAATATATGCCTACATATGTAAGTTGTGATGTGTAGCCTGTGACTTGAATCGGAAATCAGATGCTACTTTATTGAGGTTTTTGCTGGTCTGAATGGAAAGCTAAGCTTGTTGATAAGTGAATTACAATGTAGATTGTTTAGAGACCCTATATTGTATACGCAGAATAATGGGTACCAGAGAGAATAAGCGTTTAATATAAAGGAAAACTAAATTTAGATCGGTTCTAACTTTAATCAAAGACAATAAAAATTATAGGCCTATAGCATTAGTTGCTAGTGCTTTTTTAAATTAGTTTTTGATTAGTTTTTTTAATAAAACGATAAATTAATAAATAAAATAAAAGTTATTGTAGACATTAAAAATTGCATCTGTAAACTCTCATATCAAATGTTACACTAATTGATGTAGGTTGGCGTGTGTTTGCTTTCAGTATTCAATGTCTGTAACTGAAGCAGGAGGTCTATAACAATTTAAATAAATGTAGATTCCTCTAGTTCCTTTATGCGATAACTGACTAGTCTCTGCACTTTCTAAACCTTGTTGGGCCAGCATAATTTTAAGATTTTTCTCACGAATCTGTTGATGATAACATTGCGGCGGTGGCCATACCAAATTTCGGTCCCATATAATGCTTCCGATTTAAAATTTTAAATGGTCCTAAATTTTGGCTAATCAAAAATAAAAAAAAACCTAAATCAATAACTTTTCCTTTATTAAAAACAGACTCGGTTGTTATTCGAAATTTTGTTCTCAAACATTTTAATATTCACCACTATTTCTTTATTTAAAGACAAGCCGAATAATTCAGACATAATGGAAAATTTGTTTATTTGCCAATATATTAAGCAGATGTGGAACTTGCTAAGTTCAGACCTGTTGCGATTGCCCTCGAGTCTTGTGGATGGCGATAAAGAAAGTTAGACGCACTAGGAACTGAAAGTCCTTAAGATCGAAGGCTAAATCGGTGAAAATCATTGAAGTTCGTGGTATCAGCACATTTTCTCTTTCACATTTGCCGCAGATGATTGTTGCTTCGATTAAATTCACCTATAGTTTTTTAATATAAAATGTTGTTTTACTGCAAATGGATATAAGTTGCGAATCAGCTTTAAGGGTGGACCATCTTTAAATGTTAAGATGTTCCACAGAGTTAAGAATCTCTATTGGATAGTTGACCGCTTGTTCCTCATCTATATATAACTGTGTCAGTCGATTCTTTCGAAAAGCTAATCATGATGTATATATATGTACCATTTCATATAAAATAACAAACTTGTCCCGGGTACTGGTAGTTCTAACCTACATATGTAGACTTAAGCTGTTAAAGTGGTTGGATTTTTGTACTGTCAACGGATCTGCCAACTGCCTGCCTACCCAAACACTCAAAAAACTACCTGTTGGTTTTGTACGGTTCGTAATTGTTGAACTTTTAAGACTACCATGATAGATGTTTCTAGATCAGTCATATTAACCGAGGCTCTTGTGAAAAAATTCATCAAAGTGGGATGGGATGTGCCAAATTTCATCAGGATTGGATGTAATCTGTGGCTTCTTAAGCTATAAACAAAAAATCGAATAAGCTAAAAACATAAAAATCTGATAAACATATATGTGGGAGCTATATATAAATCTGAACCGATTATCTTCAATTTTAATTGTGTCCGTTCTTGGTCAATAAACTTACTTCTGCCAAATTTAATTCATAACGGACTAGAATTGCAACGTAGTTTCTTTACATTTTAATTATGAAACTCTGGCAATACTGTCAAATAGAAAACAGCTGACTGGACATAACAATTAAAAATTCAGTTTTCGAACATTTTTACAAATATACAGTAAAGTCGCTAATGTTTTCGTCATCTGCCGATGTAGGAGATAAAGTATATATAACTTTTAAGTTTACGACGCCAATTATAACCACCGGAAGGCAAAAGCTTCAATATTGTCGTTGCAGCTGCGCTTTGCCTCGTTTATGAAAATATCATCTGTTAAGATTATTTGGAAATGTGTAACCTACTTTGGAACTGCAGATAAAGCAAGTTGGAGTTATCCTTAACTGCGTAGCCTCACCCAACGCAGGAGGTTTTCAAAAAGAGTTTTTCTTTGATATAAAGACATCAAACCACTGGTCAAATAATCTCGTCTAGACCTCAAATCCACAGGTATGTACATACATATGTATTTGAGTTCGAAAAAGAAGCACTGATCGACATATTCTTATATAGGTTAATTCTTTGGTATAAAAAGTACCATGTATTTATCTCGATTCCTCGGTGATCCCAAAGCTAATTAAATCAGTTTTGATGACAATCCCACAACAGCCGGTTTTATGCATCGTCTCGGCCCGAAGCAACAATTCTTCGAAAGGCTGTTAACTCGGCACAATGAGCCGCGACAACAACAACAACACCCAAGTATGTACCTACTACAACTCCATTTTATATATGTATGTACAAGTATAGATGGACAGACAGGCGGACATAACAAATTAAAAAAGTGTTCCAATCGATCGCTATAATTTTAATGGGTTAAAATCTTAAGCCGCCGATGCGTAATAGTAAGTGTGTATGTCTATCAGGGTTTAAATCCGGGTAAGAACATCAAACAATTTTTCAGCGGAGGGTTTCCACCTCGTTAATGCTGGCAACTTAACGAGTAAGAGATTAACCTCTATGCCAGATAAAAACTTAACTATAAAAAGCATTAGACGTTTGGACTAGACGAAAAACAGTAGGTCCCGGTCAGCGAGTAAAATATATCGTGCACAGCTTACTTATTTGAGAGACTTTTTCCTTGTTCCTTAAGGGTAACTTGGGTGACTTAAGTAAAACCCACCATGCGGTCGACCAGAGCTAAAAAGTTTGCAAAACTCAAACGAGACCTTCAAATGTAAAAAACATCGAAAATTTTTAGAGAATGTGCACCACGTGCAGCCTTCTAAATTCAAGTATAAACACTCGACATGAAGCTTAAGGTTCCAGCCTCTCACAGAGGCACTACAGATCAAATTCGTTTTTCTCTCGTACAGTCTGTATGTGGAATCGACTTCCGCAAAATGTATTTCCCACTGATTGCGACATCCAGAAGTTCAAGGCAAGTGTCAATAAACATAACTCCCTTCCCCCCCTCCGATCCTTTACTTTTCACTCGCAATGCACCGCATGCATAGGGGGCATCCACTAGGTGTTATTTAAAAAAAAAAAAAATGGTGTTGTTAAAGACAACACGTACATATCTCAACTACAGTATTTATCGCTTATATGCACATCGAAATTTGTACAAATTTTAGTGTTTATAAGCGGGAAATGCATTTATAACAAATTGGTTCTTATGAAACCATATTCAAATTGTTCTAGTTAGGCTGCATATAAGCAATAAATGCTTATAACCGTCGTGCATATAAGCGTTAAATACTGTATTACCAAACATAAGCCAAACGCAAAATGTATTGTACCATAACGTAGTGTAGGGTATATGAGATAGAGAGAATTGCTTGAGAATGGAAGAGAGCTGGGGGTGTGTATCTACAACTTTTTAGAATGAAGCAATGTATACAGATGACACAGTATTTGTGCGAGTATATGGAACCGCGTATAACGAAAACAACAACTGTGGACGAGTGGATGTACGGGTATCTGGTATCTGTGTGTACATACACTTTTGCTTTACACTCACACACTCACTTACTCAATCGCTCGCATTTTCTACATTGCTTCCATGCCAATTGCATGCCGTGTAAATATCTTTTACCGCTTTTGGTCTGCTCCATTTGCTGGTTGCCTGGCATTAAGCGAATAATTCGAATGTTGATGTCGTGAAACAAATGCGGATTGGGTAGAATAGGGTAAGGTACTCCGGTGAACTGACTACTTACAAACAGCGACTGACTAACTGCTGCCTGATTGCGAGTACGCTGGTAGTGAGTGTTGAGACTTTCACACAACTTTTTTAAGTACCAAAAAATAATTGAGTAAAAAATATGTGAATTGGGTACAAGTTAAGCTGGAAGATGTTGTCCACAGGTCGTAACAGGAGTTGGAAGAGTTGCCTTGTAATAAATTACCCCTCCTTTCCATTTATGAAGTCTTCACCTCGGTTTTACTGTGGAGGTTAAAATGTATTTCAATAAATAACGTGACAGTACGAGTATGTCTAAATTTCATTTTCAACGTTTTTCGAACAAACACATAAGTTGAAAACAATCTCAATTTTTTTCCATTTAGCCTAGCGATTGCTGGATCTGGTCGGACTGCCAACACAACAGGTTTGTTTTTTGTACAGCATGCAAACATACACTCGTCTTTACTTCCCCAAGTAATGGGATAACAGTATTTTGCATTGGTTCTCTTCTGCGTTTTTTCTCGCCTCCAGGAAACAGGATGCCGTTTTGCATTTGCATACACAAAAACTCGCACACCTGACTGCACCTCAATCGGAACTGGTTTCTTTAGTGGATTTGGATGTGTCAGGGTTTTTTTTTATTGTTTTATTAATTTTTTTTCTTTGCATCGTTGCTCGCTCTGTGCACGTACCAACGTACGTACGATATGCGCGTAAAATAGGCCTATTTTAGCGGTGTATAAATGACAGGAGTGCAAAATAAATTGCAAGCGTTTTTTGGATGGATGATTGGGAAAAGGCTTCAAGAAGCATTTGCAATGAAATGCCATTACCATGTGAGAGCAAAAATAATTTGCCTGTTACCGGTTTATCATTATGGATGTGGTGACTGTGACCGACGACGTAATGGAATCTTCTATAACATTGTTGTGTGTCAAAGCCATATGACAAAGGATTATGAAGTGTCCAATTATAATAAGTTTGTTAGACAAGTTTGAATGTACCTCTTTTTTTCTTTAAGTATAATTTCATTAATATACTATTGGTGGTGGAGGGTGAGAACACATCGGAAACGATATTTGGCATTTCCTTGAATTTCCGCTTATAAAACAACAATTAATTAAATAATTTCAGTGTAATTTGTACTTACTTAAGTCCCACAACATCCCATTAAGGGACAAGGCACAAGTAAGTAAACTGTGCACAATACAATTTATTTACTCACTGACCAGGCCTTGTTATTTAACGGCGGCTAACAAACGCTTAATTCATTTTTAAGAGAAGTTTATACCTGGCTTGGAGATTAATCGCTTACTCGTAAAGTCATCGTCGCTGAAACATTGTTCGATGTACTTACCAAGAGTTGACACTGCCATTATTGAAGTCACACTAAATAATGTAGATGCAAGAGGCGCGAACCATTTAATCACTGTTCAATATGGTTTAATAGTACCATTTGTAGTGTGCCAAAATAAAAAAAAATCGACTTAAAAGCTTGAAGGGAAAGGTGACCTCTTTTTTAACCCCACGACAGCCGGACCTTAACAGTGTTCTTCGGATCGTGAGAAATTGCAAACAATTGAGTTATAAAAAAAGGGTTACATCGTAAACAACTTCTGCATTCAAAAAATATATAGGTTGACCATATAACATTTTAAATTTTGAATCGGCTATAAAAAAGAACTGATAATTTTTTCAAATTGCTAGTTTTATTGGAAAGGTTTAACTTTGTCATTTAATAATGGAAAGCTTCGCCCAATGGGCTAAAGATTGTTTGGCAGGAGATAACGAATTCTACCGAAAAATCGAGTTTTCAGATGAAGCTCATTTTCCTCTTGGTGGCTATGTCAATAAGTAAAATTGCCGCATATGGGTTTCAAAGAACTGGCGGCATCCTTGGTCATTTTTCTTCGAAAACGAGCAAGGAGTCGCGTTACCGTCAAAGGTGAGATTTGCCGATCCATGCTAAGCGAATTTTTGTTTCCAAAAATTCAAGAGGCCTCATTTCACACAGCCAACACAACCATCGATATTTTACGCACTGTCTTTAAAAATCGAATAATCAGCCGAAATTGTGATGTCAATTGGCCGTCTCGGAGCTGTGATTTGAGCCCTTTGGATTATTTTCTTTACAGTCTATTAATGTTTAAGATGTTAAATCACACACCCTGTAAATTCTATGGTTATTTCAGGTTTGAATTATCTGTAACTTTAGGCGAGTTACACTAGACAGTGTCCAAATCCAGGTAGAAACATCAAACACTTATATCGACAAGAAAACTTCTTTGGTCTTATTTCTTGATTTTTAAATATTACTCATTGTGGTTAGATACATTTCGGTGTTATTTTCGGGATATTCTCACGTTTGTGTTGGTATTTCAGCAGTCACAGAAAACTTTGGAATAACTCACCAGTCTGACATGTAGTCAGATATTTTTTTGTATCTAAGTATAAATGTCGGAGGAATTCCTTATTGTCATTCACTTATAAACGCTTCGTGTCATAGTTGGTGTATTGTTAAGTCGATTTTCAGTGTTCCACTAATGCTACTGGACGAAAGATATGGTGTTCTTAGAACACAGGGGCATTGAATAATTAGTAATTAAAGGTTTTTTTACGTGACATGCGGTATTTTACTTACAGGACGCCAAACTTGAAGGATTTCATGTCTATTTTTTACTTAATATATTTGATCAAAAATATTTTTATGTGATTTTGTTTAATAAGAAAAATTGGGCTTGAAGACTTTTGTATTTAAGAATTATGTCAAAAAATTAAATTATATAGGTTGATCAGATAAAAATATTTGAAAAAACAATATTAAACAACAACGGCTAGATACTGTAATTACCTGATATAAGAACATCTCTTATAAGAAGAAACAACATATAACAAAGTTTTGCAAACCAGTGAGCTCTAACTCCGTTTCAATATGAGTTTCATATAACAAAAAACGGATAAAAGAACTTTTGATGAATCAAAACAAATGTTAAATGCCTTTGAAAAAATAGTTTCTAAAAGAAACTTCGTTTATAGAAACCAATCAATTGGCAATATTATGTATTTATCTTTTCAATTCACTTTATTTTCTTATAATATTACAACCATTACAATTTTGCTATAAGAACTAAAGAGTTATGGAGTTAGATTCCTTTTCTTCTTTGTAACTTAAATTGAGGTTTATATCGCAAATGTGGAACAATTTGCATAGTATGAGTATATACATGGAAGGAAAAAATCCTATTTGAATCTTCTTTTTATGATAAAATATCTAATTACTAAGTAAAATTAGATTGACAATATATCAACATGTGTTTACATGAACTGCTGACATCTCATTTTGAATATGGAAGTAAGTTTGTGAATTTTAACATGTACAAGATCATAAATCTCGTCGCTTGTTCAGTTTATCCATAATAACTATATGGTATATGGTCTTAAAAATTTAGCCTGCGATCCAAAATAACGCCAAGGTATTTCATATTTGTTTCACAATGAACTTCATAGTTCATCAAACGGAGTGATGAAGTAGATAGCCTGGGTTTTTTCCGAATAGACTAGGATTTTCCGTTTATTTAAATAATAATAATAGAAAATGACTTGAACAGTTTTTATTATGGTTCGGGACGTTTTTGTTGTTTCTTTTTAAGAATCAACGTAAAAAATTAGAGAAATGTATTGGCTACGGTTGCCAGGCAGACTGTACAGCCGTTTCTAAACCCGCTAAGGTTTTTCATCAGCAGTCTTTGGCAACTAATAGAATATAATATTTTTTTCGTAATAAAAATTATTAAAACATGTTTTTTTATCTTTTTCTGCTGATTTTGAGTAAAATCTATTACAATTTGTACGGAAATTGACAGACAAAATCCAATTATGATTATCTTTTAAACAAAAACAATAACTGCTTTAAAAAAATCGCTTATATGAACGAAACTCGTGGTATTTGTTGACTTTCTTATATCCGTTATCTACTGTATATGTCATTTCATACGGAATATCAAAAAATTCAATCAGCGCCTTGGTTTTGTTGACAGAGCTTTAAGAGGCCGGTCAGATATGCGCGTCAAAAGTATCTCGTTCTAAGTGATTGGATTGTTTTCATAGACTAAGGACTCTAAAGGGTGGTTAAATTTTAAGAGCCAATGTTGAATGAGAACCCCACCTAAACGTCAAGTTTTTTTTCTGCATTTCATTTGATATTTCTCAATTTCAGACTAACTCATTTTGAACCATGGAAAGATACCCAATCTAGCAACGCGTTAAAGTATTCAGGCTTATTTTGAAAATGGGCGTTCAAATTCGAAGAAAATCATCTTCAGTGATGAGGCACAACCTCAGTGGATTCGTCAATATGCAGAATTGCCGCATTTGGGCGAATGATAATCCAAACATCGAAAAAACAATGTACCCCCAAAGAGTGACTGTTTGGTGAGACAGGTCAGGCAGTTAGTGTAAATGGTATTCGCTATCGTGAGATGATAACGAACTTTTTATGGCCCGAATTGGGTGATATAGAGTGGACGATATCAACAGGACGGTGCCACTTGCCACACAACTATCGAAACAATGGCTCTTTTGCACGACAAATTCAATGGCCGTGTTATCTCACGTCGTGGCAATGTTAATTGGCCTCCAAGATCATGTAATTTGACACCGTTGGACTTCTTTCTTTGGGGTTATTTGAAAGAAAAGGTATACGTTGATAAGCCAGCAACAATTCAAGAGCTAAAGGATGAGATAATTCGGCACATTCACGGCATAGAACCTCATCGAAAATTTGGACCATCGAATGGAGGAGTGCCGCCGAGGTCGCAGTGGCCATTCGTCCAATATTTTGTTTCATACATAATTGAACCATACCAATACGATATTACCATAATAAAAAGAAATGACAATAATTTCCTAAATAATTTTTGATTTTTTCAAAATAAACATCGGCCCTTAAAATTTAACCTTTTTATTGCCCTCGAAAACTAATCGAGGCATGTCAAGTCACAAGATTGCACAGCCCAATGGTGGCTCAGTCGCCCAATTCACTAACTGCGGCTTACTGTTGAAAGTCAGTCAGTCCGAACGATTGGAGAGTAATCTTAGCCATGTAAAAACCTTCGACATTAACTAGTGTGTTCCTTACTGGCTTTGAATCTAAGTAACTTGAGCGATAGTAACACTACTTATAAACATCGCCCACGGCTGTTTTCAGGTTAAGGGAAATTTGGGCAAGTGGAATTTTGCAACGTAATCCAAATAATTTCTTTCCATTAAATTATTTTCCCTTTAAGGTTGTTTACAAAAGAAACATGACCCCCTCAAAAACTTAAAGTTTAAAGTTTTTAATTTTCAAGGCTGCAACAGGGCATAGTATAATCCTTTTTTTACGAGTATCAGCATGAGTCTTAACAAGATTGATCTTTCAAACAAGCATTCCCTTAATGTATTCCACTTGGTGTTACATATTAATAAAGGATGTGTCTTCGTCCGACATTGCCGCAGTCTTGACACACATCCTGTTTGGCTCTCGCCTCGTCTTGTACTATTAACAACATGAGTTGTTGTAGTGGCTGGTTTTGGTGTGTTCATGGTTACATGTGACGATGATGCTTGCCAGTGGGTTGAGTTTTTAGTTTAGTTTTGTTTTTGCTGTTGTTGTTTTTCGCCTGTGGCCATCCATACACACCGGGCCGCCAACTTTACTTTCCACACCTCATATTAAGCGGTCGGTCGGTCGCTCGCTCGTCGTCTTTCGACCGTGTGTTTGGTTGTGCTTTTATATGTACCATCCACTTTTTTTTAGTTGTTTGGCTTTGTTTCCATTGGAATTCTTTTGTTTCTGTTTCAGTTTATAGTAGCCAGTGCAAAGAAGAGCAACGAATTGCCGGGGGAGGAAATGAGCACTGCCACAATATTGTCGACGGGTGTTTGGTTGTTGAAAAATGCTGTGATCCTGTTCGAAATTGATAATCATTTGCATAAATATTGTTTAATGTGTGCGTGCATGATGATGTGCTACAATAATAATAATGATTGACTTAATACCGATGATGATGCCGCTGTTGATGATGATAGCGGGCAGCAGTAGAAGAGAGCATTTGTGCCGTTCACATCGCACATAAATGAGTTTAACAGCAATCATCATCACTTTATCATCGTTGCCGTAGACATACATATATACAGTATATCTATACAAATATGCATATGTTTGTATGTGCAGCTTCTGCGCATGAAACATTTGAAGGGTTGGAACATCCAGCGCAGGAGTTGCAAGTTCTTAAGAAACTTAATAAGAAATGGTTGTTTATAACAAAAAATGAACACTTAGGATTTGTTAAGAAAATGCTCAAAAAAGTGTACTTTTTACCGAGGCACCTTTAGTCCCTTTAAGGGAAACTTTTCCCCCTGGGCTAGTCCTTTTAAAAAACTCAATAAGAAATGGGGTTTTATAATAGAAAATTAACACTTACAACTAAAAGTTTAAAAGGATTTCTGGAAAATATCCACTGCGTAAACAGGGATGGCCACACTTTCCCATGCCCAAATAAGTTTTACGTTTTTTAATGTAAAATGTTATCTCAGCAAGTTCTTAAAATTTTGCTTTTGTTATTAGTATTACTGTTTGGCAAATAATCCATTATTTCTGTTAGCCATTCGATTTTAAATCCAAAAAATCGATCATAAATTTTAACTGATATTAAAGATTTATTACACTCTTGTTTCAAATGCAATGAGCTATCCTCATTTTACTTTATTTAATTACTTCAATACCTCAAACAATTTCCAAAATAACTTACTTACCTCCCTTAGCATTTCACCGAGGAATAAGCGACAACTTCTCTAATATCAGAGGGCTGTGCGCGGTATAATTCTTATACTTTCTGCCCGGAACTAAATCATGATAAAGAAAAATTTCTAGCCAAGCTTTTCAGAATCCTATTTACGTTTCATCGTGTAAAAAATGGTTTCGAATGGCTAAAAGGATTCTGTAGACTAATTAGATTATTCTTCTGCCGACATTTGATAATTAAATCCCTTAATGTGTTCTGTTCTAACCCTTTGACCATCCCATTAAGGACAAACTGGGAAATTCTCTTAAATTAGCCATCTATGGACGTTATTTATCCATTACTCACTTACCGGGACCTACTTTTTACTGCCGTCACTAAACGTCTAATTGGAAGAGAAGCTCTTACATGGCTCCCCGCTGAAAAATTGTTAATGATCTTAACGGCCCATAAATCTGGGCTTACTTGCGTACTCACTAACTAATACATGACGACGGTCTATGCTTAAACTGAAAATATTTGTTATCATGGCTTTAGATGGTTTACCAAGCTTCTAAATCAACCACTGTATAGGGTCCCAGAAAAACTATCGATACTTTCTTGGCAGTAACCGGTACCGGTAAACCTTGCCTCAGAAAAATTTTATATGTTCTTACCGGGATTCGAACCGCGGCTTACACTTATCATGGCGCCACTGCGTTCAACGCATAAATCAAGGTTTTAGGGAGTTAACGAAAGAATGACCGAAACGGTATTTGGCCAATATCTGTAAAGGTACTCGGAAAATATATCGATACTTTTCTTGTAAGTTATCGGTAGCACAACCTAATAAATGAAAAAGATTATTTTTCTTCAACGTATTGACCCAATTTTTGAGATACCGTTGAAATGAAGGGTTGGTTGATTTGTGAATAGCTTGGTCAATATTTTTAGACATTTATAAAAACATGCCATTGCATACATTCAAAAAATCGGTACATCTTGTCCTATTAACAAGTTTAAATAATTGGTGTCTTTTTTCTTTGTGTAGAAGTTTGAAACTATTTTAAATAATTTCCATAACTAATACGGTGGTCGTTGTCAGAGACTTTTTAGGGACTTATTTTGTGGATTTTTTACATACGAGTAAAATACAGAAATCGATTTTTTTCTCTCTTTTGATAATCATTTATATTCAGTTATTCTACTCGTAACTAACAACTTGGGTTCCTAAAATAACTTCCCTAATGGACAAGTCCTTCCTTGTTAGAGAAGTCCGTTTATTATATGCACTGCGCGGCAATTTAAAAACATTTTAAAACGAAGTGATTACTAAATTTGTCATTCCGTTTGCAATAACTCGAAATATTGATCGGAGACCCTATAATGTGTATATTTTAGTGAACGCCGCAAAATTTTAGATTGTAAATCCGCTCGGTTGTCTGTTGAAAGCTGGGGGTTGTTTGGTATTGTGTATAAAATCTAATATAAAATATAGGCGAAATCGGAGCAGAAGAACCTAAATGTCCAGCAACTATGCTTTTTTGAGGTATAAAGTACCAACTCTCATAATCTATTGTAGTCATCGTCCTTTACAAAAAATTATGATTTGTTAAAAAATATGCCAACATCATGCACAACTTTAGGATCCTAAGTGGATTCGTTTAACTGCTTTAGTGCTTCCAACAGACACGCAAACGGATATGGCTAGATCGTCTTTTGGGGTCTGCGACCAATACATTGTGGGGTTGTTTGGTAAAGTGTATAAAAACTCATATAAGAAATTATTGCACAGCACCGTGTTCTTAATTATGATTGCATATAAGAAAGAAACTTGTGGAAACTGTGGACTTCTTGTATCCGTTATCTTCTGTAAAGCTATTTTTTTATATTTATATTTATTTCAGCCAAGGTTAGTTTAATCGAATTTAACTTACACATTTTTAAATATCATACAGACCAACTATAGCTGTCACTAGGTTTAATTGGTTTTGCCATTTATGGCAATTCCCTAAAGTCCCTTTTGAAATTAAATCGAATAAATATACATGGTTATATAAAAAATGCAGAAAAGGGGTTTTCCAATCCTTTTAACCTCCTAAACAATCATAATGAAATTCATTTCGTCAAATAAAAACCAGCAAGTATGTATCTTCTATTAATGAAATATCCTAGCGACAAAACTCAAACATTTGTAGCATTTCTTATGTTAGATGTATTCCTTGGACTAATAAATAATTTAAAATAAACTAAATTTATAATAAACCACCAGAGAATTATTGAACATTTCTATTTTGCATTATTTCATCAAACACGTTCTCTTTTAACTGTTTAACTTTTTCATATGATTAAATTAAAATCACGACTGTATAGGTCTTTAAGCAGTTTTAATTAAATCTGAGTTATGCATGATAGAAATCTTCATATCCCTTCTTCAACTTCATTTTTGCGAAGTGCTACGAATATACAATTCACCCTGTTCATGGTACTATCCTTGCCAATAACATCGACTTGTACTCCTCCCCCAAATGATCTATTGCAAGTGAAAACCGTACGTGTAGTGAATAATGTCGGAGGCACACATAACAACCCATCAATACGACGTCACATTTACTCTATGATGATGTGCTGAAATGTGGCTATTTTTGTTGAGTTGGCTACTTGATAGCTCACTTTCCTAACATGAAGTAGAATAATACTAATCGGTAGTTCCCAACATTACCACCTTCTAGCGACTTAAAATATAACATTTGTAAATTCTAATTTATTTTTAAGAATAGTAAAAAGAGGATCCCAGAGCAAGAAAACGTTGCTCATACTATTGTATTTTGGTATTTTCTTTCTGTAGAATATTTCTTATGCAGCGTTACCGTTGTGCGACTAAAGTGGCAATTTGACCCTTTTTTGAAGCCGTGCGACTTTTACTGCCCGAAGTTAGAAGAGTGTAATCCAGGTGAAACAGTGTGATACATCGATGTTTTTGTGGGTCTCTTTAAGACTAAAAACATCGATGCATCACACATTGCCATCCGACTGTAAATAACGAAGATACAAAGGACAATTTAAAAGCACAACATTCGGCATAATATAAGTAGGCAAAAGCATTTCAAAAATGGTTCTGCTGGGATTATCGACACACTTCCTTAGCAAGAGTTTAATGACTTTGTGTTAACTTTAATCATATCAAGTACCAGAAGGGGGTACTTGAGATCAGTGACTTCAGAAACAGAAAAAGGCCTCTTCGAGACAAAAACATCGATGTATCACACTGTAAGATCCGGCTGTAAATGCAGAAGATAAAGGTAAAAATGTAATAGCGCGACCCCTAAGTTCGGCAAAAAACAAAAAAAAATATCAAAGCTACCTTGCTAAAATTCTTTATATTCGAAGGTGTACTTACGGCGGACTATTTTTTGTTTTGATCTACGGCCTAATGTACATATGTACGAGTAAGTGCCTTCAAATCAATTGTTTTTAGTTTTATGTGTATTTTGAGGCGCATTTTTTATGAACCGTATTTTTTTCAATATTTTTTTTAATTTCAATGTTTTTTAAATTAAATAAATAAATTTGAAAAAATTGCGTCTTTTTTTAAAAAAATCCCCCTTTTGTGCCCCTTATTTAAAAAAAATCCCCTGTTTGTGATACTTTTTAAAATTTCCCAACGGTAACGCTGCGTGCATCACTATATCGGGTTAACTAATAATAAAAATCGATCGATTAATATACTTCAAGTTAGACAAATATATCCTGAGGGGCTTTTGTGCAGCCAAAATTTCAACAAATTTAATTAAAGGAGGTAACATTCGAAGGGTAATAACACTTTATATGACACTCTCAAAAGAAAAAATCCATATGCTTTCTAATTAGAATAACTTACGAAAAGAAGAATATAGTGGGCTGTAGTTAATGGGGGCCTTGTTTTCAAATATGGTCCGCCATCAGCCCAAATTATATAAAATTTTTCACGAGTCCAAATATTGCCTTTTTCGTAGCGAAAAGTGTGTTTCCCGTTAGAATTCTAGTTTATATTGCGAAGAAGAGCTCATATTGCGAAGAAGACTTTTAAATTGTTTATTTAGTTTATTAATTTTAGTAATATATTATCAAAATATTTATGTTGATTTAAATTTTCCAGGGCCGTTTAGAGGGAGATGACATTTTATTGGGAGTGTCTACCAAAAATCGTAATTATGCCTAAGATAATCGTAAGTTTTATGTATAGGGCGGGCCATTTCAAATTTTAATTTGCATCGGCTGTAAAAAAGTACTGATATTTTTTTCAAATTTTTGTTTTTATTGCAAAGGTTGAACTTTGTCACTTAAAATTCCGATCCTTCGCCCAATAGGCTGAAGATTGTTTGGCAGGAGATAAAGAATTGTACCTAAAAATCGTGTTTAAGCTTATTTTCATCTCGGTGGCTATGTTAATAATAATTCCCGCATATGTGGTTCGCGGAACCCACACAACTATTAAGAAGCCAATGCATCCTCACGAATCACTGTTTGGTGTAGATTTTGGGCCTGCGGCATCATTGGTAAATTTTTCTTTGAAAATGCGCAAGGAGCCGCCGTTACCGTCAGCGGTTAGCGTGACTGCGCTATGCTCAACGAATTTTTGTTTCCGAAAATTCAGGAGAATGACATGTACGGCATTTGGATTCAACAAGACGGGGCCACATGTCACACATGTCGAATAATAAGTCGAAATTGTGATATCAATTGACCGCCTCGGAGCTATGAATTGAGCCGTTTGGACTATTTTCTGTGAGGAGCCATTAAGGATAAATGTTACGCAATACATTCAGAGACAATTGAAGCGTAACAACATGAAATCGAAGTTGACATGAAAGAGATTCGACCCGAAACAATCGAAAATGTACTTGAAAATTGGGTTGATCGGATAAGGTACTGCCGAGCCAGTTGTGGTAGTCATATGAATGATATTGTATTTCATTTTTAAATGACAAAGTTCAACCTTTCCAATAAAACCAGAAATTTAATAAATTATCAGTACTTTTTTTACAGCCCATTCAAATTTAAAATATTAAAGAGCGGTGAGCCGTGACCTTCTGTATAATGCCGGCCTCGAACCATTTTGGAGCTAGAAAAATGTTAGTTGTTCTTAAGCGGATTTAACCCGTTTTAACTTGTGTGATAGTCTATCTATAGCTATCACGCCTCAAGAAGATTGTGACAATTAAATACAAAATGAAATGAATTGTGTAGACTTATTTTGATATAGAAGAATCCATGCATAATTTTCCTTATAGCGTTTTACCTAAATCAGTATAAGAGCGTTGTTGCTAAACATAGCTAACATTTAAGCCACAATTATCTACAGATTCAAAACCTAATACCAATTGCAGACAGACAGTACACGGACTAATATTACATGGTTTGTATTAAAGTGTATATTATCACTCGATTGCGACAAGACTGTCGTAACTCACAATTTGACATAATCGACATGTGTACTACAAAATACTCTTCTAATCGGGATATTTTATATAATTTCACGACCAAAAATCATCTAGCATTACTTTCGTTTTTTTTTTTGTGGGCCAAGGGCCAATCAGTTTAAACAGTCCGGTCATTGAGAATTATATCGTACACAGCTCACTGATTCAGATTTGCCTTTCATAATGATTTTCTCGTTCATTCTTAACGAGAAATTTGTATCTCTTAGCCATGAAAAAGCTTCTCTATAGATTAAATTAGCCCTTAGAAGCCGGCTTTATTCAGTAAGTCCCATATTGCACAGCTAACTGATTTGAGAAAAGTTCTACGTTTGTTACCTTATGAAATGTTGAGGGAATTATGCATTTTTTGAGTTATGCCAATCGTCTCGCAAATGAGCGATTTATGTGTATGACTAATACGTATGTATCTTCAAATGGATTTGTGCCTGCGTATGAATGTATACACGTCCACATATTGTATGGCATAAAGACAGACCCCCAGCTACAGTTAGTGCTTCTAGCTTGTTATTATTGTTGGCATTTTTTCCCTCAGCGTGAATGTGCCTTCAACAACGCCACAAGAGAAACGACAGCCTGCTGCTGAATACTGTACGCCTGTTAAATACTAGTTCGGTTATTTTCTGGAAAACATTTGGGATGTTGTTTATTGGATGATGGTGGGCCGGCCGACCGACCGACCGGCCGTTCGGTGGCTGTCACAAAATACCAAATAAGAACCGAACAAAATCATCGCGATGTGTGAACACTAGCGAATACAACCGAATTCGGATTCGGAAACCGACTTTGTACTGCTGCCGAACCATATTTGCTCGATATTGTTTAAGCTGTATTGCTTTGCTTTACTTTCTGTTGTAGTGTCTGTTTCAATTTCTGGCTTTATTACTGAGCAATGTAGGTGTGGGGTTTGGCAGTTTTGTGATTTTGTCCTGGTTCAAAGAGCAGAAAGACCTTACTTGGCGTAATGTCTTCCCAAAACACGTTCACCGAACTTTTGGGAAGCTTCAGTAAGATGGAAATGTGTACAATGTGGTTAATTTTTGTTGTTTATTGATTTTGGACTGTATTATACTGTTTTTTTTGGTCTTTTTGATAATATAGACGTACCAACGAATAAAGTAAGACCGGTACAGCTATTTTTCTTTATTTGTTCATTTTATATGAGGTAAAGGGAAAACTTAAGCAAATAAGTAAACATTTTTCCGCGGTTTGCATTGAATATTGACCCGAGACAAAAGCAAATTTAACGGAGACTAAGGCAGTCTTATTTGGAAATCGTGCCCCTGATTTGAATATATATAGGGTGACCCATCTAAAGGTATATTTTCAGAACAACAAAAAAATATAAAATTCAAATCAAGTGCGGAATCTTTATTGGTAGTTTGAAAGGATATTTTATGTCATTTATTTTTTGAATATAATATCCTTCTGATGTTGGCCGCAACTACGCCTCAGGGTTTCTATTCTGGAGGTCCAATTTTGGATGACTCGTTCGATTGGCTCGTTATGTTGGCTTCCAGAACCTGAATTTACTAAACCCAAAGAAAAATGTCTAAAGGTGTGATATCTCTCGATATAGGCGGCCAACTCACCTGTCCAAAACGTGAAATTAGCTGCTTTTCGAAATGACCTGGCACCTGGTCTTGTTGAAACCAAGTGTCGTCAAGATTACGGGCTTCAATTTCAGGTAGTGTTGTTGAAACCAAGTGTCGTCAAGATTACGGGCTTCAATTTCAGGTAGCATTAAGATTGATATCATGGCGCGATAGCGAGCACCAGCGTTACCGTTGTGTGACTAAAGTGACAATTTGACTCTTTTTGGAAGCCATGCTACTTGCTGCCTTTTTTTATAAATCCCCTTTTTGCCACTTATTTAAATTTTTGCTACTTTCCACAACTAGAAATGTGTGTTGATTTGCTTTTAAAAGATACGCGTATTCTTATTTCTAGGGTTAAGGGTTGCTCCGGGGGAAAAACTACTATAATTTACAGGGTTATAACCTGGCGCTAACGCTAGGTACTAGTGTGACAACCTCGAAACAGTCCCGCCACACATCTCTGAAACGCACATATTACATCCAGTCTTGAGGATGTTTGGAACATTTCATTAGGATTGATCAGTAACTGAAAATGCTTCGTAGAATAGCCTTTACAACAGTGTGCTCTTAGGGTAAAAATGCCAACAGTTCCGAACATTTGTAAAATGTATCAAGTAAGCCCTATAAAGTGTCAATGAGCCGCGGTTGTCACGGTACTTTCGATGCCTAAAATTTAACCAAACAACTCTATTGTATCATCTTTTGCAACCTTGATTTGAAGTGGCCGAAAATCTGGCCCATTCATTCTAGGACATATGGGTACCAAAGTTAAAAATTTTACAACAAACCCAACGAATCCATATGAAACTATTTGTAAAATCTGTATATATTAAGAACTCGGTTCATGAGCAAAAAAGCCTAGTATCAGTTGGCTAATCTGCGCATCCAGTAGAGCAGGGTATAATATAAGTATAGTCTGCCATGCTCGACTTTTGATGTTTGAATTGTTTTTATACCCTTCACGCAAGAGAATATTAATTTTGTCATTCCGTTTGCAGCACCACCAAATATTGATCGGAGACCCTATAAAGTGTATATAATCTTGATTGTCGTAAAGTTCTGAGACGATCTAGCCATGTCCGTCCGCGTTTATTCTGAAAGCACGATATCGTTCAAACGGATCAACTTAGTTTTCAGAAATTTTGTATGATGCAGGCTTATGGTATCAAGCTGTTTGGGATTGTAAATGGGCGAAATCGGCCCAGAGGGAAAACGTTTTTGACTTTTTAAATGCCTCAAAAAAGAGCTATGCTGCTGAAAGGCTAGGCTCAGGTGGCCTGCATGGTCAAAACCGGTAAATAGTCAATTAGGACATATGGGAACTAAAATTAAAGCAAATTTTGCTACATTTTTTTCGCTTTATTATCGTATAGTGGAGGGTACATGAGGATCAGAAATTGAATTGTTTTTTAGTTTGAATATGTTATTTACTTCTGATTTCATGGAACTTAGTTTTTACTGTGATGTTTGTTACTTTTAACTTACAAAAAGTTTGCTACTTTTTTAAAAAAAAAAACCTTTTTGAGCGATTTTTTTTTTTAAAATAATCCCCTTTTTGTGCGACTTTTTGAAATTTTTCAACGGTAACCCTGGCGAGCTCCATTCATGGTTACGTTCCGGCCATCGTCATTTTTGAAAAAATATACACCGATGATTCCACTATCTTATAAACCGCGCCAAACCGTAGTTTTCTCCTGAACCTCTTTTTGTTGCTCTTCAGTCCAAATGCGGCAATTTTGTTTATTGACTGCCTTTAAGCTAGGTCGAAAATCGTTTCTCATCGAACGCTCATTTTCACAATACATACAATTTTGCACAATGTGGAGACGTTGTTGCGGTATAAGTCTTTCTATGATGAAATGGCAAACAATACTGAAAAAAAAAATAGTTTAAAACAACTCACGCGTAGTCGGAAAAAAACCTATTGAAAAAAATACCTCTAGATTGATCACCCTATATTACGGACAGTCCAGTTTTGATTTTGTGGATCATCATAAATGTCTAATTAGTTCGTTGTAAATTTTTTTTTCATCTTACGTAGTTTATACTCTTCTTATATATTCTTCATCTTAGGTCAAAAGAATATTGGACCATACACTTTTAATACCTCAGCATGAAATAGGAGTGGTAACCGGTACGATTAGTTTTTATATGAAATAAAAGCGAATTGTTGGCAGTGTTGCTCGATTTGTATACATATAATATTAAAAGCGTCACGCATTTCGGAATAAAAGTACTAACCAAAAAATTCCGGCAACCGGAGATATATCGGAATTTCGAAAAATCTCGAGAATTATAGAAATTTATTTCTGTTTTATAAGGTAAGGTGAGGAGTGGTGGGGGACCTAATATGTTGTGTGGTTTGTTAGATTTTCCCTTTCTAGTTGAAATACACAAATTCAATTCGACGCTTTTAAGATCTATTGTTATACGAGCTGCCCGTCAACTGACTTATGAACTCATAGTTTTTTCTCATTCTATTAATTTCGTGAATAAATGTAAAATTATTTTTAAAATATCTGAGGCTTCAGTAAACTACAATTAGATCTTGTTTTAAATTTAATTAATTTTTATATTTTGTTGAAAACTATGGCTTGTTAATGTTGTTGCTTACATTTGTGTGTTGAATGTAATTACGGCTCGGGAGCCAATCATGTAATTTGTTTTATCTATATTTAATATGATAATATATTTATAATATATAAATAAAAAAATGTTATAAGAATAAAAAAAACAGCATATATGTAATGTTTGCAAAACACAGTGCAGTTAATTATAATTGTTTTGAGGAAATAAATTCATATAAGAAAAATACTTGTGGTATTTCTTGACTTTCTTATATCCGTTATCTACTGTATATGAACAAACAAATGAAATTGTGAAACATATAGTATAAAGTGCTACTATAGCCGTGTTCTACTGGCAACTCGCTTAAGAGATCGCTAACGCTATAACTTTACACCACTGTAAGAGAATATAAAATAGATTTTGTTTACAGAAAACTATAGGCAATTTGTGTTAACTCCTGTTTGTTTAAAATAATTAAAAATTTTGGTAAAAAGATATTCAGGAAAAACCTTTAGCGAGTTTTTTAAGCGGGCTCCACCAATTACAAATTTTCAAATGAAATGGTTAATGGTGCTAAACAATCATACAATCATTTCTCGTATACAACGAAATTTCAAAAATTCTATAGTTTTGAAGTTATCGTCTTAGCGACCACTTACTCGTTTTATAAGCGAGTACCAGTAGAGCACGCGTTATGTTCCATAAATTACCAGAAAACACATGTCTCCGAGTTTAATACCCATTTTTTTGTATTCAGAATGAAGCACACCAAAAAAAGGAAAAAGTTCTCACATTATATCAAAATTGAAATTCAGACGACGGCGTCACGCTCTTTTGTTTTGAATCGGCTCCAGCCTATGCGCCGGTTCCAAAAACTTCTGCAAAGCTAAATAACAAGAACATTAATGATGTTGCTGGCTGTCATTACTCTGCTATCGCATAAATAAATAATTTATTGGCAATATTATCAGCTGAGAGCAATTTTATTTATAGCAGATTTGTATAGTATATACAAATTTCGCGGGTGAGGTTTGAGTGCGTGGTGGCAGCACAATATCCACATTGTGTGATGGAGAAGGAGTTGCTGAAGGGGGCGGAGGAGAGTAAATCCATTTCCCCACTTTCTTTGTGGGCAGGTTGAGTGCGTGGTGTCAGCACAATATCCACATTAAGTGTAGATGGAGAATGGGATGGAGTGGGCGGCGCTGGACAGCGAATCCATCTGTCCAATTCACACCCCTCATCAGCAGTTATTGTGCTAATCTCTGAAGAAGGCACCAGACTAGTATATATTCTGGTGTGTCCTTAGAATTTATTTCTGCAGCTGCATTCCACACATGCAACATGAGGAAAACTTTAAACCCTTTAAAAACAAAAAGAATTACAACATACATTAAATCATTTAATTGATTTTACTTACATCAAGCCCTTACCGCAAAAAAGACGTAAGCGCCACTCCCTTTTTAATGATGTTCAATAGGAAATTATACTCGTACAACTCTCTTGAGCATAAGTATTAGAAATTTAATATTAACATTTACAGAGATAAAGCAAATTCAATTGCATATTAAAAATTAAATTTTTATATTTACAAATTTCTTCGGAATCCTCCAAAAAAAACCTCTCCTCTAAATTTTTTTGGCGCTTACGTCTTTTTCGCGGTTAGGGCTCGACATGTTTATTGCTCCTTTTTGAATACTCGATCTATTTAAAAAAAATCCGTTTTTAGCAATCTGAAAATGTAGAAAAATGTATTTGAGATTTTTTAAAATACATAACCCAACAAACTTACCTTTTTTCAATTCTATTTTTTATGATTTGAAGGCGCGATCTACAGTTATAAATTAAAATTGCCACATTGCGAAATTTCCATTTTGAAATTTCGATTATAGTTGCCACAAGGCATTTATTTAATTTGTTTTGTCGTTTTATCATTTAAACTTTTTTTTTTGACAAAATTAACTTTTAAATATGTATTTGTTAATTTATTTATTACAAATTACTTTATAATTTCGCTTTATAAATTTATGTTAGAACTACTGTGCAATCAAGTACTGTACACTACTTCAATCCAATGTAGATTAACTGTCATTTGTTTACTTGTTACGTTTTAAGCTCTTGTTTGTTTGTTAATTTTTTATGTTCCCTTTTTTGCTTCATAAAATAAAGCAACTCACTTCTTATCTTCTGTTAACGACGTCACACGTGTTTTATTTCGTCTTCATATACAACAAAGGTTATGGGCCCAGAATTACGTAAGGGAGCTGCTGCGTTAATCTGCTGGAATTAAGAAGAATTGGATATTTTGTAGTTAGTCTAATATTCAATAAAAAGAAGTGTATAAATAATTGAACAATGAGTTCAAATTATCAAATTGAAAAACTCCACTCGGACAATTATGCATCATGGTCGGTCCAGATGCGAAGTCTTTTAATTACCCAGGACTATTGGGAAGTGATAGAAACAATAGTAAGCGTGTCAGCAACACCCGAAGAAAAGGCTGCTTGGAAGGCAAAAGATAATAAGGTGCTCGCATCTATCATTTTGTCTGTGCAACCATCGGAACTGATTCATGTTAAAAACTGCAGAACAGCACACGAAGCTTGGCATAAGTTGGAGAAATTGTATAAAGGCAAAGATCCAGCAAGGAAAGTACACTTGTTTAAGCAGTTCGTAAGATTCAAGTTTGTTCACGGGGAAAAATATAGTCCACAAATAAATAAATTTTGTTCTTTGGCAGACGACTTAAAAGACGTGGATGTAAAAATTCCGGAGGAATTAATGAGTATTTTCTTATTATGTAGTTTACCACCAGAATTGGAAAATTTTGTCGTTGCCATCGAAAGCCGAGACACGATGCCCACCTTGGATAATCTGAAAAACAAAATTCTTGAAGAAGAGCAGAGGAGAATGGAAAAGGGCGACACCTTTAATGAACAAGTATTTGCTATGAAAAGCAAGGGGGAACATTTTTTTAGAAAGAACCAGTCAGTAAAAGGAGACCAAGAAAAATTCAAAAACGTTAAATGCTACAATTGTGGAAGACGTGGTCACATAAGATCTGAGTGCAAGTTCCAGTCCTATAAACAACATTCTGCAATGTGTGTCGTAAATGCTGCAATGTCTGATTTAAGCCCATTAAACTGGATACTGGACAGTGGTGCCTCATCCCACGTTTGTCGAGACAAACGTTTGTTTGCAGGTATGAAGTACTATGATCACAATGTTATGCTTGCCTCAGGTGAAAATTTTAAAGTTCAAGCTATTGGCGAAGTTAATATAAAGTTTTGGAACAAAAGTTATAAGCTTCAAAATGTTTTGTATGTGCCCGAACTAAAGTCTAACTTTCTTTCAGTTAGTAAAATGGCTGAACATGGATTTTCCGTAAAATTTTCTGAAGAAAAAGCTGAAGTATTTGATAAATTTAACCATTTTCAATTTAAAGCAATTTTGGTAGATGGAATTTATCAAATAAAATCAAACACGGATTACGCTATGATGATGACCGCAAATCAAAAAGACATTCTCTGGCATAAACGTTTTGGGCACCTGAATTATAATGATCTGAAGAAATTGAAAAATAATAAAATGGTTCGTGGCTTAGAATGTAATTTTGAAAATCTTAGTTCCTGTGTTACATGTTCTTTATGTAAAATATCTGTACGGCCATTTAAAGCTGTTGGAACAACTGTGTCATCAACGCCACTGGAATTGGTTCATACTGATGTCTGTGGGCCGATACGTGTTACGTCGCAAGGAGGCGCACTGTACTTTATTACGTTCATAGATGACTATAGTCGATACATTTCTGTATACTTCTTAAAAGCAAAATCTGAAGCTTTGGCTGTTTTGAAAGACTATATAGCAGCAACGGAAAGGCAGACCGGCTATAAATTGAAACGCTTAAGAAGTGACAATGGAACTGAATACATAAATAATCAATTTAATATTTTTTTGAAAAATCGAGGTATAGTCCACGAAACCACCGTCAGTTACACACCTCAGCAAAACGGAGTTTCCGAAAGGGCTAACCGGACATTAATGGAAATGGCACGATGTTTATTGGAGGAGTCGAAGTTACCAAAATTATTATGGGCTGAAGCAGTCAACACGAGTGTGTATATTAAAAATCGATCGCCGACAAAGATTTTGAATAACTCTACGCCTTTTGAACGGTGGACTGGAAGGAAGCCATGTGTTTCATATTTCAAAACTTTTGGATGTAAGGCTGTAGTACTTAACAAAAAGCCAGGACGATCAAAATTGGATGCTAAAGGTGACATATTTTCATTTGTTGGATACCAGCCGATACCGAATACAGATGAACCTAATATTTGCGACTACGAACAAGAAGAAGAACCGCCAACGCCTGAAGACAATAATGAAAACGAATCCCTTTATGAAGAAACAGTTAATGTGCATGGTAAGCGAAATCGAGGCAGACCAGCTATTATTAGAACGGGAAAAGTTGGTAGACCAAGAAAAATGTATAATACCGGTAAATCTGATCATGAGCTTAATGCTATTAAAGATTTTAGTGTTGATCCAAAAAATACAGTTGAAGCTATGAATTGTTTGGAAAGTAATGAATGGCAAAAGGCAATGAAGGTAGAATATGAAGCTCTTTTAAGAAACGATACATGGGAATTAGTTAACAAGCCAGTAAATGCGAATGTAATTGGAAGTAAGTGGATTTTCACTAAAAAGCGTCTTGCAGATGGTACAATCGAAAAGTACAAAGCCCGTTTGGTAGCTCAAGGCTGTTTTCAGCGTTACAATTTAGATTATTCCGAAACGTATGCTCCTGTAATTCGACAACCAACTATTCGACTGATTTTAGCAATGGCAGTGAGGTACAAATTACTTGTAAAACATGTCGATGTTGTATCAGCCTACCTTAATGGTGAACTCGACAACGACGTGTATATGAAACAGCCAGAAATGTTCGTGGTCAAAGGACAAGAAAACAAGGTATGCAAATTAAAAAAGTCTTTGTATGGTCTCAAACAGGCAGGAAGGCAATGGAATCATAAAATAACAGATATCTTAATGAATATGAGTTTTGTCCAATGTAAGACGGACAGCTGTGTCTTTATCAGAAGAAACGAAAACGATATTAATATTATTGCCCTGTATGTCGATGACCTTTTATTAGTATCCTCTACAAGAAAATCAATGAATGACATTTTGGAAAATTTATCCCGGCATATTAAAGTTATTGATCGAGGACCTGTCGACTATTATCTAGGTATGGAAATAGAAAGACGTGATCTCAGAGGAAAAATTGAGATGCACCAAAGAAGTTTCACCCATGAATTACTTAAACAGTGGAAAATGGACAACTGTAAACCAGCAAGTACACCAATAGCTCCAGGGACAATTTTGTCAAAATGTGAAGTTGAAAATTGCAAAGAAATGGAAAACGTGAAGAGCTATCAGTCATTAATAGGAAGCTTAATGTATTTAGCAACAATCTCTAGACCTGATATAGCACATACAATTTCCAAGTTATCTCAATTCAATTCGCATCCTCATCGTGAACATTTTGGAGCTGCAAAACATGTTTTACGTTATTTAAAATCACACGAATTTTCTTTAGTTTTTGATAACGAAGATGGTTTATCGTGCTACTCCGATGCTGACTGGGGATCAAATGCTGTTGATCGGAGATCTTACAGTGGTTACGTTCTTTTTTTCGCAGGCGGACCGATTGCATGGGAATCGAAAAAACAAGAAGTCGTCGCATTGAGTTCTATGGAAGCGGAGTATATTGCCATGAGCCAAGCTGTAAAAGAAATTAGTTTTCATCGTAGCTTATTATCTGAATTGGGAATTGAAAATTTATTAAGGCTGCCAACTATTTTATACTGCGATAACCAAGGAGCTCAGTATCTTACGAAAAGTCACTTAACATTGAAAAGGAGCAAGCATATCGACATTCGTTTCCACTACATAAAAGATAAATATAATGCTAACGAAATATCTCTTGCCTATATTCCGTCGGAAGAAAATGTTGCCGATATTTTAACGAAATGTTTACTGAAACAAAATCATGACAAAATTTGCAAATTGTTGACGTTAAAGTCAAACTAACGTTGATTACGAATTAGTAGACTCAATAACTTTTGAATTTAAAATGATTAGATATGAAAAATATAATTAAATATTTTTGTTTATATTCAACAGTGAATCTACATCGAGGAGGTGTTTGTTAGAACTACTGTGCAATCAAGTACTGTACACTACTTCAATCCAATGTAGATTAACTGTCATTTGTTTACTTGTTACGTTTTAAGCTCTTGTTTGTTTGTTAATTTTTTATGTTCCCTTTTTTGCTTCATAAAATAAAGCAACTCACTTCTTATCTTCTGTTAACGACGTCACACGTGTTTTATTTCGTCTTCATATACAACAATTTATTATTAGCTTTTTAATTATTATATTAAAATCACAAAATTTCGCTTGATGTATAATACCGGGGATTTGTTCTCTGCACTCTATCGTTTGAGGCAATTATGCAAATTTAAGCACGAAATTTCAATTTCAGTACTTAAATTTGCATCTTTGTTTATGGTGATTATGCGTAAACCTAAAGCGCTATATGTTTATCATATGTTATATGTTTAGCAACAAACTGAATTGTAGCTAAACATATGAATGTTAAGATTCATATAACAACAAAGCACAAACAAATATGTACACATGTATATCCATCCGTAAACATACAACATCAGTAAACATGCACAATAGATTTATTTTTCTTCTTAACGTTCCGCAACCACCAACTGGTCATCTATGCGTTCCTAATATTTTGCTTGTTTTACAAAACCAACAACAAGTGCAAACTACATACGCATACATACATACATCACACCACTGTCATTATTAAATAAGCACAAGATTTCTGATTTCTGCGGTATACGATACACATACAACAAATATGCGAACTAAAGTGTCATTAAGGCACGCGGCACGCGAACGTACAAATAGATGGGCATACATTTCCTTATACGTAATACAATGTAATTAGAATTTAACTAGAGTAAAAAAAGTTACTAAACGGGTATAAACGAAACGTCAGAAAATAGGCCTAGGGCAAGAAAATGTTTGCAATACCATTGTATTTTCTCTGGGTAAAGTAAGTACCGGCTATAAAAATAAGTCTTATAATAATATGAATCGCATATACTCGTAAGAAATTTTTTGCAAAGCATCGTGTAGTTATTTATAAATGTTTATATAATATTATATATTTCTTCACTTCTAATATCCCTTATCTACTGTATAGCAGTATGAACATACATTTAGATTTTTTTTGTTTTAGGAAAAAGAGTTACAACTATCTGTTTGTCTACAGTAGCACGCACAAGTATACATACTTATTTCAATCAAAACTGAATACTCTTAAATCAGTAAGCTGTTCACGCGTACAAGATCGAAGAGCGTGGGACTCTAGTATTGCCATTGCTATAGACCTGCTGATGTTGTGATGGTGACCAGATAGTTATTATAGTTTTTATACCCTCTTGGAATACGGTTTTATAAGCTAGTTTCCTGGAAAATGTCTGAACTATGAAAAATATTCAAGCTAGACAATACCGACGGACGTTTAATTATCATCTGATTCCATTTAACGATGTCTTCCTGTCCGTCCGTCCATCTAAAACTTGTAATCAAAACACAGGGCGCAATGTTGTACAATTAAAATATATCTCATTTTTACGTTTTTAGCTCTAGAAGCCACATATTACTTACAATCTTGATGAAATTTAGTAAGCTTTTTTGACCTTGGAAGGACGTTTTTAAAATTAAAAAAAATGGTTCAGACTTAAATATAACTCCCACTCATATATTTTCATCCGATTGTATGTTATTAGCTTTAGGAGAGACATATTGCATTCAATCTTGATGTAACTCCCACACACATATTTTCACCCGATTTGATGTTTTTAGCTCTAGGAGCCACTTTTTTATCCAATCTTGATGAAATTTGGCACAAGTCAGTTATTCGGACCAAAAACCGAAGCTATGGAAATTGAAAGAAATGGTTCAGATTTAGATATAGCTCCCACGCATATATTCAACTGATTTTAAGTCTTTTGCTCTATAAGCCAGATAAAACATCAAATCTTGAAGAAAACGACTTCCAGTATACATGGAGCTAAAAAGTAAAATTATTTTTGCAATTTGGCTGACGCCTAGTGCTGAAAAACAATGGAATTTTCTCACAAACTCAAACATGACAAAATTATAGCCCGTCCAAGGGGGTCCAAAACCTATTTTTAGTTGGATCCTCTAAACAAATAGATGTGCATGTTATAATATAGTCGGATACACCCCACATTAGCTTTTTTACTAGTACCAATTTTTTATTTCAGAGAAGACAAACAAAAATAGCGGAAAGAAGTTTCAATGAGCCTTGTCTTCGCACTTCGATGCGAAGAATAGTGTTGACGAAACGCGTCTACTAAGTGGTTAAGTGTATGCAATTTTTTCGCTGACAACGAAAACAAATTATGATCGTTTAGCTTGCAAATAATTAATCAAGCATTAAGCATTCACAAAGATTGACTGTCTGGTTTGGTTAATGGCACGGCGGTATTATAATTTCGTTCGTAATTAATGAAGTTGACACACATAACCTTAAGGATCGATTTATCAAAGCTATTATTCCAACAACACTGCCCCAACATGCCTAACTACGCTGGAAATTTGTTCCGCTCTTAAAAGACAATCATAAATGTAGTTTCAAAATAAAAACAATATACTCTATATCTCACACCATTGGTCACCGTTCCTACTAAAAATTCTGAATGATTACGAGTGCTTAGGCCCACGGAGATCATAAACGGCAATTGCTACCTTTAATAATTTTTGGTACTCAGGCTGTGTCAAATGGAAATGGATTGTATACACCATACAACATTTAGAAGTTTTGGGCGTGATAGATTGCTTTAAACTTGTTATACACCATAATTTTTAGTTTCTTTCGGGCTGTGTTTCCTGTCATAATTTCTACAACTAGTTATGACAAATGAAATCAAATTTATTTTTAAGAACAGCAAAACAAATCCATTAATAAATTAATTCACCTAACTTCTTTTTATCAAACATAAACATTTTGCATGATGGATAAAAAAATCTACTTCACACGTTTAAATTTTCCGATGTAACCAGTCTAAATGCAACTCTATGTTGTTGCATTCAGAGTTTTCAGCTTTCATCTAGAACAAACTCAATATTCTTAAAGGGTATGCGCACCGTATGGCGTTTTCCTATATAAAACGCGCTTACGCTCGAAAATAATTTTTAAATCTATAGAACTTCAAGCTATCAATTACAATACAAATTATAATAGATTTTAAGACCAAATTCGGTCAATTAGGATTTTAATTGTATATGAGAATGAGGCATTATACTCAATACGCATATACATTTGAAATCCACATTTACTAGATTTCGAAATCAATTACAATTTGCACAGAAAATTACATGCGAATTAGTGGTATACAAGGTACTCAGTTTTATGCCTTACCCACCTTTGTTAAAGAAAGAACATTTTTTATAGTTTCTATGCAGTTTATATAGTGTGTTCCTATTCAGTTTGCAAAGAAATTGGCAAACGAAATGAGCTAAATTTAAAATTGTGTCAAAGAAAAAATTTGAAACAAAATATCGTTATTGGGCAAAAATGTTTGTTAATTAATTACAGCATTGCTACTTTTTCACTCACCATGTTTACAGATCAGTTTTGTATTGTTGGTTTTTCAGGAGGACGTGAGATTAAAGTTACATGCGGAGTGAGTTAGACCATACCAGCATCAGTAAAAATTTCCAATGAAATGTCTTTGCTAGAGCCTTACAGGGTTATGTTTACAATGTTTGATTTTTAGAATTAATAATAATTAAATAATGAGGATTGTAGTGCAAATCCGACCGCAGTACAAGAATTATAACGTTTCCATTTGGGTTTAGTCAATGTGAAATACGCTGCGCCACCTTTTATAACAAGAGTAAGATAACAAATTCAAGCTGAGTAAGATAACAAATTCAAGCTGATACGTTTTGGCTAATTTTGTTTATTAAATATCCGGTCAAACTAAACTGTTTTGCTTGGGTTTGAAATGTTTTTGTTACACACACATTAAGAATTACAAAGTTTCATTGGAAATAGATAAAGAAAAGTTTGATATTATTTATTTATTTTTAATGTCTGCAAAGGTTTCCATGAATGTGTATGTTCAGTGATAGCCAAATTCGTATTTTGGTGTCGCTAGTCAGTGTATTTTCAATGTAGTAAAGGTACGTTTAGATGCTTTTATATTCTCTTATTGGATGAAGAAAACAATATGTTTTTGTTGAGAATAATTATTTCCTTTCAAACTCTTCGGTGCAGCGGTTTCGGTGAAGAAACGCATTGGTGTGCATGCTGCTGTGTTTACTATTTTTCACCAAACGTATATCGTGTATTTGAGCGCCAAGTTTTTATTTAGGGCAAGATTGAGAATCAGCTGTCAATTGGATGACAGTTCTCTCAACCACCACAAAGAAATTCTCGCCCCATTGCTCCAGAATTCTATTTTAACCCCGTTTATTTTATTCACATATCAGTTATGTGGGGATTTTTGGAGAAAATACAACGCATAGAGAACGAAGAACTTTTGCTCTAGGTACCAAGCAGAGATAGAGGGCCTAAAATACAAACGGGGTTCATAATTTTTTGTGAAATTAACAAATCGTCGTGCATATTTACGGTGGCCAGTAAAACAAAGTGTTGTGAAATAAAACCAAGTAGATCTTAAAACTGCATCAATATGGCTTTGAAAATGTTGGTTGGACAAAGTAAGTAAAGTAGGAAAGTGAAAATGCAATTGGAAAAACTCCAGAAAATACATTGAAGCACAAAATCATTCAATAAAAAAAAGAATATGACGAAGAACTTATCTAGTATGTTAATTGGTTTGTGTTTGGTTAAAAAAAAGTGGAGTTGACTAATACACTGAGGAGCTCCACCTTGAAAAGTGAGATTAAAAGTTTAGCCATAGAGCTGAAAGCAAAAACCAAGTGAAAAGGCCTGGAAAAAGGCAGTGATGACATGTTTTTGTATAATGCAAATTTTCTAGGGGTTTCCAGTATTATTTTTATCGGTCTATCGATTTTTCTCGGATTTCAGTTTGCCGTCGTGTAAATTGTGTATTAGTGTGCCTGCCTTTGACGCCCCCAGATTGACCTTTTTGGGGTAAGCGTCATTTTCCCCCCAACCAGTCGTGTGTGTTTTTTGCACTGGATACCGAAAATAATGTCCCTTTCCAATGTGCGCAATTGCGCTAAACGTCATCGCCATGAGAAACAATCTTACTGTTTGTCGTCTTGTATTACGCATCCATCCATTTCGCGTTATTGGTCATGTTCGTGGTGGGAGGTTTTCGGTTTTCTGACATCTTAGAATTTTCTGCAACATCCTCTCCCGCAGACTGGAGAAATGTCAGAATACCGACTCTTGAAATTCTCCCACTCGCCGCCTAAGGAGAATGGACATTTAAGATGTCATCGTTTTGTTATTGTTTACAAATGACCCTACACAATCATCACTGATTTTCTCATCGTCTCGTGCTGCTAAATATTTTTTTTGTTTGTTTTTTAGCATTTGTTTTATTTTGTTGCTATGATTGTTAATTTGTTGTGGGTTCTACACTGTTTTTCTTTAACAATCATGTGAGTCATGCAATTATTTATGCCAAATTCCGGTTTTTATTCGCATTACAAGGCTTGAATTGTTGTTTTTGCTTTCACAATCTTGATCTTGCATTCACAATGAAAGCAAAAATAATTGTAGAAATAATTATAAATTAGATATCTAATAATACGAGCTTGAATCATGTGAGTTATTAATTGATTACACTACAGGGGTGGCAAAATACCTGTTTCTTTTTAATTATGAAACACAACTTCCTTTAAGTGGCTACCTCGGCTGTCTTCGCAGTAGCGCATTCTTTCACTCCAATTTGCTAAGGCCTAGTTAATGGTTTCGAACCGTAGCTCACGGATGATGTCCTTGAGTGATTGAATCGTTTCTGGGTTGTTGGCTTTCACAATTCCCCACAACACAATTATATGAGGTCGAATCTCCGTTCCAAGACGTCTAATTGACATACGGCTGATAACACGAGTTGGATCTTTGGTGTGCCAAAGGTCGATTGTGGCATAGCGCGCTATCCTGCATAAACCAGAGGTCGTCGAAATTTATATCTTCAATTTCAGTTAAAAAAAATGTCGGATAACAAGGTTCTGTTAGGCTCAACCCAACGTTGACCGAAACGTGGTTTCAGCCTTATTTTTAAAGAAAAATAGCCAAATGATGCCGCCATTCCACAATTCGTACTAAATTGTCACTCTATGTGGATGTATTGGCTTCCCGATAATAACGTGCGGGGTTTCCGAGTCCCGCACGTAAAAATGAACCTCGTCAGATAAGATGCATTTTTTGTCTGAATTCGTTGTCCAATACACGCTGCTCTGAGTTTTCATATTTCCCAACGTTGTTCAAGCACTTTGTTTTGCGGAAGTATGACGCTGACATTCTGTCAAGATTTCGAGCGGGAGGCAGCTGTCAGAGTCCACAGAACCTGACAATTAAAAAGAAACTTATCTATGGCCCACCCGTTATAAAAAGTTCTGAAATGAGCAATATTTGTAAATTACCTTTGCTGGTAAAACGAGCCTAAAAAGGCTACAAATCCGACGTAGTCGTTTTTAATATTATACAGGTATGCGGAAATTTAATCGTTTCAATTTTTAATAACCTAAAATGAGTAATTACTTCGCTGGTTAGCAGTTTAACCGGCCATGTTAATATTTATTTAATTAGATCTGGAATGCCTTTAAATGTTTTTATAACTCATGGCATTTACAGTGTAGTTCAAATCGAAGATTTATTTTAAAAATGCATTGAAATAAACAACCAAGGTGGCCAATTGGCAAAGCCGAGACTCGATTATCGAACCAAGTAAACGATTGTGGTATGGCCATATGCTGCAAACAAAGATCGTTTAAGTACATTCCATAAATTTCTGGACGTAAACAATTATTATTATGCCTTTTTATGGCTCACTTGTCACAGAAATGGCGTTTGCATCAGCATTTCCAAAGAAGAATGGGACAATGGTGCCACCACTTAAAACTATCAGCATTGGAAGCATTAGCTTCTCGATGATAACGTGTTGGTTTCCCAAAAACTTATTTTCAACACTCGCATTGTTTGGCCGACCCAGCTTTGATTTTGAAAATAAGTTTGCATTATTTCTCAAAGATGTTCTATTAAAAGTACCGCTTGTCATTGACTTTCTCATCGTCATTTGCTGTAAAATATATTTATAACCTTTTGTTTTATTTTGTTCTCATGATTATCAACTTGTTATATGTTCCACATTATTTTTCTTAAACAATGATACCGTGTAATTTACGATAATTTCAAGTTTTTATTCGCATTGCACGGCTCTCACAATCTTCAACTTGCATTCACAATGAAAGCAAAAAAAATTGTTGAAATAATTATAAATTAGATATCTAATAAAAAGATCTGGAATCATATGAATTATTAATTTATTATACTATATACAGTGTTAATATGTTTTATATTTGTAAATTACCTTTGCAAGTAAAAGGAATATGAGAAAATTCCGACGTTGTCGGTTTTAACATTATTCGGCTAATGTGTATAACTTTTATCTTCATCTGACTCCATTTTCTTGCTATTAAACTTTACTAGTCTTAATTTTTAATAATGAGAAATAAGTAATTTCGTTTTTTTATGCCTGATAGCTCAAATCAAAGTTTTTTTCTCTAAATACATAAATTAAACAACAATTTTCCAAGACCAGGTGGATTGTTCAATACTTGCCTAAGGGTCTCACGTACTTACTAACTTAATTCCAACAACATCTTAAGAGGCGGGGAAAAACTTCTTAAAATCAAGGCGCTATTCACGATATAATTCTTAAACTCACTGACCCGGAGCTACTCTATTTTATAGAGAAGTTTTTACATTGCTAATAGAAAAATCTCTTACTTATAAGGTCGCCGGCATTAATTATATGTTCTCACCTAGTTGATACTGGGTTTACTGGCTTGATAGTCGTGCATATCACCATCACACAGGGTCTTTTGTATTGTTCGCGTAATAGCGGAATAAAATTTCCGCTCCCTGGTGGCCAATTCACATCGCTGAGTCGGTTAATAACACGATTACTGAACTTCGCGCGCAAGAGATCGACTGTGTCGCAGACTGTGTGGCCATATTCTGCAACAAGTCCCGTTTAAGTCCATATCATAAATCTGCGGACATAAATAATTGATTATTATTTTTAAGGCCACCGCTTTAAACTATCCCCTTTTTGAGGATACATTGTCTTCTTGACGATCGCGCTCGGTTTTCCCAAAAACTCAGCATTGATTTTGCAAATAGTTTGCATTATTTCCCAAAGACGTTCGAGTGTAAAGTGGTTAATTTAGTTTCTTTAAACTATTGACGGAACATTACTTCGCAGTAAAAATATATGTGGTCGTGGCTCTAGATGAGAAGGTCGGTTTAAGTGGTCCAATTGAACCCCAAATTCATGTACAGCGTCTTTACATAAGGTGTGTCCACATCTGACTTTCTTTAGGACGAATCTGTCAGGTAAAAGTGCAAATTAAAATCGATTCCATAGTGTTAGTGTATGTGACTGTTTCACATCCACTCGCAGACCCATAAAGGCTCAATAGTGATTTCCATTTTGCATGAAAATCAAAATTACTCTATAAGTTCAGTGGGAAGCTATCCATAAGCGGTTTTTTAACTCAGCAGATCAACTATTACGAGGGGATAAATTTCCAGATTTTCAAAAAATACTTCCCTAGGTAACTACGCCGTCTTTTCTGGAGTGACGGGCATCACAATCTCCATTTCAACCTCAAACAGATTACAGTAATTGACCACTGTCATTTTCTAGTCACCTCTCTAACATTACGATGCCCCGCCAGGACACCCACAGAGTGCTCTAACATCATCCCTTTTGATATTCGTAAGCTGGGTTTTAGTTCTGTTCTTGTTTAGTTTAGGCCTTGGAGCCCTTACATTTGTCAGTTCTAGTTCATGCTAGGATAGCCTTGGTATCAATTCATGTTTTTAACAGCCCGTTGATAGCACAGATAGAGACTTTTGTAGAGTTGTCACCATGTGCAGCATCCCAAAACAAACCTACATCGTTTCCTTTAACATAGTCGGCGATTTTAAGAGAAAGAAATTTATCACTTCTCTTCAGGGATGGCCTTAAATATATTTGTCATTGGGAACAAGAATAGCATCGTGCACAGCTCACTAATTAGAAAGAAATTTTCTCGTAGTAAAATGTTGAGGATGTCATGTTTGTAGGCCGCAATTATAGGGCTTATGGTGTTGTTGACATAGGGTCGTTTTATTTACTGAACCGAACCCTTAACACTTAGTTCCTAACATCAGTACACCATAGTTCGTATCATGCTCTTAACCAACTCATCTCCTCCATCATTTAACTGCTCAGCTGGTATACCATCTGCGCCTGCACTTTTTTAGCAGGTGCCATTGAAGTCTTGACATTTAATTGGGGCAATTGCCATTTTACACCGCTCTCTATGATTTGTACTGTCTTTTTCAGCAGAATCTTCAGTCGTCTAAAGGTTGAATAACTTTTTTCCTAATCTGCTTACACTCGTGAAATTCGGGTTTTCGTTTCTTTTGTTTGAATATGAGCATTTTCTCGTTTCTAATCATGCGATAGCTCTTGTTGCTACGCCCTTCAGCGTTAAGTTCCTGTTATCAAAGTGGAGGTTTTTAGTTTTTTTTTGGCTCCTTACCATGGGTTTTGACATTGTGCGGAAAATGTGTTTCCACTACGCACTAATATTATTGGGAGAAGAAGTGTTTTTGAAGATTTGTTTAATTGTCATCCAATGGTTACAATGCGAGTACTAGCACTAGAAATGTATGGCTGAGTGGTTTAAATAACATATTTTTTGTATAAGAAGATCCAAAAAATTGAAAAGTCTGGCAATGTTCCCTTGTAAATTAAAAGCAAGTATAGTGAGCCTTTAATTAATTAAGAAATAAACAACTTTTTTACAATATTTATAGCCTATTCTATAAAACAATTGTTTTTTTTTATAGATTTTTCTAATTCACATTTTAATAATTAATTTTCTTAATTTGTTTCTAGAAATTATGAACGAGGTGGTGAAGTACAAACCACCACCTCCCAAAAAAGGAGCTGCTGCAGCTGCATCCAAGGCAAACATGGATTGGCGTCTGCTGGTTGTCGATAAGTTAGGCATGCGCATGGTATCGGCATGTACCAAAATGCACGAAATAAGCGCTGAAGGCATAACATGTGAGTACCAACCCATGCTTGCCAGAAAACGTTAGGCTTTAAAATAATGTTTTTCTTAATTTTTTTTTGGAATAGTGGTAGAAGACATCAACAAGAAACGGGAACCTCTGCCGTCTATGGATGCAATTTATTTGATTACACCTTCTCAAGATTCCGTGGCTGCCTTGATACGTGATTTTGAGAATCCAGCCCGACCCATGTATCGTTATGCCCATGTGTTCTTCACTGAGGGTAAGTTCGTCCGTTTGTAAGCCCTTCGGAAAACTACAGATCGGTTTAGTTTTTTATTTATTATTTGTTTTGTTTAATTTTTATTTTTTTTTTATTTATTTATTGTTTTTTATGTTGTTTTACTTGTATTTATTTTATTTAGCCGTGCCCGACCCTATATTCGAAATGATTAAAGCCGAGAAGCAATTAGTCAACCATATCCTTACATTTAAAGAAATCAATATTGCCTTTCTAGCCTATGAAAATCAGGTATACCTTCTTTTCCACCCTCTTTTATTTAGTCTTTATAAAGCGTTGTTGAAAGTTTGCCAAACATAACAACTATTTTACATTGTTGGTGTTCTTTTGCAAATAACCGACCAACCAAACATACCTTCCACATCTTTCTATAACCCATATATTTGTTTTTTGTGTGTTCATCACTATTGTTTTCTTAAAAAGCAAAGAAAAGCTTCGCTTATAATTGTCTAACACTAATTGCTGTGCATATATTTCTAACACACATTACAGCCAACCACACCAACTACCGTCTGTCTATGAGTCAGATGTGGATATGGATATTCATTCTTAAGTGTTCATTTGTCGTTGTTTTCATTATATGTGATTTGACTTTATCACAAACATGTGGTTTTCACTTTGTGTTATGAGGTTTTAGGTCAACTGTTTCATAATCATTTCGTCGATGCTATTAGTGTTACCAAAAAACAGCACATTCTATTTTAAATTAGGTTTAAGAGTAAAAATCCTACTGACAATCCTTCGTTTTGGATTTTTTCAATGATATGTTATGCAATATAAACACGCCTATCTTAAAGTATGTCCTGACATACTTTCTTGAACCACCAACCAAACATAGGCAACATTTGGTATAACATTTTTTGGCTCTTTTCCAATGATAACTAGAATAGTATTAAAGTATTAAATTAGGAAATCTCCTTACAATGAACATACCTCATTTTTAATGGAAATTTGCGAAGAAAATTTTTACAACGGTTTCTTAAAGGACATATTTGATTAAATTAGCTCAGTTACTTTTAACGAGTCTTCCTCGAAGTGCAGTGAAAAACTATTTAAAGGTTAAAGATCTATGTCGAATATAGCAGACGAGATCATAGCTACTTAAAAATAATTGTAGCGCAATCGGTTCGATTAATCTGACTGTCAATGTTATAAACAAATTTAAATTTTATTCATTTAAATCTTGTATCGGCATCCTACCTTTCTAATTTTTGTCCTGTCTCATGGAAGTTTACCAAATACATTTTGCATTTTAAGCACGAACGAACGTACACTATTGAATATAACTTTGATACAAACATATCTCCTAATTGAGATCTGAGGAGTGAATTCGTGACATGGTACGGATACTTTATGTTTGTAACACTCAGATTTACTGCAAGTGAACTAAACCCAACATTTATTATATAAATCCACTAAAATTACACTCTGATTCAGTGTATCGGCATCCTACCTTTCTAATTGTTGTCCTGTCTCTTTGACAGTTTACTAAATACATTTTGTATTTCAAGCACGAATGAACGGACACTGTTCGATCAAACTTTGATGCAAATATATTTCCTGATTAAGGTCTTAAATTTCCGTATTAAATATAGCTACACTTAAAAAGAGACGGAATATGGTCACATTAGCGACTCGATCTTAAAGAAAGTTGGCCCCTGTTATTTTTGGAAGCTGACAAAGACGTTTTAACTTCTCAGGAAAATCTGCTCGGATTTGATACATTTCCCCAAACTAGAATGCCAACCGATATACTCAATACCCGCATGGTTGTGGATTTTTCGAATTCGTCTTGAAAAGTACGGATGTTTTAAAGTAAAAGTACAAGTCGGTTAAGCTAAACAAGAACTTAATCATGTTCATAAGCTCTCTGAAGATTAGTGTAGTCAATAAACTTAGGATCTTGGTGTACACAAACTTCTTACGGTGTATTCATTGATTTTTTTACATTAATCCAGCTAAATAGTTCTGGAGTCTTATGCTTGCTTAAAAGCTGTAGAGATTACGCGAGTCTTCACCTAGAAACCAACAAGGCAAGGTATTATGATTAAAAAAATATGGAATACTATCTAAAACACGATTTCTCGGTAAAATTATTTACCTCCTGCCAAACAATCTTCAGCCCATGGGGCAAATCGAATACGCATCGGATGGTGTTCCACTAATAAATGACAAAGTTTAACCTTTCCAATAAAACCAGAAATTTGAAAAATTATCAGTGCTTATTTTAACAGCCGATTCAAATTTACATTTTAAATCGCCCACCCTGTATTAGAATAAAAATATTATAAATCATATACCACAACATGAATTCCCGTTTTGTGAATTTTTTTACGTGTTGTCTTAAAGTAAATTCTATAAAAAAAGCCTTATATAACAGGAATATTAGAATATTACATGTCAGTTTTTCTTCCTTACTAAATGAATCTATAAGTATAGTTTAAAGAAGACTCCAAACAGCAAATGCATTTGTGGGGAATTATTTACATGACTCTTTTCTACCTAATATGAGCTATCAACTGCAGCTAAAATGTCAGATATTCTTAGCCGAGTCTTCTGCTGAGTTTCTTGTGTTTCTGTGGCGCATTCCACAGCCCAATCCAATTGCCCCCATGAAAATTGTGATTACTTTTCGTTTGAATCAAAACGATAAAATGGGCCTCACGGAAGTTGTAGACTTTGTTTTTTATAAATATTTATTTTTTTATTAAATTATTTTTTTTTTATTAAATTATTTTTTTTTAAAATTTTCCGTATGTGAAAATTGTTGACGTAAACTTAAGAATTTCAGTAAAATGGGTAAGATGTTTTCTGACGATTTCTTACTTCTTTTACTTTAAAGCCAATAAACAATTTTAGCATTATAGAACTTGTTCCTTTTTAGACGGTTTTTTTGTGTGAAATAAATCGCATAATATTTTTTATAATAAAAACCCGTAGCTATTTTCAATATTTTACTTATTAAATAAAAGTAAAGGTCTGCTATACGTCCCCAAAAGCCTTTTTACGTACCAAGTTATAAAAACGTTTAAGTTTAATTTTTATTAAAATTGTATTTTATCAATGAATCTTTGCACTTAATTTTTTATTTCTTAATCTTGTTTCTATTATTTTTTGTTTGTACTTTGTTTTTTTTCGAAATTTATTATTATATTATATACGATAATGTATTTATAGTCTGCCCGGAGGAATTATTTAACGATTTGTGTAAATCGTGCGCTGCAAGAAAGATCAAAACTCTAAAGGAGATAAATATCGCATTTCTACCATATGAATGCCAGGTGCGAAATTTTACACAATTACCAAAAACAAACAATTTAAAAAAAACAAAAAACGCAAGAAAGACATTTAAAATACCACAATAACCTACAAATCTACTACTCGTACTACTACTCTTTTTACCCGAAAAAGAAACACTCAAACTCTTCCACTACCTAGACGTATGTTTGTAAATGTTTGTGTCTACTATCGTATCGTACTACCTATAACTACTACTCTACCTATTTAACAGAAAAAACAGACCGGAAATGAAAACAGAAAACCAAACTAACACTTGTTTGTTTTTATCCTATTTTCTCTTGATGTTGTTTGTTTTATTCTCTTCTACTACTAAATGTTGTAATTTATCTATATATATTATACACGTTTACGTTTAATATATGTATGTGTGTGTGTTTTCCGACAAAAAAAAAAAACAAAAAGAGAAAAAACATGATATTTCCATTTCCTGAAAAGAAAAACAACCAATTTTCAGTTGAATGTCTAAGCAAAAAGTTGTATTGCGTGTCTCTTCTAGAATATTTTACGTTAAAACCAGTTCTAAATTCAAGAGAATTCAAGTACTGACTTGCGGAAATAGAACCAAACGTTAGACACACATCTACATTTCCTTTCTACGCCGTTGTTAAAACTGAACAGAAAAGTCCGCTACAGGCGACAGTTCGTGGTACACGTTGTTAATGCAACTTTAAAAGTGTCCATACAGTTTTGCCATACAAAACAGTTGTTATAAATCCGAGTAAAACTCTACAAAGTGGAACTCGTTTATTCACCTACTCCTTAAAGAGATCTCATTAACTCGTTAACGAGCCAATTCTAAATATATCTAGCTGTGGACAATTTTCTTCAAAAGTGTTTTCGACGACTTCTTCTAACTCCCTGAACAGAAGAAAGCACAAATGTCCCAAACGAAGTGATACTATCCCGGTCGCTCTACCAATCTCCTAAAGTTTTGTTTTACTTGTTTTGTAGTGTTCAATTTAATGTGTATGGTTATATACAGATAAACAAATCGTCATCTGCCTATATAACTTCCAAATCTCAATATAAAAAATACAACTTTTTTATATTTACACGAATAGACAAATATATGCCAAATTACATAGACTCATTCAAAAAAAAATAACAGACAATACCCCAAATCCCTTCCCCCAGTATCCTTACACGAATTACAAATGAATGTATAAACTCTTTGAAATTGGCCTAACAAAATTTTTCAAGAGTCCATTCGATGTTTGACAAACAAAGTCTTTTTTTCCAAACAAAAAAAGAACCATTTTGAATTATGCATTGATTTGTAATTGTTTATGTAATTTGACATATAACCCACGGGCATAATGACAACAGAAAAATATTTATTATACATTTTACTACTAACAATTTATTCAATAAACAATATATATTAAAACTTATTCCACACATAAATTGCTTGCCTATTAAACTTTATCTACATAAAGCATAAAATACTTCTATATAATATCACACATTTTACACTTTTTGAAGACATTTTGCATAGTTTTTCTTTCTTTTTGGTTTGATCGTTAAGAAATACACTTAAAATTTTTTAATACAATTTTTAATCTACTTATTTTTAGCTTAGATTTCACATTTCATATTTCCCATATTACTCGTAACTTGAAATTTGATTGATTTGATAAGAACGATAAAACAATGCAACAAAAGTTGATATCTGGTAACAAATCGAATATTTTGTCTGAATTGAATTATAAAGCTTCCTATAATCAGTAACAGTTTCAAATAGATAATTTTGTTTCTTTTATAATTACGACTACCATCTTCGAAGAAAAAGTCCAAACAATATTAGATGAGCAGGTTTCTATACTTAGTAGGGACATAAATACTGTTACACACGCTTTATACTTTTTTTTAAGTACTTATACGGTAAAAGTACTGAATGTTTTTGGACCAGATATTTTTTAATATATTTATTGATGTATGTTGTATCCGAAAAGAATCTACTTATTCGAAATGTCCGCCTTTTGCCTTTACACACGCCTTAAGTCGCACTGGCCAATCGTCAATAGCTGCACGAACCTCGCCCATTGGAAAATTGGCCCCAGCTCGAACCAAAGCAGTCTTAAGATATCCAATGTTGGGGTATCTTTTGTGACAAACCTTGTCCTCTAAAACTGTCCACAATTTGTAATCCAATGGGTTTAAATCTGGACTGTCTGAGGGTCATTCTTTAGAGGAAATGAACCCTGGCAAATTGTTTCGAAGCCAGGCCTGGGACGTTTTAGCCTTATGGGCCGGCGCAGAATCCTACTGGAAAGTCCATGGCTGGTTTTGGAACAGGGAATTGTTAAGCTTCACAACAGCTTCCAAAACTGTTTCTTGGCAAACTTTGGCCGATGTTTTGACTCCTTGTTTGCAGAAATGCAGGTCAGTGACCTCATCGTAAGAGACACCCCACCAAACCATGACTGAAGCTGGCTGATGAAACTTTTCCACCCTTGGGATCAGTTCAGATGCTTCCTTAGATGACCGCGCATACACTCTATCATTTTGCTTGTTAAATTTTTCCTGAACGGTAAAATTTTTTTCATCGGTGAACGAACTTTTTCTGAGCAAGTTATCAGCGTGCTTCACCAAAAGACGTTTGCATTTTTTAATCCTATTTTTTTAAAGCTGCAGTTAATAAATGTCCGGTACGTCGTTTAAAACCCCCAAGTCCCAAGTCTTTTTTAATGATTCGACTCATGGACTTTTGCGTGATATTCATCTCACGGGCCATGATTTTCTGTTTTCGGAGCGGATTTCTGTGAATTCTTGATTTAACGGCTTTGATGACATGCGGTGCGGCATTTCCAGTCTCCTCAAACATTTTTATGCATCGGTCGACGAACATGCCGCTAATCCCTAGTGGCCGGAGCGTTTTGAAAATATCGCTTTTTTTCATTTCACACTTGAAAAGCGCTATTACAGCGATACGGTTCCCATTATCTGACAGCTCCATGATGAAAGTTGAAACAATTTTAAAATCCCGTTACAGATAAACGCCATTGAGGTTAGCTTTCAAAACCCATATGACATTAACGGGGTATGTTCAGTTCTATTATTGAAATGGGTGTGTTCAATGTTGAAACAGTACTAAGTATACTGTAATACTTCTACAAAAAGACCCATAACTCTTACATTTATCCATGGATTTGCTATCTTAGTAGAGAGGCTAATACAAAAAATTGATAAATGTTTTTCGTATTCAATTTAAAAAAGAAGGTCGTTACCTTAAAGCCAGTAAACAATTTTAACATTATAGACAATGTTTCGATTTTGACGGGTTTTGAAAATAAAAAAAAACCGTATTTATATTTATTATTTATTTACTTATTTAAGAAAAGTCAAGGTCTGCTATACGACCCTCTAAGCCTTTTTACGTACCAAAAAAACGTTAACCTTTTTTATTTTTCTTAACCTCAAAAAATTGACAGAATTTGTATAAAAAGTTCTTGCTATCTTAGTAATTCGAACATAAAACCAAATTGATACAAACAATTATGGAAAAGTGCAATTTAAAGTTATCTAATTTCTACAAAAAGAATCATTACTTCTACATTTTTCCGTAGCTTTTCAACAATCAGATCTTTCTATTTGAAAAGAAAATTTTTCAAATATTTTTTTTTCAAAATTAAGTTTTCTACAACGAAAATGGGCTTTTCAAGAAAAATAATTGTATCCATAAAAAAGTTGCGGGTATTAAAAAAAAGGAACGTATCCAAAATAATTATATACCTTGGACAATTTGTAGCGCAGTGTTATTCTCGAAATTATTTAGTTCAAACATTAAGGCAAACATGAATGAGCATAAAAATATTTAATAAGAACATAAAATTATTAAAGATTTTAAACTTATTGCATTATGACAATTATACAGAAGTTAAGTTTGTTTTGGTTCCAAATAATTCATCGTTTGTACAAAATTGAACCGGAATCAACTAACAATTGTTCTTTTGATATATTAGCGAGACTAATTGGGACTTCGATATAAATTTAAAATATAGTTTGGACTGCAATAGGTAAAATAAGATTACCAAAGGAGACAAATGCAATGTAAATTTTATTACAATCTCTGATCATGAAGCAAACAAAAATTTTCTTTAAATAACCGTGCTTAGAATTTTTTTCGGACGGCTTCTAATAGCTTATGCTTTTAAAGAAATGTTTTCATATGTTTTGAACCCGCAATGTTGCCGGAATTATGAAACCAATGCTGAATTAGTATAAATACCTCAAATTTAACCTTAATTTCTTGTGTGATAGTCGCACACACTTAGTGTGACGTTGCGGCCGTCCATAAAGTTAAAAACTTCGATACCTTTAAACATACCCCACTTAGGACGGTCTATACAATTCGGTATGACCAGTTTGCTGATTTTAAAAGTCTACAAATACTTCTTGTTATCACGCCAATTATGAACTACCTTTAAGGAAAGATATGTAATGCGATAAAAAGCGCCACCTAGGCCGCACACATCTGAAAATTTTCAAGTTTGTTTTTTATCGGTCTATACATCTTGCCATATGTTAAAACTGGCCTCGCCACCACATTGTAGATTAATTTCATTACGTGAGGATATATGTAATTCCCTGTATTTCCCTATGATCACGTAATGCCTTGTTTAGTCTTTAGTATTTCTTTTCTATGAATTTAGAAGTTTGAACTCTATCCTCAGCTCTGGTAATTTTAACTCCTCTATTTTATATCCCCCAAAATCCGCTCAAGTTATTCTTGTCACTAAGATATATATTTTTCTTATACTATAAATGAACTTTTTCAAAGCTCGAGGTTGAAAAATTTCATTTATATTTTAGAAGGCCTGTAGTATAAATTTATATTTGTCATTTTTATAATTTAAATTTTAGAAGTGCCAATATAAAGCTAAATGTTTAGACGAAACTATTTTATGAGCATCATTATATCATTGTGGTCCTTTCATGTATCGGAACTAGGAACATTTGCCTCTCACTTATTGGATTTATTTAAGTGTATTTCAGATAAAACGCAAAATGTTTGGACGAAATTATTTTATGAGCATCATAATATAATTTGTGGACCTATCATGTCTCGGAACTAGAAACATTTGCATCTTACTCATTTGATTTTTTAAGTGTATTTCAGACTTGCTTGAAATGCCAGAAAAGCTTTATTCGATTAAATGTACGACGAGACAAAATTGTGCTGTTCGAGATCCGGTTCATGGGTTCAGATAGTTATAATTACATCTTTGAGCTTAAATTAAGAGTAACCCAAACGCAAACACTTTTCACAAATTGGGTATACTCGTTCATTGTTGGGACATTTGATTGTTCGGCTAGCAACACTTTAAATAGTGGTCAATTAGTTTAGGAACAAGAAAGCAATTTTTACCAAATTACTTTGGGTAACCTGAGGGTGATCACTGATCAGTAAGATGTAAGGAAATTAAATTTAAATGGTAAGACTCTGCAGCTTGTTTTAGATTACGTGATGCTTCATTGAAAATCTGAGGACTGTGTTTGCTTTAATAAGGTCAAATTTGCTTTTTCGCATAGCGTAAAAGGCATTGTCGAAAAAATGTTTTTTATGTTCAAAATCTGGATCTCCGCCTAACATTTCCATCGCCGAATAGCTAAACTTAAGGACTTATGTATCGATGTTCGTACGACTTTAATTCTTGCGTCAGCACAATCTTTTATGGCTGTGGGCTCAATACCAACCGCAAAATGATGGCACTGGCGATGCCAATTGAGCTAATCCCCGCCGCTGATCTTTGTCTTTTTCGTCACTGACCGCTACGATGGATCATGACTTCACACAAATCTTTGTCTGGTTGGTGCGGCAAGTGTACTCACAGTCAAACCTTTTCACGGTGCGACATTTTGTCTGCATATGTATTCTTGAAAATGACGAAATTATTGTGGCGTATTTAGAACTGAGGCGGAATTTTAAAAAACATTTTTTTTTAATAATTTTCACATGTTCACCCTTTTAAAGTGATGCGTAATAAAATGATAAACCATTATTGACAGCTGGTTAAATATTTTGAAAGGTGGTTGGCATTGAAAACGTTGACACCTTAAAGTATTTTTTTGTAATTAAGCTCGACGTCGTTAGAAAAACTATAATTACATTCTGTTCACCTTATACAGGGAATAATTTTCTCAACGCCCCGTTAGGTACTAAAATGAGGTCAAACACAAATTCTTACGCAGACGGTGTATGACAGTTTTCTGGAGCGTAGTTTGTCTGCAATGTTTGTATATATCGGTCTATCTGATTCACACTAGGCAACTTTTCTTGCGTCAATTTTATGATTCCCATTTAAACTTGTCTCTTGTGTTCACACAAGGCAATTCGGTTTTGGCATTTTTTGTTTTCAATATTGCCAATGTCCTCTGAGTTCTGTATTCAATTAATTATAGGTATAATTTAAAGCTATTATAAAAGTTATAAAACCAAAAAGTCAAAATATCTTTAGCCAACTTCACACTACAAAAACACAAAAGAAATTGCAAGAAAGTTTTTCCCTTTTTCATTCCCCTCACCTCTTTCTCATACAAACTGAGAGTTGCGGCAAGTAAAATTGCCAAGTGTAACTGCAGAATAACTCCCATTGTAGACATGTAAATAAATCATGTCATCGTCAAATGTTCATTAAACTACTTTTGTCGAAATGGTTAGGTTTTTTTCGTAAAAAATACTGGTTGTTTCATAGAAAAGCTGTTGACTTCCGTTGAAAATATATAGCAAATAAATTGATACATCTGCCTTTTAGATAGTCATGCAGAGGACATATTTCAGTTTAAACCCAATTTTTAATGCTCATTCCTTTCGACGCATTTTACTGGCTACAAAATTTGGACTACTATTTGTAATGTCCCCGGAATTCATTCAATAGATTTATAGGCTGCATATGTCGCACAAAGAAACAATTAAACGCTACGTTATCTTAACTTCACATACAATTTGTCTTAAGGACTTTCACCGCAGAACCGGGCAGGATCATGAACAGTTTTTACTATAAGTGCATGCAAATGAATCGTATTTGGATGTATTCCACTGGAACATAGTAGCCGAATACATACCCGACTGACACAAAATTTTAGTTTTTATTAAGAAAAATAGTGTTAACTTTAAAAGACAATTTCTTGTGCCTATGCAAATACAAATAGATGAAATTTTAAATCTGCTTCTGAATCTAATATCTCATTTCTAGATATGTTTATATCTGTGTCATAAGAAATGTTGCTTTTCTTTCTTTAACAACAATTATATATAACTCCGTTGACATTTCAAAATAGTCCATTGTCCATTAAGAGGCCAACTGTAGGTGTTTTAGGTGTAACAGCCGATCCGTGTGTATAATTTTAGATATTGGTTTATGACCGCATATTCTATCTTAAGGCCCATTTAGTCTCGACGGTTGACGGTAGACAATCAGCTATTTCAGTTGGGGGTTGCATTTTGCATGTGTTAGAGGGAGATAACTACAGTTTGACGGTTGACGACGGTAGACTTAAGGCCCATTTAGTCTCGACGGTTGACGGTGGACGGTTGACGGTAGGCAATCAGCTATTTCAGTTGAGGGTTGCATTTTGCATGTGTTAGAGGGAGATAACTACAGTTTGACGGTTGACGACGGTAGACTTCTGCAGGTTGCAGAATCTACCGTCAACCGTCAACCGTCGAGACTAAATGGGCCTTTATGCAGGTTGCAGAATCTACCGTCAACCGTCGAGACTAAAGGCCCATTTAGTCTCGACGGTTGACGGTTGACGGTAGATTCTGCAACCTGCAGAAGTCTACCGTCGTCAACCGTCAAACTGTAGTTATCTCCCTCTAACACAAGCAAAATGCAACCCTCAACTGAAATAGCTGATTGCCTACCGTCAACCGTCCACCGTCAACCGTCGAGACTAAATGGGCCTTAAAGGCTCATTTAGTCTCGACGGTTGACGGTTGACGGTAGATTCTGCAACCTGCAGAAGTCTACCGTCGTCAACCGTCAAACTGTACTTATCTCCCTCTAACACATGCAAAATGCAACCCTCAACTGAAATAGCTGATTGCCTACCGTCAACCGTCCACCGTCAACCGTCGAGACTAAATGGGCCTTAAATGGGCCTTTATTCCCAAATGAAAGTTTTTAACAACGGATATTATTTCTGATTTTGCGTAACTTTTCCAAGACAACTTATTTATCCCTAATCTGACTAAAGGAATAATTTGTATACGGAATTTGCTTCACTAACTTCAGTGAGTATGTCTTCACCAATAAAATTAAATGTATTAACAACGCGACAAAAATATTCTTTAGATTTTCCCAAGAATTATATTTCGGTTAGAATTTATTTTTATGAAACGAATGATTGACTCTTGTAAGATAAAATGACAATGCCGCATATATATTAACTATGCCGCATATATGTACGATTTTATATTAGTAGTTTCATTCCTTGTGACCATTATATTTCTGTCTTCATTACTTCACTTATTGATGATGGAACTAAAAGGCCCTAAAACACATTCCATACTTGTCTTACTGCACGTCGGTTTCTTTTCCTTTGGAATACTTCCGATTTAACATGGTATCATTGTTGCATTTTGTCAATATTTGTTGCCTTCATTAAGTTTTAATTGATTTTTCATTTTGTATCTTGTGCGTTTGTTTTTATTGTTTGTCTTAAACACCACCTACAGCTACAACAAAAACACAGCTTTAAAAATAGACCCATTTTTTTTGTTTACAACAAACAATAAATATCAGCACTAAGGGGAAATTATAGAACACTGCCACCATCACAATATCCTTCTTTCCTTATATGAGTAACGATTGACATTCTAACATCCTGCGTCAATCTGGCATTGTTTCATTGGAAGGCTTGTTTTTTTAATAACTCTTTAAGTGCAGGAGAATCTTACCATATTTGTACATGTTAATAAGAACCGATACATTTCATCTTAGTCTATTTAATTTGTTGTTAAGACTTAAACAATAGTAATTCCTATAAAACGGTGAACACCATACATACTGCAGTGTTTGATTTATCACGTATAGTTCGTTATATAGAATAAAAAACTCAAGTTTATTGAAATCAGAATACATTTTTGTATACAATTTTTATTTTAATCCAGATTCCGTGTAAGCAAATAACTCCTAATTTTGGCATTGACCGTTTATATTAGAAAAATTTGTTGTTTTAATTAAAAGCTTTTAATTTATGCAATGATTTTATTTAAAACTATTTGAATTATAAACGAATGAACGTCTTATTTGGCCTTGTTATGATTTTTGCTATTAAAGCTTTATTGAAATTTTAAAAGAAAAGTTAAAATAATTAAAGAATGTATTTAATGGTCTACTATGTTAAGACTCAGATACTTTTCAGAGCTTTTCAAAAGGAAATATAATATTGAACTATAACAGTCTTTGGAACTTCGTACATTGACCGACTCCATTTTGATTACTTTAGGTTAAGATCACTTACCCTTTTCCGATAAATATGCTGCTGGAAAAAAAACATAATTTTTTCTAAGATACCAAGGAAATTTTATTCTATTAATTAAAGAGAAAAAACTAAGTCAGAACGATGTTAAACTCCAAAAAAATGTGTGTTATCCTTGCTATTCCGCAGAGTTATCGAATTTGATTTGTTAAATGTATGCTGTTAAACAAAGAGTTTTAGTAGTACTTTAGTATCATAACGAAAAAGAATGAAGTGACCATATAAGGTTCAGCCATGCAAAGCTTATAAATCCTCCAACGTGCATTTGCTATTGAAATGGTTAAAAATATCATCATATTTATGGATACGGGTAAGACGGGTCCGACTTAGTCCTAGTATAATTTTATTCTTTCGATACGAATTCAAATTAGCTCTAGGTTTCTGAGACTGTCGCAAGTATCAGTTAAACCTGAAAAATTCACATTTTGGTTCGGACCCTAGCAATAGTTCAACCTTAAAAATCCATATTTTGATTCCACATAGCTTTAGTTTGAGTACTGTTGTGTCCATTTTAACAAATTGAACCTAATGAATTAGAGAAAAATAAGTTTTGTCATACTTTGCCCGAATTTAAATCAGATCTTGAGAACACTTATTTTACCTTTGAAACATTATATGTCCATGTCTGTAAGTAAATGTTTGTTAGAACCGATAGGTCCTTGATCCATTCTTAATCAGAACCTCTAACGTTTGCAATTTTAGCCATAGTTCGTCCTCAAATACTAATAATATGTTTAGAAAACACTTCAAAAGTATATGTTTTTAGAAGTACCTTAAGTCGCTTAGAGAAAAACTTTATTCTCATACCATTCCACTGAGGAACAAACGGGGACCTTCTCTCGAAATAATAGAACGATGCGCTATCTAATTCTTCTGCATACTATCTGATCGGCACTATTTTTATTTCATTTTATTTCGTCAAAGTAATCCAAAAGTTTAGAAAAGTTTTATTTTGTGAGTATTTCCTTGTTTTTAAGCTTTGAAGCTAGCCAAGTATAGTACATTTCTTTTGTTTAAGAGTTTGTCTATATGCATTAATAGAATTGATGGTTATTATGCTATAATTCTACAGTTTTGATTTCCAATTTAAAATTTAAAAATGTTTATAAAAGATTAAAATTATTAAAATTTCCTGAACTGTTGTTCCAAAACTCGTGGTGGCTATGAAACTCCTCTATAAAAAAATTAAAAATAGAAAACCTGTCACTGTATTTTTTAATTTTTATTTTCACATTATTTTTAAAGCTGTGTTTGTTTCTACTTTCGAGCTTTTTAATGTGTCTGCCTTGTGATGCCTTCAAAAGATTAACATAAATATTAATATAATTTGTAAAATATTTAAGAAAATAAAAACTAATCAAATAACTAACCTCCTCTCTCTTTTTTAATCACTAACCCAAAATCAAACATGATTTGTGCATTTTATCTAAAATTGTGTAACTAAAAATTAATATGAATTGTATTTTTCGTTTACTTTTCTGTATCAAAAATTGTTTCGTTTACACCACCAACCCACCACCACCACGCACGTTTTCTCTCTACTTTCCTCTACTCTCAACTATCTGTCTCTACTAACTTCTACTACTACTACTTCAACAACAACAACAAACTGCACCGCAATCAAAATTATCAAAAAAACAAAAAAATAATCAAAAACCAATCTTGACCCACTCCAAAATCGCACTTTAACTAACCACTCCTACTACCACCATTTGTGTGCTCTATGATGGCATTTTGTTTTTGATTGACAATTGCAAAAAATAAAAACCAAAAATTTAAACATATGAAAAACCCAAAAATGTGCTTCTCTTAGGTCTACTCGCTCGATTCGCCAGACAGTTTTCAGTGTTTGTACTCACCGGCATTCGCCTCGATACGCGCCAAACACCTCGAGCGCATTGCCGAGCAAATAGCGACCCTGTGCGCTACGCTCGGCGAGTATCCGATGGTGCGATATCGCACTGATTGGGATCGCAACATCGATTTAGCTGCAGTCGTTCAGCAAAAACTGGATGCGTACAAGGCTGATGAGCCAACGATGGGCGAGGGTTCGGAGAAAGCACGTTCACAATTGTTAATTTTGGATCGTGGTTTTGATTGCGTATCGCCCTTGTTGCACGAATTGACACTGCAAGCCATGGCCTACGACCTGTTGCCCATCACCAACGACGTCTACCGCTTTACACCCGGACCCAATCAGGCTGAAAAGGAGGTGCTATTGGATGAAAACGACGACTTGTGGGTGGAGTTGCGCCATCAGCACATCGCTGTCGTCTCCACTCAGGTTACACAGAATCTTAAAAAGTTCACCGATTCCAAGAGAATGTCTTCTAGTAAGTTCTTATCTATGTACATCTACCCACTACCCACCCTTTAAACAACCAAAAGTGTCAGCTGGTCACAAAGTGTGGCTTAAATCCATCCGATTTGAATTTTTATTAAGTAATTGTCATACAAAATATTAAATTCTATCTGCCACTTACAGCTGATAAGGCATCCATGCGTGATTTATCACAAATGATCAAGAAGATGCCTCAATATCAGAAGGAATTGTCCAAGTATTCCACCCATTTGCATTTGGCTGAAGATTGCATGAAATCTTATCAGGTTTGTAACGCCTAAAAACAAACTACCCACGACATCATAATGCCTTTTTTCATTACAGAACTATGTTGACAAACTTTGTCGAGTTGAGCAAGATTTAGCCATGGGCACTGATGCCGAAGGTGAAAAAATAAAAGATCATATGCGTAATATTGTACCCATTCTTTTGGATGCCGTAAGTGTTGTAATCTTCTCTAGTTTAAATATCCATTTGAAAATCTCCCGTTTTTTCCTTGCAGAACGTTTCCAACTATGATAAGGTACGGATCATTGCTTTGTATGTCATGATTAAGAATGGCATTACAGAGGAAAATCTCACCAAACTCTTTACGCATGCTCAACTTTCACCAAAAGATCAAGATATGGTGCGAAATTTAAGCCATTTGGGCATCAATGTTATTGCCGATGTAAGTATTCGCCTTCCCCTTAAAGTTACATCGATATTAACAAATTGCGTTCATTATCCTTTTTGGCATTTAGTCACGCAAAAAGATCTATACTGTTCCACGCAAGGAACGTATAACCGAGCACACCTATCAAATGTCTCGTTGGACACCTGTTATTAAAGACGTCATGGAAGATTGCATTGAAGACAAATTGGATCAACGCCATTTCGCTTACTTAACTGGTCGAGCACAGAATCCGAATTATCATGCTCCCACCACAAGGTATGTTTTGTGTATTTTTTTAATGTATTTATTATCGGGTCCAATGGAAACTTCCGAAGGCGGACAGCTATGGCCTCAAAAGTTGTGTACCGCTGCATTCTGGGTTAGTGAATTAAAATGGTACCAAGATTTTTGTTCAACGAGAGTTGTTGTGAAAGCCACATGTTTATCGAACCTATTGACCGAATCTGTTTCTGCAACCGAAAATGAAAAATATTCTATTGCAACTACTTCATATGGAGATTTACAACAAAATATAAGTAAGAATAAAAGTGCTAGTCGTGTAGTTGGAATTTTAAATTCTTAATACATGAATACCTTTACCTTGGTAGTCCCTAGATGGACTTTATTGCAACAAACATTTAGTGTACTGGCGATGGCCGTAGAATAAGAAGACATGAATGTATAAATTGTCATTAAGGGCACTGCTGAAAACGAGTGGTCCAACAAAAAAATTCTACCTAATCATCCTCCAACACATTCTCTTTATGTGCTCTAAGGTTGTCACAATGTCTCGATCTGACAGAGAAAGTGCAAAATCATGTTGGTGTCCTCCACACATGCCTCGCATATGTATGATCTCATTTATCTAATGCTTAATTCAGCCAGTCTTGCCTTATTCACGAAATTGCTGTTTTGCTTTGATGGCCACCAAGTGTCGATATACTTATAAATAATAATCGGACTCATGTTTAGTATTACTTTCATTGCCCAAGTAGAAGTTGTGCAGATTGCCTCGCTGATACCCAGAAAGCAGGCTCGTTGCATCTTATCTAGTTTTTTAACGTTGCACTTCATAGCAATTGAAGCCCACCAAGTTATTTTTCGGTCTGTTAACTATGTGGTCTTTTTATAATAGTTTCTGATTCAGAATGTCCCCATGGTTTGTAACCTAATCAGTCAGCTTGATGATTCTTCCTTTGAAGCGAAAACTTTAGAATCTTCGTCTTCCTTGTGAATAAGCATATCTCGGTTTACGTTTAAGTCCCTTAAGTAAGCACAGTTGAACAACAGTTTCAATTCATCAGAGGCCATTCTGCAGATGATATGTGGGTATCTGCCCCTCATAAGTATTGCTACGTTTTCTAGATAGCAGATAGGTTTTAATCCTTCTATGCTAAGACCCTTAGTAGACTGTGGTGACTCATAGGAGTAGTGAGAGGAACCCCCTGTGGAGTTTCCCGAGTAACTTTGTCTGTAGTATTTACACCATCCACATTTTCGATAGCATATGACTGATCCAGTCTTTTAGCGCCTGGTCTACTTAAAACAGTTCTAAGAATAAGATTAGGATGTCGGTATGTACACTCTCTATCTATAAAAGTAGCTAGGGTGTACATGTTATCCTTAAACGATTTTTCCACTAGTCGTACTAACTAATGCTGTGCAGTCTCAACTGACCTGTCCCTGACATAATCACGTTTTTGAAATTTTAACAAGTTGTCTAGTTTTTGGGTTTTTGCCTTGTATCGACTTTTTTGCTCAAAACTATTTGAATAAAATACGCACCAATTTTTGTTAGTCTCACTGCTATTCTCTTGGGATTAAATAGATAAACTACAGCGCCACAGAGACTTCTTTATATTTTCGCAAAAAATCTAACTGCTTTTATTTTATGTAAATATCATTTGTTTAATATTTTATTTACGTGAATCCGATTCAGTCGATGCTGTAAAAACCCTAAATTTTCGGCCGTGTCAATTATCTGCAACTAACATCTTAAATATATTTAGGTAACAGCAAAATAGTTGCATAGATTAGGTTTTCGGTGAATGAAATCTACAAGTTATTAATTTATTTATAATATAGAATTTAATAGTGGTCACGAAAGCTAACAATTTCTTACGGTTAATAACATTTGATTTTATTCGGGAACTTCTACAATGTTTTAAAAATAAATTGAAAAATCCATTGTTCGGTAATAATACTCGTATAATATACGAGAAAAAATTAAGGCTTATGCTATGTATTCGTCATAAGGAGATCCGATTTCTAAGTAATCTTTCCTTCTGTGTGCGAACGTCCTCGTTCATTACAATATATAACAAATTAAGATTTTCCTGATAACTTTTTTTCAAACGAGTTGTAAGTTGTTCAAATATTTTTCGATATAAGGTCTTCAGATAATTTCTTAAACAAGAAGAAAATTAAAATAAAAACCGCGCTTGTTTCTTAAACAAGAAGAAAATTAAAATAAAAACCGCGCTTGTTTTTGAACTTATTTATAAGTGCAATATTTAAATAAATTATTTTAATTTTTTTTTGTTTTTTTTTTCATATTTCAACCAACAAAGTGTACGTTATGGCCATTGGCATAAAGATAAAACACAAGCCCAAGTGAAAAACGTACCACGTCTTATTGTCTTCATTGTCGGTGGAGTGTGCATGTCCGAGATGCGCAGTGCTTACGAAGTTACCAACTCGGTGAAAAACTGGGAGGTCATTATTGGCTCTTCCCACATATTGACACCCGAAAACTTCTTAAGCGATTTGGGCTCTCTTACCAAAGAGGACTAAATACGTCAGCAGTATAATTAATGAAACACTTAAACAGACATATGTAGAAGTATATGATGCTTGACAACAATTATAACAATAGTAAATTATTACAATATTTATGATAAGATTTCAAAACATGTTTAAACTAACAAATCTATATATATTATATACCTATTTAATATAAATTCCAATTTAAGATTTAGCAAAAACAAAACAAGTGTAGTGAACAAATGGAACAACTGGCTAAAATGGCTAAAGTAAGAGAGTTCGTTTGGTTGATGAGAGACAGACAACCACAAAACATAAGGTGTTTACGATTACAAACGGAAACACTCTTTTGCTCGTTCTAATTTTTAAAGTAAATAAAAAAAGTGGAAATACATTTTAACAATACGTTCGTTTTTTTGTAAACAGTAATTTAAAAAAACCTTAAATACATACCATAGGATTTCGAAACTAGTAGTTATGAAAAATCTAAAGACATTACCTGTTACAATTTAATTACATCTATTCGAAGAATATCGGACAATGAACTAGAGGGAGGCCTACAAATAATTAACACTGTTTGTAGGCACTAACTTTCGTTTGTTGGTTGTCACAAATACCAAATCAACAAGAACAACACTAAATGTTGAGGTATTTAGAATGAAATATTAAAGCTTTCTCTGATTACAGAAAAATAAAACGTATTTATATTTAAAAATGTGTATTTTAGTATAGTTTACACAGCTCTATCTATCTTTATATATATAAATATATATACTATATTCAAAATATAAATGTTTAAAACATACTGAAACTACAAGAACAACAACTTAACAAAAATATAAAATTTCTCTTCTCTTTAAAATTTAAAATATAAAACTGAAACAATGTTATCAAACGTCAAGAATGTATTAGTACGATATTTCTTAACAACAAAAATAAAACAAGTACCATTAAATTCAAATCAGAAAATATAAAAACAAAAAACAACTTTAGGTTTTTTCAAAGTTTACTAAACAAAACACATGTTACTTACAACGTTAAAACAGCAAAATAAACATGATTAGAAAACAAAATGTAATTGATTTTATATATCACAATTTTCAATTTCCAAACATGAATGTTTTTCAGTATCCACTCCCTACCCCAAGGAACTGAAGAAATCAATTCTTCTTAAAACTCATCTAATAAACAATAAAATAACAAAAAAAAAGTATATATATCAGAAATTTTCTGAAAATTCCTAGTAATTTGTAAAGAATTTGTCCGGGTTCGAATACCATAAAGTGTTTAGCCGAGAAGTAAACTCTTTTTTATGCAAGCATAAATTAGTAACAAATTTCCATAGTTTCAAGCCATACGGCCATTTGAAATGTGTCTTCGAAAAATAAAAAAAGTTTCCCTTTCGTTCAATCCAGTCTTTAATGCGATGGTTTGTTATTCCAAAAAAACTACTGATGAATCTCCATGACAGTGTTAAAATAACAACAAAGAAATTCGTGCTTTTTTCTTTGATTTTCTGCAAAAATCCTCATATCAACGGTTTTTTTTTTAGTACAACAGATTTTTTAATTTATTTTTAAAATCTGTTGTATAGATTTCAATTGTCTAAAATTCAATCCGTAAAAGCAACATTTAAAAATTATTTCAAAGTATTCTAATTCTACAAAATTCTTTGCCTGACAAACAAAAGTGACGAATTTTGTCCACTTACTAAGGATTTGTGATATTTCCTATACTGGTTGACAGAGCTTAATATTGGCCAACAAGGCCTCTATTTTAATAGAAACAATTTGTAGTTAATTATTAACAAAAGTTTTTTAAAAAACCCCTATTTGTTTTACGAATGAAATACTCTTTCTACGAATTTCCTTTGTATAAAATTGACAAATGAAATTCATTGAATGGACATTTTATTCGTAAACTCGTTTAAGGCATTAAGAACTTTTATTATTTCGAAATTTCTTTATATCCCGAAATCTTTTACCATTTACGTATATGATAATAGACAGGAGTATAAAGGTAAATTACGAGAAAAAAAACTTTAAATGTTGCCGGAGGTCTTTTTCTCGTACCTACCTCCCCCAACAAGCGGAGGGTATTTATTTTCATTTTGTATTTATTTCAAATAATAAATTATCAGATTATTTATAATCAATAAAATCAATTTCTTTATAATATATTCTTCCTTGAAACAGTAAAAAGTTGCTAAACAAATTGTGATTTTAATGATCATTTTTCTTCAAATAACACTAAAGAAACGAATTTTCTAAACAAAAAACTTTCAAACATTTTAAAGATTTATCTTATGAAACTTAATCACTTGGAGTTGTTGTTTAAAAGAACTCTCATTTCTTTTCTTAAGTTAACCACAACAAAAAATAATTCCTTTGCAGCGGTAAAGAAACGTTATAACCAAATGATATCTATACTTCGAAAGGAAATCTAACATTGATGTCTACTTCCAACTGAAATTGTAATAGCTTGGAACTAGTTACATACGACTACTTCGGCTCTTTGTGTAGGTCCCATGTCTTTGGATCAGCATTCATATGTGGTGATTTTTCAGCTAGCCTACCTTCTGCGCCGAAAGCACTTAAATCTTTAACATCTTAGTGAATTTCCTTTAAAAAAACGGAACATTTTTCCAGTGGTAAAACTAAAAAACAATATAAAAATTATATAAAAAATATATTTTCACTATCGTACTTAGCCTTAATAAATAATCAGTATCGGTTTAAACCACTAATACTCAATAGTTATCGAGGCTTAATACTACAAAGTCAAGACGATAACCATATTTTGTTCTTATAAAATTTTATTTGCAGATCATTTACACTTTTGAAAAAGTTTGAATGTTTTGGTGTGAAATTCAATCTTGGTATTTACGATTTTAAAGCTTCGGTATTAAGTTTGTCTAGTTAACGGAGAAATCACTTCTAATGTTAGATTGGTATGAGACATTTATAATTTCAAACCGCCTTTATTGCAGAGTTCTTTTCAAAATTTAAAAAAAATATAAGGCAAATGGTAATTTTTTCCCTCATGTCTAGGGGGAATGGTCCTTCTCCCACAATTTTTTTTAATTTCTCTAGGAGTACAACTTCAAAATTGTTATAACCTTTTGTTAATGATAAAAATCAAAGCTGTCAAAAAATTACTTAAAAACTTAACAATTTGCCAAAAATTTGCTAGAACAAAAACGTATCCAGAAACAAAGAACGTTGGAATTTTTAAAACTACATAAATTTCTTAGATTTAAGTAAAAGAAGAAGGAAAAGCAACGTGACATAAAAAACAACACAGTTAAGCTTGAAAACCCCAAAATAATTGTAACTCGGCTAGGAACACTTTGAACTAACAACTAATGGCCGAGTCGATATACTATATAATATCTACAACATACATATAACCAAATATATATATTGCATAACTAATATCTTTAGAATCCAAATCATAAAAAATTATTTCCAAGACGAACTTAATTACACAGAATTTTTTTTTTTTCGAAATGTTTGCATTTTAACAAGAACCAAGGTAAAAACATTGGTTGTTCCTCCAAGTCGATGCTATATTCAACCAATAAAAACCCAAAGTCAAAAACCATAATTTGTTAAAAAAAATATAAACATACGTACAGCTTGAAAACAACATTAGCGTACGATATGCAATATATTGAAAAACCCATAATTAAACTTATAAAAATAATAATCAATTCAAAAATTTGAATGTGTTTATGTGTTGCAATAACAAACAAGCATACAATAATTATTCATATCTATTCAAAAAAGAACAAAATTACTGCATGCTAATCAAACAAAATAATTAAATAATATTTAATCAATCTTATATATTTATCTCACCATAAATATAACAAACGTATGTCCGGTTTCAAGATACTGAAAGAAAGGATATACGTTTAATAAATATTATAACAAAATTAAAAAACAAATACTTAATGTTCACAATATATAAATCAAGCTCTAAATATTTATTCAAACATAAATCATTATCACAAAGAGAAAAACACATTAACCCATAAACCTATCTATAATCGCTACAGAGACAAAACACCATCAACTATCTTTGGCTAGAGATTATCAGAGCTATGATCCGAAATCATTTAATAAGTGTGTCTCTTCCAACAGACGCTCTACAGCAGGCCAAGGTTTTGACCTGCCAGCACACATTTTGTTGTGTTTTTGGCCCTGTGCAATCTTTGGCCTCTAGATTTTGGATCAATCATCCATATGGAATCATCAACAATTCCAAATTATAACCAAAAAACTTATATTTATTATTATTACCACACATATTAATCAAATAACAAAAATATTATATTGAAAACTCTTAAATAACCGCTAATATTGAACATTTATTGAACAGAATATTTATTAGAAGAATAGTTTTAAGTGCTCAAGCAAAACCGCATATACTTATATAATAATTTTGACAATTTCTTTTTCGATATGTTCCGGTATAGGAAATTTATTTGGAGCAATATTTCGACTAGAGTATGTATGTGTGACACACTCTAATTGTGATAAGATATCTTAAAACCAATGCCCGGTTATAGACGAAGGACATTTAGATATTCTTGACTGAATTCACAATTTTGAGGATGGACTATTTGAATTTCTATTCAAACTAGCCAGAAATCCACAATCCCCATAACACACAGGCCATTGAATTTTGCCTATAGAATTTATAGAATTAGAAGTTATACCATCTAATAAAAAGGCCATCGGAAATAGCCTTGGAACAGCCACAGTCAATTCCAACATTCAAATATTTCTGGTATTGGGATGATTTTTTGTTGTATTTTTTAAAGAAAAAAGAAAAATAAGAAATTCTTTAGATTTTTCACATCTTTCAATTTTAATTGAGAAGTCAAATTCCAATATTCAAATTTATCTGATTTAAAGTTAACAAACAGGCCTAAACAATAATTGAGATCAGCTTGTGGAAATACCCAAATTCAAACGAATCGTTTAAGATTCTAAAGAATTTTTCCTAAGAACTTAAAAGATTTTTTAAATTACAAAAAATAAATAAAAATTTTGACTATTAGGGCCATATACGAGTAAGTAAAATTTTACGAAAGGTTTAAAATTCAAATTTCCTTTAAAATTAAGTTCTTTAAATCTTTTGTAAGAATTTTAGTCAAAAAGAGAGATTAGGGTTTTCCAAGGTCTCCTGAGAAGAAAATAATTTCGGATTTATTCTTTTTCAAAGCGTTCCTAAATTTATAGAATTTTAGAAGTTTTTTCAAAGAATTTAAAAGATTCTTTTAAATTTTTTCAAGGTTAGTTTTGTTAGGGGTTTCTATGAAACTATCTACCAGATATGGCAATTATATTATAGAAATATAGTAAAACGTGAAGTTGAGAAAAACTCAAAAAGAAATTTTAGGTATTCATTTTAGTTGCAAGGAAAAATGATTAAAATAATTCAAAGGCATTAAAAAAGGATTTGGCATTTATCTAGTTCGTTTCCTAAGAAATTCTTTTGAACGAAACTGACAAATTTTGTTACAAAATAAAATTTCTAAATCTCTTATCGAAATCATGGTGGATTTCAAACAAAGCTTTTGGCTTGGTAAAAGTATTTTGAGCTCTACTTAACAACATAGCGTATATACGTCAATGCTTTTTCAGGTCATTTGCTGGTGTTTGTAAACCCCTGACACACTCCATAAATTTTCGATTTTCAAAAGTTTCCCCGTACCTTTAGTTCGGCGGGATATTAAGCAATTATATTATCGTATATTAATAATATAAAGAATACATATTAACATCATATAGTAGAGATAATAAAGTCATGTGTATTTCATACATACAAATTTCAACAAGATCTTCTGGAAATGATTTATGATGCACGTTATATAATCCAAAACACTTAAATAAAAATGAAGAAAATACTTCAGTGTCATAGCTTTCAAAGTACATATTAAAAACGTCGTTGCATATTAAAAACTCCTGGAAAGCTGTAATGATTTAACGGAACCATACAACAGCTATTTACGCCCAAGAAACAACAACCAACTTAAAAAATAAATAAAAGCAAGATGAAACAAATGGAAAGAACAACAATTTTTAATCTTTAAGTAAACAACCACAACATAATAACAATATTTAAAACAACATATTTAAAATTTGAAAAACAAAAATAAGAAATTATAAACCGCATTATTAATTAATAATGACGGCTCTAGTTTGTAAGAACATTATTTACAATTACACAATTCAAATTGAACAAATCGTTATTATTAACAAAGAAACAAACGAATAAAAAATACGATGAATATGAAGTATTTCCAAGCGGAACTTGAGAGGGTCCTGCCAACCTAAACGATGACACTTTATGAAGGCATTATAACCCACTGTTCCTGCGGTTACAACAACATCCTAAAAACAAACCAGGCGGGATAAATGGGCGGCATAACAACAAACACTGAAGTCACGCTCAGGTCTTGCGGTCGGACTTACTTCATTTTTCACTCTATATTTGTTATACTTTTCTTCTTTTTTTCTAATATATTTACTAACACAACACTTTTATTATATTATATTATAACAACTAACTAATAATAACAAGAACGACAAAAAAAAACTATATTTACTAGTATATGAAAATTTGAAATTTTTTTGAAATGAAAGAATATATATTATTAATGTCTATTGTAATAATCCGAACAATTTATTGCTTACGAAAACAACATATATAAGAGTATTACTTAATCCCCCCCCCCCCCCTTAGCATGTAAGTAACAACAAAATTGGTGTTGAATTCAACTCATCAATTTAGATCCCTTTCCCCCACATATATAATCAACACGGACATGAAAAATATTCATGTCTTAGGCTATAAGTTAAAAGACAAACAAAAAAGGATTAGATTTTAAGATACAATGATCAAAAGGAAAATAGTAGCAATATCAAAATAGGGTCAAACAACATCCGACGACAACTTCCGAGCTCAAACTCGAAGTCGAACATTTTTTTTATTGAATCAAAACAAATAAAGAACAAACACAATTTGAGATACAATATTAAAATGCTATATTTGACAAAATAAAACTTCTTTTATTTAAACTATGGATTTTTTCTTTCGTTCTACAATCGATAACCAACCAAATAAAACACAGATCTAGAGCCGTCAGTCAATAATACGAAAATTGAACTTGATTCAAAAAAGTTATTAACAAAACAACCACATAACAACCATTATTCAAAGCAAATAAACCGAACGTTAGGCAGTCAATTTATTCCATATATAACTGAATAAATAATAAATAAAACTCAGCAGAAATAATAATTAAACACTTAAAATGAAGAATGAAAGCAGAAAAAAACACTTAACAAATGAAGGACTTAACAAAAATCACAACAACAACGGCAAAGATTTAAAACAAAAAACATTTACAAAATGAAACCATAGACGCAAATGCAAATTGTTAAACAAAAAAAATATAAAAGACAGCTTGGTTTAATCGTTAACAAAATTTCGGAATAACAAAAATATAAATGTTTTCGGCTAAAGTGTCATCTATATTTTGCGCCCAACATCAGCAGAACAAAATATTTGCCGTAGATGGCTCTAAAATCCGAAATGAAAACATTTGAAATTCAAATGTTCAATTGAGAATTTTTTTACTCCTATTAAAAACAGCAAAATTTAGAACATTACCACAACCAATTTTCAAATCCATACCATTTGCTTTAATTCTATAGAAAATCAATTCAAGTTTTTAATAACATGTGTTTTCAAATTTCCAAAAAAAAACACCAATTTTAAAAGATTTCAGAACAAAAAATCAACTTAGAAACTGTTAAAAGCATTCAGGTACAACTTAAGAAACAGTATAAGCAAATTAATATAAGAAATAAAATAAATAAGCTGAGAAAAACGGGTATTAAATATTCCCAGGCTTAAAAAATATGTTTATAAGTTTCAACAAAAATCATCATTCAAGGTTTTTGTATATTGAAAGAGATTTCTAAGAAAAAACTTTTACAATATTAGAAAATATTTCTAGAATTATGGTTTTGTGAGAAACTTTAATTTTTTTTTAAAAGTCAATGGGAATAAACTATATCTATTCTCTAGGTTTTCCGAGTTTTTTTACTAATGTAAAAATTAAATTATTCAAGTATTAATTTTGTTTTTTTTTTGCTTATGCTGCCATTCCTTATAGAAAGTTGTACCTTTCAGTTTATCAACCAACACATAATATTTGTAAGATCAACCAATTCTTTTCATTGTAAACTTTATAAAGAAATTTTTAAATAAAAAAAATCACAATTCCACAAACAACAAACCTAAAAAGATTTGAAAGTGTTTTCTTTAAAGATACGTGTATAATTCAAGGTAAATACGAGTATCAGCTATGATTTCTAATACAAATTAAGGTAAGCCATTAAAGATGGTACAAAAAAGAAGGTAGAGAATTGTGCTAGGCTGATTTATAATTTTTCTCGTAGAAATTTAAACTTTCAAATTTAAAAATTTGGCAAAACAAATTCTTCGAGTTTGAAAATCTTAATTTCTATTTAAAACATTTCCATTAATCATCAATCATTTACAAAAATTATTTTCCGAATTTTCTTTCAAGTGCCTTTGACAGTACAACTAGCCCAACAACAAATACATTTTTGTGAAAGCGATTATTGTGAATGTTTCATATAGAAATTTAGCCTTGCAGACTTCATGAATTGCTTTTGTCAAATTCTACGAAAAAAATTGTCTAAATTTCTACGAAAAAAAAATTGTAAATCAGCTGATAGCATAACTCTACCTTGTTTATTGTATCATAAGTACAACGAACTGTTTATTTGTTGTTGGGCTAGTGACTATACCCTGTTTATTGTACCATGGCCATTAACAAACAAATTAAAAGAACAGCTCTGTTACTCATTGACATTCAATCCCTACCATACTCGAAATTGATAGTTCGAATATATTAGAAATTTAAAGTTTTGTTTAATAATTTATTTTTCTTTTCATTTTCCCCAAATAAATAATACATTTCAGAGGCGGTTCTTCTTTAAAAAGTGTGGCCCAACCATAATGCACGATGTTAATTGTGAGTCACACCTTAACTTAAAATTGTTTGCTTAACTTAATTTGACATTTCTTTGTTTCAGTATTTGACAAACTCAACCATAGAGAGGTACACAATTGAACAGCGCCTTAATTTTGTTGAAGCCTTTTACGAAAATGGGCGTTCGTTTTTTGGTCAGCATTATCGATTAAATGTGTCCACAATCGAGAGAATTATGCGCAAATGTCAGCAAACCGGGTCAGCGTCCGAGTGTTTAACATGATTTTCGCTGTGATAGCTTCAACCGTGGTGCGCCATCGCAACTGGAGACGCCATTACCAAGCGACGTGCTATATGGACACAACTTCCCCCTTGGTCAGGGGCCGAGAACTAACTAACAACACTGCTGTTCTATGGGTCACAGCACCCGGTTGCAATAAAACTCCACACCGAGCCGATGTTCTCCCCGCTATCAAACCGGGTCTGTAGGAAATGTAAAAGCACCAGTGCGTGATCGCCCAGTTCATTCTGCAAAAAATATTGATGTTGTTCGCGATAGTGTGGCAGAGAGCCGTCAACTTCGACTCGTCGTCGGGTCCAACAATTAAACATCCCACGAACACCATGATGCGAATTTTAAAGAAAATATGTGCATTTACAACGCTCAATTGTCTCAAGAGCTGAAGCCTACTGATCATTTCAAGGGTCGTCAATAGACCGAATGGTTGGTTTAAAAAGACAGAAGTGAATGGTGACTTCACAAAGATCATCTTCAGCGACGAGGCACACTTTCACCTCAGTGGATTCGTTAACAAGCAGAACTGCCTTATTAAGGCAAATGAGAATCCACGGGTGATTGTTGAAAAGCCGAGGCATCTTCGGACCGTACTTCTTCGAAAATGAGGTCGGCCAAGCAGTTACGGCGAATGGTGTTCGCTATCGCGAAATGAACAGGGACTTCTTGTGGCAAAAAATTGAGGTTAGGGACCTGGACGATATGTGGCTCCAAAAGGATGGTGTCACTTGCTGCACAGCCAACAAAACAATTGCCACTTAACCGACGAAAAAATTGCTCTATTGCTCAAAAAATGCAATGGCCGTGTAATCTCACGTCGTTGCGATATTAATTGGCCGCCACGATAATGTGATTTGACACCGTTGAACTTCTTACTTTGGGGATATTTAAAAGCTAAAGGATGCGGATGCAGTTTTGACCATGAAAATATGGACAATCGGATAGAGGTATGCCTCCTTGTTTAATTGTCATAAATCCTTCTACTGGCTGAGACCATTAAAAATTGTAAATTCGATTTCGGTTGTAAAAAGACAATTACTGCCATTTTTTAAATTTCAGGTTTTATTGGAAAGGTTGAACTTTGTCATTTAATAATGGACCACGATATCATTCAGATGACTACCACAACTGGCTTTGTAGTACCTCATCCGATCAACCAAATTTGTCATTACATTCAGTGTCAACAGAACCTATGATAAAAAAAGAAACTTGTATCTGGTCCACCCGTTATATAAATCCTGAAACTTGAATGTACAATAATTATCCGTCGTAGTCGGTTTCAATATTTTACAGGAATGCTGAAATCGTTTCAATTTTAAATAACCTGAAATGAGTTATTACTTCGCCGGTTAAAAGTTCCACCGACCATATTAATATTTTCATTAGATCTGAAATGACTTCAAATGTTTTTAGAACTTGGCTTCTCAATAATAACGTGTGGGTTTCCCAAAAACTTATTTTCAACACTCGCACTGTTTGGCCTACCCAGCATTGATATTGGAAATAAGCATGCATTATGCATAGGTATGCATAGGTTATGTTGTTTCTGGTCAAATCTCTACAATAGCAACTTCGATTCCATGTTTCAACGCTTCAATTGCCTCTGGATGCTTTGCGTAACATTTTCCTTAATGGCTCTCCACATCCGAAGGGCTCAAATTCTTCAAGGCGGCCACTTGACATCTCAATTTCGGCTAATTGATCGAATTTCAACAACAGTGTGTAAAATATTGATGTTTGCGTTGGCTGTGTGACATGTGGCGAAGCGAAAATGCATCGTGTGGTCATGGGGCTTCAGTTCTTGGTCCAATTGAACTTTCAAAGCCTGGAGGTCTTTATGCAAAATTCTTTTCAAATAAGTGCGAGAAATGTTAACTTCCTAAGAACGATGACGAATTGATGTTGAAGGATGCACTTGAACATTCTCAGCCACAGCACCAATGTTTTCGATTGAACGCACTGGAAGAAAACGTACTCAGGTCAGTTTGTCCAATAACGATCTATTTTTATGAACTCGCTTCACAATTTGACGCAGATAGTCAACTGATGGCCGATCTCTTCTCGAAAAGATTCCCCGTAAATTTCTTACAGTTTGCGTTTAAGACTCACTACTTTGGAAGTAAGTTTTTAATATTTCCCAATTTTGTCCGAGCGTACAGCGTTCCATTTTGAACCCTTTTTGGTCCAGAGTTCTAAATATTTTTTCCCTATAGATGAAAATGAATTTTAATGTCGTCCATGTCATTCTCTTGAATTATTGGAAACAAAAATTCGTTGAGGATGGCGCGGCAACGCTCACCGTTGAAGGGCAATTTCCTTTTATTTGAGATCACTTTTGATCAAATCGGTAATAGCGTTTGGGAGTTATGGTCCAAAAAGCTAAGACATCTCATAAAAAATAATCGTAAACAAATTCTAAAAATTCTATCCTAAAAACTAATCAGAGGAACATTTTTTAAAATTGATTTTCGTGTTTAGGAGGCCAAAATCTATAGGAAAAAAATAATTGAACTCTGGACGAGGAAAAAAATAATAAAATAATAATTTACAAGATTCAAGCTTTAATTACGTAGATATTTAATTAATAATTATTACTACAATTATTTTTACGTTCATTGTGCTTGCAAGATGAAGATTGTGGGAGCGATAACATCAATTTAAGCCGTGTAATGCGAATAAAAACTTAAATTTATAGTAAAAATTGACATGGCTCACATCATTGTTTAAAAAAAAACAATGTAAAACCCATACCAAGTTGATAATCATGAGAACAAAATAAAAAAAAGATGAGAAAATCACTGACTATCTGTACTTTAAATCGAACATCTTTGGGAAATAATGCATACTTATTTCCAATATCAATGCTGGGTAGGCCAAACAGTGCGAGTGTTGAAAATAAGTTTTTGGGAAACCCACACGTTATTATTGAGAAGCCAATGCTTCCAAGTTCTAAAAACATTTGAAGTCATTTCAGATCTAATGAAAATATTAATATGGTCGGTGGAACTTTTAACCAGCGAAGTAATAACTTATTTCAGGTTATTTAAAATTGAAACGATTTCAGCATTTCTGTAAAATATTGAAACTGACTACGCCGGATTTATGACCTTTTTTAATGCTCGTTTTACCAGCAAAAAAAAATTAAAAATATTGTACATTCGAGTTTCAGTATTTATATAACGGGTGGATCATAGACAATTTTTTTTTTAAATCATAGGTTCTGTTGACACTGACTGCCCCCCCCCCCCCCCACTCGGCATTTTAACAGAATGTCAGCATCATACCTTCGCAAAACAAAGTGATTGAACAACATTGGGAAATATGAAAACTTAGAGCAGCTTGGATTGGACAACGATTATGGCCAAAAAATCCTCTTTTGTAACGACGCATTTTCATCTCGGTGGGTACGATAACAAACAAAATTACAATCCCTCGACAGCCCATTCTATTCCCAGATTGACCCGAAGCAGTAATTCTTCAGCCAAGGGCTGTCACCCCGGCACTATGTGTGCCTCAACAGCCGCATTTGGGGCTCGGAAACTCGCATGTTATTGTCGAGAACCCAATACATCCACAAAGAGTTATAGCTTTGTATGGATTGTGTAGTGGTGGCATCATTGGACCATTTTTTTTGAATAAAAGGCTGGAACAACGCTTTGGTCAACGGCGGGTTGGGCCTTACAGAGCTATGTTATTCGATTTTTCTTTACTAATTTTTTTTTAAATTGATGACATAAATTTTGGACGACCTCTGGTTCAGAATAGCGCGCTATGCTACAATCGATCTTTCGCACACCAAACTCCCAAATCGTGCTATCAGCCGTTTGGATTTCTTTGTGGGAAACCGTGTAGGACGGATGTTATGCCAACCAACAATCTATCGGGAGCTCAATATAGAGGTATTTTTTTCAATGGGGTTTTATTTCACAGGTAACACGTGAGCTGTGTTTAACTTACTTTTTTTCTTTTCTTTGTTTGCCATTTCATCATGGAAAGACTTAGACCGCAACGTCGTCTCCAAATTGTGCAACTGTATTATGGAAATGAGCGTCCGGTGAGTAACTGTTTTCAACCAAAATTGTATTCAGTGATGAATCCCATTCCCGACTCAATGGCAACGACAATAAACAAAATTGGCGCATTTGGGCTGAAAAGCAAACAGAAGAGGTTCATGAGGTGCCATTTTAACCAGAGAGAACCACGGTTTGATGCAGTTTATGGGCTGGTGGAATCATCGGTGCATATTTTTTTAAAAATGATGATGGCCGGCACGTAACCTTGAATGGTGCTCGCTATCGCGCTATAATTCAGACTTTTTGCTACCTGAAATTGAAGCCCGTAATCTTGACGACATTTGATTTCAACAGGACAGTGCCACTTGCCATACAGCTGCTCAAAAGATGGATCTATTGAGAGGTCATTTTGAAGAGCAGCTCGAACGAGTAATCAAAAAGAGAACCCTCAGAATGGACACCCCGAGGCATAGTTGCAGCCAACATTTAAAGGAAATTATATTCAAGAAAATAAATGGCATAAACTGTCCTTTCAATGAACAATAAAGATTCCACACTTGACTTGAATTTTTGTATTTATTTTTATTTTGAAAAAAATACCTCTAGATTGAGCACCCGATAGAAACGATTCAAGCACTTAAGGCCTATGCAATTCAAGTTATCCGAGAGCTACAGCCCGAAAGTATAAACAAGGTCTAAGAAAATTGGAGTGACAAAATACACTACTGTGAAGCCAGCAGAGGCAGCCACTTGAACGAAATTGTGTTCCATTATTAATAGGAATGTTTTTCTTACTAATAAAGCTATAAAATTTGGAAAAACAATTAATTTTGTTAATTTTATTGCACTTTTAAAAAGAAACTTGTGCTAAAACCGCACCAATTCACGATAGCTGGCGTTTTCGCAACAGTTAAATACTATCGTGAATGGGCGAAAATATGTTAGGCCGATTGGTTGTGATCTTTGGTTCCTCTAGAAAAATGTGGTTGTGGTCCGTGCTAATTACTACCCGAATTTTACATGCATTCACAATAGTTTTCCATTTCAGGAAATCGCCAACCATCGTGAATTGTCACGGCACAATTTTCATGAATATTGGTTGTTGTCTTTGGTAGACCTATTAGAGACACAAACCTCACATAATTTAGTGTTACAATAACTCTTTCGTGTGACATAAACCTGTTTGATGTTGTTTTGGAAGTTTTTTGTACTCTTCACCCGATTTTTATTAATTTTCGTCACCACTCGCTTAATGAATATAAAAACTAATGATTTTTTTTTAACTATTGTTATGTATTTGGACTCAAAACTCGATTTAGGAAAAGACAAGTAGAAAAACGCTTGAAATGCTCAACTCTTGAGCGTATTGTTTTATATTTATAAAATCTAGTATTTAAATTTGTTGTCTTGGAAGAAAGCGTGGAAAATACGGCGCCATAACAGTGGATCTTATGTCGGGGGGCTTTAATTCTGGAGTGAAATAGACATTAGTGCTGTTTTTTGGACAAAAAAAACTAAAATAGTTTACAAAGGTCAAAAAAATTATATTTATATTAAATTTCAATAAATTTAAGTGTATAATAAGAACGCATTTTTAAATAGATATAATAAAAAGATGCAGTAATTGAGTCCTAAGATAGATATTTTCTCTCTACAAGATAAAGTAGAGATAAATAAGTCATAGATGGACAAACTATTTTAGTTTTGGTCGAAAACGACCAATACCACCAGAGTTTGACAAGAAATTTTGCTCTTCACAAAACATTTAAACAAACTTTTGTTCCAGATTGCTAAAAGTTTCCATTTTATACACGTCAAAAATTTCAATAATTTTTGTTGTTTTCGTTGTTGGGATACGATATTCTGCGTTCTGTTAAACTTGTACTTTTTAAGTTCGAAGTTTATTTAGGGCACCGTACATTTCCATTCATGGTTTTGAGTTTTTGAGCATTTTCCATAACATCTTTCAAAATTTGTGGAGTTTGAATTTCTGCAACAATGTTGGCCTTGAGTTGAAGGTTTATCTCGGTCTTGTTGACATATACTTGATCCTTCAAATAACCCCAAAAACAATAGTCGGGGGATGACAAATCCGGCGATCGCGCTGGACAAATAATTTCCGAATTTCTGGAAATTATGCGCTCTCCAAAAAATTGGCTCAAAAGTGGCTCCGTCACACCGTCAACCACATCCCAGGTCTGTCTTTCAAGAGCATCATAAACCGATAACGCTCTCCATTTACGGTTACAGCACTTCCATCCTCATTCTCGAAGAAGTAAGGCCCAACGATATTTGCAGATTTAATCCCACACCATACTGTGCCCCTAATGGGGTGCAATTGGCGTTCTGCTTATTGCTTATTGGCGTTCTGCTTATTAACAAAGCCATTCAAATAAAAATGAGGTTCATCACTCATCACTTTGCGTTAAAATAATTGACCGCTGATTTAAATAATAAGATTCTATTATTCTGGTGCTTTGTTCAGTTGTGAATCTCTCCATTATGTATTCTCCAAGTGTTATTTATATAATCTGAAAAAATATATAAACGAAAAAGTTATTAAATTTTTAAAGCCCATGGTAACTTTTGGTCCACCCTGTATTATGATAGTCGCTTAGATGGACCAGTTCTTGAACTAGAATTTCAGAATTTTTTTCTTAATTAATTGAAAAAACATTTTTCGTACTATTTTTAATAATTATTTTAATTTTTGTTGTAGAAACCTTTTTTTATTATTTATTTACAAATACAATAGTTTAAGGGAAACAAGGTAAATTTGTTTTAACTATAAAAATCTACGATATCATTCAAAAGATTTTATCTTTATTAAATACTCTACTTTATGAGTCATTTTTTTTAACAAATTCCTTTTTGTTTTTTTTTTCAATAGAAAATAATTTTAATTATTTATTTTGCGTGTGCATTTGTGGAGGGGGAGGGGGGTGTAATGTTAGCTTTTGTTTACAAAGAGACCTTATAGTTAGATTTTGTTTTGTTGGGTATTATTTATAATTATATAAGTAAATATATTTATGTTATGCATCTTTTAAATTTAATTCAATGTTTTGTGTTTCTGTGTGAGTTTTTCTTTCGTTTTTGTAAAGATTATTGTTACTTATGTTTGTTTGCATTAAGGCGCCTTAGAAGCGTAATTTTAGGGGGTTGTTTTTTATACTTTTACTATTTTTATTTAAAATATATTATATATACTTTCTCTGCAGCCAAATCACTTCAGCGGCGGCGGTTACTGACTTTTGACTTTTAACCAAACATTGGCTTCTTAGTAGGGGCGTCCATTCGTTGTGTTGCCATAATACGAGGGTCGTTCGGGTAGTTTTGGTGGTGCATTAGGCACGGGTCGACTATTTCGTTTTTAGTATAAAGAAAAAGAAAAATTGATTAGTTTAATCAAGTGTAAGAAAAAAACGAAGAAAGCTGCTTGCAAGAGATTAAATTTTGTAAGAAATTGTGTAGATTGTGAAAAGCCTTAGGAGACCAACACCACTCACCCATTGCAATTAAAGGATGCTATGTAAGAAATAAATGTTAGTGCAAGACCATAACCATTAGGAGGGAAAAAAGGAAAGAGTTAATAAATGCAATAAAACAAATGTTTACAGAAAATCAAAACAAACATATGCTGCATAATACCACATCCAAATGTAAGCCAGACTTCGGGTATGATTTGGAAAAGGGAGTTCAGAAAATGTATATAAAACCTGTTCTTGGACAAATGAAACAATTCTATAATATTTACTGAATTATTAAAAACTATCAAATATTGGTAATATTTATGATAAAAACAACTACATATGTCATTAAAAGAAATAAACATATTCATAAACATTTACAGAAGGTTTATAATTTAAATTTTCATTACAAAAATGTTATTTAAACCCATTGTAAGTTTTTATGAACATACTTATATTTTTACATATTTTTATTTTTCACAATAATGGTTATACTTTTTTCCAATACACCAACCATGGTACAATAAAGAAGGTAGAGTTATGCTAACAGCTGATTTTAAATTTCTTCTCGCAGTAATTTAAATTGTCAATTTTAAAATTTGACAATGACGTTTGTTAATGTTTGTAAAGGAAAAATTCAGTATACAACATTCGCAATTACCACTAAACAAGCTCAAAACTTTATTTAAGGCATTTTCTTTCAATTGACTTTGACAATCTAGCGAACTATTGATGTTGTTCTTGGGTAAGTGACTATACCTTGTTTATTGTACCATCGTTATGCTTAAAGCGATTTCCAATTTTGTTCTCGTAGTAATTTAAATTGTCAATTTTGAAATTTGACAATGTCGTTTGTAGAAGTTATTAAAGGAAAAAGTCTATTTCAAACATTCACAATTATCATCAAACATTTACAAATATGCAAAAAAAATAGTATAGCTTTTAAACGATTAGATGAACTTCCATGGCTAAATACGAAACCCTGGCAAAGTGCGAAATTTCTATAGAAAGTGGGATCAATTTCGTTTCGGGTTTTCTTATGAAACCAAAAACGCAAAAATATTGCTTGATTCAATCCAGTCAGTGAATCTGCGTTGAAATTGTAAATGTTTACTATATTTTTTTGGTTAAAATATTATTTTTATTCTAATATTAAGCCTTGTACTAAGTTCGCCTTTTCATTTAAAAATGCGTCAAATTTTATATAAAAAAGTATTTTGTGAACTTGGATTTTAAACCGTTTCGTGTCAATAAGTGAAAGGGGCGTTATTTTTAAATACATTTTTCACTTTCTTCTAAAATAATGTCTATCATTTTAAGAAAAAAAAGACAAATCAAACCCTTGTCTGGGAGTCATTAAAAAGGGCGATTTGTGTTTTTCACGTGAACGAGCTTAGTTGCAGACTTTACCCTAAACAAATATTTTTGCACTTTTTCTTTAGTGAAACTATGCTTTATACGAGTGAAAAAAGTATGGAAATCATAGAAGCAAAAATGTTAGCGTAATGAAATCTATGAAATTATTTCGTGTGAAAGCCATAAGGGCTATATAATAAAATTATAAAATTTATATGTTTAAATTAACAACCGCGTTTTTTTATTTTTATGGGAATTTAACCTAAATATGACAAATGCTAATTTTATTTTGATTAATTAAAAAGAGCAAATTATTCTCGATAAATACATTGTATGCTGGAAATAATAAACATAAATACACGCAATCGAACAGCAATAAGGTTCAGGCATGCAAAAGCTTTTATTTCTTACGATGCACCTCGTATTTTTCAACTTCCGGTAGTCGAAAAATTAAAATAAATATCCAATCCCCACAAAAAATCAATGGCTGGGTTTTTCTACACCGGATTTCAGACAACCGGAAGTGAAGAAAAATGCAGCGGAACAAAAAAAGGCTTCATTGCGCCCGGGCCTTTATATTTATACAAATAAACTTTGTAATTCAATTTTGAGTTGTCAGGAAGAAACCACTTTCCATTTCATTTATTGATAAAAAAAATTCAAGTGTTCAGTTAAATAAAAAGTGCAACTATTAAAAAAAAATTATTGTTTTTTAGCGTTTCCATGTTTGTAAAATGTATTGTATGTCGAGTTCGAGTTCTTGGAATTTTTAGATGTTTGTTTTTATTTAAATCAGTAAGTAATTAAACAAGCATGAGGTCAGTCTAATTAATTACTGATTTACATCAAGAAATGTCGAACAAACAGAGAAACGAATATTTAATGTTTTTTATTTATTTTTTCCATACTTGGCTAGTAATTTTTGGACTGCAACTTATTACTGCCATTCTTAACAGAGAACATTTATTTCTCAACTAACAAAAAAATATGGAGGTTTGTCATTAAAATGCTTATTTGAAGCTTGTCTTCAAACTTTTACTGTACAAAATTTATCAGATACATAACACTTGAGAGTTGCTTTTTTTCAAATTTGTTGATATATTTTATTTTAGAATAACAAATTAATCGTTTTCAATTTAAAGCGATTCAAAAAATTTAAAAATTGATATTTTAATAAAACCTTTCCAGCATTAAATAAGGAAAGCCACTAGTTAACGAAATAATTTTACTATCGGATAAACCAGCACTAAGTTATGAGGGGCACCCCAATTTTACTTTATTTTCAGATGCTTTCGAATAATTGCTGCTACTGCCGTATTTTTTTATATTTATTTCTTCATGAAAATATTACACAATATTCTTCTAGTGTTATATTTTAATGTAATAAATTGTAATTATTGTAAAAAAATTAAGAAAAATGTGCTTTTTTGCACAATTTAACGTTCTTTGCTTTAGTGATTTTCGATATATTTTTTTAACTTGGCAAAAAATAGTTTTATTAAAAAAACGTGGTATAAAATCACCCTAAAATGTAATATTACACAAAAGAAAATACCAATACACCAGCTGTATTGAAAACGCAACCTTTATGCATTTTAGTTTTCCCGGAGAAGGACAGAACGAAATTGCTATCACTTTCGACTGTTACCGCGTTTATACGAATTTTTCTGATAACACACGTATAAAACCTTTCCTAACAAGTAACGCAACTCCCTATCGTGTTAATATAAATCACGGTTTTAATTCGAATTAAGGGTTGCTGATCCCTAATAAATGCCATAGGGTCAGAATATTTAATACGTTTCTAACTATAAAACCTAAATTAATAAAACACTTGATTTAATTTTTTTTAAAAAAATAAAATTATTTTAAAAAGACAAATATAAATCACGAATAAAATTTGATTACATAACACACATTTTCGGGCAAAAGTTTTGTTAATGGCGGCTGAAAGAACATCCCAAAACTTTTTTTTAATACGTTTGCCCAATTTGACTCAAGTTTTTGAGATTTCTTATCGTACATTTTTTTGAATCAAAGTGGAATTTTATCACTTTTTTGAGAAAAGTTGTTAATATCAAATAATTCGAAAAACATTTGTTAAATTTGAAATAAAGTTTTAAGCAAAAAACAAAATATTTGCGGACGTTCAGCCAAGAAAACAAATTTGGGAAAAATAGGCATTTTGCAATTTTGAGGCAGTATATGCTTTTTATCGGGTAAGTGAATCTACAATTTTATTTTCTTCCATTTAATAGCTTAAACATTTACACGATTATAATAAAGCGTTTTTTAAACATTTGGAGTAAAAACCATTTTTGTAGGTAAGTATTAAATATTCTGTCCCCATATGCACGCTATCTAAAATAATAAAAAGATGATATCGGAATAATTTAAATAACAATATATCACCTAAAATAATGTAATTTCTTTATTTTTTGCCATTATAAGCCATTTTGGTGCCATTATAAACAAAAAAAAAACACCTGATTTGTAATCAGTGCTCAATTTTACAAAAAGAGCACTGATCGGTTTAAAACGATACGCCACCGGTTTGTGAAAGAATTCTTGCCAGCACTTATTTTTCCATATGAGATACTGTTCACCCAATAAAAGAATGTTTACGATCTGTTTATCGATTCTTTAAATCCACCAGTAATCACTTGTAATAATCGTTTTGCTGTCTCAATGCAAAGTACGAGTATGTTTACATTTTATCAAGCCTTAAGCGCTTTTAGTAAATAATATTGAACTCCTAAACAAACAAAAAAACACATAAAAACAAATTGACAATACAATCGCTGAACTTAATGCACTCGCTAAACTTAATACTTGATGTACGAAAATATTTTTGTATGGCGTTTATGTTTTCGATAAACATTTACGTTTTACATATCGAGCCATAAGCGCTAACCTATCGTAAGTCAAATTTTTGGAAAAAAAATTTTATTGCTGAAAAATAATCGTTAGGACAAGCCTCATCGTTTTGTATTTTTAAAATGACAAAATTGTTAGTAAAACATCAAAAAAAAAGCTTTTGCATTTTATCGTAAATGATTGTTTAAATTTTATTGTGTAGCAATTTTATCGTAAGTCACACATCAAATTGCTGCAGCAATCGCAAATGTGTTCAGATTTTTTTTTTTGTTTTTTGATACAGTTATATGAGTAGGTAGAAATCTTAAATTTTTGCATTAAAACATTTGCATTTTTAATAAAGTTGTTTGAAATAAATAATAAAAACCGTCTCCTGTAAAATTTGCATTTTTTCACTTACGATAGGTTAGCGCTTATGGCTCGATATATAAGTATGTAAACATTCCGTAAATTTTTATGAAAATGTTGTCTACAGTGTTTACATTAGAAATTATAATCCCGATTAGCAATAGCTCTCTGTTTGATAGTGGTTATAGTGGCTTGTTTATTCTATTGATAATGTTCATCACAACAAGTAATTAATCTGGTTTAAAATTGCTAATGTAAACATTTTAGTCTAAGATTTTTTCATAAGAAATGGTTTTGCAGCATATTTGCTCTATATTGTAATACTCCTATCCCTCATAAAATCAAGCCGATATTGAAAATATTGCATGTTTTGTTTTTATTATTTAACATTAGTAAGTTTTTATTTGTTGTTTAATTCTTCATCATCATCACCATATATGTCATGTTTTTCTTTCCTTTTCTATATTTTCGTATGGTTTTTTTGTTGTTGTTTATCTCATATAATGCAATCATATGTATAATATTTATTTAATAATTTATATTTATATATATATGTATGTATGTATATTTATGTATAGTATAATAGTACGTTTTTCTTGTTTGTTTGTTTGTTTTGGTGGAAAGATATAGAACATGGATGTGAAATATGTCCATGTTTTGAAAGGAATAATATAATAACATGCTATTGCTTGAGTTAATCATCGTATTTCTTTTTTTATGTTCTTCTTGTGTGTATGTTTTGTCTCCTTATTTATTTTTCATATTTTTCCATTTTTTTGGTTTATTATATACTATATAACATCATATAATCATAATTATGTATAATATATATATATATAATATATTATGTATTCAAATATATAATTCGTTTCTTATCATTTCGGATTTTGTCATAATTAAATTTGCTTGCGTTTTTCTATGCATAAACTCAAATCTCTTTAACTAGGTTAGTAATTAACTTTTGTTTGTTGTTGTATCATCTAGTATTTAGTAGTGTTTATTCTTGTCTTTCGATATTCACCATTTATTGTATTATTTTGCATTGTTATTTTCAACGTCACTAGTTTGTTTTAGCGGATAGAGGGACACCTAGCGAATAGCATGGGGGACTGTTAAAGTGGTAGGGAAACTTTTCCACCAACGTCCAAAGGCGTATCTAGAATTATGTTTAATATATCAATTGAAACTGAAGAATAACAAATGTTATAATAATTTTTCCACGTGTAAAAATAACAACACTAGCCTGCATTATTTTAAGCACTGAGAAGAATTTTTCGTCAGCAAAATTTTCCCTAATTAGCGTTGTCAGAATGCGTGTATTATTTTAAAGAATATCTATGAATAGTTACCGAGATCGTGACCAAGTGTTTGAACAAATATGTTGGGCGCGATTTATTTTACAAGCGAAAAAACTCGCTGAAAACCCCGCCGAAAATTCTAAACTATTTTAGTTTTCAAAAATATTTGTTTCTTTAATTAAATGAAGTAGAAAAAAGTTACTACCAACTTTAAGTGAATTTACTAAGCGATTTTGTTAAATAACATTCTTTCTATAAATTTAAAACTTTCGAGACAAACGTACATCAAAGTTCGAAAAACTGTGGTTTTTAATATACTAAAACTTTGGAATGTAATTGAAAATATTCTCAATTTTGGAATCCAACGCCCCAAAATATATCTTTGAAGCTTTTCGAAATATTTTTGAAAATAAACATTTTTGGAATGCAACATATTTTACGCAACACAAAATACATTGGAGTTTGAAAAATGTATAGGTATAGTATTTCCTATTGAAAACTTTTGGTTTTTTTCGTTTTAAGGCCAGTCAGTGGTACGCAGTAAAAATGTTACGGTTCCAAAAGAAAAATACAAAAAATTTCAAATAATTACAAAATGAGAAACCATTTACAAAAAACTCCCTACTGGCCTTTGTTCAAATTGTCCAGATTGTTTACCCTTTTCTATATAGTCTATTCAAGAGTCCCTCTACTGTGGTGTGAAGTTTGGAGATATGTCGCAAATAAATTGTTGTATTGTAAGTATTTCAGATTATTTGTGTTGTAGGAAAAGTTTCATATCAAACTTCTCTTTAAAAGGAATGCTTTAATTGTATTTTGTTAAAGTCAGTATCTTTGTTTGAAGTAGGGCGGTGTGTTAGAGATATTTTTAAAGAATTTCATTTAACATAATGACTGCTTCGTGTAAATGTTCAATAATACATAATAATAATAGTAATAATAAATAATTACAACAACAGCAAGTAACGTTTTGTATTTCATATTTTTTTCCTGTTTTCTTTGGGGCGGGAGTCAGTGATACTCAGAGATAGAAATATAAATATTAGCATTACACATAAATTACAATTATTTAAAAAAAACAGAAGAAAATACAGCTTTGAGATTCTATTCAAGTTGAAATAAATTCGATATTATTATTTTATATTAAAGCACTAACCGAACGCTTAATATAAACACAAAAGAAGCAAACCCAAATTCGTTATTCCATTTCGGTTTCCTGTTAAGCCAATAGATCAAAACGGAAAATGTCTCATTTGTGTTCATCGAAGCTCGTTCTGGAGGAGAGGGGGATATTGAGCATAAATCATAAAACTTTTAATGAAAATCGATCATTTTTGTATATAATTTTATGCTCTTCCAATTTAAGCAATTGCCACTTGGATACATTATACAAGATATTATTTTCTTCTATATTTCATTGGAAAATCTCTAGTTTATTAAACATTTGTTTTTTATTTTTCAAATTTAAACAATTATTGTAACTTTTCTCATTTCAGTGTTTGGTGTGGGGTGTATGTTTTAAAAATATAAATATTTGACGAGTATTTTGTTATAATTTTTTACGGATATTCAAAAAACTACACAAAAACACATTAGCAACAATGAAATTGTAATTATTTACCTTTTCAATATATGTATGCAAGTTGTTTTAAGATTTATATTTATATATACGAGTATATGGTATGCATGTAGTTTTTTAATAATAATTAAGAAAAATTTCCCTAAATTTTTGTTTTTCATAATTTTGGTTTTAATTAAAAACTTTTCGTTTATGTATGGTTTGTTCATTTTTTTATCCATCTGTTTTTGGCATAGAAAGTACAAACAAAAAGGAAAGTCTTTCTGGGAGATGTGAAAGTTTGACAATAAGACAGTGTCAAGAGAAATGTGTTCCTAACTAGAGATCAATGAAGCGTTGGCCGTTAGAATGTTAAATTCTTGCAAGTACAAAACATTTCTGAACTTAGGGTGGGTAAAATATACCATCCAAAATGCATTAGAAGAACTCCGCCAGGCGACTTGTGATTTTTTAATTATAACAACATTGAGTAAACTTTAATTTAAAATTATATGAACAGCTGATACTTTGATAAGTTTTGATATTTCGGAAGTCACTCAGTGGAAGATAATTGTGTAGATATCTTTTGAAAACTGTATTCGAACTTGTTTTATATATAATAATTTTTGTAATTATCGAAATAAATCAGATATGTCAAATATTAAGTCATTATAACAAGAAGGGCTTATTTTTTTCTCAAAACAAATATAATCAGAGTTGCACTTTATACGGACAGAGATGTTTACAGTTTGAAGCAATAAATCACTTGATACGCGGATCGAATCGTATCCAAATTTTTGTTATGAATTTGACTTTTACAGTATAAAAATAATACTTATTGTGTTCGTATGGGAAAAAGAAAGACTGGCGGCAGTGTTGTTGTCAAAGTTCCAGGCATCTGACATTTTTTTTACAACAAATTTGATATTTTCCTACCTACTTTGGCATGGTGTCTCAATATTTCAATAAATATGCTGCTCAGAATTTTTTTATTTATAAAGAGTGAAAACAGTTTTGTTTTAAAACCCACACAAGGTTTTTGAGATTGACTCTTGCGACATGATTGCGTTTGCAATATTTTATTATATTATTTGTAAATGAGAAACGGAGAGTTTTAGAATTAAATGTTATGTTTGCATTATTCATTTTGTCCATGGGGAAAAAAAGAAGTTCCTTGAAAAATTCTTGAACAAATTAAAATAGTCGCAATGTGACCTCCTCATGGAGAAGTTTGTTGCGTAGCTTGTCATTAGAATGAAAATTGTTTACTCGCATTTTAAAAAAGTAGGAATTGCTCTAAGAGAGCATATTGGAACCTCCAGTTTAAGATAATACTAATTACCTTAATGCTGGATTTCAAAATGTTTCCTAGAGTCCAAGGCGGAAAAAAGGATCCTTTAATAGCGGCTCCTTGAGAAAACGTAAAATCTCTAGTCAAAGCATTTCGTTTCTGTTTTGTGTAAGCAACGAGTTCGAATAAAGATTGTTAAATGTGTTTTCGTGTACAAAATATACAAATATTTATAAAATTTATAAACAAATATAAATAAAAAATTTCAAGCAAAAATAGAAAAACTAACAAAAAAGATCAAAAAAGAAAAAAATGTTTTGTGTTGTTAAAACGTTTATACAAAAAGCATACTGATAGACAAAATTAACAAAGATTGATGGAAGAAGGACAGAGTGGAAGAAAGAGATCATAACAAAAGACATGTTTCTTAAAAGTTTTTAAATATTTGCTTTAAGTTATGTTTTTAAAAACAAATTTCTTGGATGCAGACAAACATTCTTGCGAACATTTTACATTTTCGGGTTTTATGAGATTTTTATTTTCTAGTTAGTCACAGACACAAGCACAATGATATCAAACGAGATGAAGTTCGTTCTCGCCTCTCGTAAGTATTCTGCTTTTTGCTTAGGCATTGGCATTCTAAGAGCACTAGAGGCCGAGCGAAAGAAGTGTATATGTGTTTTTATGGTGAGTTTTTGTTCTTTTGTGGCGTTACAGGAAGAGTTGCATATCAAGAATAGAAGAGTAGTAGTAATAGTAGAGAAATGATGAACGACAATTCGTGTCGTTTTTCGTTTAAAGTCTAATGCTATGGTTACAGTTGTAATTGTTTACTTGAAACGTTGGGCGAAAACATTGGACAATTCGTTCATGGCAGCCTGGCCCACGGCCTGGTTTACTTGGCCACGCGTGCTTTCGGGGATATAACGATTAGCCCCAGTCTGTTGTGTGATAGCTGCACCCACGGCTCCGGTAACACGTCTGTTTTGCATTCGTATCGTTTGGTATTTTGTAATCCAAATTCGTGTTCAAACATAACATTTGTGTTTTGGTTTCGATTGGGCAAAACAATTATTTGAAAATACACACAAGCAAAATATGTGGACATTTAGAACAAAAATGAGGTTAATATTATATGTATATATATATACAAAGTGATGGCGAATAAAATAAGTGGTATATAAAGTCTGATTTTAATCTTCACAATTTTTTGTAAAAAACTTGAGGTAAATTTTTTTTGATATATTGAGAAACACTTAAACTAAGAAACAGGCTAAACTGGGATGTAAAAATAATGCATTTGAACATTGTAAACATAAGTCGAAATTCGACCATGGCAAAATTTGCATGAACATAGCTTTATCGTTAAATCTGAATTTAGTATCCCTTAGAATTTAGTACACTTAAGAAGGTTAAGAATGTTAGAAATGAATTATTTAGTGTGATTTTAGTCGATCGATTTCCATAGCATTACTATTATATTTTTCATTATTTCATAACATCACTTCTATATTCATTAAAGAAATTTTAAGAGACTGGACGATTTTATGGAATAAACTCGGTATTGAACAATAAAATATATCGCGAGTAGAAAAATACCACACGTGACGTATTCGAATTGATTAAAATATTTTATTAAATTTGATCGAAAGATCTGTGAATTTTGTGACAAGATAGAATATGCGGCCCTAAAACATCCAGTAGACAAGTTTCCAAACCAATCTATCATTTCTAAAAAGAATATAAAATTATCCGGTCTTTTTCTTTTCAAACTTTAAATTCGTTTGATCTCAAGAAGAGAACCAAGATCGTCGTTCCTGTAAAAATGTGTCAAACTGCACAAAAAAAATAAATTATGTGAAATTTGTTAAAATTTTTTTTATATAAGTACATGCAGTTAATGCAAAAAGTCATCAGAATTGCTTTAAACATTTGAAATACCACTTATTTTAGACGTGTTTGTGTCATCACTTTGTGCAACATGGAACAAATTATATTTGTATATTATTAACAACAAACTATTTTTTTAATAGTAAAATAGATAAAAAAAAAAAAAACATATCGTTTGGTTTGAAACCCCTTTTTTAAATGATTTTTGGAATTTGGAAACTTTTAACACACAAAACATACAGAAACATATAAAGAATTAAGCAAAACAATAATACATTTACAAAATAATAATAATATTAAGGAAGCGTATACAAAAAAATATAATGAGGGAGTTGATGTTATTTTTCATATTCTTTAAATTTCCGTTAATATCCGTTTCTGTTTTTCTTTTGTTTAACTACGAATATTTCTAAAGCGTTTGCTCTGCAATTCATTCAGCACAACACAAAATGTCGTTCAAAACCCATACAAATAAGGTACTTTTGTTTTTTCATTTACTTTGTTTTTTGGTTGTAACTTTTTTCCTAAAGGGAGAGGGACAAAAATTATACTACCATTCTTTCATTAAATTGTTGTAAAACTGCTAAAAACCTCAAGCGTTTTTTTTTGTTTTTTTCAATATAATAACATATAATTCTTTATTTTATTTCAACTTTTGCTAAGATATATTATGTATGTATGTATAATTTTTGCTTTATTTATGTTGTTTACAATAAACTTATTCTTTTTTGTAGAATTGGAATATTTTCTGGTTAATGGGGTGGAGGATAAAGTTAATTGTAATTTTTTTTCATTTGGATCGTGTTTAAAATACATATGGATTCGAGATATTTCCCTTCATCTTCGCATTATCAATCAGATCTGATCAGTTTCTTTTTAAAGCTTCTCAAAAGATTTCAGATTTCTTTCGGGTTTGTTTAGTGCAATTGTTTTTTATTGTTGTTGATAAGTTAGCGTTGTTTTAATATTGGTTTTGTTGTTAGCAGGAGATCTGTATTTAACGCCGTCTGCTCGGTTTTTAGTTTGTATTTACAAAGCAGCCACATTGGTATTGCACAAAGGAAGGCAGGATAAAAAAGCAAAAAGGGAAAGAATTTATAGAAAAAAGAGAGGAAAAAAGTAGAAGACCACACGTTATGAACGTGTTTGGTGAGTGACACTATTTTACTGTTTGTGAAATTTATTAATGCACAGATTTGGAAACAATTAAAACAAAAGAATATAAAAATTTTTGGAAAACATGTGAACTTCAAAGCCCCTTAAGGAAATGATGAAATACTTAATAAAGTAATACTTTTAATTGATTAGTAAAAACCTAATTTCTTGCAAGACCGTCACAATCCAAAAAATGGCAAATTAAAGAAAATGCTTTTTAAGATTTCATTTGACATTTAATGCAAAACATAATAGAATTGGGTTTTGGACACGTACATGATATCATTTGAAGTACTACCTTGGTCAAAACAGAATTGTAATTGGGTTCATAGCGGAACACTGTTCAATTAGGGCGCGAACCTTAAGATGAGACAACAAATTTGTAGAAACTGTGGAGCACCTTGCCAGTGTCTAATTCAATGGTTTAATGAAAGAGTGTTCGACCATCTGTAGGATGTGTAAGAACCCTCGTACTGGAATTGAAACGGTGGAGCACGTTCGTTATCCCTAACCAAGTCTACAGCGTCATAATGGATATGGAGAGTATTCTTTGAGGTATGAGATAATGTCGCTGATATACAGTGAAACTGGACATTTTGTCTGATGAAGATCCTCATTGACTATTAATTTTTTTTATTAAATTGTTTTCTATTTAAGTATGCAAAGCCGAGCCGAAAGAAAACGACCGAAAAGGCAAAAAGCCGGGTAATTTGTTCAAAATAATTCATACAATTCAGTTCATTAACAAAAAGAACAGCGCCGGACAGGCTGTTATGTTTAAGCTTTAATATGCTGCCTAGATTTCTTCGAATCTGTACATAAAAAACATTTTGCAACAAGGGACAACATAATGAATATGTTACATTGAGATTTCCATAATGTAACCACCACAAGAATCTCAAACAAAAACAGTTTCTTTCCTAATGAAATCACAATTAAAATCAAATTTATTTAAGAATATCTCATGTTTCCAAAGGAGGCTTTTTAACAGTACCACATCATTCTATTATTCTTATAATTGTGCCGTCGTAATTCCAATCGTTTTTTTAAATTTGAGAAATTCAAGTGATATATTTTCTAATTAAAAAGAGGTCCCAACCGACGACAATGAATAACTTTAAAAATATCATACTTTGTTAATAAAAGAACAAAATAAGAAAAATATACAAATATTAAAAAACAAATTTGTATTATACAACAAAAAGTAATAAAACAAAAACCCTTTAAGCAAACTAAAGCAAAATTTAAAAAATTACAAAAATCCAAGTATGTACTTACGATGGTAAAAGTGGGGGTGGAAGAGCACCGCCAGGTCGGCCACCAGGCAAGGGTGGAGCACCGCCGCCAGGGCGATTGGGTATAGCTGGTGCTGGGCGACCAGAAGCAGGTGGTGGTGGTGGGCCGCGACCACCAACAGCAGGCTGCTATTGGAAAAAAATTCAAATGCCTTTTAAAAAACAATCTTGGAAAATCTTTCGCGTGAACACAAACCTGAGCTGTAGGTGTTGGTTTGCGTGGACCACCAGGGCTGGGGGGTGACAAACGTGGGTTATCCAAACCGCTAGGCAACCAATCATTTTTCACTGGTGGTGGCAATGGAGCCGATACGGTGGCCATGGAAACATCACCTACAAATAGGAAATAATGTTTTTTATACAAGTCATAGAAATATGTTTCGGTATGAAATAGAGATTTGAGACTTCGAACGAATATTTTTTTAATATAGAGCGAAAAACACCAACTTTTCTACACATCCATATTAATTTAGTACAAAAGAAAAATTATCATTCAATAATAATCAAATACATTACGATGTACTCATAGTTTCCGTACTAAAATGATTTTGATTTTAATCGATCAGTTTCATCACATACCGGGTTATCAACTTACCAATAATTCTCAAAGCATCTTTGCAAGCATGATACATGCGCAACATTTCTTCGCGTTTGCTGGCGGCTTCGGCCGATTCCTCCATCATTTGTGACTAAAACAAAGAAGCAAACACATTGATTCATTGGTCCTTTAAAATTTCACGAAAAAATGTCTCCTACTTGATCTCCCGAGGCATATAGATGTGCCAACAATTCACCGTTAATGAAATCCTTGGTATTGTTGATAATCATCATCATTATAGACTTGGGTACCATATCCCGTGTAGTCTTTGTGACAATCTTCATATAGGAATCTACTAAATTGCGTATGGTCTCAACTTGACGCTCCAGTTGAGGATCGGTTGAGGTCTCCACACTGGTCTGCTAAATAAGGGTGAGGTGGGAAATGTCTATGATTAATATTTAAAGACATACGCAAGTTTTCGTTTTGTCATAAGAAAAAATTTAAATAAAAAACAATATTAAATTTGCATTAACAAAAAAAAATAATTTTAAATAAATTCATAATATACAATTTTGACACTTAAAAAGGAAACAATTTAAAAAAATATACAATATAGGAAAGAAGTGTTTGATTTTTGGAAAGTTTAGTTTGGTGGAGAAGCCCACTATCAGTAGAAAATATAGTATTAGTTAAATTAGTTACGATATCATTTACAGAGAAATGTTTGTTAGGAAATAGAAGATTATTTGATTAGTTTTTTGGTTGCCTGAAGAAGAATAATTAGGATCAACAAAAAACGTTGAGCAAATGTTGTTAGCTTGAACACAACTTAAGCCTAAAAGTCAGGTTTAACAATTTATCATCTAGGAAGATTTTGATTAACGAAAACTAATAGATCCAATCTCAAAGAAATTAAATGCATTAATTATTAAATCACTTAAAATTTGGACTCACACACAGTTCAAAAATATTTCGAAACACAAAACAATTTACAATTGAGACGATTTATCGATAGTCCTTTTAAGAACTAACTTACAAATTTAGCCAAGTTAAAGCTTTTTAATAGAATGCATAAGCAGTTCGAAGCCGGCATATATCAGTAGGTGTTCGCCAGAGGGTATAGGAATTATATCGTGCACAGCTTTGTTGTATTCCGAATCGTTATCACATTAGAAAATACCGAATTTTACATTTTTTAAACAAAGAAAACACAAACTGTATGCTTTTCTTAGAAGGATTCTAGATTTCCTGATGATATTTGAAAACATGACTTTCAAGCTTAAAAACTAAAAAAACAAATGGTGTATTTGCAGTTTAAATAACATTGCATATTTTATATACATATTTTCAAGTATGTATTTCATAGTAACATTTTCGAAATACACCAACAGAGTTGCAATTAAATACGAAGAAACCAAAAAAATATAATTCGAATTGTTAGATGAAGAGCCAAATTAAAAGAAAAATTCGGAACAAACCTTGAACCAAAACGGAAACGGAAATAGAACATAAACCAAAGGACATAAATGGGGGAAAAAAGCAAATGCTGGTGGTAATTTTTTATAGCGATAAAAAGGCTATGGAAACTTAACAAAAACGAAATCAAACTTTGAATTCAAATGAAAATCCACATACTTTCTCCTGTTTCGCATTTGTTATAAATATACAATTTCATAGCATTGTATATATTTGAGATATTTTCGTTTGATCGTTTTTTAAACCGTTATGAAATAAAAAGAAACAAAAATACATTAACGAAATTGTTCTGCTAAATCAAAGTGATGGGGAACGGATATGGCAAAAACAAAGACAACCAAAAAAGTACAAACATGAAGATAATAATGTGAGAGAAGAGACACACTCAACAACTAGGACCAATTTTCGTCTAAAGAAAGCCAATACAACCGAAACCGTATTTTGAAATAATTGTAGGTATTTTCTTTCGCTAGTTTTAACTATATTTAATGTGTTCCTCTCGGATGAATATGCAATTATTGAAGAAGAAAAATATCAAAATAAACAAACCTCTCGTCCTTCCTGCGTTGGTAATTTTTTGGTTTTTTTCGTGTCGGTTAAAACATTTTCAATGTTTTTTTTTTATATTTTGTACACACATATTTCGGAGGTAGATTGATGATGGTTGAAACAAAAGATGCAAAAAAATAGTAGTTTTTTAAAAGGTTAAATCAATTATTTTATATAGACTTAAAAATTAAGAGGCTTTCAAAATTGTCTCTAACATAATGTTATTAACAATAAATGGCAAAGTGTATTCTATTTTTAGTTAATGTTGTACAAATAATTGAAACGAGTGATAGGGGCGGGTTTAAAGTTTATATTGTTGTTGTTCTACTAAAGTTGGGGTTAATTTTAAAATTTAAGACATTGTTTTAGGCACTCTTAACATACCACATATGTTTTATTCGTGTCCCAACAGAGAAGGGCAAGGAAATGTGTTGATTTTTGTTAAAAATTATCTATGGATATGTGTGGGTTTAATAACAGTAAAGGAAATATACTTATATAACAACTTTAAAAGAATTTAAAAGAATTGGAGCTAGTCTAGTCCTTTCTAACAATAATTATAAAAGAAATGCCTGGAAAACAACTTCAATGAAGAAACTACATAAACCGGAAGAGTTTAAAAACATGTTTGAAACTTTTATTTGGAATGATAGAAGTTAAGTAACAAATCCAACTCGTTTCATTGCATTGTGTGTTAGCGAATAGAAATGAGACAGCACACTTTGGTGCACTGAAATCAATTTTAAACAACATCCACAATAGAGCTATTTAAATACCAAGATTCATATAAAGGAATATGTATATTTACATATTTGTAACGCTATTTTTTGTTTCCTAGATTTAAAATAAATTCGCACAGACTGACGGCCATGTATCTAACGACATTAACAGTAATGAGATTAATTTGGACGAAATATTTCCTGTAAACTGCTGCTACTATAATTAAAAGTGGCACAAATAGGCAATGATAAAAAGAGTAACACTAATATCCGCATAAACAAATTTGTCAAAAATTTAAGCTTGCCATAATAAAAGGACTAATCTCATATTTTTAAACTCTTCATATATAAAAAATAAATTTAAAAAAAAATGAAAATAAAAGAAAACATCTATTAAAAGCACGTTTATAACGACGATGACAATGAATCAAAGATATTAAAAATTAAATAATACCATGGTAGTTTAAAAAAGACAATGGAATGAATGAAGCACATTCGTAAGATTCAACACTGTAGATGTTTTCTAACATGAAGCGAATGGAACAACATATATAGGCATAATTATTATATGTAAGTATAGGTAGGAGTACGATAAAATATATGTATGTTGTATGTAAGTCTCTATACACATTAGCATGATTAGATTTATTCTATGAGTGAGAATCACGATGTCAATACTTATATATGATTAAGCACAAACTGTTGCGGATTTAATAACATGTTGCTACAGCCAAAAATTCACATGTAAAATAACTTGCGTACTTTGTAGACCTAGTTCAGAAGTTCACAATACCATTTCAAATTTGCCTGTCTTTATTAAACTTATTCTTGAGAGCTTTCTAATGTGCACAGAATTAAAGCATTTTTGTATGATGTCTAAAAATTATCTTTGTTTAAAAAATATGCATTGATGTCAGCTACTTTTATTCGAATTAAGCGAATAATGCATCTCTCAAAATTAGACTAGATAAGAATTGTCGTCGGGTAAAAAAAATTACACATTTTTTGGGAAGTACGTGACAACATAAAACGATTTTGCCTACTTTCAATACTGGTCGCCTATGGTCAAAAAATAAAATAATGTTAAAACATTAATTGAAATCGGTTTATAATTGCGACCCGCACTCTTAATACAAACATAGATGGGCAGACATACATGTCTTAAGCGTTTAATCGTTATTAATCTTAAAGGATCTTTCAGACTGCAAAGCAGTATTTCTAGTGTAAAATCAGATACTTTTGTAAAGAAAATGCGTTTACGTTTAAACGTGTGTTAATCTTAAACCAACCTGTGCTAGAAATAAAAATGGAGATTCTGTTATAAATCAATTGTTGGAATACAAACTTTTCAAAATATGGTGTGTTATTCCTCAACCAAGACTACAAAGTGGCCTAGGCCATTTTACAAGTGCTTACGAAGGGTAATTTATAAAGTATTGAAATTAAGGATTTCATTATAAATCCTTCATAATTTTAATATAATAAAAGGTTATACATCATAAAGCGACTTTTACCTCGTCACCATTTTCCTGAGTTTCTTGTTTTTCGGGGTAGACTCCGGCTCGTAAGAATGAAGCCTTCCACGATTCAACATCTTCAACAGTTTCGCAAGACAATTCAAGTTGTTTGTAGTCCTAAAAAAAAGTATAAAACATACGTATTTATAAATCGAATAAATTAATAATTTTTTTCTTCATACTCGTATAAAATTAAAATCAAGCTTACCTTGTAAACGTTACGTCCATCGGGACTGAACAATGCAAATGTTACACGTCTTGACATGGACATGAAGCCCTGTTCAATGTCTCGTAATTTCAAACCGTCCAATGGCAACATGAATTTCTTTTCCTTTTCATCCTCGTCCTTGTACCATGAGATGCTCTCCGAGGTTAAAACAAACCAGTATGGACGTGAACCACCTTAAATAAATTGGTGGATACCAAAAAATAAAACAAAAAAAAACGAAAAATAGACGATCAATTCAAACATTTGCCCCAGAATGATGCTATTTGCGCTTTATTTGCTGTTGACATTTTCAAATACAATAATGATTTCTAAATGATGTTGTGCTAAAGAAAACAATATAAATGAAGCAAATCAAAACCTAATAAGCAAATATAAAGAGAAAAGAAATGCTGTACAATTGGTGGGAAACAGCCGTAGATACATCTCGGCTAGATAATTTTGAAGTCATGTTGAGGGAACAAACACAGGCAAACTCTTAACATACAAATAGACAGCTCTATTCACTGTACGAGTGAGAATTGAATCGATCAAAAAAATTTGCAGTGATGTATTTTCAAAAGAAAAGTGAAATGTCTGCCTCTTTACTTATTAACTTAACAGTGACAATTGTGCAAAAACTTTGAAAACGAAGCTAGACGGCTCTTGGTACCGAATTCGTATCTGATTCGTATTTTGACCTGTCTTCTCCTTATAAACACTTAGGAAGTTTAAGATATTAAGTCAAATGTTTTATTTTAACCCTCTAAATTCAATTATTTACTGATATTGCATTGTGTTCTTAACTTGGCCAAAGTTTCTATTTTAATTATTTCTGAACTTAAACCTCTCAAACGCTCAAAGTTATTTATTTTTATATAGAAAAATATGAAAAATGTGTAGAATTTAGAAACAAACAAAAATAAATGTTTCAACCGATGGTTTGTGTGATTTAAAGGCATCTCATGATAAAGTTTTATTTGATATTGAAATAGCCTACGTATAAAAAAGTACAAGTTTATTCAATAAATAAAAATTATTACCTCCTCCCAGGTAGAAATGACGTAATTAATAACGAAAGAAATATCAAAACTATATTTTCGTTGAAAGGTACGGACATTTGTACTACATATTGGTCTGAGTTAATTTGAATGAATAAAGGATGTGCGCTACATGGTGTAAGAGTTGATCAACAATTGATCGACGTTTTGTTTTTTTAACGTTTAAAAAAAAAAACACAATTTGACAAAAAATTTAAAAGAAAATAATGTATATGGCAAATGTTGGTGCAAAATGTAGTAGGTGTAACAATGTTCTAGCCTTTAATAAATAAAGTGAGATCAGCGATAAAATACAAAGTTTTAAAAAAGAAAATCTTTTGTAAATATTTTATTCGTATATATGCAATTGTTAACGACGTATACAGAAAATAAGTCAATATGCTAAAATTCCAAACTATTTCCAGTCTGTTGTTAAAAAACTATTCGCATTGCCAGTAGGACACAGAAGGATTAAATACAATAATGTCTAGCCCAAAACTGATAGTGAAGAAAGCACGCACAAGATCGAACAGATTAAAAAAATTCTATGGAGGCCAAAACTATTCTAAGTGATAGAGGGCGAAGGCCAGTTGATTCAGGTTAGATGGCGCAAGAACCAATATATACTAATAATATTTGACTAAAAGAATCTCAAACTTGTAGTTGGGATTTCAGGGTCCCTTTTTAATCAGGGCAGATCTTCAGTAGAATGTGTGATGACAAATATGGGCACGTTTCTTGTCTCTGTCGAATTATAGTGCCACAGACAGAAGTGGTAAGTGCAAGGATTATATAGTGCACAGCTCACTGATATAAGAAAAATTAATGGAATGTTAAGCATATAAAGTGTGGATCGCCGTGGTATGATTATTAGCACCCACAATACACATACTAGTCAACTTCGGGTAGGCACATCTAACAATTTTTTTGCGGCGGGTTTCTTCCTCTTAAATGAAAAAGACTTTGCAAGTGAATATCCATCGCTATCAAAATCGTTAACCTTTCGGAGCCGGCGCTTAACAAGAGGTCCCGGTCATTGGGTAAAAGAATTATATCGTGCACAGCTTCCTAATTTGAAATATGTTTTTCCTTGTTCCTTAATTGGGATGTTGAGGGACTTTAGTAAATAAGTATGTGAGGGATTAAGTGAAGTAAGGGGATATGTCAAAGATTTTACAGCCTGATCTTTGTGATATCCGTCGATTTGGATGTACTAAAAATTATCAGACACATGAGATGACTGAGGTAACAGCGATACGGGTATATACTAAATTAAACGTTTGTAAATCAACTAAACTTTTCTTCCTTATTGTCCGTATGTGATTCTTCAAGTTTTCTTTTTTCTTCAATCATTTTAGTCTATTGATTTTAAATGGAATCACAGCGGATTCAAAAAACAACAACGCTAAAAACAACCTAAACAAATGTCTGCAATCAAAAACATAAAGGCATGTTTTGATACGGAACGTATCTGCAGTTCGTCTACCTTCTTTTCAACTGAATTAATACAAATATATGACAGAGGTTTTTATATATTTCTTCAAATACGCGCATGCGTGATCGTTAAAAATTATATGTTAAATCTTTATGTAGAAGGAACTCAATGAACAATTATTTGAATTTTAAAAAGTGGACCATTTTTTGAATTTGAATCGAGGGTAAAAAAGTACTTCTGATTTTTTTAAATTTCTGGTTTTATTGCAAAAGTTTAACCTTTTTGTTTCATAAAGGAACAGCTTCCGATGCGTTTTCGCTTCACCTAATAGGCTGAGATTGTTTGGCAGGGGATGAAGAATTGTATCGAAAATGTGTTTTCAGATGAAGCTCATTTTTTATCACGGTGGCTATATCAATAATAGCATATGGGGTTCACACAACCCATACGGGACTACTGAGAAGCCAACGAGTCACTGTTTGGTGTGGATTTTGGGCTGGCGGCATAATTGGGCCATTTTTCTTCAAAAATGAGCAAGGAGCCGCTGTTACCGTCAATGGCGAGCGTGACCGCGTCATGCTTAATGAATTTTTGTTTCCAAAAATTCAAGAGAATTACATGGACCACACATGGTTTCAACAAGACGAGGCCACATGTCACACAGCCAACGCAACCATCAATATTTTACACACTGTTTTTAAAAATCGAATAACCTGCCAAATTTGTGATGTCAATTGGACGCCTTGGAGCTGTGAACCCTTTGGATTATCTTGTCTGGGGAGCCAGTAAGGATAAATGTTACGCAACGCATCCAAAGACAATTGAAGCGTTTAAATATTAAATCGAAGTTGCCATAAATATTAAATCGAAGAGATCCGACCAAACAATCGAAAATGTTCTGAATATTAAGTTGATCGAATGAGGTACTACCGAGCCAGTTGTGGTAGTCATATGAATGATATTGTGTTCCATTATTTAATTATGATGTTCAACCTTTCCAATTAAGCCAGAAATTTGAAAATATTATCAGTATCTTTTTGTTTACAGCCGATACAAATTTTAAATGTTAAATCGTCTACCCTATATTTACGTTTCATTTATATCACACTTAAATTGGAAATTGAAACACACATTCTACGGATCTTTTGAGAAAAGAACAACTTTGTTAACTCTAAAAAGATAACCCACTTTTAAACATTCAAAAGATTGAAGCCTTGTTTTGAGAGTCCTTAACGGAGTCGAAATAAAAAAATAAAACGACTTAAAAAATAAACAATTATTAATAGCCTACTGAATAACACATTGAAAAAAGGATTATTTAAACGTAAATCAAACAAAAAATATGAATGAAAAACGTCGCTTAACCAACATTTTTCAAAATTTGTTTTTATAATAAGATTCTTGAGACGTAGGTTATCATTCTAGGTTTAAAAAAAGATTGAATTTCATTTAGCCATAGTAAATTAATTTAAGAAATTGCAGGTAACATGCAATTTCTCAAATTGTAACAATGGCCGTCACATTTTTGCTCTTAGAATGATGCAAAATCAGAATGAAAAATTCTGAAATAAATGAAGTTAGCCGTCAAAACAAAGTGGATTAGTAATAAATCTTGGCATGATCAGCATTAAATTTTAAAAATGATTAAATACACAGCATTATTTTCTCCATACATTTTGCGAACAAACAAAAATAAAAAGAAAATTAACCAAATAATGGACGAAAAAGGAAAATGACACAAACATACACACGACAGAAGTGGTAGGCATGCTGGTAAAACATATTCAAAAACAAACAAAATATTTAAAATGCAATGATCGACTTAAAAAACACACAAATGTTAAAAACTAACAAAACAAAATCAAATTAAAAAATTAAGAGAGAGAGCGTATTTTTGATACGAACCAAGAGCGCGAGGAAAATAAAACATCAAAGCTACAAAAAATGAATAAAAAACAAAAAGTTTTGTAAAACAATACAAGACGAAAAAATGAGGAGAAATCATAAAATAAACGGGAATGGTAAAGTACACAAAGAAAAAAACAAAACTAAGTCGCTTATACGATCTTATCATGCAGTTAGAAAACTCAAAAAGAAAACTCTTAACTTGAATTCGACTTAAACTCAAATCACGGCCATAAAAAACTGGAAAAAATCTCGATGATCTGTAGGCCCTAATCACAATTGAATTTTTGTTGTTCGTAGTAATGGTTATTGTGTTGTAGTAGAAAATTGTAATACTAACCTTTCATAATGCCCAAGTTCTGAATGACCATGTGACCCTTTCGAATCACTTGGTTGCCAAGCTGACGTGTACCAGTTTTATTAGCATTTTCAGATTTGTTTTGAGCACTGGTTGTTAAAGAAAAATAAAATAAAGTACTCATTAACATTTAAAAGAGATTCCCCAAATAATTCAAACCTACTTGGCAAAACCAATGAAATCTTCGTGATTGGTATTCATATAGGCCAATTCGAAATCAATCAATAACAAGATTTGTTCTTTGCACATCTGTTCACGTTCTCGTATGTGTGTGGTAATGATACGCTCGGTTTCTTCGCGTAAACGAGGATAACGTGACATCTGCAAAATGGAGTATTTTATTTTAGAAACTACCTCTAAATAGATATGCAATGCCATGGTACTTACTTTGTCGGTGCATAAACGCACTACTGCTGACAATTCCTGTACGACTAGATCGGTACATTTGATGACGGGTTCTTTTAATTGTGCAATTTGACGTTTGACAATGGCCTCGAAAGCCATATCGGGCGTGAAGAGACCTACACGAATACCATGGATATTGCGGATAGCAAACGAGATTTCTCGGCGTAACTCCTTTTCGTCACAGGCCATTTTGACAATTTCAAAGCGTAAGCTAAAGTTGAAACAGAAATAACTTAGTAATAAGTTTCGACTATGAAAACAAACAGACAACTTCCTACCGTTCATGGAATATGCGATTTATTTTAGCACCTCCAGACAATTCATTGGTGTTGACCAAAGCGGAGCCAGAACCTTCAATAGTACGTTCAAAATCTGATTGTAACTGTTGAATCATTCTACAAAAATATGAAAGATACACAGTGGCATGAGAAAAACTTCCAATGTATTCTACTGTTGGACTTACTGTAACATAGCTTTTGTTTTAATACTTGTATCGCCCGGTTGGAAATGTTTGAATTCCGCAACGTCTTTTTCCAAGGCCAACATTTGTTTTTGCAATTTATCCCTCAGGCCAGGCAATGTGTCTCGAATGTGATTTGTCAATTGTTGATTAAGCACGCGTTGCAAATATGGTGTACCCAAACGATCAGCAATGTGACGATACGATGGATGACTTAAGAAGAATTTACGTTCGGCGGACAATGCCATATGGATATCTTTGCGTCCGTCAATGTCTTTCTGAGAACGATTCACCACACCAATATAGCCGCGACGCAAGGGCAGTAATTTATTTTCAAGAATATCGCGGGCATCTGTGCCTTCGTCCATCAAATCAAGCTTCGTAATGACACCAATGGTACGTATACCCTGAGGATCCACTTCTTTGGCCAATTTCAAAGCATCCGAATTGGCCAAATCTGTATTGGCCGGAGTGACAGCCAATATCAAACATGTCTCTTTGCGTATGAACTGCAGGATCATGCCACGAATCTGTTGCTCAATATCAACGGGCTGATCACCAATGGCCACCTTGGTCAAACCGGGCAAATCGATCAGCGTCAAATTGAGGACATGTGGAGAGTGAACTCGCAAATTAATTGGAATATTGGAAATACCCTTGTTACTGCCCGTAACGCGGTCTGTCTCATCTTCGATCTCCTTGCGAATCTCATCGAAACTTGTAAACTTTTTGCCTTTGCAATGCAAAAATTCACCATATTCTAAAGAAAATCGAATAGGAAACAAAAATATAAGTAAACACGATATTTTATAAAAAAAGGTATTATCCAAACATACCTGTGATTCCATTGATCAGCTGTAAAATCAAAGGACGTCTGGTAACGATGCCTGAACCACGAGGCAAAAAATCTCTGTTAAGAAGGGAAATTTGTTAAATTAATAAAAGCAAAATATTTAAGGTATACAACAAATAGGCTAATACATAACCAATGTCGAATATCAAGAGGCACATCGAAGGCTAGGATTTATTGGAATGCAAACTTCTCAGTTGATTCTTTTGAGTTGAAACACTATGCGCCTTAAATGTTTTTATTATAAGAAGGAAAAGTCGGTGATTAGGAGGATTAAACCCCAAAATTTTGTCCAGAGTCTTAAGCAGATCATTTGTAATTCCGCTAAGAAAAGGCCAGAAGTATTCGTAAATTTTTAGAAGAAAAGGGACAACATTTCCCGAATTTACCCAGAGGAAACTCCAACTTCCCGTGCATAAAAAGGTTTTACCACATATGGCGTCTGATCCAATTACCTCTTACTGCTGCATCTATACCTATATCAAATATTATCTTTTATGTTTTTGGACTATATCAGATCTGGCCGTATTTTTAATTTAGCATTTCACATATATGATAATCCTAAAATATGGAGGGGAAGCACTACAAATCTAGCATGAAAGTAAAAATGGAGGTGATGATGACTAGCTTTCAACCCCTAATGAGCAGATATAAATAATTTGTTTGTGGTTCGCATAGTGACAACTTTTTATTTCTGATGTTCTGTGTTGGCGAAACAGTGCATTGGTTTATTGGTAAGGATGTTTTTTGCTCAAGCTCAGTGTCATATTTTTTCTAATTATATTTTATTTGTGGATTACTAACACTTGAAAAACCTTTTAGCTTTATCAGTTGAAAAATGAAATCTTAGCTAAGTTTTCAATTTACCCCCTTGAACGAAAGCATGGATTTATGCTCACATAATATTTTGAAGTTATATCCGACATCAGATGTATATATGCTTAACCTTTCGTTTAGCATAATGTTTATTACATATTTTTATAAAAAAAATATTAAGTTGTCATTTAATTGGAGTTTATTTATACCGGCTGTTGATTCATATTCAGTAGCTGTAGCCATCGGTTGGCAAAGTCGTTTGTGAAGGGGTTTCTTTGGGATCAATCGTAAAAATAAACTTGACAATCGCCCGAGTATAGTGGTCGGTTCTAAACTTTTTTCGATAGCGAAATAAGAGCTCACATTTATTTGTTATTGTAAATTACCACATTTTTTTTTGCATTTCTGTCAAACAGTCGGAACTTTGAAACGGTAGGACCCTCTGGGTTTCGTTTAGGTAATTTTGGAAAGGTAAAAGGTTGGGCTTTCTTTTAAGAGAAAAATACCGACCACTGGTTCAGAACTTAGCAACCCTCCGACCACCAATCCGAAAAATTTCAAACAGCTGCCATTTTGCCAATTGCATTTTCGGGCATCGTCGTAGATGGCAAATTTTCATGAAATGAGGCAAGGATTACGCTGGTGAAATATGACAGTCATGAATGAATCACCTAGTATAGCGCGCATTTCCATAACGACGTATTTAAGTAACCTGAAGACTTCTGAAGGGAACCTACTACGCACCTAACTTCTCTAAAAATCTATTTAATATTACTTTCTTTGAAAGCGGTGGAAAACGGTTTGAATTAAAAATGGGCCATTTTGGTCGAGATACAAATGTTTCCGTCGCGGGGCCTGAGTCAACCTTTGGGAAAATCACTATATTGGAGGTTTTTTTTTTTTGGTTAAATGTATGTTTATCACTACTATCATCCCCAATCGTTAACGTTATTTACACATTGTTATATTTGGTCAGGCAATATTTGTAAGATACATTACGATGTAATTGGACAAGGGGGCTTAGCACCGCCACGGAACCCTGAAATTAAAAAAATAATAGTATTGTTGTGATTAGGATTTGATAAGCCATAAATTTTGAGAATGTTTATAGAAAAAGCATTGCTTTACCCGATTCTAAAAAATTGGAAAAATAATTTTTTGTAGTCATTTTAGTTCTTAGCCTGGCTTATACTCGATAGTTATCCAGGATAAGTACTAAAATGGCTACATAAAAATTAATTCTACTACTTTTTAATTTTTTTTTTGAGTGCTGGTACTTCTGTTCTATTCCTTAGGCACTAACAGAATGAAGACTTTTTGTTAATGACTTAACTTCTTCATATTTATTGAGCCTTAACCAAAAAAAACTCTAATATCTCATCAACCATAAGACGATGATATTTGGAATATATGATGGTGTCATTCATGGAAACTCATCTTGGAAGAAAAGAGGGCGGTGCCGCGTCCTTTAGAAAATCGCATTTACAGCCAAAGTAATGGACCGATCGTTATATAATTTTTACAGAATGAGTATAATGTTGAGCATTTTAATATATTTACTAAATTGGACATAAGGGCGTGACCCGCCCATAAAACCCTGAATTTTGAAAGGCTATATCTCGTAAAATAATACCGATATGACGAAAGTAATTTGTGTATATGATGTTGGTATACATATAACGAATCACATCCTGATAGAAAAGTGGTCGGTCCCTTGGCCACTTGACAAAATTTTCAAATTGAACCGTAAGCCACGATAAAGTTGTTTTACGACCCGTGAGATAGAAAATCTTTTTAAAAATACTTCCTTTAATAAAATTTGTAGAGGAAAGAAAAAAGAAGATGACGCTCTTCTCATCAATCAATTGGAAGGTAGCCTACCGCCCAGTAGTGAGAGGGTATACAAATGTTTGTTTTTTAAAGAAGTATTGGATAAATAACCAATTTAGTCATTACTCTATCATTGATGGAAAGTAAAAATTAATGTGTTTCCTATTTAAAGTGTAAAGCTGACTTCAGTCTCTCTCAAATTCTTTGTGACAGGTGCACTTCGCGTTGCCAATTAGTTAAAAGCTAATTGAAATTTTATGTTGGGCATTAAAGCGCTACTAATCCCATTTAGAGCTTATCGCAAAACAGAATGGAACATATTCCGATTGGCACTTAACACTTCAAAACTACTCCAGTAAAGAATAACTTCATTTCCGTTTTAAGTGTTTACTCTTCTGCTGATATCAGATGATGTTTTTTAACCTCTCTTGGAAAAGCTTATCACTAGACTGCTATATAAAGAAATTAAATTGTATATCATTTGTTTGGAAAGAGACTAGGGGCTACGCAAAAAATAATAGCAAAACGTTTTTATAAATAAATAGTAGTATGTGTTAATTCCTCTTGCATATCTAGGCTAATGTGAATAGTTTAATTATGTTTTTTTTTGGAGGCGATAAGATAAGAAATGTTCCAAAAAGTCTTGTACGAGTAATCAAAATAAAAGCGAGAACTTATTGTGAAATAGTTGTCTTTAAATTCAAGTTTTTATTGATACCTATGGAGTTAGCCAATTTCTCTTATGGCTTGAACAGGCGGGTTAAAGAAAGAAAAAGATAATATAGGCTGGTCCAACCATAATGCACGATGATAATTGTGAGTCACACTTTAATGTCAAGTTTTTTGTCCAACTTAATTTGACATTTCTTTCAGTTTCAGTGTTTGCCAAATTTAACTATGGAATGGTAGGTACACAATTGAGTAGCGCATTAAGATTATTGAAGCTTTTACAAAAATGGGCGTGCAAATCAATATGCTTTTCATGATGTTTTTGGTCAGCGTTATCGACCAAATGAAATGTGAAAACATCCACCAGTTCCTTCTGTCATCGGGCCGTAGTTCTTCGAACATCAGGTTGGCCAAACAGGTACCGTGAATGGTGTTTGCTATCGCGAGGTGATATCTGACTTCTTGTGGCCAGAAATTGAGGATATGGACCTAGAATATATGTGGTTTCAACAGGATGTTGCCACTTGCACACATCCTGGTAAAGAATGGCTCTTTTGCGCGAGAAATTCAATTTAAATGACAAAGTGTACGTCAACATGCCAATAACAATTCAAGAGCTAAAGGATGAGAGTCATTGAAAATGTGCATAATCGGATAGAAGTATATCACCGAAACCTTGGCAAGCATTTGGCTGATATTTAGTTTTTCACATAATTGCCATAGATCCATCTATCATAGAAATATTAAGATAATTCTCTGAAAACTTGTTGTTTTTTTATTTGCAATAAATATCTCGCGTTTTAGTTAGACCACTCTTTACTTCATTTATTTATTAATTTAGATTTATTTTGCAAATAAATTGATAAAATACATATTTTCAGAGGCGCGGGGCACAAAGGCGCCTGCCGTAGCAAAATTGGCAAAATAAATATTTAAATATATTATTTTAAACTAAGTTATCAAGATATGTATAAGTACTTAGTAGGGACATAAATACTGTTACAACATTTAACACACCCATTTCAATAGTAGAACTGAACAAACCCCGTTAATGTCATAAGGGTTTTGAAAGCTTACCTCAATAGCGTTAGTCTGTAACGGGATTTTAAAATTGTTTCAACTTTCATCATGGAATGGTCAGGTAATGAGAACCGTATCGCTGTAATAGCGCTTTTCAAGTGTGAAATGAAAAAAAGCGATATTTTAAAAACGCTCCGGCCACTAGGGATTAGCCGCATGTTCGTCTACCGATGCATAAAACTGTTTGAGGAGACTGGAGATGTAAAAGACAGCCACCGGTCGGGCCGCCCACGCTATGTTCGAACACCGCATGTCATCAAAGCCGTTAAATCAAGAATTCACAGAAATCCGCTCCGAAAACAGAAAATCATGGCCCGTGAGATGAATATTACGCAAAAGTCCATAAGTCGAATCATTTAAAAAAGACTTGGGACTTAAGGCTTTCAAACGACGTACCGGACATTTATTGACTGCAGCTTAAAAAAATAGGATTGAAAAATGCAAACGTCTTTTTGTGAAGCACGCTGATAACTTGCAAAGAAAAATTTTGTTCACCGATGAAACAAATTTTACCGTTCAGGAGAAATTTAACAAGCCAAATGATAGAGTGTATGCGCGGTCATCTAAGGAAGCATCTGAACTGATCCCAAGGGTGGAAAAGGGTCATCACCCAGCTTCAGTCATGGTGTGGTGGGGTGTATCTTACGATGGGGTCACTGACCTGCATTTCTGCGAACAAGGAGTCAAAACATAGGCCAAAGTTTACCAAGAAACCGTTTTGGAAGCTGTTGTGAAGCCTCTTAACAATTCCCTGTTCCAAAACCAGCCATGGACTTTCCAGCAGGATTCTGCGCCGGCCCATAAGGCTAAAACGTTCCAGGCCTGGCTTCGAAACAATTTGCCAGCGTTCATTTCCTTTGAAGAATGGCCCTCAGGCAGTCCAGATTTGAACTCATTGGATTACAAATTGTGGACGGTGTTAGTGGACAAGGTTTGTCACAAAATATACATTGGATTTCTTAAGACTGCTTTGGTTCGAGCTGTGGCCAATTTTCCAATGGACGAGGTTCGTGCAGCTATTAACGAGTGGCCAGTGCGACTTAGTCGTGTGTAAAGGCAAAAGGTGGACATTTCGTATAAGAAGATTCTTTTTGGATACAATATACATCAATACAATATATATTAAAAAATATTTGGTCCAAAAACATTCAGTACTTTTTTTTTACAGCATAAAACGGGTGTAACAGTATTTATGTCCCTACTAAGTATAATTAATCTGGTTAATATCATTAACTCCAGTCTAGACCTCATTTATATTGTGGATATTAAGACTATTGTTGATCTTTGGCAGCATCAGGTTGGTAGTGCAGTCCAACATATTTTCAAAAGGCTCATCCAGTTGAGAATGAGCACATTCAGCACTCTTTACATAAATTCTCCCGTTTGTTTGAATTGTCAATCAAATAATATCGGAAAATTATTGTCGTTCTGAAAAAAATTTGTTACAAAATTGTACTCGTATTGAGTTTTTCAAATAATTTCAAGCAGTTATTGTGTCGTTTTTTTTTTTTAATTTTATTAAGATCAAACACGCAATAATGTAGATTACTTCATATGTATGTATTTAGATTCCAGCATATATAAATATAAAGTTTCAATAAGTTTATTTGCGCAATATTTATGTGTTCTTAGGAGACTTTTTTATAGAAACAAATTTCAAATGAATCATCTTACAGTTGCGGTTTATCGATACGAGTGTTTTTTGTGTTTGAGACAATGAACGAAAAATAGATATCATGATCAATTAAATAAAACGTGCATCTCTCATCTTTTAAAATATAATTTCAAAACGAGTGTTTTTTTTAGAAACCTACTAAAAAAGAAAATCAAAAAAAGCTTAGCGAATCTCATCTTTAAAAACATATACTTCAAAACGAGTGTTTTTGTTCGAATAGTGTTTTTGTTCGAAAAGAAAGAAACAAAATTAGAAAATCTAAGAGGATTTTTTTTCATAGGGATACCACTAGCTGTACTCTAATTCCCTATACGTGTATGCTAACAAATTACGGGGTTCGTAAATAAATAGAAACATTTTAAAAACTTTCCGTGCAAAAAATATTGATCTTTGAAATTTAAGTTAATAACTTTAAAAGACTTAAAAAGACAACAGTCAAATTATCCGGGTTCTTTATAAATTTGTAATGGCTAAAGTTTAACAATAATCCAACCTTAGTCATGGTTTAGATAAAAAAAACGTATACAGGTTGTTCAATTTTCTTTATGATGACTTTGATAAGGTTCGTCAAAATTTAATCAAAACTAATTTGGCTGACGCCGTAAAAGCAAAATTACTTTTCGTTTTGTTTTAGACACCAAATTTGTACTGAAAACAAATACAAACTGGGTCATTAACATTACACCATACCAAGCAAGCCACCAACACCATATACGACTCTATAAAAATGACGTATACGCTAGACACTTAATGCCTTTAATGGATGACTTTTAGTAAAACAGTTGTAAAACGTTGCGATTACAAATGTTATAGTTTCTTTCCATGCGGCATTCGAAGGAAATCCATTGAAAAATGAAACTTTTTGAAGTACATTGAGGCCCACAATCGGCTGTCAATGAATGGTTGGTTGTTAGCGTTTGGTCTGCCTTCCAATCGTGTTGGATGTACTTGTTGGGTACACATTCGTCGACTTACGAGTACCGACAATTTGATATTTCCAAATGCATTCGCACTGTTCGTGTTAATGGGGATGGGGTTGTTTTAAGGCAAGTGTTTTTTTTTGGATTTGGCTTATTCTTGGCTTTTTTACGTAACTTTGAAAGAAAGCCTTTTCCCTTTCAGTGGGTTCTACACATTTTTGTGGAATTACGGAAAAGAATTAAATAAATGAAAATGAGATTTTGCTGTTATGTTAATTGTGATGATGTAAATTATTAATTTTAACCACTTTACAAGTTCTCATACATACATACATTTATGTAGATATGAGTGTTTTGTAGATTTGAATCACACTTTCGTGATTACACAGTATTTAAATGAAATTGATTTGATGGCATTTGTGAATAATAAAACAAAACGCCGTCACTGTTGATTTTGTACCAAACTATTAGTCCTCTATTGACCACAGCAAATCTCAGCCAGCCTGGAAGAAAACTCTAAAATTGTTTTAGCAAAGTAAACCTTATCCCAAAATACTATTTGGATATATGCCTATGTTTTTGATGTAATAAAACTCGAAAGCATTATTAACCAAACACGAGTGATTAGGTAATAAATAAAACACGCACATGGTGTCGCTATTAACTAAAGGTGTTGCTTATGACAGTTATGACAACAAATTATAAGAACTTTCCAATTATTTTGATTGAACATTCATTAAATATTAAACATCAATAACAATTACCCACCCTCCGATTTTACGACCGCCGGTCCTATCCAACTGATCGAACCGAAGCGCTGCTACAGCAACCCACTTCTTCTATAAAAAGAAGTTCAGAACTTTTTTTTACAATTTGTTATTTCGAATTTAATCAAGAGTGTGAAAAATCAAGAAAACCAAAGACGATAAATAGAAAATTGGGCAATGTACTTCTTCTTTGCAGTAATATAGAAAAACAGCACTCAGTTACGCACAAGTTCTCAGTTTATTTATCCACTAAGGTTTGATCACAATCAGAAGAATTAGAAAAAGGAAAAGTTGAAACACAGAAAACACAAATTTGCAAACTTGAAATACAAAAAACAGCTCTTCCAAAATTGTTGTGTTCCTCAAATGCTCGTAAAAGCTCAACCATCTTCTACAGTTTACCGTCTTTTCTCAAAACCAAAAACTTTAAGGCAGGGCTTCCAACTTAAGACGTTTGTAAAATGTTCTCCATTTTTTCTGCCATAATAGTTTAATATTCAAAATATTTTAAATGCGTTTTGAGAAAGATTGTTTTTTTTAACAAAAGAAATAAAACAATGTAGATTTAAATTTCTGGGTTTTCTCAAAATTGCGAAGAGAACAGAGCCGACCCAACGTTTTCGAAAGTGAAAGGCCGTTGAGCGATCGTAATTTACTCAAATAAGCGATAAGTGGGCCGCCGGGTTGTGATGGAAGTTAAACGGCTAGCATGTCAACCTGGGTAAGAACATCTTACAGTTTTTCAGCGGCGGGTATCACATCGTAAATGCCGGTGACTTTACGAGTAAGAGATTTATCTCTACGCCATGTAAAAACGTCTCTATAAAATTAAATAGCCATTCGGAGCCGGCGTTAACACTAGGTCCCAGTCAATAAGTATAAGAATGGAAAAGTTTTCTTTGTACCTTAATGGGATGTTGTAAGACTGAAGAAAGTGAGCAATAGGCGACAGCGGTTAAAGATTTGAAGCATTGTATTGTTTTCAACAAAAGTTCATAACTGTTCTGACTATATAAGTAATCGCAAATGATTCACACGATTTACATAGTCAAGAAATTTCTTTTAAAGTTCCCCTGGAGTGAGGTAGTTTAAGCCAAAGTGGGCTCTTTCGGGTTTTAGTGACACAAAGTTGTTTTTCATGTTTTTCTGATCATCTTTTAGAAAATTATACTCACCAGATAATTAATTTTAAAATTAATGTGGCACATTAAACAATAAAATGTTCAATCAAAACATTTCTATAAAATAAAAAGTACTCTGACCCACGAAAAACCCTATGTGGCTACGCCTTGGCTTCGTTGGCAGTGCTTCCAGTAGGGAGTTTGATGTATTTTTTGTTTGGAAGACTGTCCAATTTGCCGGGCTTTTATATCGGCAATAGCATCTCGAATGATGGTCTTTTGAAAGACCAAGAGTAAATCAAGGACATGACGTAGCCTCAGTGAAAATATTCAGGGGACGTCAGGTAGTATGACCGCGGAGTCCAATTAATAAACGTTTGCTTTGTTGACAATTTGTTTTTCCTGCACAACTTTGAGCTCTGTTGGAACCACAGCTCGATATTGGCACAAATCCAACCCCAGAATAAGGCAATGACCAATAAGGCTGATCGGCGTCGAATTGGCGTTTTTTGGCGCAAACCTCTGCCTGGTTGTTGGCTTTAGAACCAAGAGAGAGTATCTAAGATTAATTTCTTGCGGGGACAACAAATTGACAGCATTAAAGCTATGATAACGACCGACCTTACGTATTCACAACTGAACTGGAAATTTTGTTTAGTTTGAAACGTAAAACAACGCATTAAAAATGATTTATGCAACCGAATATTTTGACAATTGATATTTCAATTATAACTAAAATAATAATTCTCTTGTCACTCTTTATCTGATTTCACTACTATTTAAAACTGGCACCTCTTATTACACATCTACTTTTTCATCCCACTGACCCATTTTATTTTTGGACATTTACGGGTTAAGAAGGTTCGCAGTTCATTATACTTTGGATAAAACAATGGAATGTATTTTTAGTATGTCAACTACTCATACTTAATTAAGTTATGGTTTATTTATAATTTATCGTCAAATCGTATTCAGCTATTTGGAAAATTATGTCATTTTATTTGGTAAAACGAATGTGTCAAGCACGATTGTACGCATACACAAATTATTTGGGTGGATAGTGCAGAAACTTTGGCACAGTGTTAAATATACTGTGCAGAAGGTACATATATACGGTGCGGAAGGAAAGTTGGAACTTTAAAGTAGAACAAAAATATGTTGTGCCTTGAGAACATTTACACCATTCACAGTAACAGCCTGACCGACCTCATTTTGGAAAAACTATGGCCCAATGATATCGCCAGCCCATAAACCACACCAAACAGTCACTTTTTGTGTTTCTCCGACAATCACTCTTGGACTATCATACGCCCAAAGGCGGCAATTATGCTTATTGACGAATCCACAGATGTGAAAATGTTCCTCAAGACTGAAGATGATGAAAATTGATTTACATTTTTATAATAAGCCTGTATAACTGGTTCAAATTAAGTTAGTCTAGAATTGAGAAGTATCAAGAGAAATGCACAAAAAAAACTTGACGTTTGGGCGTGGTTCACATTCAACATCGGCCCTTAAAATTAAACCGCCCCTAAGAAAATATCATAAATTGTGTAGATGCCTGTTCTGCCATAAAAGACGGTTGAAAAAGTGGAGGAGTACTAGCTTTACGATTTGGCAGAGTTTTTCTCTTTCTAAGGCTAGTTTTGTCAACGTTATGTAGATGGATCTACCGCTAGTCAAAATTTAAGATTGACGCGAGCTCAAGTATTTCTGGCCTAAACAAACACTGCGATGCTCATCGCATATTAGCTAAAAATATAGGCATGGAATAGCCATGAATCAGCTTTGAATACAAAGAAAGAGTTCACAGCTTCTGCTTACTACTTTCAACATCCCGTTAAACAGCAAACGTGGAGTTACTCTGACAAGATGCATTTTTATACGATTTAGTGCCCCCAAATGCTGAAATCTGTTGACATCGCGGATAGTTTGACGGTTCTAACTGTAAAATGTAGTATAAGATAAGATTGCAGTAGGAAGTACATCTTGACCAACGGTAACAATGTTAAGAAATTAATTGATTTCCCCCAAAAATTTGTCTTTTCTTTGATAGATTAGGTAGTTCCTGCTCTCTGAAGTAGAGAAATGATTAGAAATCATTATTTAGAAAGCATTTTTATTGGATAATATGAAGTACTTATTAAATGAAGCCTAAGGATGAGACATTGCGATCATGCCCTTTTATAAAAGCGACATAAGAATGTTACCAGCGCAAAGACTTTCTGTATCGTTTTTTGGAGGTCTTTAATACTATAATAAATAAAAGTTTCACAATATATTTTGTTGCATTTGTCATTGTTGTAATCCGTACTAAATTAGGGTGATACATCTTGAGGTATTTTTTCAGAACAAAAAAATTTTAAAAAATCAAGTGTGGCTATCATCATTTTTGAAAAAATATGCACCGAAGATTCCACCAGCTTATAAACCGCACCAAACGTGGTTTTCTCTGGGTATAATGTCACCCCTCGAACTTCTTCTTGTTGCTCTTCAGTTCAAATGTGGCAAATTTATTTATTGACTTTGCCGTTGAGCCGGAAATGGGTCTCATCACTGAACAAAATTTTTGTAGAAATCAGCGGATCTTCCCGTTTCTCACTGAACGCCCATTTCCATAATACAGTTGCCTACATTTGAAGGTAATTATTTGAATTTTTATATTTTTTTGTGGTGATCCATCTATCACCCTATATAAACCAATTTTTGTGTTTCTAACTTTAAAGTTAGTTGAATATAGACTTTCTTACATTCTGCTACAGCTGTGTACCTAATTTTGGTTAATTTTGGTTCTGTTAGGAAATTCGAGAAAAAGGACAAACAATGGGTATACAAGTATTAGTAGTTTTTGTTGTACATCTTTAAAGTCCGATGCAACTGAGTAGGTTCAAATTTCAGCAACAAATTTACCAATATTTAAGAAGTTTATTTGGTTAATTTGGTGCAACTTATAATATAAATACAAAGTATGTAAATATCTAGACAGGCGTAGGTAACATAAGTCTGGTGTGTATCGGTAAAGCGGTTCTTAAGATTAAGCTTCTTAAGATTATAAGTTTTTCGAAACTCAGGTGTGATTCACTGTGTAATAAATTGTATTTGGCCTTAATAGCTTCTATATTACGCAACTGCATTAAATAAATAAAAAAAAACTAGCATCACTAGCCGATAAAATGATAAGGTATCAGAACATTTTTTTTCTTTCTAGTATCTGAAAGAAATGGCATGTGAAAATGAACTTATCAAGGCCTATTGGAATGGGTGTAAAAATTATATTGTTTAAATTGAATAGTTCATAAGTGTGCCAGACTTTTGATTAATTAATTTTTATTTCGCCAAATTGGTTACCAGTACAAAGTTCTAGGAGAAACTCCTCATCTTTCTAACATTGTCGCAGCATAAAAAGTAGAAGATATTTGTCGGCATAACTCTGCAAAGAATGAACAGAAGAAGCGAATATCTTTGCACAGCAAAAACAAAATTAAACGAATTTAGGACATTGACATAGAAACTTTAGCAAGACATAGTCAAAGCAAAAACAAAATGTCAAAAGTTCATGACATTTACATAGAAAATTGTATCTACCAGCCAAGAATGTCATCTAAGAATTTCAAAGAACCCAAGAAAGATGAAAAGAAAATACTAAGAATGGAAAACCAAAGTCTTAACAGGAAACCCCCAAGATTAAACTGAAATTTCCATCAAGGTCTTTAGAAAAGATGGAGACAAAAAAAACGTGTCCTCGGCAATCTATGGTTAAGAAAAAGCCCTCAACTATTTATAAATGACTAAAAAAATATCTACATGTGATTCCTGTGTCCTTTTATGAGGAACAAGGGTAGTAAAATGTAAATAATCGTAGCAAACAATCGATTTACTATTATAGAGACAAAAACGAGCACGAGCGATGAGGGGAGTAGTCGTAGGCTGGTGTGTGGACACAACAACAACAACAAAGAGGGGATACATTAGAAATATTCCGAGTTGATGGGGTGATGGGGACCTTTATTATGTTGAAGCTTAAGCAAACACACCATACGACCAACCGCCCGACCCGACCGACATCGAACGAGCACTTTCAACTCGCTGTCATTGTCAACAACGAAAAACTGTAGAGAAAAGAAAATACACAAACAGCAACAATGACATGACGAAGGAAAACAGAAAATACGAGTGCTTATTGTGAAAAACACTTACACCCCCTTTTTGAGCCATTGCAAGAGTACCACAATAATAACAAAAAAAGAAAATGCTGTTATCACAGATTGGAAAATATCACATTAGTAAGGCCACTGTGCGCTACTGTAATATTTAGGGAAACGGATATGGCATAGACTCGAGAGAGAAATATGTAATAATATAAATTGACAGTATTTCTTCATTCCCAACGAGAGAGCGACATGAGATTTCACATCTCTTGAGAGAAAAATTAACAAATCATGAATGAAAAAACGAAAAAGGAGTTTTAACAACTTTGACGTTTATTTCTCAACGATATGTCATAAACAAAAGATACATATACAAAAATTCTTTATTTTGCATATTAAACAAGTGTCCAAATGTTTCTAAAAATAAACAAAATAACATAAAATATTTATACGCCTTTTGGTTGAAAAAATACCAAAAATCGAATTAGTATAAATTGCCGTAAATCTGTATACTCTTGTAAAATTAGGCACTGCTTTTCATTCGTACATTTCACTTTTTTTGATAAAAACGGCCAAAATAACGATTCATTGAAGAGAGAGAGAAAAAAGAGCAAACTGTGTGAGATAACATTTTGGAGATATAAATATCATATGGGTGGTTCCATAGACATGTAGCATTTGAGTACAACATGAAGAGAGTCGGTCGTTGTTATATAATACATTTTAACGATTATTAGCGAATTTTATAGTACCAACCACTATCATGCGACAAAACATATGTACAGTTATTTCGACAATCCGAAAATCTTATCTTTCCAAGCTATACAATCAAATGCATATTAAAAATACAATAAACAGTAATTGAATATATGACAAAGTCTAATAAAAATCACTAATTAGTAACGAAAAGCTCAACGTTTTATCTAAATTAATTAAGAATGTTTAAGAATTAGCAACTGATCCTAAATTAAATGCAAGTAATGTATGCCTTAAGACAAATAGGATACATGTTAGGTATTGAACTGACTGCCAGTGATAAGAAATTAAAAAACTCTTAGATTTTAAAGATTGTTCGGACTTAGATCCACTTTCTTTAGCTTATGTTGTATTCGCAACTACAATTTTTTGCATTTCGCAACTACAATTGATTCTATTACAATTTGAATTGAAATTAAAACAAATAACCAGATGTAAATTAAATCCGATGCATTTAGTTTGCAAAACTATTAATAGATTATGCAACATAACTGTAAACGGATGTCGAAAATGTAATAAAAACAGTAACTATAATAGCCAAATAAGTTTGGATAACACTGATAAGTCCATCTATAATTTAAAAGAAAGGCAAGTCACATTTAAATGTCCATCATTATCCTTACTAATTCTTTAAGCTTGCAGCATTGCAGTTTATCCTCAGTCAGTATCGCGGTAATCACATGGGGCCATAAGAGGTTTAAGTTGTTATGTTTTGCGGTTATAAGTTTGCTTATGTGGTTTTAAACATTCCGATTTTTTTAAATTTCTCATCCTGGAGGATCGACGTAGTCCAATGTATTTATCTTAATCTAAAAGTATATACATAAATGCTTTCGAGTGCTTCTTTTTCATCTCGTCAAAGCCTGCAACTTTAGGGGTTAGAGTTTTACCTCCATGTCATGTAATATTCTCTATAAAATGATTTAGCTATTCGGAACTTAAGAATTACAAGTTGCAAAGCTCAGAAAGTTATTCCATTCGTCTTAGAAGACAACCCTTTAAATTTTACTTTAGTGATACATTTTAAACCCAAACTTATAGATATTGATTTGTCGTCTTTTGTGGCCTACTAAAGTTAACTAGACAACATATTTGTATAATATAAAAGTACTCAAAACAGTTTTAAATATGTTTACCATAATCGAAATAAAGCTCACGCAAGATTTAGAGGTTGATAAAAACTTTTACGAAAAAATTTCCAAAATAGTTCACTAAAGACACCAATAAAAACTTCATTGGCACATTAAAAATTATGCACGAGTCTGTCATTTTGCGAATTTACACTACCCACCCTGGTAATCTGATCATGGCCGTAATTTATCGAACTGGAATAAAAAAATCAGCGTTAAAGTCTCTGCAAGGTCTTCTCGGAAAACCTTCTCTAGGAGCTTCCGAACATCCTTGCTGATTTCTACACTCATTTCTTTTTTAAAACCGAAACAATGTTTCAGAGTTGCTCTGTAACAAACTTACTGGAATTCTGAAATAGTTTGTATTCCTGCTGCTGGACCTTAAAGTAAGACCTTCAGCAAAAAAGGGCATGCAAAACAGCCTGTTTTTATAAAACGAATTCGTTTGTGACGATACGAACTGTCAGTAGACCTCAGGAGTTAAAAAAACAGGGAAATAATTATTAAAAATTATATATTGTGTAATTATTGCTATTTTTATTAAGGACAAGAACTTAAACATGCTCTTTCAGAGAAACTATATGGGAATCTTTACATGGTTACAAAAAACCAATTAAAGCGACCTTGTTTTTTTTTTACTACCAAACGCTTATTTTGTTAAGTTTAAATGATATATTTAGGGAATTTAGTTGGCATCTTTTATAGAATGAAAAACTTTTCAATATTTGGACTTGTCTTTAACTATTAAATTTTCTTTTGACTGATTCAAAGCCAAGCCAGAAAATTCTATTAAATACTTTTTTGTAATTGATTAAAGAATTACTTGGGTATTAAAAACCATTTGCAAGATTACCCTTATACTTTACGATAATTTTCTACATAATACGTAATGTCCTCCCACAATTGGACAGCACCGTGGAAAGATCCATATAGGAAAAAACGTTAACTTTGTTTAAAGGACAAGTATTTAGAACACACCACTGTGAATTGGAGGAGAGGAGTCACGAGGAAATGCGTGGCCAGAGAACAGAACAGCGTCGGCGTGTATGTGTGTAGATAATCCAAAAGAACAGCAAAGAAAATGTCAAGTAGAACATACTTTTTACTGAGAGGCAAGGCAGCGCCACAGGAGGAAATGCCATTGATTTTTCACTAGACGAGATTGGTCGTCGTATTTGGCATTGGCTTACAAACGAAAAGAACTCAACACGACGATTTATCGCAAGGAGAAAAATGGGGGCGGAGTCTTGTGGAAAAATAACCCCTTATACATGACGAAGGCGACGACATTGATTTTAACCAAAAAAATGTTGTAACGACTTTCCTCAAAATTTTAAGGATTCCATGGAAAAATGATCGTATACTTACTTGCCCACGAAATTTTCCAATACTGAACTTTTACCGGCCGACTGACCACCAACTACGGCAATCTGGGGCAGATCCAACTGCATATGCACGCCCAGTTGGGTAAAGGCATCCTGCAGCTTATTAACAATTGGAATTAATGTATCCATGATGAAGCGGTGGTGGTCGTGTAGCGCTTTTCAGAACTACTGTTTCCTTGCCAAGGAGTCTTTAGGGAAATCGGGTCCAAGAAAATTCCCAACACCTAAAGGTGTCAGAAATTTTGTACTTGTTCTTCTCGTTCAGTGGTTTTTTAACTTTTTTTTTGTATTTTTGCACTGAGATCTTGAATTGTTACTATAAAATTAGAATATAGAATAAGAAAATTTCACACTTATGTGTATGGATTTTTTTATATATTTTTTACACAATTCTTCTCCGAAAATCTTTCGTTTCTTCACTGAGGTTCAAATCTTTGGTATCTATCGAGGTTTACGACGTTACACGACTAAATTTTCGATTTTTTTCATTTTGATAAGCACTGAAATTTACTACGTTTTCTGTTTTTGAGGGTATTCTTTCTACTGCTCACGCTCACAAATGAATTCCAACAAGAATTGAGGAAACAAACTAAAATGCGAATGACATTTGGAGTAAAAGCCAGCTGTCAGAATTGTATTGGGAAACTGACATGTAGGCAAAATTTCAAAGAGAGAATAGAGATGACAAGGATAACAGTCATGGCAAACAGCGCAGTCCTTTCAACCAATAAATTAAGCATTCACTTGTCCATTAATAGCCACAATTTACAAGTAATAATTATAGCAAGTGGCAAATGGAATTCTTTAAGCGATTAAAACAATTTGTGACTCATTCGTACCACCGACGACGACTCATCAGAAACGAAACTCGGAAGAGAGAGATAACAAAGCACATAAACACAACTCTCACAAATCCAGAGTTGTAATGATAGCTAGATAACCGATAAAACAGAGTTGGGCAAATCGAAAATTTATTCATTTGTACCTCATTTTAATTGTAATTTCATTAGAACAATTCATAATTTTTTACTCTGTTTTCCATATGCCTCTTCAACTATTCTTTGTGCCGATTTGTATTGTATTGTTACTTCTACTACTTGTCCTTTCTTTTCAATGTCAATCAAAATTTTCACATTTTCACTAATTTTTTCACATCATATTTTCATACTTCTTTCTATCTACAGTCACCGCCCTTCAATCGATTTTAGCTCTTTCCTACTGTGTTGTGTTTTTGGAATGTAAAATTTCAGACAATTTAAATGTTATCTTAAAACATTTGAGATTTATTTTCTTTTTTCGCACAAATTTTCCGCACACCAACAACAGACCGAATAATTTTTCAACTGATCCAAACCAAACTAGTGATGGTAAATTCTAGATAAACAGTGAAATACCGTTTCGGCTTTATCGGCTCAAAAGACGATTAATTGTAGAAGATGGTCGAAATCAAAGACGATAAATTGTGGAGTAAGGGCGATATACAATATAATAGAAAAACAGCATGCAGTAACACACAAATTCTCGGTTTATATATCTACTTACGTTTGATTACAATCACAAGAACTCAAAAAAGGCAAAATTGAACACAAAAAACACAGAAAACACTAAATTCTCACACTTTAAATAAAAAACCAGCATTCACAATATGATTTTTACTCATCTCTGTTTTTCGAATTCTTGTAAAAGTCTTTTTCGCCAAGAAATCTATTACAATTTTTATGAAAACTATCTGACAAAATAATAATGCCATATTACCGGTTTGAACAAGTAAATGGAATAGCAATCGGCAATTTTGTTTACAGAAACAGTGAAGGCGAGAATGACGTCAGAGTGACGTCAAATAGGTAATTTCTGTCGGTAACTGTGATCGGTACGAGTTGCAGAAACGAGCTACAGGCCTTTAACTAATTTTAAATAAAGTAAATTGTTATTGATTCAACAAAAAAACAATATCTGCCTGTACGCGTAACCAGTTCGCATATATAACCGAAATACACTTCAAATGGATTTCGGTTCAGATTTCAACTAAATTGCGAAATGTCAATTGACAAATTGTAATAGATTTTAACTCGTAATGCAATGAATGCAAATTTTGGCAAATGCTTACGAAATCGTGGTTTTCGTAAATTTTTCAGAAAACTATTACAATTTGTATGGAAACTGAAATACAAAATGAGCTAAGTTTGAAATTATGTTGACGTGCGTTGGGCATTTAACAAAAATATTTAAACTTCAGAAACCTTTAAGAGGTGAAAATGCCAAAGTGACCATTTTTATCCTGTTATGCCCACGTTCGAATAGGGAGTACCTACCCCACAGAATTTTGCTACTGAATTTCATGCTCGTTTAAAAAAAAAAAACAAAGTTGTGCATAGTGCTCCGACATGATATAACGCGACTAGTATCAAAATATATCTTCATATGATCTAATGGAAGCATTTACAGGCAATTCGAATTACTTCATTAGAATATACAACCGAAATTTCCATTTTGGTTATTATTACAATTTGTATGTATTTTGACATAAGATATGAGGTAAATAAATAATCAAACATTCAAGTGACTTTGACAGTCAGCGAACTGTTTATTTGTTGTTGGGTTAGTGACTTTAACTCGTTTATTGTACCACGGTTTTGTTTACATTTTTACAAACAATAGATAAGCCTCGGTAACTAAGACTGGATATCAAAAATAGTACATCCTACATCTCTTGGCAAAAATTATTTACTAGTTACTGACGTAATTCAGTAGTTATAGTAGACAAAACAAATAATTTTACCAGAAAGATTATGTGCGACTCATTTTATTTTACATGCATTTACCCAAGATTGTGATAACTTTGTTTTAGAATTGAACAGCGAATGAGCCGCTGTACTAGCCACCGCGGAGTGCACAAATATATAAAGAAATGAAATCAAAGTGCCGTTAATTCAGTTTTGACTTCAAAGTATGAAAGTGACACTAACAAAACATTGTCCATATTTGCTTTTTGCATTACATTTTTTCTGTCAAACGAAAAAAAAACACTTTTTTTATTGGAAGATACATAAGGTTGCTATGAAAGTTACCTACTTTGACAAGCGGTATTAAAAAAGCAACCATGTGTTATTCTATTACAACTCTTGAGCAACTGCAGCCAACTTCGCTGCCCAGTTACTGTTCAGGGGCATGTGTCAAAATGCGGAAGTTACCTGCAAATGTCACTTAGCTGAGTGATTTCTTTTCGTTCTAAATTTTTTAAACGAAAGTTGTGTTTTTTCTTGTGCTTCACACGTTTCGTGTCATAAACAAAGGCTTAAAAGTACGTAAATACTATGAAATTAATAAAAATTTGAAAACAAAGTGAACTACAATAGAATAAGATTAAAATTAACTAAAACTGCTACAAGATGTTGGAGATAAATGAAGATTTATTAGAATATTACATGTGCTAATGCTCAGTGTAGTGTAGATTTATTTGCGTTGTTTATTTCGTGTGCGGTGGCTATGACTAATAATAATTAAGTGAAATATTAAGTAGTGATTTGTATATTAATTCATTTTGTTTGCATTTTTATTATAGATGCGTTACGTGGCTGCATACATGTTGGCTGTTCTCGGCGGTTCGGAAAACCCCAAAAATGCTGATATCGAAAAGATCCTCAGCTCCGTTGGTATTGAGGCTGACGGTGAACGCTTGACCAAAGTCGTTAAGGAGTTGAATGGCAAGTCCATCGAAGAATTGATCGCTACCGGTCGCGAGAAATTGTCCTCCATGCCTGTTGGTGGTGGTGCCGCTGCTGCTGCCGCCCCAGCCGCTGCTGGCGCTGATGCCGGTGGCAAGAAGGAAGAGGCCAAGAAAGAAGAAAAGAAGGAAGAATCCGAATCTGAAGATGACGATATGGGCTTTGCTCTTTTCGATTAAATTCGTAACGGCCCCAGCCATTCACAACAACAAATACAGCAACAGCAGTAAGACAACAACAACCAACAACAATGGTCATTAGCGTGGAAAAACTTGTCGAGGTGAGTGTGGATGCGTTATGGAAATGTATGTGTGTGTATAGGGGGCTTTTGTAAAATGTAAACAAAGCGGGGCTTGAGTGATCGAACTCTATTTTGGAGATTTATTTAAAAGCTTACTCTCTTTTTATACAACACTTGTCAAAAAAAAGTCAAAAGTCTAGGATGACAAGTTAATTGCTATGCATTTTTGGTTTTATTAATATGAATTGCAATTCATTTTAACTGAAAATTAACTGCAATTCAATTCAGAAAATGAATTGCAATTCACTTTCGCCATATTCATTTGAAATGATTCAAGTTGCATTATATTTTTAGTGAAAAGAATAAAAAAAATTTATCATTTCATAATTGGATTTCGAAAAGAGAGTGACGAGAGTTTAGAAAATAAAGCAAATACGTTTTTAAATCCAATTATACAGGGCTGTCATAGAAACCATGTCGGTTTTGCTAATTGTCGTTTTTGCAAACTAACGTTGGTTGGTTTCATTTGTTGTCATTAAACCAAGTTGGTTTTGTCCATTTCGAATGTAAATAAAACAAATGGTCGAATCAGCTGTTGATAAAATCGATAACATTGGTTTTCATGACACCAAAGCATTTTTTCTTATCGTTTTCAAAACCAATAGTCAGTTTTTTTTCGATCGGATTGATACATATTAAAGCCATAAAGTTCTAAAACTTAAACAGAATCTAACTTTTTGAGACCATTTGTTCTGTGTAGTAGTGTTAAACCTTAAATTGAAAAGATTTTTAATGATGAATAAAACTTTCACCATCTTTCGACTGTAAAAACGTTGATGATATATAAGTTTCACTGATATACAATGCAACATTGTAAAATTTATATTTCCATCTATAATAAAAAACTAATGCCGGATTTGTTTTTTATATTTTCAGCTTTTTTAACCAAAAAACACACCCCTACCTCGGTCGGTCGGTACAGCCTTCATAAAACAGCCGGTTTATAAAGCAAAATTTAGACTTTCTTTTAAAACAAAAAGTTTTTAAAAGAATTCTCTTTTTTTACAACACTACTTGACTACATTTAAACCAGTACAAAGAAGATTGAGGTTTTTATTTCTGTGAAATAAAAATGTTGCAAGTTTTTACACGTTAAAGAAAAATTAGCGATGTTTTATTATATTCAAACAATTTTGTTAGGGTTTTCAGAATTATAAAGTCAAGACAACATTTCTGCCTCTGAAAGTAGTACGTACAGTATTATTGAAAGCGTGTACTAAATTGATTTGAATCTTGGGCCTAATCAACACACTCGTTTTCGAGAACTTACAATCAAAGTGCGCATTTTCAGCGACTATAAAGTAATTAGTATTTCGATTTAGTATGTTAAAAACGGAAAAATTTAGTTTACTTAATTTCAAACAAAACTAAAACATTTACACAAAATAACATGCCACATTTTGGTCGTAAGATACGCGATAACGAATAGTTGTATTGGGCCCCTGTTTCCGTCAAATATTTTTGCTGGATTCGCTGTAGAATTAATACCTGTATATGACTACAAATGAAGAGCTAAATATATTCGAATTACAACAGATCGAATTTGAATGACCACAGTAATAAGGCTAATGCTAATGGAACCTGGAAGGAGTAGAAAACACCATCTAATGAATCAATTCTGTTACGGATACTGCTGCTTATTTTCTTCTTAGAAAGGTAAGTTGATTCCCCTTTTCTCTGATTTTCTTTTAATTACTATGATGAATACTTTACCATTACCATCTTTCGACTGAATAACCTTGATGTTTATTTTTTACTGATTTTTCAATACAATCGGCACATTTGTAAACAAATTTAATTGGATATACTAATATTTTACTCTTGTTGTTAATTACAGACGTCAACATATCAGAATGCTGCCAATAACCACCTTAAATCTTCTCTTTAAAAGGTATATTTAAATTCGTAAAAACTCAATAATAGCGTTTTTGTTTCTGTTAAAAAGTGCAGTATTTTGTCTTATTTAAAAATCTCGTCACTAATATCGGAAACGAAAACGCCGAGATTTTATTTAATGATGATCACTTAACCATTACCATCTTTCGACTGATAACGTTGATGTTCATTTTTAACTGAATCAAAAATAACGTAACATTTTTTGCTAAACATTTTATTTGAAGTCTAATATTTTTCTGTTAATTGCAGGTTTTATTTTCTTGGTGGATAGCCATTCTGTAAAAGCTCTAGATCGTGATTTTTCAGACAATCCAGTATGCGCTAGAAGTTGAATTGAGTTGCTTTGACCATTTTTTTCTTTAGCTTTAAAGCCGTGAATGAAAAAAACACCCCGAGTTAATTTAAAATTTACGATTTCTATCACTTACTGGGTTGTCTTGTTTGCATATACGTGCGAAAAATTACTACATTTTAACCTCTCGGTCCTATATTATGGAAAGTCTTAAATCATCGTTCCTCAAGCAAAGAAGCTGTTTTGTAAAGTTACAAAATTGTATGGAAAATAAAATCTGGTAAATTTGGATAATATAAAATAAACCTTGCGCCACTGTGTGGTGTAGGGTATACTAAAAAAATCGTATACAATTTCAATAAAAAAAACGTTAAAAAACAAATGACCAATATTTTTTTAATTTAAATCTAGGGAAGGCCTTAACTTCTTAACTGAAGTTAAATTTAAACAAGTCTACAGTCGGTCAGGGACGATGGCTACTACACGAAGTTTTAAGCTAGATCGGATTTATTAGCCCTTAACACCATTGTCGACGAAATACGAACTTTTTTTCCTAGAATTTCGGCAGAAAATACACTGCTGTATTTCCACAACGACAACCTTGATCCAGAGTTTAAAGCCAATGAACCTTTGAATGGGGACCATATAGATGTATATGTTTTAATTTTACCATGTTTCTTTATCACTCAGTGTGCCTAATTTAAGTTAGATGGGATAAAACTTTTGACTTACAGAACGGCAGGGCCTCAAATTGGAAGGATCATTTGGATGGGGACAATACATATGTAAAATAACTAGAAAACTTCCCAGCAAACCAAACGTTCAGAATTCTGTACTGCAATCGGCAAAATGTTCCGATTTCGGATCAGAATTCTTACCGGGTTCGTAACGAAAAACATGAGATGGTTGGCACAAATTCTGATCTACTTCTCCGAAAAAAATCCTCAGACAAACCGAACAGAATTCGAAACGATTTTAGTAATAATTCTCGATATTGTTCAGAATTGTCTGATATCAGACATTGTCGGCAAATTTGGTTTACTGGGTTGTGACTTACAGAACGACAGGGCCTTAAATTGGAAGGAACATTTGGGTGGGGACAATACATATGTAAAATACGAGGGATCTAATTTTACTATAACTCCCACGCACTATTCTTAATTTCAACATAAAATTAATTTATTGAAAAGATATTTTACAAAAAGAATTTGAAATATGTATACAAAAGAAAAACGCTGGCTGCAGAGAACAGCGACAGCCAGTTCTATGGACCGGATTGACCCGAAGCAGCAATTCTTTGGCCAAGGGCTGTCACCCCGGCAGTACGTTTGCCGCTACAACAACTATTGTGCATATCTAGTAGTTATAAATTAGATTTGATTAGTATGACTTTTGTTTACAAAAGCTTCAAATGATTTAAATTAATATAGTAGGTTCTGAGCAGTATTAATTTGTTGTTTTAAATCGGCAGGTTCTTTCTATGGAGGCTATTCGGAAACAGGAATCAAAACGATCTTATTTCGATCTGACTCACTTCCCTAAATTAAAGCATGATCGTATGTAAAATATGGCAAAGAGGTTGGATTTTAGATTAGGAGGGTCTTTATGAAAACATGGACTCATCTGATCCAACTTTGCCAAAGCTGGTTTGGTCGCTTGTAAAGTACAGTGACATTTGGGAAAGATTGCAGCCTCAGTACCTTCGTATGGAAGTTATTCAACAGCATTGATTGATAAGGTATAATTTCACCAAAGTTAAGTCGCTATAAAGCACTACGCTAAATGAGAGAAATATCGTTTTTTTTTGTATTATAGTTTCTAGAGCAACAGTATAACAAATGATTACTGGTCGCTCGCAATGTATCATGGAAAATTAAACAAGAAAGGATTTAATTTGTGATTTCTAATGAAAGCATAGACCGATAAAGTTCCGTTTCACATGGGTTGCTTATAATATTCTATGCAAAATATTCACTGATTTTTTTTTAACCACGTTGTTATGACTGCGACTAGTATTTTTTTGGACAGATAAGACTGGTCCCAATCTTGGCCAAGTCTTGAACATAAATCCATATTCGTAGTGAAATTTGCTTTAATTTTGGGACCCTCGTTGTGACCATAGTCTTTTTTTTTGGCCAACACGTCAAAGCCGATATTGTAGACAGATTTTAATAGTACAGGGTGGCTGATGAAAGCCACTATTAAAATAAAATTAATCATTTTTTTCTTTTTAATGAATTCGGTTATTTTTTTTATTTTGCAGATTGATTTTTAGATTTAACAAAAATGGTTTACTGGGACACTGAAACAGGAATTAAGATTGTCCGCCGCTATCACGCACTGGAGTCCATAGTTTCGATTCAAAGAGAGTATAGGCTCACGTTTGTCGACAATCCTCCGAGCGAGCAGATGGACCTTAACGAGACTTGTTAACAATTTGGCAGAGCAAGGGGCAGTAAACAGAAGACCTTAACATCGAAACCCTTCCATTCGGACGGAGGAAACAATCGCTGCTGTAGCTGCTGCCACACAAAACAATCCAAGAGTTTCGACAAGAAGCTTATCTGCTCAAATGTATATAAGCAGACAGTCATTGCAGACAATTATGCACAAAGACTTGGACTTTTTTCCATATAAAATTGAAATGGCCAACAAACTGAATGCAGCAGACTTCTCGATTCGCTTGAAATTTTGGCAGAAGATGCTTAAAATGGTGAAAGAGGACAGAAACATGTTGAATTGTCTTTTCATGTCTGACGAGACCAATTTTGATTTAAACGGCAACATAAACAAACAAAATTGTCGAAAATGGAGCGCTTCCTACCCACAGATACTCCATGAGACGGAATCGTGCCACAGTGTGGTTTGCAGTTTCATCACGCTGCATTGTCGGGCCCTACTTCTTTGAAAAAAACGGTCACACCTTTATGGTTTCCGGAGACCGTTACTTGAGCATGTTAAAGGAGATTTTCTATTCAGAATTATTCTCAACTCTGTGTGGTTTTAGCAAGATGTACAACTCCTCACATAGCCCGCCCTGTTATGACATAATTGCGACGAAAATTTCGCAATAAGCTGATATCCAGAAACCCCACCTTTCGTTGGCCTCCAGGTTGCCTGACCTTACTGCAACTGACTTTTTCTTGTGCACCTGACTTTTTACAAATAGGAAGTCTATATAGAAAAACCAACATATTTGAGCGAACTAAAGCAATCCATTCCAGAAACAATTGCGGCTATTCCTGTTTCAACTCTCACAGCACTAATGAACAACTTTTTGGTAAGATGCCGCACATGCATCAACGAGCAGGGGTGACATTTAAATTCCATTATATTTAAACTAATTAAGCTATGAATAAAAGAAAAATGAATACCATACACTAAATAAAAGGTAATTTGAGTTTCTTAATGTAGCAATATTCATCAGCCACCCTGTATGTGCCGGATTTACATCGAACTGTACGCTCTTTGAGCTTGTACGAGTGAGGGTTTGACCAAGATTCTTATGTCTCATTGTAGTTGGCCATTACATCAGAGCTTCTGCCATTATTTTTTTAGTATCGGATCACTAACATCCTTTCTTTCTATGTATCTCAGTTTCGATGCGCCATCGATATTTCAAACTACTTTGGCTCAAGGATGTTATCTCTGAACGTATAGTTTTACCAATCATGTCTATGTTACCTGGGTACGCGATGATTGGAATTGATACCGTGAAATGGCACCATCGTATTCCCTGGTTAACTGGGGAAAAACTTTCTTGAAGATCTGGAAGAGTTATCCTTCTGCATGATGATGCATCAGCTGAATTGAATAAATCTTTCTACAGAACGTAAAGCGCACTTCTTACTATAGACACAGAACAATCTATGGATCACCGAGTGGCGGCGTGTCAACTTATCAAGGTAAGACACTGGTACAAGTCCTAACCTAACCAGATTTGAATTTTACTTGCTAGCTGAATTTCAATTACGATATAAATCTCTAATACATTTAATAAGATCTCTCGAAAAATATATTAGCCTTTCAATGCCGACTTCGAACAGTGGAACCCGATCGGTGAATAAAAATTAAAACGTTCACTGTTTAGCAAGAAACTCCAATTTTTTAAATTAACTGCTAAAATGAACACAAAATCTTTATTACTAGTAGATATTCCCAAACCCCAATCATAAGTGTTTGCATTTATCAATACAACAATATTTTATACACGTTTATTTAAAATTCTTCGATCAGTTAAAATTACACCATCAGAAATGGATCGTTCGACAATACGAGTACAACATTAGTAGCATGTATCGAATAAAATAAGTTAAATACGTTACTGGAACAAAGCCCGCCGAAATTACTTAAAAATAGGATATTTTGTTTTTGCAAATATTTCGCAATTTAAATACTATAAATTAAATACACAGAGCCAAGTAAAAGTACAAGGGGGGGGAGAAGGGGAAACATAAACTTAAAAGTAGGTACAAAATATAAACAATGTACTCTGGAAGATACATATTAGGTATACATATATAGTAGGTACACATAAAATGTTCGCTAAAGCGTTTAAGACTAAACTAACAACAACAATAATAAAGAAAATAAAATTCTATGCACCCTATTTTAGGAAATCTGGGACCAATCAACAGAATCGTGAAAACACATCCAGTACTCGTAACATGGGTAATTGGCTTTTGTTTGTTCTATTTAATAGGGGATTTGATTTTGATAATACTGGATCATATCGTAGGTTCGTGTTCGGAAATTCTGATAGGAGTTACGTATCACGGCTAACATGTGAGCAGCAGCTTCTTTATTATTTTTGGTGGAAACAAAACGTTGCTTCAGCAAATTTATCGTTTGGCCCCTAAAGCATGGTAGGCCAGTGTCCAACATGAGAGAAACCAGCGACACAATGGCATCCTGGTATGGACGCACCGCTAAAAATGCCTGCACGCAGAGCTCACAGAACCATTTGAAGGCGGGAGCTTCCATTTTGCCGCCCATAATCATAACCATTTCGTCGGTGAGTTTCATATCGGGCTCGAAACCGATATTGCCACCGGGTGAGGACTCAAACATAAAACCGAAATCTGCGGAAAAAAAAGGAAATGCGATAATCAGAAACAAATCGTTCTCCCCTTCTATTGCTTTTGACAATCTCACCTATGTGTATTATATGACCATCTTTGTCGATCATTATGTTGCCATTATGACGATCCTTGATTTGCAGCAGGTAACCAATCAATGAATAGGCTGCCATAGACTTGACAAAGTTCGCACGAGCCGCTTGAAATTCTTTGGAACTCTCATCGCCGTACTGATGCAGGAAATATTCATACAAGCCCGAATCGGTTTGGCGACCCAACTGATCACGTGACTTGGCATTTGGCACACATTCTATTACTCCACACTAATGAAAGCAAAAGGCATTATGAGAATATATTTAAACCAGGATTTTGCGAATCTTACTCCAGGCGCAGTGGCCACCACTCGATAAGGGAACAGGAAAAGATCCAAACCAACTTGTTGGAATATATTCTTGAATATCGTAATGACCTGTAAAGCCAACATATCCTGGCGTACATCATCGCCCACTTTGAAGATAGCCGCTTGCCACGACTCAACGCCCAGTGTCATTTTGGCATCTTCTTGAGAATTCTGAAAAAAAAAACATCTCCCATTAATAAAACACTTGGATCAAGTACGAAACTTTATTAACGCCCCCGAAATCTTCTTACCGGATTATTGGAAACCTCCATGGCCCTGGTTTCCAGTTCCGTTATACCACAACGGTATACCCGGAATCTGGCCAAATACGGAGCTTTCGCAGCACTCTGCATAGGTGTGCCGCTGTTGTAGTCAATATCCAAAACCATGGCTTCGGGATTGGAGGGCAAATAACAACCGGACTGAACTTTGATTCTACTTAAGGCCGCCAAACAAGCATTTTTACGTTCAGGGCCCTTGGGATAGGAGCGGATTTCGCCCGACACCGCCGTTATTTTACCAAAGAAGTCAAATTCGCGCTCATAGAAGCGCTTCGCCGCTCCTGAGAAGGACAATATGATATTCTGAGTGAGAAGTTCAAGAGCTTCATACAGATATGGATCTCTATGTTGTTGATCTTCGTCCATAAACATGTTCGTAAGCATGTTCCAGATCAGTTGATGGGCCACAATTTGTGACCGTTTGGAAATGAATTTGATCAGTTCTGTCACATAGCCCATGGTATCGTGCCTTAGAGCTTGGACCAATTGTGGAATGTAGGGAAGCACGGATTCGGCCGGGTATGAGTTCAATGTCTTCACCGCGTATTGGGCAGTCAGAGGATGAGAAGGATACTGGCGCGAGAAATACGATAACGCCTGAATGGGGTTGACGGGCGACCAAGCCAGAATGTACATCAAATCGGGACTTTCGTGCAACAAGTTCTTGGTGTTGGCCAGATACTTCAAAGCTTCCGGTATTTCACAAACTGCAATGGGATCTGAACAAACCAAACGGGTAACCTCTTCTTCAATAGACTCGGCGCTCTTGATGCGAGACGGTAGGAAAACAGCCAATGCTGGATTATAAGACCACGCCAAGCGTGCATAATCCCTCCAAACATTAACTTTGTAGGGACGATTGCGCCACTCGGTTATTTGCTCTTCTCCAGGGATGGCGAAATCCGGTTGGCTGTTGGGATTATACCAGGTTATCAAAAACTCTATCTCGACCGCCAACAATTCCAGTATCAGATTACGCTTCTTCATGTAATCCTTGTCATACGAATCTTTTTGATATGGCAACCGTTTAGAGCGATTCGAACGCTTCGATAGCGTCGATGTGGAGTGCGGTAGTGTATTGTACCATCCTCCAGTTCCGGCAATTGACGATGATCTACCCACATCGCCCGCACTGATGAGAGATGCAGTTTCGGGATTTTTATTAACGCTCAACATTAAATTGGGCGTGGAGACGGGTATATCGTAATCTCCCACCTCGGATGTTATTAAATGTTTCTTCTCACTGCGCATTGTCTGCCAGAATTTCAGCAGAATCATTATATCCTCCAACAATTGCTCTTTGTTTTGATTGGGGCAAGTGGGAGGGCCACAAAAGTAATCCAAAGCATTACTGTAGATACGTTCCCTTAGAATATTCCTCGCCAGCGACTTTGGCACAGTATTGCCTTGCAGCAAAGATAGACCACACTGTAAGAGCTTAAAACGACAACCCACTGTGGACACTTGTCTGTTTTGCTTACTGTTTTTGGTTATGGGTAGACAGCGGTGCAAAAGAAGGCAGAACATTTCCACCTTATCCCGATTGCAATACTTGGCGGTGTCGACCATTTCTGACAGCAACTGCAGCCATATAAGATGAGGAGAGATTAGTATGGGTTTCGATACTAACTTACATCCTTCATAGGCGGCCAAAGGACTGGTGATTTCCATTTCTTCGGAGAACAGACCAATCTTCTTTTCGAATGTAGTCTGCCAAGCGGAGACCATTTCCTGTATGAAGCACAGCTCTAAGTCCTGACGCGCCGTTAAAACCCATTGCCAACATTCGACAGCTGTCTCCATGGCAGATTCTGTAAAAAGTTCCACCTGCGAATTGGCTAGAAATTACAAACAGATTGTTCAAATACGAACTACAGACTGATTTGCCAAACACAGCACTTACCGACAGCATGCAAAAGTTTCCGCTTCATATCCGAGCATATAATCAAATAAGCGGTGGCTCTCCACAAAGCTCCGCGATGTCGGGCATCACTCTTCTCTTTGCATGCACCCCACACATCGTTAACCAAACGATCGGCCAGGCCGGCCTTTTCCTCATCGCTCAGTACCGACAGCAAACCGGATATTTCACCAGCATATTTGCTGCGTAGACACAACACGGAAACGAACCGTGGAGTATCTGATTTGACGCAATGCGGTCGTTTACTGTTCGATGGCAAAGCATTGGGATGAAAACTATTCGTGCTGACTACTGAGTCAAATGCTAATGCCAAGCCACTGTGGTGGGCCAAAACCTGTGTAGGAATTTGATTGGGATACTCCTGCAAATGAGATTTGGTCGAACGCGGAGCCCACTTCATGGCCTCGTTAACAATGCCCTGACAGCGATCGGCGAAATCTTTGAGCCGTCCTTCACGCGCTGGCAAAGAGTCCATTAACTGCAAAGTATAGGGAGTGGAAACTACCCTCAACGTTGGAGTTTCTTCATTGGGATCGAGAGTCAGGGAGAAGGCCAGCAGCTGTAAGATGTCCAACATACACCAAAGTACCCGACGATTCCACAAGATATGAGGGAATTTGTCCACCAATTGTGATAGATATTGATCGGCCACAACTTGGATTTGTTTGTGAATGTGATTGAAATATACCAAGAGCAATGTGGCCTGCGATTCCAAAACCTTTTCTCGTATTTCGTCGCGGGCAAACAAAACATTGCGAAATTTCTCAAAAACCTGGTCGGCAATGCTAATGAAAATAGGAAAAATATAAAAACAGATAAGCAAAGGCTTTAGAGAATACATACCACTTGACACATTGCCATATGCCCGATTTGTCCTTTTGTAAAGCGGGATCACACAAATACGTTAGAATCGGCTCCAGACTTGGCTCTTCGGCATTTTCCACACGCAACATTTCCAGCCAGTAGACACTCAGCAAGTAGGTGCATTGAGCAAACGTGAGCTTGTTTATGGTAGCGGTTACCTCTGCATTAGGATGACTCAGAAATCGTAGTATATCACTCCTCATGCCATTCAGACTGTTGTTGTCACTCTTAATGGCCGATGTGTAATTCAGTTCACGCATATCCGATTTGTGCGTGGTCTGCGAAATCAACAGCGGCGATTTGGCCGCAATTTGTTGAACTCCCATGTACCACTCAGGTGATCCTCGAGGTTGGACGCTAGTAAATTCCATGACCACACAATAAACCCAGAAATCCTTGAAAAGTTTGTGCAAACGCAAACGGGGATTTTTTATGGGCGGCAAACGTTTGAGCAGGACGGCTATTACAGGTATCAGCATACCCAAATGACCGTTGCTCGAGTGGGGCTTATGCGAAGCAGCCGTCGTGTGATCATAGGAGCGTCCTCCCTCCAGACCAAGACCGATTTGCACAAAAAGTTCTAGCAATTTGCCCAGCAATTCCAATTTCTCATCGTCGCCTTGTATGTTGGCTGCAATATTGCCCAGAGCATTGACAACAGCGTCGGAGACGCTAAAGAACTGTTTGCGATGTTCCGGGTCCGAAGTGTACGCCAAGGAGGCCGACTGCACGGCAACTCGAGAAAACATTTTCATGATTTCATCAAAAACATGCGGCTCACACTGTGAGATGATCATACAGCCCAATTGGTCGACAATCAAGGCATTCTGCTCGGAGGGCACCTTGGAGAAACGTTGAATAAAGAATTGCAATATGTTTTGGGTCGTCTTCGAAGTGTCCTTCAAAGCCACAGCCACATGACCCAACATCACGATGATATTCATGCTAACCAGCGTAGATTCTCTGAAAGACATGAAAAACAAACATGATATGTATTCAAATTTGGAAAAAACGGAAGATTTTAACAACACGGGTTCTATTTTTTAAGAGATTTAGAATGGAAATGCATATTTGAGATGGAAATTAAGTTTCAACTAATTGTATACTGAATTTTTTCACAAATTTGAATCTGACTCTGGGCAGATTAAAGTTGACTACTTCAAAAGTGGGAGTGTTGTTTCCAAGTCACGATTAGATCTAAAGTTTTAATGTAATTTAAGACCTTACATAGAAGGTTCTTGGTTTTGGCCTGCATAAGAAATGTTTTTCAATCACTTCGAACGTCTGCTCGATTATTTTCTTCCTATAGTTGATCCATTCGTTGTACATGGTAGCCTGCGGTCCTGCCTTTTTTAATTTTAGCATTCCGATCATTTCAATCGACATGTGCTAGACACCGCAGTTCTTCGCATATTAGTACGATAACGTAAGCCAGACCCATAGGATCGTGTGATATAAAGTGATATACCATCGGCTTCTTCGACAAGGAATAAATTCGAATGACATGGATTATTCGTCTTTATATGGTTGCATGTTGATTTCATCAACTGGATTATAGTTCGCTAATGAGTTGCAGAAATGTGGTTTGTCATTAGAATACTCTATTGTTAAATGTTTCTCTTGATGGATGAGTTTTCAGGCGTAACTTAAATTGCTGTAAATATTCGTTTCCTTGCACAGCTTCTTTCAATTTTTTTTGAATATACGATTATTTTGCTTCAACTTCCAGTATTGCTCCAACACAGTTGATGTTACCATTGGCGCAAGCGATGCTATTACCTGCGGCAATGATTTTACAGTCTGGTTCCTCTCATGTCGGTTTCAGTAACCAATTTCAGCTTCGGCGGATTTCTATATTATGTTTAGTATGTTGCACTTGTGAGCTGTGCTATTATCGATTGAGAAGGGTTCGCAAAAAACAGTCTTAGTCAGCCTTTTATTTGAGGACATCCGCCGTTTGGATAGAGCCACCTGGCCTTGGCAGAAAATTCGAATCCATTCAGTTATCCCACAACCTATGTATTGAGTTAAACTAAAAAAATATATGTATCCTTGTACTATTGAGTATAAATGGGATTGACTAATACTTGATCAGGTCTGAAAGAAGAGATTTATCCAGTCTTAATTTACACTGCAATTTTTTTTTTGATGGTAAACGAATTTGCTTTAGTTCGGACAAAATATCCACGTCGTTTAAGCAACCCTGTAAATGAATGTTATAGCTTTGCAACGAATTCCAGGACCAGGAAGGTCGAGAAGATCGAATTGAAGCCTCATATCTATATTAAGATAACGCATTTACGTGTTACAGTTTATATGTTTCTCAATTTTCATTAAACATTCAATTTTGTAAAATGTTTCACAGTTCGTCAGCTCAGAATAAGGGTTTTCCATAAGCCATATTCAGTATAGATTGCATAAAATCTGCTCTTCTTTATCCTTGATAAGTTTTTATATATTTCGTTTCTTTTCTCATACGTCTAGCATTGATTTTGCTTTACAACAAATGCAAATCGTTTTTCTCCAAACTAACTTTTTGGCTTATGAGGCAAACCTGCTCTGAGCTGCTGGCCTGTCGTTTTGATTATAGAACGAGAACTTACGATTCATGTTTTTCTGCAGTAAACAGTCGATTCGAAACATTCGCCACCAAGGCGGGCACACAGAACTGATCGACTGGCTGAGCTGCCCTCAAAGCAATACTCAAATTCTCGATGGCCGCATCGCGCAAAGCTTCAAATGCCGCCTGACCAGACCTTAATGGGGCATATTTCTGACTTTCTCCAAATATGTCTACCGTTGAACGCGATTCACTGCTTTGCACGACAATCTTAAAGGGTGTCATCTCCTTTTCCTTCTTCTGCAGAGCCATCAATTGTTGCGAATGAGCATGAAGTTTAGCTAGAATTTGACTTGGATCCACTAGGAAGTCCCTCAGGTATGAAATCGAGGTATTGGCAATATTGGGAAACTTTTGTGCTAGTTTTCCCAGACCCTCCAGGCATACCATCAATAAAGGCATATGATCCATTACGATTTTGTGTGACAACACGGAGTTGAGTTTTTGAGAAAGGCGTCCGCACAGCTTGTCGGCCTCTGTAAGATAAGAAAGGGGAATGTTAAGACCTTGATTTTATTACAACTTGACAGTAATGGGGTGGTTGGGCATTCCGGGGGTAAATGACTTTTGCGAGAGGACGAAAGGTTTTGTTTTTCATATTTATTCACCCTGATTGTGGTTGTCGTTGTCGAAATTTGACTAATTTCTATTTTGTCGTAATTCGGGACAAGTAGCAAGTGTTATTTTTCGACGGCGTCAATTAAAATCAGGGTTAGGGCGAGTGAAGAGTTACATATTGAACAGAAGAAATGGTTTGAGGTATCCACAGATTCATTTTCACGATAACAATTAAAAATGTTGACATAAGTAACTTTTGTACAACGCTTTCTCAGCATTAAACGGACGGTAAAATATGAGAACGAACGGATGTATCCTTCAAGGAATTTTAAAAAAAATATTGAAAGAAAAATAATGGTGGAATTGGGTAAACATTAAACATGCAACGTCGCGAAAAAGTCGGAGTTTTGAATGTAATAATGTTACGATATTGACATTGTGGAAGGGCTGTCTGAGATGTTTACCCACGTCTAAGCTAGTTCCGAAACCTAAGATTATATGTACAATGCAGATAAACTCTGGTGGATCGGTCAGTATCATGTTTTACCTTCGAGTGTACGTTTATGAAAATAATTGGACTGGAAAAAAATTACAATCGGGCAAGTGAAATAATATCTTTAAAGCAACAACACCGGAAATATTTACACAATAACCAAATTAAAGGACTACAGAAGTATAGTACAATCAAGGGACGAGTAATTTAAAAAAAAGGATTAAAATAATTACAAAAAATTGATAGATATTAAACAAAATGCAAAATAGGAAGAAGGCAAGTAAAGATTACAAAAACAAATGTGTTTGATTTAATTAAGCAACAACAATAACTCAAAATAAACCTTTTTTCATTAAATAATACAAAGAATACTGCAATGAAGGTACATTGTACTCCTCATCAACTGTAAATTAAAAAAGAAAGAAAAACAAAGAAAAGCGTATAATTTTCAAATAACATCTCTACTGAAAAACTAAAGATAAGAAAGCTCTGAATAGGCTTTCAGTTTTCAATCCCAACTTACCCGTTTCATCACGTATGGCCCAAACTAGCAAATCGACACAGGCTGCATTGGCCATGACATTCACTTTGTATTTATTGACCACCGGTATGCCGTTCTCCTCTTTCTTCTCTCTTTCCTGGTCTTGCTGTTTGTTCTGCAGTTCGGTTTGGCCATTTAAGAATAAACGTTTAACGAACTCCTGCACATCTTTGGTAAACGGAGCCGGTAAATCGATCTGATGTTGCAAGATCTCTCGCAACAAAGTGACTAGCACTAGATTTAATGTTTCCGAGAAACTCTTGTAGCAATAGCCCTTAATTTGGTGGAGAGCAAAAATGTCACTCGCCTGCTCGTCTAAGTGCTCCAGAGTCTCCTTGGTGAGTAACTTTTTGGCCACCGCAAAAATCGTCTGTAAATGCTGTATGGGAAATGGTGGCATTGTAAACGTCTTTTGAGTTTTTGTGGGTGTTTCTGAAACACGCATATTGGGAAACTGATTAAAACTCGAGCCGTAGCGCGTAAAAAAATGCGTACGTGGATCATAGGGCACCGAAAAGTATGTGTGTAGCTGGGGCTTCTGCTTATTCAGGTGGGTAATCATGGACATTTGTCGCATTTTGATTTCATGCGAATCTTGACTTAAACTACCCGACATCGAACGCGGTATGATGGGGCGAAACTGTGTAAATTGCAAACGTTCATTGGAACTATGACTGCCGCCCTCCCGTGTGTTGGGCTTTACTACGGGCATTTGTTCGCGCGGATAAATGCGACAGAGTAACGGTGGATCATGCGATGCATAACGGCCCATAGAACGGGCCAACCCGAAAAGCAAAGGCACAGTAGCTTTGCATAGGATTATGGGTGGTGGTGCTGAACTGCTTTCTTTGCTCGACTTAATAATGTTGGCCAATGCTCCCAGAGTCTCAACTTGATTTACAATTATATCTTCTCTTAGGTCAGGGCATTTTCCAGCAATATCGGAGAGCAAAGTGTTGAGACAGAAACTGAATTTTTCCGCCGATGGTATTCCTGCAAAAGAAATACACATTAAATAAAAACTTTTCTGTATGAAACAGTTACCAGCAATGAATCAAATGAATATGGGTCGATCATGGTTTCCAGTGTTTGGAACAAAGATTAAAATATTGCAAGAAGTAGACACATTTCGTAAGTTATTTAAGTTCAGAGCACTCACAGTAGCTTCCCAATATTGCTATAATCTGATTTGAATAATCATCTTCCACATTGCCGGCATGTAAGATTTAATTTTGCCAAGCCCATCTCAGTTCATTATTTTATAAGTTTTGATTTATCATCGCAATTTCAAATTTATCCATGACCGACTTGCTTGCGTCTAATCCCAATTTCAGCTATGACTCATTTTGCATGCAAAATAAATGATGATGCACCTGCAAACTTACGATCGGTTTTACTCCATTTTCCATCGTCGACCCAAACGGCCTTCGGTAAACATTTGGCCAAGCGCAGTAGGTACGGCACAATACGATCTTCATGTTGACAGTCACTCTCTAGAAAGTATAAGCCCAGAGCGATGACAGCATCTTGAGCACGGGAATCCAGACAGAAAACACCTGCCGCATTTTCTTGGGGGCAATAACGAAACAGCGATTGGACCTGGAATACACACAAATACCCAAGTAAATTAGTCAACATAAGCAGCATCAATCAGGAAATCGAGAGTGTAATAAGAATCAAGGTAGCACGAATCGACCAAGGTCAAATTCCATCACATATAAAACGTTTGAAAAGTCGATAATATGAACTTTGTTTGCCAGACACAACGGACCTTTTCCCATGGCGTGGGCTTAATTTGGGCCAGGACTCGGGCCAAACTTTGCACTGTTCGTTGATAGGAGAATTTGTCTGCCATTTTAGCAGACTTTTTCTTAAACTTGTATCCAAATTCTAAGCTTTTACGTTTTTTGCCAATCCGTCGTAATTCCAGTTCGTGTCAATACAGAAAATTTTTTGTTTTACACCACCTCTTCATTGTCAAAGTGACGTTTTACAAGGCCATGTACAACAGCTGACTGTCAAATTGGAAAAACACTGAGAGAAACACGTAACTGGAGGAACATATGTGACATTAGGCGAGTTTAACGTATGTAATCTCATTCAAGCAAACAAGAGGAAGAAATTCTTTACAAAGTTACTCTAACTGGGAAATTCGAGCAGGAAACAGAGTTTGAAGCCGGTGACATGATTTTTTCATAAATTTAAGTAACCTGCGGCGGCTTCAACATCGCCTTAATAACATAAAGAGAGTTTTCACAACCACGAGCAATTATATATAAAGTAAAAAATCAACAATTAACTTTAAGGTAAATAATAAAATAGTAGGTTTTAGCCGATGCCGCTTCAAACAGTGGTAAGAAACGCAATTTTCAGACAATAGCAATTTTAGAATACAACATTTTACCAATATAATCATACGATTTGTCTACAATCTACATTTGTGGTTTTACACCCTCTACCGAAGAGTAGTATAATAATGACCTTCCATCCGTGAAAGCACGATAGCGGTCCATCAAATTAATCTAGTATCCTGAAATTTAGGAAGATATTGGATTATGGTCCTAAGCATTTTGGGATTGTAAATTAGCTAAATCGGCCAAGGGGAAAAATTTCCCTTTATGAGATAGTAGTTTCCTCTGAAAAAAGTACTATTTTCTTACACAATAAAGTATAGCTGCAATCACATGAAAACTTTTTTACAAAAGATTGTTTATTAAATGGGACTTGTCAGAAAGTGATATATAGTACACAGTTTCTGTAACAGTTTTATTTAATAAATTTGATTTTTTTAAGTCTCATCTAATTTTGACACTCCCTGTTGTACTCGTACAATTCGCCTAAAGCCTTCCAAATAAAACTACTTAATTAAAATCGGTACCCTTGTTAGGAGTGAAAATTTTATTTTTCGCTTGATTTATGTTGGAGAGTTTAAGATTAGTTAGGTTTTAATTTAATGCATTTAAGTTGGAGGGTTTAAAATTAGTTTGTTTTGATTTTGTGTAAAAGTGCGGCTACAACAATACAAACTGTCACTTTTGTAATTCCGTCAGAGAAATGTTGTAACAGCTGCAGTGCGGTTATGTCTGCCTATTGTCTGTTTAGGTCATCTTATGCATCTCGTGCAGGGCTGCAGCATTAGAAGAGTGGTGGCTAGGACCGGTGTGCCCAGAACTATATTATCTCCAATCAAAAAAAGAACATCGAGCCACCGCCGTTTAACAGCAGACGCCTATATTTCCATATCGTCTCTAAACTCTGAAGCCGTCGTGGAAAAGTTAATGCGACTCAAATCAAAATTCGGCTTGTGCTGCATTGGCTTTAAACTCTGGTGTAAACTTAGTAAATCGATAACTATATACGAAGGCGATAATCCTTAAAATTTAATTCGGCTGTGTTTAGTATGAAAGCTTGAAAAGACAGGAGCAGAAGCATTTGAAAATCGAAGAACTGCGTGTGAAATTAGCGAAAAATTAAAAATGTATATTTGATTTTATGAGACATAAAGGAATTGGAAATGTATACACTACATTCTAGTGATGATTTTGTATAAACAATTTAATACGAGGTGATAAGAAGTAAGAAGACAAGTGTGTGTAAATAATAACAGGTGAAAAAAGTAATACAATTAAAAAAAACAGACAGCTTAACATAAATTACAGAAAGAAATTAAAAATAACTTCAAAATGTATTAAAAAGAGTTCAAATTGTCAAGAAAAATGCTTCCAGACAAATTAAATTGTCTGGAATTTCATCTCGTTTTTTTGTGAGTGCCACCTTTCCTTTTTGGCGTTGAGTTGATGCAGTGAAGCGCGAAGTTGGGTGTGTATGTGTGTGCGACGGAGTGTGTATCTCGCAAATGTCAAAAATTTACTTAGCAACCTAAACATCCAACATCAGTTGTCGTTGCTGGTGTCCAGTCCCAACATAAAACATAATACCACCCACTTTTTACAATCATAAAATGCCGCTCGACTGAAGAAGACGCGAACGAGACGCCCTCCCTTCCCATCCAGTCGATTACCCACCCTTTCGTGTATGTATTTTCCGTTTGTTATGCTCTCTCTGGTTTCTTGATTGGGTATGCGTGACATTTACTTTCTCTATCTTCTTTCTCTCGTTTAATTTTTTGTCTGCATGCATTTCAAGTGTTTGGTTTTTAGTTTGTTTATATTTTGTTTTTTTTTGTCATATTTGCTTTTTGTTGTCTGTGTGTGTTTTTGATTTTACTTGTTGTTTTTTCAAATCTTGATACAGATAAAGGGGATATAAAAAAGGGAATGCAATTTACTGAAGTATAGTTGGAAGTAGGGAAGCAAGCAATTCATTATTATAAAGTTGCCAGACTGCCAGATATTGCAAAATTGAATTTTAAATAAAATTTTAAAATTATGTTAGGCAGAAAATGTAGTTGTGGATGCAGAAAGATGGAATAATAATAAAGAAATGAAAATGCAAGAAAATACACATTAAGTGGCCTATGAGACGAATTAATTGAAATTTTTGACAAAATATTGTTCTTTTTTGTCGAAGGACTTATTTTTGGGTAATACAGCCCATAATTGTCGTTCCGAGGCGCAAATTGAATTACATTTTAATTATATGTACAAATTTGTGAGAAAATGTTGCTGTTATGAGTTCCCATGTTTCCTGGAATATACGAGGACTGTTTTGGGTCACTCGGGCGCAATGGCCACGCCCAATAATGGGTTTTTTATTACGTTTACGGCTACGACTTCCACGCAAAGCTATGTATATTTCTGATTAAATAATAAAGAGCATACAAAGTTTATATAATCGAAAACATTTATCAGAAATTTTCACATATTATCTCAAAGATGATGTTTTACATTTTATGTTTTATAAGTTTTAGTTCAGTATACATGTTTTTATTGACTTTATAGACCCCTTTCTACTAATTAATAAATATAATTGAATGTTTTTAGTTCCCAAAAGAGAAACTTTTTCCCTTTCGCCCGATTCCATCCGTTTTGAATACCAACCGATCTACAACTTTAGGACATATATCTTGTTAGATTTAAGGCCCTAACTCTTTCCGTATGGTCTGAATCGTGCTGTCAATAGACAGCCGGGCGCGGCTAGATCGTCTTAGACTTAAGACGATCAATACAAGTGCTTATTTCCTCTGCCTAAAATTGCCTCTACGCCTGTGGATGTTTTTTCAGACGTGTGGGTTTAAAGAAGAAATAAAACGCATATAATTTTTTGGTATGGCCAACAATATAACTTTATTAAAAAGATAATCAAGTCGCGACTGGCTCAAATAAATTCCAGCCGACAGACCCACTACTCTACCACTTTTTGCAGGGCCGTATGTCAGCAAATCCGCGCCGAATATTCTCTCCAAGGGTTCAATCGTGTCGGGCTTATCTGCGTTGACAAGCAACTTCACTTAACCCCACAAAAAATAGTCTAGCGATGTTAAATCGTACGATTTTGGAGGCCACGCCACAGGCCCACTACGCGAGATAATGCGCTCACCAAAAGTTTCCTTTTCGTTGGCTGTATGGCATATAGCGTCGTCATGTTGAAACCAAAGGTCGTTAACATCAACATCCTCCAATTCAGTCATGAAAATCTCATTAATCATTGCTCTCTAGCGTTCCCCATTGACTGTTACATTATGGCAAGCTTCAGTTTTGAAGAAATATGGACCAATAGAGCACACCAAACAGTGACTTTCTGAGGATGTAACGGCGTCTCAACAATGGCTTGTGGAATTTCATTACTCGAAATGCAACAATTTTGGTTATTAACGGACCCATTTAGCTTCATCGCTGAACAAAATTTTCTTGTAAAAATCAGGATCACCACGATTTTCGACCGTTGTTCCGGAGTAGGGTATTTATTATGAAGTGGCAAAACAAACTGAGCATAATTCAAGAGACTGCTGCCAAAAAGATTTCTCCGAAAAAAGTGTGGCCAGATGGAAAACCACACATCTAAAGAAACATCCTTTACATAAGTGTGGATCCTGGACATGAGGATAAAGTATCAAAATTGGAAAAAAAATTAATTATCTTTTTATTTTTAATTGTGAACTTAAATAAGAGTTGTCAATTAACACACGACTAAGTTATCACCATTTTTGGAAAGCTTTAAAGGTCAACAAGCTTCACATTATTTGGATATTTTTTCTCATAGTAATTTAAATTGTCAATTTTGAAATTTGACAATGGCGTTTGTTAAAGTTTGTAAAGGAAAAATTCTTTATCCAACATTCACAATTATCACCAAACATTCACAAAAATGTATTTTTGGCCTTCTCTTTCAAGTTACTTTGACAATCTAGCGAACTATTTATGTTGTGTTGGCCTAATGACTACAACTTGTTATTTGTACCATGAATTAAACCTGATTGCTTTACACCAAAATATACACGTTATAGCAGTAATTCACAAAAGTAATAAATTTTCAAAATTATTTTAAATTGAATGTGCATATAATTAATAGTTTTCCCAAATCGGAATTCCTTTCAACAATATCGCAAATGAAAATATGCTTGATTTTGATCATTGCTTTAATAATCTCCTCCTGTATAGTCGTTAGCAATACCACGGCATATTAATCTGAGATCTTATAAATAGCATTATATAAAATTATTGAACTTCTTAAAATTCTAATACGATTACCGCCGTCCGTCCGTGAGTCTGTTAAAAGCGCGATAGCAATCAGATGAATTGCCTTCGATACTGATATATTGAATAATGATGTCTTATGGTCCGTTTGGGAAAGTAAATTTCCAAAATCGGCCCAAGGCTACTGAAGGTACCTTGGAAAAAGTACTGTTTTCTGGGTGTTTGCTTCACAAAGTACAAAGTTTCCAAATGTGTCGCTTCATGTAGAAAAAAGGTCTCCAATGCCAAAACGGGCGATCAATAGTCAATATGAACATTTGGTTATTCAAATTAACGCAAATTTTGATACAACAACAAATATTTCAATAATTCTGAAGTTTTTGATGAGATAAATACAGAACGTAGGTCCCTGCACTTTGGTAGCGTAAGGACGGTGTTTGGTTTATAAGGTGTTAAAACGTGTTAAATGACATTCTTTGCGTTCTTTGAAAGTTAACCCATGGTAAAGAGTAAAAGGATACCAAAAATTACATTAAGGAAAGTCTAGGACAACGAATATATGAAACCCTAACCTCAACCTTTAGACCCCAAAACGTAGGAAGTTGAGTCAAAATCGGGTTTTATTTGAGACCTAAAAATCGACTACAAGAATTGATAAACAGACGGATACATCCCAATCGATTCAGATAGCTATTCACATTAACATTAGCACAGAATCATAAAACATTCATTAAAAAAAAGTACTTCGATACATTTGTACACACATTAATTGGCATAGAGATGGTAACGGAATCACTTTACCATTTTCAAACTCCAGAAAAAATTAGGTCTTTAAATTGTAACCACAAAATTGGAGACAAGCATATGCATAAAAAACACTTGTTTATTGTGTTAAACATAACGTCAAAAGATTTTTCTTGAGTGGAGGGAAATATGAGCCGTGCAGCCGCCGTACTAAAAACAAACACTCGGCTTATACACATCATTTATACATACAAACATACATAAACAGATATATTTGACACTGTGTATAGACGGGAAAAGGATTGGAAGCGGCACGAAAAAGCTCGGTTTTTGGTGAACGATGTTGTGGTGTGCCTAAAATACATTCTTAACGTTGTTTTTCTTCTAGAAAATCGATACAAGAAAAGGGGGTGAGCATGCCAAACGAAAACATGCATTGAAAAATAGACACACAAACATAGCCATACACATACACCACATATACAAGGAGAACTAGTAAATCCAATTAAGAAAAACGAAACAACAACTGCCAATGCGAAAATACGTACGACAGAAAACATACAACAACAGTTTAAACTTTTGAACCTTTCTCCCAGTTTTTGGATAACAACAACAGCAACAACACTAGCACAGACGGCGTCGAACCCGCAAAACTCTCAACACAAACACGAATGCCACCCAAAAAATAGGCCCCCCCACAAAAAAGCGCACACATTTCGCATGAATGAAAAACCAACAGAGTAGCAGCAGGCAAGCAGACTCACTCTTTTTCCACAATCATCTCAGTGGAGAGTGGAGTACATTTCTTACAGAGCTATTGCCAGCAACAACAACTGCCCCAACTTGCAGCAATCTTATGGTAGTGTTTTGTGCCTCTGTTGTTGTTTTTTTTTATTTTCTTCTCATAACCACCATTGTCGTCTTCGCTGCCTTGCACACGATAACAACGTCGGCGGGGCATCGGGCGTATTTTGAGTTAAACAGCCGTACCACTAGCCAGTGCGCGTTTAGCATTCGACAACGAAAGAAGTAAGAGACGAGTTTTGTGTTTCAGCGACGAAACGATTTGAACAAATGCACGGCATAAAACTTTAGAAAACTCCAAAAATTCTAAAGAAGGAAAAGAAATAATTAATAAAAAAAATTAAAAACAGAAAAATAAAAGTGATACCAAAAATTATAAAACTTCAAAAATATCCCAGTATGGCTGCTTTACCCCTAACAATGGATATGCTACAGACGCCGCACACGGCTGAACCCCAGTCAACCTTAACGCCTAACGAGCGTCCATCCGCACTGACATTGGATGGACCACAGCAGCAACATTCCAATGTGACGCCGACATCAACATCTGCTTACGGCAACATTTCACCTGCCTTGAGCAGTGTTGGCAGTCTGTCGCCCTCATTCCTGCCCGAGATGCCACAGTGGAAACGTGACCTTATACAAAGACGTAAACAGAATGTTCAGCGTGCATCACCGACAGCAGCTCCATCATCATCATCTTCACCATTATCATCGCCATCTATAATACAAGTACATGGTTTAAAAACCTCTACATCTTCATCATCGATGCGTTCATTAGCCGGCAGTAACACCACCAATATTGACCAAGTTGCATCAGGTAAGTGAGCGGCGAAACGCAAAAAAAACCAACAACACAATAATACACCACATGCCACACAATTCACTCGGTACAACTCCAAATGGCAGCCAAACTAATGATAGCCCGCTTGTTCGTCAGCACTGAGTGAGCTATTCGCTATTCAGCTACATCCATACTTCTCCGGCCACAGACACCGTCCATTGGTATAGTTCAATTCGTTTTGTTCGTTAAATAATCATACATTGGTATGTACACATGTACGAACGAGTATGTAGCATATTCGAAAACATATTTTTTAAAGGAAAAACATAAAACGGCAAAAAGAAAAAAAACACAACTCCATGGTTAGAGAAAGAAATGCACAGTGTTTGGGGGCATGTTTAACAATTGCATTAAGAAATTGCGACAACAATTGAGACAAGTATACTTTCTAATCATTTCCTGATTAGAGTAATTATATCTGACTTTAGTAGTCTTCCAGGAGCAATTCAGAAAAGCATTCCCTTTATTCATTTACAAAATCAAAATTGTTTTTTCTCTTTTTTCATTTTTAACTTTATTTTCTTTGTGCTTTAAACATTTTGCTAGTTATTTTTTTTGCTTCAGCTGAGTACATATTTATTTAAGCTTTATATTGTTTTATTGTTCTAAAATTCTATGTTGTTTATATTCGGTGTTCACATTTTCCAACGGCCGTTAATCAAAAATTTCAGTTTATGGAAATCAGCAATGCCTTAGGAAACTCTGAGTTCTGTCGGGTTTTACTTTTTTATACACTCTTTACTCTCTTTATTTAACTTATCTAAAATCAGATTATCTTATGATATGGTGAGGTCATACCATAAATATTAATAAATAAGTTAGAATTGTGGGGTTTCTCTAATTAGGGAAAGAATTAAATAAACATTCTTGATATTTAAATCAATGAATACAATCTTGAACGGAATGTATTTTGATACGAGTATATACCGAAAATAATATTTATTTTGGGCTAGAAATTTATCGCACTTAGGTCGGTTAGTCTCCAAATTAACAATTTATTTAAAAATATACCGAACCGGTCAAATTGTATAACCTGACCTACCGCTCTAAATAAATATCTCGGAATTATGGGTTTTCGTAGTTAGGGTAACAATTCGATAAATAATCTTGATATTCAAATCAATAAATACAGTCTTGAACGGTTTGTATTTCGATTTTTTTTTGAGCTTGAGGCTTATTGACTTGCCTTTTATAAAGTAAAAGTTCTCGACAAACTAAAATGGAAATTAAGCATATTTCATTGCTATCCAATCAAATTTGTCGTACTTAGGTCGGTTAGTCTCCAAATTAAAAATTGTAGAGGTGTTATACGAGTATTAAAAATTAAACCTAACCAGTCAATTTTCAATTATGTTTGTCATAAGTGCGACTTGACTAAGTTCTATCAAAATTTGGCTTCTGCGACGCCAGAAGCCAAATATGACTAAGATCTAACAAAATTTATCACTCTCATGTCAGTAATACTATAAAACATTGTATTTTTCTTATGAACTAATTAACTTACAAATCTATTTTCATTAACATGTGATAAAATCATTTTTGAATTCGTAAAGCCGTTAGTCTAGGTATATGTGTACGAGGGTTGTTCGTAAACATAGACCGATTTCGCCCTCTAAATAAATGTACCAATTCTTTGATTACTTGTTTTATATTCGACCTTTTTTATAAATATTGATGAAATGTTGAATTCAAGTTCGAGGTCAGTATTTTGTATATTCATTTTTTGTATACTTATATATTGATATTCATCAAAGATTATCTTCAGGAATCAAGCTTACAATAAATATATGTGACGCGCAAAATAGAAAGGGACCTAAGGGTAAAAACTAGTTTTGTTCAGGAGAGTCATTTTAAAGATTTTAATACGTGTATTTGAAAATTGTGAAAATTGTTTTTTTTTACCCTTAGGTCCTTTTCTCTATGCGCTGTCACATATGTAACAAACACTTTGCAAACACTGATGTCTTCTTCGTCTGACAATCAGATTATCTTCAATGAAGATCGAAATATCGAAATTATTAAATAAATCAGATTATCTTCGATGAAGATCGAAATATCGAAAATATTAATTAAATAAATATAAGTATACAAAAAATACTGATCTCGAGCTTCAATTAAAAATTTCATCAAAATGTATCAAAGAACTGTGCAAGCTGCACTTAGATTGCAAGAAAAAAGTGGCATACTTACGAGTAAGTCCACTGCTGCGAAATAATTACACTATGCCTAAGTCGTTGTCCGTCGCACCAGAAAAGACGACGTAGTTTCCTGGGAAAGTAGTTTCTTAAAGATCTGGAGAGTTATCCTCCTGTAAGTTGTTAAATCCGCTGAATTTAAGAAACGGTTTATCAAGGCTCAATGGCAGCTTCCTACAGAACTTACAGTGTAAGTTTTTCTAATAGACAACGGACAATAACCATTGGCTCACTATGGGTATTCGAGTGGATTCACCGCGTGCCAATTTTTAACAGCGTGTTTGTCATTCTGAGGTGCCATTATAATCTGCAAGTCGATTATTGTCACTTTTGGACCATTTTCGACTGGAAAACATTTTTCCTCCAATAAACAGCTCTCCGCGGTGAAATAATGGTTAGTGTCAACGACCATTATATTTAAAAAGAAAAAAACGCATATAAGAAACTTTTGCAAACAACCGTGGAACTAATTATAACTGTTTTTAATTGCTTATAAGAAAAAAACGCATATAAGAAAAAAAAATGTTTTTTTTTTTTGGCTTTCTTATATCCGTTATCTACGGCAATCCCAAGTTCAAGACAGGAAAAAACTATCTATCAATTTTCAGCGGTGGTATTTTCCAACTCGTAATTTTTGAAATCATAAAATGTAAGAGATGAATTACTAAGCCATGTTAAGAAATATCCCGAACGGCCAGTATATGAGTTCTGAACTTTACTTGTCCATAACTAGACTAAGGAACTTAAGTCAGGAATATATGTTATTCAAACAGTTTTCCAATTAAGACGAAACGTTATACGTTTCTTTTGTCATATCTGCACCGTCACCAATTGCTTCGCAGGTGATATTTTTTAGAAGTTTCCTCACTGAAAAAGCCCAACATGTTTTTAGAACCAGGCTCTACCACTTTGGCCTAATCAATTATTGTTTTTAAGCACTTCAGTATCGTATATACAGTCTCAAATTCGCAATACCAATGACTTTAATGTTTATATGCTTTTACTTGGTTCTTCAACCAGAGTCACGTTATTGCTATTTTTCCCTGGTAGTTGTTTAAGATCTCTTCAAATGAAGTGCTCTGATTCATTCGACTGTCATGGCGTTACCGGGTCAATCACTGTATTTAGATGCGACTTAATGAGTTTATTTTGGGTTATCGCTTTTACTGTTTAAGGTTTGTTCCGATTGTGTTATTTGTTGTCCCAGCTGGACCCATTAAATTTGTAAAGGTTGAACGAGCAAGTGGAATAAGCGTATTTTGTAGGTTTATATTCCATAGTCGATAGAGGGCTTCGCTATAAGCAGTTTGAATAACCCATAGCATCTAATTGTCCGCATTATTCCCCTTTTTTAATCTTCCTTACCATTAATGGCATTCCATCTGCGGATAGGCAATATTAGTTATAGACTTGAGGGGGCAGAAATATTTCTTTATCTCAAGGCGACAGATACCACTGTTTTTGGGTTGTCCATCATAGTTTGTTTTTTCTTTGCTGCAAATTCAATTAGCGTTGATCTTTGAGACTTTCATCGGGCTATTTGGTTTTGTTTATTTACATTTCAAATGCACAATTTTCCCAATATTTTTTTTGGTCGTCATGTGTGCTTCACCTTTCTACTCCCGAACAACAGTTGCTGTTGCTGCTGCAGATGTTGAGTTGTCAGTTTCCAATGTGTGTTTTTTTCTGCACAACTCTGCAAATTTTGAGTTGTTGTTTACATTTTCTTCCAGTTTTTGTTGCTGTTACCGCCTGTCGTTTGTCTGTTTGGATTTTCATAGAAAACTTGCAATTAAATATAATTATAACATGAGCAAAACTTGAATCCAGTTATGAAGATATGTATTTAAGACAAGTTTTGTTGGCTGCGGCGCTTGGCTTTTTCTTTCGTGCGATGTTGTTGTCGAAGAAAAAATACAGTTGATGTTGGTGAATAAATTGAAAAAATTGTCATATTTTAAACGAAAAAAAACATTATCAACTTGTTTTCATTTAGGGGGCAGCAGAGATTTTTTACTTCCTTGAACGCCATCCAAGATCGAAGAAAACGGGAGCGGAGATATGGTTAAATAGATAACAATTTAGGCTTGCCAAATCTTCAATTTGAATAATGGTAAAACGTTGTATTAGGTAAAGCAGATTTAGCAAGGTCTAGACATGATTTAATATCTTGGTGTTTGTTTCATTCATATTAAGACTTCGTAAGAAAATCGCTTTGGGTAAGTCGAGGGGATCCGAAACAAGTAACTATTCATAATAAAATTCGACGTTAACTCAAGTGTTTTCACTTTTGTCCCAAAAGCTACCCCCTTGTTGTGTCAATTACTAATTCAAACGCTTTATACTCGTATAATTCTGAAACAATCTGCATACATATGTTATAAAAAATTATAAAAAAAATACATACATATGGCGAAATGATTACGCACGTAATTAAAAGAACTTAAATTTAATTGCGAAAGCCAATTAAGTATGCCTGAAATATTGATTTCAGTATCACAACTACCACTCACGCCCGTTCGCCCCATTATAAGTATTTGACAGTGAGAGAACTACAGGTGGTTTCGTTTACTTTTCTTTTTTTTAATAACGAAGAGAGCTCTTAAATTATAATGACATAAGTACACATTGGGAGAGCGACTGGTGTACAAATAAAAGTACGAAAACAATCACAATTTTTCCAAATATTTTGAAACAACTTTTTTTTATTTTTCGAGATAAGAGGAACATGTTCGTCGCATTTGTGGAATGAACGTCGGCGGCATTTATCAGAAAGCAAAAAAAAAGAGAATAAAAGAAGTACATCATACAAAAGACAAACTGACTATCAGCCAAATGAAATTTGTACTCTTCCTCCTATTATTAAAAAAAAATATTTTCCACTGTTAAGATAAAATGAAGCTGGAAACAAACTATAAACATAAAGAAGATTGCAATTAAATTTGAAATATTGAAGTTAAATGAATGATACAAACATGCCTTTGAATCTGAAAATCTAGCTGATGTTATTTCATGCTTTGAAGACTAACTGTTAGCAATATAGGGTGATACGAAAGTCATAATAGTTCATCGAATTGTTAAATTTCAGAAACTGTCAAAGTTACTTGGGCCATGTAGAAACATTTTAAGACTCAAAACAAACATAGTTGGTGGAAAGTGTAGAACAACGACGTAGCGATCGTGGCAATGTCTTTAAAAGTGAGGCACCAAAAGGAGTTTGTCCAAGTTTCTAAAATCTTGTTTATTTAATAAATCTTTTCTTAACCCATTTTATGGCACCGTTGAATTTTCGCAACATCTGCACATAAAGTCGATGTTGTGAAAACACAACGGTGGTAGAAAATGTATTAAGTACAAATCTTGATCAACATCGTATGAATGATATTAAATTACAATAATCTCCATTAAAGCTTAGAACCCAAATGCCTTAACATCAATACCTATTCTCTGTTTAACAAGTATTCGACTAATTTATATACATTCTGCTGAAAAAAGATTGGATTTTTCTCTGAAGACGTCGTCTATTAATTATGGTTAGGCAGTTGTATTTCTGAATAGTGTCTTAAGAAAATTAAACATTTTGTTATAAATGATTGTCCGGTTTTTAATGATGTACATCGTCATGATAATATTTCAGGTTTTTCTTGGGTTGTGTATTTCTTAAGCTTTCCTTTCGAGGTTAATGTTGAGTATCACGATTTGCATCCCCAATAATGGTTGATTACAACTATATCTTACTTATTATTAAGCAACTGATTTTTTTTCTTTAGGTTCCCTAGCAATTCATAGCCTCAGCCTCAGCGCGATTTCCAAAATTTGAAATTATTTACCCATCCATTTTAGGAAAACTTCACTATCGAATGATTTGTTTCTTACATGACATTATGTATTTCTTTATCCTCCAACAAAGAGTGGATGGTATACTAAATTTGTCACCAAAAAATATTAGTCGAAGATCCTATAAGGTACATATTTTATTGATCGTAATAATTTACTTATGATTTTTAGAAAAATTTAGCTATCGAATGATTAAATATTTAAAAATTAGAAGGTATACTTAATTTGTCATTTCGTTTGCAACACCACAAATAATACTCGGAGATCCTATAAAGTACATATCCTAAGGCGATCTAGCCATGAGTGTCCGTGTGTCTGTTGAAAGCGCGATTGCGGTTAAACGAAGATCCCGAGAATTGGCATGATAATGGCTTATGACCATTAGCTGTTTGAGATTTAAAAATGTTCCAAAGCGACCTAAGGGAAATAAGCTTCCGTTTAGGGGTCTAAAGGTACCTCGGAAAAAAATCAATTTTTTGTCTAATTGCTTTACAAATCATAACTTTATGTTGACAATGGTTAAAATGGCTACTGTTAAATGGGACGCACTTAATACCTTAAATATAGGCATATTTGCTGTACGTTTTGGCTCATATGGCCAAAAACGTCTCGCATAATCAAAACGGGCGATCAATAGTCAAATTAAAAGATTTCTACGAATCCGGATATAGAGATATTTGGCAGAGGTTATGATCGGACGCAAGGGCAAAAAACGGTAGATTTTCGCGTTTTTATTAGCGTTGGGACGGTGGAGGGTGTAAAGAGTTCGGGCTGGTAGTTCGCTGATGAACTGTGTTGGCTTTAAGTTTTTTCATTAATCGATTTTGCAGGTTTCACTTCTTTTTTGTAATTCTCATTTGTAAAATGCTCTGTTATTTTACAATTGATTTTGTAAAACAGGTAAAACCAAATGGTGCTCAAGACCTGAAATTTGTCTGGAAATTTTAATTTTTCAGTTATTGTTAGGCTTGAGGTCATAAGCAAAAAAAACAGATGTTGGTGTTTTTATAACTTTTTTTTTAATTTTAAATAACCCAAAAGGAAAAAGTAAAACGCTTGTAAATATCAAGTATTGTTGAGAGCAGTTAACGATGGTATGGATCTTACAATAAGTGAATTAACTTTAGCATTTCAAAATCTCTTAAAAGTTCTAAATGTATGTTAGTAGCAACATACTATTGTCTTAATAAAATTATCATTTCTACTAAATTACAATCCACCTACCACTTAGTTTTTTTTTAAATAATTCTCAAAGACACAAGTTTGAACCACCACATTCTTTTTTCACTATTATTCGAATTTTACGTAATTTCTAACTCTTTGTCTTCCACACCGGAAACGTTGTTGAGATTTAATGCGTGCTATGCCAATTTCTTTCTCAAGCAGCCACTGAATATGTTTTCAAACTACATTAATGGGAGCAGATCACCATCGGCCGACCATGGATGGCAGGCAGCGTTTGCTATTTGCATTTATTTTACTGCCATATTTACAATGTATGTTTATTTTTGATTTAAAAACAACAACAACCACAAAAAACCAAGTCCACATTCCATGGTATATGAAGTTATTTTTTTAGATCGTTTTCCCAACTCCCTCCCTTCGCTGTACATGCCCCAGCCAAGCCCAGGCTAAAATTGCTTGCGGTTAGCAGATGTGAACAGACATTTTCACAAACAAACAAAAAAGAGAAAAACGTTAAAATAATAACAAAAAACGTTCTGCTTTCTTGCACTTGATTTTCACATCGTATAATTTAAATTTCAATTTTGCAAAAGAAATAAATGAACAACAACAAAAATAGAATAAAAAACTGAAACGTTTAACATACAAGCTGGCGTCTTCTCTTCGCTGGCGTTTCCTTCTTAAACGCTGAATATTCATCTAGAAATGAAAACCTCATTTGTTTGCCTTGTAGTCTAGCATTATTATTACAATTAGATTTTGTAAGCTTTGTTTTATGATTATTCTTCGCCATTATTTTGATTCGTAGCTCTTGTTATTAGGGTTCACTGTCATTGGTGTTTTGAAAAAAAAAACATTTACTCGGGAAAATAAGAATACACTTTCAATAGTTGGCTCAAGACAAAACAAAAATGTAGTTATTATTTCTGTTAAGTATTTAAAGTCAATTATTTTCTGTTGTTCTTCAGCTTTAATTTTTTTGTCTTGGTTCTGTTGGGGAAGGAACCCAAAAGTAAAAAAAAGAAAAATAAAATACTTAAATTGAAGAGTATCTTAACAGTCCATGGTAGTACTTAGGCTCGGGAAATATATGTGTCTTTTAAAAACAATGTTCGATTGGGCATTAGAATGTTTCTTGAGATTGCCCTGAGTTGCTTATCATGTCGAGTGAGGAGTTACCGGTGCTTAATTTTCCAAACTCCAAATATTCATTTTCAAATATTCATTTTCAATTGACAACTAGAAAAGGGTGCGTCATTACTTGTTTTCGTAATGGCAAAATGTAATAAAAAAAGAAAGAAATGTAAAAGACAAAGCTTGTTTCCAACGCTTTTCCAGCATAGTAGTTTCCTTTTAGATGCTAAGAAAACAAGAATAGATTCTTATCAAACAAGAATAGATTTTTAGAAAACAAGAATAGATTCTTAGAAAACAAGAATTTTAGGAAAACAAATTTGAGATATGTAATTGAAGAATTTGTATATCCATCTAAGTTTCAATTTATCCCTGGTAAAGATCCCTTCATTTGAATTTTCAACATAAGTTAAAAACCCTAAAATGGTTGGTTAAATTTTAAGGGCCGGTGCTGAATGTAAACCACACCTGTTAAAAACCCTAAAATGGTTGGTTAAATTTTAAGGGCCGGTGCTGAATGTAAACCACACCTAAACTTCAAGTTGTTTTCTGCATTTCATTTGATATTCCTCAATTTCAGACTAACTTTATTTGAACCATGGAAAGAAACACAAGCGAGCAACGCGTTAAAGTTATTCAGGCTTATTATGAAATAAAAATCAATTTTTGAAGAAAATCATCTTCAGTGATGAGGCACATTTTCACCTCAGTGGATTCGTCAATAAGCAGAATTGCCGCATTTGGGAGAATGATTATACAAGAGTGGGTGTCGAAAAAACAATGCACCCACAAAGAGTAACTGTTTGGTGCGTTTTATGGGCTGGCGGCATCATCGGGCCGTATTCCAAAATGAAGCCGGTCAGGCAGTTACTATGAACGGTGTTCGCAATCGTAACTTTTTATGGCCCGAATTGGAAGATATGGATGTGGACGATATTTGGTTTCAACAGAACGGTGCCACTTGCCACACAGCTAACGAAACAATGGCTCTTTTGAGCGACAAATCAACATCGGCCCTTAAAATTTAACCACCCTTTACAACCAGCAAAGCAAAAAAGATTTCATAATTTCATAGTTTTGCCCCACCTTTATTTCTAGAAATCGCAACATTTGCCGCCATACTTGCATCACCAGACACGGTATTTTGACATTGCTTTTCCGTAGGTATTTTGCTATCGGAAATTTGTACCACCAACACCAAATGCTTTGCCAGTGCTCTATTTTTTTGTGAATTCGTAATTTCTCAGTCTGTAGTTATTATCATTTTTATTAGTATTTATCACCTATTTCGGCAGATTCTTAAATACGTGCTTGAAATTTGTCAGCTACATTTTATTTTGCAGCATATTCGGCGTGTTTGTTAAAAAAACGATTAGAACTGTTCCATTCAAAGAAATTTGCTAAGCTTGCTAGGTTTTGAAATCGAAAACTATACACATTATTCGTAGTATTTAAAAGAAAATAAAGTAACAAAGTCGTAGCGGTTCTGTGTTCCAAATGTGGATTGAATTTGAGTTCTTTTTGTTTGGATTCAAACTAAATTTTCTTTCAAAATCTTCGAATGAGCAATAGAAGTTTATCTGGAGTGTAGTAAATCAATGTAAATTCTTTAGGACAATTTAGAAGCAATTTTTTTTAATTGCGGTTTGAATCTATTATTAATTTGTTAACGACCATTTTGTTATTAACTTTTTTGTTGTTAATGGGCTGAAGATCTATGAAGCCATCAATAAAGACATGTAAACTTTAAGATAAGTCAAACGAAAGTATGAAATGTATAATATTTCAACTATTGACATAGAACTAGATACACAGATTCTTACATATACCCCAATTTTGGAAGACTGCACTAGTTTACCATAGGTTCTGCCGAATGCCTTTAGGTTAGAGTTTTTGTAGAGATTTACCCAACCATCATGTATAAGTAAATGTTAATCATCAAATCGTAAACCAGACTTTAACGAGTGAGTATATATAGTATATATACTTTACAAGACTCTCTGAAACATTGCTTGAGAAATTAACGACGAAACGAAGTGGACAATTGGCATGGGTGGTTCTTGGCGTTCTTAACTAGATTAAATTTCTAACCCTTTATTTAAACTAAGATTGTCGTAAGCGTACGGTAGATAAAACAGAATGAAAGAAGTTTGTGATTTAAAAGGAAATTGTCAGAATGAGTGGGCCTTCTACTCGTACTTTAATTTACATTGACATATAAATGAAGCTTAAATATTGAGAAGTTCCAAATAAGAAAAAACGTAAGAAAAAATGGAATTTCCTAATGGGTCGTTTGTGTGGGAGGTATCCGAAAGAGGCCGTAACAACCACATATGTTGTTAGCACATGTAGACAAATAAAATATATTTATTTCGCAAAATGCATAATTTTGATTGATACGTTAGGAAAAATAATGTGGGTTTTAACCTAAGCTCCGGTAGTCTCATTTATGCGGGAGGTATGGCCTCCAATTTTCCAACAATTTCTGTATTTCTTTTTCAACAACTTATTTGCAGCAGTATCTCATGAACAGTATTTAATATATTTTGCGAAGAACAAGAAAGGGCTAGTGGGAAATATTAAGAAGCTCACAGTTATAACGAATTTTATGCAATAAGGGGAAAATTATGTCTGTTATCAGTGCTGAGGCGAGTTCATTCTGGGAGTCTGGGAGGTACCATAAGGGTCGTAGTTAGGGATCCAATTTTATGTCACCTGCTTTTAGATCGTATAAATAAAGGCTTTAGGATTTAGTAAGATTACCAAAAGAGAACGAAATGGGACATTTATGTGGTTAATATTAAAAGAAGTGTGACAGTTGGGCACATTTTCCGTCCCTGTAGGCAGTTAAAAAGAGTCATTGCAAGTCAATAAAGAAGATTGTTAACTCCTTTCGAAAATCGTATTACGAACCAGCTGTATTGGCAGACATTGTTCAAAGTCGTGTAAGTTGCGAAATTGATTTGGCCAAAACATATTTATAGTCCAAAAATAAATTTTTCGATGCCCTACACTTTTAAGCCATACGAAATGATATATATTCTGTTCCCCAGTAGACTCCCAGAGTATAAAATAATTCAGGGTGTCCGCCAGGAAGGTATACTAAAGGGTAGGGTGTTCCTCGGGGAGGTATTCTACTTTGTTTATGATTTTTGAATAAATAAAAGAGAATGGATCTTATATTGATAAATGTTTTATTTAATGTCGGCAATTATGTATGGAATACAATAACAGATAAATGTCCGCCTCTGTTAGCCTCACAAATGCGAGCCTTTTTGGGCACATTTTTCATTACATTTAGCTCAGCGTCGAATTTAGGTTGATGGATTGTTTTGAACACTTTCTTAAGCAGCAGTAATGTTTACAATCGATATTTCAGTACGTTGTGGTCCATGCTTGGGCCTATCAGCTACAGACACTCTTTCTTTGAAATCATTCTCTACACGATAAATAGTGCGTTTTGTTGGCAGGTTGCTACTCCCAAAAAATTCACGTTACTTGCTCATCGTCACAGTAATCGATGATTGATTTCGATAAAATGTTTAATGGTTTATCGAATATTTTTCCATAATAAATTTGCCACGTCTCTACTTTACGACTGCCAAATATGAACTGTCAATACTAATGTTTACCAAAATGGCGGGAAAACAAAGAAGTATACCTTCCCGGCGGACACCCTGTATAAGAATCTTAACGATAACTACAAATATTTTTCTGCTTTGCAGTTTTTTTTTGAAGTTCAAATCTGCTGATTAGTCTTTTAACACTTTCTGTTTCGTAAGGTCTTTTTGGTGCGTTAAAAAAAGTAAACGTTGGCAGTTTTTTAATTGTATTCGAAAATAACTATGTATATATCTTGGTGATTTTTTTTCTTTTCTGTTTTTTTTTCTCGTTACAAAACTACATACATATACCCGAAAATATATACGTACATAACGTTTGATTGCAATTGTTAAACAATATTAAACTTGATTTTCTTCTTAAAGTTTCTTCATTCACATGCAGGCAGACAGACGGACGTGCGGACAATGTGTGGAAAAACAAAAATTCAATTATGGTCTGCAAAGTGAAATAACTGCCATAGTTTTATAGTCCATGGGCTACCAATACATATGAAATGTTGTTTAAATAAAACTTAAATACTGGGAGTGCTGCAAAAGTTCAAGAAAAACTGGATCTTTCAAAGTTTCGAAAGGTGCCCATCTCGAGCCTCGAGCTTAGGTGTTGCTTGGCAAGGAAATAAAATTGATAAGAGCGATCAAGTCATTAATACGTATAAGCACCGATTAAATTTATAGGAATTATTTTTATTTGTTTCAGAATAAGTCTATAAAAGGCATTCATGATAGAAATCCACGTTTTATTCGAACTCATCGCTATGTTAAATATACAAATGAAATATAGGAAATAATACTAATCGTATGGCATAATCTTCGTATCATTTAAAAACCATTACATGATTGTATAAGACTTTGTAGTGAGAATATTTTGTTAACTTCGAATCATAATTGGATTATTTATGAGGAAGCTTAGTGCCAGCGTAGGCTAACCCCCCACATACGGAGTTTAAAGACCAGAGTCTGCTTACCCACAAATGGAGTCTATTGATACGAAGGTGTGTTTCTAGTATTTCCATTTCATCATCTTTTAGAAAATTATCGATATAAAACACACTTAATCCTTCTATAATTTAATATCTCATAAGGAAAATAAAACCCCGAATGATTGAATTTTATTTTTGTAAAGAGTACCGCGGACATGGTAGAATTTCAATTTTTTTACTGTGCAATTTTCTTATATGGGGAATTTGTACCACCGACTACAAGTGCTTTGAAAGTGCTCTATGGAGTAATTATCTAGTTTTTATCACCTATTTCGGCAGATTCTAAAATACGTGCTTAAAAATTGTTTGCTATATTTTATGTTGACAGCATATTTGTTATGAAAATGATAAAAAGTATTCAATTCAAAGAAATTTGCTAATCTAGCTACGTTTTGAAATCGAAAACTATACAAAGTATTCGTAATATTTTATTATTGGACGAGTCGAGGCGTGCAAAATTTGGAGTAACAAAATTGTTGGCGGAATAAAATAACAAAATCGTTCTATGTTCTAAATGTGGGTTGAACGTGAGTTTATTTTTGTTTGGATTCAAACTAAAGTTTTTCTCAAAATTTTCGAAGAAGAAATAGAAGTCTATCTGTATTTTTAAAAAAAATAAAAATTCCTTATAATTATTTAAAAGATTTTTTTTTTAAAATTTGCGGTTTGAACCTGGTTAGAAATACAAAGCGGCTAACTAAATGTACAATTTTAAATTGATATTTACAATGCTGGGTGGTTAGCATATTTGGCGAAATTGTTAGTGCGGCGTCCCAGTTTCTTTTAATTGCTCGATGTTTTGTAACAATACTCAGCTTCAGAAATTTTTTTCTTCTTCAAAATTATAAGGATTGGTTTGATTTCAGTAGGTGTCAAAAACAATGCAGCTGTAAAAGGCAATTTGACTGTCACCACTTCAAAAACGCAATTTCCCGTACTTATTATTGGTTTGATATTATTGCAAAAGATTGCAGTAAAGCTGATTAGATTTCAAATCTCTTAATCTTTAGAGTGAAAAGTTTGATGGAATAATCTAAATGTGTGTAACTAAAATCGATTCGTTTATCGAAGGCAGGCAATCGCTATGTCACTTTCTTTTCCGTTTATACTTACGGTTGTTTTTGGCAGTGTGAATGTTTTTGTTTTTTAAGCTAACAAAACCTAAAATTTGTAAATAGATAAAAACATCGACGCTTCATCAAGGTTTGTTTACATCTTCGGGTATACTTAATATAGAATTAATCCATTAACTGCATTTTACAAGCTCACAACGCAAGACACATAACAGACAATTACTGATTAACATTTAATACCATTTACTGTTTTAGAAATAAAACTTTAGAAGATTTATAGAAGTAAACCTGCCACGGAACTTAAAAGAAACTTTAAGATAATGCTTGTAAACAGTTCGAGATCGATTACGAGAACACAATTGCAATGCCTGCAGTCCCTGCAAAATTCCACTGGTAACTGCCAGACATTTTACAAAACGAACGCCTTTTGTCCAACACCAAGATAACATGATCTGACCAGACCGAAACATAATTAAAAGTCTTTGGGCTAACCAAGATTCTGTAAAGAAGGTCTCATCTTTTAAAAAAAAGGATGGTTTGGCTCACAAGTAACATAAAATCCAATACTAAGGTTTTTTATATTTTTTTCTCGTATGCTTTTTTTAAACTTTGTATTAATACATTGAACAGGTATTAACCGCCTCGAGACCTCTTGCATCTACGAGCATTTTAAAATTAGACAAAATGACATTGATTTTCGTGGCTGCACACTGCTTTTATAGCGATTTCGGTTCCGCGACACGTTCTTCACCAGAATGCTTCGCAGCAATTGTTGTATGAAAAACTGAACTACTGTTGTAAATCTTACTTTAGAAATTTTCTTTAAACAATTGCCCACGGTCCATACATCCCTGTTCAATGTGTTAAAGCAAAATACCAAAAAAAACAAACGAGCTAAACTTTGTTTTAATATATTTCACCTAGTATACTTAAATGATCTTGGCGCTACTTTTCTTACCAGCTAAATTTAAAAGCGAGCCACGTAAAAGCCGGTCTATAAAATGCATTAGTCGTTCGAAGCTGGCAATAAATAAAAGGTCCCACTTATTATAAGAATTATATAGAGCACCGCTCACTGATTCGGGAAATGATTCCCCTTGTTTCTTAAAGTGGAACATTTTTAAATATTAAGCTTTTTTCCTAAAGTACGAGTATGTGTTAGAAGTTCAATTTGATAGGTAATTAACACAAACAATTTAATAAAATGGCTACAGGGGTTATAGTTTATATAGTATCTGATCCTCACTTTGAGGTGTTGCAAGCAGCTTGACAAATTTCGTATACACTTTTTCCAATGATTGATACAAAAAATACCAAAAGTACCGAAAAATAACATTTAATATGCTCCAAAAATACGCCTTTAATTACCAGGTATTTTAATAAAAAAATACCAGATATCGTACGAAAACGGCAACGCTCGATTTAAACGACATGCTCAGATGATCTCTAACTCATTTACCGGCCCTTCAATTTACTATTGTGCTTTAACTGTTATATTAAAAAAAATATGACAGTTTTCGCACTGTTATTGTACATGAAAAGTAAACGTTTCTGCAGCATACTTTTGGGCGTTAAATAAAACCGCCTGCCAATGAAATTGGTAGCTGCTTATTTTAAGTTCAAGTGTGTTTTTTGGAAAAAGGAAATTGTATAAGAATTGTAACATATTAGTTATTTGTTAGAAAATTACAACAAACTACATGGACAGTTTTTATTCTGGCTCGAGGCCATTTTTGTTGTTTTTCATAATCAACGTAAAAAATTGGTAAAATGTATTGGCTTGGTTGCCTGGCAGACTGTACAGCTGTTTTTAAACCCAAAATACATTATTTAATATTTCTATTTTTTGCGTTCAGTTGAGGACGCCTTGGCCAACGAAAAACAAAGTACGCTCTTTCATAACATTAAAGATTTTTTTTATTGTTTATTAATAAATTTCTTCTTTCCGTTTGAAAAATGCTGTGAAAATTGTTTTTAATAAATATCTGTAGAACTGAACAGGGATAACCGGCTCGAGACCACTTGCATTTATATTTAAATAGAAGAAAAGTTTTTAACAAAATGGCAAAGTGACATTGATTTTCGTGGCTGCTCATTGCTTTTATCGCTATTTCGGGTCCGTGACGACCTTCATTAGAAAACTTCGCAGCAATTGTTGAAAGGAAATCCGAAATCTTTAAGACGAATGAGAACTACTGTTGTAAATATCACTTTTTAAGTTTTCTTCACATAACAGCAATAATAAAGGGTGATCCATCAAGGGGTATTTTTTCAGAATAAAAAAAATATAAAAATTCAAATCAAGTGTGGAATTTTCGTTGGTAAGGACATTTTATGGCATTTATTTTTTGAAAATAATTACCTTCAAATGTTGGCAACTGTATTATGGAAATGAGCGTTCGGTGAGAAACGGGAAGATCCGCTGTTTTCGACCAAAATTTTGTTCAGTGATGAGACCCATTTCTGGCTTAACGGCAAAGTAAATAAAGAAAATTGCCGCATTTGGGCTGAAGAGCAACAAGAGGGAGGTTCAAGAGGTGCCATTATACCCAGAGAAAACCACGATTTGGTGCGGTTTATAAGCTGGTGGAATCATCGGTGTATATTTTTCCAAAATGATGATGGGCGGAACGTAAACGTGAATAGAGCTCGATATCGCTTCATGATATCGATCTTTATGCTACCTTCGATTGAAGCCCGTAATCTTGACGACACTTGGTTTCAACAGGACGGTGCCACTTGCCATACAGCTGCTCAAACAATGGATCTATTGAGAGGTCATTTCAAAAAGCAGCTAATTTCATGTTTTGGACAGGTGAGTTGGCCGCCTAGATCGAGTGATATCACACCGTTAGACATTTTTCTTTGGGGTTACGTAAAGTCCAAAGTCTATGCTGACAAACCAGCTACGATTCAGGTTTTGGAAGCCAACATAAAGCGTGTCATTAAAGCCTTACCGGTCGAAATGCTCGAACGAGTCATCCAAAATTGGACCCTCAGAATGGAAACGCTGAGGCGTAGTTGCGGTCAACATTTAAACGAAGTTATATTCAAAAACTTAAGGCCATAAAATGGCCTTTCAAATTACCAATAAAGATTCCACACTTGATTTGAATTTTTATATTTTTTTTTGTTCTGAAAAAATACCTCTAGATGGATCAACCTATATAATCATAAATTTCTTCTTTTCGTCTGAAAAATGTCAAAAATGCAGTAAAAATTGGTTTTGATCAATACCTGTCCAACTTTTATTTATTTCACATAAAAACATCTTTCCAAAGTTAAAGTTTTCATGTGTTGACACATCGTATCGACCTCCTTTACCAAACATCTCAAATACAAATGAAAATAATATAAATTAGAGGTCTTTTCCCTACTCATTGTGTCGGTGTCCGATACTTCAGACCTAAACATGTAACAGTGAGTAACACATTTTGTTTTGTTTTAACGTCCTACAAAACAATGGCATTATTGAATATTTTTTTTATTGTTTGTAAAAGTTTATACGAAATTTAAATTTCTCTAGGACTACAGTAGCAAAAACAAATTTTGAAATAAACAATATTCATTCAAAATCCGATTTCCTTTAATATCGCCAAAAAAGATATTGATTTCCAAGCTCAATTACTATATTAATGTACTTCAGTATTGATTGTTAATATTCGCTAGCAGTTGCGGTTTTAAGATGCTCTTATCACAAAAAATAAATTAATCAAATGCATATGCAATCTTTGATTTGTGTGCGGTGTCATCAATGGGCCGCCGCTTGGAATTGGGTTCTATAGTGAAGAAAACAATCAGCCACAGCACCACCTTACTCGTCATTCCGGCGGTATTGATTGAGTGCTACAGTTTTGTTGCATAACCGTTAAATGTGTACTCGGTACTTTAATTTCAATACCAATTGTATTAACAACACTTGGCTGAAAGTGTATCTTTGTTTTTTGTTTTTGTCAATATCACCGCAAACTACTAGTATCGGTTCGGTTGTCGTCCGCCTGTCTGTCCTTTTGTCTATAGTATATGTGCCTTCTGTTTTAATAAATATTTCATATTGCAGTGGTTTCGGTTTTTGCTTCGCGTGTGTGTGTTTTGTTTTGCCCGCTCTAGGTTTTTGGTTTGGACTGGGCGTTATGTTTCAGCCCCTTGGGCAAGAAGACGACGACAATGCCGCAAATGGAACAAGTGCTGCCAGCGTTGTCTGATTTCAGATTTACACAAGTTTCGTTACTTGTTTATGCTCGTCGAGAATTGAAACCTCACACATGTCGTAATGTGTTATCCCATGTTGTAATAGTTTTTCGGTTTATTTATGTCGCATGCATGTTTGAGTGGTAGCATTTTCCAACTATGGAAATCCCACAAATACCACGAAGTACAATAATTTTTCATAAAATGTGACATAGTTGGGGAAATGTATGCACATATATTTTGAATGCATGTGCGCTGGCAATGGTGGAAAAATTGGGTCAAATGCATACACTACTATATGTTCTTTGCTAATAAAATATGAATATGGATGATGGGGAGGTACAACAATGTTTAGGGAATCCTTTTTCGCTAATAAAATAAGGCGAATTTTAAATAAAATTCTAAAAAAATTATTCATTCATAACTATTTTCACATGCTTTTTTTCGGGTGACCATTAAATTCAGCAGTTATTATTTAGTTTTTCATAAATATTTCAATAAGCGGTTGGTTCACAAATAATGGACGCGTTTTATGAAAGTTTCGCTAAGGAAATTATTATTAAACATAAAAAACATTTTTCACATTTGAATAAGAAAAAATATTGAACTAAAAACAACAAGCCGGCTTACTAATACAAATTTCGATTACCGCATTTTTTTTAATCTGGACAGATTCGGTTACCGCATTCGCAAGATTTTCGCAAGTTTGAGTTTGTTCCGGTCATTGCAAACCTCACTTATTTTCCAATTAAAAGTCGCATGGTATCATGATTATTATTGGTTTTGCACAAAAATTAAAGTATATGTATGACAGTATTCGTATTTTGGTTAACAAAGTCGTGCTCGTATTCGTTTCTATATACCACCAGCGACAATTTGCATATGTACATTCATTTGTTTATTAAAAGAGTTATTACATTGTTCGTATAACGTTCTACCACTTGTGAACCAATTTACGATTTTTTAGGTGGCTTTGTTTTACATAGAAACAAACATATGAAATTGAAATTTTGCAGCTGCTGTTCTAAAGGACACTTTTTAAATACAATTTTTTTAATTCAAATTCCGACTCAAATCGCACAGTTATCGGAACTGACCAAAAGAACTTCAAACGATTTAGGTTTCTTTTAAATTCGCAAATGTTTATGGAAACCGGAACAACTCGGAATAACCTTTTCTTCTTAAGCGTTTTTGAAATAAAACACCTCTATAGCTGTTGATATACCAGACTTAATTAAATTTAAATATCTTTAAACAACTTATCTACATTCAATTGGATTTGTTTTCCCAGGCTCAGAATAATTAAACGAAATTGATTTTTAGAACCTTCTTTTAGATATTTTTTTTCAGATTAAAAACATCGTAGTTTAGTGTTCAAAAAATAGTTTGCAGGTTTTTAAAAAATGTATAAAGAGTACTTGACGGTTAAATTGTTGGGCAACTTTTTGCAATGATTTGTCAGCACGATCAACGGCAACAATTATTAACATTTTTTCGAACATAGAAATTGAATTACGTTTTAATGCACTTATTTTTTAGGATTAAAAACAAATCTATTATGTTTTTTGGTTATAACAAAGTTAGTTATATCGATGTTTCACTGTACAATGATATAAACGTAGCTTTAAACTTAAAGTTTACTACTAAGTTCGATGTTTCCTGTGAAAATGTGTCAAACTCTTTATATAAAAATGATGTGAACTCGCAGGTGAAAAGATGTGAAAAAAGCAGTACTGAGTTCAATGTCGATAGCATTTAAAAAGTTTGTGACTGGCAACATTGCCTATAGACATAACCATTGTCCTGCATAAAAAATTGTCAAAGAAGGTTGACTAACGGTGATTTATAAATAAAATTTCAAACAAACAAATGAAAACTATAAATAATATAATAAATGAGGAAAGCAAGCAAAAAGTATGATGTTATTTTCAATAACGTCAGCAGTACCATATTTTCATGTAATTTGGTAATGTCATTTTTAACGAAGGAAAAAACGATTCTTTCTTAAAACTTTCTCGTGAACGAACTTAGTACTAGCCTTAAGCTAGAATTATTGAAAGTACACTTTCACAAATAATATTTAACTGGAATAAATTTCACGAGCCATTTGTTAATCGTTAATTTTTGTTTGCTTAATTTAAAAGTGGAGTAAACATTCCACCAATAAACAGAGTTTTTACTAAATTCGCCATTCCGTTTGCAACACCTCGAAAGATAGAGACCCTATATAGTATACATAATATTGATTGTCGCTAACATCTTAAGACGATCTAATCATGTCCGTTCGACTCTGTGTCCGTTGAAAGCTATACAGCGGCCCTACAGTTCTTAATGGCTTCATAGTCAGCTGATTGCGACTGTAAATGGGAAAAATAGGAAAAGAGGAAAACAATTTTTCCTTCAATGGACCTACAACAATCTGTGCAAAAAGGACCGTTGTAGTCAAAACCAGCCAGCAGTTATGAATATAGTCATATGGGAATTCAAATTAAAGTAAATTTCTCTACAAATCCACTTTGAATTTGTATTTAATATTCCGTTGAGACTGCGATAAAACTCATGGCTCAAAAATGGCTATGTTGTCACTTAACTAGTGAAATTGTTTGTAACTTTGTCAAAAAAAACACACCGACTAGCTAGCCACTAGCCCAACAACAAATAAATAGTTCGCTTTACTGTCCAAAGTTACTTAAAAGAAAATGCCAAAAAATCAATTTTTTTTGATGCTTATTGTGAATGTTTCATTTAGCATTTGACCTCTAAAAACTTCGACAATAGTCTTTGTCAAAATTCAAATTTGTCAATTTTTAATACTACGAAAAAAAATGTAAATCAGCTGATAGCTTAACACTACCGATAAATTGTACAAGATGGCCGAGGTGAGGTTTATCGATTAATCGAAAAACATAATTTTCATATTGGGAATACTGTTTTTTGTGTTTAAAGTGTTCGAATTTAGTGTTTTCAGCGTATTTCGGGTTTCGATTTAGACTTTCTAGTGATTGTGTACAAACGAATGCAAAAAATAAATCCCGAAATTTGTGCGTTACTGAAGTGTGTTCTTCTACATTATTGCAAAGAAGTAACACAACGCCCATCTTGTACAATTTATCGTCTTTGATAGTAAGTATCATGCACACCTATTAACATAAAAGTGATGAAATTGATTACTTTTTGCATTTTATGTTAAGCAGAGTCGTTGGTTTCCACCGACTGCCGCCTCTTTCTTGTCAATTTTATTTGAACTCTTCTCATGACTTTTTACTCGATTATTATTTGCTAGCATCATCACATTTTATACAATTATGGCGAAATAAGAAAGAAAGGGCTTTAAAAAAAGAGAAAGTAATTTTGTTTATTGACCAGAACGTTTTTATTTTCTTTCAACACAAATCATAACGTACAATTTTGCTACTTATTGCGATAAAGACGATGACAAGGATGATAATGATCATCATCATTTTCATGACCATATTTACACGCTTTTGTTATGATTGAAGACTCATCACAACTACTGTCCCGACCATTAATTTCATTCAATAGTAACAACAACAACGAACATTAAGTAGTCACTTACAATTAAAAGAAATTCTGACAGACAATAGGAAAACAAAAAATTCGCATGTTGTAGAAACAATTTCATTGATCAAGACATTGACCCAAATCATTTTACCATACTAGCAGATCTCTCATGGCGCAGCCGTACGTACTACTTCCTTCATCGCTTCACTTCTTCCAAATTTTACGACAGCGATGACCGACCGCCGCAAACTGAAGAATAAACCAGTAGTAGTTAGTCGTTGAGAGGTCTTTTTGTACGAGCATTTCAAATCATAACAATATGAAGATTAATGATCTTGAACACTAACAATGTCATCGTCGACAGTACGTTCAAGTATGTCTCAGTGTCTGTCGCTTTTATTGTGGCACGACACTCACCGGCCCGCCCGCCATTCTCTCTCACGGCGGACGGCACAAAAGCTTACCCCTACACTGATATCGTAGTACATTCAAGTAGTAGTAGTACATTCAAAGTTCGCCGATGCCACTGTAGAAATCTATATCATTATAAATAATTTAATTTAAAAATGAGAAAAAAATGTTAATAAAAATTTCACGAAAATAAACAATGCAAAAATTGACAGACAGCGATACGATTTTTTTTTTCTTTTATGTGTTTATAAATAGCATCAGTAAAAACTCAAACAAACAATAATTCCGCAAGTGAAAAGTTGTGGGCAACATCACGTTTTTCTAAGGGGGGATTGTACTTTTGAAAACTGCAAATGTTTGGCTTGGTAACATGAAACGAGCTTTAATTTAATCTCAGTAGTTTATTGGCGCATGCAAAGCAAATCTTATCGAGAAAATGGCTACTCATCCCGAAGAAATGTAAAAAACAAAGAAAAAATAGTCCCGTATTTATACTGTAGCGTAAAGTGTTCTAAGATCGACATTCTTTTTTTAATGTTTAGAAATATCGATGAAGAATTTTTAAAGTTCATGAAAACAGTTCATTCAATATGTCATATTTTCATACAATTACAATAGTTTTTGGACAGCAATAAAATGGTTTAATTAGTTTGTTTTGATAGCATGGTTCGATTCGATGTAATAACGTTTTGAATGTTTTTTTCGATCCCACATCAGACTCATTATATTTGAATACAATTTTTTTAAATAACTGCTCTTTTTAAAAATGTCATTCTTTTTTTTATTGTAAAATTAACAAATCTTATAGATAGAAGAGATTGAGATTGCAAACGTATTTGAATAAAATATAAGTATATGGATATAGATTCTAATACATCGTGGTTTCAAAATCAAAACGAACTTGTTAATGGGGAAACTTTGAGAGGAGGATAATCTAAAGAGATTCAAGTTTCATAACGAGGTTATGTTCGCTCTTACTAGGGTTTATGCGCACAAGATGCGATTGATAAGTAATTTAACAGACTAAAAAGGATGAACGACTTTTTACACATTTTTATAATGCAAAAATGTAGCGAATATTTGCTGCAACACATTTTGTCATAAACTAAAGACGAGTGTAGAAATGTATATTATAAAATGGTAATAAATTATTATAAAAAAACGATTATGGGTATGTCTTAAAAGAAAATATTTACTTACATTAAACAAAGCAACCTTCGTATTAGCTTTCATTTCAATTCAGTATAGGTTTTCAGCACACATTTTCTATTCATTCCATTGACATGCCATTCAAAGGCACGCAGTGCGCATAAACCTCACTTGTTACAGAATGAACGACGTGTAACCTCTATGAAATTTGATACTCTTTAGGATAAACATTTCATCTTTAATTAAAAGCATTTAATTATATATTAGAGAGTATAAAGAATGTGATACTGGAGTCTAAGCGGCCAAGGCAGTAACATCAGAAATAAAATTGAGGACCTCCTCAAAGAATCCTTTACAGCATATTCATCTTTCATGTATATCGGCCCTGTCGTAGCGTTTGGAACTCACCCGCTACTGAATTTTTGTGCTCCGAAATATCGAACGTATTTATACGTAGTAGTTTTCAGTAGTTTGCCTTTTGTACGAATGTTCTGTTTGCTTTTATAATTTCTCCTTCAAAAAAAGACTAAATCTGTTAACATTTAAAACTAAAGTAATTTAAAGGAGTAATTCATGTTTTTCGAACTTACCTTCTTTCAGATAGTTGTATCACGAATTGGTTGAACTAAGTTATTAAGATCATTTTCTTACCTCGTCCATAAGTTATGGAGGTCTTCTTCGTCTTTAGCCGTTTAAAAAAATATTTATGCTTAATCGGAAGAGAAATGAAGGTTTTTTTGAAGAATTTCTGTGTTTTGTGTTATAACATTATATATTCAAATAATATTTTTTTTAAATAATAATATTTAAATATAAGTTTACATTTCTCACTACTAAAGCTACCTCAAGTTCGAACAAATACGAATTAATTATATTAAAAAAAAACAAGATATGTACATATTTTTGATATCTACATATCCAAGGTCAGTTACATATTAGTCATATGTTGCAATATGTTATAGAACAGCAAGCAGATTAAGTCTACATCACGTCGTTCGCAAGTTATTGTGTTCTATATGACAAAAATGTTTTTTTGGGAAATCCATGATCCATGTACGATGCTTGTCAGTAAAGTATTGTATAGCACAAAGTCGATGTATAATATTTCGGAAACTATAAAGAATAAAAGCAAACTGATTACACAGATCGACAGATCTCGATAAATTGACCCAAAAATCAGTCTTATCTCAATTTTTCCTATTTTGCGTTATAGAACACTATAACTTACGAACGACGATCAGTCTTCTTTGTCAGTTAGTTTATAATAATATGAAGTACACAAATGTTGCCATTTCTGAACTAATTTTTTGTCTGTGCCCATTTTTTTACGTTTCATAATACTTTTACTTTGCACCTTCTGTTAAATCTATGATTTAAATTTTTTTTTATATACAGACATAAACATTTTTATTTTTTAGAAAAATTTTAATTTGCGTTTAACTTAGTACTTTACAAAACCAATACCTTTGTTATCTCGTAATATAATCAAGTTGGCGGCAAGGCAATGTCTACTTTAAAGGTTAACGTTTTTAAACCTTTATTTGCATTTATTGCTTACTTAATTTTCTGAATGGAGAATCTCTCAAGAATATGGTGTGAATAATTTTTGTGAATCGTAGCAAAAACCAATGACTCGAAAAGAAGAAAAGAAATATGCCATGCCCTCCGTAATGGGGTGGTAAAGAGTATCTGTTATAGACACTCCTAATCTAGGGACTCGGGACTTTAAATCCTTCTGCTATTGATCACTGCCACCGAAATAAAGAAAAAAAATTACAAATATAGGAAAACAAATTTTTTGATAAGCTCGTTTGTTTTATTTCGCACTTTTGCTTTTACACATTGAACAGGGTTCGAGTCGTTTTGTTTAAATGTTAAGAAAAGTTTTTAACAAAATAGCAAAGCGACATTGATTTTCGTGGCTGCCCACTGCTTTTAACGCGATTTCGGATCCGAGACGACCTTCATCTAAAAGCTTCGCAGCAATTGTTGAAGGTAAACCCGAACTCTTTGTGATAAAAAAAAACGTGTTTTCTATTTAAATATAGATACAAAAGTTCTAGAGCGGACTAATCCCTGATCAAAAAAAAATTAAAAAAGTTTTAAATTTTGTTTAATATCAGAAAGTAGGCTGTTATAGTAGAATTGACCCACATCCATTTTACATTCTTGCAATTCTTGTATAATTCTGTATTATTTGAGTATCTGGTTGTCTAAGGGCCACACGATTTACTATTTTGGGTATGGAGGGCCCGCTAAGTGCACGCCAATTTTTTGCTTTCTTGGTATCCTAGAGTTATTTCCGTTTGAGTACTCACACTTATATGAAAGAAGGCAGTAACATTTTCAAGGCTCTGAGGGCCGAATGAACCCTTATTAATTATTTTTTTTTGAAATACTTCAGCCATTCTAAAGACGATGGCATATATATTTTTTTTAATTTCCGTCACCTCCCATTAACTTTACTTCAGACGCGTTTTTCTTACAGCTTACGTTTTCAAAGTCGGCGTTCATTATAACTTTGAAAATACTGCACCGATTCTTTTGAAATATTTAACATTTTTCTATAAGTATACATAACTCACCAGCTACGCTGGAGTGTTTTCTTTTAATTTTTTTAATATCTTTGTTTTACAACAACAAAATAGCGTTTTTTCACTTAATCGTTGTTTAACTTTAAAGTGCTCCTTAAAAAAGAAAATTTCAAAAAACCCACCCAAAGTTACCTATGAAAAGGGATTATCTAACAAAATAACTTTGACTTTTTGAATTTAGATGATTCAGCACCGTGTTATGAGAGACATCGTAATTAAACTTTTTTCTTTTTGGAAATTGTACACAATATTCTAGGAATGCTATACTTTCATGTGCCATTGTCTTTAAAAATAAGATTTAAACAGTGTCGACAGGAAAAATCGCAAAAATGTCCCCGCTTTTGACCGAGTTAACCTTATATTAAAATAGTACCATTTTCGATAATCTATAGCTTTCAAAGCCTAATGTAAACATAACCTAAAAGACCACCGTCATGCGATTTTCATGCTAACTATAATTTACTATTGTTATGTAAATATTTTCCAAACCACCCTCGTGTTGGTAATATAGAATTTCTGCTGCCAATTTTATTTCGTGCCCATAGAATGGAACAAGAAGATAAATAACACAAAAAAATCTGAAATTTCTTTGACAGTCGAGTGATTTTGCATTAATTATAACGGAAGTATGAAAGAAACAAAACAAACTGAACTGAAGAAAACAGAACAACAGTCAAAGTAGAAAACAAGAACTCCACAAGTTGTTCTGGCATAAAATAAAGAAAAAGATTATTACGTTCACACGTAGAGTTGAAGGTGTATGGCGGCTAAATAACATAAATCAATTTGCATAAGATTTTCTTTCTTTTACTTTTTTGTTTTGTTCAAATTGACTTGTTATACATATACAAGCCAATTTCTCAACAGCAACCTTAACATAAGCTTTCCGGTGGAAAAGTCAATGACATGCTGGACCATACACATGATATGAATCTTCATATTTTTATATATTTCCTCGAAATAAATGTAACTGCATAATCACTAAAAAATCTTCGTTATTTCCGATGCTAAACGGATCCCTTGGATATTCAAAAAAGGCCACCTGCAAACAGATTTGTGTGCTCTGGAATCTTTAGGCAGAGCTATAAATGTAGATGGCAGCAGTTCGAATCAGCTCATGATTCTGAGTCGATCAGGTAGTTACAACATTTTTCATAACTAACTTAGATTAAGCCATTCAACAGATTTGTGCAGAGTATTAAAATGGACCAAACATGTGGCATAATTAAATATAATCCATCAGACAGATTGGTTGACACAATCATGATTAACTTAACGTGAGAATATAATTTGATAAGCTCTCAATAACGGTTTTCAGAAGATTCCCACACATCACATAAGCATCCTTCCTTGCAACACGCTAGTCAGGCACCAGCTGTTGTTGCTCCTTTCTTCGGTATAACAAATATTGAACCTTTTTTTTTGCAACCATTCCATGACACTGCGTGCGTCATATCTTTAATGCCATCATATTATTAGCCAGCGCTTTGGCGCTTCGTCTGTGTATGTCTCATCTGACATTCAATCTCTTGTGTTTACTAAAGTTCAACAAGCTAATTCATTTGAAGTACATTGTGTACTTCGTAGGCACATCCATACACACTACATCATATTAACGCTCAAAGTACATGCTCTGCTGTGCCTTAAATACATACACCAAACATAGGGGGGAGCCTCTGCGTGCAGGCCCTCATCGAGATTACTTTCTTCACTATACGCGGGCACTGTTGCGTTTATGTCTGTAAGACCCGATGTTAAAAGTTGATCTTAACGACATCAACAACAACAATAAACAATGGATGTTTGAATATACAGACATATGGTGTACAATAAATTAATGTGTGTGTGAGCACGTTGCGTTTGCTTATGGACGGATGTTAACGTAAGAAATAACTTCTGCTACACAATAGGCTTGTTTGATTAGTGCTCGCATATAGACTTTGAGGGGTGAAAGCCTCAGCTCGTTTTCGAGCAAAATCGACTAAAACTTCTTTGCGAAAAGGAAGTAATTTTTCGCACGTTTTTGGACGAAAATTAATTCTCATTCATTCTGAAAAGACGACGAACTTCGCTTTTTCTTCGTTCATTCTGAAAAGACAATTGAGCGCGTAGGTCGTTCAGGGTAGCCCAAGTCGGAGCTAAGTTGAAACCCAGTAAGGTCAGAGATAAGTTATAACATCGTAATCGACGCAAACTGGGACTTTTTACATGCTCACATAGGTACGAGGGTATATATCATTTGGTACGGATAAGAAGAACGTACATATGTATACTTATAAGTATGTATGTCCGTCTAACCGGCTCGTTCGCATGGTAAAACTTGAAAGAAGTTTGTCGTAATATTAACCTAGAACTACCTATGGAATTAAAAATGATAGCCTTGAAATGCTTTAGGTGAGGAATACGGTTTTTGGTATTTTTTTTTTACCAAAACGGTTTCTTTTGTTAGTAAACGAAGAGTAAATAGTTTTCGGCTTACCGATCTCCCAAGCAAATTTTTAACCAAACACGGCTAACATATCTACGTATACATTTGTTATTGTTGCTTCTGCTTTGATATGTACATAATTACATTTCAGTAACTTTATTAAGCAAATACGAGTATTAAAACCAAGTTTGTGCCAAGGTAGAAAGGAGTGCAATATAGCAGCGACATTCATTGGCAGTATTGAATTGTCATATTTGATATTAAACGCAATTAAAGGGTGCAGCAACAGTCAACGGCAGGTGCTTTATGGAGAATGGTTTACAACGGCGTCATTTTTAAACTTGCTTTGAATTAAGCTAACAGCTCTATGAGAAATGAATTACAAAATTACATTTTAAATTAGAAAAGTTTGTGCTAGGGATGTGTTTGTAGAATTGCTAAAAATTACCAATTCTGATCACTTTATCTCCAGACAACAGTACCGCAGCTTTGAACTAACGTTGCAACAAGGGCGCCAGTTTTGTTCAGGAGAGCCATTTTAAAGATTTAAATACTAGTGAAAACTATTTTTTTACCCTTAGGTCCCTTTCTCTATGCGCTGTCACATATAATTTTTTTGAAATAATCGTATTCGATAAGAAAACATGGATTACATCCTTTTATACCCTCAACAATAGGATGAAGTGCATTCTTTTTTTGTCGCACTGTTTTGCAACACCTTGAAATATTGACCAGAGACCCTATAAATTACATGTGTACGAGTATAATAGTTGATCGACGTAAAATTCTAAGACTATCCAGCTATGTCCGTCCGTGTGTGTGTGTTTAAAGCTTATAAACAAATTCGATTTGTGTATGTCGAGTGGTTAATAGTAAATATTGTAATAAGAGTACTCAATTTAAAGCAAATTTTACTACGATTGCATAATTTTTAAGATTTTGCTCAGATTTATGTAGGACTCAAGAGCAGCGCCAATCTATATATTTTGAAGATTTTGCTCAGGTCGGACTCAAGAAAAAAACACTCCTTTTAAATATTGACATTTGTATACTTATCTTAAAGCGAATTTTGTAACGAATCCAAATATGGAATTATTGATAACATTTGTCATGTTTGGCTCGTTTTCACAGACCCTAGGGATTTGGTTTCCATATTTAAAAATAGCCGCACTATCAGTTAAAAACCATTTCCAATACAATTAATATATCAATTGTATTAATGATATTTTCTTGACACTTGCCGTTGCCCACTTCACACTAGTTACATATTAAACGTAGACGTAGTGTCGTTGCTTAAAGTTCCACATTAAAATTTCATAAAACAGTGGCAAATAAATTAATTTTGAACTAGTACACTATATGTTTGTGGATATTAGATGTAAACAGTTTGCGTGTGACAACTCAAAGTAGAGGAAAACAAACGCAGAAAGAAATCGCTTAAAAAAAGTTAGCTTTGTTTGTAGATAACAAATGAAAAAAAAACGTCATAAAATGTTTTTTAAAATTGAAAGACACTGAAGAAGTATTGCCGCTTTGTAAAAGCTTTAATAAAACAATATAGAAATTAAAATATTAAGAGATATTAAAACAAGTAAGTAAGTGCTATAGTCGGACGTGGCCGACTCTATGATACCCGCACCACTAAAAATGTGATTAAGTCTCCTGTTAATCGAAAGCACTCGTCGCTATTTCTATCTGTATCTATCACGCAAGCACTAAGCCTTTATACCCCATACCACTATGTGGTGAGGGTATAACAATTATAGTTGGTCCACATTTCCATACCTTGTTTTCGGACCCTGTGCCCTCCCACGGACGAGATAAATCATTTGGCTTGACATATTTAAAGTCCTGAGGCAATTCCCTGTCATTTGAGGGGTCACACTAAAATCCGGGTAAACCGAAACTTTTGGACCCTCCTAATGGACCCTGGGGCCCAAACAGGTCGAATTTTTTTCTGTATTTAAAATTGTAAGATAATTTCCTTTCATTTAAGGGGTCACACTTATATTTAAAATCATGGGTCCATTTTTTGGGTTCTGAAGGCCCCGTAGGTCCGAGAGGCGGGTCCAACTATTTTTTTTACATTTTGTGGTCAGTTCTACATCAAATGGCATATTTTTTTAATTTGTTGACCAATACACGCGACATCAACTGGATTTGGACCAAATCCGGGAGTTCCTTTGTATGGGGGGTCTATCAGAAAGTGCTCCGATTTGGACCAAATTCAATAGCGTCCGTCCTTGTCCCAATATATTACTACATGCCAAGTTTCATCAAGATCGGTGCATAAATGCGTACTTTGATTACAAGAATAGATGGACATCTTTACATCCAGCCAGCCAGCCGACCAGCCAGCCGACCAGCCAGCCGACCAGCCAGCCGACCAGCCAGCCGGCCAGCCAGCCAGCCAGCCGCCCAGCCAGCCAGACAGACATGGCTAGATCGACTCAAAATGTAATTCTGAGCAACTTTCTCTCTGGTCCTGGTATTCTAACTCGATTCCTTCGATGTGTTACAAACGCAAGCACTAAGCCATTATACCCCATACCACTATGTGGTGCGGGTATAAAAATGATAACACACAGAAAATACTACTAGCAAAAAAGGGAACAATAAATAATTGTCTCCATTTTTTTAATAAGGTTTGCTGTGTACATTGGATTTTATGGATGCAATTTACACAATTTCATATATGTGACGCGCAAAATAGAAAGGGACCTAAGGGTAAAAACCAGTTTTGTTCAGGAGAGCCATTGTAAAGATTTAAATACATACGTGTATCTTTGGTGTACCATCACTTTCATAAAACGCGCATATCTCTAAGAGGGAACACTTTTGGGGCATGGGATCGGTCTCATTCGATGCTCAGATGTTGTCCACATCAAAAACAAAAAAAGTGAAAATTGTTTTTTTTTACCCAGGTCCCTTTATCTATGCGCTGTCACATATAGTGACACAAAAAATTATTTTAATTTAAAATACAATTTCCCAAGCTACTTTTAAAAATTAGACAGACATTTCTTGAATTGTTTTTGCTAGTCGTCCCTCAATACTGGCGGATTGGTCTAATTTTTTGCACTGTTTTGCCATTGCAATAAATAATAATTTAAAAAAAAAATGGGCATAACAGTTAAAAGCGATAAGAGTAATAATACAATGTCTGATAACGTGGCTTGGCTTGTATATCATATGAAAAAAGTAATTGAACTTACGGCCTTGCCCAGTATACTCGTACATGCAAGCAATTCCTTGTAAACAAATTAAATTCGGTAGCCTTGCCACTTGAAAGACATTGCGTGGTTTTTAGTTATTTCAAATCTGGTAACCTACTCATAACGTTTTCTTTGCTGATATTGTCATTTGTTAATTCCTACAGCGCCTTAATTAGAATTTAGTACCAAGATAGCCAGGATGCAAAATTCGTCTAGCTGATATTGGAAAAAGTTAGAATTCTGGTGCGCCGCAAAGAATTTTCTTCTTGTTCAGTTGATAGATTTAGTTCGTCAGACCTTTAGATGGTCCCTGCATCTATTGCATTTTTGCTATATCGTCAGCAAATGTAAAGGTACTTTATACCAACCAGAGTTGTATTTAACTGTACCCGCTTAAAAAACGTAGTGTAAATCAACACGGAATGGCTTGGGGAGTTGGTTTTTAATTATTTTTTTAAATTAAGTCAAGGCTTAGTGGATAGTATACAAGACTACCATACGAGTTTCCCAGGAATATAGACGTGTAGGAAATGCAAGCGGCTGCAGAAGAGATTAATCTCTGGGTCATTTAAAAATCTATGTAAACAAAACAAAAGAACATAACTAAAAAAAATTTTGTACATGTAATTGGTGTTTTTATTTAAATCGACGAATCCCTTGAAGAAGTCAACAAATAAGTGACAAAACGTCGGGAAGAAAAAAATAAAAAGGAATTTTTATTTACAACAATTTAGGTCCAAATAGCTTAAAAAACTCAACAAAACATAACAAGACTTGACCAAGAAAACAATATAGTTATATAAATCATATATTTATATATTAAGGTCCAATTAGTCTTGACGGCCGACGGTTAATTCTGCAACCTGCAGAAGTCTACCATCGTCAACCGTCGAATTGTAGTTATCTCTCTCTAACACATGCAAAATGCAACCCCAACTCAAACAGCAGATTGTCAACCGTCAAGACTAATTGGACCTTTAAACACACATAAGACGATCGGAGCCAGTTTTCAACAATTTCTCCCGAACAGTAATTATAAGATTGGGGAGAAATTTTAATTTTTTTCCTTAATGGAATGTCGAAGGAATTAAGTATGTTTGGGCTATTGCGAGATTTTGTCAGCGTAAATTAAGATAGAAAATAGCCGGAATTTATAGAAATGTCGTGCATTGTCCCGAAAAAAATCGGCATACAAAGACTTTGAGTTATGGAGTTACTTATACATGTTATTTAATATTTAGAAAAGCTTATACTTACTAGAGGATATTATTTTTTTACTCTTTTTTCAAATTTTTATTTTTTATAATGTATTGATTTTCGTATTCGCGTTCTTCGTTTATTATAATTTTTCTGCAAACGATACAATTTACAAATGTTGAAAAAAACCGAAACACATCTTGAAGACTTTAGGAGATACTACTTATTTCACAAAGTCTTTCTTGTTGCAGAATAGGAATATTTTAACTTTGCGGAGCTACGTATTATGTATGCTTTAAGACTTTATCACAGTAATAGCTACTCACCGAATAACTTTCCAACACTTGATGCCAGTCAGACATCACAATGACCTACTTTTGTTCAAATTTTTTTTAATCATTTCTTCACTTGCGTATAACGCTGTCCTTTGTCCAAACGCACACGACTTCCTTTTAACATATTTTACGAATTAATCATCATTTTCAGCCGATACCTGGCCGGCCGGAGACATTATTCCCCCCTTGGGACAACCAATGTAAATGTTACATCTCGTGACCAAAAATACATTTCATGGAACTCCAAATTAACCGAAATGTGTGTCACACAAGAAAAGAACTAAAGGAAAGAAATACCGCAAACATTTACTTTCCATAATGACGAAATTGAACTGAACCAACAAAAAATAAAAAAAAGAGCTCACACAGATGAACAAAACGAACGCAACCCACAAATTGACATTTGACAAAACTGACTTGTCTGCCTGACCATTGACAGATGAATTTTATGATGCACGAACGCATGTGATTTATTTTACATTGTCTCCATTTTTACTTTTCTTTGCCATGTGCTCGCTACAAGTTTTATTTTCAAGCATTTTGTATGCAAAAACCAAAGTCGAAATGTTTGACCTCAACGGGTATCTGAAAAACAACTGTGGGATCATCAACGAAGGAGGATGTATTGCAATACGATTGCATTTATTTTTCTTCTCGTGTTTTTTAACAACTGATAAGAGTCTGAAGTTTTTATATTAAACTAAAAATGGGCCATTAAGTTTAACAGGAAATTCAAAATGTGCAAAACAAAGAATGAAGACTGCAGTCGAAGAAAAGAAAGAACTTTGAAATGGACGGAAGAGATCAATGATCCGAGGAACTAATTTCAAAATAACCCAAAAAAATGTTTAAAATTAAAATGGATATATTTTCAAATGATAGTAGACGATATATTGATGTTGCGTTGGTATAAATGCTTTCAAAAGGTCGTGTGTTAATTGAATTTAATATTTAGATGCGTTTTGTCAGTACTTTATACGAGTATACAAGGTAGATCAAAATTATTCAACCAATTGACTTTTTGAGTAATTTTTGTACTTAATAAAAAACGGCTTTTAGGAAAATAAATCTTTATTTGGACCTTAACATTTGTTTCCGTTAAGTAAAAAAAAAATGACAAGTGGCTGCCGCCAGTGTTGATATACATAATTTACCCGTTTCATCACATTTTCAATAAAACGGGCACACATATTCTCCTTAAGGTTTGTGATGGTAGTTACCCAGCAATTTTAAGTAGCCCCAAAAAAGAAGTCGGGCTATCTTGCTTGCCATGCCAAATCGGAAGATTATTAGGCGGCCAGAAAATGCTTCTACACAATTATTCTACGCTCTTGCGAAGTATAGCGCTCCAGTGTTGTATTCTGCAGCTGTCCAGTTCACAAATGTCAAATATGATTGACGTGGGACGACATTGGAAAAATTTATATCATCTTCCGAAAGAGTGGTAATTTTCGACCTTGTATTTAAATTATATTTTAAATTTAAAAAAAATTAACTTACTCAGATTTTTTATTATCGCGATCAGTTTACAAATCAAGTTATATTTTCCTGCCTGTTGTTGCATAAGCCAAATTTTTGTTATAATTAAACATAGACTAAATAGTTGGGGCTCTTTATTTGGCACGTGCTTTGCTGTTTCATCATCCTTACATGACTACCATTCACCTACTTCCGTTTCCTTATGCAGGCTAATATTTGTTAACCTACCCCAATATTTCATAAGGGGGATTATTTGTTTCTTTGGTGTCTTAACCAATGTTTGTATGTCTATTACTCATAACGCTCACCTTTAATGAAAACATAGCTGTTACTGATAAGAAGTGTGTTTCCTATAATTGAACTTTCGAAGAAATAAATGGCTGGTCATTAAAACAAACGACACGACGTAAGACACCCTTAAAAACTTATCGATTTCCTCAATAAATTCACACTCACGCACACATCCCCCAAGTGTCTACACTGGGAAAAATGAATGTGTTAAAATGTCGATAAGATAGACAACAGCGGCGACACTAGTACTGACCCAAGTAAGCGAGTATCTTCGGTTAGTGTGACTGCCAGCAGTTATTCTAGCAGCGATTTAGTATCTTTATTTGACTGTATGTCGCATGTTCTAATCACAACAAATATTGCCAGTATTGGAGGGGCGCGTATAAATATTAATTCTTTTTTTGTTGTTGTCATTTTGTGTTGTTTTTCGAACTAAATTTATACCGACAATAATGTTTATGGCTTTATGTTTGTCAATATTGTCGTTGGCTTGATTGGAGTTAATTAAATTTTTGGTTTGTTTGGCGTAGTTTTGAGGTAAGAACTTTGGTAAAGGAGTGAAGTTAGTGATACGGCCAGGGTTAATACTTAGTGCCAAATGTCATCATCAGTTATCTTTTGCAGACAAAAATGAGCCAAGATAGTAATTACCGCAGTGCTTTATATCAAACGAAGAATTTAATTAACTTTGTAATTGTGTCAATTACTTAGGTAATTGATTTGGTAAATTATTGTCAATAATCAGTTAAAAATTGTATGCCTTGTTGAAGTTTAGTGCGACTAACAATTACTTGGATGTTTAAAGAATTTTAATCAATTACTTTGGCAAATGAAACAATTACTTTGGCAAGTGCAACAAATACCTAAATATCGTATGTTGCTTATTCTGTTTGAAAAAAGAACAATAATATTATCATGTTTATTAGATGGGACCTGTATAGTAATGGACGTACGGCGCGCACTGACGGGGTTGTTGCTGACTGGAACCATCTTGATGGAAATTTTGTACAAAGTCCTCGCAATTGTCCAGCGCTATTGCTTCTCAGATTAGGCCTTAGACCACGATGAGAACAATTTTGCTCAAAGAATAATATTTTCAACTTGGTGGCTTTGATAACAGGGATCAGGGAATAGAAAATCCCGCACGTGTTGCCATCACTAGCCAATTTGTCTAAAAAGTACGCTACAGAGTCACTTAGACGATATTTGCTTTCAACTGGATGGTTCGGTGATCGTGTTATAAACCCGCGATTGGCAAAAAGGTTAAATGTTAAACTTGGCGTTACACTAAACAAAATGTTTGATCTAGGTTCGAGCATAGAAATTAAATCTCTTGTGTGGTTTTTTGATGAGAACATTTCAGACACAAGTCATGTTGGGACTTTTTATTGTTAGATTCCGTAAAGGACTTAATGTATGCGAACAATCTTTCAACGATTTAGGCCCTTGCGAATATCGAGCAAGCCATTCGAAAGATCGAGCATGATACCGTCACCAGATCTTGAAAAATGGGGTTGACACGATGCGCTTCAAAACCAGTTAGGGTAGCCAAATGAAAATCAATCCATACTGGGACTACCCATATGCCGTTATTTTGCATAGCATAAGCCAAACGTCCAGCAAGTATGCTCTTTTTAAGGTATCAAGTGCATTGAAAATGTGATGTTTTGTAAATGTTTAAAATGAGTAATTTTTCTGAGGTACCCAAGTCCCTTTAAAGTAAAGTTTTTTTTCCGCTAAGCCAATGGCGCCCATTTCCAATCGCAAACATGGAAGGTACTTTGTATTTAAAGAACTTACTTCGTGAATTATTTTTCCTTCAGGTCAGAATAGGGTGATTTTGAGTTGTGACGCTCTTGCAGGAAATGAGTGATATGTCAGTGAATGAATAAATGTGTGGTGTCAACTAGTGTGGATACTTCTTTCACTGATGAATACCTTTGTTATGTGGTTCTTCGTTGCCCCGCCATAGATAGCTCTATCTCATAGAGATAGGAGGAGATAGTACCACCGTATGTATGCATACTCGTACCATGCCATCCACAGTAGACCATATTGTGCCAGTGTTTTTTGCATTTTGTCTGTTTTTGTTGTCGTTCTTACCACACTCACCACTCACCCAATCCATACTTTAAACAACAGCTATGAAAACACAAAAGTGCTGCGTCCACTATTTGTTCCTTCGCTTTATTGTTTGTTTGTTGCCTTTCTTTGGCTTTTTGCACGTTTCTGTAGGCAGAGCTGTGGCACAAAGTGACAGCTAACTCAAGCAGACGAGACACAAACAAGAACCCAACATACATGTGCACATGTGACATATGCATGTATAAAAATACATACATCTGTATGGATGGGTGTAAGTACTGGAACATACCCTCAAGTAGTTTAAATTTAAGTTTGTTTTTCTCTATTACAAATTTGTTGTATTTCTTCGTCACACACACTCACCCAACACCCTCAATGAGTCGGAAAACTAACAACAACAAAAATAGTGTTGAGAGGTGACAATACAGACGGTGGCGAACAAAAAAACAACACTAAACACTTACTATTCATTCTCTTCACTGGCGATGTCTTGATTTTATTTATTTATTGTGCATTTTTTCAATATGGTTTGCTGTTTCTTTTTTTTGCCATAATATATTTTTTGTCATAATATAGTTGTCGTAGTCACCTTACTATTTCATACTTTTCAATGTTGCTGTTATTATTGTAGTTTTTGTGATTGCTATTGTTGTTTTTATATTGTCAAACGTTGAGTCATCCTCACATTTGTTACTTTTCTCTGCACAGTTTTTGTTTGTTATAAATTTCGCTATTGCGAGGGTGTTTTCTGTCTCCCGCTCACTGCCAACTCTCTCACTTCTTTTTGACCTTTTACAATAATAACAGAAAAAATATGTGAGGATAATTTAATAATACGGCTATGTGTACCTACTTGGTTTCCTTTCAATTTTGTTGTCCTTTGAATTTTAGGCACATTAAAGTGAATTACCTTGTTTTTGTCTTTACCTCTGACTTGCACACACCCAACTGTCGTAGTATGTCCTTTGATCACCCATACACTTACTTACCACAAGGGACTTGCAGAAACTACTATGTCTATTGGAAACACCCTAGATTATGTTTTGTTTTTGCGTACTGTCCTTACTTCGGTTAAATCTAATTGACATTCATAGTAGGTATTCAGTAACTCGAATTATAAAGTATCGGATCCATAGAACCGGTTGTCGAGGAATTGAGCATGTTCTCATAAGATTTAGCATTTCCTGTTCGCGTAATCTCTTCGTTTGGGGTTTGGCATGGCCGAAAAGATCGCCTGATTCTACATGTGGGGCTAATTGAAGTCGCTGGTTTTTGCCAACAAGCCTCAGACAATAGCAAACCTTCAAAAGTATATTCACAAAATACAGTTACCACCGGAAATCTAGCGAAAAGTCATGGAAAAGGCGATAAACAGGCAAATATGTGTATCAACACTGGCCAAAAGTCGCCACTTCACGAGTACCATTTTTTCCACTTAGCAGAAAAAGTTGTAATGGTCGAAATAATTTTTTTTTTAAAAAAAAGTAATTCCAGAACGAAATTGAATGATTAATTTTGCGCTACCTTATACATAAAGTAGACATTTAAAACCGACATGATTTCGAATTTTATATCCCCCACCATTGAGTCGCCAATGATATCGGAAAAACTAAAACTATCAGAATAATATTCGCAATGAAATTCGTAGAATTATATCTATGCCTAAATTAATGTAAAGTTTGACCATTACGTCCTTTTTTTGAGCGTACTTTCAGCATAAACTTATAACATATTTACTTATAGAGTGCTGAAATTTTCTTTTATTTGGGAACTAATAAGTCTATACATACTTATATATATACAATTGGCTGCTTGGTTTAAGTAGAACAGACGTTTTTGGGCCCCGCTGACCCAAATTCAATTAAAAAAAATTAAATTCTTATTCGAATCCGAAGTGAATATTGCGTTAATCTAACGATCTTCTGCAAAGCCATGGTTCGTCTACAAATACTCGTAGTTAAGAAATTTTACCTTCATCTCAAATTTACAAAAATAGTTTTTCAGATCAGATTTGAAAAACTAACAAAACTGTCACTGTCATATATTAATAATTTTTTTGAATTTCCTAATACGATACATTCATACTTATACAATATGATTGAGCATGTTAATACCAGTTTACTTTTTTGAAATTCATTTCCTTTTTTAATCAGAAAGTAGAAGTTATTGATTTTGATCAATGTTCCCCAATAGTTTTCGCCCCAAAACTTCTCTATTCTCAGAATATACTATCAAACTACATACATACTATGTAGATATTTCTAGTTTTGTTTTAAATGTTTCTTTCTTTTTTTGTTTTATTTTTTATAATCTTCTAACATAGGTTTCCTTCGCTCCCAATGACGTCCGTCCACTTTTTTATTAGCTTCTTCTTCGACTGATGTGTGTGTATATTGTGTGCACTACTTATCTGGCCACCTTAATTAGCCCCAAATGTCAGTTCACATTTACACTCTCTCTCACACAGGCATAAATCATTGCAAAGAACAAAAGACCCATTTTGGATACACAAACATTGGTCATAAGAGGGAGTAATAGTGAGAGGCAAGTGCGTCTCATGCTCACGTCAAGGCACCCAATAGAACAACGAACTGGTTGAAACGTTCTTTTAAGCCTGCTCTCGCTCTCTTTTGTTCACCCTAACGTTCATTATACGAATGGGCCTCTAAATTTGCTTTATTTCTTGCCCCCACTTATTTTAGCACACACGTTTATTTGAAAGCAAATACGAAAGCAGCTTTGTAAACAAATCTGCTGTATGCGGTGCAAAAACAAAATCTAGTTTAGTTCCTAAGTATAAACAGTCTGCTAAATCAAGCGCTCTGTCTAAAAATTTTACGGGAAACATGTTGAGTTAACCCATTTGGCTTTTGTGAATGTCATACACATGAGTAGTATTCGCAAGTACGGGTACGTGGGATCTATGTTTGTACATGTTCCTTTGCATTTTGTGGCTCTACTCAGTTCTGTTGCTTGAGTGCGATATGAACTGAATCATTTCGTGCAATTAGGGTTTGCTACTAATCACACTGTCACAGCTGTTCTCTTATACCATGGCGCCATCGCATACGTACGCATGCATTTGTTGTTTGGTACTACTCATTCTCAAATTAAAACTAATAAGAATCCTTTTGTGTAGGACTTTATGGTTCTGAAGGCCATACTTTGAGCATTGGGTAAAACACATTTCGAAAGGGTTGTTTTGCAAACAAAAGGAAAGGAAAAACGGACGGAATGGTTGGTTTATAGATTGTTATTGTTATATTTTTTGTGTGTTTAATTTCTGAAAGTCTGCTGACTCATTTCTTTCCATGATTGAAGCCGGCCTGGCCTGCAGTTTGTGCATGTTTAATGAGAGTACGTTTGAACGAAAAGGAACGTAACGCAGCGTAACAGCACAACGAGATATACATTAAGCTATTATACTCGTCTTCGGATAATACAAACGTAAAGAGCCGCTTAATAAATTATAAACGATTGCTTGACTTTATTATCCAGTATCGCCATATCATGAAAATCAATGTATATAATTTGCATATTATTTTTATTAATGTGGCCATCCAAAATTTCTGCAGTTTAGTATTGTCAACGTTACCATTTTCGTCTTCCGAAACAAATATAAGTAAATATTTCTTGGTCTGTGTCACAACAGACATTTCAATATGTTAAAGTTTCCAAAAACACAAACTAAACGAGTGTTTTAAAAATGCGTTTAACATTTTGCTGTCAAAATACAAGTTCTATGGTATTATTCTAATCGAATCTGTAAGGATATTAGTTACGACTCAGGTGTAAAAGTCAGAATATTGCTTTCAAGCGCTCCCTTTTCGAACGGGTCACTTATTTACAATAAATATATGTACCCCCATATTCATCAAAACTTCCAACAGGTTTAAAGAATATTTTTATAAATGCAATTTGAATTTGTAACCTTCCGTAAATATGTACAATTGAACCCATCGAGTATATAAGGAAATTGTAGAAGTCTTAGGTGCAGGCCATCAGAATATTAAATCTATGGCAGCCTGTTTGAACACAGTATTGGTGTCTTAGAATTATAGAACTCGTCCCGGAAGAAAAACTCTGCTATAATGTCGAAAATTAAATAAATTTGATTGCGCACATTTGAATGAAAGTAATGTGGTTCTTTGGTCTAAATGTGCAATATTGAGTTGTGATGATCTTGCACGAAATGATCAATATGTGCTAATGTACGTTTTACTCTAAAAAGACTGAAACTGAATTTACAGATTTTTATTACACATACACAAACAAAGAAATGCGATTTTAAAAATTTCTTACGACTCTGACTCTATGCTTGGTTGCTAATTTTTTCTTTTGCTTTTTCCCCATTTCCTTCTTTCAGATGGTTTATATTCCCCAACCAAAGATTTTAATAAATTATCATCACTATCATCAGCAACAACAGCAACAAAGGTAAATAAACAACATGCAACAACGACTATACCGGCTACAATTAAATCAACATCAGCGGCGGCAGCAGCAACAGGCATAACGTCTCCCAGCAAAGAAAAAACAGCAAAATTGTTTGGAGGTCAATATACAGCAACATCAACAGCAGCAACGGCGGCAGCAGCAACTCCAACTTTAGAGGCGGCAACAGCAACAGTTAATACCAAAGAAGAGATCACTAAAGACACAATGGAGGAAGAATATTTGGATAAATCGAAAAAGACCAAAGAATATACGACAACGACAACAACAACGGCCACATCCAACAACACAAGAACAATCAAAACTGTAGAAAAGGAAGAAGAAGAAGATGTACAGAATATTACAACTACCACCACCACCACTACCATTAAACAACAACAACAGCAGCAACATCAAATGGCAACCCGTTTAACGGGTTCCTCTTCGTACACATCATCTAGCACTACCACTAGCAGTACCACCACCAACAACAACACTGCCTCGAGCGGCGCTCTACTAGGCAGCAAGAGAGAGTTTAGTGGGGAGAGAGAACAACATGCGAGCGGTAGCAGTAGTGGGTATCAACAACAATGCTACAACATAACTGGAGCAAATAATGGTTCGGCAAATCAGTCGTCGAGTAAATGCGAGAGTGAACGCTTAGTATGTGCGGCGAACAACAGCGGTTCAGGTTCATCATTATTAGCAACAACAACAACACAAACCACAAGTAATGTAGTGAAAATATCTCAAAAATTGCAACAAAATCAATTTATTAAAAACGAACAGCAACACAAAACAAAAATAATTAAATTCAAAACAACAACAGTCGCCGCGGCCGCGTCAAATATCAATTCGGATTTGAAATCCCCCACAAAGACTGCAACTTCTTCTTCACCATCATCGGCATCCGCATCCAATAACTGTGCAATCAAAAAGAAAATGGTGGCCATGCAAGAAATGAAGAAATCCACACAGAACACCGCCACACATTTGCATACCATCAATTCCACATGCAGTGCCAACGCCAACACTGCCGCTTCAAATGGAAATGGTCGTAGCAGCCAGCGTATTGGCGGCGGTGTCGCGTCACAAAATTCCAATGACTTGGATTCAAATGAGGATTTAAGCTACGGCCCGGGTATTGTATCCAAGCTGCGTTGTCGTTATCTTAGCTTGGCTTTGCGTGAGTCCATGGAACAGCAGCGACTCAACAAGGATCTCCTGCGTCGTTCCACCAGTTTGAATAATTTATTGGACGACGATCACGATGACAATGTCGAGGAGGATGATGAAGACAATATGATGGACAATATTGGTGAAGAAGAGGAGGAACAACAGAAAATCGAGGATAATTTATCACAGAAAAAAGCTGGTATTTTGAAAAACTCGTGTACCGCGCAAGAGAAACGCTTTTCTCAGGGTTCGAATGGGGTGGGCGTAACATTTACGGAGACCTCGTTCAATAAACGATCGCGTCACTTGAAACGCGGCAATGATTCGTTAAAGCGCGCTCGGTCCGTTGAAGCTCTGCTCAGTGAAAAGTCGCCTTGGCAGGGCAGTCACCGTACCTCTACGCCGACTTGTGTCACCATTGAGGATAAAATACAAAACGCTCGAGAACGACTGCACCAGGGCACCGATCACATGCCGCCCAAACGCTTGACCTCGATTATAGACGACACGGAGAGGCCACCGCCAGACTTGGTAAAGCAAACTCTGAAAATGTTTGAGGCCTCGGCCAATCGTCGTCCCCGATGCACCAATCGCTCCAATTCGAAAGGGGATGTGGCTAGCAAGGTGGAGACTTTCAAAAACATCATCAAAGATCAAAAGCCGGTGGTGACCTATCCCAAGCCAGTAAGTCCCACCAAGAAGCTTAACACTCCACCCACTTTGGTGAAGCCTTTGAAGTCCTCCGATCTGCTACAGACGCCCTTGGGACGCAAGGCTATGGCCGCAGCCAATTCGCACGGTGGCTCAGATACTATGACTGGCAAGTCGTCAACAACCAACACCTTGTCGGAACATACTCCCGACATTATACCGCGTCAAAAGGTGCATTCGGAAAGAGAGTTGAACAAAGAGAAATGTACGATGGGCATAAACAAAGAGAAATTTATGCACTCGTTAATGGAACCACCGCTCTCCACCACAAACGTGGTGGATTCCACATTAAAGAGCACAGCTAAAGAGAAATTCCTAGCGTCCATGGTGGATTCGCCAATCACCGCTCTTTCGAAAGAACTGGAGAATATGAAACTGACCGAGAATAGTACACCCCGAAAACTCGATAACTCCGCGAACGATAACAACATTGCGCGCAGCCATGATGACGCATTCCATAACGACGACGATCAATACAAAGGCAATGGCGAAGAAATAACAGAAATGAATACAAATGAATTCAGCTCTCTTAAAAGCGAAAACGATAAGATTAAGCAGCAAATCAACAATGAAATACAATCGAACGCCAACGCGATCGCCACCTCTCCGGCACACGAAGCGACCGTTAAGGCTCATACTGCACACAGCAGTAGTGATTTAAGTGATGGTGAAGACGACGACGAATACGGTATTTCGACGACAAAACGTATAACACGTACTGCATTGGATAACATAGCCAAAGCCGGAACCACACAACAATTCAAATTCTCCAGTACCACCCACCACTCCTCGTCGTCCAGCAGCAACCAGCACTCCACCGTAGCGGGTAAACAGATCGGTGTCATAAGGCCACTTCTAAACACCTCAACAACGGCATCAACGACATCCAACACCACACAAAAGGTGGCCGCAGAATCGATCACCAATATGGAGACGCTGAAACACCATTCCACGCCCTCACTGACCTCGCGGGAAATCGAGAAAAATCGTATCAACGATTTGAAAAAGTCATCGTCCACCTCTTCTCCAACGTCTGCCGCGTCATCGCCCTCAGCTAGTCTAGATAATGTGATTAAATCCACTAATGCCACCAGCACCTCCTCATCGAGCGCCTCGCCCGCTGCATCCAGCTACTCGGAAGTCGATACGGTTATTAGTGCTACCAACAGCCCACTGTGGGCTATGCGCAAACGACGTCAAAACCCGCCCGCAGCACCAGCTGAGAATACCTCGATGGTATTTAATTTCTCAAATCGCAAAGAAGTACCGGATTATATCGAAAGCGATGGAGTTATATTTAGACGTAAACGTGAATTGCCAAAGGTAAGTGAAAAGATCTATACATTATCCCCCTAGCCTCGCGTCCGAGAAACAACCAATAAACGCCTGATTAAAAAATTAACAAGTTGGACAGAAAACAAAATGCAAAAAAGGTAATATAAAAATTCGTGTCATCTACTCGATGTGTTTTTTTTTCTTCTTCTAAAAAGCAAAAATAAAACATTAACAAGATTAGAAATGGAAGATAGAAGAAAGAAGGGACAAGGGAAAGGTGTAAAGTGTGATGAGAAACAATAAATCAATGCGACTTTTAAACAATGTGTATATGTAAAATTCAGGAAAAAAATACAAACATGAAAATTACTATTGGAAAAATGCAAATTGTTTCATTGACAAATTATTGCTGAACATCGTTAAAGTTTAAAGTGAATTTAAAAATATCAAACAGAACTAAAGTGAAATTTTGTCCGTCATTAAAGTGTGGAGGACATGACAAAAGCTGTCCACTGAAAAATGAAAGTGATTGTGAAATTGTGTTTGGCAGTTATTTTTAAATAAAGTATATCGCACAATAGATTTTGGATTCTTAAAACCAAACGATTTTTTTAAAATATCGCTTCGCGTAAAAATGTTTGGCTTTAAATTAAAACTGAAAGTGATCTTGTGATGTAAGCAAGCCTCTTAATCATTTTAAAGATCTCTTGTAATTCTAAAGTTTTTTTTTTTTTTTTAGAAATTTCTTAGTTTGAATCATCGTAAAAGATCAGAGAAACTTTTTCTTTTCCTAAGATTTTCTCCACGATTCAAATCGAAAGTAACAACCAAGCAGATAGAAAGAATTCTTTAAACTAAGAGAAAGGTAAAATGTCAACGTTTTAGTTCTGTAAGGTTGGGCCCCGTCGACTGTCACACAAGTAAATACAGATTTAAAGGCCGGAAAGATCATCTCAAATTATTAGGAGGCGTTTTTTCGCACAACTAATTTATTTTCCATCTGACAGTTTGTTTCGTCTCAGACGAATTCGTTTAATAAATGGTTTTATTATTTAAAATGAATTTCAATAAGATTTCCAATAAAGGCCATTTTTTTTTTAGTAAGATTGGAGTTATATTAAATTTTATCCAACCTTATATAGAATATATCCAACCTTGGGCGTCCCGTAACTTTGAAATTTGTACCGCAACGTTTTTTTAAAGCATTTTCTAAAAATAAATTGTTATAAAGATTTTCCTCCGAGAGGAAAATTTGTTGTTTTCCTAATCAACGAGGCCCATAATTTCTGTTTTTAATACATATTGATAAACGAATATACACCCAGACGCCGCATACATATTCTCTAAATAAGACTCTTAACCAACGAACAGTGATAATAGTTGTTTTTAATACAAAAACAAAGCAAAACGACTGAAAAAAAGATAACGATATAAATGTACACACTCATGTACATATGTGTGTAAATATAAATAATTCTATACATAGAAATGTATATAACTGATAACGAAATAAAGGTAAATAATCCATACAAAATATCGCACAATAAATTCTTAGTTCGCCTCTTTTTATACACATAAGTAAAAAAACGCAGTTCAATAAGGAAAGGCAACTAAAAATAAATTATAAAAAAAATATTTGTGCAGAAACAAAGAAACAATCACATGAAAGAAAGATTGAACCGAACAGTGGATAAAATAGACAAGGGAAGTTGAATTATTTCAGTGTTGCACTGTGACACCTTTTTAAAGCTGCTTATTCAGTATCAGAATGCCAATAAAATACTTGTAAACCGCTTTAACTTAAACATTTGATAGATTCTGTCCACCTATATTAAGAGTTTATGACCACAGAGTGTTTAAAAATACACGTCGCAGAGAAGAACATGATTGTTCCCCCGTTTTATTTTATCAGACAGAAAATGCTCCGAACACGTGACAGTAAGGTATACAATAAATATGAGTAGGTTAAAATGTTAGACGATGTTTAAATTTGTTACGCAGTTACCCTATTTTGCAAAGCCGGCGTTTAGCTTTATTTTGCTAAGCCATAACTAACATCGATAAAATCGGATCACAGAGGTTTATATAGGTCCGTAGCGATTATAAAATTCATTTATCAATAACCCACTTTTATGAAATTGGATCACAGCGGTTTATATAGGTCCGCAGTGATTCTTCATGCATTTACCAATAACCAACTTCGATGAAATCGGATCATAGCGGGGATATATTTCCGTATCAATTCTTAAATTCATTTATCAATTCCGATTTGAAACAATTTTTTAGGAAAGACCACTATAAGACCGCCGTGGAGTGATGGTTACGGTGGTCACTCATAGAAGTAAACACAAATCCCGATATAAAAATCTAACATTTGTTAGCCCGGAATTTTACCTCGAGTTTTGCGAGTAAGAGAATTATTTCTGAGTAATAACTTATGTATGCAATGAATGAGCTGTTCGGAGACGGCACTAGACATTAGGTCCCGATCAGTAAGTACACGATTTATCTCTCGTAAATTGCATTTAATAAATGAAATTGGGAAGGCCTTTGTGCGGAAGGCAAACAGCTGATATCTGTCTCCTATTTGTAAGGCCTTGTCAATACCCCCGATGGGCTGGCATACTGAAGTGGTGTGTAATGCATAGCAAAATCGAAATTTAATGGGATTTACCACAAATGCAATTGAATAAATAAAAACGACAAACTTCAAAAAGATCTCCAAACAAAGAACTCAACACGAACAAAGGGCTTGGTTTTAACAAAATTTCTTGTGAGGCAACGGAACAAAAGAGAAAAGACGATTACAAAAAGTATATACAAATTTAAAAAATATCGTATTAATACGGAAGTCATTGTGTGCCGCAAGTTTATTTCAATTCCGATAAACAATTCAACATTTCAATTTCACAGACACAGCAGAATTTTATGCTATACCGAAAAATATGTCATTTTATGGTCCATATTAACAATTATTTGGTTCGTATTTATGACTAAATACGGAACGCAGCGATATTGTTTTGCTTTTCAATGAGTAACTACTTTTATGGCACCCCCGAGAGATTTGAAAGTGTTTTTCTTTTCCTTTTTCGTTCTTTATTAATAATCCATAAATAAAAATCATTTGCTGATAAGCTTTTAAATAGGGGGACTTTTTTGCACGGTTATTTAATAAAGGTATGTAATCTTTTGCAAAGCCTAATATAGTTGGTGCTTATAAAAAAATATATAAACTTAAATCAAAAATGTCTTCAATTCCAGTTTAAACTTTAATTCATCAAAACAACTTCAAAAAATTAAAATGTTTAAATTCATGTAGAATTTCTTTGTTTCCAACTAACCCATGATTGTGTTGTAGAAAAACACGTTTTTGTTTCATTATCTTTCAAACTGGTCGAAGATTTTAGATAGGTGTGTTTGCTATCTTTGCATTCAGATCAATTCATAAATACGCTTTCAAACAAAGATTTATAAAACAATATTATTTTAATTTATGAAACATTGTTTTCGCTTGCAAAATAAGTTATTATCGTTTTTTGGAATATGTTTCACGAATTGTACGTGTATATGCAAGTGACAAGTTCAAAAGAGTATCGTAAAGAATTGCTGCAATTAAAATTGTACGTGTAAACGCGGACTTGTACACAGCAACTAGTAACGAATGTAACTAACCGTTGCTTACAATTTTCTTGTCCGTTTTATCGATTTTCAAACTCAACAGTTTAATGCCGCTTCCGAACGTGACTAAATAACTTTTTGGAGAATATTCTTCAATAATTACAAAAATCATATATAAGTCGTGTTTTAGTTTCAACCTTGATAACTAAGACGGGGTAGTAAAACGGCAATAGTTAAATCATTGATTAACAAAAAGTCATAAAAAGACCCGCTATTCTCTATTGTTAATAAAAATGTTGGAAAAATAATTTTTTGTAGCCTTTTAAGTGGATAGAGACTAAAACTCGATTTTTATCCAGACTTAGTTCTAAAATCTCTTAAAAAAATTACTTCTCTAATATTTTTTTAAGAGTCTAGTACTACTAAAATGTTCCTTTAGACACGAACATAAATGGAACCATTTTGTCAACAAATGCATTTATTATTGCTGTTTTGCTATCCAGTCTTAGTTATCGAAGTTTGACCTTAAACGACACTATTTTTGTACAATTATTCTATTTTTTAATTTTAAAATCTGGAATATATTTTTTTCTAAAGTGATTTTTGTTTATAAAAAAATAATGGCTACAAGTCATTGACAGCTTCGAATTTACAATAATTTATATTTTTAACTGTTCAAATTAAAAATTATGCCAACTCTTACATGTCTTTAAAACATAATAAGAAAGAGAATTGGGACAACACAGTCTCTTATTCTTAATCGTTGCAGCAGTCAGTTTCTCTCTCAAAATTCTAGTTTTAAAAGTTTATTAACCAGACTGGCATGGCTCCAAACGCTATACATCATGAAACTTCAATCTTAACAAAATTTCCAAACAAAAGGGAAACATAACACAGAGAATAATGAACCCAAAAAACATAAGAAAACACTCCAAGACAAGAAGAATAAACAACGAACGAGCAAACCAAAAGAATGAATACGAAACAAATGCCAGAAATGTTGAAAAGTAACAGAAATATGAAGAATTTATCATGCGAGTAGTAGATGTGTATGTTTGTGTGTACATGTGCAGCCAAAGCCAACATCAACTATTTTTTTGTTGTATACAACAACAGGTTTTGTTGCTGTTAAAATTCTGTTGAAAACGAGGCAAAAGGCAGACCCAGGCAAAGCACCAGAAAACAACAATAACGAAAAATCATTTGAAATGGGAAACCATGTTTTTTATGTGGTAAGGAACGGAACGTCTGCGCTTTTGTTTAAGGGGACTGGGTTTGTGAGTTTGAATGGTGGGTTGTTATGATTTAAAATTGATAATTTCTAATGCGTATTGAGAAATTTCCAATTAAAATTGTTTATTTATATTTAATATAAAAAAATCAATTAATAATAACCATTTCACATTAGGAACATTTTTTCTATATCGGGTTTAAAAAGGAATTGAATGATCCAATCTTTATTATAACCCGAAAGATCTCTGACCGTAACTTTTGGAATATAATTTTATTCAAATGTAGGTAGCCTATTCGGAAGTCTATTTGTCGACCATTCTCTTTAGCATTACTTCCAGTACGTTTGAGACCCCGTTATATTGATTTCCACAGGGTAGATTTAGCAACAATTGATTAGAAAAGTTTCTGTATACCTTAAATATTAACTCTGTCGATCGTTTCCGCTAGAACTTCAACCACTTGTGGGATTTAATTAGAAGAACTTAGGTTTTAATTCAAATTAGGTCCACTAAGGATTGAGCTTTTTAAGTCAGTGGTAAAATTTGGTGGATACATTTTGGTAAAGTATATCAAATTTTGTTAACTTAAATTAAATATTGAAAAATATTTCATCAAATTTTGACAGTTCGATTTTTAATGTTGAGCAGTGATGAAATTTGTCTTTAATGAAATCGGCAACATATAATTGTGCAACTACACCATTTCCAATTGAAATTGTAAAATATAAATTGAAATTAAGAAACGTATATGTGACGCGCCAAATAGAAAGGGACCCAAGGGTAAAAACGAGTTTTGTTCAGGAGAACCATTTTAAAGATTTAAATACGTGTATCTTTGGTGTACCATCACTTTCATAAAACGCGCATATCTCTGGGAGGGAACACTTTTGGGGCATGGGATCGGTCTCATTCGGTACTCAGTAATTTAAAAAAAAAACGAACTGAAATTGAAAACAGAAATTGCAAAAATACAAATCAAAATTGAGAAACGAAAATTGAAAAAATACAAATTCAATTGACAAACGTAAATTGAAATTGAGAATATACAAATTGACATCGAGACAAATTGCAAAAATACAAATTAATATTGAGAAAGACGAATTGCATAAATACAAATTGATATTCAGAAAGTAATATTGAAGAACAATTTAAACCATTGTATTCAAGTTTCTTGTCTTTATCGGAATATGGTTTTCCCCATGTTTTTTTTCCTTATATCCGTTTTTCTTATAATTAATTACACTGCGTTTTACAAAAATTTCTTATATGCGTTTTTTTCATAAAAGAGATGTTTTTATAACCTTTACTTACTGTATTCGGTTTAAGCCTTTTATAGAGCAAACAGAGTTAAGCAAGATCAATCTTGTTGTCTCTTCTTGAACCCACAGCCTAAGCCATTTTAGGACTAGATTAATAAATTACTCGAAATAAATTGTAAAAAATGCATTCTGAATGTTGCAAATCATTCCAAAAAATATTTTTATTACGCCTTTATGGTTAAATCAATATCAATCGCTTCAAAACGAGCTACTTGCACCAGCTTCGGAACTACTTGACGAAAGCAAATGTAGTCAAAAGAAGAGTTTGCTTGTGACTGGCGTTCATTCTCTTCGATGTCAAATATCTTACATTCGAAATTCGATAATTATAATCCAGAAGTATTACGTACTTCCTTTTTATTCCGACACGAATTCGCGTTGGTCTGTGATATGCCTTGATATGGTCTCTACCATGGATGGAGTAGAGTGTATATATAAGTATAAGTTTGTCATTTTGTTTCTAACATCCCGAAAAACTTATCTGTGATCTTATGGAAATTCTCAATTTTGTTTGAAATTTTGTCAAATTGAATTGAAAATTCTAAATATAAAATGGAAGTTATTTTTTAATTTTAAATGAAAATTCTTATTTCAAATGGAAATTCTTATTTGAAATGGAAATTCTTATTTCAAATAGAAATTCTAAATTTCAAATAAAAATTTTTAATTTAAATAGAAATTCTTAATTTCAAATAAATTTTTTTTAATATAAATGGCAATTTCCTTGTAACAATTTTAAATGGTGTAGTTCGGGGTACACTTTCAAATGCTTGTGTTTCTCTCAACATTACTTAATACAATCCCAAAAAATGTTCGACTGTCTTGTTTATTTCACATGGGCGCCTTAGTTTTCCAGCCTTAAAATAGTACAAGGTTGGGCGTTGCAATTTTTCCTTTTGTTTTCTGCAGGCTCTAGCTTTTAAAACCATTCCACTGTTCATATCAGCCACTAAACATACATTCGGATGGACGATTTTATATGTTGTTGCCTAAACCCGTCTTAATATGCTTTTATTTAGATCTTTTTTTATTGAGTGAATAGAAAAAAGAGTTTAAAAAAATACTTTACAACCAAAAACACGTTTAGCTCTACATTGAATGTGTGTGTGTCTGTCCGTCCGTCCATCTGTCTTTGGCTGTAATGATAACAATTCTCTGATTATAAACAAATTCTTTTATGTGGCCAGAGTCTTTGGAAAAATTTAATTATGTTCCAAAACCGGACGTCTTTGGAACAGCAACATCAGAGAAGTCAACAACGGCGAAAGAAGTAAAAACTGGATTTGTTTGTTTGGCTCTACAAAGGGTTTCGTTTCTTTATTTAGTCCCAGCCAAGGTACACAAATACACTCCCAAAGACGGGAGACGACGAATATCAAGAAGAAGAAAAAGGTGCAACCTAATCACTGAACAAGTTAGCCAAGTTTTTCTTAACGTCTCCATGAGGTGCCATTCTCAGTACTGCTTGCTGCCGTTTGTGTCTCAGCAGCAAGCAGCTGTTGAAATAACTTAAAACACCTTTTAGCTTGCAGCACCAAACAGCCAAACACCACCTCGTAACTTGTTTACTCGGAGCTGTCTGTCCATCCGCATGCCTTTCTGCCTTTATGTGCGAGCCTATTGTGCATTGATTTTTGTCGGCGACTCTGCTCGACTCGATTTACCCTTTCTTCCATGGTTGGCTAGTAGCTGGGCTATCTTTATAGTTTTATAAATAACATTAGTTTTTTTTGGCCTGGTCAGCAGCCAGCCATCAGCTTAACTAACTGGTGTGAGTGTCGGAAAATGAAACCAGGCTACAAACTGCAAAAGTTTTTGCTTTTTTGAGCACAACATGTGCTTAGGGTATGGCAGAATTAAGACTGAAACATAATTGAATGTGAACTTTGCTTTACATACAAACGAGACTAGCTTCATAGCCAGCCATGTTGGACGACGGCGGCTATATTTTAATTCCCATGGCAACCAATATGGAAACATTCGTCTAGAAGGAGCCAAGGTCTTTGTTTTGCTGTGAGTGCAAACAGCTGCAACACTTAAGTTTAACCGGCCGGCCTATGGGTATGCATATGTTTTGCTTTAAAAGCACTTTGCTTGCAGTTTATATATTTATTTGGTGTTAAGGAAATATTTGGACTTATTACTGAGTTGTCCCAACTGATTGGCTTAAAATTTCTTTATTATCATTTAGGCATATAACCATCAACGGCTAAAACCCAAATTATATTTATTCGTTTAAAGCCATACTTTTTGAAGAACCACCCAAGGTCCAGTTTGATGTTACTATACTAGAAGTATTGTGTATGATACTTGGTTTGAAAACGTTTAAGCTACTTTTCGAAAGTCGCATTTATTGCGACAATTGTACCATCTTTTCTGTATTTTTACATAAAGCCAAATTATTATTGTAGAGTTTATGTTCAGTGTATTCCTGTGTTTCCGAAATATTTTCGCAATTGGTAATAAAAAAATACAAGGGCTCTCATATTTTACTTTTGGTCGAAAGTGAACTCAATAATTTTTGTCCTACATCAATTTATTCTTTATTTATTCTTATTCTAATAATTATTCGAATAATCAGGTATACTCGTATCTTACAAAATAATGTACATATATTTTAATTTGGATTTAGCAAAACGAACAGTAATCATTTAAGGTCTGAAAATCATTTCAGGGCCAATAAATCCAAAAGCACATTTTTTATGAGAAATTTGATAAATATGTTGCGAAAAATAGACATTGCATTTTGCCAGCGTTTTTTTTAACTTTTAAATTATATGATTCATTTAAAATTCAAGTCATCTGGGTACAAATTGTGAAGGCTACTGAAACGTTTACCCTAAACTAGTAATGATTAGCTCCCTGCACTTTTATGCTGTTAATTGAATAATCGATTTTATTTCATTGTTTTTTACATTTTGAGTGTTGTAAAATTTTTTTTTATTCCATATGTTGACTTATGATTTAAACAACTCAACGCTTAAATTTCCGTTTGTTTTGTGTACCCAGACAAATAACTCGAATCAAATGCAGTTTATGTTGTTTGTTAGTTATTCTTTCCACATTTCAAACAATTTCCGCGTAAAAACTGGACGTCAAAAGAACGCGCGACGTACAGAAAACTACAATTACATAGTACGTACGTACGCGTTATTGTGTCGATATATGCGAGACGAGTCAATTCAAGTTTCGAGTCCATATTGTGTAATTTATTTATGATGTGATGTGTGTTTAGATTGCAAGATCTTCTACACGTTCATAGCATTTCGCACGTTCACATGCAGTTTATTTCCAATTCTCTTTGACGCTTAAAAGGCATCCGTCTGTGTGTTGTATGCACATGCGTACGTTGGTCTATGAGTTCTGGCGAAAAACAAATTATGTTTGCACGAACTATACAATTTATGTTTAAGGAAATTATTTTTCGCTTGTAAAATATGACGTTTTGAAGGGTGAGTTGGTTAGAAAGGATGATCACGCAGTAGTATTGAGGGGACCGATTACCTTACCTGTGATTTCCGACCCATGTACATAGATAGATCTGTACTTGATGTGCTTTAACTCACTTAAAAGCACAAATATTACTATTAGTTTTTGAAAAAGTAATTAGTTTCGGCAAATATTTATTGGTTTTCCTCATACATTGAGATGATATAAATTACTCACTTACATCCCACTCGTACAATAACGATAATGTACACTTTTCAACACTAATATTATACCTAACATTGAACATACCCCACTGAACATACACCTACAAATAACTTTAGACAAGGTTGTTTTGTAATACTTTTTTTTATAAAATTGCAAAATTTAAGAATTGTGAAATAAAAAGTACTGACTGTTTTTGGACCAAATATTTTTAAATACATATATTTTTTGATTTTATCCAAAAATAATCTACTTATTCGAAATGTCTTCCATGTCCATGGCCACAGCTCGAACCAAAGCAGTCTTACGAGATCCAATGTTGGGGTATCTTTTGTGACAAACCTTGTCCTCTAAAATCGTCCACAATTTGTAATCCAGTGGATTCAAATCTGGACTGCCTGAGGGCCATTCTTCAGAGGAAATGAACGCTGGCAAATTGTCTCGAAGTCAGGCCTGGGTCGTTTTAGCCTCATGTGCCGGCGCAGAATCCTGCTGGAAAGTCCATGGTTGGTTTTGGAACAGGGAATTGTTAAGAGGCTTCACAACAGCTTCCAAAACGGTTTCTTGGTAAACTTTGGCCGATATTTTGACTCCTTGTTCGCAGAAATGCTGGGTGATGACCATTTTCTACCCTTGGGATCAGTTCTGATGCTTCCTTAAATGACCGCGCATACACTCTATCATTTTGTTTGTTAAATTTTTCCTGAACGGTAAAAATGTTTTCATCGGTGAACAAAATTTTTCTGCGCATGTTATCAGCGTGCTTCACCAAAAGACGTTTGCATTTTTCAATCCTATTTTTTTTTTAAAGCTGCAGTCAATAAATGTCCGGTGCGTCGTTTGAAAGCCCCAAGTCCCAAGTCTTTTTTAATGATTCTACTCATGGACTTTTGCGTTTCTCATCATCTCACGGGTCATGATTTTCTGTTTTCGGAGCGGATTTCTGTGAATTCTTGATTTAACGGCTTTGACTGATGGCGGTCTTTCTGGTTCGACTGGTGGCGGCCTTTTACATCTCCAGTCTCCTCAAACAGTTTTATGCATCGGTAGACGAACATTTTCATTTCACACTTAAAAAGCGCTATTGCAGCGGTACGGTTCTCATTATATGACCACTCCATGATGAAAGTTGAAACAATTTTAAAATCCCGTTACAGACTAACGCTATTGAGGTTAGCTTTCAAAACCCATTTGACATTACCGGGGTATGTTCAGTTCTACTATTGAAATGGGTGTGTTCGATGTTGTAACAGTATTTATGTCCCTACTAAGTATTATTCAATTTCATTGATTTTATTAAAAATACATAAAAATCATTGCGTAATTTTAAACTACTTCCATAGCATTCTTCATGAACCGAACTTGGAGCACCGGCACCAGTTGTTTGCCAGTGCTCTTTTTTTTAATGCGTCCGCAATTTCTCAGTGGGAAAGTATTGGCCGTGTTTGCTTGACAACGGGATTAACTGATCAGTAAGGCAGTAAAGCATTGGCACCATACGAGTATTGTAAAAAAACATTTCGTTTACATATAAATTATTTGGCATTTTAAGCCGATTGTTTTGAAAATTTTTAAGATAATAAATCTTTATGATAAAACTGTAGTGAGGTTAGGCCTTTACAGAATTCCTTAAATAATTTTTTAAACTTTCAAATTTTAAATTGATCATTTTTTGAAGCATACAAAAACGATTTTTTGCAGCAAGTTAAAGATATTGCCTTAATGATCACTTACTCGCTAGAGTAATACCCATCTTTTAATACACCGATCGACTCCGAAAATTATTTCTAAACTAAAAAAGTTAATTTTCATTAAACTAGATAATCAAAAGTTGACTAGCGCTAACATACTTTTTTGGATCACAAAGAATTTGTACTCTTTGTTATTAAAATGTCGTGAGTTATTGGTCAAAAGCATTTGAAATTTGGATTTGTGCTGACTAGCCATAAAACTACTAATGAGTATGTATAAAAAGTATATCCTTTGTATTAAAGAATAACAAATTCTGAACAAAAATGAAATAACAATATCTTGTTTTTGAATAGTTTTTGAACGATCTTTGGATAATTTTGAAATTTTTTTTATAAATTCTGCTGTCACAAGTATTTATTATTATCATTAAAAATCATTGAGGGATGATTTTCAAACCTCATTTTAAGACAAATTTTAACATTTAGCTCGCTGTTTGTTGTTTTCCAAGAATTTATAGTGTCGGAATTTTGTGCTCGTATTTTTTCTCTGTGTTCCTACAAGAAAAGGTTAACAAAAATATAATTCTTTCTCTTTGAGACGCCAGGTTTCTTGACGATTCAACAAATATAAACATGTGTTTAAAATGCTAATGAAATTTCGATATTTCATTTTTTTATTTTGTACCCTTGATTATGAATCATTCTTTGTTTACATTTTCGTTATCAATTCGTTGTAGGTCTTGCCTCTTTTTAATTAATAATACAAAAATTCGAGGAATTGTCCAACTGAGTTTAAAGTCCTCTTCGATGGTTCGTTTAAATTCAATTCTAAACATTCGTTTCGTAGTAACATCTAGCTGGTTATTGATTGAATAAAGTGTCCAGTGTGTAATTATATATGTTTATGACGACACAAATATAGCAATATATGAATCATGATAATATAAGAAGATATTTTGTTTCATTTTGTTTAAAAATCATCTCAAGCGACCTCACCACCATGCTTTGCTTTGTTTGAAGTCTAAAATACTTTTTACGCATTTGAGTGTTCATTTAATATTAAAATTTAAATCATTTAAAATGCACTACCATTTTATTATTGAATATTGTGCGTTGGTCAAATAATAATTGTGTTCGTATGTTCAGTAAGACAAATTCTTGTTGTGATGTTTATGTTCAGTGTTGTGAAGGTAGACTAACTTTAAAAATAACGACTTATATTAACCTAAAAACAAATTTATTGTATCAATACACCTCTAATAGTCAATATTTAATCAATAAACAAAGTTTTGGCCCTTTTTGCTTCAAAATTGTTCTTAATTAACCAGGCCAAATAATTCCTATTGCTTCTGTTCAGTGTATTCTCAGTTTTTAAAAAGGTATCCATTTTATGTTTTCTGAAGTGTTTTTGTACGAAACATTAAAGTGTTGAAGTTTTTTTGTAACAAATTTTCTTGAAAGTTTATAAACTTTTATTAAAAGTAGAACTACATAAACTAACATATTCATTGAATCAGAGAAATGTATTTTTTATGGATTTTGTAATATAATTTTAATTCAAAATCAACCAACATAGATTAAAACGCATAATATTTGCGCAAAACGACAATTTGGCACTTATTTCGTAAAAAACATATTTGTTGTCTTTTGATTTACATTTCAACATTATCATAATTTCAAGTTTAATGCAAACAGTTTTTGTTAAGATCTGAAAACTAAAAACAAGTTCAACTAAAAATCATGTTAAGCTCCACTCTATATCTTCTCCTTTGATATCGGTCCGTAGAAAAGCAGCAGTTACCACATATATTTAAACGTTTTATTTCATTTTATGGCCTTACACACATTCGTTTTTCTTTAAAACTTTACATGGAGAAAAAAAAAGTGATGCAATAAATGTTGGGAGATGAACACCGAATAAAGCACAGTGTATAAGTTTCCGTTGACAAAGTCTGTACGCTTAAAACAGAGAACTCAGGAGCAACAAGAGAAAAAGAAAGAGAAAAGAAAGAAGAAAAAAGCAGCGAAAATATAAATATACACATTCACTTAAAAGTAGAGTTGTTGCCATTTTAAAATTTTATAATCGTTCATATGTCGGCTATCTTAATATCGTATTGAAATAGAAAATGTACAAAATCACTCGATAATCAAGCAGAAAATGTAGATGTCAAGTTTGTTTGTAACGTAATAACAGCAAGAAAGAAAATTGAAAATATAAATTTGAAAACAACAGCATACATGATCTATCTAGCTTGTGAAGTAATTCACTCTTTCAAAACGAATTTGAAAAGGTTAAAGACGTTCGTTACCTCCTTTTTAGTTTGACAAAAGTAGCAATATAAAAAAATTAAGCTCCATATAAAAAATTAACCCATTTTATGAGAAAATGTCCTGGAAACTACTAGGTTTCGTTAACAGGCCAGGCCCTAAGGCCCTGCGTTGCTGCTTACATTGTTATTTTCAAATAAAATACCTACATTGTTTGGTATATGTTGTTTTGCCAATATCTAAGTTTATAAATACATAAAAGATTTATACAATACGCTTTCAATTTCACGATCTGCATACTATAATCCCCAAAGAAATTTACATTTTTTATTTAACTTTCACTGGGAGGTAGCAAGCTTTGCCTGTGCCATCGCTAAAAAATTGGCCCATCGCTTTTAAAAATATTGTTTCTTTTTATTATTCCAATTCTCATTATTAGTTAATAGTCTAAGATAAAACCGCCCTACTTAAACTACGACATATGACATGCTCGTAATTTTTGTATGTACTTTTAGATTGCCCGCTATGTAAATATTTGTGACAAGGCCGTTTTTGTCGATGAGTTTCAGGCGGATTTTTTTTATCGGACATATACAACTAAAAAGTTGTTGTTACGCATAATTAAGAATTTTGTTGCTAGCGCTAGCAATAGAAAAATCTTTTGAGTGGCAATGAATAACTATAAACAAATGATTTGCATGAGCGTGATTGATGGGTTAGATGTTGTCGCAAAATGTCAATTGTTTATGGTAAATCTGGCATTTTATTATGGTCAAAAAGATGCTTACAATTATATCTGCACAGACATACATATACTCGTACTAAGGCCATTCATTATTATTCAAATAAATGTTTCCCAATTAGGTTAGAACATGGATAGGAATTTTTAGGTGTCTAGAAAATGCATTATAAAGGGTGTTTTTTATTGGGGTATAGAACTTTAAGTTGGCATCACTTTTTTAACTGGCGGCCATTTTGTCAGCTGTCAAGTGATTAATATTTAGTTTGGTTTGCCATTTCATCATGAACAGGTTGACAAAAGAACAACGCTTGCAAAATGGGCCGAAAATGAGATTCATCTCGATGCTGATTTTCATCACAAAATTTTGTTCAGTGATGAGGCTCATTTTTGGTTGAATGGCTACGTCAACAAGCAAAATTGCCGCATTTGGAGTGAAGAGAATCCACATGAGACCCTTGAGACTCCATTACATCCACAAAAACTGACTGTTTGGTGTGCTCTATGGGCTGGTGGAGTCATTGGGCCATACTTCTTCCGAAATAATGCTGGAGAGTCAGTTACCGTTAATGGAGACCGGTATAGAGCCATGATAACCGACTATTTTGTTCCCGAATTGGATGGCATGAATGTGGATAAGTTGTGGTTCCAACAAGACGGCGCTACATGCCACACAGCGCACGTCACAATCGAATTATTGAAGGAAACATTCGATGAGCGCATAATTTCGCGGAATGGACCTGTCAATTGGCCACCAAGATCGTGTGATTTGACACCATTGGATTATTTGCTTTGGGGATATGTGAAGTCGCTCGTCTACGCCAACAAACCAGAAACGTTAGGGGACTTGGAAGCCAACATTCGTGGCGTTATTGCCAACATACGGCCCCATATGCTCGAAAAAGTGGTTGAAAATTGGACCTGTAGAATTGGCTTTATTCGAGCCAGCCGCGGCGGCCACATGCCCGAAATCATATTTAAACATTAATGGCATAAAATTATCCTTCCAATAAAGCCAAATTGATGGACATTAAAACGATTTTCTTGTGTTTTATTTCAATTCGAAGTTCTATACCTCAATAAAAAACATCCTTTATAAATATTTTTATAGCATTTAAATTATCAAGTTACTTTTGTAGAAATAAACCGCAATGTAAGAGAAAACTGCAAATAAAAGTTTAACATTGCTATACATAAAATTCTAGTATATAACTGAGATCTAAAAACGTACGATCTAAAAAATGTTTCAGCGGTGGGTCTTCACGTCGTAAATGCCGTAAATACTTTCCGAGTAAGAGATTATTTTCTAAGCAAAGTAGGAACTT